>CM016724.1:12559592-13816292 GCA_005771605.1 Scutellaria baicalensis | reverse complement strand
GCATTTTGGTGAGTCCATCGATTTTTGGCAAGAAGATTGAATCTTGAAGGGATTTAGCAATGGGTGATGAGGTATGTTCCAATTTACACTTTTGCTTTGATTTGTTGAAGTATAGTTCGAACCACTTGATGTTTATAGCTTTGCATTGTTTAATTTGTTGACTAATGATTGCAATTAGGCCTCTTATGGTTTTGTATGGTTCGAAAGTTTGAGATTTTTTGAATAGTGTTTGAATTGTTTAATTTGTTGACTAATGATTGCAATTAGGCCTCTTATGGTTTTGTATGGTTCGAATTTTTTAGATTTTTTGAATAGTGTTTGAATTGTTTAATTTGTTGACTAATGATTGCAATTAGGCCTCTTATTGTTTTTATGGTTTGAATTTTTGAGATTTTTTGAATAGTGTTTGAATTGTTTAATTTGTTGACTAATGATTGCAATTAGGCCTCTTATTGTTTTTATGGTTCGAATTTTTTGAGATTTTTTGAATAGTGTTTGAATTGTTTAATTTGTTAACTAATGATTGCAATTAGGCCTCTTATTGTTTTTATGGTTCGAATTTTTTGAATAGATTTGCACTATTGTTGATTGCTTTGGCTTTTTTGAATACATTCGGTTTAGGGTCCATGGGTTCAATTGTTTTAAATTTTTTGCACTATTGTTTGAGTTGTTGAAGTATGGTTCGAACACTTGGGGATTTATAGCTTTGAATTGTTTAATTTGTTGAGTAATGATTGCAATTAGACTTTATTGTTTTTTTGGTTAGAATTTTTTGAGTCATAGCTTTATTGGTTCGAATTTTTGATTCATAACACTTGGGGATTTATAGCTTTATTGTTTTTTTGATTCGAATTGTTCAATATTTGTTTTAAATTTTTTGCACTATTGTTTGACTTGTTGAAGTATGGTTCGAATTGGGTGTGGTTTCTTCATTCCAATTGTTCAATATTTGTTTTAAATTTTTTGCACTATTGTTTGACTTGTTGAAGTATGTTTCGAATTGGGTGTGGGGATTTATAGCTTTGAATTGTTTAATTTGTTGAGTAATGATTGCAATTAGGCTTTATTGTTTTTTTGCACGTTTTGAATTTTTTGATTTAGATACGGGTTTCTTGATTCGAATTGTTCATTATTTGTTTTAAATTTTTTGCACTATTGTTCTTGATTCGAATTGAAAATTGCCGATTCTTGTTGCAAAAGTTTGGGTGTTTGAATTGTTGAATGTTGAAAATTGCAAATGTTGAATTGTTGTTGAATGTTGAAAATTGCAAATGTATATATTTTAATTTACTTTAATGTATACTGATTGAATTTTAATGATATACAGTACGAGCCGGTATGGGTACGCGAGGCTTTACAGGGTACTATAGCCTACGTAGTCGGCTATGTTCGTCTGAGCCTCATTGATGAGATCAAGGCAGAATTGCGTAGCATAGAACCGGACTGTGAGCAGGAGTTTCAGGGGACGTGTTTTGGACACTTCCTGCTGTGGGACACCGAAAGGACGATCAGCAAGCAGTTTCTACATGCCCTTATGACACGCCAGGTGCATAAGGGACCCGTTCCAGCTGATGAGCGATGGTTCCATATTGGCCGAGACCGTCGCCTGTGCCGGTTCTCGAAGAGGGAGTTCGCACTGGTTACTGGGTTGCGTTTCGGTACTTCCGATTTTAATCCTTCGGCAGTCCACCATCCAGACGAGGACTCACTCTATTATAGAGTTCACGGTGGTTCGTCAAGAGTGAAGGTGAACGAGCTACTAGAACGATTCACCCAGGGGGAGTGGAGACATTCTCGACAGGACAGTATCAGGATTGCGAAGATCCTGATACTGCAGTGCATACTTATGGGCGTGGATGCGGGCAAGTCTGTCGTGGAGCCCTGGGTGTGGGTTCTTGTCGAGGATGATGAGCAGTGGGAGAATTTCCCATGGGGCAAGTTCTCATATCTGAACCTGTTAAGGTACATTGACAAGGTTCCCACTGAATTCCCACATGGACGTACTACACAGTGGAAGTACCACTTCTATGGATTCTCGACAGCCCTACTGGTAAATTTCATAGTGTTCATTTCATCTACATTAATTCATAAGTTTTTCAATTTTTTCAATAACATATAAATTACGTCCTGTAAAAAATTACAAATATGGGCACTTGAGGCGATCCCATTCACGTCCACCTTCGCCGGGCGCCGGTTGGATACGCCCCTGTCCATGCCTCGGTGTTTGAAGTGGTCCCTCAAGGTGGCGGAGATTGATCTGTCGACCATACTGGACGGTCAGGTATTTGCATCACCCTTGTTTTCTTACACTAGACTCTTTCGTTTGTTCTTTAATCTTCTTTGATCAAATTAAACCTGAAATTGGGGACTTGTAAAACAGGGTATTCAGTGCTTCGAGTCCCTTGATGCGACACCAGAGGAGTGGGTGAAGCCGTACATGATGGGTGTCGACGTCGACATATTTACAGGCGTTCAGCCCCCTCCATCTCGTTATGGTCCACTACGTGGTGCAGTGGCTCATCGGCGAACACAATCTGGACGAGCTACGCACCCCGTGGAGTCAGAGGCTGAGCCCGACTCCGATCGTCCGTCCACTTCGAGGCCTGCTCGTGCATCCACTTCGAGGCCTGCTCGTGCTTCCAGAAGGCCAAGGGCCCAGCCCGACATCCCAGTTGCAGCTGATCCTCCACAGCCTGAGTCTGCTCCCGATTCCTGGTTTCCTCGGATGACCGGTTATGTGGATGAAAGAATTGACCAGGTCAGTACTCAGTTGCAGCAACTCCGGGAGCATGTGGACTCAGAGGCCCTACGCAGTGACGAGCAGGCTAGGCAACTCCGGGAGTACATGGAGTCCGAGGCCCGTAGATATGACGAGCAGAATAGGGCCTTACGGGAGTACGTGGATGCCGAGGCCCATCGTTACGACGAGCAGAGTAGGGCCTTCGAGAAGCAGGCTAGGCAACTCCGGGAGTACGTGGACTCAGAAGCTCAGCGGTTAGAGACGTACGTTGATAGCTTCTTCGGATACGGGCATCAAAGTCCCCCAAGGACTTCTTATCACGAGATGTTCTATCCATCCGGATCGTCCACTGAGCCAGCTTGGTATCAGTTGCCTAGGCCAGATCATGAATGGGCCCCATGGCCGTCAGAGAGTGTACCTGCAGTTGATCCTGTGACAGCTGCACAGATGGATCCCCCTACATCTGTGCCCAGCGAGCCTCCGTCTGCTATGAGGTACACTCTGCAGACACCCGTACAGTTTACCCCATCCGAGCTCGGGGGTGCTCATATTTCCACATTTAGTGCATCATCTCCCGAGCGTCAGGTGGAGACCCCGCTCCCTCGTAGACCGTCCACTAGTAGGCCGGCCCGTGCACAGAGGGAGCGTCGTCCGTCTCAGCATGTGCGCAGTCCCTTCCTCAGGAATGAGCCTACTAGAAGACTGAATACCAAATTGGCGGATTTCCAGGCGTACTGTGCCAGAGATGATCGTACTGCTGAGAAATAAGTGTTTTGTTATCATAGTAAGTGTTTTTTATCGTTGATCCGTATTCAATACCAATCACTTATGTACAATGTCTTGTCTTACAGGCGGAATGTGGGGATTGGTATGGGTGTGGGCCCTTCCTGGTTTCGTCATTTCCTCGACGTTAAACAAGCTATGGACAATTCGGTTAGTCTTGAATCATAAGTTTAAAACTTCTTTGATCAAATATTTGTCTAACTTTTTTTTTTACCTTTATTAATTGATTTGACTTCGTGACAGCACAGGATGCGTACCTCGGGATTCTGCAGAGTGCCCCAGAATTTCTTGGTGTACACGAAGATTTCAAGCAGAGTCTTCAGATTATCGACACTGGATTCGGGGTGAGTCCATCGATTCATTAACTAACACCAATATTTACTTTATGAAAGGTCCATCGCCTCACCTCTGAGCATGTGGTTTTTTTTTTACAAATCCAGATTGCGGCTCAGGGTATTTGGGCAGAACGCCACAGTGGAGAGTCTGATGAGCAGAAATACGCTGAACGAGAGTATCAAGAGGATTTCACGTTCACGTCCCTAACGAGACTCATCCACTACGTTTTGGGACTGAAGCCGCGGTGGGGGGAAGTGAAGGAGTGGGCCAAACTTGATTTGGGCGTAAGTCTCTTTTTTACTTTATTAACAATATGTACACTACAATATTCTATACCAACGTCATTTACATGACTCTTTCACCAGGTCATCACTGTTCTTAACCTGAACGGGCACTGGGTCACTGCATTCATTGACTTCAGACGCTGCTTCCTTACTCTGTTCGACAGCATGAGACATGCGTACACGGAGGAGGTAATGGCGTTGCGCTGTAATCAGACTCTTGCTATACGTCGTCTTTTACCTCAGGTGTTGGACATAGCCGGTTTTTATCAGGAGTCCAGACGATGTGGGACTGGACATGTTCCGGTTCAAGGGGCTGAGATTGAGTGGGAACTGGGCACGGTGGGTCCTAACAAGTGTTACGAGCAGCAGGACCCTATATCTTGTGGGCCCTGGAGTCTGATTACAGCAGAGAGCACGATCACGAATACATTCCCTAGCCCGAAGTTTACCAAGAAGAAAGGCATAGATGCTCTTCGGAGAGATATGGCCCTAGCAGTTTACAAGTACTCCACCTCCGAGGACACTGTAGCTCCCGATTTTCTTGATTAGCAGTGTATTTTTCGTATTATCATGTATGAACGAATGCATATGTAGATCTCAATTTTCTTGATTAGCAGTGTATTTTTCGTATTATCATGTATGAACGAATGCATATGCAGATCCAGATTTTCTTGATTACCGTATACATATGTATTTTTCGTATTATCATGTCAAATTCATCCGTGCAGTGGCTAGTTCAAAAAATCAAAATTTTTCCAAAGTGATCGAACCACTATGTGAAATTCATAGTGGCTCGATCATTACTTCAAAAAATCAAAAATTTCCAAAGTGATCGAACCACTATGTGAAATTCATAGTGGTTCGATCACTACTTCAAAAAATCAAAAATTTCCAAAGTGATCGAACCACTATGTGAAATTCATAGTGGTTCGATCACTACTTCAAAAAATCAAAAATTTCCAAAGTGATCGAACCACTATGTGAAATTCATAGTGGTTCGATCACTACTTCAAAAAATCAAAAATTTCCAAAGTGATCGAACCACAATGTGAAATTCATAGTGGTTCGATCACTACTTCAAAAAATCAAAAAGTTCCAAAGTGATCGAACCACTATGTGAAATTCATAGTGGTTCGATCACTACTTCAAAAAATCAAAAATTTCCAAAGTGATCGAACTACTATGTATAATTTATTGGGGTTCGAATAATAGTGTTTTAAACTTATTTCTCAGGTTACCGACATATAAATTTTGTTTTCTAGTAATTAACAGTATTATTCACTTTAATTTTCACGTTTCACAGTAAATGTTTAGATGTTTGTTGTCACAGTTTATTTGGAATTAATTTTTAATCCATAGTCAAGATGTTCACGTGGTAGAATTAATGTTGATTTGAACATTCATTCACGGGTTGCTCAAAACTCATCTATTTAAGTGAGAATGAGTTTCCAACACTAATAGCACAAAATCGTGAGTGATAGTAGTGTGAAGAATTTGAAGTATTTGAAGAATTATCAAGTAACTTATCTCTCTTTGGTTTTTTATATCGAATGTTTTAAATATTCTAATTTGGATACATTTTCAGATCATATTATCGAAAATGTCTTATTCGGTGGTGGTTTCGTTCGGAGGTCATTGGGAAGGTATTCAGTACGTAAATGGGTCCCAAGAGTTGATCAGTCTTCCAAGACTCACGTACATGGATTTATTGACCTCGATTCATGGGATCGTGCTTGCGGACTTAAATTATTGGGGATATGTGATTCATGCGCTAACTGACTTTAACGAGAGATTGAAAAAAAAGAAAATCAAGACTGATTCTGATTTAGAAGAGGTTTTTTATTCAGATGACTCTCTTTTGGTTGTTTTTGTTTCGTTGACCAGGGTTGATCTTGGAGTATCCGCGGGATCGTCCTATCAGGATCAGCAAGCTTCACTGGATGAGCATGAAAATCAAAGTTCTCAACCTTTTTTTCCGTTCGACTTTGGAAGTCCTTCAACCTATAATGTGAACACTGTACATGAATTCAGCCCTGTACCTGTCCCTACTGGCCTCCACAACGACGAAGAATTCCATGCGAAATGGGATTTGGCATGTCGGAATCGAACCACTGAAGCCGGTACGTCTTCGAATGAGCGTTGGGCACACCGGTCATCATCATGGGGGAGAGACAATAATTTTCAGTTTCTCGACCTGAATAGTCCTGCTCCAGGTTTCGACGAAGGTGAACCTGACCATGGAGAACACAGAAATTCCGCTGATTTGGACGTTGAAGCAGGTAATTACTTTTACATAACAGATATGTGAGTACAGAGTTATCTGAATTACCCAATCACAATCTATTAATTGTAATGTCCACATTTTGACATCAGATAGAGAAGACGGCTTTACCTTAGACGAAGATGTTGACGCATCGTTGGATGATGAGCAGCGCGAGGCGTTTGCGGAATTTTGTGAGTACACAATGCAGCCGGAATGGTATGTTCCCGATATGGACGGATTTGACGAGCCAGAATCCGGGGAGATTTTACATGTCCCTCATGGACTTGAAAAAGGCTCGGTGTATAACAGTAAATCCGATTTAAAAAATGCAGTCGGGATGTACCATTTGGTGAATCAAGTTGAATATCGGGTCCTATATTCGGATAAGCACAGGTGGAATGTGAAATGCAACCACGACGGATGTCGATTCGTACTTAATTCATCTTCCAAGCACGGGATCTAGAAAATCTCCAAGGCTGTAGTGCCGCATAGTTGTCAGCATGACTTAAACACCCGCGCATCCCGCAGAATCCCTTCTTCGGTGATCGGTGAATACTACGTCGAGCAAGCCAGAAAAGAAAATTCCAATCTTGTGCCGAGGGCTATGATAGCAGAAATGGGTCAACGATACGGCCTGAACCTCAGCCTCAAAGTCGCAAGAAGGGCGAAACGTCACGCTATGTACAAGGCGTATGTCGATCCGAAACAGTCATTTTGCTTGCTCCCATTGTATTTGCTCGAGTTGGTGGATGCCAATCCTGGAACTTACACTGCATTGGAAACACACTCGTCCGGTAAATTCAAGTTCGTGTTTTTTGCCCTGGCTGCCTCAATCATTGGATTTCGAAATTACGGTCGTCCGGTTATAGTTGTTGACGGTTGTCACTTGAAAGGCTCATACAGAGGTATTGGCTTTGTCGCGGTGACAAAAGATGGGAACGACCAAATTTTCCCCCTTGCAGTTGAAATTGGAAACATCGAGAATGATGAGTCATGGTCTTGGTTCATGAAGCATGTTAGGGAAGCATTCGGATGCCCTAACGACCTACTCATCGTTTCTGATCAACACGTAAGCATAAGTAATGCGATATATGAGAACTTCCCTGAGGCCACGCATGGACTATGTTGTTACCATATTAGACAACATTTGGCCAAACATGGGTCGCATTTGGTCAATCTGTTCCAAAGAGCTGCATACTGTTATGATCCAAATGAGTTCGATGGGTAAGTTTATCCCCATATAATTATTTGCACTACGTATTCATAAATAACAAATTGACGTAAAGTGTTCTTTGTTTTTTTAAACAGGTACATGTCAGCCCTACGTGACAGTCTGATGATGGGTGCAATCAATACATTGCAGAATGCCCAAGAAACGAGGTGGTCACGCGTAAAATGTCCAGTACGACGATACAGTTTCATGACGTCGAATGCCGCGGAGGTTTGGAATGCACACCTCGTTTGGGCAAGAAAGTTGCCCGTTTGTTCCTTCCTAGAGGCTGCTCGACGGATTATGGAAAAATGGTTTGTCAAACGGAGACAAACGGCGGACGAAAGGGATCACCCTCTGACGAAGAACGTTCACGACAAGTTAATCGAGCGGCAGCGGCTTGGTCGACAAATGGATGTCTCTGAACTTGGGGGAAATAAATTCAAGGTTGTTTCCAATGGTAAACTCCATGTGGTAGACTTGGACCACCGTATGTGCACATGTTGGGAGTTCCAAAGCGAGTTAATTCCTTGCTCACATGCATGTGCTGCCATCAGGTCAGTCCACTTTTTGATCTTTGACTACAATTCTCTCGCCCATCCCATCTCTTGATTTTTGTTTGGTTTCACAGTTTTACGAAACGGTCGGTGATCAATTACGTGTCGCCTTATTACACGACCGGATGGTTGAGGGGAATGTGGGCCGCCGAGGTTATGCCTGTACAAGAGCCACAATACTGGAAACAACACGATGTCGTTCATCTACAACTGTGTACGGCTCCAGATAATCCAAGACAGGCCGGTCGACCTAAAAGTACCCGTATACCTTCTACGGGTGAACATTCTACTGGACGTCCTCGAAGGAGTGGGACATGCGGACGATGTGGAAGAGCTGGTCACAATAGGGCTACCTGTACGGAGTACATTCCCGAAAGTTCACACCCTATTTTGGATGAGCTTGAGGAGGATGATCCTATCAATAGTGGTCACGTACCTACGAGGAGGAAAAAAAAGACATGTTCATTGTGCGGTTCTGATTCACATACGAAGAGGAGGTGCCCTACGTATTTGGCGCGACCTTGAAACACAGTTGTATAAGTACATATGTATATGCTTAGAAAAATTGGTTTTTACACTAGTGATCGAACCACTATGAATTTGACATAGTGGTTCGATCACTTTGGAAAATTTTGATTTTTTTCAATAGTGATCGAACCACTATGAATTTGACATAGTGGTTCGATCACTTTGGAAAATTTTGGTTTTTTTCACTTGTGATCGAACCACTATGTGAAACACATAGTGGTTCGATCACTACTTCAATTTTTAATTTTTACACTAGTGATCGAACCACTATGAATTTCACATAGTGGTTCGATCACTTTGGAAATTTTTGATTTTTTGAACTAGTGATCGAACCACTATGAATTTCACATAGTGGTTCGATCACTTTGTAAATTTTTGATTTTTTGAACTAGTGATCGAGCCACTCGAACCACCTAAATTATATTCAGTAATTCTATTAAATTAAGTATAAATTATTTTGCTTCGATTAACATATTATAGTGGTTCTCGTACTAATTAATCGAACCATAATTTATGAATTAGAAATTATAAAAATTACTAATTACAGTTGTCGGATAAAACAATTGTTAAATAACTATAAATACAAGAGAATAAATAAAAAGAGCAAATAAATTTGTAATTACAGTATTTGGATAAAACAATTGTTAAATAAGTATAAATAAAATTGAATATATCATCAAGCAATCATTACTTAATGATTTTTCCATGACCGAGTCAAAATAGTGTAGAAAAGGTAACTTTGTTATATTTTGTGGTAGAAAAGTACATTTCCTTATATACAATGTTAGAAAAGTCAAATCCTTAAAAAATTTTGTGTAATTCGGCCCATTTGCTCAATAAAATTAACTAAATACTCATTGTTCCTCTTCTTTTTCAAGAAATAGAGAAAGAAAAAAAGACCAAAATTAAATAATAAATAAAATATGTAGACACTCTTTATAATTAAATTACATATTATGTCATAAATGAATGTAAAAATAAATCTCATGGTTTGATTTATTTTGAAAATATATCCTTATATATGTGAGTCATAAATGCACTACTCAGATTAATCTTTCTCTTTTTAGTTATAAATCGGGATGAAAGACTTGAATCCCAAGATCTTACTTGAATTGAAATTTTTATTTTTAGCAGTGATTTGAAGTTTATAATTTGAATGTAATGAATTTTAAATCAACTTGAACATAAAATTAATCAGAAAAATGAGTAAATATAAAATTGAACTGCCATGGATTCCCAGGATACGACGCCCCAGGTTTGGAACATTATGTTAGGGTGATTCCTAATTTGGTCTAAAATTACTCATTAAGGCCCCCTTCTAAGACCAAAATAATTTCTCGAAATAATAAAGACAAAAGTGCTGCGAAGAGATGAGAGGGTGTTTGGTAAATATGTTTAGGGTGAGTTGGGTTTGGTAATAAAGATAAACGCATGTTTGGAAGAGTGGTTTGAGGCCCGGGTATAGTCCTTGGGCCTGGGTTTGAGGAGAGGGTTTAGGGTCCCCTATTTGCACCTTTTTTAAACCCACCAATTTTGGTGGGTTAAATCTAGCCCAAGAATTTGAAGTGTATTATTACGTTTGTATCCCTACTGTTCAAAAAACATGCCTATATTGTCATTATATGTTCGAGAAATTACACCATTGTCATTCTTCATTGTCGATTGGGATTAACTAGAAGCCCTAACTTTCTTTTTGCCTACGATCGAATGCTCTTCCACTTCTAAACTAATATGAATCCCTCCTGTTCATCTTCGCCTGCAATTATGGAAGTAATCTGAAAGCCACTTGTTCGATTTCATCGTTGTGAAATTTCCGTCTGAAACGCTCACCACCCCCTTCCCCCGCATCGGAATTGGAGTTCTGTTCGACCGACGTTATAAGTGCATTCTCCAATGGTTATTATTCTGTCATTCCACTACTTCTGATTAGAACATTTTTCGAGATCTTCTCTGATGAACATTAGTGGTCGATTTAGTGCATTTTTGTTAGGGTTTGCATATTTGGGGATTTCTCTACTGCTAGGTCGTTGCATCTTGACCATCTTGAAAAGTTAACAACATATTGCAACTTGTTTTCTAAGTTTTGGGGAAATTGTGCTTGTTCTTGAGAGATTCAAGATTCTTCACAAATGTTGGGCTTCTGCCCTTTGTGGTTGTTCTTGTTATCATCCTTAAAGCACCCATTTTTCTGCTTCTGATTATTAGGGTTACTACTTTTTTGAGACCTAATCTCAGCATGCTTTCCACCCCTCACTAGCTTCTTAATAAGTGTGGGTTAATCTTGTAGGAAAAAAAGTGCGAAAAAGGGCTAAAAAGAACGTTCGAAAATCGAGGCCTGCCAAAATGGGCAAAAACTATATATTTTTCCAACAAATCTATACTTCCTGAAACACTCACTTTGTGATTCTGAAAATCTAATTTCACTTGGTAAACCGTTGTAGTTTTAAGAGACAAAATCAAACAACAGTACCCCCAAATAATACACAGAGAATAATGTAAAATTTTTGTGAACCTTCAATGGTCTGAATGATGTTCACTCTTAGGCCATGAGTCTATAAGCAAGAAAAGGAGACCCAAGATAAAGAAAAACAGTAAATGTGTAAGAAGAGAGGGAACCTTGATCTTGAGACGCTTAAAGTCTTTATCTTTAGTCATTTCTTGAGTGGTCTTGGAGTTGTAAGAAGAATATACGAGTGATTCTGTAAGAAGAATATATGTGTGTAGTTCAGATGAATATGTGTAGAATTGTATCTTCGTAGAGAAGCTTAAGTTAATGAGCAAGCTTGTAGACCATGCTATATAGTTGAGATTTGAAAAGAAATTTTCAAATCCACTGTCTTGATTGATTATTTAATGCAGAAAGTTTGTTTTTTTTAGAGTTTATATATATGTATGTTTGTCATTCACTGCTTGGGCGTAATCTATTTATTTGAAAAACCATTTGTGTTTCCTTTCATTGAAGTTCTTGAAATTTTGGGAAAGTCTTCGACATCCATTTTCTTAAATTTATTATAATAGTCATATGAGAATGATGCTTGTTGGTTATAGATCCGTTAAGTGTTTCCATTTTATATCCAAGTTGAGTTCTTGCATTGTGTTCTTTGTAGTTGCCATCAAAAGGTTAACATTATAAACATTGATCATAGGTTGATGAGTTAGCGAACAAAGTGCAGAGTCGTGTTCCCCCGACTCTGAAACAGGTGTCAACTCAAGCTTTCGAGATAGCTTAGAAAGCTCCTACAGTCGCTCGTTCAATTATGGCAGAAGTCAAGACCACGGGCATGGGGAACCGCCTCAGGACTTGCGAAAATAGTGTATGCCAAGTATGAGCCAGCTGCTAAGGATCTATACACCAAGTATGAGCCAGTGGCCGAGCAATATGCAGCATCAGCGTGGTGCTCTCTGAATCAGCTTCTGCTTTTCCCTCAAGTGGCTCAGGCCGTTGGCTCAAAAAGGATACAAGGTTGCTTCACATCTTCCATTGGTGCCAACCGAAAGGATTGCCAAGGTTCTTAGCTCGTAAATACTTATGATGAGATATTTTCATGAGCAACTTGTTGATTTAGAAAACAGATTATGTTTGCTATGTTTGGTAGGGTTATATGAGATTTGGTTTTGTGATGGATAAATGTTTACTTGTTCAATTATGTTTAAAATCTTGATTTGTGCAAAATTTGATTATGTTGATATTAATTTTTTTCTTTGGTTTAGTTCCTATCATTTTAAATGTGGGTGTTGATTTTATTTGAAATTATTAGTTTCCTTGTTACTTTTAAACTCAGTTAAATGTGGATGTTGATTTTATTTGGAATTATTATTTTCACATATTTATCTACATTATTTTTACCAATTTTAGTTTGCCAGATATTTTCAACCAGGTAACTGGATGTATGAATTATTTTCTGCCATTTTTAGTTTGCTAGTTACTTTCAAAGAATGGAGTGCTTGAACGACATAATTATCATGTGTCGGAGAGTGGTCGAATCGGAAGGAAGGTTTGGGGAAGAAGAAGCCCCAATTTAAAAAATGCTAAATCAGCCTGCCATGGCCGAGTTGTGTTTTTCTTCCAAAGCTTTTCAAATATAATACACAGTGCAATTACACTTGCTTTACCCAAATACAAGTGGTCGGATCGAAAGGAAGAAGAAGCCCCAATCAATTTCACCGACAAATCACCTTGCCAACATTTTTATCGAATCGAATTTGGAGCTTGCAAAGCTTTTGACATATATAGACACTACAAGAAAAATGCACATAGACTACGCCCCTAAGACAACGATTTTTTTAAAAAACCATTGTCGTAGCCAAAATTGGCGTTGTCGTAGACAAAATCGTTGTCGTAGGGTGCAAAAATGTGCTCATAGACAACCGTTTTTTGTTGGCGTTGTCGTAGAGGCGTAGTTGTAGGGTAAAATTTAGTCCTAAGACAACGGTGGTGACTTGAGGTTGTCGTAGAGGTGTAGTCTTAGGTAAAAAATGAACCCTAAGACAACGCTTATGATATGAGGTTGTCGTAGATACGTAGTCGTTGACCCCTAAGACAACGCTTATCATATGAGGTTGTCGTAGAGACGTAGTCATTGATCTCTAAGACAACGACAACTTTATAGCGTTGTCTTAATTTTATAATAGCGTTGAAATAGACTAATTTAACTTTATTTTTTATTATAGTAAATATATGTAAAATAGACTAAGTGTGGAAATTAAATCAATTACAGATCCCCAATTGAAAACCCTAATATCTCTTTCCTCACCCACGCCACCGCTCCCTCGTCACTTCTGCCCCCGCTGCCGCTTCCCTTGCGCCGCTATCCCCACCTCTTTAGATACTTATACTCTCACGCCTTATCTCATCCCCACCTCCGTAGGTCACCCATGCCGCCGCTGCCCCCTTTGCTGCTGCTGTCACCGCCACTGCCCCCGTCGTCGTTGCCCCTGCCGCTGCCCCCACCTCCGCTTCCCTCGCCATCGCTGCCCTCGCTGGTCACTTGTCTTTCTCTCCAGTTCGCGATTCTCTCTCCCCAGCTTTTCTACAATCATTATCAGGTAATTTCCCCCGCCGCCGTTGCCCGCCGCCGCCGCCACTCTCATCCCCGCCTCACCGCTCACCCACGCTCTCATCCAAGACTCACTACTCACCCACGCTCTCATCTCCGCCTCGCCGCTCACCCAAATGGATTGACTTCTGCTGGTAATCACTCTCGATTGTATTTTAGTTTTGTTCTTTTGCTATGATAATTCATGGTTACATTTCTGTTTACTTTCTTCTTCTCGATTTCTGTTGTAATAATGCAAAAAGTA
This sequence comes from Scutellaria baicalensis, assembly GCA_005771605.1. NCBI lineage: Eukaryota > Viridiplantae > Streptophyta > Magnoliopsida > Lamiales > Lamiaceae > Scutellaria > Scutellaria baicalensis. Next base: position 13,802,290 of record CM016724.1, on the reverse strand, counting down.
TTTTCCTCAAAAAAGTAACTCATTAAAGGTATAGTGAGTGTTTTGTTATCTCGGTGGGGATTATATGAGAATTTCTTGGTTTTGGTAAAGGAATTTTGAATTGGGAAGGGTTTGGATTTGGTTGATTGGGTTTCTTTTGCTTTGGTGAAGGAATTTTGAACTGAGCTTGCAGTGTGATTTGGGTTTGGTTTTGTTTGTGAGTTTTTAATTTTATCTTGATTTGTGATCGAATCTTAGTGGTATGTGTTTGGGATTTGTAAAGTACCACTTTTTAGTTCAAGAACTCTCCGTTGGATGACTTATCATTGTTTTAAACGTGATAAGGTTGTGAATTATGAACACCATTTTACATTCTTGGATAACTGTAATTGGTTGAGCATACAAACAAATCTGTGCAATGGTGTATGTGTGTAGATTTTTATCCTACAAGTTACTGGGCAATGGTATATGTGTGTAGATCTGATTGCCCCTTCTTAAGTGGGTGGGTGGAATTTTGATGTGTATGACTTGGATGCTTTAGGGAGTTTCGAAAATGCAATGACTTGGATGCTTTTGGGATAGCTACAGTTTCTCAATGGATTTTTCTTTCTTGGACATCACATTTTCCAATTTCTTGCATCGAAACTTTTTTCTGAAATGTTCACTAGAAATACCAAAATTTGAAGAAAGTTTAGTTCCGGTTTGTAAAGAGGATTCCCAATTCTAGTACCATGGGCTGAAATTGTGCTGAATGATTTTCACATTTATGTACACAAATCCTCAAGAGCATGCTAAGGTCAAGAGAACATGAAAAAGATCTAAAAGTGGTGATTTTATTTAAATGTAACTGCACTAGTTGTTAAGTGTATCATTCAGCGCATATGCTATTGATGTGCTGTGACAGAAACTTCCTAAATGTGCATTTTGAAACAATGTCTATCTTTAATACATGTGTTATAACCTTAATGGCAGAAACCTTGTTATTTTTGGTGCAGATCTTGGAAATAAAGAATTGCAAAGACTGGAAATGAGAGGAATTAAAGAAGAAAAAAAAAGTAATTGTATTGAGAAATCATTCTGCTTGTTAAATTGATTAGGTGTACTGTTTTCCCCTCATGGATTGGATCCCTTTGTATCATGCAATCTTTAAGTTAAACTCTTAAATGAATATTTCAATTTGATATGACTATTTTGAGTTGAAAGTTTATTTTGTATATTTGAATTTCAATTAATATATAATAATTTTTAAATGCTGCTAGAACTTGTAAAAGACAACGCTGAAAATAGACTACGACAACAGTTTCAAAAATGTTGTAATAAGGGTCTACGACAACGGAAAAGATTAAAAATCGTTGTCTTAGACAGCTACAACAACGGCAGGACAACGGTTAAAAATCGTTGTCTGAAGCCTCTACAACAACGGTTGAAAACCGTTGTAAAGGCGTTGTCATTGTTGTCTAAGACAACGGTGGGACAACGGTTAATAACCGTTGTCGTAGGCCTCTACGACAACGGCGCAAAACCATTGTCAAAGCATTGTCGTAGATAGATAAGACAACGGTTATTTGGAACCACAACCCTACGACAACGGTTAATAACCGTTGTCTATGTGCGTAACGACCCTTGTCGTAGGGGTCTAAGACAACGGTTAAAAACCGTTGTCTATGAGTGAAATTTTGCTGACCCCTACGACAACCCTGGCTACAACAACGCTGCTTTCTGGCCTACGACAACGGTTTTTAACCATTGTCTATTAGCGATTTTCTTGTAGTGAGAGGATTAGGAATGTTTCTTTTTTCCCTTTTTTTTTCTTATGTTTTTTGGAAGGACAATTTTGTCATTTCATATACCACATCAAACCCAACCAATATACCAAACACAATTTTATAAACTTTACATACTTAAATCATTCATACCAAACACATCATCTAACTAAATCCAATCACAAAACATTCATACCAAATACTCAAATTTCACCTTATTTATCCTGGATGAACAGTAAAAAGTCAATTTGAATATCAATCAAACTCAAACTCAACCTTCATTCCAAACAACCTCAATAGACAACAAAATCCATTAAGTTGAGGTTGAATTGAAGGACTTCTTCATAATGCATTCAAAATACCTTGCAAGGTTGTCGTTTTAATTGATACAAGTTTGAAATCATCATTGAATTAATCTTTAACTGGATTTAAATCGACACTTATTTGATAGATAATAGATCAGATCTTCCATTTTAAATTCCTCGATCTATTAAAATACTAATTATTATAGGGTTAATTGTAATAAAAAACACAAACTTTGCTCAAATTGCAATTTTAAACAACTTTTTGAATATTAACAAATATAACATGTACTTTCATATTTGTTGCAATTTTAACCAATATGCAGTTTTCGAATATGTTTATTTTTTAAATTAATATCTTAGTTTCGAAATAAAACAATGACTTAACATTTAAAATGATAGTTATTTGAAATGGTGAAAGTTATTGTCAAAATAAACATATTTGAAATATGTTTGTTGGTTAAATTTACAAAAAAAAAAAAAATTCATGTTATATTTGCTAATATTCAAAAAATTGGTTAAAATTACAAATTAAGTAAAGTTTGTGTTTTTTCATTGCAATTATTATAATAAAGTGCAAGAGCAGATGTTGAAGAAATTAAAAACTATGTTCAAAATTAGTATCTTGTATTAAGATATGTGTGTAGGTACAAATGAGTATATATAGGGATGGAAAACAAATCAATTGGGAGCCCAACAGCTCAAATACATAACTTTTCTAAGAGAATCTTCAGATTGCTTCAACTTAAGATCTTCTTCTCTCATCATCATCTTATTAGCAGCCATTGCAGATGATGATGATGATGATGATGATGATGATGAGGGCTTCTTGGTAATTTTGTTGGACCTGAGAAAATTGGTGTTAGCAACTTGGCGTTGAGCAATTCTGAAGGCATAATTCCATCTGCAGAAACCCTGATCTTTAAGTGCTTCTACTGCCCCTATACTTGCTGCTACCAACCAAGCTTTGCTGATTGAACTCATCCTTTTTAAGAATTTAGTGGGCTTTGAGCAGCTCAATTTGAAATCTAGAATCAAGAATTGAAGAAGATGTGAGATCGATGGTGATGATTGTGTGGAGGATAATGAGGGTGTTGAGTTTATATATATAGGGGTTCAAGAACCACCATCACAATAGAGCCCCTGGTTTTATGACAAAACAATCGACCAAAACCCACGTGCCATAGTGTTGATGTACTCGAATCCTGTGACACGTGTCGTTGCTATCACAGGACCAAGAATTGTACGACCACAATTTAAAATTCGTAGTTATCTTGGGAATAGAAAGAGGGTGCAAGTATGGATAAGCACTGCAGTCGACTATTTTGTCTGATCCTAAACTTGTTGATAGTATACTAGCTAGACATATTAACTCTTTGTAATTACTACACTATTTCATCATTAATACTTTGAAAATCATCATTCTAGGTTTATGATATTATTACAGGGTGAAAACCCCAGCTTTTGCAAGAAATCTCGAATATTGCATGATATTTTATTGTAACTTTTGTGTTGTTTAACATTAAAATTGTCATTTATCCAAAGTAGTCTGTGTTGTGCCGAGCATGTTAATATAAATTTTGTACTATTTAATATTACTATAATACACTGTGGCTGATCTATATTGTAAAATGGATATATATGCAGGTGACAACAATTTTCATTTCTATAGATATATAAGATATGATTTTCTCACTTTAGAATTTGCATATCATTGTTTTATGCTTATATTTTACAATTTGCTTAACAATTCGTCAACGATGTGTAACTTTTCGTCGCGTTAACAATTTTTTATTTGTAATTCTTAATATTATATGTATTCAAGTTCCAAAATGCCTATGTATTGTTTGTGTTGCTACTCCTGTTGTTTTCTACTTTAAATTGTGTGAAATTATTTTTTTAGTATTTCCTATTTAAAATGTACTATGAAATCATTTTTTCAATATATAATTTCTTGTATTTTCTTGTGCATACTCTAATTAAAATTTCTGTATCGCCACTACTGAATTATTACATCATTTTTCATTTTAAGAAATGATCGATATTACAAAAATGACATATATATACTTGTCTACATAAAAAGTGTTTCGGGATATACGTACCCGTTAGAAAGGGGTATTCACAACTTGAATCTTTATTCTTCTTTCTTTTTCTTGTGAATCATTTTGGATGTTTTCTTCTTTGATTAATTTGGCAAAACTAAACAGGGGAAACACAAAAGCTTGAAGAAATAACAAACTCCAAAATTCTCATCTCATTAATTATAACATGAAGATATGTGTAAATTAATATACAAATGGATAGATATATAGATTGAGAAGAGTAGAGGTTTGCAACAGCTCAAATACATGAGTGTCCTGATAGAATCCTCAGATTGCTTCAACTTTTCATCTCTTTTCATCTTCTTATTGGAAAGAAGTAGTGTGGAAGAGAGTCTGCTAGGCTGCTAGCTGTACGTGTAAGACCTAAGATTGGTGTTAGAATGATGTTGATGAACTAATACTCTAAAGGCATAATTCCATCTTCAGAAACCCTAGCTGATCTTTAAGTGCCTCTACTGCCCTTATATATACTTGCTGCTACCAACCAAGTTTTGCTTGTTGAACTCATGGTTTAGAATCAAGAATTTGATGAAGAAATGAATTTAATTCTAACTGATCTCATGTTATGTGGTAATGAGGAGAGAGAGAGAGGGGAGAGAGAGAGAGAGAGAGGGGGGGGAAGATGGGGCCGGTTTGAATAGAGTGGGGTGGTTTCTGCACCAATAAACAAGGGGAAAAGCCCTCGGTTTTTGTTTGGGACAGCAGTGATCATAAATTGCTATGTGCCACTTTTGGGGATAATAAATGATAAATAAAATCCACATGCTACAACTTGGATCTCCCAGATTTATATTTTGACACGTGAATCATTGCGTTCAGTTTTCCATATTTATATATTACACTACTCAATTGAAAGTATGTGATGAAATGATATATCCATTTGAAAGAAAGAAAGAGATTTATTTTAATGATATATATTCCATGCATGGCTCTCACTCTCAGGACTACATCTCACATTTTGTAGAAGAATCTGTTTTCCTGCATAATGACGACGTAAATCCTGGCCAATCCATCAACCAATGCTGGTGATTATAATCCAACAATAGCTATTAGATTTGATATGTTTGGAGTTAACTTAACCCAGCAATCTCATTTACTCAACTACGTTTTACTTGATCCCAAATCTGAGTTTAAAATCAACTGATTTTAAATTCCTTGATCTGACCAAGTTTAATACTCAAAAGATCCAATAAAAAACAGGAGGCTTGCAAGAAGAGAAAATAGGTGCAGAAGTTGAAGAGAAAAATAGCATCTTGCATTTAGCATGTGTATATACAAATTAATAGAGAGATTCATCATTTGCGTATGTGATGAAACCCTAATTGATCAATAAGGACCCCAACAACTCAAATACATGACTTTTCTCAGAGAATCTTCGGATTGCTTCAGCTTAAGATCTTCTTCATCTCTCATCATCTTATTGGCAGACATTGCAGATGATGAAGGTGAGTGTTTGTTGGGCCTGAGAAGATCATTGGCCTTAGCGGTGTGGCGTTGAGCGATTCTGAAGGCGTAATTCCATCTTTGATCTTTGAGTGCCTCTACTGCGCCTATGCTTGCAGCCACCACCCAAGCTTTGCTGCTTGAACTCATGAAGAAGATTTTTCTGCTTTCTTTGATATTCAAGTAATATCTATCGGAAATCAAGAGTGGAGTTTGAAGAAGAAGAGATGGAATATTATGCATCGAGAGTTGTGGAGAATGGAGTGAGTGTGAGCAAATATATATATATAGAGAGAGAGAGATAAGAGTGGGAAAAGAGAAACTGGGGGTGGATAAAACCCCTGTTTTCTGTAAATATGGGTGGCTGGGCCTGCCTATGTCTGCCCACTGCCCAGATTGCCCCATTTTCTTGGCTTTACCCACAATCACACGTGGTTTTGCATACTAGATTACAATGATTATATATATATACATATAATTTGGAGAAATATAGATGAGGATTGGAGAAAGTATTGTGCAACCATTCATAACACATTCTAATATTTGGAACATATGATACTGAGGCTGGGACACATGCCCAAAGAGGGGAAAAGAAAAGGATTAGTTTCAAAAGGCCGTACAACTGATACTATGTTAGAGTTTGTTAGTGTTGGATTTTCCAACAATAATAATTTTCCTTTTTCAAGTTTATCCTAAATTCAAAATTAGATTTTAATTAGATATATTTATTTGAAAAGATTTGGAAAAAGATTTGATATTCTCTTATGGATTTGACTCATTAAAATCTCACGTGTTCTATATGTTTTGAATCTCTTTTCACTAACAAACTCTCCTAAGTTTTAGGAAGTTGTTTGCTCATCTTTTTGATAGGATTCAAAGATATATATAAAGATCAAACAAGTGAAGTTTGAAGGAGTTAAACATGTTCTTTTGAGAGTGAATATCAACGTGAGAATCCAATGAGAAGAGAAAGTGGGATTAAGGAACGTGGAGATGAAGAAAGATCAAGTCAAGCTAGAGTTCAAGAAGTGGAGATGAATAAGTCAAGAAGAAGTCAAGAACAAGTCCACTCCATCTTCCCCATCATGTACGTGAGTTATGGAGATCATGGAGCACTCCAAGATCATGGGAAGTGGAGTCTACACAGTGTACTTCAAGGTCTATAAATAGGTGAAGCTGCTGAAGATCAAGGATGTACAGAATCGAGAGCTTAAGCAGTCTAGTATAAGGCAGTACACTGGTGTCATAGGTTGTGTTGTTCACACCGATAGGCAACATCGTTTTCTTGTGTGTCATAGAGTTTGCATACTCTTGACTTTTGGTATAGGTGTTCTTCGGAGTGTTCAACTGAGAGTATTTGTATACGTCCCTAGGTTTCATATTCATTTCATAGGACGTATTGAGTCGTTTGTTTGAAAGAATCTCTTTTAGAGATCTTTCTTTCTCCTTTGTACACATACACAAATCAATAAAGGAGTTTTCGCCCTGAAGGCATTCCACGAGTATTTATATACTCGTGGATAAATCGTTTGTGTTCTGTAACTTTAATTTCGATCCATTTTTCCGCTGTGTGTTACGCTGGTGTTGTCGACACCGCTGACAACACCATGTACTTTGATTGAGATATTTTTGTTTTTATTTTTACAGATCCACGTAGGACTTTCACGTGGTATCAGAGCCATCATTTGACATACTAAGTGGTGGATCTAGCCATGCAGGACGCAGACTATTGCAATCCTAACTTTGGACGCCTTCCAATTTTGGATGGCTCCAACTATGCGTATTAGAAGATTCGTGTACGATCAAAGATCAAGTCCATTGATGCACGTGCTTGGACTGCTGTTTTGGAGGGTTACAATTACCTTATGAAGGAGGTATTTGGCGAGTTAGTTCCCAAACCTCAAACCGAGTGGACAATCGATGAGATCCATAGTGTCAACTTCAATGAAAAGACCATCAATGTCATCTTCGAAACTGTGGATTACAAGGTGTTTCGATTGATCCAAAATGCAGTACATGCCAAGGATGCTTGAGATACTCTCCAAAAACATTTTGAAGGTGCAAAGTGTGTTCGTGAGGCGAGGTTGCGGCTCATCATGTCCAAGTTCGAGAATATGCGCATGGAGGAGAATGAAGACATTGGAACCTACTTTGAGAGGCTCCGGGACATCTCGAATCAAGCCCAAATGCTTGAAGAACCAATTGGACGCAAGTAACTCGTGTCTAAGGCCATTCGAACACTGCCACCAAGGTTCAATATCAAAGTATCCACCATTGAGGAGGTCCACAATCTTTCGATAATGGACTTTGATACACTTCAAAGTATTCTTCAAACTTTTGAGCTCAACCTTCAAAGCCAAATGGAAGCGGGCTACAAGACTAAAAACATAGCCTTGCAAGCTCAAGACAATGAAGAATCTGGAGAAGATGATGAACCATTAGAGGAAGTCACCGAGGGGCAGAATGTAGCTATGTTGACCAAGAAATTCAACACCATGGTGAGAAAGTTCAACAAGGAGAAGCCTCGTTCGAAAGGGAAGGAACCATTCAATCGGTCCACTGATCGATCTCAATGGAAGCCAACTGGATCATCATCTCAGTCCAAACGTCAGCCTAAGAAGCCAACTTCAAATCATGGATGGAATGATCCCAAACATCTCGATACCATCCAATGTCGTGCTTGTTCGGGATGGGGTCATTATGCTAATGAATGTGCTAACACCTTAAGGAAGTATGGTCTGAAAAATCACTGGGTATCCATGAGTGACGATGAGGATGGCGAGGAAGTTGAAACTGAATGTTCCACAGCCCTGTTTGCAAAAATCACAACTGGTGTTACCGACGGTGTTGACAACACCGGTGTCATGACACCGCAGACAACATCGACGACAACACCACAGAGGTATGAACTGTTTGATTTTGCTAACATAACCTGCCTTAATGTTGTTTGTGATGATACAAATTCTCTTGCTGGAGATGACTTAGATAAAGATGAAGCCATTGAAGAACTTCATGGTCTTTATAACTCTTTGCTTGAGGAATGGAAAAAGCAATGCAAGCTTGTAGAAGTTGTATCCAAGGAAAAGGAAGCCATATCCAAGGAAAAGGAAGCTTTATCTAAGGAGAATGATGTGCTGAAAAACTCAGTTGCAAAGGACCGCTCTCACCAAGAAGGACATAGAACTTGGAAAGGTGCAATTTAAGCTTGAAGAGACAGAATCCTTAATTGCAAAATGGAATTCGAGTTCTTCCAAGACAAGTGAAATCATGGGATCAGGTAATTCCACAAAATCAGGTATTGGATCACATAAATCTGTTGAAAATATTTTTCCAAACCTTTTTGTCGATTCACATGCAAAGATCAATTTTGTGAAAGAAAAATCAAAAGAGTTCATAAAATCCAACGTTTCAGGTCGTAGGAAAAGAAAATATGTTTGTCATTACTGTTTTCAACCTGGACATATAAGACCATACTGTCGAATATTGAAAAATGATCGAGCCAGTGGTCTGGTGTTACCTCCGGTGTTACGCAACACCGCCCGCAACACCACTGTTGGAAAGAAAGTTTGGGTTCCTAAACAAACTGCTCAAGTCTGCCAAGTTGTTTTTACTGCTCTTAAGACTAACATTTCAGGTTCTTGGTACTTTGATAGTGGTTGCTCACGCCACATGACGGGCACCAAAGAATATTTGTGTAATTTTGTGCCTCTTACCGAAGGATCCGTTACTTATGGAGGAGGTGCTAAGGGTAGAATCATTGGCAAAGGAACTCTTAATCTACCAGGTTTTCCCAGGTTGTCTAATGTGTTTTTAGTAGATGGTCTTATGGCTAATTTAATTAACATAAGTCAATTATGTGATGACAATCTTGAGGTAAAATTTACTAAGGATTCTTGTGAAGTTTATGATAAGTCAAACATGTGTATCATGACAGGTACAAGATCTCATGACAATTGCTATCTTGTTGGAAAAAATGTCACGTGTAACAAGGCTAAGTTTGATGACACGATTTTGTGGCATAAAAAATTAGGCCATGTGAATTTTCGAACTCTCCAAAAATTGATGAAGTTTGAGGTTGTACAAGGACTTCCAAGCCTCAATCACAATGGTAAGATAGTGTGTGGGGACTGCCTTAAAGGTAAACAGACCCGTGTTCCCCACAGTGTTACATCACACCACGGACAACACCAAGGTACGGTTCATTGTTTTCAACTTTTACACATGGATTTAATGGGACCAGTTGAAGTTGAAAGTCTTGGAGGAAAGAGGTATTCCTATGTGATTGTTGATGATTTTTTCCGATATACTTGGATTTTCTTTTTACGTGAAAAATCGGATACGTTCTCTCAATTCAAAATTTTATACACTAGGATTAAGACCTCGTTTTCTTCTAAAATTTTGAGCATCAGGTCTGACCATGGTAAGGAATTTGAAAACAAATTGTTTGCTGATTTTTGTGAAAAGAAAGGCATTGAACACCAATTTTCGACTCCAAAAACTCCTCAACAAAACGGAGTTGCGGAAAGGAAAAATCGAACTTTGCAAGAAATGGCACGTGTTATGCTCAGTTCTAAGAACCTCTCACGATGTTTTTGGGCTGAAGCATTGAATACGACTTGCTATATTGGCAATCGAGTCTTTTTAAGACTGGGTAGCAAAATGACCCCTTACGAAATTTTGAAAGGGAAAAAGCCAAATCTTAAACATTTTCATGTTTTTGGGTGTCTTTGCTACATTTTGAATGATCGTGATAATCTTGCTAAGTTTGATGCAAAAAGTGACAAAGTCGTGTTTCTTGGATATTCTTTGAATAGTCATGCTTATCGTGTCTTTATTTAAGATCTAGGACTATTCAAGAATCAGTTAATGTTGTGTTTGATGACTTCTCAGATCTTACAGGAAAATCTTATGAAGATGCCGTGACTGATCTTGTTGAAATTCCAGTAGTTCTTGAAACTGGAAATACTGATGTTGCCCCCAGTGTTGTGACACCAGAGGCAACACCAGAGGCAACACCAGAGGCAACACCAGCGGCAACACCAGTGACAACACCTGCAGAACCAGAATCCGATGAAAGTGATGATGATCTACCTGATCAAGTTCGAAGAGATCCACTTGCTCGTATCAGAAAAAATCACCCTACCACACAGGTGATAGGGGGAGTAAACGATGGTGTTCGAACTCGTAAAAAAGACCCCGTGAATTACAAGGAAATGGTAAGACATGTGTGTATGTCAACCACATTTTCAGAGGTAAAATTCTACTGTTTTGTCTCTCCAATTGAACCCAAAAATGTCTCTGAAGCTTTAAAAGATAATTTTTGGATACAAGCAATGCAAGAAGAACTTGAACAATTTACTAGAAATGATGTTTGGTTTCTTGTTCCTAGACCATCCGATACTAATGTGATTGGAACTAAATGGATTTTTAAAAATAAATCGGATGAGTCGGGGAACATTGTAAGAAACAAAGCACGACTTGTAGCACAAGGGTACACACAAGTCGAAGGCATCGACTACGATGAGACCTTCGCACCCGTTGCTCGAATTGAATCGATTAGGTTAGTTCTTGCAATTGCTTGTTATTTGAAAATTACCCTTTATCAAGTGGATGTCAAAGGAGCATTTTTGAATGGGTTCTTAGATAAGGAAGTGTATGTTGAACAACCAAAAGGTTTTGAAGATCCTTATCAGCCTCATTATGTCTACAAACTTAAGAAAACATTGTATGGATTGAAACAAGCTCCTAGAGCTTGGTATGGTCGTTTGACCACTTTCCTACTTGAGTTTGGATTCATTAGAGGCATGGCCGATCGTACTCTCTTTGTTAAGAGAACCGATCGACATTGTATGATAGCTCAAATTTATGTTGATGACATTGTTTTTGGATCTACTTATAAAAGTGATCTTGATGATTTTGTGCATGCTATGTCATCTACCTTCGAAATGAGCATGATTGGAGAGCTAACTTACTTTCTAGGTTTGCAGGTAAAGCAATTAAAGGAAGGAATTTTCATCTCTCAAAGCAAGTATGCCAAAAATTTGGTATCTCGCTTTGGTTTAGAAAATTCTAAGCCTATGAGAACCCCCATGGGTTCGACACAAAAGCTGTCGAAAGACAGTGTTGCCGATGGTGTTGACAACACCCTCTATAGATCGATGATCGGTAGTTTACTCTACTTGACCGCTAGCCGCCCGGATATAATGTATAGTGTTGGTGTCTGTGCACGTTACCAATCTGACCCTTAAATCTCGCATCTTCATGCAGTGAAGCGTATCATAAGGTATGTTTCCGGTTCGATAGATTTAGGTATTTGGTATACTAAGGACACTAATCTTAATTTGGTGGGATTTAGTGATTCTGATTGGGCTGGAGATGTAGATGATAGGAAGAGTACTAGTGGTGGTTGTTTCTACTTAGGCAATAACTTAGTATCTTGGCATAGTAGAAAACAAAATTATGTTTCTTTATCAACCGCCAAATCCGAATATGTGGCCGCCGGGAGTGGGTGTACTCAACTTTTGTGGTTGAGACAAATGCTTGATGATTATGGTTTTGAAAATAAATCTTTGAGCCTATTTTGTGATAATTCGAGTGCAATTAATATTTCCAAAAATCCAGTTCAACATTCTCGAACTAAACACATAGATATTAGGCATCACTTCATTCGAGATTTAGTTGAAAAAGGGTTAATCCAACTTGATTATGTATCCACTGAAAACCAAATAACAGATATATTTACAAAAGCCTTAGATTTAGAGAGATTTTCTTCCTTAAAGAAGTCTCTCGGATTGTGCATTGTTTGAATGTGCATGCTGTTTTTGCGGGTGTTACCGTTCATGTTGTTCACACCACTCTTAACACCCCTAGAATAATTTTTTTTAGGTTTTCTAGGCATATGTGTGCATATTTGTATCTGACCAGTGTGTTCCTTATGTGATAACTCTGGATTGGACACCTATTTTTTGTTAATGGCTTATAATAAAAGTGCACCTTTGTTCGAATAATTGATATAAGTCACGAAGCACTTGGAGCACGGCGCTCGCTACGACGATGCTTTTCAGGCAGCCTAGTGACTAGCTTAAATGTGTTGTGTGACCTCACTGAGTAACTCGGGGCACGGCGTTCGCTGCGACGATGCTTCCTTGTCAAAAGGTGTGGGAGATATCACAACCAATTCGATAAAACTTGATCTCACAACCGAGTAACTAGAAGCATGACGCTCGCTACGACAGTGCTCTCTTTTCAAAATGTTGGTTGAGGTTAGGTATGTGTGAATTTTATTTAGTGTGCACAAAAGAAAAATTTTCTAGAGCAAAAAATTTTCTATGGTGTCATCACAGTGTTACGTAACATCAGGGACAACACCAGTCAGTTACATTGTGTGTGATTTTTATGGGATTTAAATTTTATGCATCCCTAGGTATTTGCATTTAATCCTTATAATATATAGTAGATATATTTGATGTTTGGATAATCTAATTTCAAATTTAAAATTCGAATTTTGTGATTCCTATTTTTGTGCAAAATTGTTGAGATTTTATCTTATTTTCAATTTTTTTCAAAATCTCTTGATTTTATTTAAAAAATTCAAAAGGCTCAAATTTTATGTTTAAATTCAGAAAATCGAGCGTGCGTTTCTACCACTTGATTGTTGCACTCTCTATCTTGCTCACATACGCTCTCTCTCTCTCTCTCTCTCTATCTTCTCTCTCCACAAGCCGATCCCCTTTTCTCGCCACACCATAAACCCTAATTTGCTCTCTCTCCAAATTCTCCCATGACTGATCCTGTTATTCCCCCTGCTGTGCTTGAATTCTTGGAGAAATTAAAGCAGTCGTACCCTGCTTTACGTGCCTCCCCTCTGCTGAGTGTCGTCTGACGGTGTTGCCCACACCGGCGCAACACTGCCCATACCACCTACACCTGCGTTTTTTTTATCTAAGGTAAGGACGAAGCTGCTTTCTTCCCCTCTCCATTTTTCTTTGTCCTTAAAGTCCTTTGCTTCAAGATACGGTCTACTAAGATGATGGTGCCAAGGCAATTTTCATTGGCAATCGAATTTGTGATTCGCCCTATACACCGAATGTTGCCTCTTCAATTTGGCAACATTTGACCCAACGTCTTTGTTGATATACTTTGAAAGTAGGGAACCGTTTTTATGAGCTAATTTTCAGCTCAAAAAGGGGGAGAATATATGGTAAGACAATTCCTATGGTGAAAGGTGGCGGAAGAGAAAGTTTTGATGAATCTTTTTCATGATTGTGTTGAATGTTTAATCCTTAATTCTTTGTGATTGTTTGTGATTGCAGGATTAAGGGGGAGATTGAATTGAGGGGGAGATAAATCTAATTGATTTAGGTTTTGAGCTGAAAAAGAAAAATAGGGGGAGATTGTTAGTGTTGGATTTTCCAACAATAATAATTTTCCTTTTTCAAGTTTATCCTAAATTCAAAATTAGATTTTAATTAGATTTTATTAGATATATTTATTTGAAAAGATTTGGAAAAAGATTTGATGTTCTCTTATGGATTTGACTCATTAAAATCTCACATGTTCTATATGTTTTGAATCTCTTTTCACTAACAAACTCTCCTAAGTTTTAGGAAGTTGTTTGCTCATCTTTTTGATAGGATTCAAAGATATATATAAAGATCAAACAAGTGAAGTTTGAAGGAGTCAAACACGTTCTTTTGAGAGTGAATATCAACGTGAGAATCCAATGAGAAGAGAACGTGGGATTAAGGAACGTGGAGATGAAGAAAGATCAAGTCAAGCTAGAGATCAAGAAGTGGAGATGAATAAGTCAAGAAGAAGTCAAGAACAAGTCCACTCCATCTCCCCCATCATGTACTTGAGTTATGGAGATCATGGAGCACTCCAAGATCATGGGAAGTGGAGTCTACACAGTGTACTTCAAAGTCTATAAATAGGTGAAGCTGCTGAAGATCAAGGATGTACAGAATCGAGAGCTTAAGCAGTCTAGTATAAAGCAGTACACTGGTGTCATAGGTTGTGTTGTTCACACCGATAGGCAACATCGTTTTCTTGTGTGTCATAGAGTTTGCATACTCTTGACTTTTGGTATAGGTGTTCTTCGGAGTGTTCAACTGAGAGTATTTGTATACGTCCCTAGGTTTCATATTCATTTCATAGGACATATTGAGTCGTTTGTTTGAAAGAATCTCTTTTAGAGATCTTTCGTTCTCCTTTGTACACATACACAAATCAATAAAAGAGTTTTCGCCCTGAAGGCATTCCACGAGTATTTATATACTCGTGGATAAATCGTTTGTGTTCTGCAACTTTAATTTCAATCCATTTTTCCGCTGTGTGTTACGCTGGTATTGTCGACACCGCTGACAACACCGTGTACTTTGATTGGGATATTTTTGTTTTTGTTTTTGCAGATCCACGTAGGACTTTCAGAGTTAATGTCTTTAGCATCTATCTATATACAAACTGAGTTATATACATTAAGAATTAGATGCTCCAACAAACTACACCTGAAAGTAATATCCTAAGTAGTTAAGAAATGTAGAGAAGCTCAGCTAAGACTTGCAATGTCAAAATCATCTGGCAATCGAAAAGTATTAGCTGCGCCTAACTTCTTCCGTTCTTCAGACCCTTCTTCTTCTTCTTCATCCAATGTGTCTTCGCTGCTATCACATCCATCATCCTCGGTGCTGTTTGGTGAATAAGGTGTCTTAATACTTCTGGCGGGGCAGAGTTTGTTGGCAAGAATGTTAACCTGACCAAAGTGCGATATTTCAATCATCACCGTCTCATCATCCGTTGGAAGGGGCTGTTTCCATGGTTCGCCATCAATCCTCATGTATGCATGATCGACACCACCCTTGTGAAACTCGAAACGAATTCTGTTTGCCTACAAGTTCCAAGTAAAACATGGATGATAATATTAAGGGAGAAAGCAAATCAATTAAGATTGAAGGTATAGAGCCTACTCTAAAGCGCATCTAAAATGTTCATAAACTGGAACATTTGAAGTTGAAATCTTGAACTTGCCTGTGCGAGGCGAGTTCCGTGCCCCTTTGGAGCAAACAAGAGAAGTCCATGCCAAGCATCCCGAAAACCAACAACCTCGAAGAACCCGTCATCCACATATGGTGGAGTTAAGTCCCTCTGTTGGAAACAGGTATCATAGTTCAGCACATTATTATAACGTCGATATGTTCTCATTTACTAGTTACATGAGATTTGATAGACTAATCAAATAATTACTGACCGAGTGAAGCTTCTGCTTACTAGGTGTTCCCCAAGGATTAAGCCCCCCTGAGAAACTAGGCAAGTTAAGGCAAACAATGGACCTGATGCTGCATAGAAATAAAAAGCAAGTATCGGTGAGAAGGACCCCCTTAAGGAACATGGGTTAACATGAGATACAACCACAAGATTACCTCCGTGGTATGTGAAGATCTATCCATTCACCTGGCTTTTTCATGATTTTAACCTTTGCCAACTGAGCTATGTTTCTGTAAATGGAGAGAAAGGATCATTGTTCTAACAAATCCCAGCAATTAAACCATAGAAAATCTCAGATAGGGAAAGGATTGGTGAAGTCACCTCGAAGCTGGATGCATCAGGGATGCACAAAACCATCCTTGCGTACAGCTAAGCTTTGCATAAGCAGTCTACATAAATGAAGAGGGACCACCAATAATGAGATAACAGAACAACATGAACATCTCAATAAATAATGAGAATTCCAACACAAAATAATCAGCTTTAACAAACATGTAAGAGTAGATCATGCTTATATGATCTTTAAAGATCCCAGTGAGTGTTGCAACCATTTCTTATAACTTGTGCTTGAATAATTGAAAGTGAAGTTCCTGATTTTGTTTGTATTGCATTTGTTTGCAAACACTCAGAAACTGCGTTGGCAAGCTATTTGTTGCCATAGAGAGGATGATGTAAAATTCCACAAATGAAGGAGATTGAGTCTTCCTTATGAGCAGGCATGTGTATTTGTATGACAGTTTCAAGTATAGCTGTTTCACATAACTTTGATAAATCTACTTCACTTCCAATTAAAACACATGCATGCCCTCCAATTTTTAACACCCATATCACTCATCGATCCAATTCATGTTTAAGAATTAAGAATCAACTATGTCTACATAACTTTAGTCAACTATGAGAAATCTAATTGCAAACGGAAACTTTTTATTTTTCCCAGATTCCGATACTCCACATTCTAAAGAAGTCCAAACATGGAAATTTGTCAAACATTTGCACTGGAATACTCGTAGTCGTAAGTAAGATAGGAGTCGGAAAAGCCAGCCAATTCCATACTTGCTGGATTATGCACTCTTTTTCTACATTATAAGCATTGCTACCTGACCCTTTATGTTTGATCATGCAGCAGAACAGAAAGACATGGAGACAGACGCAAACCTGATTAATTAATTGATTTTTGAAATTCTCTGGATGCTTCTTTCTCTCTGAATGAAATGCATAAGAGACTTGGGCATCCATACCTGTCAGAGGAAAAGATTGGACAAATGCTATCAAAGTGACCGACAAATCCAAATTGTAAAACAAAATCAAAGTTGGGTAAAGATGCAAAAAGAGAAAGAAAAAGTTGGGTAAAGATGCAAAATCTATCTGATGCTTTGAATTGTGAAACTGGAGTTTCCCTCAGACCCAGTTTTATTGCATCTTTGCCTGTAGTATTTTGTGTGCGTGTGTGTTTGGAGCCCTAGGGTGGAAAAAGGATTCAGACCCATGACTTCCATCTCCTCTCAAGTATAGGAGGCCAAGTGCCGTCACATTAAATTATGGGATCAGTTCCCTTCACCCAAGGTTGGTATGTATGTGGCATAACAAATCTGTCTCCCTCCTCTGATTTAGGCTTTGTCGACAATGGAGAATTACCTATGGCTATGGCCGGAGTGGGGACAGTGTCCTGCCCCTGTTCTTATAAGTAATAGAAAATGGGAAGGGCAAGTGAACCAAAAAAGTCAGATGGAGTCCTTCACTATCTTCGGCTGGACCACGGTGAAAACAACTTATAGTGCATCACAACAAAATTATGGTGTTTAAAGGACATCAAATCTTTCATCTTTCCTGAAGAAACTGGTGGTCGATTTATAAGTTATAGACAAAGAGGATTCAACAAATTCGACAACTCCACAAACTTGATCTTGATGATGACAGGAACGAAACAACCATTAGAGAATGGGAACCAACTAGGTGAGGGAAGTAACTTAAACGGTGCTTCAATTGACCTAAATTTCAGGCTGCATATTAAACTTTAGAATATTTTTTCTAAAAACAACAAATGAAGTTAATTGCAGAAAGAATTATATCTTTAAGGAGATGAAAAGGTTCACAGGATTCTTAGATAAGTCAGGACTCTTGTAAAAATATTAAGAGAGGACATTTCTTAAATTCATGAAAGATATAATGGATAAACAAGACCTCACCCATGCTAAAATAATTCCAAAATCCTCCCCGGAATGTGTGGTAACCCTCCTGAAACATAAATGTCATGATTGGTAGAATTCAGACTATCAGCTAATCAGTGTCATAATAGAAAGCAGACATAATTGAAAATAAACCAAGACAATAATTTTCCAGAACATATTACTCAATCCTTTTAGCTTCATATTCATTTATCAGGAGTATTTTTGCATCTGGATTTTCATGCCCCGGGCACTGTATGCCAGAAATTACAATGAGAAGCAGATTAAGTATGCAGATCAGCATAACATCTGAAACTGCGCCTACTAACATTTACTTGGCCATCATTGGAAGATAAATGACAGAAAATAGAACTTCAAAATTAAAATGATCAGTTGATTTCCATGTGTTTGAAAATTGCATGAGGAGAAAATTTATTTGCTGAGAAATGTCTGTATTAAAAATTGGAAAAGGTTTCAGTTCTCCTATAAATTTAAGAAATACAGCATGTGTGTTTATATCTTAATGATCACATTATTTGATGTGCACAATTTTTGTTATAATATGTTATGCACAGGAAAATTTTGGTCATTAGTTAATATTAACTAAAAGAAATAATAATGATATGAAAAGTGAAAACTACTAAAAGCATTATGAGATCGAGAACTCGAGCACCTCATTCATTGCATCTGTAGGGGAGACACGATGGAAGGCATGCAACGAGTGTGGTAGGTCAAGAGGTGCAAGAGGTTCATATGAACCTTCTCTAGGGGCCCTCATCCGCATGAGAATATGCCAGCTGAATTAAAATAGAGAAACATAATTCTTAGAGAAAAGTACCCTCTACAACACAAACTGTAATGCGGGTCCAGTAGTTTAATATTACTAAAATAAAAGTACATGTTTTTTAAAAATGAAACAAATAGTAATCCAGACTAAAAAATGTGCATGATTTAGCAAGCATATTGATATCATTAATACCAGAGACCGAAGCATTCATCTTATTCTTCATGGAACAATTAGTAAGAACTCTTTTATGATGTTTTAAGGCCGATGTGCTAAATTTTTTTAAGAAATATTCATATAATAGACTGCTCCAATAGACTGATCTCTTGGACCTTAATAACACAAGCATAGAACCAATGGATATACTTGAATGTCAATGAGATTACAGGCACCAAGTTTTTCCAAATGAATTAGGTAAATTTCATTATTTTCCTCAAAATTGTCACTGACTTGTGGGTTTTAGTGTAATCAAACTTGCTTTAAGCTTAACATGTTACTGCCTTCATATAAGCTAATATTATGGATCTCAATGTATCTCATTGGCTCAGGTGGGAAAACTGCATGCATGATATATTTTAAGCATTTGCTAAAATATGATTGGAGGATATAACAAATTATATGAAAAAGATTTTACAGACTAGTATACCAGAGGCCTAGAATTAATAGTATGTGCCCCGAATCAGAAAGATAACTTGGAGTTTTGAACTCTGTTGTACCTATCAATTTTCATCTCTTCCGCATCCTTTATTTGTTCCAAAAATGCCTTCACAGATTGATAGTCTGTCCCAGGATTTTTTTTCCCCTAAAGTAGTTAAGGAGATTTTAGCACAAACATGTCATAGTGTTATATACAGAGATAACATAAAAAGTTCAGATGAAATTCTCAAAATGGAGAATAATCAAGGAGGCTAGATAAACACATAAACATATAAGAAAATTTAAACAAATAAAATCAATAAAAGTACATGCATTTAAACTAACAGTTACTAAGATTCTACAGGAGCATTCAATATCCATGATTATATTGGCAAAAGCAGCTATTAGATGGGTAAACGAATGACAGAAATCCAATGAAAAGTGAAGGGGAAAAGGTAAAAGCTATAACTCACGTAACAATTGCATAAGATTTTTGATGCCCATAATGCACATGCTAAATCAGGAAAAAAAAAATGCTTTTGAATATTTCATGAAACTCATTGTTTCCAAAACTACAAAAAATTTGATGTAAGTAATAAAAGAGGCCACCAAGAAGTCTAATATTACCCAACCAAATGAGAAAGGGAGATTGTTCCCTGTTCCTAGAGGCATATTAGCTACTGGCGGTGGCTGAGGAAGTTTAAGGTCAGAAACCACTCCAAGGAGCCACGCAGCTGTTCCATCTCCACCAGCAACCTAAATTAACAAATGACATTTACCAGGAATAAATTAGCTATACAAAAAAAGTTATGATTCTGTCACAAACTTTGCAACACTATTTCCACCACCCTTCACGGAAATCCACATTTAGAAAAGAGTTTTGAGTCTGTTCTTAAACTTACTATGATACGTAATCTTCTCTGAATTTCAGCAGACACATTATCTCCATTTTGCTTATGCTTCTCCAAATTGAAGTAAAGCTGGTGGAGCACCTTGTCGGGTTGTTTTTCCCCAAGATCAAACACCTGAAAAATCAGACAGCCAAGCTCAGAAGTTCTCCAGCATAGCTGTCAGCATCAAAATCTTCACAAGTTCTTCCCATGAGTTGAGATGCCGTCAAAACCAAAAAACAAACCTGATTTATGTTCAGGAGACTTCGACATGTTAATAAAAGTTCACCTCCCAACTGCCCTCCACTTTTTGAATTGATAAATACGACCAAAGGACATTCAGGAATATCATATCCTTCTTTAATTTCTGAATCAGGGAGAATTATGTAATCTGGAATGCAATATTCTTTTAAAATTTCTACAACTTCTGGATTCCCATCTGTAGTTCCTTGACTGAAAGATAACAATAAAATGACTGTAAGACAAAAGTTCTTGTCAAGATTATGATTCACATTGCCTTCCTCATAAGGACTAGAATGAAGCATTGTAATGATGGCTGCAGTTGAGAAAACATTAGAAAGAAAATTATTGCTGCAACCATAGTGGAATAATATATTACCCAAATGGTTCCAATTGCAAATAAAGTCATAAGCAATATATGCTTGATCACCCTTTTGATATACAACTACTTTGGAGTAAGAGGCACTTGTAATAGCATTTAAAACAACATCCGGAAACAAACAAAGATCATAAATTAGAAGTGGACAGTAAGATAAATATGAAAATACTAATCTCTAGCGATCAAAACATGCATAACTCTAGTATTTCTTATCCTCTCCCTTCCACTCCTCCCAAGCTCAAAAAAAAAAAAAAAAAGAAGAAGAAGAAGAAGAAGCATGCAGAACTCTAACTCCAAACAAAGCAGAGCATCATAAACACATATACGCTGAAATGAACAAGAAATACATCACTATTTCGCCGTCCACCGATTTGAAATCAATTCTCGAATTCAATCAGAAAAGAGTACTCACTTTCTACTGAATAGTTTAGAAAGCGATTGCTTCAGCTCTCTAGCCATCTTTTGCGATTCCACCATCAATCTCCACGAAGTAATGCCTGAAGCAGCGGACAACCTGTTCACAAGACCCATAATTCTTCTCTCTGTTTTTTTTTTCTTTGAATTCCAGAAAGACATATATTTGACAAAGCAAACCCGATCGGGGGTAAACGCATACAACTTGAAAAACTGAAAAGTCAAAAAAAAGCAGACATTGATACTTTACCTAACGAACAATTCAACGAGGATCAGAAAAGTAACAACCGAAAATGAACAGTGCTTCCAAAGGATATTCAAAGCCAGTTTCCACGTCCATATACATATTTATATTATATACAAAAACACGTCGCGATCAGGAGACAAACGCGTGAATGAGTTAGAGGAGAAAATGGAGTGGGTGAGAAATGCATTTACTTCGACGATTCCTGGGTGCTCATCAACTATTGATACAAGGAAGAAAAAGGAAGAATTTGAGACGAAAGAAAGGGAATTTTGAGCGCGGGGAAATGGGGCCCGTTTTCATATGATAATGAATATTCTAGGAAGATCATATTTTATTTATTTAAGAGTAGGACTTATGTGCTCGGGGCACGGATCCAGTAAAAGCCCCCAAACCGACCCGTCGACCCGCCCCTATTAATTCCAAAAATAAAAAAATTCTTCTTCTTCCTCCTCCTCTTCTTCATGCAGCACTTTTTTTTTTCTTCTTCCTCTTCTTCTTCTTTCTCCTTCTTCAACTCAATCTGCTTCCTTCTTCTTCTTCTTCTCCATCCTTTTCAACCCTTCTCCTATAGAATCTAGACAGGCATATCATGGTTTAGGTCTTGGCCCTATGTTCAGCTCTATAATATACTACCTCCGTCCCCACTTATTTTGCCTACTTTGACCGGCACGGATTCTAAGAAAAAACTGTTTGACTTTGATGTGATGTGTTATTTTAATATTTTTGAGTGGCAATTTTGTAATTAATGTGTGCTTTTTGAGTGCAAAAGTTGTAAAATGAAAGAAATGAAGGGGTAAGGTCGTAATTTTTTTTTTTGCCATTTTTTGGCTGGCAAAATAAGTTGGGACAAGCAAAAGTGGAAATAGGCAAAATAAGGTGGGACAGAGGGAGTAAAAATTATGTGTATCCATGTCCATGAGAACAAAAAGAATGAATTCACAAGTAAATGGTTAATGCACAGAGTTTCAGAGTTGTTTAATCTACTTTTCAGGAATATGATATCCAAGACATATATCAGACCAATGAATTTGGTGAGGCACATCTGGAATTGTATAATTACCTTGCAGACAGTTTACTGTGATCTTCTTTCACATTCATTAGCTTAGCCAGGGAAAAAACTGAAAATACAACTTCTTCTTCTTCCGTCCTCGTCCGCCGCCGGTGACGACGTGTCTTTCTCTCGCTCTCCCTTTCTCGCATCGCTGCTGCCTCGGTATTGGGCGGCGCAGGGTGTGTGCGCATGCGTACATGTGTGTCATGGATGTTGTGGGCTACGGTTTTGGGCGAGTTGGGTGTGTTGGTGGGTCTGTAGTGGTCGCCGATGACTTGCTCGTCGCCTACAGTTGTGCAGCGGCGAAGGAGGGGGCTGGGCGATGAGGCTTGGAGAAGGGGGAAGTGAGGAATTTTAAATTAAGCATATTATATATACATATCACTTAATCTTAAGATCAAACATTTAACACGTAAAATAAATATATATAACACCTATAGAGTATATATTAAACATATCAGACATATAATATGAAAATATTCTAATCGTATTACAAATATACTATATAGGTGATATAAGATCACATGCATCTATAAGATATAATAAATACAATTCTTCCTTCAGATGTTATGAAAATATTTTAAAGGTATTACAAAGATACTCTATAGGTGATATAAAATTACATGCATCTATGATATATAATAAACACAATTCCTTCAGGTATTATGAAAATATTATAACACCTAAAGAACATACATATAACACTTATAGAGTATATATATGACACCTATCATTCAATCACATAATATGAAATCTTCTTTATATGTGATACCTCAAGAACATACATATAACACATAAAGAGTATATATATAACTCATATAGAGTATACATATAACATCTATCACTGAATCACATAATATGAAATCTTCTATATATGTAATACCTCAAGAATATAGATGTAACACCTAAGGAGTATATATATAACACCTATAGAGTATAACTATAACACCTATCATTGAATCATATAATATAACTTTAACACCTACAAAGTACATATATAACACCTATAGAGTACATATATAACATCTATCACTGAATCACATAGTGTGAAATCTGGTGTGGTGGGGGTGCGCGTGGGCACGCCTAGGTGCGGCCCACGCGCCGGGTCGGGTCAGGGGCACGGATCTAGGATCTGTGCCACAGGTGTATATAAGTTTTGTTCTTTATTTAAACCAAAGATTTTGTAGTCATATAAATTAAAAAACACAAAAACTTTTATGCATCAGGTGCATGGATCCTAGATCCATGCACCCGACCCGACCCGCGCGTGTACGCGCTTCCACGCGCGTCTGACGCGCCCTCACGCGCTCCCACGCGCCTGGGCGGATGCGCACCTTTAGGTTACGTTAAGGATACCTTTAGGTTATGTTAAGGATACCTTTAAGTTATGGTAAGGATACCTTTCAGGGATACATTTCAGTTATGTTAAGGATACCTTTAAGTTATGGTAAGGATACCTTTCAGTTATGTTAAGAATACCTTTGAAATCCTGATTCCAGGTTACATGTTATGTTATGTTAAGAATACTTTTTAGTTATGTTAAGCATACCTTTAGGTTATGTTAAGGATACCTTTAGTTATGTTAAGGATACCTTTAGTTATGTTAAGAATACATTTTGGTTATATTAAGCATACCTTTAGGTTATGTTAAGAATACCTTTAAGTGATGTTAAGTATACCTTTGAAATCGTGATTCCAGGTTACATACCATGTTATGTTAAGAATACCCTTTAGTTATGTTAAGCATACCTTTAGGTTATGTTAAGGATACCTTTAATTATTTTAAGAATACCTTTTGATTATATTAAACATACTTTTAGGTATATTAAGGATACCTTTAGGTTATGTTAAGAATACTTTTATGTTATGTTAGAGATACCTTTGTGTACAAAATGTGTAACACAACTACCTTATGGATAAGGTATCTCTAACATAACATAAAAGTATCCTTAACATAACATAAATGTATGTCTGACCTAAATTAAATGTATGAAATTTGGGCACAAAAGTATCCTTAACATAACCTAAAGGTATCTCTATACATTACCTAAAGGTATTCTTAACATAACCTAAAGGTATGTCTAACTTAACGTAAATGTATGAAATCTGGGCATAATGGTATCATTAAGGTAATCTAAAGGTATTCTTACGCATTACATAAAGGTATTCTTACGCATAACTAAAAGTCATGACTAAAATTGAAAAAAAAAACAAGCGCGAAAAAAAAAAAAAAAAGAAGCGGGTCGGATTACCCGGATCCGACCCGGGTGCATGGATCTAAGATCCATGCACCTGATGCACAAGAGACTTACTCATTAAAAAAATCTCATAGCTTGTATTTCATACTTTTGTTTCTTATTTTCATCCAAAACATTCTAACTACTTGTTTTGAAAATAAATTCGACGTCTATATTTTGAATATTTGAATTTATTATGAGTTAATTTTTTTTCATATGTTTAAAATTCAAAACCCTAGTTTAAATGACTTTTTTTAATATTAGAAAAAAAAAACCTTGTTATGAATTATTCTCACGTGAACAATCAATTTGTTTCAAAATAGCCAAAACTAGATATAATAGCCAAAGGCTCACGAAAACTTTTGACAATAAAACATTTGAATTTGGGCCGTAATGTAAATCCTACATCACGAAGCAAACGCTAGCACGCTTGTTGAAGTAGTATTTATGATGTTTTAAGCATCTATCAACCTCCTAGACAAGATGATCAAAAGATTCCAAGATAGACTAATCAATTCTTTACAAGATCCAAATATTCTAGACATACACAAAAGCAGGAGAGATTAGTACGAGGAAATTCATATGTAAAAGAAAAGTCAAATACCATCACAGCATGTACAATATTTCGTGGACAAAAACATTTAGGTCAGTGATATATTTATGTTATGTAAATAATACTCTTAACATTATATTATGTAAATTGAATGTGATAGTACATTTATGTAAATGAAGTAATATATTTATGTCATACACTTAACATGTTCCAGTATGATAATACAATTATATTTAAGTAATATTGTTATGTAAATTGATCGCAATACGTTCACATTACATGGTTAATACATATATGTGATAAATAATACTTTGAGGTCACATTTTCGTAAATAAACTATTACATTTACGTTTATGAAATTGTTGAATTTAAACTTCGACGCAATAGACAACACCCAAACCACAACACTTGTGTGACAGAAAATCCTAAACGGTAAAGCTTCGAAAATGAATGAATGCAGCAATGAACAACGATCAACACACCGGAATTTTAAGGTGGTTCGGCTCGCCACATCGGCCTACATCCACCGGAGAAGAAATGGAACGATTTCACTAAGAATCGAAAGAGAATTCGAAGTTACAAATCTGCCCAGAAAAATAGGGCTTCACACTCAAGAACTATGAACCCTAATTTGCCAAAACTCACAAATTACACAGAATCAAGATATGAGATTACAACCGAGTATAGTACTACTTATAAGCGGCCAAAGCCCTCTGTCAATTTGATGATCGGATCTTCGAGCTTGAACGAATTTCTGTTTCAATCCCGTAACTTCCGCCAAGAACCCTAACTGCATAGCCAACAACTAACTACCTTGAACCGGTAGTTACAGAGAGTTGGCAAAGCCCGGTTCGACCCGATTTAGACCGGTTCTTGGTGATCCGAAACCGGTTCTGGAATTCTCGTTCAATTTTCGAGTTGCTGCAACTACAAATCTCCACCTCAACTTGTGAAATTGTTCGACCTCCTTTGTTCTAGATTTCCTTACTTGATTTGATCCTCAGCCCAGCTTCGTACCTGAGCTAGAATCCTGCAAAATTCAAACTTTGGTCTTGGAAGAACCTTGGTTAGCATATCAGAGATATTATCATCAGTACCAATCTTCCTAGCCTCTACTTCACCCTTTTCTATTAAGTTCCTTACAAAATGCAACTTAATATCTACATGCTTGCATTTATCATGAAAGGTCTGATGTTCGGCTAAGTGCAAAGCACTTTGGTTGTCACAGTGGATCACCACTCTGCCCTGCTTCACATTGAGCTCCTTGAGTATTCCTTTAAGCCAAATCGACTCCTTCACAGCCTCAGCCATTGCCACAAATTCAGCTTCTGTGGTGGACAAAGCCATTATGGATTGTTGCATGGCTTTCCAGCTTATTGCAGTACCAAAGAGCTTAAATATGTAGCCGGTGGTGAACTTCCTTGTATCTGGATTACCTGCAAAATCAGAATCAACATATCCTTCTAGAGGGTTAGTTTGATTTGATTGCTTAAAGAACATTAATCCCAGATTTTCAGTTTCTCTCAGATATCTCATCATCCACTTCACAGCTTCCCAATGAAGCTTGCCTGGATCTGCCATGAATTTGCTTACTCTACTCATTGCATATGCAATATCTGGTCTACTGCATACCATCCCATACATCATACTACCCACTGCATTCATGCATAAAGAACCTTTTAAGAACTTTCCTTAAGTAATCAGATTGGTATAAGAAAATTCTACCCTTCTCTCTATCCCTTTTGATGTCCATTCCCAGCATCCTCTTAGTATTTCCAAAATCCTTCATTTCAAACTGAGATTTGATCTTCTCTTTGATTACTTGTATCCTCTCAATGCTTTTGCTGGCAATTAACATGTCATCAACATAGATGAGAAGATAGGTGTGTACCTGCTTGTTCTCCTTTTGTAAATACACACAGCTGTCATAGTTGCACCTCTCTAGACCAATACTCATCATGACTCTATCAAATGTCTTGTAACACTGTCTAGGACTTTGCTTTAGTCCATATAGGGACCTTCTTAGCAAGCAAACTTTCTGTTCTTCACCAGGTTTACTGAAGCCTTCAGGTTGTGCCATGTAAAGAGTTTCATTTAGGTTTCCATGGAGGAATGCAGTCTTTACATCAAGCTGCTGTAATTCCATGTTATGCTGCACCACCAAGGCTAATAAAATCCTAATTGATACATTCTTTACCACAGGAGAAAAGATTTCATGATAATCAATGTCTTCCCTTTGAGTGTAACCTTTAGCCACTAGCCTTGCCTTGAATCTAACACGTTCCTTTCCAGCTGCTTCTATCTTTCTTTTGAAGATCCACTTGCATCCAATTAATTTCTGTCCCTGTGGTCTATCCACTAGCTCCTATGTTTTGTTCTTCTCTAAAGACATGATTTCTTCATTCATGGCATGAATCCATTTATCACTGTCTCTAGACCTCATGGCTGCTTGGTATGTATTAGGTTCTTTATACTCAATATCTTCAGCAATACATAGAGCAAAATTAGCTATATCAGCTTCACCATACCTTGAAGGTGGGTTAATTACTCTTCTCTGCCTGTCTCTAGCCAAATTGTAATTGGTTAGATCTCTATCATTCTCAGCTTGCTCATTTTCACCTTGTCCATTCTCCTCTTCTTCAGTCTCACTTGAGCTACTATCATCAATATCAATTTGATTTTCACTCTGAAGCTCCACCTGAACATTGCTGCCATTATCTTCATCTTCAGTGTTCAGTCTATCTTCTTCTTCAGAGTTTTGGTGTGTCTTCCCATAGCCCATAACATCTTCCTTGAAGTCTACATCTCTGCTTATAAAGCACTTGAGATTTTCTCCTTCTAAACTCCATAGTTTATAACCTTTTATCCCACTTGGATACTCTATGAATATGCATCTCATTGCTCTTGATTCTAACTTATCTTGTCTAGTGTGAGCATAAGCTAGGCATCCAAAAACTTTTAACAGAGAATAATCAGGAGGTTTAGAGTACCATACCTCATTTGGAGACTTGAACTTGATTGAAGAAGATGGGCTCCTATTTATTAAGTAAGCTGCAGTTGATACTGCTTCACCCCAAAAGGACTTAGGCAAGCCTGCACCAAGAAGTAAACATCTTACCCTTTCAAGTAATGTTCTATTCATGCGCTCGGCTATCCCGTTTTGCTGAGGTGTTGCCACCACCGTTCTATGCCTTGAGATGCCCTTTTCCCTGCACAACTCTTGGAACTCTTGTGATAGATACTCCAAGCCATTATCTGTTCTCAAGTGTTTTAACTTTCTTCCAGTCAAGTTTTCTTTCTGAGTTAGCCAATCTCTAAACTTTTCAAAAGCTTCAGATTTGTGTTTCAAAATATAAACCCACACCTTTCTACTATAATCATCAATGAAGGTTATGAAGTACTTACCTCCACCATGGGTCTCCACTCTTGCTGGACCCCAGATGTCACTATGAACATAATCAAGTATGCTTACAGTGGTGTGAGTGCCTTTTGGGAACTTTGTCTTTGTGAGCTTCCCTTGAATGCAAAGGTCACAGTTAGGAGCTTTCATCTTTGTGTCTGATCCAAGGAGCTCTTGTCTGGAGAGTTCTTGCAGCCCTTTCTCTCCAATATGGCCAAGCCTCTTATGCCAAAGGTCAGCCATATCAATGGTAGTCACAGGAGCAGCACCACCTGTGATCGTTTCTCCTTGCAGCACATAGATGCCATTGATCTTTGTGTCTTTCATGACCACCACTCCTTGTTTTGTAACTTGGATCTCTCATTTCTCAGTCTTAAACTCACACCCTGCACCATTGAGCAAACCTAAAGAGATCAAATTTCTTTTAAGTTTTGGGATATACCTGACATTTGTGAGAGTTCTAACTCTTCCATCATGCATTTTCAGCTTGATGCTGTCAATCCCCATAACTGTGCAGGAGTGATCATCTCCAAGTAGCACTAATCCCCTTTTCTCCATTTTAAGTGTAGAGAACCAGGACTTCACAGGGCACATATGGAACGAGCAACTTGAATCCAACACCCATTCAGCCTTCATTCCAGAATCTGCAATACATAGCATGTCTGCATTATCATATTGCTCATGAGATGTTGCTGCTTATTGAGTGTTGTTGTTGTTTCCATTGATTTTCTTCTTCCTCTCAGGGCAATTCTTTTTTATATACCCTGGCTTATGGCAGTAGAAACACTTCCTAACTTCTCCTCCTTCATTTTTATTTCCTGAGCTTCCTTGGTCTGATTTGGACTAATGTTGATTGGATTTCTTAAATCTTTTTCCCTTCACAGCCAGACCTCACCAAGACTTTGGCTATTCCTTTCATTCTCAGTACCTAGGAATCTTGATCGAATGGCCACTTGCACTTCTTCCAGTGTCAATGGCACTACCCTACCATATACCAATACATCTCTAAAAGATTGATAAGACTTTAGGAGTGAATTGAGAAGCAAGAGTGTCTTATCTTCGTCGTTTTGTTTTTCCTCAATGTTCTCAAGATCATCAACTATCTTGTTGAACTCATCTAACTTCTCAAGGATCTTCTTCTCCTCAGTTATCTTGAATGAATCAACCTTTGTTTCAAGAAGAGTCGATTGACAAGAGATTTAGTTTGATAAAGTGCTTCCAACTTCTTCCAAACTTCCATTGTTGTCTTTTCTTGGTATACCTCCCTTAAAACTTTCTCTCCCAAGCACAAGATGATAGAGCTCCTGGCTTTCTTGTCGATCTTGCTCCTCTCCTCAGCTGACAAAGATGCTGACAAAGATGAGGTTTAATCAGTTTCATCACTGGTTCCCTCTTCCCATCCATAGATTGCCTCTTCCTAACCTTGTTGAATGAGAATCGCCTTCATCTTTGCTTTCCACAGGATGAAATCTCCATTGTCGGTGAACTTCTCAATGTCGAGTTTCATGCTGTACTTTCCGGTGGTTGGGCCGGTTCCCACAGACGGTGCCACTTGTTGAATTTAAACTTCGACGCAATAGACAACACCCAAACCATAACACTTGTGTGACAGAAAACCCTAAACGGCAAAGCTTCGAAAATGAATGAATGCAGCAATGAACAACGATCAACACACCGGAATTTTAAGGTGGTTCGGCTCGCCACATCGGCCTACATCCACCGGAGAAGAAATGGAACGATTTCACTAAGAATCGAAAGAGAATTCGAAGTTACAAATCTGCCCAGAAAAATAGGGCTTCACACTCAAGAACTATGAACCCTAATTTGCCAAAACTCACAAATTACACAGAATCAAGATATGAGATTACAACCGAGTATAGTACTACTTATAAGCGGCCAAAGCCCTCTGTCAATTTGATGATCGGATCTTCGAGCTTGAACGAATTTCTGTTTCAATCCCGTAACTTCCGCCAAAAACCCTAACTGCATAGCCAACAACTAACTACCTTGAACCGGTAGTTACAGAGAGTTGGCAAAGCCCGGTTTGACCTGATTTAGACCGGTTCTTGGTGATCCGAAACCGGTTCTGGAATCCTCGTTCAATTTCCGAGTTGCCGCAACTACAGAAATAAAATCCATAGAAGTAGGACATTTATATAACACAATTAATACCTTAATTTTAGTGAAATAGTATAATTATTTAAAATACCATTTTTCCAGTTTTTGCAGAGGATTGAATTGTTATGGTCATGAAGTATATTGATAGATATAAAGAAGACCCGAAGGAGAAGAATAATAATGAGAAGAAAAACGACTACATAAGAATAACCTATTGAAAGTAGATAAGGAAGAATATTATATCGTTTAAAGAGCATACCTGATAGAATAAAAGAAGATGAAGAGTAAGTGGAAAGAGAAGAGGAAGAGGGCCTTTGTGCATATCAAAAAGAAGAAGGCAAAATATAAGGTTACACTTGTTCTGAACTTATAAATGGTGGTTTTGGTAAATTTGAATTTATGCATTTGAAGGTTTCTGTGAGTATGAATTTTGATTTGTTTTGATATTTTATAGGATATATGATTATAGTTAAGATGTTGTTTCACATTTGAAATTATAGAAAAAAATAAATATTTTATACTTGGAGTTATAGAAAAAGTATATGTTTATATTTGGAAATTGTAGAAAAAGTAGGTAAAGTAGGGTAAACTAGTACTCCCTCCATCCCGGTTAAATCAGCCTACTTTGACCGGCACGGATGTTAAGAAAAAGCTGTTGACTTTGATTGGATGTGTTATTTTAATGTTTTTGAGTGACAATTTTGTAATTTAAAAGTATAATTTGAGTGCAAAAGTTGTAAAATGAAAGAAATTGAGGGGTAAGAGAGTAAAATTTTCTTTGCCATTTTGGGGCTGGCAGATTTAACTGGGACAAACGAAAATGGTAAGTAAGCAATTTTTTCTGGGACGAAGGTAGTATTATTTTACAAATCATTGTCCAAACATAAATTAGATTGAGCTCATTCAAATTTTGGATTGACCAAGTTCAATCCAAACATCCCAAAATGATCAAGGTACAGTGCACTTCACAATAAAAAGAAACAAAAGGAAAATTGTATTGAAGATTTTTTTATATTAATAAGCGAGTCATAATATAAATCAAATTAAATAATACGAATACTAAATTCATGCAATTGAAACACATGAATCCCACTATATTTTGATAGATGTTTGTATGAACAGATCAAATTATAATTTACAACTCATATATTGTATTTTTTATTAGCTTTTTATTTTTAATTTGTTTGTGAGATAAATCTTGAAAGTAATAGCATCTCATCTTACAAACACCTTCATTTAGACCTAAAATACGACAAAAAAAATAAGGAATCTAGTAGAAAATCCTAATGTGCGTGTTCTATGGTACTGGGATTGAGATTTTCTATTACACTTCGTGTTACATCTTTTATTCCAAATTAATCACCACACGCCACGTGTATTCAATGACATCATTAATTAATATATGGCGTGTATTAAATGTTATGTAACACGAGATGTTACACCAAATGTAATAGAAAATCTAGACTCATGGTACTGTGCACGAATTTTCAATCCAATATCTTTTTAGGTTACCATTACCAAAATAACCCTATTGCTATAATATGGGTCCAAAATAGTCACAACTATGATGAAATCCCACAACTTGCCTAATCACTATAATTTATACCCAAAATAACCATTTTTCAATTAAATGATCAATTTACCCTTGTTGACTATCCAAATTTACAATATTTCAAAACATTTTCATAGCAATTTTATTTCTTCCACTCCATATACCTAGATCCGAAATTATTATCAGGCCCAACATGCTTCCGTAAAATTAATTAACCCTTTGGAATTCATACATTTTTTTGACCAGAGCAGCACCGGGTGAGATGGTTTGCAACACCACCAGCTGGAAGATTACTGCCCCCAAACCGTTTTACGAACACTCCTCACTGTTCAACTTCAACCCTCAGGGAAGATGGTCTGCAAGTTATCCAGCTCCTTCAGCAACTGCCCAGCACAACCTTGGTTCGTTTCCTACACCAGGTGTACAGGGTGATCCTTCCATAGGATAAATTAAAACTACTTGAACACACGTTGGAGCAAAAACCCTCTTTTTATTAAGAACTAAAAATATTTATTACATATCTGTAATCTCATTTTGGGAGGAGAATACTAACTTAGCCTCTCATGAAAAAGGCTATTACTCGTATACACATATACTTGAAAAACTCAGAACACTCAAAAATAATACAAAGATGTTTTTATTTTGAAGAAAACTAGGGAGAATGGTTAATGTCCTTAGCTTCCTTCTGTCTTGCTTATTTATAGGCAAGAATTCGGACTTGAAGTGCGGATTCCAAACTTGTTTATGTCAGTTGTCCTCTTTTCTGAGTGGAACCTTCACTGAGTGAGTGTTTTGCCAGCTTTTCATCCCATGTGATTGTTGTCGGAGAATCAACTTTTCTTCTCTTGACTTTTATCTCATGTGATGCTTGTAGGGCATGACTCAGCCCATGTTACCTTTGTCGGGGAATTTTAGAAATTTGGCCTTCGTGGTCCCCGTGGATAACTTTTCTTTTGGGCAGACCCTTTGTCCTTATATGCCCCTCGCTCTCGTCGGTCGGGTTTGGGTCGGAACTTTCCCAAACTTGGGCTGATCTAGGCATGCTTGGCAGACGTGATCTGTCCATCGGCCTACATGCACCATATTGCAGAATTTTCGGTAAGTCTCTTTGCTTACCGGAAGCTTGTTTCCCAAAGGATCCTTCTCTTTGTTTCAAAAAGGTCCTCTGCAAAGCCTGTGGTTGTTCCTGTCATAGAATTCAGCAGGAAAGATCCATTTGCCGAATTCTGAAAGAACTTGAAGGGATACTTGACTTTGTCCATTTCATTTAGACAAACCCAAAGTCCCCATGCTCGTCGGGTAGAAGTCTCGTCTTCTGAAAATGCTCCTACCAAAATTGGAGTATCCTCCTGAGAAGTCGTCTTAATGGTTTTCAAGGCGTTTCCGTCCAGTCTCTTTAGTTTGATGAAATGAAAAGCTTCATAGAAACCCTTCTTTGCTGGTTCTGGAGCTGCACTGAAAAAATACAATTCCAGAATATCACCTCTAGCCAAATATGGATTATTGGCCCAAGTCTCGTGTACCGCTTCCCCAATCCATTTTGATAGTTTCAAAATTTTGGGGAATCCTGGTGAAACAGTATAGATTGAAGCAAGGGCTCCAAAGTTATACCATTCTTGTACTTCGTTTGGATGACTTCCTGGTTTCATCCAAACTCTTGGGTATTTTCCAGAAACATCTACAATTGTTCTCTCCGGATTGATACCCTTCCTTGTGATCAGCTTCTCCCATTGCCTTTAGTAAACCTGCATAGGGGAAACTTTAATCTCGTCAGTTTGAACCTTAGTTTTGCCAGTTTGTGGCCTAAGGTCCAACTCTCCCTCTTTTACCCCAGAGGTGCTGGGTTGACTTAAAGACTCAGGTTGACACTGGAGCTTCAACATTTGCCACAGTTGGCGCATCCTCAAGGAATGCATCATCTGCAACACTCGTAGCTATGACATTTGAATACATAACTTTCGGGTTAGAGACCCGTTCTCTTGTTTCTCCTTTTTGCACCGTTGGAGATGCAGCCTGGAGAAGAGGCCCCTGCAGCGTAAAGTACAATTGTACTTGGGCTTGCTGGCATAAGTAAAAGTACATATTAGATCAGAGACGGATCTCTGATCTTCTCGTTGAAGTCATCCAGCGACTTCTACATTGAGACATAAAGTCCCAAAGCCTCGTTCTAGGCTCTCCAGGTTTTCCCTGAGATGCCTAACTCGTTTAAGGACCTCGTCAACAACGTGTCCTTCCATCTCGTGTCAAGAAATCTACAAGAACATTTTCATGAGATTTCACAATGACAATATCATAATCATAATATTGACATTCAGCCTGACATCTAAGTAGTCTAGTTTTTTTTTGGTTTAGATTCAATTTTGTTTTTCAGAAAAGCTTTGACATTTGAATTATCAATCTTCAAGATGAATTTCTTAGCCAGTAAAAATAAAGACCATTTTTTGAAAGTCTTTCTAACTGCAAATAACTCCTTCTCGTTGATATGCCATCGATTTGCTTCACTGTCTGTGAATAAACCGCTGCAGTATCTGCATGACATTTCTCCACTTGGTGTAGCCTTCATAAGGACTGTTGCCCACCAATGATCACTGACGTCTATGTAGAGAACCAGTTCATCCTCGTCTTGGGGTATAGCAAGTTTTGGAAGTTTCTAACAAACTTCCTTAAGTTGTTTAATCCCCTCTTGGTGTTCATCTTCCCATTTGAATATTGCGTCTTTTTTCAATAATGGGCTAAACACTTTCCTATAATGTGTCAGATTGTTTATGAACATTCCGGTGAAGTTAACAACTCCGAGAAAACTCTAAAGTTGTTTCTTGTCCTTGAGGGTATCTGGAAATCCTTGTATTTTTTTTCCACAATGTGGCTCTGCAAGATGATTCCAGATTCGTCGATCTCAATTCCAAGGAATTCGATCTGTCTTGTAGCAATTACTGCCTCTTTTCAAAAAGCATTAATCCTTCTTTGTGATAAACATCTGAATTTTTTTCCAAATGCTTGAGATGCTCTTTCACGTTCTTGGATGCGATGATGATATCATCGATGTACACGAACATGAAACTGAAATAATCTTTAAAAAGATTATCCATCTTTCTCTGATATATCTGCGGAGCGTTTGCCAATCTCATGAGCATCACGTTCCAGATATAATGTCCATGTGGTGTGGAGAAAGTTGTAAACTTCTTACTTTCTTCCTCCATCTTTATCTGGTAGAATCCAGACTTGCAATCGAATTTTGAGAATACCTTGGCACCTTTGATGCAGTTGACCAAGTGTTCTCTGCTCGAGATGTAATATCCATCGAACTCCAAGATGTTATTAATCCCTTTGTAATTAATAACCAATCTTGGCTTTCCTCTCTTGATTTCTCCATGATTCCTTACAAGGAATCCCGGACTGCTGTATGAAGAAACTTCTGGTGAGATTAACTTAAGGTCCAAATGTTCGTTAAGTATCTTCTGCATATCCTCACGATCCTCTCGGTTCATAAGGATTGGCTTGTATCTTACGAACTCGTGTTCCTTTTCGGGTTTAACCTTTAAGGAGGCTTTGAGCTCGTTCTTGTTCCACCATGTCAAAGGATTTTCATTGTAATTCCTTTGGATCTTCTTCTTGATATCTTCGAGTGAAATCTGTTCATCAATGGAAATCTCACTCGATGAATTTTCCAATAGGCTTTTCCTTAATTCTGAAATTGCCTCTGGAGGTACTCGTTCTTCTCCTTGTATTCTGAACGAATACAAGTTATTATCACATCTCTTGGTATCCTTTTGTTTTGAACCATATTGTCGATAGGATAATAGTGAATCACCAAATTTCCTTTTATCCGCCATTTTTGGATGTCGAAGTTTGGCTTCATCACCACGCTTGCTACGAAATGTGATAGACATTTTTCTGTAGAATGCCTCTCATAGTCTTTGGACAATAATCTTATGATCACATAGGGTTGTGAAAATAAGTTTTACCATTTTAATGTCCGTTCCCAAACGAAACGTGGCATTGTGACACAGCCAGTTTACCCTTATCTCAAGGAGATAATTAAGGGGTAGGTCGAAAGCTTCCAGCCTATATACCGTTTTCGGGTATGGATCTACTTGATATATGAAGTGAATATGAAAAAATGTTGATATATGAAATAGTTTGGAAATAGCAATTTTGGATTGGAAATAGTATTTGGCAATGATTGGTTGACTTTGTAGTGGCTATTTTTGGGTAAAATTATAACAAAATGACTAGATTTGTTCTTTTGATTTAATTAGGGTCATTTTTGATCCGTATTTTAACAAAGATGTTATTTTGGGTATTAACCCATCTTTTTAAGCATGAGTTTGAGATACACGCGCACATAGCCGAAGGTGGTTTACACTTGGATCCAACATCTCTGAGTCGGATCAATATTTCGAATCCGGGTATGGTTATGGTATTCCTATATAACAAACATGGAGCCTCAATTTGCGATATCAGCTTTCAGTCGCCTGAGCTTGCGATGAATTGATCGGAAATTTCCCCGTCAACGATGCGTAAACTATCGGAGACCTGCAATTCATGAACATATCATCGTACTGAAGAATAAAATGCCTGAAAACTCCTCTTATCATCGGCGCATCATTCTCCCAACTGCACTTGTTTTCCATGGCTAATTCAAGGTACCTACTATACACGTTTGCTCTTCTTATCCTACATTTTGTTGCAATACATAGTGTTCGTTGTTTTTCATTAATTGATTGATTATTTTGCGTTGCCTGCGAGCTCCTCAATCAACGGAAAAGCATAAAATAATAGGAGTCGTACGTTGCCTGAGCTGAATGGAGTCAGTTAATGAATCACAGACCTTCCTGATCTGTTATAGACTGCCAGTCCTATGTTAGTTATGAAATGGTCTAATATATTTGTTGAAACTCTGATGATTTATACGTGTTTATCTTCTAATGATACTATTGATTTTTCGAGCAATGACTCTAATGATTCTGTTCTCACATATAACTGGCCTTTGAAATGTGACAGAGTTGATTTGTTGTCATTTCTTAGATATTTTTTTCACAAATCGCTGATTTTTGGCAATTGGCAGTTTGAGGAGGGCTGCGAATTCCCTTTTCCCAAGTGCTAGGTCTTGGTGTAGTGAGATCAGTCAATGTCAGAAATCCTCAGTTGGGCCCTGCTACAGAGCCAGCAGATATTACTCGCACTGCAATGTCCATCGTGGAGGGTTTTCTTCAGGCGTGTTTCATGAAATTAAGGAGATATTGTGCAAGAGTAGGAGCGATAAAAGTATCCATTTATCAAGGGCAAGTTACAGATTTTGTGCCAAACTTGCTTGGAGAAGGCTTTTTGAAATATATTCCTATAATGGACCAATTTTGCCGCCCATAAGTAGGATAGCATGTGCAGTTAATCTAGCTTTGTCTCGGTCGCACCTAGTAGCACCCGGAGTTCTGGCCTTCATCATTGGAGAGGTGGCATGGAATCAAAGAAGTCTGGCTTTTGCTGAATGCATCCCTTTAAAAGATACTCTCTACATACATGCACAAGGTGGGCA
The DNA here is from genome assembly GCA_005771605.1 of Scutellaria baicalensis. Taxonomy (NCBI): domain Eukaryota; kingdom Viridiplantae; phylum Streptophyta; class Magnoliopsida; order Lamiales; family Lamiaceae; genus Scutellaria; species Scutellaria baicalensis. Next base: position 13,764,236 of record CM016724.1, on the reverse strand, counting down.
TGTTTATGTGGCTTCATTTGTCTTTTCTCTTGTAGAGGGACTGATACTGGTTCTGAGAGCTATGTACTTGGCAATTTTGTTTTGTCCCTGCATGATACTGGCTCCTTTTGCTGATTCCCTAGGTTCTGAGTTCAGGAGGACGTGGCTCCGTATCGTCCGTGTGACATTAGAAAAGGCTGGTCCAGCATTTATCAAGTGGGGCCAGTGGGCTGCGGCAAGGCCTGATTTGTTCCCTAATGATCTATGCCATGAGCTTGCTGAACTTCACACCAAAGCCCCAGCACACAGCTTCGCGTACACAAAAAGTGCTGTCGAGAAAGCATTTGGCCGCAAGCTGACTGAGATTTTTGATACGTTTGAGGAGGAACCTGTGGCATCTGGCAGTGTAGCTCAAGTTCATCAAGCTACATTGAGATTCAGATATCCCCGAAAGCAGGTTAAGCCTATGGTGGTTGCTGTAAAAGTTAGACATCCAGGTGTTGGTGAAGCAATCCGTCGAGATTTTGTTTTGATTAATTTATTTGCAAAAGTTTCAAAGTTCATTCCTACAGTGAGATGGTTGAGACTGGATGAAAGCATACAACAATTTGCTGTATTTATGATGTCTCAAGTTGATCTTGCAAGGGAGGCAGCTAACTTAAGTCGTTTTATCTACAATTTCCGTCATTCAAAGGATGTCTCATTCCCAAAACCTTTGTATCCTCTTGTACATCCAGCTGTTCTGGTGGAAACTTTTGAGCATGGAGAAAGTATTCTACATTATGTTGATAAGCTCAAAGGACATGAACACATCAAAACTGCACTTGCTCATATTGGGACTCATGCTCTCCTAAAGATGCTCTTGGTATGATTTCTTAATTTATGCAGGACAACGTCTGTGCTTTGACCATCAAACCAGTGCTCACATTTCTGGAATCAAATGTTTAGAATATGTAGTTGATCAGTACTTCAAATGTTCACCTCATGCCATGCAACCAGTGCTTCATCTAATGACTACTATCTGACTAGTCTATAATAAGCTGTTGTATAGTTTTTCTACTGGAGTTAGTTTAAGTCTGAATCAACCTTCGTTGAGGAAGTTTAATGGTTATTATCAGTTTAGACTTTAGTCTGTAATGAGCTACTGCATATTTTTCCTACTGAAATCTAAAGTTTTAAGTCTGATTGACCTTTCATTGTGGAATTATAATACTTCATGAGTTGTCTTCATACGTATAATTACACTAGAATAGACACTATTGATGCCATTAAATCACACACACCTGAACAAATTTATCAAGTTGATTCCCAGCAACTCTTTTTTATTTCAGGTTGACAATTTCGTCCATGCAGACATGCATCCAGGAAACATTCTTGTCAGAGAATTACAGAGCAAAACTTCCGTGACATCTTTGTTTAAATCAAGACCTCATGTTATTTTCCTTGACGTAGGCATGACTGCCGAACTTTCTAAGAAAGACCGGGACAATCTTCTGGAGTTCTTTAAGGCTGTGGCACTGCGTGATGGTCGCACTGCTGCTGAGTGTACATTGAGGTTATCTACCAAACAGAACTGCCCATGTCCAGATGCATTCATCAAGGTATGTTGATGCAATCTGCATGCTGCTTCTTTTTTGTTGTACATGAAAAGAAACTCACTGTTTTTTAAGCAAGAGATCCTGAAGGTTTTGATTTGTTATTCTCTAGAGTTTTTATGAACTTGAGATTGTGGGTGTGATTTATCTGGCATACAGTTAGTTTCAAATGTGGATCAATTACCTTTGTTGGATATACTACGGCACATGACTTTGAGACTATATACAAGAAAATATGGCATATTATATTTTCTGTTTCCATATTGTTGATGATCTGACTAGACTTCTAAGTTTTACATTTCTAGTCAACATGTATTACTAGTTTTTAACAACCACAATTGTTTAATCTCTAAAGTAATGATCTTTTCCTCCCGTAGGATGGATCTTTCCTTTTCTGAAATGCTTACATACTTTTTGGACCTTTTCCAAATTCTGTATTGCCCAATAACATAAGGTTGGCAAGATGTTTTGCTGTTGTTGCTTATTAGTTTTTATATTCATGAGCAATGAAACACACATGAAAAGTCAAATTTCATAAACGGACTCCTAAATTGTGGTATAGGTAGTAAAGGGTCGTTTACTCTTAGGTGATATTCGTGATTTCAGAACTAGTCTTATAACCGAGCCTGATGAAAATGCAATTTACCCGATAGATTCTTCCCCATTATTGGTTAACTGATCACATAAGCAATCTTTAAAAACTACTCTTTTAGAACTCCAGTTCATGATTGTGTTGCTAATTCAGTGAATGCTAGAAAATATTATAATCTGAATTTTCTTTCGATTGATCAATTCAATCCTTAGAGCTTTAGATGTGTGGATAGGAAGTGGACAGTACTTTCAAATTCTGGGGATCAGATGAAGGGGATGACATCCATCCAGTTGATTGCATGCAACTAATGCTTGAACAAGTTAGGCGTCACAGAGTCAACATTGATGGCAATATTTGCACTGTCATAGTAACTACCATGGTTTTGGAGGTATATTCTAGATTTCCTTGTAAATATCTGACCATCTAAATGTTGCATGCCATTTGATATTCAATATTCTTGAAGAGCAATGTTTTCTGCTATGCCATGCAAATACATTTATAAATATATGTGTATATTTACATGTTCATTTAAATACAACTGAATAGGTCTTTAATGTTTTCGGTGAGTTCCAGCCCACCTTTGTATTTGATTTTGTATCATTTAAAAGATGAAATGAAATTGCTGTAGTTGATATTGAAGTAATAAAAGATGGATGAAAGAGATACTTCAACAATACAACCTATTTAGTTGATTTGTAATGAAATTTCATTATGTTGGGTGAATTAGGCCAATGTGGTCAACAAAAAAGTTTCACATGATGTATAAAGTTCAACCTTCAGTCAGCAAAAACATTTTAAAAAATGAAAACAGTTTAAGCCCATTACTTTATTTGCCTTGGTAATTGATGAGATTACTAAGCAGTATGTGTATGTTATTAGCCGTTGATTTTTTTTTTTTTTCTTTTTCTGGTTCTTACTCATTTCTTCTATTGTTTGAATTATCTTGGCCTGTTCTTACATTTTGTTTTCTCTAATTTATTTCATGTTATTGTGAATTTTGATTTTTTTTTGTTTAGATGGCCGTACAATGTACTACACAAAGAAAGGCTTTTCTGAATTTATGCTTATTGCCTGAAAGAACTGTCTTGTACAGTTGTGCTACAATTGTTATTTCAACGTGGTATTTGGTGTATAAGATGATGAAGCATGAGAAGGGTTTTAAGTCTTATTAACCCCAAGAATTACAGAAGCAAAACTGTGCACGGGATATGCTATAAATTTTAATCTTCTGCCCATTCTGTTTTTCGTTTTTTTTTTTTTTTTTTTTTGGGTAGGGTTGGCAGCGAAAACTTGACCCGGAGTTTGACCCAATGCAAGCCTTGCAGAATTTGCTTTTCAAAGTGGATTTAATGGACTCTCTCGCCTATACGATCGGAGGAGTTATGGCTCCATAAGGTAACTATTCTTTAGTTATAGAAACAAGAAATAAAACTGACAACATTACTGCTCTCAGTGAGGCAGAGAGAATAGGAGAATACCATTTTGTAGATGGATAATGGGAGTTTCATTTTTCACAATTTCTGTTTCCAATTCAATGGTTGTAGATGGATAATGGGAGTTTCATTTTTCACAATTTATGTTTCCAATTCAATGGAAAAAAATCTGTTGTATTTTGTGAAAGACTATGAGCAATAGTTTGATACTTAATGTCAGAATTTGTTAGGAATATAAGCAAGAAAGCTCTAACTCAACTCAAAATCATGGTCAAAGGTTGACTCCCACTTATATACCCTTCCACACTTTCATGTGGAACCGACGTGGGATATCGTAACAGAATTTCATGGAAAAAAACAGAGAACAAAACAAGGAACATACCTTCTATTGGTACTCCAAGTATTTCACCTGCTTCAAAGAGTTAAAAACATTATTGAATGCAGCGTCAATGAAACAACATTCAAAAACAAAGAAAAATGATCAATGTTGATATCATCAACGCTGCACTCAATGAGGATTTTAAGCTCTCAAATCTTTCATCCTACATTTTCCCCCGGATTAATTTCTAAAATGCTGGTTCCAGACCACGTTAATATAGTGATATCACGAAGTACAAGTGGTTGTATTGAACTTTGTACTACCATTCTTCTTACTGCTAAAATTGTTGTGTAGTACGTTACTTGTCCCAATGTTGTACCTGTACCACTTGACATTAATATTCTATTTGCATATTCAACTCTTCTCAGTTTGAACAATCATAGTATCTGAAATGCATTAGTGGGGTGAGTTTAGTCCTGTGGGGGATCCTTACCTGCATTCTTTCAAAAATAGCAATTGCCAACTATCTCATTCATTCTCTGGCCTCTATTTTCTTATTGTACTTCCCCTTTAAAAAGGTCACCTATAATTATATTTAATTGTAGGAAATGTTTTTTTTTTTTTCCATTTTTTAGACAGTGTTAACTTATAGTTGAAATGGCATATGATGTCATGCTACTCTCAGTAACAACCGTCTACAAAGCCATTCTAATTTCTCTATTATAGATACCTTTTTTTTTTAATTCAATTTTTTTAAAGATCATTTTTTTATTCTGATATAATGTTTACACCAAAAACGAATTTGACTCACTTTTCTAGACAGATAAAATCCTCAAATGATTTGGTAATTTACCCAATCGTGTATATATCCAGTAGGTAGCCCTGCATCACAACAAAGCTTCTCATTTCGATTAAAGCAAAGTATAGAAAACAAGATAACCACAATTGAACTTCAATCTGTTACCAGAGATGAATCAATGTAATATTATCAGAAACCCTGTCTGACAGCTTTGTAATATCCACAAAATCACTCAAGTTCACAATTTGAGAGAGAGAGAGCGAGAGAGAGAGAGAGAGAGAGAGAGAGCGAGCTTGGTAATGATCGCATTTGATATTTCCTAAAATTTGATATGCCTAAAAAACTGATCCCGTTGCCCCATGTATCAACTCTGACCGTCAAACTGAGGATCAAAATAAGGAAAAACAGAAAATTAGTATAAGGTCACTCGCGTCTGTTGCAGTGAAACTGCTAAGAATTAATCCTTGACTTCAAGGTCACTCAAGAAAACGAGCAACCGAAAGACCTGAACCATTTGCCATATTTCCAACCTTTTTGAGTATCACTAATCGAACACACTTCAGCAAAACACTTCAACCATCAATTCTCTCAAAAAAGTACAAGTATCCCATGTCGATAGGTGGATTCTTAGAAGCCCCAACTTTATCATCATTGAAAATCACCCACCTACCATCTTTGTATATATGAGCAACGTAATGCCCACAGTGTGTTGATGTCCCTATGTGGCTTACTAATCCAATGAGCCGATACCCTGAAGAAGTAACACAAAAACCTTAGCACAGAGCACTTAAACATGAACAATCAAGCAACCTAGATTAACATATTCAGTGAACATCAGATTCAGTTATTCTTATTCAATTTTCATACACCTGGAACATCAAGTATCTCCGGATATGCAAATTTCAAGATTTTGAGATGCCATGGAGATGGTAAAATATTATTTCAGTGGTTGATACGTTCAGAAAAATCCAGACTTAGAAACTAAGTGATCTGAGCATCGCAAAGCAGCAATCTAATTCTAGTGAAATACAGCTGCAGTCAAGGCACGTAACAATTGTCTAAAGGGTCAAAGAGAGCTATAATAATTTTGTTAAAAGGGTAAAAGAGAACTAACTTCCTTGTCCATCAGGCAGTGCAGCATCGGCCACATTTCCACTGCTGCTAGGTGAAGTATCCATATTTGAAATACTAGAAGGAGGATTAAATATCCATTCAGTAGCTTTTTCAATATCACCATCCTGCGAAAAATCAAGTACAGGGTGTTACAACTCCAAACATTTCAATTGACAAGTAAGAGATCTAATGAAAATTCCAAAAATGAATAAATAAATAGAGTCCAGTAACAAGTGTATTACCGATGCTTCTAGAGCCCTACGGGCAATATCTTCCGCAAAACCAAAAGATATTAAAGTCTCAACTTTTGATGGATCAATGTTAAGAGCACTCTTCTGTGCTTTATTGATAGGTTCGTCAATGTCTAGGCAAAACAAATTATCAGCATTCAGTCCATGAACCAAGAAAACTATAACTCGAATAAACTATGCCTTTGCAAAGCCAATCCTAACATGGAATACCTGGATCATTCATATGGTTAAGTACCCAGTTCATTGCTTCCTCCAGGCCAACATTAGAGGTATTGATAGCAGCCTTTTGACAATGAAGATATTGAAATCCCATTGAGACAAGTTGATTAACTATGTCTTCATTGGCATTTATCCCACCATCCTCAGCAGCTGAGCATATAGACAGAAGCAAAATAACTATCTTTTAAGGGTCAATTTTTGGGGTGGGTGAGTAAAATCGGAGGGACAGCACACAATCAAGATTCGGCACTCTTTTCCAGAAGTTCATTAAGATGCATTCAACATCCACCATGTAACCATTTGGTGAAAGCATTAACCAGGAACACAATCAAAGAGTCCCACTCAGAAAACCTTTCATAATCAGGTATGAGGTTTCACCAAGTGAAATAATTTATCTCCCAAATCTGCAGCTTAATATAACTTCATTCTGAAAGAAGTTATCACCATTGTGTTCTTCATAACAAAGTGATCAATTAAGAGTACTCAATGATATATATCACTTTAGTAGGAGAAGTTTGGTACAATTACTACATAAAAAACTATGTTCCATGGTATCGATAGCGAAATTTTAGATAACAAGCAGTATAATGATGTCTTTTAAGCAACAAAAGCCTAATTGCTTATAACAGAAGAGACTTGTCGACCAATATTATGCATCAAACAAGACAAGACCCATACTATCTATCTTGACTCAATGTAAAAAACAAATCCATCTTCTCCCACCTTCACAATCATTTGAAGAATATTTAAAACAAAAATCAAGGACCATGAGCATAACGAAGGAGACATCTTCTTGAGACTTGAGAACACATACCTCCATCAGGTAACAATTCCTCCCCTGGTTGAAGACCTTTACTGCGCATATAGCTGATGTCTATAGTATCAGGAACATCTATATAGACATCTAAGGGGAAAAGAAAGAACCCAGTAAGTTCTTTCACTAACATTATCACGATAAATTGCTTCTACAATAAAAACAAGTTTAGGTGAGTGCACAGTACACACCAAGTTTTTTTGGGACCCAGCCCTCCTCCAAGACAAATTTTCTCATGTGCAGCACCAGATAATCAGGAAATGAAGTCAGGCCTGCAGTTCTGCAAATACACAAAAAGAAACGTTAAATGTGGAAAATAAGGAAAAAAATAAATATTCAGTGTAAAGCCTGCTTAGTGTTTTTATTTTCAGCAAATGTAAAAGCAGTATCCAACCCTCTGCGCGTTGAAGTAGAGGGAGAGGAGAGAAAGACCTGTCCCCTTCCTTGTTTTTACCGGAAGGTGACTGAGGGAGGAGAAAACTCACTTGATTGCAGTTGTCTTGGCATTTAAAGCACTGCTGTAGAAATCATGCAACTCCTCAGGAGAAGCAAAGCAATCCAAACAGTCCATCAAAGATACCCTTGGGCGAACAATTTCATCAGAAGACCTGTTGCATAGGATATATTAAATAAAGGATGGAACAAAATAATTAAATGAATATAGAAAAAGATGGGAGGGTGGTTTCAACTCACAATTCTTCCCCTCTGGCTTCCTTTTCAGCTTTTAATTTTTGGAAATCTTCTAATTCTTCTGACATTATGAATAAAATTGGTGTTAAAATAAAGGATATACTATTAGGCTTGTAATAATAAGGTGAAGTGAACTCACTTTTGTTTGTAGCTTTGTGGAGAGGAATATTTAGAGACAGAATGAAGTCATATCTTTTGTTGTAGGCAACTTTCCCTGAGGCACATTGCAATCGCTCTTCAACACAAAACTTAAAGCTTCTTGAAGGATCCAAGATGGGATTTCCTGTGTTGCTCCTCTCAACTTGGTCAAGAAGATGCAGAAAGAACTCTAAAGCATCCTACATAAGACTTTATTGTCAATCATCAATCATACACAACAAAATGAATGGTGAAAGAAAGTGAAGAGACTTTAATAAATATCTAAATGTAATAGAAGGTTCCCCATCAATAGATTAACCATATCTGATCTGGCTGCAGCATAAGCAGTTGTAAGCCAACAATACAAGAAAGATTCAAATAGGCACAAGACATTATAATGCATGATTTATCTAAACGTAGATACAAATTCCCAGTGAAGTTGGGAATACATATTGCTCAACTATAATCAACTAAAGTACCATCTATGAAATGGCACAAAAGAAAACTACAAGATTAACCTAACAACATTATGTAGTTCAAAGCTAATTTACAGATTGACCAAAATCCAGCCTTAAAAACATACCTGTTGTCTCATAGTTGAAAATTCAGGATGATTTGCAGCAATTATGGACTTGAACATCCGAGGAGGAATTCCTTCTTGTTTCTGAGAGTTAAAGGCAGTCAAAACTCTTGGAAAAGGGACAATAATGAATCTTATAGAAGTATGGCATTAACTATCATAATGTGATACAGAATACCTGAATCCTACTAAGACATGAACCAGATATACTAACAGTTACCATTTTCTTACAAGCTCCCTCACACATCAAATCATACCTCGATAATTGAAAATATCTATAACAAACAACACGATTTAATAAAAATGTAGACAAAAATGAATAGAAGATTACCGCAGTTAATGTAGTCTGTGTTGTGTCTCCTGCATCTTCTTTCTGGGAGGAAACAAGGTTATCTTCAGCAACATTTAAGGAAAAAAGACGCACACTAAACAAATGAAATGGGGATACCTTGGCAGCTGGAATGGAATATTTTCCAGAAAGCAATCCATGGGCTAGCTTTGCTCTGAATAGAGAACAGTGGCAACTATTAATATGTACTGACCAATAAATGAGGAAGAGTAACAATTAAAATAATATGTACATTTTTAACATCACTAGTTCCCAAAACATAAATTACCCAGCAATAAACAAGTAAAAAACCTTTATGCAAGGAACAGTTTAATCATGAAAATGTCTGGCAGTAACTACTCTCAAATGCAAAATGGCAATACAGTTCAATTTCAAACTTGCATAGTCTCTGCTAACTCACATAGGTAGAACTTTATTTTTACTTACAGTTGTGCATTTAAGTCGACGGTTGGATCAGCTGGAGCTAAATCAAAAGCCACTTTCAAACTTTGGTCCAGAAAGTATCTAAATAAAAAGGTCCAAGGAAAATGTTAAATCCTTAAGAACCATGACATTAACAATAGATGTATTCATGTTAAAAGCCAATTGATATCTGAAGGCCAGTGTAGTAACTAACCTTGAACAGAAGCCACGTGTGGAAAACACTACCTGCATAGTTGCAGCCAAGTAACAACTGCAAAGCAAACAAATTAGGAAAACCAATAGAAGATAGAACAAAAAAATGGTATAATCTTAACTACAGAAAGTAAAAGACCTGTTGCCAAGATTCACAAGTCCTGTATAACCTGGTCCGAAAAGTGGTTCAACTTCCTGTCCACTCTCTTGAATGCGGTTCCAGTCGAAATTAGTGTTTTGATCAAGTTCTCTCTCAGCAGTTGTCATTTCAGTCTAACATATCACCAAGGCCAATATCAAACAAACAGTTTTAACAACAGATAAGCAAAAGCCATAATCTAGGAAGTAGAAAAATTATGAGATGATGACAGCTGAGTATGTAGGACTACCAAAAAGCATATAGAACTATATGAGCGTACATCTTGAAAAAAAAAAAAGTTAGATGGAACAGAAGAAACATACATGCATCAAGTTTCCAGCATCTTACCTTTTGCAAGGATGAAAAGTCAATACCAAAGTGTAGCAGATGCTGAGCTAGTAATGGGTCCACAACACTCGCATCCTCGTCATAAGAGTAAACGTCTGAGCTGCCAAAGTTTGGATTTCATGACTATACATGAAGAAAGCAATGAAGCAATTAAGCTGGTTTGACTGATATATGAGACCAGAGACTAGAATTCAGCACTTCCAACTTTTTTGCCACTTGTTAAATTTACCGACATGCTAAACTGTTTGTTTTACAAACATGAATTGACAACTAAGAAGAATAAATCCATTAACTATTAAAACTAGAAAACAAATACTTTATGAATGACAAGATAGATTAAACTTGTGAGAAGCCTCAGTGGTGTCTGTCGACTATTCAACATAGGCCACAAAATCACAAGCTTGATCTGAATTTTGAAACAGAAGAGATTGGATATTACTGAAAAATAGCATCACATACCAAAAATAAAAAAGTTACTATAATGACAACAAAATCCAACTCAATTGACTCCTCCCACTCATCCTTCCGACACACAAAAATGCATTCGATGTTGCTAGAAGTTTGTCATACTAGCTTTCGCATGCCGCTGACTGTACTCTTAAAAAAAAGAAAACCATGCACTCAATTCCCTATACCAGATAACTAGGAGTTAAAATATGCCTAATTACAAGCAGGTAGATGACAGAGAGAATGCTGGAATTACCTGCTGCTTCTAAATCAGCAGTTATAGTACCAAGCTTCACAGCAAGAGGATATCCAGTCACATTGTAACGATTAACTGCATGGTCATTGCCACCACTTCCATCCCAATTTCTTCTACCACAAAGGATTGATCCATCTGTTAAGTTTAGCCAAAGATTGTCGGTCTTGTCACAACTCTCACACTTCCAACCAGATGGAGGAACAATGACCCCATTGTCTAGCTGTTTTAAATCCATTGCATGTTTACTGACAATTTTTGCATCAGCCGTCCATGCAGCAACTTGTTCTTTTTTCTCAGCACCCGCATTCATAATGACAGCATCAACTGCTAATCTGACCTGCAAGTTCAATAAAAGTTTGGCATTCAGAAAGGAATCTAAGCCTATGTATATAAACGCCATTCACCTATCTACACTGATCAAATATAATTACAAATATAATTAATTACTTTTTCTGGAAGCTCCACTGATGGAAAAGGAAGGGTAATGTAATCCGGTAAAATGACTATTTCGTAGCTCTGTTCATATACTGGACCATTGTTTTCAAATCCTCCTTCAACACCTGCAAACAAAATAAATGTGCTGATTTCCAGACATGTTCTCACATAACCCACTGCTACATATTATTTAATCCAATGGACAAGTTCACTAGAAACAAGCATTTGATGCACCAGACAGATATCCAAATAAAGGGTACCAAGCAGAAAATAAGAGCCAGCACAAGATCCTTAACCAAACAGACTAAAATGGCCTTACCTCAATAGTTTGGATATATGCAAAACACAGCAGAAGATACGAGGTAAATTATTATTTAGAGCAAGCAGGTGTTGTGAAAGAGCATTCAATCTATCGATTGTCACAATTGGAAGCATCAGTCAACTCAGTCTCAAAGATAATTCAATCCCAAAACATACACCAAACTATCAATTTCATAATTAACAATGTTTTTGTAACATATAATGGCGAGTATTAAGTAATAAATCTGTTGGTGAAGCTACAAATTAGAAGCATGGGAAAATTACTGGCTGATCATGTTTTTTTGTAAAACACAAGAAAAGAAGGAAGTCACAAATGAACCAGGATTGTAATTGTGCCTAACATGCAAACACTCCACTTAAACTCCAATTTTTCAAGTACCTATGGCTAGAAGTGTAGGTTTTTTTGATGGTCTATCTTCTGAAACCAACTTTTCAGTTTCCTTGATGTGCAGATAAACTGGATTTCCCGTCTTCTCATAGTTCCAAGCCACAAACTCCTTTCCAAAAGCAAGAAATGAATTCATATCTACAAACAGTCCACCAGGTGATTTCTGCAACAAGAAAATGAAACAGCACTACATAGTCAAAGAAATTGTGAAATATTAGCACAGCACTACATGCAGTGCAAGGCAATTACTAATATTATAAACAATATGCATTTCAGCCACTCCATCTTCGTAGAAAAGAGAATTCTCTAAGAACTCCACTAAAAAGAAAAAAAAAAACGTTAAAATCATAAACGACGCAGAAGCCTACTAGGAAAGCAGCAATTATATCACATCGAGTATGCTTTAGCGGCAGTTCGATAATACCACATCAATACTACCCCTAAAACATCTCACACAATTCCGTAAACCCTAATATGACAGAATAAGTGTAAAGCAAAAGCAATAAAACGCAAACAAACCCAACAGATGCACACAATTTGCGGTTGCGCTCAAAAATAGCTGTAGAGTAAATAAATGTATACATCAAAATTCACAGCAAAACTATAGCGTCCGAGAAATCGAGCAAAAAATTACCGGAGTATCGAACGAAATGCAGCACTCTTGCTTGTAGATGCGATTGGTTGGCTCAGGGATTCGAACCCGAGAGAGATTCGATCGAAGCAGCTCCATTGATTCCAATGTATTTCTTCTACAAAATTGAAGAGTAACTCGACTGTATATCACAAACCGCCGATAGAATCTAGAGCGAGAGAGGCCAAGAAATTGTAGGCTCAAGTGTGCGTATATATTCTTTGCCCTAAGTCTCGATAGAGTGAGGGAGAAGAAAAGAAAGAAATGAGGTTTTTGCAGGTCTCACAGTAAGCTTTCCCTCTTATAAGTAGCTTGTATAAAAGGTGTCCAACTTTAACACACCTCATTTGTTAACAAATAAAAGGCATAACATTTTTTAAGTGTGTTAAGTAAGTTGTATGGTTTGTATAGCTCCATCATCATATATGAAAACCGAACTAAATTACTACTTGCCATTCTTAAATTATTTAATATTTAATCGAGAATCAAATTTAATGTAATACAATTACACGCATAAAAAAACTTATACATTAATTAACAATTTTTTTTTTTTTTTTTTGTGATTCACACCTCAAAAATCATATTCGTGGATGTCTTAGAAAGGAGACTTCGATAAAACACAGCTTCAAATGAAAGAATATTCACTCTCAATTTCTCTTCCCTTTGTCAGCAGTGTTTATAGCCAAAATTTATCTGACCTTTCTACAAATATATAGGCAAAAACTTGTGTATTCCTAGACCACGGATCTTAGATTTGTGCCCCCAACCCGACCAGGTGTGTGGGCTGCCTCCACGCGCGCCTGCAGTTGTGTTGGTGTGCGCCCGCGCACACTAGATTTCATTCATTGATAGGTATTATATGTATACTCTTGAGGTATTACACATTTATCTTTATGGTATTAAGCTTAAAGCATACGGTATTATATATGCATCTCTGAGGTATTACATATTTACCTCTAAGGTATTACATATTTGAGTATAAGGTATTACATATTCAGCTTTAAGGTATTAATACTTTAAGGTATTATATATTTATCCTTAAAGTATTACATAAAATATGTTTTAGGTGTTACATACATATGTTTCAGGTATTAATTAAATATGTTTCAGGTATTATATTTTTATTTATATGGTATTACATATTCATGTTTAGATTTAAGGTATTTGATACTCAATTTTTAGGTATTACATAAATACCTTTAAGGTATTATATGTATGCTTATGTGGTATTAGTACTCACACCCGCGCGATGCGCGCTTTGTGATATAATATTGGTAAATATTAATTATTTCATAATATAGTGTAAGTAATTTAAGTATATAAAAGACAATATAATATTTAATAACTAAGAAAATATGAATTTGGTTAATATAATTCAATTCACAACAATATATTGATATTATACACATCCATTTCACTAATCTATGATTAATATTAAAAACACAAGTATCAATATCATGATCTTTAAATCAAAATTGGAAATCTACCTGTAAAGTTTGTAAGTTTTTTAAAACACTTCTTTATACACAACAATTATAGTCGAAACATTTTTTTTATCATCTGTGTTACAAATTAATATCTTCAATCACTTAAATTAAATATACTAAGAAAACTAAAAAAAATTACGAATTAAAAATCAAATTCAATTATTTAAATTAAATACATGTGTGTGAGTATGTATATATAGAAACATTATACAATAAAATTAGAAATTTTACGTAGGAACTTGATGCAAGCACTGTCAATTATATATTTTGAACCTTTTATTTCAAAATAAATTGAATTAGATTTTTTTTATTAGTATCACATAACATCGAAGATGACAGGTGATTATTCTTTTATAAGTATCACGTAAATTAATTGATATAGCACGACATTGATCATTACAATTTAAGTTCAACACAGAATCAAAATATAGTAGTAGTCTACGATCATGATGATGACAATATAATTAGAAACTAAACATATAATTTAAATAATCAGGTGAGTCTTATAAATTCAAAACGTGCACTCTCATATAAAAATATACGAAGTTCTAAGTGTAAAGTAAAAGATTAAAATTTTATTTGATTATGAGATATTAATAATTTAAAAAATATTTAAGATGACATATAATTCCGACTAAATACATATTATATATTCATATATGTATATACACACATCTTTAATAGTGTTATATTTATTTATTAATTTATATTATTATGGTATAAATTATCCTCATGCAAATTAATATTTATTATTAAAATTATTGTTTGGATATTTATTGTTGATTTTTAATCAATTCTTCAATAAAACTTAATTTAATTAAGATCGATAAAATGAAAATAAATTAATACAATATTTATATTATTAGATCAAATGGATTAAATAGTAAAAAATGCAAAATAAAAAAATTTGTTGATGGAACACTTACCAATATATTAATTTAAAAAATATTTAGAATGACATATAATTTTACACTAGCAGTATACCCGCGCGATGCGCTGTTTATTATTTATTATGACAAATATGATTATTAATAAAATAATAAATTTATTATATTAAAATATTACTCATGAGATCTTATTATTTTGAGATTTGTAAAAAATTCTCGTATTTGTTTAATGATGATGATGATGACAATAACAATAACAACGACGACAATAACAAAAACAATAATAATAATAATAATAATAATAATAATAATAATAATAATAATAATAATAATAATAATAATTTTGTGTTTTGTGTGCTTTAATTATAAGTGATTAATTATATTTGTTAATTTATATGTTCTATTCATATTTTTGTTCCTTTATATCTTAGAATTATATTTAATAATTTGTAAATAATTTTCTACATTTTTTTTAGATGGATTTATTTTACAAACACTGTATTTATTCAAAAACTTAGTTTATATTTAAAAAATTTAGGTTTCAAATTCATTTCACAATTAAAACAATATTTTTTTTTAGAATTTTGAAACTATTTTAAAATATTTTTTCTTATATTTATATCTATTGCATATATGTTTGAATTTATTTTTAAATGTTATTTGTGGATTTTTTTAGATTAACCTCACAACATTATTAGATTATTATTAGTTTTACTTTCAAATTTAATTATTATTTTTAATAATTTTATAATAGTTTTTAAACTTTTAAACATTTTATAGCCCTTCGTAAAATGAAATTTAGCTTTCAGACCTATTTTTTACATTTATATATTAAAATTAC
The DNA here is from genome assembly GCA_005771605.1 of Scutellaria baicalensis. NCBI lineage: Eukaryota > Viridiplantae > Streptophyta > Magnoliopsida > Lamiales > Lamiaceae > Scutellaria > Scutellaria baicalensis. The sequence continues at coordinate 13,748,570 of CM016724.1, read as the reverse complement.
AGAATTTTCAAAATTTTAAATTTTTGACAATGTTTAAATTTCATTAATTTCAGATTTTTAATTATATCATTAAGACATAATCATATAATAATATCATCCAAAATAATTTCATATATTTCATTTTACCCCTATATTAAATTAAAATACTACTTATTATATTTAAAATATATATGAAGCTTGTTCTATAAGATTCTCAAAGTTTTTTAGTTTTTTTTTTCACAATTTTTCTATTGGTCAATGGCAAATCAGTAATTATCTCCAATTTTACAATTGAGTGGCAAATGTGTAAAAGTTGTCAACTTCTTCCTTTTTATATATAGTATAGGTTACACAATATATCTCGATTTTCATTATCTTCCTCCTCAAAATATTTGTCAACATAAATGTTATACCATTTTTCATTATCTCAGAAGAAGATTTTTCTAATGTGGGTTTCAAGACTAGATTTTTCCTCTCTCTCTTCATTCAATCTTGTTATTTGTCAGCTTCTTAGTACGTGTTTGATTTGTGTGTTCTAGAGTTTTTTAGAGAGATAAAGGGGAGAGATAGAGGAAGATAGATGTAGGATTAACAGCGGGTTACAAGTAGCAATGTTCTGGTTCTTCTCGCTATGTTCATCGGTTTCTCTCTCATAAACATATTCGAAATCGACCCTTCTGTGGAATCCTCGTCAGAAAAAAGATCAAGAAACCGCCACCTCACAAGCTCCGGTGTCATGCCCTCCAACCCCCGTGGCCGCCCTCCCAAGAACAAGCCCAAGCCTCCTATCTCTTATTATCGTTTCTCTCTGGAACAAATCTGAGTCACTCTCTCTAGATCTAATATGATGTTCAATAAGAGTGAGATAAAGGAAGAATGAGAAAAAAATGAAGAAGAAGAACAGACGCGCAGAGAAGCAGAAAGGATGAAAGAGATTGAAAATATATATATATATATATATATATATAAATGGGTCAGGGGCGGGTTGGGGACATGGATCTTAGATCCGTGCCCTGAGGACACCCAAGTCCTTCTCAAATATATATTGTACATTGTGTTTAAATATACACAAAAACGTTTATGCATTAGATCCATGCACCTGACCCGACCCGTGCATGTACGCGCTTCCACGCGCGTCCCATGAGCCCTCACGCGCTCCCACGCGCCTGGGTGCATAGATACGCTCAAATTCGCTCGTTAAGGATACCTTTAAGTTATGTTAAGGATACCTTTCAGTTATGGTAATGATACTTTTAGTTATGTTAAGGGTACCTTTGAAATCCTGATTTCAGGTTACATACCACGTTATGTTAAGAATACCTTTTAGTTATGTTAAGAATACATTTAGCTTATGTTAATGATATCTTTAGTTATGTTAAGAATACTCTAACATCTTTTGGTTATATTAAGCATACCTTTAGATTATGTTAAGAATACGGGATAAAATCACATTTGGTCCCATAACTATTGTCTTTTTTACAATTAGTCCCACAACTGTTTGTTTTTTAATTTGGTCCCATAATTTAAATAATTGCTCTATTTTAATCCCAATATCGTCAAAAATTTCAAATTTGACCAGAAAATAGTCATATGACATCCAATTTGGGGATTTCCAATGAAAAATAATGACATGACATGAGATGTGATGATTATTGTATTGGTCTAAACATTAAAAAAAATTCTAAAAGAATGTCATCTTTATTAAATGCGTAATTATTTTTCGCCGGAAACCTTCAAAATGGATGTCACGTGACAATTTTCCAGTCAAATTTGAAATTTTCAGGGACATTGGGACCAAAATCGGGCAATTATTCAAGTTACGGGACTAAATTAAAAAAGTAAATAGTTGTGGGACCAATTATGAAAAAGACTATAGTTATGGGACCAAATGTGATTTTATCCCTTAAGAATACCTTTAGGCGATGTTAAGGATACCTTTGAAATCGTGATTCCAGGTTCCTTTAAAATCTTGGTCACATACCTTTACGTTATATTAATGATACATTTAGGTTATGTTAAGGATATTTTTATGTTATGTTAGAGATATTTTTGTGTACAAAATGTGTAACACAACTATGTTATGGATAAGGTATTTCTAACATAACATAAATGTATCGTTAACATAACCTAAATGTATGTCTGACATAAAGTAAATGTATGAAATTTGGGCATAAAGGTATTCTTAACATAACCTAAAGGTATCCCTAAACATTACCTAAAGGTATCCTTAACAAAATCTAAAGGTATGTCTAACTTAAAGTAAATGTATGAAATCTGGACATAAATGTATCTTTAACATAACCTAAAGGTATTCTTACACATTACATAAATGTATCCTTAACATAAATAAAAGTCATGACCAAAATTTAAAAAAGTTAGCGCGGAAAAAAAAAAAAAAAAAGCGGGTCGGGTAACCCGGATCCGACCCGGTTGCATGGATCTAAGATCCATGCACCTGATGCACAAGAGACTTACTCTTAAATATATATATATATATATATATATACGAGTATCACCACATGCGTCGCATATGAAGGATGAATTATTTAAATTAAAAATATTATAATACTATTAACTTTAAATAATAATTTTTATAAGGATATACAATCTATATTAAATTAAATCAAATTCAAAAAAAAAATGTATAGTAAATTAGAGTTCTACTCATAATAGAACTCTATATGATTTTGCTTTAGAATTCTTTTGTAAAATTATTTAAATATGAAAATCGTAAATTACTGTTATAACCTTAAATAAAATCTTTAATAAGGATATATTAGACAATCCATATTTTGTAAGAAATAGTCATACTTTTATATATGTAATAGATAGATATATATATCAAATATGTAATTAAATGTCAAAATTAATTATTTTTATATCGAAATTGATAACGATTGGAAACTGTTCATGAAACAAAGTATTTCAATGCAATTCCCTTTAGTCTCTCCCATTTATTTAGTTTTGATAATCTTGAAAAAAAAAATTAAGTTTAAAATTAACAAAATTGAAATTTAGATGTAATACTTCCTATTGGATTTCAAAATTTGTATGATATCTCATCTGTAATTAGGTAAAAAAAAATTAATTTTGGAGTAAAAAACAACTAAAATCGAATTTGAAAAAAAATGTTTTGATTAAATGAACCGAATTGATATTATTCACTTACACTTCGATTGGAGTCTAATGAACTGAGGAACACCCTTGCTTATGTGGCTTTCCACAAGAAAAAAATAATATAGTTTTCACATCATAAAAAAATCAATCATATCGCTTATTTATTGGGGGGGGGGGGGGGGGGGGGGGAATATAGGAGTGGCATGATCGCGGAAATTTTGCCAATTTATATTGAAATTGGAAGATTTCTATTTTTTCGACAATAATGGAACTTAAATTAGTCTTTTAAAATGAATAAAACTAATTTATACACAAATGTGAATGGGATAGAATTAAACTTGAATCTAAGTCTAATTGGACGTCTTTGAGGTGTTAATATTACTGTCAAAACGGACCGACAAAGTGGGTCGGTTCGCAACCCACCCTTCGACTGGGCAAGGTGGGACAGGCCGCCATTATGACGGGTTGGAAAAATCTCAACCCAACCAACCGACTTGCAAGATAGGTTGGCCAACCCACATGAAATTTTCTTTTTAATTTTTTAAAATTAAAAATATTAATATCTCTAATAATTTTTTACTCTTTATTCAACCTTATGTACACTGAATTACATGTAAAATATGAAGTAAAAAAATCATAAAAAGTAGAATTTTCTTTAACATTCTTTCATTTCTTAAAGTAAGTAATCAAATTTAATAAATTGAACATCATTATTAGCATTAAATGATAATTCTTATCAATATTACATATATTTTTGTATGTGTATTGAATAAAAAATACAAAAAAAATAAAAAATTCATTTTTTTAAAGGCGGGCTAGCCCACCAAAAGCCCGCCCTCGCCAAGGCACGCTTTTTAGCAGGTTTTAAATGTTAAACCCAACCCTCCATTATGGCGGGACAGGGTGAGTTGGCCCAACGAGGCCAACCCATTTTGACGGCTCTAGGTGTTAAGTGGTGAATGATGTTGACAAGGGATGTAAACAAGTCAAACAGAGTCAGATATTGATGGTATTGAATTTATGCATATAAATCATTGTGTTTTCCCCTCATTTTAGATGTAAATTTATCATTTATTCTTGATTTTGATGAAGATTTGTGATTTGCGGGACAAGATAATAATTTAGTTGATGTTGTAGATATTTTGGACATATTTAGAAGAAATTTGGTGAAGTCCTCAAGGATTGCAATGGCTGCGACGGTCTTAGCTTTAAGTGTGGGCACGCCTAAGCATTCAAGCCTGATTCTGAAAGACTAACTTCAAATTGCTGCGAAAGTCTTAGCTTTAAGCGTGGGCATGCTTAACACATCCAAAAATTGCAAAAAGAAGAAGATTTGGATAAGATCTGCAGGAGTTATTTTTCAAATATCCACTACATATTATATTAGGGGTAGTTATCAGACAAATATAGATGATGATTTAACTTCTCTTTCAGCATTATCTCGTATTCAACGTTTTAGAACCAGAATTCTTAGTTGGGAGATTTCAATTCCATGGAAGGCTAAACTCCATCTTCTATCCAACAGATAATTGAGACTTGGTTCTTTTTATGTTGTGAGATCTAATTTAGTTTCATCATTCTTTCTTCTTTGTTATTCGTATATCTTCTGCTTGAATTATTTATTATTATTTTGGTTGATTGTTCAAATAGGATCTGATAAGTGTCAATTTTGCTATAGCTTTGCGTACAATTTTATAGTCAATTGAGTGTGTTTGTGTACGTTTTTATAGCAATTTTGTTACTTTTCATATATTAGTTGCATTTGACATTTTGGTTGCTAAGTTTCATGATTTTAGTGGAAAAAGTATGAATTTCAAATGTGATTAAGGATTGAGGAAGAAACGAGGAGGAAACGAGGTCGAAAACAAGAAAAAACGGGGCTGTGCATTGGGGCACAGACAGGTGCAGCCGCGCACGGTCAGGGCTGCACTGGCGCACGACCGTGCGTGAATGTCCAGAGAGGAAGGAAGCCGCGAACGGCCGTGTCTGGGGGCACGGTCGTGCGCTGCTGGCAAGCGAGAGCGCAGCAGGGCACGGTCTGGTCGTGCCGTGGGGCACGACCGTGCCCGAGTGTCCTAATTCATCTAAAACTCGACTTTTGGATTATTTTTATCCGATTTCTTGACCTCCAAGACTCCCAAGAAGATAGATATACCCCAATAATTCCAGAAATCAAGACATAAACATTCATAGAGAGAAAACACAAATTCTGAGAGTATCCAGAAGGAAATACGAAGGAGAATTCGAAGATCGAGAATCGCGAGATCGTCGTCTTAGAGTTTTTCTCTATACTTTTCTACCTTTTGTTGAATTTTGGTTTAGACATGATGTTATCAATTTTGTCTATAGATTTGATTAATATTATGTCTGGCTAGATTTTCATAGGTTTCTAGGATGTGTAAGTAGTTCGATTCAAACCTTGATGGATCTTTGATTTTAATTCAATTTCTTGATTTTTCGATCCTATTCATGTGTTTATGATTTGATTACTTGTTCGATTAGAGGGCCCCTAATTGAGCATGTTTAAGTAGTTAAGTCAAAATTCGAGAGAGGAGATTTAATTACGGAAGAGTAAACACATGACATATATGCAGCATGAGATCGAGAGATAAATGACATATGTAATGAGATTTTCAATCCTAGGTGCTTTTGGGAGTTGTTGTGTTATATCAGATCGAGTAGAGATACCTCTGGTAGCATAATAATCAACCGGTTAAATTGACTCGAGAGAGCTTTTAATTTGATATTCGTGATTGCTCATATAGGATTATTAATCAATGAAATTGTATTGATCAAGGTGACGTTGAGGGGAGAATCGGATGAAAGCATGTTCTAGAACCTGTCTTAGAATAATTGTTTAACCTCGTCATTTTTAATTGCATTTTTAGTTAGTATAATTAATTCAACATCTTTTGAATTCGATACTTAGATAAAATTAGGGATAAAATTTAGGTAATTAATCAATTCTAACGATAGTCTCTGTGGGATCGACCTTGCTTGCCGTATCTACGATCTACACCGTACACTTGCGGGAGTAGCTTAAAGAATTAGGTGAACAAGATCCTTTGTCAATTTGCCAAGATAATATATCATCAATTGGAACATTAAATCTGTAATTGTTTAATTGTTCTGATTTCTGTGGCAGTAAGCATAGTTGATTATAAAAAGATTTTCAATTCCCTGCTTTGAAGATATATGATCTAGTCTAAATAAACCTACATGTATGTTTGTTGGCTAGAATTGGGTCTTTCTGAATCTTAATGCAATTGGTAAGTTAAATTCTAAGATGATATCTAGGATTGTTTACTGATTAGGGTAGTAATTAGAGATCGTATCCTGATTATCAAACCTTAAGGAAAGATTAGGTCGTTAGGTGGTACCAACGACTATAACCAATTTAACTTAGGAGGAAAGAAAGTATTTTTGCATCTGTGATCAACATCTGAACCATTCTTGAATTTATTTCTTGGCTAGAGAATTTTATTTCATTGCGTTCTTATTATTTAATTGTAATTCCTTAGTTTCATTAGATTAAAATATCTCAAAAAACCCCCATCTTTTATTTTCGACAAGTTTGCAAAAGAATAACCTGTTTACCAATCTTTGTGGATTCGACCTTACTCACTGCTATCTCAATTTTTATATCATTAGAGTAAGAATTATTATTTGTTGGTTTCGACACCCATCAGATATCAACAAGTTTAAGTTTGATTTGTTCGTTTTTATTTAGGTTTGAGTTCGTTACAAACTTAAAAAATGGAGTTCGAGCTCAACTCGAATTAAATTTTCAAATTCAATATTCATTTGAGTTCGATTCGAACAAAGTTTTATAACAAACTATCGAACTTAGCTCGAGTTTGGCTAAACAACAGTTCTTTAAAGTTTTGATGAGCTCGAATACTAGCTCGATAAACATGTATTCGAGTTCAAGTTTGGCTCGTTAAAACTAGAGATTGAGTTTGAAAGTTTGTTAGCTCGTTAAAATCATATAAAATTTACAAAAACTACATTTTACTATCTTATAAAATTTATAAATAAACTTAAAATGAACAAGTTTAGAAACTATCAAAACAAACCTATTCATGAAATTCTCAAACGAATAGGCTCATGAACCTGTTCGGATATTTTACTAAGAAATTTGTTTTCAAACTTTCGAACTGGATACTTCTAAGCTCGAGCTCAACTAGTTGATAAGCATATCAACTATTTGAACTTAAAATTTCGGCTCATGTTCAACTTGTTTAGATTAACAAACGGCAACCGAATCACAAATAATTCACAAACCGCTCGATCGACCCATTGGATTCACATGCTGCCAAAATTCATCTACTGCTACTTTAAGTTTAACTAATGAATCACCACCGAGTTCCTTTCATGCTAATTTTGTAATTATTTATTTGTCATCACGAAGAATTAAAATTCTCCATAGAAATTGGTAACTGCAACATCAAATATTAGGAAAAAACATATATACCCCTGGGGCCGCACATGGGGCACGGATTCAGGTGTTATATACATGTTTTTCAGGTGTTATATATATACTCTATAGTCTATAGATGTTATGTTTTTTGTTGTTATAAATATACTCTACAGGTATCATATGTATATAAGTGTATACATGCGATATCTGAAGAGTATATACATGATACCTGTAGAGTATATATTTAACACCATATGATAATTAATTTGGGGGCACCGTACCCCTAGGGTACACAAGTGTCACTCCAAATATTAAAGTCATTTTAGATATAGTAGAGTTATAGTAATCAGATGATTGTAATTCTTTCATAGCTCAATTGATATCATTGCTTTTAATTAAATAAGCCACAATCCTTTCACAAACACACGTATAACCCATAATATGTTTTGACATAAATCCTTATAACTCAAACCACTAATCAACACACGAACCCACACCACCCACGAGACACGTACAATGGCCACCTCTATGACAATGTGTACATTGACACCAATATAGATTGTTTCATATCCCACCTTAAATTTTGTTTGAATAAATAACATCCACATTTTAATATATCTGTTCCGGGTGAATATTAATTCTTTTTGTTAGAATTCATTTTTTATTATGAGTGACTCTTGTGTGAGACCGTCTCACAGATCCCATTTCGTGAGATGGGTCAACCCGACCCGGTCAACGGTCAATGATCAAAGTCAACGGTCAACGGTCAATGATCAATGCCGGTCAATGGTCAGTCAATGCCGGCCAACGGTCGGTCAATGCCGGTCAACGGTCGGTCAACGTCGTTGACCAAAAAGTATCACATGTTATGCATAAAAGTATTACACGTCATATATAAAAGTATTACATTCATAATGTAATACTGTTATTCTACTCACATAATACTTTTATGTGTATCATGTGATACTTTAAATTAGTATTACGTACTACATATAAAAGTATTACATGATATATATAAAAGTATTACTTGTTTATTTCAATAGTATTACATGTTGCACACAAAAGTATTACATTATGAGAGTATTACTTGTTGATTTCAATAATATTACATGTTGTACATAAAAGTATTACATTTGAGTATTAGACAATATTTTTCTATATATCATATAATACTTCATAGTATTACATGATATACGTAAAAGTATTACTTGTTGATTTCAATATTATTACATGTTACACATAAAAGTATCACATGATGTATATAAAAATATTACTTGTTGATTTCAATAGTATTACATGTTACACATATAAGTCTTACATGTTGCACATAAAAATATTGCATGATGTTATGTTCTTATAATGTAATAATATTTTTGTGTGTATTAGATAATATATTTTTATATATCATTTAATACTTCATAATGTAATACTTTCATATATATTAGGTGATACTTTTCTATATATCAGATAATACTTTTGTATTATATACATATAATGTATAATATATTACAAAAGTATTAGATGATATATTTAAAAATATTACCTACTACACATAAAAGTATTACATATTTTCATACACTCTAACCAAATCCAAAATAATACTATTTTACAAAAGTATTACATAGTATATTGAAAAGTAATGCCTAAAACACACAAAAGTATTACATAATTTCTCAAAACTTTGTCACACATGATACACATAAAAGTATTACCTTATAAAAGTAAAAGTATTACATTTATAATGTAATACTTTCATATATGTTGTGTACTACTTTTACATATAATATGTAATACTTTTGGTCAACGGAGTTGACCGACCGTTGACTGGCGTTGACCAACCATTGATCGGCGTTGACTTTTGACCGTTGACTTTGACTTTGACCGGGTCGGGTTGACCCATCTCACGGAATGAGATCCGTGAGACGGTCTCATACAAGAATTTGCCTTTTATTATTTGGTTAGGATAAAGTTTTTATCACATCATCACTATTCTTTGTCATTTTTATTATTTCAAATAAGTATATATTATTGGCTAATTTCAGAAGAGTTTACAACCCTTCAAACTCTTTAAATCAATCTTGCTTTAAAAATACAGAAATTAGGCAATACAACAACTAAAAAAATAGGCTAAATTGGGTAAATAACCTAGACATATTACATTAGTTATTTTGTTTTAAAGATTTTATAGGACTTAATTACATATGATACAAACTATTATTACTACTAGGTTTGAACCCGTGCGTTGCACGGGTTTTATTTAATATTTATCTCATTTTTTTATTTTATAATTAGTATTTATTGTTATATGATAGTAAAATTTTATATAAGTGTGATATTTTTTCTTTATTCTTAAAATAATATTTCTTAGGGTCCATTTGAATATGTGAATTTGAGTAAGGATTTGAAATCCTTTGTAGCAAATCCATTGATAGTGTTTGGTTGGATGTGAATTTAAAATTCATAGTTTTCATTTTGAGCTAGTTTTAGAGTCATTTTGGTTGATTTCAAATCCACTCAAACTTGAAAGGATTTGAAATTCATTCATTTCAAATTCTGGATTTGAAATCACTCTATCCAAACGGAGCCTTATTGTTTTCTTTAATAATTTTTTTTCATTTATTCTTTAACACAAAATTGTTAATATATAGTTCTTAATAGGTGTTTTAATTATTGTATTAGATATTTTCATATCTTTCTATAAAAAGTATATAATATATCTTATTTTTATCGCTCGAAAACATCTGTTTTGTTCAATGTTTGTCCTATGTGCACTCATTATTAGCTTTATGTATTGGTTTATTTTGTAATTGTGTTCTTTTTGTGATCTTTTTATTAGCCTTAACAAATTGTTACATATTGTAATATTTTAATACAATTTCTCGATTGTTTAATGGGGTAGTTGGACTGAATGTGCACGTTTGGATTTTGGATTATCAATATCCGAATCATGTTATCTGTTTGCAGAATCTTATAACTATTGTTTTTTTTTCTTTGTTTACTTCATCCAATTTTACAATTTGAACTGAAATATTAGCTTTTTTTTAAAGATAAAATAACAACACATCATCTATTTTTCTTATAATTCCCCATATGATGACATATTAATTGTAATCCTACTTTTTAAAATCTCTAAACAAACACAAAATTATCAAATTTCATCCTTTTTATAACTCACTTTCATACTTGCTAAATTACATATGTTTTAATCTAAACATATCCTAAAAAAAAAGCACATATTTTTTGCTAATTATATATAGGGTTAAAAGCACTTAACCACCCGAACTATGCCCTAATTTGTAGTTTATTGTAAAAACTTTTTTTCGTTGCACCATCCTCATTAAACTTTGCGTGATTTGCAAAATACAGTAAATAGCCACTTTCCGGCTGGTTTTTCCGACACACACGAAACGACGTCGTTTTAAGTGAGGGCATTTTTGACTTTTTCAGAGTCAAAACGCCGTCGTTTTGATGGCCTTCTTCAACCTCTTTTACAGACCTTATTTTTCCTGATTGATTTAATCAACTCCTCCATAACTTTAGAAAAATTGGAAATGTATCTTTGATTGCATTATCCATAACTTTAGAAAAATTGCCCCAATTCATTCAATCAACTCCTCCACATCGCCTCCATAACTTGCTCAACAGCGCCGGTGACAAAGTGGTGTTATAGATGCAACTGTTTCGTTAGGGTTTGGAACTTGGATTCCGTAGCTTGCCCCGATTGCAGCAGCGGCTTCATCGAGGAGGTCGAGACTCCCAACCGATCCTCATTCTCCGACTCCAGACGACGCCGTTTCCCCGCTGCCGCCATGTACATGATGCGAACGCCGGATTCGGGCCTCGCTTCCGCGTCGGGCTCTAGTGCGGTTGTGTCGGGCTCGAGCCCCAGGCTGAGAAGAAGCCTCAGAAATGGGGGTGACCGATCACCGTTTTATCCTGTTATCGTTCTTCGTGGGCCCAACGACGGTGGAGGTGGAGGTGGAGGAGGAGGGTTTGAATTGTATTATGACGATGGATCCGGGTCGGGTTTGTGGCCGCTACCAGCTACGATGTCGGAATTTTTACTCGGATCAGGTTTCGACAGGTTGTTTGACCAGCTATCTCAGATTAAGGCGAATGGGATTGGGAGAATTGATAGTAACCCTCCAGCTTCAAAGGCTGCTATAGAGTCTATGCCGACAATTGAACTAATTCATCAGCATGTAACAGTTGAATCGCATTGCGCTGTTTGTAAAGAGGCTTTTGAGTTGGGGAATGAGGCTCGTGAAATGCCTTGCAAACATTTATACCATCAAGATTGCACATTCCCATGGCTTTCGTTGAGGAATTCATGCCCTGTTTGTAATTTTGCTTGAAATTGGTTGCTATATTTTAATTTATTTACTCCATTCCCGTTTTTGATTAGGAATTCATACCCTGTTTGTAATTTTGCGTGAAATTGGTTGCTATATTTTAATTTTTTTACTCCATTCCCGTTTTTGATTAGGTCTGTAAAAGGGATTGAAGAAGGCCATCAAAACGATGACGTTTTGATTCTGAAAAAGTCAAAAATGCCCTCACTTAAAACGACGCTGTTTCGTGTGTGTCAGAGAAACCAGCCGGAAAGTGGCAATTTACTGTACTTTGCAAATCACGCAAAGTTCAATGAGGACGGTGCAACGAAAAAAAGTTTTTACAATAAACTGCAAATTGGAGCATAGTTCGGGTGGTTAAGTGCTTTTAACCCTTATATATATATAAGTGTGGTTTGCACTCTCAAGTATTTTAGAGTCTCTTTTTTTAAAAATAAAATAACAGTACATCATCTATTTTTCTTATAATTCCCTATATGATGACATATTAATTGTAATCCTACTTTTTAAAATCTCTAAACAAACACAAAATTATCAAATTTCATCATTTTTATAACTCACTTTTATACTTGCCAAATTTAAATATGTTTTAACCTAAACATATCTTAAAAAAAATTTAAGCACCTATTTTTTGCTAATTATATATATATATATATATATATATATAAGTGTGATTTGCACCCTCAAGTGTTCCAGGGTTTAAACACAATTTCAAAGTACATTATTTTTATTTAATACATGGCATTACCGAACTAATGTTTGCACATTGTTGCTTACTTTTTTTTTTTTCAATTTGAAATGTTGGACAAAAATAATAATTCAAATTTGAAACCAAATATTTCATGTAAAAAAGATAATACAACATTAGCAAGCACTTGTAACTTACATATTTATTTTTTTTCCAAGCAAATTTTTTTTTTATAATACCCTTTAAAATTTCTAAACAACCACAAAATTATCAAATTGCATGCCTTTTCATTATCTAACGCCAAATATGTTTCAATCTCACATAAGATTTTTTTAACACCTATTTTTAGTAATGTCATTAGCAATATGTTTCATAGTTTAAATTACAATTTTAAAGTACATTATTTCATTTCATGTCTGACATTACCAAATTCTGATATTTATATGTTATTTTTTTCTTGAATCCTCTAAATAATTTTTTCTCTAAGGGTTTTTATATTTTTGAGTTTGAACTACTTGAATGTTCTTTTGTAAAATATTATTAGCACCTTCAAATATCTTTTATTTATTTGTTTTAATTCCTTAAAAAGTAATAGCAGAATTACTCTTCAAATTTTGTTTTATTTTTTTGAAATTTAAATGTTGGACAAAAACAATTATTCAAGTTTGACACCAAATATTTCATGTAAAACAAAAAAGAAAATAACAATACAACATTAACAAACATTTGTAACTTGCATAATTAATTTTTCCAAGCACTTTATTATAGTAGGGTAGTGGGGTGTGTATTTAATTGATATTAATATTTTGATATTTTATAAATAAAATAATTTTAAAGGAAGGACACTTGACAACATTGTAAAATGCCACTTGTCAAAGACTTGAAGGTGACACTTGGCAGCATTGTAAAGTGCCACTTGTCAAACACTTGAGGGTGCAAACCACACTTTTATATATATAATAATTCTTATCATGTATTTTCTCAAAGTTGAACCACTAGGCTATGCGATATTTTTCATGTACCAAAGATTAGGCTGCCCTAATTCTCATTAAATTCCATTAAATTGTTAGAATAAAAACAAAGTTGTACATAAATGGTGAACTTAAAGGAAACGTGTTGCCGTAAAAAGTTTGTTTTAGAAAATATAATTGAACTCCATATACTTGTCATTTTATTTGGCAATCAACGCAAATATCTAATTTAAATAGTATTTATCCATGTATTTCAAAAACTACATTATTTTAACAAAGAAACTCCAATTTATCGGAACTCAGTGATCTAACCTAAAAATTACTTACACTAGATCTAACCTAAAAAAAAAAAAATCACATTTTATGGAATATACTATTCACAAACCATTTAGAGTGGTCTAACATGTGATTGTCTTATTGATCTAGTTACATGATCAATTTACAACTCAATATTTCACAATGCACAAATGACTTATGAAAAAGTATATGTTAAAGTAACTATTGTAAATGATTATGGGCCATTTGATTAAAAAAGTATCTATCTAAGGCATTTTCCATTATCAGGCACTCAAATTCAAAAGTTTTTAACCATGATTTGGGATTTATTATCGTCATACTCAACATATAGGTTTCCTTTGATATTCTTTTTAGCCCGTTTTACTAATCAGTTCTTAATTACCAACAATTGTTCCATCTTGATCTATATATTAATAAAATTATATTGTCATATCCATAGGGTATACCACAAAACCTAGAAAAACATTAATTGAGAAAAAAGAGTAGATATGAATGTTGTGGTTAAAAAAAGAATATTTAATTGGTGAATAAAAAGGAAAAGAGGAGTGAAAGGAAAATGAAGTCCTCTCTCAGATACGATAAATAGAGAGCGCCAAACACGGCGCTTTCTCAACAGTTATATTTTGGAAACGCCACAACACAAAGTAACAACACGTTCCTTTGTTTTCTCAGACCACCCCACCCCACCCCACCCCACCCCACCCCACGATTTTCGCCACTCATCAACATATTACACTACTGTTTTTTTTTTTTTTTTAATTTTAACCGTCACATATTCTCATTTTAGTTTTTAATTAAAAACAGTCAGTTGATTATACTAAAATAAACATTGTTTTTTTCATGTAAAGGGGAAGGTGATGTGAGGGCGAAGGAATTTTGACCATTGATATAATATATATATTTTCTTCTCTTGTTTTAGTAGTTCACACCCTCCTTTTTTTTCATCATTTCATTCCTTCTCCATTTTTATCTGTTTTTTTTTTTTTTCTTTTTTCCTTTCAAAACTTTGTATGGATTTTATTTAGACTTAGGCGGTGGCGATGGATGGCATGAAGAAGAGGAGCAAAATTTTAGCGTGTTTTAAGCCGGCCGTGGGTGATAACGATCATGGACCCGGCTGCGACACCGCTTCTCCGCCGTCTTCCGGCGACGAAGCCGGTGGCGGAAGGAAGGTAGGGCTCCGCCGGAGTTTCTCCTCCGCCCTCAAGGCCGCTCTGTTCAAGACGTCATTGGTAAGAATTTTTGACCGTTAATTAACCGCTCCATTTGCTTCTGGAGTTTTGAATGCATAATTTATTTATGGTGGTTCGTTCCACTTCTTTCCTTTATTATTATTATTATTATTATTATTTTGCTTTTCTTTGTTTCTTCTGAATTATGATTAATTCTTGACTATTTTTCAATCCGTCAACATTTACATTGTTCTACTCGAACCGCCAACCTTGACCGCCTAGTTTCTACATATAATAGAGATTTTCTTGGACCTATAATTAATTTGTTATAATTAAGGATTATGATTAATTATGAGTGTTAACTACATGCATTTATATATCATTTCTTGGATTCATTCATGCTCTTGTTCTTGTGTTTTTAGGCTTCTAGCAGTAGTTTGGCATGGATATGCACATGCTTATGCTACTACAGCACCTTAGAATTTTTTCCTAGTTTGCAACATCACTTCTTCCACAATATTATGCAATAAAAAATAATAAGTCATAATTATTGGACTTGACTCTATAAAAACATTTCTAACCGCCACCATTGAAATTTTATATTGATGAAGTACGAAGAAGATGGTCATATTTAAAATTTAAATTACGACCAAGTCATATATATAATTACTTTTGAAAACATACAGTTGGGTTAGCATGATACAAATCTCCCCAACAGTTCAAAACCCCTAGTTCTTAATATAATATTAATATTAATACCCCCGTGAACCAAATTTCATCATTTTACTAGTGTTTTTAAAATCATTTTATGACTTAATTCGTAATTTTCATCATGTTTTCTATCAATTGAAACACAAGATATATATGTTTGCAATAATGATTACTAACATAATATATTATCATCATTTTTCTTTGTCAGCTGAAGAAAAGCCGGAGCGAAAATTGCAGACAAGATAGTGATGGATTTAGTGGAAACAAATTATATTCGAAAAGCAAAAAGCTAGTGAATACTATGAAGAATAATTTCTCAGGCAAGCCACATTCGAAGCCGCCCAAACAAAATCTCCGGACAAACTCCGGTCGTTCTTCAATATTTTCATCGAGCTCAAGCAGCAGCCGGTCGCTTTCAATAGCATCTTCATCTTCAAATTCTTCCTGTTCTTCCCACTCGGAGTCCGACAAGATCAAGCGGTCGGGATCTCTTGATTTCAGACAGAAAAGCGGGAAAAGAGATTCGTGTGGGAGAAAATGCAGTTATAGCTTTACACTTGAAATCTGCGTTCTTTTGGCGTGTTTGGTTGCTTTGGTTTGGGGTAAGGTTTTTGCAGTTATGGTTTGCACTTCGATGTGGCTGTTCTTTGCTCCGGCGAGTCGCTACTGCCGCCGCTCCAACCAGCCTCTCCGACGGGTCGACTCGTTCGACTTGATTGACTCGGAAGAGTACAAGAAAAGGGTGATCATGGAAGGGTTGCTGGAGAGGAATCGATGACAAGGAAGGAGCTTTTGTAAGCAGTGCCCATGCATTTTGTTTAAGTTTTCAAGTTAGAATTGCTTAAATTTTTGGTTTTTGTTTATTCCTCGGCTTTTGTTAGTTTTAGCACAACAAGGGAACAAGCAAAGTTTAGCCCCTTTGTTATGTCGAATTGAATTCTCGATTCAATAGTTAATATTTTATTTTATATTTCATTATTTTCAATACATGTCGTATATATTAGTGATATCATCATTTACACTTATGTATGATGGTTATAGAAACACCAAATTAAAATAGATATGAAATAGAGATCTTGGTTGTAGTTATGTAGATTGATTTGCTAGTGTTTAAACTAAATTACAAAAACATGCCTTTTTTCGAGCAACACAAACTCCAGGAGTTGATGATAATTAGTTAATTCATTAGTTTAATAAAATAGAAAATAAAATATTATTCTTAAATATATAAATAAAACTAGACAATTTATATATTCATTTTTACTATTAGCTAGAATCAGAACCAAGAGATTAAGAAGCTAAATTAGTATCTCTTTTTTTCTTTTGAATGAAACAATTGATCCTTTTTGTTTTTCTTCCCTATTTTTTTTTAGAATGATTGCTCTCTGTGGAATTTTGGTTTGAATCGAACATGCCACACATCAGAACTAACCCTAAAGAAAGAAATTGTTGGATTATTTGGATTATTTTGATATGCAGACTTTCAAATGTATGGATGAGGAAGAAGTGTTGCATGAAGAAGACTCGTGGTTTATGTTTTGAGAAATCGTTCATAGGGGCATTTTTGTATTTTGGCTTAGAGTTGTTATTCCACTAATAATGTTGCATTTTGTATTTCACGTTTTTCTTAGCATGGGGTATGTGAGCATTCGGTTAGAGCTGCTTATTTTTTTTGGATCTGTGCACACCCTATATATTGTATGTTTTGTATGTAGAAGATATGATTTTGATTCCAGATGAATAAATATATAGATCTAAATCTTCTCTCTCTACTCTTTGCTCCTGATCTTATCTACCAGCTTCTTCATGGTATCCAGAGCAGGTTTACAGTAAATGGGAACTACATTTAATAATGTTTGGCCGGCGCTTGCTGCTGGAGGACGAGGAGCTGGAGCAGCTGGATCTAGCTCGCGATCTATTACTGAGAATGAGGCTTTTTTTCTCGCTTCATCTGATAATCCTGGTATGGTGCTTGTTTCACATCCTCTTAATGGTAGCAACTACTTATCATGGAAAACCTCTATGACTATATCACTTGGTGCTAAATCGAAGCTAGGCTTTATAAATGGATCGATTGTGGAACCTTCTGAAACTGATGAATCGTATGATAGCTGGAAAAGAAATGATTATATGGTGGTTTCATGGATATTGAATACTTTGTCAAAGGATATCATCGAGAGCTTTGTTTATTCTAAGAATGCTAAGGAACTTTGGGATAGAATAGCTAAGAGGTATGGACAATCCAATGGTCCAATGCTTTATAAGTTGCAGAGAGAGATTTCAAGCATAACTCAGGGATTTGATAATATCATGGTTTATTTTTCTCGGATTCAAAGGCTTTGGATCAGCTGGATAATTTGAGGTCACCAATCATATGTGATTGTCCTCTAGGCAGAAATGCATTAGAATCTGAAAAGCAAACCAAGCTGCTGCAATTTTTGATGGGATTGCATGAAACTTATGAACAAATCAAGTCTCAAATACTTCTTATGGAGCCACTTCCTGATGTAGATAAGGCTTACTCCTTGTTACTTCGAGTTGAGCAACAAAAGACAACTGATATTATGTTCGAAGGATATGAAACTGCTGTTATGGTAGGAAGAGGAAATTATGGTAGAGAGATGAATGGAAGAGGTTTTAGTGGAAGAGGAACTGAAAATAAATCTCAGTATAGTGGGAACAGAGGTGGGCCACAATTTAATGGTAGAGGAGGAAGAGGAAGAGGAAGAGGAAGAGGAAGAGGTTTGGTTAGAATGAGTAAGGAGGAGAAGACAAAATTGATTTGTGAGCACTGTTCTGCCCCTGGGCATAATATGGCTGATTGCTTTAAAGTGCATGGATATCCAGAGTGGTATGCAAAATACAAAGAACAGAGAAGCAATGGATATGCAAATCACACAACCACAGGAGCTGAAAATACTCAGAGTACAATTGATAATGAGAAGAAGACGGTATCATCTAGTGATATATCAAGTATGATTCAACAGGAGCTCAAGAAGTTTTTGGAACTAAAGCTCACAGTACAGATAATGGAGATGGACCAGAAGATAGTTTTGTACACTTTGTGAATACAGCAGGTAGTTTTGATCCTTATACTCTTTATGCGAATGCAGTTGAAAACTTTGGTGATGGCTCTTGGATACTTGACACTAGTGCAAGTAAACATATGTGTTGTGATAGGACACTCATGCATGCAACTCACATACTACCACATCCTTTGTTTGTCTATTTACCTGATAGAACATCTATCTCAGTAACTCATAGTGGAGCAGTTACTATAAACACAGACATTATTCTGAATGATGTGCTTTATGTTCCTACTTTCAAATACAACCTTCTGTCTATTCCTCAATTAACTTCTAACTCTCACATTACTTGCTTGTTTACTCCACAAAAATGCATTTTACAGGACCCTACTAAAAGAATTCTTGCTGTTGGACACATGAAAGGAAGGTTATACATATTAGAATGTTCTCAAAATACTCTCTACTCCAATTTCGATGTTTCAGATCATTGTAATGCCTCAACTCTTTTTTCTTGGCATATTTCTTTGGGGCATGCTTCTATAGGTGTGTTAGAACAGTTAGATTTCCTCAAGCCTCTTTGTAATTCAGACTCTTTTGCAGAAATAAAATCTTGTCATTCTTGTCAGCAAAGAAAGTTTCATAGATCTACATTTTCTAAATCTGTTATTGCTGGCACTGGTATTTTTGATCTAATCCATGTTGATGTATGGGGGCCATGTAAGGAAGAATCCATCACAAATACTCCATATTTTCTAACCATAGTGGATGATTTTAGTAGAGGAACATGGACTTATCTTCTTCATCATAAAAGCCAAGTATCAAATACACTTAAATCCTTCATTCTCATGATCCAAACTTAGTTTCAAAAACCTATTAAGATCATAAGGAGCGATAATGGTCTTGAATTTCTGAACTCACAGTGTTCTACTTTCTTTGATACATTAGGAATTGTCCATCAAACAACCTGCCCCTATACTCCACAACAGAATGGATTGGTTGAGAGGAAGCATAGAACATTACTTGACATTGCCAGATCCATCATGTTCCATTCTAGCTTACCTATTCAATTCTGGCCTTACTCTGTCCTTTATTCTACTTATATCATCAATAGGTTACCTTGTTCTGTCATACATTGGAAAATACCTTTTGAGATTCTTCATGGTTCTAAACCAGATTACACCATTCTCCATCCATTTGGTTGTCTTGCCTATTCTGCTAACTTACTTCCATCCAAGTCCAAATTTACCACTAGAGTTCACAAGAATATTTTTCTAGGCTTTGCTGCTGGAAAGAAAGGCTATCTTTTATATGACATTGATCAAGAAAAGGTTCATGTATCAAGGGATGTTAAATTTTTCCCCACTGATTTTCCTTACTCTCATAAGACACATACTGAGCATAATTCCAACATACCTTTCCCTGAGAATATTTCCAGTATGGATAACCTTTCTGATGGTTCTCATATTCCTTCATTCACTACTACTCCTCTTTCTGATTCATCACACACTATCAGACCTCAAAGAACAAGAAAATTACCTGTTTGGCACAATGATTATATCATTAACCACATATCTTCTGATTCTTCTTCTGTATCCAATCCTTTGCATAAGCATTTTGTATTCAATCCATTATATATGTCATATTTGAATCATGTTTCAAGTGTTAAAGAGCCTACTACCTTTGTTGAGGCTGCTTCACAGCATGAATGGGTTAGGGCAATGGAGGCAGAGTTGGATGCTTTGGAGAAAAATAACACATGGGAGTTAACTTTTCTACCTAAAGGCAAGAAGGGAATTGGTAGTAAATGGGTGTATAAACTGAAACTAAATCCTGATGGTACTATTGATAGATATAAAGCCAGGCTTGTAGCCAAGGGCTTTAATCAGATTTATGGTTTGGATTACAATGAGAGCTTTTCTCCAGTGGTGAAGTTGGTTACTGTCAGGTTTTTCATTGCTTTGGCAACGCAGAAACATTGGCCACTGTTTCAGTTAGATATAAATAATGCCTTCTTGCTTAGGCATCTTCATGATGAGGTTTATATGAAGCCACCTCAAGGGTATAATGCTGCTAAATCAGGGCAAGTTTGTAGGTTGAGGAGGAGTCTTTATGGTCTAAAACAAGCTTCTAGGGAATGGAATTAGGAACTCTCCCTTAAGCTACTCAATTTTGGTTTTAAGCAATCTATTCATGATCATTGCTTATATATTTTGGCAAATGATGATCTGTTTTTGGTCTTGTTAGTTTATATAGATAACATGCTTATTACAGGATCCGATGCTACTGCAATTGATAAACTAAAGCACTATCTGGATGACCTCTTCACAATTAAAGATCTTGGTGTGGCAAAATATTTCTTAGGTGTGGAGATTGCTAGAGGGACAGAAGGAACATATCTTTGCCAAAGAAAATACATCCTGGATTTGTTGGAGGAGACCAATATGACGGAATGCAAGCATGTTTCTACCCCATTGCCCTCAGGCCTTCACCTTGTTGCAGATGATGGTGATTTGTTGGCTGATCCAGATGTTTATAGAAGAGTTATTGGTAAACTTCTATATCTTAATCTCACTAGGCCTGATCTTACATATTCCATACAACAGCTGAGTCAATTTGTTACCGCTCCTCATCAGTCCCATTGGCATGCTGTTCAGCATATTCTTAAATATTTGAAGGGCACTTCCAATCTTGGTTTATTCTATCCTTCATCTTCTCATCTGACTGTTCAAGCCTACAGTGATGCTGATTGGGCTGCTTGCAAGGACACCCGTAAATCTATTACTGGATATTGTGTGTTTCTTGGCCATTCTCTTATCTCCTGGAAAAGCAAAAAACAGCCTACTGTATCTAAATCAACAGCAGAGGCAGAGTATCGGGCTTTAAGTGCCACTGTTAGTGAACTCGAATGGATCACTTATCTTTGCCACGAATTTTGATTATCCATTCCTTCACCCATTCCTCTTCATTGCGATAATCAAGTTGCCATCCACATTACGGCTAATCCGGTTTTTCATGAGAGGACGAAACACCTCGACATTGATTGTCATGTTGTTCGTAATAAATATAAGGAGGGTTTTATCTCTTTGCTTCATGTTTCATCACAGCTGCAGCTTGCTGATTTGTTCCCAAAGATCCACGGTGCTACTCGTTTCAATTTTTTACTCTTCAAGTTGGGAATGGTTGTTTTTCACCCCATTCCCACTTGAGGGGGGGGGGGGGTGTTGGATTATTTGGATTATTTTGATATGCAGACTTTCAAATGTATGGATGAGGAAGAAGTGTTGCATGAAGAAGACTCGTGGTTTATGTTTTGAGAAATCGTTCATAGGGGCATTTTTGTATTTTGGCTTAGAGTTGTTATTCCACTAATAATGTTGCATTTTGTATTTCACGTTTTTCTTAGCATGGGGTGTGTGAGCATTCGGTTAGAGCTGCTTATTTTTTTGGATCTGTGCACACCCTATATATTGTATGTTTTGTATGTAGAAGATATGATTTTGATTCCAGATGAATAAATATATAGATCTAAATTTTCTCTCTCTACTCTTTGCTCCTGATCTTATCTACCAGCTTCTTCAGAAATGAAATACAAACATAGAGAAACGAGGTTTGAAAATAGAGGAAACCATATTAAGTGTACAATGATAAAAAATCCTAGAAAAAACGAAACCCTAAAAAAGGAAGAAGCTTCCATTGGGATACTATTATTATTTGATTAGCCTCGTTTATTGTGACTTTATAGACGAATTTTAATTAATATCTAGAGGTAATGAGATTATATTGAAAACCACGATTATAACGTAATGAATGTTCAATTTTTATGTGTTTTGTTTTGTCTTTCGTGAGTCAAATAAGATTTGCTGTCCTTGCTGTTTGAACTTCGAAGGAAAACGAAAGAATTAAACTGAAGACGTGAGAAGTTAAAAAATACTATTACCGTTGACAAACATTGGAAAAAAGCCGTGAACGGCAGGATTCGAACCTGCGCGGGCAGAGCCCACATGATTTCTAGTCATGCCCGATAACCACTCCGGCACGTCCACCTCTTGTCGAGAAAAAGTCGAGTTAAATGTATATATAAGTTTTACTCATTGATTGTGATGTAACTTATTTTGCAAACTCAAATTTATGATTTTTTGTACGACCAAAATCAACAACGCTGAAGGGTTCAATAACAAAAAAGTAAAAAATTAACAAGGCTGTCCAATTAAAACCCAGAACGTGTAGAATAGAAAAATATGTGATGACAAAATTCAAACACGATTCACTGACATTTATTTAAAAAAAAAAAACAAAGGGTATTAAAAGGTGCATGAATAATTTGATCCAAGAATGGCGCATTTCCTGTTCTCTAGAGTCCTTTTCCCACTGCTTCTTTCCTTGAGCTTTCTGAAATCCTCCTTTGCAGTGGATACAAATAAACTCCTTCCCAATCAAACCCTTGCTTTTGGCCAAACATTGGTTTCTGAAAGCCAAGATTTTGAGTTGGGGTTTTTCTCCCCTGGAAAATCCCTGAATAGATTCTTGGGAATATGGTATAAAAGCACACCAGATATAGTAGTTTGGGTCGCAAACAGAAATAATCCCATCACTCTCTCACATGGGGTCACTTTTGCTATTTCCAGACTTGGAAATCTTGTCATAAGCAGTAGAAATGGAAGCATTATTTGGTCGGAAAATCCATCGGGGCCAGCATCAAATCCAGTTTTACAGCTCCTGGATACTGGAAACCTGGTTCTTGTAAACCAAACAATGGAAGGGCACATATGGCAGAGTTTTGACCATCCAACAGATACCTGGTTGCCAGAGATGAAGCTTGTAGATGATGCTGATGCTGGTTTGGAGAAGTATCTAACATCCTGGAAAAATTCAGACGATCCATCTCCTGGTGACTATGTCTTCAGACTTGAAAACCAGGGCCTGCCTGAGTTTGTGATCTACAGAGGGGAAAAGAAAACTTATCGAACTGGAAAGTGGAATGGCCTTTACTTCAACGGATTTCCACGTTTTCCAAATCCTATTTTCAAACCTGCATTCATTTTCAGACGAGAAAGATTGATATCCACGTCGGGGCCTTACGAAACCTCAGTTGTCACCAGAGGAAAACTAGACACATATGGCTCACTCCATCGATATACTATGAATTCAAGAAAAGATAAGTGGAATCGTGTCTATGTATTTCCAGGAGACCAATGTGACGAATATGGTCTGTGTGGTCCCAATGGTATTTGCTTAATTGACAAGCCTGTGAGGTGCCAGTGTTTAAAGGGTTTTGCTCCTAAATTCCCAAAAGAATGGGAACTTCAAGATTGGTCTGGTGGATGCAGTAGAATTACACCTTTCAATTGTGAGAGTGGAGATGGTTTTCTAGAGGTTAGAGGGGTGAAGTATCCTGATATGTTGATGTTTTCTATTAATGCTAACATGAGCCTTGATGAATGCAAATCAGAATGCTTGAAAAACTGTAGCTGCACTGCTTATGCTAATCCATACATTACTAATGGTGGAAGTGGCTGTGTGATGTGGTTCGGGGATCTCAAAGATACGAAAGAACATTCTGGGGCAGATATCAAGCAAAATATCTACATTAGACTATCGGTGTCAGAGCTTGGTAAGTTGATATTAACTCTACTTAGCTTAACAGAAACAAAATAATCACTTTATTTGGTAGTTTTATCTGTAGATTTTACCACACATTTGGAAAAGAAAGAGAAGAAAACGATTACAAGGCTAATACTGATATCAATTGCTACTGGAGTTATTGTCTCTGGCTTTATCAATGGTGGTGTGTTTCTAATGACAAGAAAAAAGAAGCAAGGTACTGATATTGAACTTCTATACTACACTGCTAAAAGATGTTTCATGTTGTAAATTAAAGCAGAGAGACATTTATTTCTTTTCTTTTATAGCAGCAGAGACGAACAATGAGGATTTAGAATTACCATTTTTCAAGTTTTCAATTATTTTGGCTGCGACTAATAACTTCTCCAAGGATAACATGATTGGAAAAGGTGGTTTTGGTCACGTTTACAAGGTAACATAATATATCGGAGTCATTAAGGTAGAAAGGAAAAAAAAACACTAATCGAGATTATGCATGCAGGGCATCTTATCAGAAAGAGAAGAAATAGCGGTTAAAAGGTTGTCAAGAACTTCAGAGCAAGGTCTTGGAGAGTTCAAAAATGAAGTAATCTTGATTGCCAAACTTCAACATAGAAACTTGGTCAGACTTTTGGGATATTGCATTGAAGGAGAGGAAAGGATGCTCGTCTATGAATACCTGCAAAATCAAAGCCTGGATTATTTTGTTTTTGGTACAGCCTTTGTTGCACTTTTATCTGTCATGTTAGAAAATTCCTTTTATTTTATTCTACCAAGTAGACCTTATTTAATCATGGTGCAGATGAAAATCAAAGGATGCTTTTGACATGGCCTATGCGGTTTGACATTATCATGGGAATTGCAAGGGGATTGCTATATCTCCATCATGATTCCAGATTAAAGATTATCCACAGGGATCTCAAAACAAGCAACATTTTACTAGATGGACATTTCAATCCAAAAATTTCAGACTTTGGCTTGGCAAGAACTTTTGCAGATGATCTACCTGTTGCCAGAACAAGGAGAGTTGTTGGGACTCTGTAAGCTTTTTCTTTCCTTTTACTTTAAACCTTAACAAAAGCACTTGGGATTTTTGAATAGGGACGTGACGATCAATAGCTTTATGCAGTGGCTACATGGCTCCAGAATACGCGATTGCAGGGAAATTTTCTGTGAAGTCAGACATATTTAGCATGGGAGTGGTGTTGTTAGAGATAGTGATTGGCAAAAAGAACAGAGGATTTGAATGCCGTGGCGATCATTATCATAGCCTGTTGGGACATGTACTTCTTCCTTGCTACAAATGTTTGCACTTTGTTTTTTGTTCAAATTAGAGATGCTAACAATGTCGTTGCAATTCTGACAGGCATGGTTGCTATGGCAAGAAAACAAGATTCTTGAGCTAATGGATGAATGTTTGAACGACACATTCATCGAATCTGAAGTAAGACGATGCATCCATGTCGGATTATTATGTGTTCAGAAATGTGCAGAAGATAGGCCAGTGATGTCATCTGTGCTTCTTATGTTAGGAACTGATGGGGCAATTCTGCCTGAACCCAAAGAGCCTGGATTTTTTGCTGATACCACTTCTGATACTGTAAGAAATTGCTCATCACCAAGCATGGATTCTGAGAGAGAAACAGTCACCATTACTGATTTGGAGGCCAGATGAAGAGGTCTCATTACTCAACTTAAGATTTATACCACAATTAGGTTTTGCAATGTAAATTTAAACAATGACATCAGCAGGCATATTGCAAGTTTTCTAGCTATCATTGTTTTTTGTCTCTTTGGAGTTAATTTTCTTGGATTTTATGTATTGATAGGACCCTTGTGAGAGCAAGTATTTGCCTTGATCGAGTATCATTCTCATTAACACCGTATAATATAGGTACAAGATTACAACAGAATATCCCCAAATTAGGAAACAAAATATGTACAAATAATTGTAAATATATCTACGTATCTTGAGTATCTTCTATTCTAACACCCTCCGTCAAGCGAAGCGTTGGGTTTGAGCCGACGCGAAGCTTGGTTCGAAATAACTCAAATAATGGTCGAGGAAGACTCTTCGTAAAGATGTCTGCGAGTTGAAGCGACGATGGAATATACTTGGTATGGAGACGCCCAGATATAACAAGTTTGCGAATGAAATGATAGTCAATATCAATGTGTTTCGCTCTTTTGTGTGAAACGGGATTCTGGGAAAGGAAAATGGCACTGCGATTGTCACAAAGCAGAACAGGTGACTTAGGTGAAACAACATGAAGCTCTCGAAGTACGTTGGTGACCCAGATGACTTCAGAAGCGGCGTTAGCCATAGCCCGATACTCGGATTCACAACTGGACCGAGCAACAATTGATTGTTTTTTCGCACTCCAATATATCAAGTTGGGACCCAAAAAGATCGAATAACCTTAAGTGGATCTTCTGGTGTCGAGACACTTAGCCCAATCGGCGTCGGAATATGCCATAATTGAACTCGGAGCAGCTTCAAAGGTGATACCATAACTGAGAGTGCCCTTGACGTAGCGCAGGATGCGCTTCATAGCTTGGAGATGATCCTCTGTTGGATGTTGCTGAAATTGGCTGACCGTGATAACTGAATAAGCAATATCTGGCCGAGTAATTGTGAGGTACTGAAGAGCGCCAACAAGAGACCTGTAATAGGTAGGATCTGAGAGGAGAGAACCGTCAGCCTGAAGTGAAAGACCAGCAGCCAACGGGGTCGATACTGGCTTGGAATCAAGAAGCTCTGCACGAGTTAGTATATCACGAGCATACTTGGATTGACTTAGAAAAAGACCATGATCAGTGTAATGTACTTCCAGTCCAAGAAAATAACTGAGACGACCCAGATCTTTGATTGCAAATTCTGCCTCCATACGGGATATAAGAGTACCAACAGCGGAAGGGTCATTGCCAGTGAGAATAATGTCATCGACATAAACAAGAAAATATACCAAACAAGAGCCTCTGCAAAAAAATAAATAAAGAGGTATCTGATGTGTTGCAGGTAAACCCAAGAGAAAGTAAGAAGACAGAGAACCTCTGGTACCAGGCAAGAGGAGCCTGTCTCAATCCATATAAAGCTTTGCGCAATCGACAAACATGAGAAGGATATTCAGGATTGATGAAGCCGGGGGGTTGTTCCATATATATTGGATTTCTAAGATAGCCATTTAGAAAGGCATTTTTAACATCGAGCTGATAAAGCTTCCAGCCACGCATAACAACAAGAGATAGAATGATGCGAACTGTAACTGATTTAACTACAGGACTGAAGGTATGTGTGAAATCCAAGCCGGGAAGTTGAGTGAAACCCTGAGCAACAAGGCGAGCTTTATGACGCTCGATAGATCCATCAGATTTATACTTGGTTCGGAAGACCCATTTAGAACCAACAACATTGACATGACTGGGTCGTGGAACAAGATCCTAGGTGTGATGTGATTGTAAAGCCGACATTTCTTCATTCATGGCTAGGGATGGCAATGGGGCAGGTCGGGGCGGGTAGTTAACTACCCAGGCCCGCCCTGTGCCTACTACCCGCCGCCCCGCCCCGCGCCCCGCGACGGGCCAACAATTTTCACCCCGCGCCCCACCCCGTACAGGGCGGGTCCGCCCCGCCCCACCCGCTCCGTCCATTAAAAAAATTAAAAAAAATATTAAATGACAATTTACAAATAAAACATGAATAATTTGAGAAACACCTAATTAAATCATTAACTCCACAAATAAAATGTTCAACTCATTATTGTCAAATCATAACATAAAAACATAAAACATAAAACAAACACTCATCCAATATTCATTTGTTCAAAGTTTATAAATTGCTAAAATAGACAATTAAAACATAAAAATGTCTTGATGACTTGATTTAAGAACTACATCTTCTAGGATCACCATTCACCAAGTCATAACCTCCATGGCAAATCTTTCTCAAAATTAAACCTACAATAATAAAGAATCAAATTTGAATAAAGCAATATATTTTTTAAGAATTTTTAAAGATAAAAGTTACTTGATAAATAAAACTATCTTACCTCAAGGTCACTCTTCTCATCATCCGAATCATAGAAAACCGACATGTATGCTCCATCGGAATGATCTACATAAAATTCCACATTTAAGTACAAATTACATTAAATTATTTGACATTAAAGTTAATTTATATATTAATAAAATATTTACCTTTCTCTGATAATATCCAATTTTGTGTACACATCAAAGCCTCAACAGTCTTATGGTGAAGTCTACTACGATAAGGACTAACCAATCGACCACTTGTGCTAAAAGTAGATTCTGAAGCAACCGTAGAGACCGGAATTGCTAAAATGTCTTTTGCAATTTGACTTAAAATGGGATATTTACCTCTGTTTGCCTTCCACCAAGACAAGACATCAAAATCAACGGTTCGTGGTAAAACATCCTCATCTAAGTATAAATCCAACTCCGATCTCAAAGGTTTTCTTTTCTTTCTAGAAGCATACAAGTCAAACTCACTAAGTGAATTATCAATAGTAGCACTGGTCTCCATCATAAGACTACTCACATCACCATCACCTTTCTTCTTCTCATTATCTTCATATTGTTTAAGCAATTCACGACACAAAATAAGGATCTTCTCCACCTCATACTCGGATTCATGAAGATAAATTTTTGGAAAGTAATACTCGAGTAAAACCAACTTATACCTAGGATCAAGGACAACTGCCACCCCCACAATTCCATGTGCAACTAACCAATATTTGTCAAACTTTGCAATCATACTTGAAGACATAATTTCAACAACCTCAATACCACAAGAAAGCCATTGTTTCAAAACAACCTTAATCTCAAAAATCTTTGGAAAATATAAATTTGCAGTAGGATATTTAGTGCCTGAGAAAAGTTCAGTTGCAGTGTAAAACAATTTTAGCCTACTGCAAATTTCTTCAGTCAAGCTCCACTCAAATTCACTTGGTAAATGCTTATACTTTGGATCACGATGTTTTAACCGAAAGAAGACATCTTTGTAATCTAAAGCTGTTTGTAGCATCAAATAAGTTGAGTTCTAACGAGTTTTACAATCCAATATGAGTTTCTTACCAAGAGGAATGCGAAGTTGACGAGCCATCTCTTCAAACTTTTCCCACCTTTTAGGTGTCCCCGACCAGTACGATACACTATCTCTCACTTTTTCAATTGCCTCCCCAATGACTTCCAAACCATCCTTCACAATTAGATTCAATATATGGGCGCAACACCGCATATGGACTAACTTACCACCAAGCAAAAGAGAATCCAATGGAAGCTTCTCCAAAAGCAATTCAACCATTGCATCATTAGTCGAACAATTATCCACCGTTATAGTGGATAATTTTCGATCTATATTCCAATCCAAAAAGCATTCAACTAATGCATCACCTAGAGCTTCACTTGTATGTGGACTTGGCACATAAACAAACCTACAAAATTAATTTACAATAAAATCAAAACAATTAATTTGATTAGTTATATTAATCAAAACAAACCTACAAAACAATTAATAAAATCAAAACAAATAATGATACCTGATGATTCGACTTTGTAGTCTCCAATTATTGTCAATGTAGTGTGCTGTTATAGCCATAAATCCTTTCTTTTGATGAGAAGATGTCCACATATCTGTAGTGACTGCCACTCGACTTTCATTCTTCTCAAAAAGAGACATTGTGGCCTCCTTCAACTGCTCATAAATCTTCATACAATCATTCTTCAATGTGTTTCTTGTTACTATCTTGAAGCATAGATTCAAACTCTTCACAAAATTCTTAAACCCATGGTGTTCTATCATCTTAAGAGGATACTCATGCATGATGATCATTCTTGCTAGTTCTTTACGAGAAACTTCTTGATCAAAATTGAATGGAGAAACCTCGAATTTGTCCTTATTGAAGTTTGCTTTCAAAACTTGTTGTCTTATGTCTGTCATTTTTCTCCTAGGGCATCTTTCATAATGCTTCGTCAAGTGACTAGTTCCTTGTTTCGGGTCACCTAACAATAACTTCTCACAATACTTGCACTTGGCCTTGCGTTTTCCATCTACCTCCACTTTATCATAATGAGTCCAAATTTTAGAGAACACTCTTCTAGATGTTCCTCTTTCCACGGCCACATCCTTACTAGTATGATCATCGATATTCTCACTTGAAGTTGGAAGATTATCTAAGCTTGGCAAATCTCGGGATGGAGAAGTAGGCGTAGGTGGAGATCCAAAGGGAGTAGATGATCGTGATTCAAATGGTGAAATCTCAATATCTTGACTTATTGAATGAGGCTCTCCATCACTATCCATATCTTGACTCATTTATCAAACTTCACTCAAACAACAAGGAAATTTAAGTTAATTGATGTGTCTAAAAATTAAATAAAGTTATTGAAAAAAGAAACACTTGGATTATAGAAATAGTTAAAAGGCCGTGGTACATTAAAGAGCTAAGACAATAAAAGTTAAGAAAAGAAATATAGTAATTAACCAACTCTACTCTAAAGACAAGATCAATAGTAGTGGGAGCAATGGGGTGGACAATGCTATGAGGTATTGCAATAAATGCAATACCTCATATATTATTTATGATAATATATGAGGTATTGCATTATGCTTTCTCAATATCAGAATTATATATACATGTATTTCAATTAGCATTATATATACATGCATTTCAATTAGCGGATGAAATCAAGTGTACTAAATATCATAAAACATGAAATTTAACATCAAATATAATCTTGAGCCCCCACTTTCAGATCCTCATTTTCCTTGTCTACGCCAATATCTGAAGCCTTCTGAAAAACAAATCATCACTGTAACATGCCATTAATTCCATCATCTCAATTTTCACATACAGTCAACATATATACTACAATCAATCTCAATACTGAAGGCATTCCTTGCTAGAATCCCTCAAAATTTGAGCACAAACTAACTGTAAATGTTACTTAACCCAAACCCCTACCTTCGTATAATGCACAAAATCAAATTCTGATTGATACAAAATGAAGCGAAAAGGCAATTACTCGAACGAAATACAGTTGAACAAAATGAAGAAGAAAAATAAAACACATTTAGAGCAAACTCATCGATTCATCGTGAGAGGCGACAAAGGAGAAAATGGTATGATTCCTCACACTTGTACGTCGTAAATTAAGGCCAAGCACCCCGGAGCCGGCGACGGCGGTAGCAACGACGGCAGGGGCGGAGCGACTACGGCGGCAGCAGCGGTGGTGTAAGACAGTAAAAGAGTGAGAAAGAAAGTGAGAAAGAGAGAAGTAGGTAGGTGTGTGTGCAGTGTGCTGCTGCTGGCTGCTGCTGCTAGGGGAAAAAGAAAGATAAGAGAATGAGATAGGTAGGGTTCAACTTACCAATTATTTTAATATATATATATATATACATATATATTAAATTATTCGGGGTGGGGGGTGGGTCGGGGCGGGGCGGGGCGGGGAGGAGTGAATACCCAGACCCGTCCTGCCCCAAGGGCGGGGCGGGTCTGCCCCTCCCCGTTTCAAGAACGGGTCGGGCCTGCCCTGCCCCAAACACCACGGGTCAGGTCGGGTCCCCACGGGTCGGGTCGATTTTACCATTCCTATTCATGGTGGAGACCCAGTGTGGATATTTTAGGGCAGATTTGAGTCCACGGGGCTCCGTAGAGGCAATAAGAGCAGAAAAAAGAGGACTGTAGGATTGTAAAGCAAGGTCAGCAGGGTATTTGGTTTTGAATATCCCAGATTGCATACAAGTGCGCATCGGATGGGTACGCTTAATAGGAACTTGTGATGATGGATGATTAGGTGGGGATGGTTGTAAGTTGTTCGGAGGGTCAGCATGAGCTAGAGTAAGGGGCGGGTCATCTACTGGAGTTCGGGGCAGATTGGATGGTAAAAGTGGTAGAGAGGGACTGCAAATTTGGCATGGGTCCTGTGAGGTAGCAAGTGGCGGTGTTGGACTAGCGGGGATAGATTTAGGTTGGGAAGGTTTGGACACAACAAGTGGCGGTTGTTCCAAAAAAGCAGAGTAAGGTAGTTGTTCTAAAGAGGCTGAAGTAGTGTGATTAGAGTAAGGAAAGCAGTGTTCATCGAATTGCGCATACCGGCTAATATATGTGCGTCCCGAGGTAGGATCGTAACAGCGGAACCCTTTGTGTTGGGTACTATAACCCATGAAAACACATGAGATACTCCGAGGAGAAAATTTATTGGAATTGTAGGGCTTAAGACAAGGATAGACTCTGCAGCCAAATACATGAAAGTTCTCATATTGTGGAGCAGAATGAAATAACAGCTCAAAAGGAGTTTTATTATTAATCACTGGAGACGGAAGCCTATTTATGATATAAATGGCCGTACAAAATGCTTCAACCCAAAATTGCACAGGGATAGAAGAGTGAAATAGAAGTGCAAGTCCAGTTTCTGTAATATGCTTGTGTTTGTGTTCAGCTCTACCATTCTGGGCAGGAGTATAGGGACAAGACATCTGATGCTGAATGCCACTGGTACGAAGAATATTTTGAAATCTGTGATTGGTAAATTCTGTTCCACCATCGGATTGGAATTATTATTTTTCAAGAAAATTGATTTTCCACAAACAACTGATACTGTAAGAAAACATCCACAAATTCTGATTTCGCACGAAGAGGATATAGCCATGTAAACCGTGCGTAATAATCGACAAAAATGACATAATACAGAAAACCAGAATGAGACTTAACAGGAGTAGGCCCCCAAAGATCACAGTGTATAAGTTCCAAAATATGTGAGGCACGTTTGTCATTAACAATAAAAGGCAACCGACTACTCTTTGACAACTGACAAGGAGAGCAAATAGTCGGAGAGGGCAAAATATAAGTATCAGAAAGATGTCCCAACTTATTTAAAAAATTGATAGTCTTATAGGCAACATGCCCAAGACGTAGATGCCATAATTCAAAAGAACCAAGAAGCTTCTTATTACGCAAAGCTGTTAAAAGAGCCGAGTGACCCGTTTCAAGAATGTAAAGACCACCATCACGTCGCCCATGAGCGAGAATTTTGCCTGTTGCTCGAGACTGAATACAAAAATGAGAATCAGTAAACAAGACATCAACAGGATAGTCCGAAGTGAGTTTGCTTATAGATAATAGGTTCTTGGTAAGGTGTGGCACAACAAGAACGTCTATTAAATGTAAGTTGGGAGAAAGTAAAACATCACCAGAATGAGATATCTGCAGGTTCGCCCCATTGCCAACAACTACATGATCAGTACCAGAATAAGTTGAAGTAGAATCCAGTACCGAAGCGTCTGGAGTCATGTGGGCAGATGCTCCTGTATCAAGAAACCAATCCGAGGAAGGGTGTGGCGAATTTTGACAACCAGTTGAGAACGCCTGTGCCAAATTAGCACTATTGTAGCGAGAGGATCGAGTATGATTGCGATCAAACCGTTTTGCACAATCGAAAGCATCATGAGTATCGTCACGACACAATTGACAACGAGGCGTTAAGTTGCGACGACCCCGACCACGAGAATCAGTTCTGCCACGAGATGATGATCTGCCACCACCGCGAGAAAAATGACCACGTCCGCGATGTGCAATGAATGCGGCAGGAGGAGAAGTAGTGTCCTCGATGGACTTCTGAAAAAGTTCATGACTTGTTGCTCGAGAGAGTAGATTAGTGAAAGAAGTCAGAGGGTCCAAAGCCATCTGTGCAGCAGTGAAGTTGGAAAATGAGGGTCCCAATCCACGCAAGAACCAGTGGGACTTGTCAGTTTCATCAATGGGGCGTCCGATAGCGGAGAGTTGATCACATATGGTCTTAAAGGAACGACCATATTCTGCAACTGTTCTCGAGCCTTTCTTGTTGGACAGGAGTTCATCTTTTAAACTCAATTCCCTTGCTTTGGAACTGTGACTAAAAGCAGCAGATAGGGCAAGCCAAACATCACGCGATGTCGAGCAGCCGATAACGGCAAACATTGCTTCCTCGGTCAGGGTGGATACGAGAAAAAGTTTGATTAATTGATCTTTTTCATGCCATGTGATAAAGTCGGGGTTGGGAACAGTGGAATCATCGGTGGTGGCTATAGTTTTTGGCGGTGATGCAGAAGTGCCATCAAGGTACGGTAGAAATTTTTGACTCTCAAGTAAGGAAGAAATCTGGGCGTGCCATAATAAATAGTTGGAAGATGTCAATTTGATGGTAATCATATGAATCATTGTAGAGAGGGGGAGGGAGGAATCAGAGGAGGAAGAAGAAGCCATGAGAGAGGAAGAACGATGAACGAAAGAAAAAAAAAAAAAAAAAAGGGTTACGCTGCCCTGTCTGATACCATGTGAGAGCAAGTATTTGCCTTGATCGAGTATCATTCTCATTAACACCGTATAATATAGGTACAAGATTACAACAGAATATCCCCAAATTAGGAAACAAAATATGTACAAATAATTGTAAATATATCTACGTATCTTGAGTATCTTCTATTCTAACAACCCTTTTACAGCTTTTGGATTATGTAAAGGTTTAATTGTCAGTGATGTCTTTTTTCTTGAACTAATTTTGACTTTGAATTGTTCGTGTTCTAGCTAATCTCTTTTTTTCCTCTGACAACCTCATTTATTATGGAAAACATAAAATTAGAAAGAGATCAGTCAATTGAAGATTATTTAAAATGTAACATTGAAAATGGTTTCCATATCTTTCTTTGGTCAACTCAAGACATTTAAATTCAACCTTGCATGGCCCAATACAAAGAAGAAAGAAAAAGACACAAAACAGGGAAAAGGAAAAGAAAAAAGGAAAGAGATATAAATGAAGTGCATGATTTGTATACATGCAGTTGTAAGGATCTGGAAGATGGATGATCCAAGGAGTGCATTATTAGCAGACTATTTATAATGTTAAGAGTTCATTCTATTTGATTTATAGGTAGAAAATATGTACATGAATTAATTTGAATTTTAAGTTTATTAATGTGAGTAAATGCACTACTTTTATACATGTATATCTATTTTCGCTTTTCAAATACTTCATATATTGTTTTCCTGATTATTTAGGAATTTTTTTGAGCATTTTCGAATCAAGAGGTATGAAGTCATTTGGGTCAAAATCTAAGTTAAAAAAACCCAATAAAAATTGAAGATTAGAGAAGAAAATGGACTTAGGATGAGCAAAATAATTGAAATGTGACAAGGAATTGAAGAGGGTCTCATGATCAACTTTCTCCACAAGATTCACGCCTACTGCCTTCACTGCAATTCACATTTCAATTCCTTCCTTCCCCCTCTCAAGTCAAGTCTAAAGGGGGAGAGGATTCATAGAGAGGAAGATTCGTCTCTTTTTTCCTGGATTTCTATTTAATTTTTTGTTGATTCGATTTCAAGAAAAATTCTAATTATCGTGATTTAATTTTCATAATAATTCTAAATTAGCAAATTGAATTTGTATATTTGAAGTCTATATCATCTTTTATCTTGGCGATCAATACATTGAATTATATCTAGAAAACTTATTATAGGTTACCCAAGTAAATAAAATTAATTAGTAATTTTATCCTAAATTCAAAGAAGTGTAACAATCCATACATTACTAATGGTGTCTAATGTGGTTTGAAGATCTCATCAGTGCCTTTCATATTAGGAACCGATGCGACGACCCTTCCTAAGTCAAAAGATCCCGGATATTTGTATCGAAGAAAAGTTGCAGTTGTAGCCCAATAAGAAGTTGTACTTCACCAAGCATTATTAAGACTATCTTTATTCACAACCTCCTCCAACTCAACATATAATTAGAATATTCATTTCTCTTTCATCTATATACACAACCTACATTCCCAATTTTATATACTTTATTAACAACCCAACCCAACCCAACCAAATCCAGTATTTTAATAAAATGTTAATTTCTCTTTCATCAAATTATAAAACTTATTTCCATTTTAATAATTACATAATATTTTTAAAGACTTCTTTTCATAAATGTAAGAGATTAAAGAAATAGATTAAAAAAAGAATTGATATTTTAATTTTACACTAAAAATAAGGATTTTTTTAAACATTCACTTAAAATAACATACTAACACAATATCTAAATAATAAATTACAATATTTGAGATACAAAATCGAATTTTTTTAAATCAAAATATAAATAGATGAATAAAATACTAAATTATAAATATAGACTATAGATTGATTATCATTGTTGAATTTTGTTACATATATGCTCAATGGAGTCGTTTTTAAGGATGTGCATTTTCTATTTTGAGAAAATTGAGAGTTATAACTAGTGTTTCAAAATATATCAATATTGTTTTGTATTTATACTGAATTAAAAAAATATAAAATATTGATAAAATTTACAATATGAACAATTTAAATTGCAACCACAAAATAAATTAATACAACAAATTTGATAATGTTTAAATAAAATGAATTAAAATTGTCTTCAATACTAATAAAACTTAAATATATTAATAAAATTTAAAATTCCACTAAAGTTTTACACATGACAAAGGATTGGGTCGTAACTTAGGTTGGTTGGCCGACCCAGGTCACCATATATCACGACCTTTCTACTATTTTTTCTTTTTTTTAATAATGAGTCTTTGTCACGAACTTTCTACTATTTTTTCTTTTTTTTAATAATGAGTCTTTGTCACGAACTTTCTACTATTTTTTCTTTTTTTAATAATGAGTCTTTTGACATGACCTTTCTACTATTTTTTCTTTTTTTAATAATGAGTCTTTTGTCACGACCTTTCTACTATTTTTTCTTTTTTTTAATAATGAGTCTTTTGTCACAAATTTTCTACTATTTTTTCTTTTTTTTTAATAATGAGTCTTTTGTCATGACCTTTCTACTATTTTTTCTTTTTTTTTAATAGTGAGTCTTTTGCCTTCTAGCTATGATCCCAATCAACCGGTCGCTGATGAACATGGCCAGAGAATGCTACAATCACCATTATTACTGATTGGTGGCCACTTTGACAATGTTGCTAAAAGTTGCAGGATAGTTATATTATCATTCTTTCCATTGATGATGTAAAGTTATTAAGGACTATCTCCGTCCCGGTCGAACTTGTCTACTTTGATTGACACGGAGGTTAAAAAAAAAAATTGACTATTGTATTTTAAGATAATTGAGTGATATTTTTGTAATAAAAATGAAATATGAGGATATTAATGTTTGACTTTTATAACTTTTTATTTGTTAAGATTGCTTTTTAAGATAATTGAGTGATATTTTTGTAATAACGATGAAATATGAGGATATTCGAATTTGACTTTTGTTGTCATTTATGGATTGACAAGTTGAGTTGAGACAAATTGAAATGACAAGTAGATAATGAGACGGAGAGAGTAGTATCTTTTTTGACGGTTTTCAAGAATGTCATATATATTTGGTCAATAATAAGGAGTCATTGGAAAGTCAACTCGCAATATTTTCTTCAATAATAGATGGGTTAACACTTATCCACACTTGGAATGATTTGACAACCACTTGGAATGTTAAATTTCCAGAACTGCTTATTATTCCTCTTCTGAGTTGTTTCAAAATCACAGTTTTGTTTTTATGTTGGATAATCATTTTACGTTCATTACAAATATATCCCAATGTTATTATAATCCATAAAATCGTTTTAGTTGGACAAAACACTCATAAACGTTGTACAAAAGTGACATCTCTACTACTCAGGACAAGGGCTCTTGTCCATACATATATCTATCTATTTATCATTATTAAAACCTTAAGTCTATGTCTGAGTTCATTAATAAGGTGTCACAATTACAATGTTCAAATGTGTTAGAATTAGTCACCTTACAGTGAATACAACTATTTATATTATAAATTTTACCCTTTTTACATGATTTGTAAAATTGTATGATTTTATGTTTGGATTTTGGTGTTTTAATTTGTGTATC
The DNA here is from genome assembly GCA_005771605.1 of Scutellaria baicalensis. Lineage (NCBI taxonomy): Eukaryota > Viridiplantae > Streptophyta > Magnoliopsida > Lamiales > Lamiaceae > Scutellaria > Scutellaria baicalensis. The sequence continues at coordinate 13,710,314 of CM016724.1, read as the reverse complement.
ATTGTCTTAATGAACATCTCATGTAAATGTAAATTAATGATATTATCTAAACCTATCAGATATATCGATTATTTTGAAATATTTGATGAAACACAAATTTAAATAGAGACATGGCTGATTTGAAATAAACATATTGTTTGATTTTTATGAGCACTCACATTTTGACAATCTTGATTATTTTAAAACGGTTGCAATTTTAAAACATATTTCATGATGCGCTTAATCGAATTTTCATGAAATCAAGTACAATTTTTCTTTTTCAAAATTTTATTATTGAGAGAGTTGGTGAAAGCCTCCCTTCCGGTCCACTGCGCTTATTGGCATTCATATCAACTTCAAGAACTGATATCGGCCGTTCTCATATATATATATATTTGAGTATCTGCACATCCGCAATAATCCATCTTGAAAATGGCGCACTTGCTCTTCACTCTAATTCTGCTTCACATGATCGCCTTTCTTGAACTAACATTTGGAGTATACACACTTCTTCCAGGCCAAGCCATTGGCTATGATCAAACTTTGATCACTCAAAGCCAATCTTTTGAGATGGGGTTTTTCTCCCCTGGAAACTCCAGGAACAGCTTCTTGGGGGTGTGGTACAAGACGACGCCAGATGTTGTCGTTTGGGTTGCTAATAGAAACAACCCCATCACTGACGGACAGGGAGCAACTTTTGCTATTTCCAGAAACGGAACGCTGGCTATAAGTGGTGGATCTGGAAGAGTTATTTGGTCGGCAAATCCATCAGGGCTGTCATCAAATCGAGTTCTACATTTCCTGGATACTGGGAACCTGGTTGTCGTGAACCAGACAATGGTAGGTGGTTCGTCAGAGAGCTACTTATGGCAGAGCTTTGATTACCCAACTGACACGTGGTTACCTGGCATGAAGATGGTTGATGATGTTGATGCTGGTGTGGAGAGGTATTTGACATCATGGAGAAACTTGGATGATCCTTCACCTGGAGATTTTGTTTACAAGATCGAAAACCAGGGCTTGCCTGAGTTTGTGCTTTATAGAGGGGAAAAGAAAGTGTGGCGAACGGGAAAGTGGAACGGGCTTTACTTCAATGGATTTGCACGCTTTCCCAATCCTATAGCGAATCCAGCATTATTTTTCCAAGGAATGAGATTGATAGCTGTGGAAGCGCCTTATGACATCTCAACTGCCAAAATAGGGAATATACACATATCTGGCACACTTCACCAATACACTATGAGTTCAAGAAAAGATAAGTGGAATCATGTCTATGCATTTCCAGGGGACCAATGTGACGAGTATGGTGTGTGTGGTCCTAATAGTATTTGCGTAATTGACAAACCTCTGAGGTGCCAGTGTTTAAAGGGTTTTACTCCTAACTTCCCAAAAGAATGGGAGCTTCAAGATTGGGCTGGTGGATGCTCTAGAAAGTCAAGATTGAATTGCAAGAATGGTGATAGTTTTTTAAAGGTTAAAGGGGTAAAGTATCCTGATATGTTGGCATATTGGTTAGACATTAGCATGAGTCTCGACGAATGCCACTCTGAGTGCCTGAAAAACTGTAACTGCACAGCATATGCTAATCCATACATAACTAGTGGAGGCAGTGGTTGCGTGTTATGGTTTGGGGATCTCATTGATACCAGAGAATATTTCGGGGCAGATAGCAAGCAAAACATGTATATTCGCGTACCAGTTTCAGAACTACTTAATGGTATGTACTTCTGAGACTTAATAGTGTCTCTAACTACTAGACTTTTGTTGATTGTTTAAGCTGCTTGAACTTATACATTCACCAGTTGTCAAAGGCAATAAATTGATTATTTTTGTATTAAAAATACCAGCCATAGATATAAGACTGTGTTTCAATTTATAAGAAGACAAGTGCAAGACATATAAAGTAGAGATGATATTCAGTTATAGTCTTGAACTGAATGTCTGAATCCAATCTTCTATGTTCCTTTCAGCTCCAAAAACACATTACTTATATTAGCCGGTGCTTTTCATTGTAGATTCTAGCAATGACTTAGAGATAGAGAAGAAGAAAACATCCACAAGGCTAATACTGATATCAGTCGCTTCTGGAATTCTTGTATCTGGCTTGATAAATGGAGGTCTTTTTTTGTTGGCGAGACGAAAGAAGCAAGGTATCAAAACTGACTGTAACAATTCACTGCTCAAAGTAGTCTTCATGTTTTTTTTTTTTTTTTTTTTTGAAAGCCTGAGCTGAGACGTTATTTTCTGCTTTTCCTTGTTACAGTTAAAAAAAAGACCAATGAGCAAGTAGAATTACCTTTATTCAAATTCGCAACTATTGTGTCTGCTACTAACAATTTCTCCAAGGAAAACATGATTGGAGAAGGTGGTTTTGGTTGTGTATACAAGGTAACACATATTACATCTGAGTTTCTAGTTGAAAAAAGAAAACCATACATTATGAGTCTTCAATTGACATGCATAAAACAGGGAACTTTGTCATCTGGAGAAGAAATAGCCATCAAGAGATTGTCAAGAAATTCAGGGCAGGGTCTTAACGAGTTCAAAAACGAAGTTATCTTGATTTCCAAACTTCAACATACGAATCTGGTTAGACTGTTGGGATGTTGCATTGAAGGTGAAGAAATGATGCTGATTTACGAATACCTACAAAATAAAAGCCTTGATTATTTTGTTTTTGGTAAAACCTCAAATTATCCTTTATCGATCTGTTCGTTTGTGAAAACTACTTTTCTGATTTAGTCTATCATTGCTTCAATGTGATAGCATATCAACTATGTGCAGATGAAAGTAAGAAGACACGGTTGACATGGCCTAAACGCTTTAACATCATCATGGGAATTGCTAGAGGGCTTCTTTATTTGCATCATGATTCCAGATTAAAGATTATCCATCGAGATCTCAAAACCAGCAATATATTACTAGATGAGAATTTAAACCCAAAAATCTCAGACTTTGGCATAGCTAGAACTTTTGGAGAGGATCAACCTGTTTCGAGAACAAAAAGAGTTGTTGGGACTTTGTAAGCCTTTCCCTTTATTTTTACTTAAAATCCACAAAAAAAGCACTTGGAAATTTTTAAAGGGATCTTACAACCCATATTTTATGCAGTGGCTACATGGCTCCGGAATATGCAATTGCTGGGAAATTTTCAATAAAGTCTGACGTTTTTGGGATGGGAGTGATATTGTTAGAGATAGTGAGTGGAAGAAAGAACAGGGGGTATGAATGCAGTGGCGATCATTATCATAGCCTCTTGGGACATGTACTCATCTCATCTTTGGCTAAATATTTTTGCAGTTGTTAGAAATTAGGCCCAAATTGATGGATGGGCCTGTCTTTTATTTCTGGCCCACTCCTATCCGAGCCCAGGCCCAAGCCCATGTGTTACCCTAGCCCATTACCCCGGAGCCTTTTAAGGCTGTTCCACTTGCTCCTCTCACTTTGCCCTAGCTGCGCCTCTCTCTCTGTCTCTTCGTCTCCGACGATTCCTTCTCCTTGTCCCTTTCCGATGGAAGCCCTCTGAGCTTCTTGCTCCTCTCACTCACCTCTTTTAATGGGGCTGCAGTGGAGGCTGCTAGAGCAAGCCACATTCTGAGTCTTCTTCTCTTTGTGCATTCTTCTCTTCTTCTCTCTGTAAGAATCCTGATACTACACTCTGAGTTGAGTCTGAATCCCTGAGTGTGTGTGAGAGTAGAAGCGAGGGGCTTCCTGAGGGTTTCCCGAGGGTTCTTTGGTGAGAGGGTTGTGGGCTGAGTTCGATCTCTCTGTGAGATCTTCTGTCTGGGCTAGGGTTTGAGTCTCTGTGACTCTGTGTGTAAATCCCAGTTCCCACTGGTCCTTGTGTTCGTTTGGTGTGGGCTTTCTGAGCCGTTTGACCACGAGATCCTCCCAATAGTGGTATCAGAGCCACGGTTCCCGTAACCGTGGTCTCTTACGACTCAGGGAAAATCCTTAGATTCTTGGGGAACTCTGTGTTCCTCCCTGTGAATCTAGGGTTTATTTTTCTTTGTCCCTAACTCTGTGTGTTCTGTTGTTTTCTGTTCGATCCTCCGCTGCTGTGCTGTGTCTCTGCCCCCTGGCAGTCCTCCCGTCGCGCCTGCGCTCGACGTGAGCCGTATCGGATCCCTGTGGTAAGTCGGGTCTGCCATACGTTGGGTCCCGCTCAGGTATTCTGGCTGAAACCCTAATTCCTTTTTTAGATCCCGTTTGGAACGGGCAGGTTTGGGTTTTTGGTGCTGGTAGCTTTCTAGGCATTTCTTTGTGATTGCCTGTTTCTGATTCTCTTTTACTCTCTGTGTTTTTTGTTTCTGTTATTGCTGTGATCTTAAGGCTGCCAAGTGAACCCCTGCTCCACTGATAAATCAGTGCCGAGAACTGGGAAATCCTTGGCTCTACAGAGCCTGAATCGTTACCCTGTGTGGTTGACTGTGTGTCTTGTTTTCTTTTATTCTGTGTGATGGCTTCATTGTCAAATTACACTTTGGCTCCTTTTGATGGAAAGACTGATTTTGGTATTTGGCAACAAAAAATGAAGTGTATACTTGTTCAACAACGTGTGTTTAAATGCATTAGTCAAAATTATGCTGAATCTGACACACCTGAAAAAATCAGTGAAATGGATGAAATGGCTTATTCTTCTATAGTCCTAAACTTGTCTGATTGTGTGCTTAGAAAAGTCAGTGATAAAACTGATGCTAAATCTTTATGGGATAAATTACAAGATCTATATGTTGAAACCTCTCTTCCTAATAAAATGTTTCTACTAGAAAAGTTTTTCAGATTTAAACTTGATCTAAGTAAGGACATAGAGGAAAATCTTGATGTGTTTACTAAATTGGTCCAGGACATTAAGAAAACTGGTGATAAAAACATTGATGATTATACCCCTATTGTTCTGTTGAATGCTATCCCTGATTCATATAATGATGTTAAATCTGCTATTAAATATGGTAGGGATACTGTGTCTTTGGAAACTGTTGTTAATGGTTTAAAAAGTAAGGAAATGGATCTAAAAACTAACCCCCAGTCTAAGGGTGAGGTGATGTTTGTTAGAGGGAGGCCTAAGCCCAAGGGTTTTAAGCCTCCCAACAACCAAACTAACCTGTCTTCTGACAAAAACTCACCACCTGATAACACCCCCTCTTCACAGTTTTCTTCTCCATTTTTTAAACCTAAAAATAGAAGGTGTTATAACTGTGGTGACCCTAATCATTTCATAAAAGACTGTCCTAAAAAGAGAAGGGATCAATTTCAGGGATCAATTCAGTCCCAAAGTAACCAAGTTATTAATGCTTCCACATCTGAAAATGAATTTAATGGTGATGTGTTCATGGTGTCTGACTCTTGTTACACTGTCTTGCCTGTTTCTGAGAATGAATGTGAATGGCTGATTGATTCTGGTTGTTCTTTTCACATGACACCATCAAAGGATCTCTTTAATTCTTATAAAACTGTGTCAAATGGTTTTGTGTCTCTTGCTGATGAAAAGAAGTGTAAAATTTTTGGAATTGGGGATGTTTCTCTAATCTGCAAATCTGGTAGTGTCTTTACCTTAAAAAATGTTAGACATGTCCCTGATTTGTGTAATAACTTGATCTCCTGTGCTGCTCTAGAAGATGATGGTTTTGAAGGTAAATGGGGAAATGGTGTTATGAAAATTATTAAACAATCCTCTGTGTTCCTTGAAGCTGTTAAAAAGAAAAATTTATATGTATGTGTTGCTAAACCTTTTCTTGCCTCAGTCAATACTGTTAAGGAAGATAAAACTAAACTGTGGCATTGTAGGTTAGGACACATGAGTAACAAAGGACTAGAATTATTATCTAATGCTGGTTGTTTTGGTAATGATAAAGTTTCATGTATGCCTTTCTGTGAATCTTGTGTAAAAGGAAAACAACACAAAGTCAGTTTCCCTTCCTCCCCTTCCCCTAATCTGTCTAAATGCTCTGAAATCCTTGAGTATGTTCATGCTGATGTTTGGGGACCTGCTAGTGTCCCCACACATGGTGGGAAATCTTATTTTCTTTCTATAATTGATGATTTCTCTAGGAAAGTTTGGGTAATGCTTCTGAAACTTAAGTCTGATGTTTTTGAGAATTTTAAAAACTGGAAAACCTTAATTGAAAACCAAACTGGAAAGAAAATAAAATTCCTAAGGACTGATAATGGACTTGAGTTCTGCAACAACTTATTGGATAAGTTATGTGCAGAATCAGGCATCCAAAGGCACAAAACTGTGCCTTACACCCCTCAACAAAATGGTATTGTTGAAAGGATGAACAGAACTCTTTTGGAAAGAGTAAGGAGTATGTTGAATTACTCTGGTCTTTCAAAAAGGTTCTGGGGAGAAGCAGTTTGTACTGCTGCCTATCTAATTAATAGGTCCCCCTCTGTTCCCCTAAATGGTAGGTGCCCTGAATCTGTGTGGTCAGGAAAACCCCTTGATCTTTTAAACTTAAAAGTGTTTGGCTGTGCTGGTTATGTTCATCAAAAAGATGACAAACTTGAATCTAGATCTAAAAAGTGTGTTTTTTTAGGTTATCCTGAGGGGGTAAAAGGCTATAGGCTGTGGGTAAAAGATGAACCTGGTTTTAAAGTTGTAATTAGTAGGGATGTAATCTTTAATGAATCTGATTTTCCCTGTTTATGTGCCCCTACTCCCTTACCTGATAATAGGACTATTCCTATTAAGGTGGAGCAACTCCCATTGCCTGTTTCTGATAATGATACTGAAACTGATAATGTCTTGTTTGATGAACATAGGGGAGAGAACAATGAAAATGAAAATGATCTTAATAATTACCAACTTGCAAGAGATAGACCTAGGAGGAACATTAGGCAACCTTCTAGGTTTAATGATTTTCATGTTGAATCCCATGCCTTTAACACTTTTGAAGCCTTGGATGGTTGTGAACCAAAAACCTATAAGGAAGCAATAAATTCTGAAAATTCAAATGAATGGATAAAAGCTATGGATGAAGAAATGAACTCTTTGCATGTTAATGATACTTGGAGTCTTGTCCCTAAACCTAATTCCTGCTCTGTGGTTGACTGTAAGTGGCTTTTTAAGGTTAAAAAGGAAGAAGAAAAAATTAGGTTTAAAGCCAGACTTGTAGCAAAAGGCTTTACACAAAAAGAAGGCATTGACTATGCTGAAATTTTTGCTCCTGTTGTTAAATTTGTTACTGTGAGAATTATGCTTGCCTTAGTTGCTCATTTTGATTGGGAAATGAAACAATTAGATGTTAAAACTGCTTTTCTCCATGGTGACATTGATAAAGAAATTTATATGAAACAACCTGATGGCTTTATTGATGCTTCTAAACCCAATCATGTATGTCTTCTAAAAAAGTCCTTGTATGGTCTAAAACAGTCACCTAGACAGTGGAATAAAAAATTTGATGAATGTATGTTGTCTTTGAAATTCATTAGGAGTGCTTATGACCACTGTCTGTATTTTAAAAAGGACAACTCTATTCCTGTTTTCTTATTGATTTATGTGGATGACATGCTCTTGATAAGTCCCTGTTTAAAAATGATAGAAAGTGTCCAAACCAGCCTTAGTAAAAACTTTGATATGAAGTACCTAGGCAATGCAAAAAGGATCCTAGGAATGAACATTGTTAGAAACAGAAAGGCAAAAACACTGCTTTTAAATCAATGTTCTTATGTGGAAAAGATTTTGAATAAGTTTGCTATGACTTCTGCTAAACCCACTTCTGTGCCTCTTGCTGCTCATTTTGAACTAAGTAAGAATCAGTCACCTAAAACTGATTCTGAAATTTCTGAGATGGAAAAAGTTCCTTACTCTAATGCCATTGGATCTGTAATGTATCTAATGATCAGTACTCGCCCTGATATTGCCTATGCTGTTAGTTGCCTTAGTAGATACATGTCTAATCCAGGTCTCACACACTGGGAAGCACTAAAATGGCTTCTCAGATATCTTAAAAGCTCCCAAGATGTAAGTTTAAAATTTTCTTATTCTGCCCAGGGTATTAATTTAGTAGGATATGTGGATTCCAACTATGCTAATGATAGGGATAATAGAAAGTCTACTACATCTTATGTGTTTACTCTATGTGGTTCCTGTATTAGTTGGAAATCACAACTCCAACACATTGTTGCTCTTTCCACCACTGAATCTGAATATATAGCAATAACCGAAGCCTTGAAAGAGGCTATTTGGTTGAAAGGTCTGCTGTCTGAAATTGGTTATTTATCTGATGATGTTACTGTTTACTCTGATAGCCAATCTGGCATTCAATTATGTAAAAATCCTGTGTTTCATGATAGAACAAAACACATAGATGTAAGGTATCATTTTATTAGAGATATTGTTGAAAAAGGTACAATTCTTCTTGAAAAAATTGCTTCAGAATTTAACCCTGCTGATATGGGCACTAAATGTCTCTCTGTTGAAAAATTCACCTCCTGTTTAAAGACCTTAAATTTTGATCTTCCATAATCAAATGTGAAATCTGGTAGATACGACTAAGTGTCATGCATATTTGTCTTCGTGACTTAACTTTGCTTTGTGCATACTAATTTTCTGCTTACTTCGTGTATTGTGCTTTGCAGGTACTATTGGCAATGATGAAAAAATGCCCACACCATTTTCTTTTCGAACTGTCCAGTGGGGATTTGGGCCTAAGGTGGAGAATGTTAGAAATTAGGCCCAAATTGATGGATGGGCCTGTCTTTTATTTCTGGCCCACTCCTATCCGAGCCCAGGCCCAAGCCCATGTGTTACCCTAGCCCATTACCCCGGAGCCTTTTAAGGCTGTTCCACTTGCTCCTCTCACTTTGCCCTAGCTGCGCCTCTCTCTCTGTCTCTTCGTCTCCGACGATTCCTTCTCCTTGTCCCTTTCCGATGGAAGCCCTCTGAGCTTCTTGCTCCTCTCACTCACCTCTTTTAATGGGGCTGCAGTGGAGGCTGCTAGAGCAAGCCACATTCTGAGTCTTCTTCTCTTTGTGCATTCTTCTCTTCTTCTCTCTGTAAGAATCCTGATACTACACTCTGAGTTGAGTCTGAATCCCTGAGTGTGTGTGAGAGTAGAAGCGAGGGGCTTCCTGAGGGTTTCCCGAGGGTTCTTTGGTGAGAGGGTTGTGGGCTGAGTTCGATCTCTCTGTGAGATCTTCTGTCTGGGCTAGGGTTTGAGTCTCTGTGACTCTGTGTGTAAATCCCAGTTCCCACTGGTCCTTGTGTTCGTTTGGTGTGGGCTTTCTGAGCCGTTTGACCACGAGATCCTCCCAACAGCAGTGTCTTTCTTGGTATTAGAAAAAGTGACAATCTTGTTATAATCCTGACAGGCATGGTTGCTATGGCAAGAAAACAGGATTCTTGAACTAATGGATGAATGTTTGAATGACTCATTCATTGAATCTGAAGTGAAAAGATGCATCCATGTCGGATTATTATGCGTTCAAAAAATTTCTGAAGATAGGCCGGAGATGTCATCAGTGCTTTTCATGCTCGGAACAGATGGAGCTATGCTGCCTGAACCTAAAGAACCTGGATTTTTCATTGGAAGAAATTCCATCACTGAAGGAAATTGCATGCCACCAAGTCAGATATCTGAGGTAAAAACAATCACAATAACTGATTTAGAAGCCAGATGATGAGATTTGGAGGCATAGATGAAAAGTTTTTTTGACTATAAATCGACATTTCAGGGTTAAATTTTGAATGTATAGTTATGTCACACTAATTTGAAAGTGGATGTATCGATCCACCAGTTTTAGGATTTGAAATGTATTACATAAATTTATAGAAACACGAAAATATTTGAGAACATGCCACTTTGACTTTCATGTATGAGGAGTCAGTTATTGCTTACAAGATGGCTTCTTTTGGAATCATGTAAGAAAATTGCACCATAATACTAAAATTGTGTCCACTATTTTCGCCTGGGCTTTCTTCGACTCTCCCCAATATTTTTTACTATAATGTAATCTACGCCTTTATAATTAGTTTAATAAAATACTACCTCCGTCCCAAAATAAATGACGTTTTAGCAACTAAAATTTGTCCCAAAATAATTGTCGTTTTCGTATTCCAAAGCATATTTACATGCAATATACCAAATATACCCTTATTTACTCACCTCAAATTAAATGTGTTAAAGAGATAAAAGCACCTCATTATTTAAACTTAAATAGGGGTAGATTGGACTTTTTATCACATTTCTTAATATATGTGCAAAAGGCTAAAACGTCATTTATTTTGGGACGGAGGTAGTATAACTCTTTTCTGTTTTATTTAAGTTAGGTATTATTTTAATGTTACCTAATTTTTTAAGAATTTTGTACACTACCTTATCCAGTAATAGAGCCGCCAGATACATCAAAAATCAAGAAACTTGTATCTCTTAGATAATTCTGTACCTCATGCTTTAGAATAGGACTTATGTGACCGCACTCATTAATTTATATTTATATTTATATTTATATTTATATTTATAACACTATATAAGTATGAATGTTTTGTCCATTTTTTGTAATGCTAAATTTAACCATCATGATTAAATTTAATTGATGTGAAATAGAGTCCTATATAAATAAAACTCTTTATTAAGAATATTAATGTAATTTAATGTTTATTTATTTTTCTATAATCCTTTACTTTTACAACTCTTCTAGAACTTTTTTACATGAATTGATTATTTTTCTTCTATAACATTTTAAATTTGAGACTAAATTTAGTTTCATATTGATATATATTTAAAGTGTTTTTCAATGGTATAAAAGCTTATGAAAAAAATGTTATACTATGAATTTAATATTTTTATTAAAGTGACACTTGTGTGCCCCAGGGGCATGGTGCCCCAAATTAATCATCATATGGTGTTAAATATATACTCTACAGGTATCATGTATATACTCTTCAGGTATCACATGAATACTCTTATATACATATGATACATGTAGGGTATATTTATAACACCAAGAAACATAACACCTATAGAACATATATATAACACCTGAAGAGCATGTATATAACATCTAGATCAATCCGTGCCCCTATGTGCCCTAGGGGCATATAAGTTTTTGTTATATTAAAGTATTTTACTATTAGAAGTTGGGGATAATTTCAATTTTGGTTTTTTATGTAAGATATTTCAATTTTTATCTTAAGTTTATTAATTATTCATTTTCAATTTTGGTCCTCTATGTTTTCATATTTTTCAATTTCAGTCATTTTTTTGTCTAAATTTTCAAAACTGCTAACGTAGATACCAAAATTGAAGACAAAATATAATTATCTTTTATACAATAATCAGTAAGTTTGAATTACCAAAATTAAAAGGAAATAAAATTAAATAACCATGGAGATTAGACTTTGGTTTAAATAATCTATCAAACTAAAATTATTCTTCTATAACATCCAAAATTTGAGACTAAATTAGTTTCATATTAATATATATTTAAAGAGCTTTTCAATGATATATTAAAAGCTTATGGAAAAAAAGTTATACTATAAATTTAATATTTTTATTAAAGTATTGTACTATAAGAAGTTAGGGATAATTTCAATATGGTTTTATATGTAAGACAATTTCCATTTTTTGTACAATTAAGTATTCGTTTTTCAATTTTGGTCCTCTATGTTTTAATGTTTTTCAATTTTAGTCATTTTTTTGTATAAATTTTCAGAACTGCTAACGTAGCTATCAAAATTGGAGGTAAAATGTAATTATCTTTATGTAAGAATCAGTAACTTTGAATTACCAAAATCAAGAGGAAATAAAATTAAATAACCATGGAGATTTATTTGGAAGACATAGAGACTTTGATTTAAATAATCTATCAAACTAAAATTAAGTATTATAGGTACCTGAACTTTGGAATTTTATAATATCATCACCAACCTTTGCGAATGATACTAATAGACAACCAAATGCTGTCGACGGTGGAAAATTCCCTGAAGATATTTATTTCCAAGGGTATTTTTATGTTTTAAAAGTATTGGGGTAGAGACTGTAAGTTTGAAAAGTTTATAGAACTCGCAATATTTCTTATTATACTTTAAATTCTCAAAATCATGTTCAATTCGAAAATAAACAAGAGAAATCGAGCCATTTGGTTACGATTTAGAGGAAATTTGGTTTTCAACTTGAGGGACAGTCATGAAGTTTTTCAACGACTATGATGAGGATTATTTGATGTTATTGGTGTGTTTTTTGTCATATTTTTATGAAAAGTTAATGAATTGGTGTGTCGTTGAATATTACCCGAACACATAGGAATTGAGATGAAAATGAGAGTTTTGAGATTTTTTTCGTTTGGGGTGATGTGACAGTCATCAGCGAGCACCAAATATAATTGAGAAATTAATTAATCAAAAGACAAAAATATATACCCTCAAGAATAAACATCTTCGGGACAATATTTCACTGTATCAGTCTATAAGTATCATTTGCAAATGTTGGCAATGGTAAAGTTCCAAAATTCTAATAATTTTGTGTAAAAGGGTTATAGTTTGGGGTGATTTTTGTTATTTACCTTATTTTCTTGTAATAACAAATTATAAATTCACATGTATGAAAAGAGTTCAAGAAAAATGGTTAGATTTGAATTTTCATTAATTTTTTGCTTCATTTGAAAATTTAAGAATAAAAAAAAATTGAATATTCAAGTAATTAAAAAATTACTAAATAAATTTTACCTTGTAAACTAAATTTTCAGTCATACCATTATACGTCAAATAATCTATATATTTTTATCTTTATTTCTTTCATTTCAAATTGTAATTTCTGTAAACTTTCTATCTTTACAACTATAAATATTATAAAATCATCATTTAACGTTTAAAATTATTAAATTACCATTAAAAAGTATAAATATAATTTCAAGTTTTTCTAATTAAATTCTATTTTAATAAACATAAACGTTGAAAGAAATATGAAAACCAAGATTTTAAATTTTGTGGGGCTTACAGAGAGAATTAATTTGTCTTGTATTTTGTATGTTTTGGTTAAAATTTGGTTTTCAACTTGACTAAGGTAATTGAACTTTGAAACTTTATAATATTACCACAAAACTTTATGAATGATACTAATAGGACGTCAAATGCTACCGACGATGGAAAATTCCCCTGTAGATGTTTATTATGAAAGGTATTTTAATCTTTTAAAAGTATTCGGGTGGAGGTTGTGATTTCGCAAAGTTCATAAAAAAGGAAACTATCAATTTTCGTCTTGTAAATTAGACTCTTTACAGTTATTGTACATCAAGTTTACACTTTCCAATTTTAGTCCTTTAACTATTGAATTCATCCAATTTGAATCCGATTTTGACCGGAATATTTTCCGGACTGACGTGGCCACTGGATTTGCGTGTGTGGCTTGAAAACAGAAATCCCCAATTTCTTAGAGGGAAAATTTAGTGATGTGTCTGTCATGTCATTAAAAATATTAATGCAAAATTCAAAAATAATTAAAAAAATTCCAAATCAAATTAAAAGAAATAACTTGGGAGTTTTTTTTCTTCTTCGATCTTCATCACCGGGTACCAGCAAATTGGGGATTTATTATTTTTCTTCGTTCTTTATCATTGCCAATCTTTATCTTCTCCACTGTTCCAACAAAGTCCTCACTATCTTCTCTCAAACCTGCTGCCTCTTTCTCACCTAAATTGAAATCTCAGATCAAGCTACCCCATGGAGTAGTTGATCGAAGCTCAACTTCTATTTAATTAAAAAGTTGTATTGAAAATTCTGGATTTTCCTGGGGGAATTGATGAAATTGTGATTTTTAGAGATGAGAAATGTTGTGGGTCAGTGAACAGGATGGCTACAATGGTAGTCGACCACAAAAGGGCAAAATAAATCACGACTTGTGTTCGGTAGGGAGGAAGAAGACAAATGATGATTTTTTTATTTCTTTTTTGATTTTCCATTTATTTTATTTATCTTTTAATAATGTGGCAATAAGAATTTTTAATTGGGGTGGCACGTATACAATTCCGACAGCCACATCAGCACTAAAAGATTACCGATCAAAATCGGAATGCAAGTGGAAAAATCTGATAGCTAGGATTAAAATTGGAAAGCTTAAACTTGATGCACAAAAACTGGAATGGTCTAACTTACAGGACTATAATTGATATTTACCCTTATAATAATTGCAAATAAGTCCTTATTATATTTTGATTTCTCAAAATCATGTCCTTAAATTTGAAAATAAACGAGAGAAATTGAGTCATCACAAGATAATAAAAATAACATAAATTCATAGAAAAATGATGCTCAAATCATGAGAATTAAAAACCCTAAAACAATTTATGAGTTTACATGCATGCAAAAAAGTCTTAACAAAAGGGTTAGATTTGAATTTCATTCCCCCACTTTTGCTCGAGTTTAAATTTAATAAGAATAAAAAATTCGAGTTGAGGCTTTTGTTGGGTTTGCACAGAGAATTAATTTGATATGAATTTTGTGCATTTTGGTTAAGATTTGGAGGAAATCTGGTTTTCAACTTGAGGGACAACGATAGGGGTTTTTCGGCGACTATGGTGGTAGTTATTTGATGGTATTGATGTGTTTTTCATCATATTTCTATGAAAGTTTAATGGAAAGATGATGTCCAGTTGAATTTGACACAAAACATAGGGATTGAGACGAATATTGGAGTTTCGAAGGTTATTTGACCCAAAATATAGGGATTGAGACAAAAATTGGAGTTTTGAAGGTCTTTCATTAGTGATCATGTGGTGGTCATCCACAAGCTGATGTTGGAAGAGAAAGATGCAGCCAAAAAAATATTTAATTAATTAGGTAAAAGACAAAAATATCGTCAAAAATAAGTATCTTCGGGACAATATTCCCACCGTATCGACCTAAGTATCATTCACAAAGGTTGACTGTTTTAAAGTTCTAAAGTTTATATATATATATATATATATATATATCTTTGTGCAAAAGGGGTTATAGTTTGACGTTGTTTTTGAAATTTACCCGAATTGAACTTACATGTACGAAAAATAGTTTAACAAAAGGGTTAGATTTGAATTTTCATTCCTTTTCTACTCGGTTCAAGTTTAAATTCTGTAAGAACTAAAAAATCAAGAAGGGCTTTTGTGGGGCTTGCAGAGAGAATTAATTTTTTTGTGAATTTTGTGTGTTTTGGTAAAAATTAAGTTTTCAGCTTGAGGGACGGTAATGGAGTTTTTCGGTAACTATGGTGGCGGTTATTTGATGGTAATGATGTGATTTTCGTCAAATTTTTACGAACATTAATGGAAACATGATGCCCAATTGAATTTGACAAAAACATAGGGATTGAGGTGAAAATTAGAGTTTTGAAGGTTTTTCGGTAGCGGTGATGTGACAGTCATCAACGAGTTGATGGTAGAAGGAGGAAGATGCAACAAATAAATGAAAAATTAATTGATTAATCATATGACAAAGACACGTTAGCAATTTTGAAAATTTTGAGAAAAGTGACTCAAATTGGAAAAAATTGAAACATAAAAGACCAAAATTGAAAAACGAATACTTAGTTTTCAAAAAATGGAAAGTGTCTTACATAAATGACCTAAATTGAGATTAACCCTAACTATATAATGGTATCATACTTTAATAAAGTACTAAATTTATGGTATAACTTTTTTTTTTGGTCATATGCTTATAATATATCTTTGGAAAACTCTTCAAATATATTTTAATATGAGACTAATTTTGGTATAAAGTTTTAAATGTTCAAAATTATAGAAGGAAAAAACATGTAAACTTTTTCAATAAGAGTTTGGAATGTAAAGAACACTTGCCTATTTATAATTAAATAGAAAAATAAAATAAACATTGAATTACATAATTATCCTTAACAAAGATTTTTCTTTATAATTAGGAGTCCATTTAATTTCATCATGTTAAAGGGTTAAGATCAGCATTATGAAAAATAGGTAAAACATGATTTATACTATAAATAGAGTACTTTATAATAAATATGAACATGAACAAAAAACTGAGAACCCCAAAAATAAAAATTTTAAGATGGTGAGTTCATATTGTACATTAATTAGTTATGCAGAATAATAAAATAAATGAATAATATGGAAAAATTGAATGACATTTTTGTAAAAAAAAATTGAAATGTTTTTTTTTTAAATTAAAACATACTTGAAAATTATTTAAGATGTTCTTAAGAGGCCTTTAGATGTTCCTATTTAGTAAAATGATTAGATAAAGGCAAATAGTTCATTTGTATATTTAAATAATCACTTAGAAATATATGTAGTTATGTGAAGTATAGATAAAAACATTGAACTAATGAGTCATACAATGATATGGTGGGGAAAAAAAAAACAAAAGTTTTAGATAAGTTACTAAATTTATTTGATAATTGATAAAACAAAAAATATTGATTAAAATAAATTTTAATTTGTGTACTAAATTTTCTGTCATACGTACCCTTATACGTGAAATAAGCTAGATCTTTTTATCTTTATTCCTTTCATTTCGAATTATAATTTCTATTAACTTTCTAGCTTAATTTACAACTTTGGACATTTATATCTATATCTATATATATAATATAATATAATATAATATAATATAATATATAACATTATATAAGTATGAATGTTTCGTCCATTTTTTGTAATGCCAAATTTAACCCTCATGATTAAATTTAATTGATGTGAAATAGAGTCCTAATTAAATAAAACTCTTTATTAAGAATAGTAATGTAATTTAATGTTTATTTATTTTTCTAGAGTCATTTACTTTTACAACTCTTCTAGAATATTTGTTACATGAATTGATTATTTTTCTTCTATAACATTTTAAATTTGAGAGTAAAATTAGTTTCATATTAATATATATTTAAAGAGCTTTTCAATCATACATATATTAAAAGCTTATGAAAAAAAAAGTTAAACTATTAATTTAATATTTTGATTAAAGTATTGTACTATTAGAAATTAACATTTGAATTATCATATTAATAATAAAAAGCATATACATATTTGAAAATAGAAATTAAGATTTAGAATTTTAATTTCTTAAAATAATTCAAATTCTCATTTTTTATGTTGAACTATCAAGATATAAATTTCATTTAATTACCAAAAAGTATTCTGTTGGTTTTGAAGATGATTTAAATTGTAAATATTATCAGTTACTTAAGAAATAAAATAGAAATAATTTCCTTTAATTATGACAAAATAGAAATAAGATGTCTCTAAAATTTAAGTAAATAATTTTATTAATAATTTTTAATTGTTTAAACTTTAAATAAATTATGTTAATTAATGAAATTCTTATATTATAAAAAACAAGTACATAATGTTTTAGAAAAATAAGTATTTAATAATAAATTATGTAATTATAATATCTTACGTGCAGCGCACGTGTTGTTATACTAGTTATATATATATATATATATATATATATTTTCTTCTTCTTCTTTCTCTTCATGTAGCACATTCTTCCTCCTCTTCTTCTTCTTTTTTCTCATTCTTCAACCCGATCTGCTTTCTTCATCATCATCTTCTTTTTCTTCTTCAACCCAATCCGAACATATATATACATACATATATATATATATATATATTAGTTTTTGGGGAATCATCTATGAGATCAAAGAGGAAGGATCCCAACATTTGTCTATCAAATCCTCATTTTCCGATTAATGAGGGAGAATATTTTTTTGTTAACCCTAGCTCACCATTGATGCTTCCACTAGTTTTGTGTTCTAATTTTTTCAGATTTCAAATTTTTTGTTTCATCTTTATTGTTCTTTTATCTTCCTTAAGGTTTATATATTCAGAATTGTATATATATGTAATTTCATATGCAACTTTGTTGGTTATTGAATGATAGTATAAAGTTGTAGAAATCTGATTGAGTAGTATGAATTTGCAGAAAATTTGGGGAAGAAGATGATAAAATCGCATATCACAATCTATTATATATATATATATATATATACATATCAATGAATCTTAAGAACAAACATTTAACACCTAAAAAGTATATATATAACACATATAGAGTTTATATTGAACATATCAGACATATAATATGAAAATATTCTAAAGGTTTTACAAATATATTATATATGTGATATAAGATCACATGCATTTATAAGATATAATAAATACAATTCCTTCAGATGTTATGAAAATATTTTAAAGGTATTACAAAGATACTCTATAGGTGATATAAAATTACATGCATCTATGATATATACTAAACACAGTTCCTTCAGGTGTTATGAAAATGTTATAACACCTAAAGAACATACATATAACACCTATGGAGTATATATATGACACCTATCATTCAGTCACATAATTTGAAAGGTAAAAACTTTTATGTACCAGTTGCACGGATCTAGGATCCGTGCAACCGGGTCGACCCGTTCACGCGCCTAAAACACGCTTCCACGAGCCTCCCACGCGCCTGCACGCGCTCCCACGCGCCTGAACACTTGTGCTAAAGCTCACCCAAAATTCGCTTCAATAAACCAACCTTTGTATATAGTTAAACCAACCTTTGTGTATAGTTAGACCAACCATGTGTAGGTAGGGCTAACTATATACAAAGATATGTCTAACATATATAAAAGTATGTTTAACTATATACAAATGTATGTCTAACATATACAAAGTTATGTCTAAGTATACATAAAGGTATGTCTAACACAACGTAAAGGTATGTCTAACATAACGTAGTGGTGTGTGCCAAAATTCAAAAATCAAGCTAAAAAAAGACAAGACATGAAATCTGGGCAGAACTGGTATGTTTAACATAGCTTAAAGGTATGTCTAACATAACATAAATGTATGTCTAACATAACCTATTGGTATGTGATTTTTTTTTCAAAAATCATGTGCGAAAAAAACAAAAAAAAAAAGGTGCGGTCCCCCCGACCCGGATCCGACCCGGGTGTATGGATCTAAGATCCATGCACCTGATTCACAAGAGACCTACTCAATTTGAAATCTTTTTTATATGTGATACCTCAAGAACGTACATATAACACATAAATAGTATATATATAACTCATATAAAGTATACATATAACACCTATCACTGAATCACATAATATGAAATCTTCTATATATATGTGATACCTCAGGAACATAGATGTAACACCTAAGGAGTATATATATAACACCTATAGAGTATAACTATAACACCTATCACTGAATCATATAATATAACTATAACACCTATAGAGTACATATATAACACCTATAGAGTACATATATAACATCTATCACTGAATCACATAGTGTGAAATCTGGTGTGCATGGGCGCACACCAGATCAGGTGGGGGTACGGTGGGGACGCATGGGCACGCGTGGGTGCGGCCCACGCGCCGGGTTGGGTCAAGGGCACAAATCTTGGATCCGTGCCCCAGGTGCATATAAGTTTTGTTACATGCTTTATAGTTTGACTTGTATGTTTTTCTTTATAGTTTTAATGTCGCACATGTATTTTAAGGTATTAAACAACAACATTTTCTAGAATAGTAGACTTTGTTATACTTATTGGGAAATTCTATCCACACCATATCAAATACTAAACACACCCCATCATTTTTAAAATATAACAAAATTAAATAGATAAAGACTAAAATACCCTTACTAATTAATAAATAAGGAAAATTCAAAAAGGTGGGAAAAAGTCCACCCTCCTATCCACACCCCTTTTTATTTTTTATTTTTTCACCTTTCACATTAATTTCAAGTTCAATTGATTTCCAAAATTCTTTTAAATAAATCCAATTTAATCCAATTTATCATTTTCCAATCTATATTCTTCTTAGATCCAAAATCATAAATAAATCAATATCAGACCCAACATGCTTCCATAAAATTAATTAATCCTTTGGAATTCATACCTTTCTTTGACCAGAACAGCACCGGGGTGAAATGGTTTGCAACACCACCAGCTGGAAGATTACTGCCCCCAAACCGTTTTACGAACAACTTCTCACTGTTCAACTTCAACCCTCAGGGAAGATGGTGTGCAAGTTATCCAGCTCCTTCAGCAACTACTTAGCACAACCTTGATTCGTTTCCTACACCAGGTGTACAAGGTGATCCTTCCAAGGGATAAATCGATCGAACGGAAAACATATTGAAGCAAAAACCTCTTTTTTATTAAGAACTAAAAATATTTATTACATATCTGTGATCTCCTTTTGGGAGGAGAATACTAACTTAGCCTCTCATGGAGAAGGCTATTACTCGTATACACATATACTAGAATAACTCAGAACACTCAACATAATACAAAGATGTTTTTATTTTGAAGAAAACTAGGGAGAATGGTCGATGTCTCTAGCTTCCTTCCGCCTTGCTTATTTATAGGTAAGAATCCGGACTTGAAGTGCAGATTCCAAACTCGTTTAAGCCGGCTGTCCTCTTTTCTGAACGGATCAACCACTGAGTTAGTGCTTGCCAACTTATCTTCATCCCAAGTGATTGTTGTCAGGGAATCAATTTTTCTTCCCTTGACTTTTATCCCATGTGATGCTTTTGGGGCGTGACTCAGCCCATGTTACCGTTGTCGGGGAATCTTAGAAATTTGACCTTCGTGGTCCCCGTGGATAACTTTTCTTTTGGGCAGACCCTTTGTCCTTATCTGCCCCTCGCTCTCGTCGGTCGGGTTTGGGTCGGAACCTTTTCCCAAACTCGGGCTCTTTCTGATCTGGGCATGCTTGGCAGACGTGATCTGTCCATCGACCTACATGCACCATATTGCAGAATTTCCAGTAGGTCTCTTTGCTTACCGGAAGCTTGTTTTCCCAAATGATCCTTCTCTTCGTTTCAAAAAGGTCCTCTACAAAGCCTGTGGTTGTTCCTGTCATAGAATTCAGCAGGAAAGATCCATTCAGCGAATTCTGGAAGAACTTGAAGGGATACTTGACTTTGTCCATTTCATTTATACAAACCCAAAGTCCCCATGCTCGTCGGGTAGAAGCCTCGTCTTCCGAAAATGCTCCTACCAAAATTGGAGTGTCCTCCGGATAAGTCGTCTTGATAGTTTTTAAGGCATTTCCATCTGGTCTCCTTAGCTTGATAAAATGAAAGGCTTCATGGAAACCCTTCTTTGCGGGTTCTGGAGCTGCACTGAAAAAATACAATTCCAGAATATCACCTCTGGCCAAATGTGGATTATTAGCCCAAGTCTCGTGCACCGCTACCCCAATCCATTTCGGTAGTTTTGAAATTTTGGGGAATCCTGGTGAAACGGTATAGATTGAAGCAAGGGCTCCAAAGTTATACCATTCCTGTACTTTGTTTGGATGACTTCCTGGTTTTATCCAAACTCTTGGGTATTTTCCAGAGACATCTACAATTGTGATCAACTTCTCCCATTGCCTTTGGTAAACCTGCATAGGGGAAACTTCAATCTCGTTAGTTTGAACATTAGTTTTACCAGTTTGTGGCCTAAGGTCCAACTCTCCCTCTTTTACCCCAGAGGTGCTGGGTTGACTTGAAGACTCGGGTTTTGACACCGGAGCTTCAACATTTGCATCATTTTGGTACATCCTCAAGAAATGCATCATCTGCAGTACCCTTGGTTGTGATATTTGAATCCATAACTTTCGGGTTAGAGACTCGTTCTCTTGTTTCCCCTTTTTGCATCGTTGGAGATACAGCCTGGAGAAGAGGCCCTTGCAGCGTAAAGTAAAATTGTACCTGCGCTTGTTGACATGCTCTTATTAGACCAGAGACGGATCTCTAATCTTCTCGTTGAAGTCGTCCAGCGACTTCTGTATTGAGACATAAAGTCCCAAAGCCTCGTTCTAGGCTCTCCAGGTTTTCCCTGAGATGTCTAACTCGTTTGAGGACCTCGTCAGCGACATGTCCTTCCACCTCGTGTCAAGAAATCTGCAAGATCATTTTTATAAGATTTCACAATGACAATATCATAATCATGATATTGATATTCAGCCTGCCATCTAAGTCATCTAGCATTTTCTGTTTTAGATTCAATTTTATTTTTTAGAAAAGCTTTGACACTTGAATTATCAATCTTCAAGATGAAGTTCTTAGCCAGTAAGAATAAAGACCATTTTTTGAAAGCCTTTCTGACTGTGAAGAACTCTTTCTCGTTGATATGTCATCGATCTATTTCACTTTCTGTGAATAAACCGTTGCAGTATCTGCATGACATTTCTCCATTTGGTATAGCCTTCATAATGACTGCTGCCCACCAATGATCATTGGCGTCTGTGTAGAGAACCAGTTCATCCTCGTCTTGGGGTATAACAAGTTTTGGAAGTTGTTGACAAACCTCTTTAAGTTGCTTAATCCCCTTTTGGTGTTCATCTTCCCATTTGAATATTGCGTATTTTTTCAATAATGGGCTAAACACCTTCCTATAATGTGCCAGATTGTTTATGAACATTCCGGTGAAGTTAACAACTCTGAGAAAACTCTGAAGTTGTTTCTTGTCCTTGAGGGTATCTGGAAATCCTTGAATCTTTTCCACAATATGGTTTTGTAGGATGATTCCAGATTCATCGATCTCAATTCCAAGGAATTCGATCTGTCGTGTAGCAATTACTGCATTCTTTTTCACAAAGCACTAATCCTTATTTGTGACAAACATCTGAAAATATTTCCAAATGCTTGAGATGCTCTTTCATGTTCTTGGATGCGATGAGTATATCATCGATGTATATGAACATGAAGCTGAAATAATCTTTAAAAAGATTATCCATCTTTCTCTGATATATCTGGGGAGCGTTTGCCAATCCCATGGGCATCACGTTCTAGATATAATGTCCTTGTGGTGTGGAGAAAACTGTAAACTTCTTACTTTCTTCCTCCATCTTGATCTGGTAGAATCCAGACTTACAATCGAATTTAGAGAATACCTTGGCACTTTTGATGCAGTTGACTAAGTGTTCTCTGCTCGGGATGAAGTATCCATCGAACTCCAAGATGTTATTAATCCCTTTGTAATTAATAACCAACCTTGGCTTTCCTCTTTTGATTTCTCCATGATTCCATACAAGGAATCCCAGACTACTGTATGGAGAAACTCCTGGTGAGATTAACTTAAGGTACAGATGTTCCTTAAGTATTTTCTGCATATCCTCACGATCCTCTTAGTTCATAAGGATTGGCTTGTATCTTATGAACTCGTGTTCCTTTTCGGGTTTAACCTTCAGAGATGCTTTGAGCTCGTTCTTGTTCCACCATGCCAAAGGATTTTCATTATAATTCCTTTGGATCTTCTTCTTGATATCTTCGAGTGAAATCTGTTCATCAATGGAAATCTCACTCGATGAATTCTCCATTAGGCTTTTCCATAACTCTGAATTTACCCCTGGAGGTACTTGATTTTCTCCTTGTACTCTAAACGAATACAAGTGATTATCCCATCCCTTGGTCCCCTTTTTTATTGGACCATACTGTCGGTAGGATAACAGTGCATCACCAAATCTCTTTCTATCCGCCATTTTTGGATGTCGAAGTTTGGCTTCATCACCACACTTGCTGTGAAAAGTAATAGACATTTTTCTATAGAATGCTTCTCGTAGTCTTTGGACAATAATCTTATGATCACATAGGGTTGTGAAAATAAGTTTTCTTGCCTCATTTTCCTATGTAAAGCACTTGAATGTTTGTAGGAAATTGTTACCTAACAACACATCTGCGCCTGTATCATAAAAGTAGATTGGTGGCGTCTTGACTTTATACCATGGGGTACCGCCTGTACCTCTGATCATGATTTCCGCTTGCTTGATTCCTCGATTAAGGATAAGAATCCTTTTAGAGAAATCTCTTCCTGCGATAGCTGGTAGATCTTCTCCAATTTTTTTAGGGAAAACTTCCTGCTTTGCAGTACATATTTCGGTGTCTGAGACGTCGATATAGACATCGAGATATTCGGCCTTGTATTCCTCATATATCATTCCGATAGAAATGTATATGGAGAATGGACTAGTGGTCATTTGATTCCGTATCTTTTATCTGCCACTGTGAACTCCATTCCATCTTGTAGTCTTTCCTGAGGTTTGTGATCCTCGAGAAACTCAATCCCAAGTATCAACTGATCTGGGATTCTTCCTGTAACTCCTTTGATAGTCAAGTCAATTTCACCCCTTTTTAGGCTTCCTTGAAATTTTCCGACTATCGGTTGTTGGAGGTAATATAGGACATTACAAGGGAATATATTGTCCCCCTGAGTAATGTCGAATATCACTTCAACTCCTCTCCATCCTTCCGGGCACTTCAGCTCTCCTTGTGTTTTGAAAACATCTGGGATTCGCTGGGTTGTGCTCGGTCTTATCTCCTCCCAACGACTACTGCTCATTAGCCTGTCTTGTTGGAAAGACATCCTCCCTGGCTCAATTATGAGACTTTGGCTCTTGTTGAAGACGGGTTGATCTTGGATCCTCATATCGATCTCCTTTATTGTTGGAGATTCTATAGGTTCCGGTAGAACTACCCTGGCAAAGTCCTCAAAGATTCTTAGAACTTCGATGAATTCATTTCTCAAGAATACATCTGAGTGATGTGTATTCAAGAGGGCATAGGAAATCTTGTAGGTGATCGAGTAGGGTCTATTCTCTTCTTTCATCAGATCTTTCTTTTTGAAATCTTGATGAAGGGTTAAGACTCTGTTGAAGTCTCGATCTCCTAGATTGTATGCAATTCTCAGATAGACATTGAAGGCCAATTTTTTTGCATACAAATTTCCTGTAACTGCCCTAAGGTATGAATCCTTGAGATTTGAGATTCTCTTGTCAAGAATTGCAAGATTGAGCGGCGAATCAATTCCCTCTTTGAAGGTTGATTTAATAACAACTCTTATGGCTCCGATGTGAATCCATGAGAGTGTATTTGCAACTTCTCTCTTGACCCTGCTTTTGATCTCCTGTATTTCTTGGTAAGGGACCAATTTCATCTCGATCAGGTTACCAATGAATTCTATTGGGATGACAAATTCTCCGGTAGTCACTCTGTGGATAATTTGGTGTTTTCTGCTGCGAAATCCAATTTTATCCAATGTTTTCTCCATAGCTCCAATGGTAAAACCATCGTACATCTGGAGCTTTTGATCTTCTTTCATAATCCTCATTAGAGTCTTATGAGACATCGTAGTGTGAGAGAGAAATCCTGACATATTCTCTCTCACCGTTAATTGAAGAATTTCTTCTTTACTCTGATTCTGAGCTAGATTCACTTCCATCTTTAGAATAGATCTCTTAATCCTCAAATTGATACACCTGTATGAGATCTTGATAGTAGACAACTTTATCGAGTTCGGGTGTTGCCTCGAACTGTCTAATTCCTCGTTTCTGATTTTCTGGGCAATCTGTTGAGATATGCCCTCTTGCTCCACACGTCCAGCAATTATAATCTTTAAAACTTTCATTGGCTCTGGTGTGAGCTCGTCTGAAAGTTCTCCTTCCTGGGGTTCTGCTGGAACTTCCTTGATTTGAGCCTGATGAAAAGGCTCTACTCTTGTTTGGTGCTGGTCTTTGCCCTGATTTGTAATTCCGGGCCATTTGTTTTGACCACACTCTTCTTGGTCTCCATGAAGACCAACGACTGCCTCTCTTGGTGTAGCTTCCACGGTGGTATGGATGGCTCCGTTGTTTCGGCCTTTTATGCCTCCGTGGTTCCAACGACTGTTGGGATGTCATTCTCTTCGCAACATAAGAGAACCATTTTATTGATTCCTCGAAGTCTCTTGTAGTTCTTGTAGAGTGTTGCTTGATGACACCATTATGATAACTTGGCTTTTAAGAAGGACATTCTTCTGGCCACTGTATCTAGGTCATCTGCACTCTTGTATTCCCTGATCAGCATTTCTCTTCAGGGACTGGGTATCTTCGCAAAGAATAATTGCGAAGCCTCTTTGTCTTCCACCTTGGACTTCCATCGGTACTCGGTGAACAACTTGATGTATTTGTCAATATGACAAATATCATGCAACTCGAGGCTGTAGAGGGCTTGTTTATATCTTTTTATTTTTTCTTCCTCTAATCCCTAAAAATAGTCTATGCCGATAAAATGGATTTTGAATAATTTGGCTATATTATCGACAATTCCTTTTAATGACTCACCAACTATAACGTTGTTTTTCATCTCTGGTGCTGTCATATCCCATGCGATCTTTACAGATCCTTCCAGACTCATCTCGAGTGGTAAGATGAATCCTTCTTTTGTAAGATCGAGGGTTCCTGCTGCAATCCTCATAGCTGATGCCCAATCATCGATAAGGATTTCACGGTTCTTAAAATCTGGGATGTCCAGATTTAGCATCAACCTATATGGATGAATTGAGTCGAGCTGAGACTTTCCATAAGGCGTATTGAAAAGATTCGGCCTTTTGGAACGTGGTCGAGTTCTTGTAACAACAATAGGATCTCCTCTTGTGGTGCAATCCCCCACGTGTGGCATTTGTTCGTCCACATGATGTGATTCGGAACTTTCTGCTACGTTGGGATTAACTGGTGGTCTCTGCTGTTGATCACGAGTAACCAAGGCAGATCCATCTCCTGCGTTCATCTTTAGATCCACAATACCTAATCCCACGAAGGATTCGGCAAGGTCATGTAGATCTTGCAGATTTATCGTTTCCAAATCCATTACTTGTTTGTAACGGATTTTCCTTTGATGATGGCAATAAGCTTTTCATCATCAATCATGCGTCACACAACTTCGGTTGGCTTCCCATCTAAGTGTAAATAGGAAACTGTCCCGACATTGATACGTCTCCTTCCTCCGGATGAACTTGGTCGGTTCTCCAGACTTTTGACTCGTTCTTGAATATCATGAATGATTTCAAAAGTCTCTTTTTAATTGTTAATCATCGTCTCCATTTGGCTTTGGATCTGATGAACTTGTGTCGGTAGGTGATTATGGCGGTTGCCATAATTCTGCACCGTCTTCTGGATTTCTCTAAGATCTGTGGAAATCTTAGAGGTATCTGGAAGTATTTCCTTTCACTCGGGTGCTCCATCAGACATGGGTTTGATGATTCATCAGATCACAATATAACATCTCGTTTACCACAAGGTAACCCATATGGTATGCAGCTTGTCTGTCGCACTGCCTCAAGGTCTCCTCGTCGGCACCTGCGAGCTCTTTTTCCGTATATTGGTCATGCCAATATGTCACATTGTCTCGATGCTCTTGAGCATACATCGTCAAAATTTGACGATATCTCCTGTAGAATATACATCTTGGACATTCTTCCAGATCCATTTTTTTCTCGTGTAATTCTCCTCACCAATTTATGAATTACAAATAAATATAAATTTAGTTCTTAATAAAACTAGGCTCTGATACAATTTTAGCCAGTACCTCGCTCCTGTTAATTGCCTACCGACCGGTGAGGCCCATCCCCTAACTATGGGCCCTCAGGCCGAGAATCACAAGAGGATGAGGTTATACAGAGTGACGCCAAAAAGGGTACCTATCAGCTTGCTAACCCCACCCTAACTATGGGCCCTCAGGTCGAGAATCACAGGGTGAGGTCAACTCTTACGGAGAGTCACGCTTCGTGTCAGGTCACGCGTGAGAGGCTCGAAGTTTTTTATATAAGCTCTGATACCATCTTACGGTCCCGAACGATACGTGGCGTTGTGATACAGCCAGTTTACCCTGGTATCTCAAGGAGATAATAAAGGGGCATGTCGACAGTTTCCAGCCTATATACCGTTTTCTCAGGGTTTGGATCTTTGAAATTATATAGATTAGATGAATAGTGGTATAAATTGAATTTATTTAAGATTTAGTTTGGAAATAGCAAAAGGAGTTTGGAAATAGCAAAAAGTGGTTGTTCAAAAGCAAAAGTAGGGGTGTAAATAACCTTTTCAAAATATTTAATTATTTTATTAATAAGGTTATTTTTATCTTTTATTATTTTCTTTTATTTTTAATTTTAAATCATGGGGTGTTTTTAGTAATTGATGTGTTGTGCATTAGGGATGACAATGGGACAGGTCGGGGCGGGTAGTTAACTACCCAGACCCGTCCCGCGCCTACTACCTGTCGCCCCGCCCCGCGACCTGCCGCGGATCAGAAACTTTTGCCTCGTGCCCCGCCCCGCTTTTAAAAAAAATTAAAAAATAAATAAATAAAAAATTGTAATTTTTACATGAATAATTTGAAAAACACCTAATTATTAAATTATTAACTAAATAATTCGAATAATTATTTGATTGAATAATTGAAGTGATGATTTAATTTTACTATTTTATACACCCAACAACAAATTAAAAACATTATTTTACATGTAATATTACTACTTTAATCTTTTCTTTAATTAATTAAAATATGATCCTAAATTACTTATATATATGTATATATATACACATATACACTTAATTATCATAATATATACATTAATTGAGATTAATGTATATAAACTTAATTATCACAATATATATTATGTATATTAATGTTAGAACTAGGCGGGGTGGGCAGGACGGGGCGGGGCAGAGCGGGACACTGTGGGTACCCAGACCCACCCCACCCCGAGCACGGGTCGGGTCCGCCCCGCCCCATTTCAAGCACGGGACGGATCCATCCTGTTTTAAGCATTGGACGGATCCACCCCACCCCAATCACCACGAGTCTGGTCGGGTTGACACAGATTGGTCAATTTTGCCATCCCTGTTGTGGATAGAATTTCCATACTATCAGGAAACTTTAGAAGTAAAGAAGAAAGGAGGGGCTTAGAATGCAGTGGCGATCCTTGTTGTCATACATGACAACCTCTTTGAGCCCTCTTGGAATGTTAAGGTTAAAGTCGTCTTCTTGAGAGAAAAAAAAAAGTTCTTGATTTTCTCTTGGAATGTTAAGGCCTGCACGTCATCTTCTTGATACTCATGGCGTTTTACTCTACCTTTTTATTTTATAGTTCATTTCAATTTTTTTGATGTTGATTCTTCAAGAATCTGCAAACCCATGATAATAATCCTACTTGGCAATGGAGCACTTCCTCTTCACTTTGGTTTTGTGCGCCCTGTTTCACACTATCGCCTTTCTGAAATTAGCAGTTGGAGTAGATTCCCTTTTTCCAAACCAAACCATTGCTATTGGCCAAACTTTGATTTCTCAAAGCCATGATTTTGAGATGGGGTTTTTCTCCCCTGGGAAATCAAGAAACACCTTCTTGGGGGCATGGTACAAGAACACACCAGATGTTGTATTCTGGGTTGCAAATAGGAAGGATCCCATCACTGATTCACAAGGAGTTACTTTTGCTATTTCTGGAAATGGAACCCTTGTTATAAGTGGAAGATCTGGGAGGGTTATTTGGTCGGCAAATCCATCTGGGCCAGCGTCAAATCCTGTTTTACAGCTCCTGGATACTGGAAACCTGGTCCTTCTGAACCAGACGATGGAAGAGGGTTCATCGGAGAGCCACTTATGGCAGAGCTTTGATTACCCAACTGACACGTGGCTACCTGGGATGACAATTGTGAGTGACACTGAAGCTGGTGTGGAGACATATTTAACGTCATGGAGAAATCTGGACGATCCTTCACCTGGAGAATATATTCACAAGATTGACAACGAGGGCTTGCCTGAGATTGTGACTTTTCGAGGGGAGAAGAAGATTTGTCGAACTGGAAAGTGGAATGGGGTTTCCTTCAATGGATTTCCACGCTCTCCGAATCACAATTTCGTGCCTGAATTTCAGTTCAAGAAAGAGAGATTGGTTGCTGTGACATCTCCTTTCCAGAACTCAACTGGTGGAAGGGGAAAGCTGGACATATATGGGACAGTTCAGCTATACACCATGAATCCAAGCAAAGATAAGTGGTATCGTGTGTATATATTTCCAGGAGACCAATGCGATGAGTATGGTCTGTGTGGCCCTAATGGTGTTTGCATCATTGAGAAGCCTGTCAGGTGCGACTGTTTGGAGGGTTTTGCTCCTAAATTCCCGCAGGAATGGGACCTTCAAGCATGGTCGGGTGGATGCACTAGAAAATCGCCATTGAATTGCCAGAATGGAGATGGTTTTCTAGAGGTGAAAGGAGTGAACTATCCTGATATGTTGGCATATTGGTTAAATACTAGCATGAGCCTCGACGAATGCCACTCTGAGTGCTTTAAAAACTGCGACTGCACTGCGTATGCTAATCCGTACGTGACTAATGGAGGCAGTGGCTGTGTGATGTGGTTTGGGGATCTCATTGATATCAAAGAATATTCTGGGGCCAATAGCTATCAAATTTTGTATATTCGATTACCAGTTTCTGAACTGCTTAATGGTATGTACTTTTGAGATGATATTCTGTTATAGATGGTGATTTTCATTGATCATAATTGACTGTGCTTTTCATTATAGCTTCTAGCAAGGACCTGGAGATAGAGAATAAGAAGAAGACCCCTACAAGGCAAGTACTGATATCAATTGCAACTGGAGTTCTTGTCTCTGGCTTTGTTAATGGAGTTATATTTTTTATGATGAGACAAAAGAGGCAAGGTAACATCTCTGAACTTTGTCAATTGACTGCTCAAAAGTTGGTGTGTTTTGTTTAAAATACACACTACTACAGAGCCTAAGGCACTATGCATTTTCTGTATATTCCCCTTCAACAGCCATAGGAAAGAAGAATGAGGATTTTGAATTACCATTATTCGAGTTTGCAGCTATTGTGGCTGCTACTAAGAACTTCTCCAAGGAAAACATGATTGGAGAAGGTGGTTTTGGCACTGTTTACAAGGTAACGTATTACATCAGAGTTCCCATGGAAGAACAAACACGATGTACTGCTTCATTGTTTCCAAGGTGAGAAGAGAAACATACATGTTGACTCTTTTAGTTGACTTGCATAAGCAGGGCAATTTGTCATCTGAAGAAGAAATAGCCTTCAAAAGATTGTCAAGAACCTCAGGACAGGGTCTCGACGAGTTCAAAAATGAAGTTATATTGATTTCCAAGCTTCAACATAAAAACCTTGTTAGACTGTTGGGATGTTGCATTGAAGGTGAAGAAAGGATTCTAGTCTATGAATACCTGCAGAATAAGAGCCTCGATTATTTTATTTTTGGTACGACCTGAGATTTAGCTTCATTGTTATTCGTTTTGTAAAACCCCTCTTAATCTCACTCTATCAAATTTAAGTGTGTTTCACTGTCATAACATGTTAAGAATGTGCAGATAAAAACCAGAAGACACTGTTGACATGGCCTAAACGCTTTGACATTATCATGGGAATTGCTAGAGGACTACTTTATCTACATCATGATTCCAGATTAAAGATTATACATCGTGATCTCAAAACCAGCAACATTCTACTAGATGGAAATTTAAATCCGAAAATCTCAGACTTCGGCTTAGCTAGAATTTTTGAAGAGGATCAACCTGTTTCCAGAACAAAAAGAATTATTGGGACTTAGTAAGCCTCTTCTTTTGTTTTACTTAAAATTTCAACACGACTAGTATAGAAAGTTTCTTAAGGGATCTTACAACCAATACTCTTATGCAGTGGCTATATGGCTCCAGAATATGTGATTGCTGGGCGATTTTCAGTAAAGTCCGACGTTTTTGGGATGGGAGTAATATTGTTAGAAATAGTTAGTGGAAAGAAGAACAGGGGCTTTGAACACAGTGATGATCAATATGATAGCCTCTTGGGACATGTACTTTTCCCTGTCTATGAAAGTTTGACTTTACTGATATTAAATGACAAACTAACAATCTCGTTTGAATCCTAACAGGCATGGTTGCTATGGCAAGAAAACAGGATTTTTGAGCTGATGGATGAATGTTTGGATGACACATTCATGGAATCTCAAGTGAAAAGATGCATACATGTCGGATTATTATGTGTTCAGAAATTTGCAGAAGATCGGCCCGAGATGTCATCAGTGATTTTCATGTTGGGAACAGATGGAGCAATGCTGCCTGAACCCAAAGAGCCTGGATTTTTCATTGGAAGAAGTTCCATCCCCGAAAGAAATTCCACGTCACCAACTCTGATGTCCGAGGGAAAAACAATCACAATCACTGATTTGGAGGCCAGATGATGAGGTTTCACTCAACTGGTGTGCATTGATCAAGAGTTTTTGACTAAAAATAGTCGTATCAATGCTATATTCCAAATGTGTTGTAATCTCACACTAATTTCAAAGAGGTACTGTCTATCACCCAATTAGGATTTGATCTGTATTAGATAGACTAGTATAATAATACGTGCGCTGCACGTGAGATAGTTTATATATATGATTTATTTATAAATATTTTTATTTTGAAGATAATAAGTATCATTTTTTAAGATATAAGAATTTTAATAGTTACAATAAATTCTTTGAAGTTCAAAAAATTATTAAAAATTATAAATCAAATTGTCTACTCATGCTTTAAAAACATCTTATTTCTATTATATCATAAACCAAAGAAAGTTATGTCTATTTTATTTGTTAACTAATAATATTTATAGTGTAAGTCATCTTCAAATCAATAGATATAAATAAAATGCACTACTTACACATGTGATTAATAAATGTTTTATGTTTTCCTCTACATTGTTAAAGTTAACAATTATGTTTTCCAAGAGTTGGTAGTGCAAAATTATAAACTTTTTTGATGTTTTTTCCCACAATTTTAATGTTTTGCATTACATATAAACTTTATTACTTAAATTGCCAAGTAACTTTGGTCATTTAACAAGATTGGACTTTGATTTTTTGGGCCGACAATTTTGAATTCGAGCTCCACAAATTTTAACCAAATTGAAAAAAAAAAAATCATCATCAATTATGAACTTCATCATCTCTCGTCATCTTCCTCACCGCACTGCCATTGCCACCTCCAATTCACCACCATCACCCCCACGATCAACATCATCTTCTGCCTCATTATTCTCTGATATTCATCATCGTCATCGCAACCGCCATCCTTAGATTCGTTACCACCATCCTTCGATCCACCATC
The DNA here is from genome assembly GCA_005771605.1 of Scutellaria baicalensis. Classification (NCBI taxonomy): domain Eukaryota; kingdom Viridiplantae; phylum Streptophyta; class Magnoliopsida; order Lamiales; family Lamiaceae; genus Scutellaria; species Scutellaria baicalensis. The sequence goes on along the minus strand of CM016724.1, from coordinate 13,677,448 downwards.
ACCATTTTTGCAGCTTCCCATCGATCTCAACATCTTGAAGCCTCTGTCTGATCTTCATCATCTCCCACCGTCACCTTCTCCTCTAATTTTCATCACCGCCACCACCATTTTCAAATCCACCACAACCACCACCGCTGCAACTTCCAAATTCAAATCTCCTCCGTCCACCCTCCAAGACCAGTTGGAAGAGTGATCATTCCACCCCAAAATCGTGTTGAAGCCCACAATGACGTCACTATCGTCGTGGCTCCATTTTCGAATTGTGTCTACCCGACCTAATAGAAGATGTCACTCTTGAGGATTTGGGGAAATTTCCGAATTGTGTTAGGGGTTTGGGGACATTTCATATTTTTCAATTTTTTTGGCTTTTTTTAATTCCATATTTTTCAATTTTTTTGGCTTTTTTATTTTTAATCCAAAATTAAATAAATTTTAGATATTTGATTCCATATCAACAATGTGGGTTGAATAGCCTGAAAATTGGACATCACGTCAAGATGGACATCATGTACGATTCACATGTAATTTGACCTAAATTAGGCGATTCGGGCTCAATTTGGAAAAAATTCACGAAGTTCGAAAACATAAAGTTTTAAATTTCCAACTCGAAAAGTTAAAATTTATTTTCGTCAAATGACAAAAGTTACTGGGCTATTTAAGTAATAAACTCTTACATTTATACCGTTTCTCACTCCTATCTTCATAATATTTTAATATTCTTCTTTGTATTTTCTTTTTAAATATTTGCAACCTTAATTTAAATATGAATTTATATCTTCGTAAATTTTCTTTGAAATATTATCCTAGAGATGCTTATTCTTGAGGGTATTTTTGTCTTATTAATAATTAATTTTTCATTTATTTTTATTGCATCTTCATCTTCCAACAAATAACTCATTGATGCTGCCACATCACTCTACCTACATGATTTATTTATAAATATTTTTCTTTTGAAGACACTAAGTACCATTTTTTAAGATATAAAATTTTTATTAGTTACAATAATTTCTTTAAAATTCAAGCATGAATTAGTTAAAAGTTATCAATAAATTGTTTAGTCATGTTTTAAAAACATCTTCTTTCTATTTTATAAACTTATTTCTATTTTATTTGCTAAGTAACTAATAATATTTACAGTCTAAGTCATCTTGAAATCAATGAATCTAAAAATTATGTGTTTTTCCCATGTGTTAAAATAAATACACCACTTACATGTGTGATTTAATAAATGTTGTATGTTTTGTTCAAGTACTACAACCTTTGGAATGATACTTATATGTCACTTCAATGAAATATTCCCCGAAAATGCTTACTTTGAAGATAGTTTGTATTTAATTAATCAATCAATTAATTAATTTTTCATTTATTTTAGTTGCATCTTCGTTCTTCAACCAACCACTCATAGTCATCGGTGGCTGCCATATTTTTGCTACTGGAAAAACCTCAAATCTTCAATTTTCTTCTCAATCTCATGTTTAGGGTCAAATTCAATTGTACATCATCTTAATTTCTTTTAGTTTTTAAATAAAATATGACACAAACATCAATACCATCAAATAACCATCCCCAAAGTCGTCGAAAAACTCCGTAGCTGCCCCTTAAGCTCAAAATCGTATTTCCTCAATATTTTAATCAAAATGAAAAAAAAAATCAGGTTAAATTAATTATCTCTAAAAGCTCAACCAAAGGTGCAACTAAATTATAAATATTTTGGATATCGAATTTGATATTTCTTTCAAGGTTTTAAAAATAGTGTTTATTCTTAGTTTTATGTCATATTAATATTTACTGTCATTTATTCTATTATACTATAAACAATGTTTTATAATTATTTAAATTTTATTTTTAATTTATATATATTATATGCTCATAAAGTATAAGAGACACATTTCTCTTTCTATCAATACATTTAAACATAAGTGCAGAATCTTAAATAATTTCCACATAATCATGGATTATATATCATCAATATTTATAAATACTTGATACAATATTAACATTTCTCATGTTAAATTTCTTTCTATCAATATGTTTAATATAGATGATAAATCTTAGATAATTTCCACATAATCAATTATAGATCATTAATATTTAGAAATATTTGATACAATATTAACGTTTGGTCTCTTGTTCATTTTATGATAATTAAAGTGACATATCATCTATTATATTCATGTGTAACCATTATTTACAGAAATAATAATTTATTTTAATTATTATTTTTCTTTAAACTTCTAATTTGATATTTATATTTATCACTACTCAACCTTTTTGCACAAATGTATCCAAAGTTTGATACTTTACTATAAAACTACTAACCTTAGCGAATGACTTATATAGCACGATATAGTGAGATATTGTCTCCAAGATGCTTATTTTTGTCTTTAGTGAGATATTGTTGAATCTTCCTCCTCTAACCATTAGCTTGCTGATGGCTGCTATTAGTTGCCTATTATCATTAGCAAATGTTGGTGATGATATTATAAAATTCCAAAGTTCAGGTACCTATATATAATACTTAATTTAAGTTTGATAGATTATTTGAACCAAAGTTTCTATGTCTTCCAAATAAATCTCCATGGTTATTTGATTTTATTTCCTTTTAATTTTGGTAATTCAAACTTACTAATTCTTATAGAAAGATAATTATATTTTGCCTCCAATTTTGGTAGCTATACGTTAGCAGTTTAATTATAGACCGATACAGTGGAATATTGTCCCGAAGATGCTTATTCTTGAGGGTATTTTTGTTTTTTGATTAATTAATTTCTCAATTATATTTGGTGCTCGTTGATGATTGTCACATTACCGCTAACGAAAAACCCTCAAAACTCTCATTTTCGTCTCAATTCCTATGTTTTGGGGTCAAATTCAACTGCACATCATTTCATAAAATTTTCATAAAAATATGATAAAAGACACACCAATATCATCAAATAATCCTCATCATAGTCGTCGAATAACTTCATGACTGTCCCTCAAGTTGAAAACCAAACTTCCTCTAAATCGTAACCAAATGGCTCAATTTCTCTCGTTTATTCTCGAATTGAAGGCATGATTTTGAGAATTTAAAATATAATAAGAACTATTGTGATTTCTATAAACTTTTCAAACTTACAGCCTCCACCCCAATACATTTAAGAGATAAAAATACTTTTCGAAATAAATATCTTCAGGGGAATTTTCCACCAACGACAGCATTTGGTTGCCTATTAGTATCATTTGCAAAGATTGGTGATTGTATTATAAAATTTCGAAGTTCAAGTACCTATAGTACTTAGTTTGATAGATTATTTGAACCAAAGTCTCTATGTCTTCCAAATAAATCTCGATGGTTATTTAATTTTATTTCCTTTTGATTTTGGTAATTCAAACTTACTGATTCTTATATAAAGATAATTATATTTTGCCTCCAATTTTGGTTGCTACGTCAGCAGTTTTGAAAATTTAGACAAAAAAAAAAAAAAAAAAGACCGAAATTGAAAAATATTAGAACATAGAGGACCAAAATTGAATACTTAATTATAAAAAAAAATGGAAATTGTCTTACATATAAAACCAAAATTGAAATTATCCCTAACTTCTAATAGTACAATACTTTAATAAAAATATTAAATTTATAGTATAATTTTTTTTTCATAAGCTTTTAATATATCATTGAAAAGCTCTTTAAATATATATTAATATGATCCTAATTTTAGTCTCAAATTTAAAATGTTATAGAAGAATAATTTTAGTTTGATAGATTAGTTGAACCAAAGTCTAATCTCCATGGTTATTTAATTTTATTCCCTTTTGATTTGGTAATTCAAACTGATTTTTATATAAAGATAATTATATTTTGTCTCTAATTTTGATAGCTACGTCAGCAATTTTAAAAATTTAGACAAAATAAATGATTAAAATTGAAAAACATTGAAACATAGAGGACCAAAATTGAAAAATGAATACTTAATTGTCAAAAAATGGAAATTGTCTTACATATAAAACCAAAATTGAAATTATCTCTAACTTCTAATAGTATAATACTTTAATAAAAATATTAAATTTAGCCGTCGGATGTAGTTCGATCGAACGGCAAAGACGAAAAGGCACCTCGGGATGGAGGAAAACGTCGCAGGCGGATGATTGATGGGACGTGATGCTTCTCGAAGAAGCTTCGTAATTGGCAAACAGCGCGAACGGCATTAGTGTGCGAACACACGCACTCCGAAAGGGGGGAAGTACTGATATGGTCGAACTGACCATATTCGAACTATCCCGAAAACCCGACCCGGAATTGAAGGCCAATCGGCACGAACAGAATAAAGAAGTAAGAGAGAACGTGTGAGCGAACAAGGGTGTTCGCACACTGAGCGAACTGATCAGACTCACAGGCTAGAATGTCGAACTGTGAGGTGAAATGTCGAGCTAAGTCCAGACGAACTAATTCAAATTTGAGACAACTCCCACGATCGCGAGAATCTCGCCACTTTCCAAGTTTTTAGGAGAAATCCTAACTGCCACATCTCTTTTCCAAGAAACCACGTCTCTTTCAGGAAGTATATATATAACCTTTACTCTTCTATTTTGAACACACACAATAAACACATAGCAATTATTAAGCACAAAAAGTAATATCAACGTTTTTCCTAGATTTCTGACTTGAGCGTCGGAGTCTCTTCACCGGGAAAAACCCTCGGTGTTCTTTGTTTTGCAGGTCTTCCTTGATCGGAGAATTCCAAATCGGTATCGGGGAATTTCAAACGACGCCGGAAAAAGAGAAGATCAAAGAAGGACAAATCAAAAGACATAATGCATTACCAATTCATGACTCTTTTATGTACCGCTAAAACTCATGTAAAAAAATGTCATAAGCTAATGATCATGAGATGAAACCCATTTACTCACTTATCGAAGATTAGATCTGTTACAAGAGTCTCACTCATGGTGTGCTCATTAGAATCCAACCAATATAATTTTCTCCGTAGTTATTGATTTATTGTATTTTACCTGAAACTAATAAACGTAATAGACAACGGCAATTACTAATATCAAGTTGTTGACTTTACAATTTTATATGACTTTCTTTGTGTGTTGACAAATCAAGTCCTGTTAATGAGGTGATTCTGAAAAGGACCTTTATTAAGCTGTAGTATAATTTTTCGTATTAGATGTTGAATATTCTTCGTATGTTGAATTTCACAACCCTAGATCCTAGCCTTGATGGCTCTTTTAAATTGACTAAATATTACTTTCCAAGGCATCAAGCTTCTTTTAATCTACCCTTTTTATATCTCATATCAACATATTATTATTATATTGATTTCTCAGGTATCTTAATCCCATTTAAAAATGGCACACCTTTTCCTTTTCACTTCAGTTTTGTGCGCCCTGTTTCTGAAATTATCAGTTGGAGTAGATTCACTTTTTCCAAATCAAACCATTTCTATTGGCCAAACTTTGGTTTCTGAAAGCCAGGATTTTGAGATGGGGTTTTTCTCTCCTGGGAAATCCAAGAATAGCTTCTTGGGTATATGGTACAAATTCACACCAGATGTTGTAGTTTGGGTGGCAAATAGAAATAATCCCATCACTCACACACAAGGAGTTACTTCTGGTATTTCCAGAAATGGAACTCTTGTTATAAGTAGTAGAGATGGAAGCCTTATCTGGTCGGCAAATCCATCCATGCCAGCATCAAATCCAGTTTTACAGCTCTTGGATAATGGAAACTTGGTTGTCGTGAACCAGACAATGGAAGGTGGTTCTTCAGAGAGCTACTTATGGCAAAGCTTTGATTACCCAACCGACACTTGGTTACCTGGCATGAAGATGATTGATGATGTTGATGCTGGTGTGGAGACGTATATGATCTCATGGAGAAACTTGGATGATCCTTCACCTGGAGATTTTGTTTACAAGATCGAAAACCAGGGCTTGCCTGAGTTTGTGCTATATAGAGGGGAAAAGAAAGTGTGGCGAACTGGAAAGTGGAATGGGCTTTACTTCAATGGATATCAACGATTCCCCAATCCAATTTCCAGTCCAACATTATTTTTCAAAGGAGAGAGATTGATAGCTTTGGAGGCGCCTTATAACAGCTCAACTGCCAAGAGAGGAAACATAGACATATTTGGCACACTTCACCTATACACTATGAATTCGAGAAAAGATAAGTGGAATCGTGTCAATGCATTTCCAGGGGACCAATGTGACGAATATGGTCTGTGTGGTCCTAATGGTCTTTGCATAATTGAAAAGACTATCAGGTGCCAGTGTTTAAAGGGTTTTACTCCTAACTTCCCAAAAGAATGGGAGCTTCAAGATTGGGCTGGTGGATGCTCTAGAAAGTCAGGATTGAATTGCAAGGATGGTGATAGTTTTTTAGAGGTTAGAGGGGTAAAGTATCCTGATATGTTGGCATATTGGTTAGACATTAGCATGAGTCTCAACGAATGCCACTCTGAGTGCCTGAAAAACTGTAACTGCACTGCATATGCTAGTCCATACATAACTAATGGAGGCAGTGGCTGCGTGTTATGGTTTGGGGATCTCGTTGATACCAGAGAATATTCCGGGGCAGATAGCAAGCAAAACATGTATATTCGCTTACCAGTTTCAGAAATGCTTAATGGTATGTAATTTTTAAAAGAAATTCCATGGCATATAGCAAGCAACACATGTATATTCACTTACCAGTTTCATTGATCATATTGGCTGGTGCTTTTCATTGTAGATTATAGCAATAACTTGGAAGGAGAGAAGAAGAAGAAAACGCCTACAACGTTAATTCTGATATCAATTGCTACTGGAGTCCTTGTGTCTGGCTTTATCAATGGAGGTATTTTCTTTATGACGAGACGAAAGAGCCAAGGTAACAACTCTGATCTATTATGATTGACTGCTCAAAAGACAATCTTTTCCTTTTCTTTTGTTGAAAACATGCATTACAGCAGAGCATAGGGCATTATGTTCTGTTTCTCTTTGGTGACACCATAGAAAAGAAGAATGAGGATTTTGAATTACCTTTATTCAAGTATGCAACTATTGTGGCTGCTACTAACAACTTCTCGGAGGAAAACATGATTGGAGAAGGTGGTTTTGGTCTCGTTTACAAGGTAACATACTACATCAGACTTCCAAAGTTGAAAAAAAGAAGAAACTAATTACATCTTGACTCTTCAATTGACATGCATTTAAGCAGGGAAATTTGTCTTCTCAAGAAGAAATAGCCATCAAAAGATTGTCTAAAAGTTCAGGACAGGGTATTGAAGAGTTCAAAAACGAAGTTATCTTGATTTCCAAACTTCAACATACGAATCTGGTTAGACTGTTGGGATGTTGCATTGAAGGTGAAGAAATGATGCTGATCTACGAATACCTACAGAATAAAAGCCTTGATTATTTTGTTTTTGGTAAAACCTCAAATTATCCTTTATCGATCTGTTCGTTTGTGAAAACTACTTTTCTGATTTCAGTCTATCATTGCTTCAATGTGATAACATATCAACTATGTGCAGATGAAAGTAAGAAGACACGGTTGACATGGCCTAAACGCTTTAACATCATCATGGGAATTGCTAGAGGGCTTCTTTATTTGCATCATGATTCCAGATTAAAGATTATCCATCGAGATCTCAAAACCAGCAATATATTACTAGATGAGAATTTAAACCCAAAAATCTCAGACTTTGGCATAGCTAGAACTTTTGGAGAGGATCAACCTGTTTCGAGAACAAAAAGAGTTGTTGGGACTTTGTAAGCCTTTCCCTTTATTTTTACCACAAAAAAAGCACTTGGAAATTTTTAAAGGGATCTTACAACAACCCATAATTTTATGCAGTGGCTACATGGCTCCGGAATATGCAATTGCTGGGAAATTTTCAATAAAGTCCGACGTTTTTGGGATGGGAGTGATATTGTTAGAGATAGTGAGTGGAAGAAAGAACAGGGGGTTTGAATGCAGTGGCGATCATTATCATAGCCTCTTGGGACATGTACTCATCTCATCTTTGGCTAAATATTTTTGCAGTGTCTTTTTTGGTATTAGAAAAAGTAACAATCTTGTTATAATCCTGACAGGCATGGTTGCTATGGCAAGAAAACAGGATTCTTGAACTAATGGATGAATGTTTGAATGACTCATTCATTGAATCTGAAGTGAAAAGATGCATCCATGTCGGATTATTATGCGTTCAAAAGATTACTGAAGATAGGCCGGAGATGTCATCAGTGCTTTTCATGCTCGGAACAGATGGAGCTATGCTGCCTGAACCTAAAGAACCTGGATTTTTCATTGGAAGAAATTCCATCACCGAAGGAAATTGCATGCCACCAAGACAGATATCTGAGGTAAAAACAATCACAATAACTGATTTAGAAGCCAGATGATGAGATTTGGAGGCATAGATGAAAAGTTTTTTTTGACTATAAATCGACATTTCAGGGTTAAATTTTGAATGTATAGTTATGTCACACTAATTTGAAAGTAGATGTATCGATCCCCCAATTTTAGGATTTGAAATGTATTGTACTTAAATTTATAGAAACACGAAAATATTTGAGAACATGCCACTTTGACTTTCATGTATGAGGAGTCAGTTATTGCTTACAAGATGGCTTCTTTTGGAATCATGTAAGAAAATTGCACCATAATACTAAAATTGTGTCCACTATTTTCGCCTGGGCTTTCTTCGACTCTCCCCAATATTTTTTACTATAATGTAATCTACGCCTTTATAATTAGTTTAATAAAATACTACCTCCGTCCCAAAATAAATGACGTTTTAGCAACTAAAATTTGTCCCAAAATAATTGTCGTTTTCGTATTCCAAAGCATATTTACATGCAATATACCAAATATACCCTTATTTACTCACCTCAAATTAAATGTGTTAAAGAGATAAAAGCACCTCATTATTTAAACTTAAATAGGGGTAGATTGGACTTTTTATCACATTTCTTAATATATGTGCAAAAGGCTAAAACGTCATTTATTTTGCTAAAAGGAAAATTGCACCATAATACTAAAACGTAAAAACTTGCGTACCCCCGGTGCATCGTACCCCCAAAGGTATTATTAGTTTGGTATTAGGTATATATCCATGAGGTATTATTGGTGCATTCATAAGGTATTAGTGGTATATTTTTGAAGGTATTAGTGGTACACTCATAAGGTATTATTTGCATATTCATAAGGTATTACGTGTATAATTGAAATATATGTTTTAGTGAATGTATTATTCAAGATATTACTTGTTACATGTTAAGATATTACTCATATTATTTAAAGGTATTACAATAAGTGTTTGGGGTACGGTGCCCGGAGCACCAAGACCTACTCATACTAAAATTGTGACCACGATTTTCGCCTGGGCTTTCTTTTCACGATTTTCGCCTGGGCTTTCTTCGACTCTCTCCAATATTTTTTACTATGATGTAATCTACGCATTTTTAATTAGTTTAATAAAATATAACTCTTTTCTGTTTTATTTAAGTTAGGTATTATTTTAACTAGTAGTATACCCGTGCGATGCACGGTTTGTAATATACAATTGATTAGTTTTAAAAAAAATTAATATTATAATGTAATAATATTATCTTAACCTAAATTATCTATTAATAAGAATTTAATTATGTATCTTTAATGTGTCATATCTTAAATAATATTATAATTTAAAAAGCAAACAATAATATATAAATGTATATATATATATATATATATATCTATGTGTAACAATGCATTTTAATTTTAAATTCTATAATTGAAATATGAGGTTGTTAAATAAACATCAATTTTGTAAACGTACCCATTAATATTGTAACTTAAAATAAATTGAATCAAATTTAGTATTGAGAAATATTTATTATAAACGATAATTGATATCTAAAAAATATGCCACTTCATAAAGATATGTTGTGCATGTTACAGATTAATATAGATATAAGTACCATGATTAATATATTATCATGTTTTTTGATTCCTACTTATTAACAAATGTGTTAGTAAATAATTCTTTTGCATTCACAATTATAGATATCTTTAAAGAAAATATATAAATCTCATCAAATAACTAAAAGATCTTAATATGTATTAATAACGTAGCTAATTCAATATATCAAATAATTATACTAAAATATTTTTCATTGTTATTAATTTCTTAAATTTTGCACCAAAATGTAAATATAAAATTTATATTTTTGTTAACTAAAACAAAATCTAAAATAAAAAATAATTAATTTAAATATTATAATTTATATGAAATAGAGAAAAAAGATAAAATATATTTCATAACCTACCTACCTATAGGTATAGCCTAACCCAGTGGATCCCACAACCCTTAAAAGTATAAACTTTTTTTATTTTTGATTTATTTATTTCAACTACTTTCTTTCCATTTATAATATGTTAATTTGGGAGGGAAAATTAGTTATTGCTATTTTTATTGAAGGTCTTCTTTTTATATATATATAGATATAGATGTTACCTAATTTTTTAAGAATTTTGTACACTACCTTATCCAGTAATAGAGCCGCCAGATACATCAAAAATCAAGAAACTTGTATCTCTTAGATGGTTGATGTGCACCAGGTGCATGGATTTGGATTGGTGCAACTGAGGCGATCCGACCCGGATCCGTGCACCTGAATTTTTTTTTTCTTTTTTCGCTTCAAACTATTACCTTTATGTTGTAAGGATGTGACCTTTACATTATATAAGTGTGACCTTTATATATAAATGTTATGACCTTTATGTTCAGTAACTTAGGAAAAAATGAAGATTTTCAAGTTTTTTCGCTTCAGATTAAGACCTTTATGTTGTATTGTTGTAACATTTATGTACAATTCTTGTGACCTTTATGTACAAATATTATGACCTTTATAATCCATAACTTTGAAAAAAAATTGAAATTTTCAAAATTCAGTGCATTTTAAGGATGAATATATGTGCAGCTAATATTACATAAATGTAAATATGTACAAATTTTGCTAAAATTCTTCATTTTTTTTCTAAGTTAGAGTATATAAAGGTCATTACATTTATACATAAAGGTCACACTTATATAACATAAATGTCACATGCATATAACATAAAGGTAACAACCCGAAGCGAAAAAATAAAATTAAAAAAAATAAAATAAATAAAAGTGTACGGATCTGGGTCGACCCGAACCCGACCCGAATTGTATATACACCAGTTGCACAGGAGACTAACTCCTCTTAGATAATTCTGTACCTCATGCTTTAGAATAGGACTTATGTGCCCACACTCATTAATTATATTTATTTTATTCTGTTTTTCTTCTTATTCTCTCTCTTCATATAGCATTTTTTTTCTTCTTCCTCCTCTTCTTCTTCTTCTTCTTTCTCCTTCTTCAACCCGATCTGTTTTCTTCTTCTTCTTTTTCTTCTTATTCTTTAATTCAATCCGAACACACATATATACATACATACATATATATTTTTTTAGTTTTTGGGGAATCATCTATGGGGTCAAAGATGAAGGAACCCAACCTTTGTCTATCAAATCATCATTTTCCAATTAATGAGGGAGAATATTTTTTTGTTAACCCTAGCTCACCATTGATGCTTCCACTAGTTTTGTTCTACTTTTTTCAGATTTCAAATTTTTTGTTTAATCTCTATTGTTCTTTTATCTTCCTTAAGGTTTATATATTCAGAATTGTATATATATGTAATTTGATATGCAACTTTGTTGGTTATTGAATGATAGTATAAAGTTGTAGAAATCTGATTGAGTAGTATGAATTTGCAGAAAATTTGGGGAAGAAGATGATAAAATCGCATTTCACAATCTATTATTTATATATACATATCAATGAATCTTAAGAACAGACATTTAACACCTAAAAAGTATATATATAACACATATGGAGTATATATTAAACATATCAGACATATAATATGAAAATATTCTAAATGTATTACAAATATATTATATAGGTGATATAAGATCACATGCATCTATAAGATATAATAAATACAATTCCTTCAGATGTTATGAAAATATTTTAAAGGTATTACAAAAGATACTCTATAGGTGATATAAAATTACATGCATCTATGATATATACTAAATACACTTCCTTCAGGTGTTATGAAAATGTTATAACACATAAAGAACATACATATAACACCTATGAAGTATATATATGACACCTATCATTCAATCACATAATTTGAAAGACAAAAACTTTTATGCACCAGTTGCACGGATCTAGGATCCGTGCAACCGGGTCGACCCATTTACGCACCCAAAACGCACTTCCACGAGCCTCCCACGTGCCTGCACGCGCTCCCATGCGCCTGAACACTTGTGCTGAAGCTCACCCAAAATTCGCTCCAATAAACCAATCTTTGTGTATAGTTAAACCAACCTTTGTGTATAGTTAGACCAACCATATGTAGGTAGGTCTAACTATATACAAAGATATGTCTAACATATATAAAAATATGTTTAACTATATACAAAGGTATGTCTAACATATACAAATGTATGTCTAACACATACAAAGGTATGTCTAACACAACGTAAATGTATGTCTAACATAACGTATTGATATGTGCCAAAATTCAAAAATCAAGCCAAAAAAAGACAAGACATGAAATCTAGGCAGAACTGGTATGTTTAACATAGCTTAAAGGTATGTCTAACATAACGTAAAAGTATGTCTAACATAACCTATTGGTATGTGATTTTTTTCAAAAATCATGTGCGAAAAAAAATACGGTCCCCCGACCCGGATCCGACCCGGGTGCATAGATCTAAGATCCATGCACCTGATTCACAAAAGACCTACTCAATTTAAAATCTTCTTTATATGTGATACCTCAAGAACGTACATATAACACATAAATAGTATATATATATATATAACTCATATAGAGTATACATATAACACCTATTACTGAATCACATAATATGAAATCTTCTATATATGTGATACCTCAAGAACATAGATGTAACACCTAAGGAGTATATATATAACACTTATAGAGTATAACTATAACACTTATCACTGAATCATATAATATAACTATAACACCTACAGAGTACATATATAACACCTATAGAGTACATATATAACACCTATCACTGAATCACATAATGTGAAATCTAGTGTGCATGGGCGCACACCAGATCAGGTGGGGGCGCGTGGATGCGGCCCACACGTCGGGTTGGGTCAGGGGCATAGATCTTGGATCCGTGCCCCAGGTGCATATAAGTTTTGTTACATGCTTTATAGTTTGACTTGTATGTTTTTCTTTATACTTTTAATGTCGCACATGTATTTTAAGGTATTAAACAACAACATTTTCTAGAATAGTAGAATGTGTTATACTTATTGGGAAATTCTATCCACATCGCATCAAATACTAAACACACCCCATCATTTTTAAAATATAACAAAATTAAATAGATAAAGACTAAAATACCCTTATTAATTAATAAATAAGGAAAAAATTCACACTCCTATCCACACCCCTTTTTATTTTTTATTTTTTCACCTTTCACATTAATTTCAAGTTCAATTGATTTCCAAAATTCTTTTAAATAAAGAGTTGGTCTCTTGTGAGACTGTCTCACATGCGACCAAATTCAAGTATGTCTTTTATAGGTATAAGTATGTGTTTTTCAGCTATAAGTATGTGTTTTATAAGTATATTTTTACAGGTATAAACATGAGTTTTAGAAGTATGTCTTTTACACTCATAAGTATGTCTTTTTCAGTTATAAGTATGTGATCTGGAATTCCGTCGCATGTGCGACGGTTGCACGCGAGTTTTGTAGTTAAATAAATCCAATTTATTCCAATTTATCATTTTCCAATCTATATTCTTCTTAGATCCAAAATCATAAATAAATCAATATCAGACCCAACATGCATCCGTAAAATTAATTCATCTTTTAGAATTCATACATTTCTTTGACCAGAACAACACCGGGTGAGATGGTTTGCAACACCACCAGCTGGAAGATTATTGCCCCCAAACCATTTTACGAACAACTCCTCACTGTTCAACTTCAACCCTCAGGGAAGATGGTGTGCAAGTTATCCAGATCCTTCAGCAACTGCCTAGCACAACCTTGGTTCGTTTCCTACACCAGGTGTACAAGGTGATCCTTCCAAGGGATAAATCGATCGAACGGAAAACATGTTGAAGCAAAAACCTCTTTTTTATTAAGAACTAAAAATATTTATTATATATATGTAATCTCCTTTTGGGAGGAGAATACTAATTTAGCCTCTCATGGAGAAGGCTATTACTCGTATACACATATACTTGAAAAACTCAGAACACTCAAAATAATACAAAGATGTTTTTATTTTGAAGAAAACTAGGGAGAATGGTCAATGTCTCTAGTTTCCTTCTGCCTTGCTTATTTATAGGTAAGAATCCGGACTTGAAGTGCGGATTCCAAACTCGTTTAAGCTAGTTGTCCTCTTTTCTGAGTGGAACCTCCACTGAGTGAGTGCTTTGTCAGCTTTTCATCCCATGTGATTGTTGTCAGGGAATCAACTTTTCTTCCCTTAACTTTTATCCCATGTGATGCTTGTGGGGCGTGACTCAACGCATGTTACCTTTGTCGAGAAATCTTAGAAATTTGGCATTCGTGGTCCCCGTGGATAATTTTTCTTTTGGGCAGGCCCTTTGTCCTTATCTACCCCTCGCTCTCGTCGGTCGGGTTTGGGTCGGAACCCTTTCCCAAACTCGGGCTCTTTCTGATCTGGGTATGCTTGGCAGACGTGATCTGTCCATCGACCTACATGCACTATATTGCAGAATTTCCGATAGGTCTCTTTGCTTACCGGAAGCTTGTTTTCCCAAATGATCATTCTCTTCGTTTCAAAAAGGTCCTCTACAAAGCCTGTGGTTGTTCCTGTCATAGAATTTAGCAGAAAAGATCCATTCACCGAATTCTGAAAGAACTTGAAGGGATACTTGACTTTGTCCATTTCATTTAGACAAACCCAAAGTCCCCATGCTCATCGGGGTAGAAGCCTCATCTTCCGAAAATGCTCCTACCAAAATTGGAGTGTCCTCAGGAGAAGTCGTCTTGAGAGTTTTTAAGGCATTTCCATCTGGTCTCCTTAGCTTGATGAAATGAAATGCTTCATTGAAACCCTTCTTTGCGGGTTCTGGAGTTGCACTGAAAAAATACAATTCCAGAATATCACCTCTGGCCAAATGTGGATTATTGGCCCAAGTCTTGTGCACCGCTACCCCAATCCATTTATGTAGTTTCGAAATTTTGGGGAATCATGGTGAAACGGTATAGATTGAAGTAAGGGCTCCAAAGTTATAAAATTCATGTACTTTGTTTGGATGACTTCCTGGTTTTATCCAAACTCATGGGTATTTTCCAGAGACATCTATAATTGTTCTCTCCAGATTGATACCCTTCATTGTGATCAGCTTCTCCCATTGCCTTTGGTAAACCTGCATAGGGGAAACTTCAATCTCGTTAGTTTGAACCTTAGTTTTGCCAGTTTGTGGCCGAAGGTCCAACTTTCCCTCTTTTACCCCATAGGTGCTGGGTTGACTTGAAGACTCGGGTTTTGACACCGGAGCTTCAACATTTGCCACAATTGGTACATCCTCAAGGAATGCATCATCTGCAGTACTCTTGGTTATGATATTTGAATCCATAACTTTCGGGTTAGAGACTCGTTCTCTTGTTTCCCCCTTTTGCATCGTTGGAGATACAACCTGGAGAAGAGGCCCTTGCAGCGTAAAGTACAATTGTACCTGTGCTTGCTGACATGCTCTTATTAGACCAGGGACGTATCTCTGATCTTCTCGTTGAAGTCGTCCAGCGACTTCGGTATTGAGACATAAAGTCCCAAACCTCGTTCTAGGCTCTCTAGGTTTTTCCTGAGATGTCTAACTCGTTTGAGGACCTTGTCAGCGACATGTCCTTCCACCTCATGTCAAGAAATCTGCAAGATCATTTTCATAAGATTTCACAATGACAATATCATAATCATAATATTGACATTCAGCCTGCCATCTAAGTCGTCTAGCATTTTCTGTTTTAGATTCAATTTTATTTTTCAGAAAAGCTTTGACACTTGAATTATCAATCTTCAAAATGAACTTCTTAGCCAGTAAGAATAAAGACCATTTTTTGTAAGTCTTTCTGACTGTGAAGAACTCTTTCTCGTTGATATGCCATCGATCTATTTCAATTTCTGTGAATAAATCGTTGTAGTATTTGCATGACATTTCTCCATTTGGTGTAGCATTCATAATGACTGCTGCCCACCAATGATCACTGGCGTCTGTGTAGAGAACCAGTTCATCCTCGTCTTGGGGTATAACAAGTTTTGGAAGTTGTTGACAAACCTCTTTAAGTTGCTTAATCCCCTCTTGGTGTTCATCTTCCCATTTGAATATTGCGTATTTTTTCAATAATTGGCTAAACACCTTCCTATAATGTGCCAGATTGTTTATGAACATTCCGATGAAGTTAACAACTCTGAGAAAACTCTGAAGTTGTTTCTTGTCCTTGAGGGTATCTGGAAATCCTTGAATCTTTTCCACAATATGGTTTTGTAGGATGATTCCAGATTCATCGATCTCAATTCCAAGAAATTCAATCTGTCGTGTAGCAATTACTGCATTCTTTTTCACAAAGCACTAATCCTTATTTGTGACAAACATCTGAAAATATTTCCAAATGCTTGAGATGCTCTATCATGTTCTTGGATGCGATGAGCATATCATCGACGTATACGAACATTAAGCTGAAATAATCTTTAAAAAGATTATCCATCTTTCTCTGATATATCTGGGGAGCGTTTACCAATCCCATGGGCATCACGTTCCAGATATAATGTCCTTGTGGTGTGGAGAAAACTGTAAACTTCTTACTTTCTTCCTCCATCTTGATATGGTAGAATCCAGACTTACAATCGAATTTAGAGAATACCTTGGCACCTTTGATGCAGTTGACTAAGTGTTCTCTGCTCGGGATGAAGTATCCATCGAACTCCAAGATGTTATTAATCCCTTTGTAATTAATAACCAACCTTGACTTTCCTCTTTTGATTTCTCTATGATTCCTTACAAGGAATCCCGGACTGCTGTATGGAGAAACTCCTGGTGAGATTAACTTAAGGTACAGATGTTCCTTAAGTATTTTCTGCATATCCTCACGATCCTCTTGGTTCATAAGGATTGACTTGTATCTTATGAACTCGTGTTCCTTTCCGGGTTTAACCTTCAGAGATGCTTTGAGCTCGTTCTTGTTCCACCATGTCAAAGGATTTTCATTGTAATTCCTTTGGATCTTCTTCTTGATATCTTCGAGTAAAATCTGTTCATCAATGGAAATCTCACTCGATGAATTCTCCAATAGGCTTTTCCATAACTCTGAATTTGCCCCTGGAGGTACTTGATTTTCTCCTTGTACTCTAAACGAATACAAGTGATTATCCCATCCCTTGGTCCCCTTTTTTATTGGACGATACTGTCGGTAGGATAACAGTGCATCGCCAAATCTCTTTCTGTCCGCCATTTTTGGATGTCGAAGTTTGACTTCATCACCACACTTGCTGTGAAAAGTAATAGACATTTTTTTGTAGAATGCCTCTCGTAGTCTTTGGACAATAATCTTATGATCACATAGGGTTGTGAAAATAAGTTTTCTTGCCTCATTTTCCTATGTAAAACACTTGAATGTTTGTAGGAAATTGTTACCTAACAACACATCTGCGCCTGTATCATGAAAGTAGATTGGTGGCGTCTTGACTTTGTACCATGGGGTACCGCCTGTACCTCTGATCATGATTTCCGCTTGCTTGATTCCTCGATTAAGGATAAGAATCCTTTTACAGAAATCTCTTCCTGCGATAGCTGGTAGATCTTCTCCAATTTATTTAGGGAAAACTTCCTACTTTGCATTACATATTTCGGTGTCTGAGACGTCGATATAGACATCGAGATATTCGGCCTTGTATTCTTCATATATCATTCCGATAGAAATGTATATGGAGAATAGACTAGTGGTCATTTGACTCCGTATCTTTTATCTGCCACTGTGAACTCCATTCCATCTTGTAGTCTTTCCTAAGGTTTGTGATCCTCGAGAAACTCAATCCTAAGTATCAACTGATCTGGGATTCTTCCTGCAACTCCTCTGATAGTCAAGTCAATTTCACCCCCTTTTTAGGCTTCCTTGAAATTTTCCGACTATCGGTTGTTGGAGGTAATATAAGACATTACAAGGGAATATATTGTCTCCCTGAGTAATGTCGAATATCACTTCAACTCCTTTCCATCCTTCCGGGCACTTCAGCTCTCCTTGTGTTTTGAAAACATTTGGGATTCACTGGGTTGTGCTCGATCTTATCTCCTCCCAATGGCTACTGCTCATTAGCCTGTCTTGTTGGAAAGACATCCTCCCTGGCTCAATTATGAGACTTTGGCTCTTGTTGAAGACGGGTTGATCTTGGATCCTCATATCGATCTCCTTTATTGTTGGAGATTCTATAGGTTCCGGTAGAACTACCCTGGCAAAGTCCTCAAAGATTCTTAGAACTTCGATGAATTCATTTCTCAAGAATACATCTGAGTGATGTGTATTCGAGAGGGCATATGAAATCTTATAGGTGATCGAGTAGGGTCTATTCTCTTCTTTCATCAGATCTTTCTTTTTTGAAATCTTGATGAAGAGTTAAAACTCTGTTGAAGTCTCGATCTCCCAGATTGTATGCAATTCTCGGATAGACATTGAAGGCCAATTTTCTTGCATACAAATTTCCTGTAACTGCCCCAGGTATGAATCCTTGAGATTTGAGATTCGCTTGTCAAGAATTGCAAGATTGAGCGGTGAATCAATTCCCTCTTTGAAGGTTGCTTTAATAACAACTCTTATGGCTCCGATGTGAATCCATGAGAGTGTATTTGCAACTTCTCTCTTGACCCTGCTTTTGATCTCCTGTATTTCTCGGTAAGGGACCAATTGCATCTCGATCAGGTTACCAATGAATTCTATTGGGATGACAAATTCTCCGGTAGTCACTCTGTGGATAATTTGGTGTTTTATGCTGCGTAATCCAATTTTATCCAATGCTTTCTCCATAGCTCCAATGGTAAAATCATTGTATATCTGGAGCTTTGGATCTTCTTTCATAATCCTCATTAGAGTCTTATGAGACACCGTAGTGTGGGAGATAAATCCTGACATATCCTCTTTCATCGTTGATTGAAGAATTTCTTCTTCACTCTGATTATGAGCTAGATTCACTTCCATCTTCAGAATAGATCTCTTAATCCTCAAATTGATACACCTGTATGAGATCTTGATAGTAGACAACTTCATCGAGTTCGGGTGTTGCCTTGAACTGTCTAATTCATTGTTTCTGATTTTCTGGGCAATCTGTTGAGATATGCCCTCTTGCTCCACACGTTCAGCAATTGCAATCTTTAAAACTTTCATGGGCTCTGGTGTGAGCTCGTCTGAAAGTTCTCCTTCCTGGGGTTCTACTGGAACTTCCTTGATTTGAGCCTGATGAAAAAAACTCTACTCCTGTTTGGTGCTGGTCTTTGCCCTGATTTGTAATTCCGGGCCATTTGTTTTGACCACACTTTTCTTGGTCTCCATGAAGACCAACAACTGCCTCTCTTGGTGTAGCTTCCACGGTGGTATGGATGGCTCCGTTATTTCGGCATTTTATGCCTCCGTGGTTGACCTCCAACGACTGTTGGGATGTCATTCTCTTCACAACATAAGAGAACCATTTTATTGATTCCTCGCAGTCTCTTGTAGTTTTGGTAGAGTGTTGCTTGATGACACCATTATGATAACTTGACTTTTAAGAAGGACATTCTTCTGGCCACCGTATCTAGGTCATCTGCAGTCTTGTATTCCCTGATCAGCATTTCTCTCTTGGTATCTTTGCAAAAAATAATTGCGAAACCTCTTTGTCTTCCACCTTGGACTTCCATCGGTACTCGGTGAACAACTTGATATATTCGTCAATATGATAAATATCATGCAACTCGAGGCTGTAGAGGGCTTGTTTATATCTTTTTCTTTTTTCTTCCTCTAGTCCCTAAAAATAGTCTATGCCGATAAAATGGATTTTGAATAATTTAGCTATATTATCAACAATTCCTTTCAATGATTCACCAGCTGTAACGTTGTTTTTCATTTTTGGTGCTGTCATATCCCATGCGATCTGTACAGATCCTTTCAGACTCATCTCGAGTTGTAAGATGAATCCTTCTTTTATAAGATCGATAGTTCCTGCTGCAATCCTCATAGCTGATGCCCAATCATCGATAAGGATTTTACGGTTCTTGAAATCTGGGATGTTCAGATTTAACATCAACCCATACAGATGAATTGAGTCGAGCTGAGACTTTCCATAAGGCGTATTGAAAAGATTCGGCCTTTTGGAATGTGGTCGAGTTCCTGTAACAACAATGGGATCTCCTCCTATGGTGAAATCCCCCACGTGTGGCATTTGTTCGTCCACATGATGTGATCCGGAACTTTCTGCTACGTTGGGATTAACTGGTGGTCTCTGCTGTTGATCACAAGTAACCAAGGTAGATCCATCTCCTGCGTTCATCTTTAGATCCACAATACCTAATCCTGCGAAGGATTCGGCAAAGTCATGTAGATCTTGCAGATTTATCGTTTCCAAATCCATTACTTGTTTGTAACGGATTTTTCTTTGATGATGGTAATACGCTTTTCATCATCAGTCATGCGTCGCACAACTTCGGTTGACTTCCCATCTAAGTGTAAATAGGAAACTGTCCCGACATTGATACGTCTCCTTCCTCAGGATGAACTTGGTCGGTTCTCCAGACTTTTGACTCGTTCTTGAATATCATGAATGATTTCAAGAATCTATTTTTTATTTTTAATCATCGTCTCCATTTGGCTTTGGATCTGATGAACTTGTGTCGGTAGGTGATTATGGCGGTTGCCATAATTCTGCACCGTCTTCTGGATTTCTCTAAGATCTGTGGAAATCTTAGAGGTATCTGGAAGTATTTCCTTCCACTCGGGCGCTCCATCAGACATGAGTTTGATGGGCTGCTTCCTGATGATTCATCAGAATATAACATCTCGTTTACCACAAGGTAACCCATATGGTATGCGGCTTGTCTGTCGCACTGCCTCAAGGTCTCCTCGTCGGCACATGCGAGCTCTTTTTCCATATATTGGTCATACCAATATGTCTCCTTGTCTCGATGCTCTTGAGCATACATCGTCAAAATTTGACGATATCTCCTGTAGAATATAAATCTTGGACATTCTTCCAGATCCATTCTTTTCTCGTGTAATTCTCCTCACCAATTTGTGAATTACAAATAAATATAATAAATATAAATTTAGTTCTTAATAAAACTAGACTCTGATACCATTTTAGCCAGTACCCTGCTCCCGTTAATTGCCTACCGGCCGGTAAGGCCCATCCCCTAACTATGGGCCCTCAGGCCGAGAATCACAAGGGGATAAGGTTATACAGAGTGACGCTAAAAAAGGGTACCTATCAGCTTGCTAACACCACCCCAACTATGGGCCCTCAGACCGAGAATCACAGGGTGAGGTCAACTCCTACGGAGAGTCACGCTTCGCGTCAGGTCACGCGCGAGAGGCTCGGAGTTTTTTATAAACTCTGATACCATCTTACAGTCCCGAACGATACGTGGCGTTGTGATACAACCAGTTTACCTTGGTATCTCAAGGAGATAATAAAGGGGTATGTCAACAGTTTCTAACCTATATACCGTTTTCTCAGGGTTTGGATCTTCGAAATTATATAGATTAGATTAATAGTGGTATAAATTGAATTTATTTAAGATTTAGTTTGGAAATAGCAAAAGGAGTATGGAAATAGCAAAAAGTGGTGGTTCAAAAGCAAAAGTAGGGGTGTAAATAACCTTTTCAAAATATTTAATTATTTTATTAATAAGGTTATTTTTATCTTTTATTATTTTCTTTTATTTTTAATTTTAAATCATGGGGTGTTTTTAGTAATTGATGTGTTGTGCATTAGGGATGACAATGGGACAGGTCGGGGCGGGTAGTTAACTACCCAGACCCGTCCCGCGCCTACTACCTGTCGCCCCGCCCCGCGATCTGCCGCGGATCAGAAACTTTTGCCTCGTGCCCCGCCCCGCTTTTAAAAAAAATTAAAAAATAAATAAATAAAAAATTGTAATTTTTACATGAATAATTTGAAAAACACCTAATTATTAAATTATTAACTAAATAATTCGAATAATTATTTGATTGAATAATTGAAGTGATGATTTAATTTTACTATTTTATACACCCAACAACAAATTAAAAACATTATTTTACATGTAATATTACTACTTTAATCTTTTCTTTAATTAATTAAAATATGATCCTAAATTACTTATATATATGTATATATATACACATATACACTTAATTATCATAATATATACATTAATTGAGATTAATGTATATAAACTTAATTATCACAATATATGTTATGTATATTAATGTTAGAACTAGGCGGGGTGGACAGGACGGGGCGGGGCAGAGCGGGACACTGTGGGTACCCAGACCCGCCCCACCCCGAGCACGGGTCGGGTCCGCCCCGCCCCATTTCAAGCACGGGACGGATCCATCCTGTTTTAAGCATTGGACGGATCCACCCCACCCCAATCACCACGAGTCTGGTCGGGTTGACACAGATTGGTCAATTTTGCCATCCCTGTTGTGGATAGAATTTCCATACTATCAGGAAACTTTAGAAGTAAAGAAGAAAGGAGGGGCTTAGAATGCAGTGGCGATCCTTGTTGTCATACATGACAACCTCTTTGAGCCCTCTTGGAATGTTAAGGTTAAAGTCGTCTTCTTGAGAGAAAAAAAAAAGTTCTTGATTTTCTCTTGGAATGTTAAGGCCTGCACGTCATCTTCTTGATACTCATGGCGTTTTACTCTACCTTTTTATTTTATAGTTCATTTCAATTTTTTTGATGTTGATTCTTCAAGAATCTGCAAACCCATGATAATAATCCTACTTGGCAATGGAGCACTTCCTCTTCACTTTGGTTTTGTGCGCCCTGTTTCACACTATCGCCTTTCTGAAATTAGCAGTTGGAGTAGATTCCCTTTTTCCAAACCAAACCATTGCTATTGGCCAAACTTTGATTTCTCAAAGCCATGATTTTGAGATGGGGTTTTTCTCCCCTGGGAAATCAAGAAACACCTTCTTGGGGGCATGGTACAAGAACACACCAGATGTTGTATTCTGGGTTGCAAATAGGAAGGATCCCATCACTGATTCACAAGGAGTTACTTTTGCTATTTCTGGAAATGGAACCCTTGTTATAAGTGGAAGATCTGGGAGGGTTATTTGGTCGGCAAATCCATCTGGGCCAGCGTCAAATCCTGTTTTACAGCTCCTGGATACTGGAAACCTGGTCCTTCTGAACCAGACGATGGAAGAGGGTTCATCGGAGAGCCACTTATGGCAGAGCTTTGATTACCCAACTGACACGTGGCTACCTGGGATGACAATTGTGAGTGACACTGAAGCTGGTGTGGAGACATATTTAACGTCATGGAGAAATCTGGACGATCCTTCACCTGGAGAATATATTCACAAGATTGACAACGAGGGCTTGCCTGAGATTGTGACTTTTCGAGGGGAGAAGAAGATTTGTCGAACTGGAAAGTGGAATGGGGTTTCCTTCAATGGATTTCCACGCTCTCCGAATCACAATTTCGTGCCTGAATTTCAGTTCAAGAAAGAGAGATTGGTTGCTGTGACATCTCCTTTCCAGAACTCAACTGGTGGAAGGGGAAAGCTGGACATATATGGGACAGTTCAGCTATACACCATGAATCCAAGCAAAGATAAGTGGTATCGTGTGTATATATTTCCAGGAGACCAATGCGATGAGTATGGTCTGTGTGGCCCTAATGGTGTTTGCATCATTGAGAAGCCTGTCAGGTGCGACTGTTTGGAGGGTTTTGCTCCTAAATTCCCGCAGGAATGGGACCTTCAAGCATGGTCGGGTGGATGCACTAGAAAATCGCCATTGAATTGCCAGAATGGAGATGGTTTTCTAGAGGTGAAAGGAGTGAACTATCCTGATATGTTGGCATATTGGTTAAATACTAGCATGAGCCTCGACGAATGCCACTCTGAGTGCTTTAAAAACTGCGACTGCACTGCGTATGCTAATCCGTACGTGACTAATGGAGGCAGTGGCTGTGTGATGTGGTTTGGGGATCTCATTGATATCAAAGAATATTCTGGGGCCAATAGCTATCAAATTTTGTATATTCGATTACCAGTTTCTGAACTGCTTAATGGTATGTACTTTTGAGATGATATTCTGTTATAGATGGTGATTTTCATTGATCATAATTGACTGTGCTTTTCATTATAGCTTCTAGCAAGGACCTGGAGATAGAGAATAAGAAGAAGACCCCTACAAGGCAAGTACTGATATCAATTGCAACTGGAGTTCTTGTCTCTGGCTTTGTTAATGGAGTTATATTTTTTATGATGAGACAAAAGAGGCAAGGTAACATCTCTGAACTTTGTCAATTGACTGCTCAAAAGGTGGTGTGTTTTGTTTAAAATACACACTACTACAGAGCCTAAGGCACTATGCATTTTCTGTATATTCCCCTTCAACAGCCATAGGAAAGAAGAATGAGGATTTTGAATTACCATTATTCGAGTTTGCAGCTATTGTGGCTGCTACTAAGAACTTCTCCAAGGAAAACATGATTGGAGAAGGTGGTTTTGGCACTGTTTACAAGGTAACTTATTACATCAGAGTTCCCATGGAAGAACAAACACGATGTACTCCTTTATTGTTTCCAAGGTGAGAAGAGAAACATACATGTTGACTCTTTTAGTTGACTTGCATAAGCAGGGCAATTTGTCATCTGAAGAAGAAATAGCCTTCAAAAGATTGTCAAGAACCTCAGGACAGGGTCTCGACGAGTTCAAAAATGAAGTTATATTGATTTCCAAGCTTCAACATAAAAACCTTGTTAGACTGTTGGGATGTTGCATTGAAGGTGAAGAAAGGATTCTAGTCTATGAATACCTGCAGAATAAGAGCCTCGATTATTTTATTTTTGGTACGACCTGAGATTTAGCTTCATTGTTATTCGTTTTGTAAAACCCCTCTTAATCTCACTCTATCAAATTTAAGTGTGTTTCACTGTCATAACATGTTAAGAATGTGCAGATAAAAACCAGAAGACACTGTTGACATGGCCTAAACGCTTTGACATTATCATGGGAATTGCTAGAGGACTACTTTATTTACATCATGATTCCAGATTAAAGATTATACATCGTGATCTCAAAACCAGCAACATTCTACTAGATGGAAATTTAAATCCGAAAATCTCAGACTTCGGCTTAGCTAGAATTTTTGAAGAGGATCAACCTGTTTCCAGAACAAAAAGAATTATTGGGACTTAGTAAGCCTCTTCTTTTGTTTTACTTAAAATTTCAACACGACTAGTATAGAAAGTTTCTTAAGGGATCTTACAACCAATACTCTTATGCAGTGGCTATATGGCTCCAGAATATGTGATTGCTGGGAGATTTTCAGTAAAGTCCGACGTTTTTGGGATGGGAGTAATATTGTTAGAAATAGTTAGTGGAAAAAAGAACAGGGGCTTTGAACACAGTGATGATCAATATGATAGCCTCTTGGGACATGTACTTTTCCTTGTCTATGAAAGTTTGACTTTACTGATATTAAATGACAAACTAACAATCTTGTTTGAATCCTAACAGGCATGGTTGCTATGGCAAGAAAACAGGATTTTTGAGCTGATGGATGAATGTTTGGATGACACATTCATGGAATCTCAAGTGAAAAGATGCATACATGTCGGATTATTATGTGTTCAAAAATTTGCAGAAGATCGGCCCGAGATGTCATCAGTGATTTTCATGTTGGGAACAGATGGAGCAATGCTGCCTGAACCCAAAGAGCCTGGATTTTTCATTGGAAGAAGTTCCATCCGCGAAAGAAATTCCACGTCACCAACTCTGATGTCCGAGGGAAAAACAATCACAATCACTGATTTGGAGGCCAGATGATGAGGTTTCACTCAACTTACTATAAGTTTATATTGGTGTGCATTGATCAAGAGTTTTTGACTAAGGAGGTGTTTGGCTAAGCTTATTTTTAGAGCTTATAAACTATCATATCTTATAAGATGTTTAATTTAAATTTAATATAAGTTGTTGAAGTGTTTGGGTAAATAAGACGGTGGAGCTTATAAGTTGTTAGTAATGATATTTGTGTAATTTTAATGATTAAATTTGAAGGTGTTTTGAAAAATAAGCTCTTATTTTAGAAATAAGTTGGGATTTTCCAACTTTTCAAAAAATAGCTTATAAGCTCCTTACATCTTATAAGCTCATAAAATGATCTTATTTTTAAAAGTTAGTCAAACACTTTTGAGGTGCTTATAAGCACTTAGCATCTTATAAGCTTTTTTAAGGAGCTTATAAGCTTAGCCAAACACCCCCTAAAAATAGTCGTATCAATGCTATATTCCAAATGTGTTGTAATCTCACACTAATTTCACAGTGGTTCTGCCTATCCCCCAATTAGGATTTGATCTGTATTATTAGATAGATAATATTATGGAAATATCCTTTTTTGTGCAAAATCAAATCTAATACCTAAATGGCAGATTCTTGCAACACTTTGAGGGTAAGAAATGGCATAACATATTCTTTCAAAAACATAATGCATTACCAATTCATGACTGTTTTATGTACCGCTAAAACTCATGTAAAAAAATGTCATAAGCTAATGATCATGAGATGAAACCCATTTACTCACTTATCGAAGATTAGATCTGTTACAAGAGTCTCACTCATGGTGTGCTCATTAGAATCCAACCAATCTAATTTTCTCCGTAGTTATATTGTATTTTACCTGAAACTAATTAGACGGGCCCATCTATCATGTACCAATTATGTGCCACTTCCGAAACGGCGGCGCCGTTTGATTAAATGGGTTTATCAATATAATATTAATTAATAAAATGGGCCAAACAAATCAGCGCGCTGATAAGCCGAATCTTCATCTTAATCTTCTTCCTTATTTCTCTTTTTACTATTTTTCAATTCTCTTATTCTATTTAATTTATTCCATTGAATTTCTTGTTAGGCACTGCAACTCTTTATACATAAATTTAAGTTTTGTAATCAAATTGAAGAATTGTTGTTTCTTGTCAGCATTAATGCATTTATTAAGAACTAGAATTATTTATCTTAAAGAACTTGATATTTGAACAATTTAAATATTAAGAATTATTTATTGATACGTAGGATAAAAAAATGTTAAGTTCAAATCATAAAAGAATTTTTAAACGTATCAAATCTATAAATCAACCAAGCATTCCTATTTTCCATGCATCCATTTTATATTTGCAAAACATTCCACCGAGATAAGAAAATGAACAATTAATCACATTTATCATTGTAGCTAGCATCGTTTCTACCTTCTTCATAGTTTACATTATGGTCCACCAGACGATCAACATTATGTGATTCTTGTGCCTATAACAATAGTGAAAAATGTGAGTGTCTACTAAATTTGATTATATAAAAAGAAAAGGATTATAGTTATTATAATAGTGTTATAAGGACAATACCATTAGTAAACTAGTCATGCCCATAAAATATGGTGAAGTTTGAGCGAACTTTTGTTGACTTGAACTAGTAGCAGATAATACCTGTTATAAAGAGATACAAAAATGAAATTATATATATAGGCTCTATTATCAAAAACTAGAATTTATCAAAAATTCAAACATACCAGGGAATGTTGTAATGACAAAGGATACTGAGAATGAGTTTCGCCAATACTCAAATTATTAGCACAAGCACCTTGTGATTGCATTTGATATGCATACTACAAAGTTGAAAAATACGAACACATATCAATACATATTTACTAATGACAAGAATAATCTTAATAAAAATTATATAAGCAAACCTCAACTTGATTATGCTTTTGATATAATGTGATGGGCATGCCGGAGATATTTGCAAAATTTTCTTCAATACCCTATTTAAGAAAATAAAGAAAAAAAACAAAGAAACAAAATCTTATAAATTACATATTTTACATATTTAATGCTAGTAATTTTCAAAGAGATAATCAAAATTGAAAACAAAATACCTCAACTGGTATGAATCGGTAACAATAATTGAAGGTTGCCCCTTTTTGCTACCTACTTTCTTTTTTCTTGAAACATTCTCTAAGCCACATTTCAATCTCTTGCCTAAAACTGGTCTTTTCTTAATTTTAATTCCTTTGACCTTGAGAGCGTTGTTTTCACCAATTTGTGAATCAATATGATCTAAGAGCCTCCTTGTGCCATCTATAATTTGGTCTGACTCAACATTTTGCAGTCTCATATTTGAAAGTTTCACACCCAATTCTTTACTTTGTGAGCTCTCATCCACCATCTCAATTGCCTTGAGCAAACTATCCTTAACAATCCTATAAGAAACTTCATTGTCAGCTGCTTTTGTAACTAATTGGACATACAAACCACATAATTCCTTATATCGCATATTTCGAAGTATCTTCGGATCCAAATTGCTATTGTTAGCACTTGAATCTTGAAAATATCCAAATTTTGCTTTTCGTGTCCACCTTTTCAATATGTAATCATTTGGGATTGTGAAAATACTTCTCAACGTGCATATTTTCAGAATGTGTGAACATAAAATCCCAGTGAACTCAAACTTTCTACAGCTGCAATCAATTTTCCCCCTTGATGAATCAATTGTAACTGTATGGTGATAACTTCTGTTGTGAGGAGTTATTTTATATTTTGCAAGCATTCCACTATCACCAACACATTCTACACAAGTATCATGAGATTTATACCACTCTTGTTGAAACCACTTGAAAACCTCTGGAGTGTATATACTAGTTGCATGCTTCAAAATTTCAACAGGATACAACAAAGATAGAATGCTTGTATTTGATCTAAAGTCAGCTTTAAGTTCTTCATATCGACGATCTTCAAGTAGTCTTTGGAAGTGGTTAAAAAATTCTAAAAACTTGTGTTGATAGATAACGTACCTTTTCACAACACTATTCATGCTTTCACTTCTTTGGGTTGTAGTCATATCTGCACAAAACATTTGTCGCCCATAGACTAAAGCCCATTTTTCCTTTAGACCAAACATACGCCTTGACCAATCATTTTCTTCAAGTTCATAGTCAGTCAACATCTTATTCCATGGTGCAACAAAATCTTTCTCTTCTTCAAAATCGTATATGCATGAACAAAAATCTTTAGCAAAACTTTTGAAATGTGAAAACACCCCACTCAAATGGATGGCAGCATTTTGATAAATATGCCAAATACACAATCGATGATTAGTTTCAGGTCATTTGGAAACTAGAGCTTTTGCCATTGCTGCATCTTGATCATTAAGAATGGTTATTGGTTTTTTCTTCCACATAGCTTTGGTAAATGTATCAAATAACCACTCAAATGTCAAAGAGGTTTCATCATATAACAATGCAGCACCAAAAACTACACTTTGTTTGTGATGATTCACACCTACAAATAATGCAATTGGACGACCTTCATTATTTTTTCTATATGTTGTGTCAAAGCAAACAACATCTCCAAAAATTGAGTAATCCGCTCTCATTTTTCCATCGCACCAAAAAATATTGGTAATCAAATCATCTTCATCAACCTGGATAGAATAGAAAAAACTAGAATCATCAAATTGCATCTTATGCAAATACTCTAATACTCCTCCTGTGTCTCCTTTCATCATATTTCTTGTCCTTTTAGATCTCAAATAATTCTTGTAGTCCAAAGGAATGAAACCTAAATTCTCTCTTCCCCCTGCTTGTCTCACCATAAGATCATGAGAAGCTTTTGGTCGGATACCTACATCATTTGCCATTTGAATTTGCATCGCTGTTGATGAAGTTATATTCCTATGACTACTGTGTAGGTGTGTTTTGCTCGGACTTGAAAGATAATGATTATGATTTTCAACAAATTGAATCACACAAAATTTTCCATTTCGTCGATTGCTAACTTTCATTTTAGCATCACAACCAAACCTTGTTTCTGGACGAGGTGCTCTCACATAATTATCTCGTTTGTTAGTTCCCCTTTTTCCTTCAGCACTACAACAAAAGATCATGTCAGCTAAATTACCAGATTTATCTTTATGACTTTTGCTCCTCCTTATACCAAACCCAACTTGTTTAGCATACTTCAAATAAAATTGATAAGCATCTGCTTCATTGTCAAACTCCATACCAATCTTAGGAATCAATTCATCAGGTACAGTCAAATTAATATCTTTTTCACTTACAAAGTCGCACACCTGATTTTGTCTAAGTTCTACATCACATGAGCTATCTTTCTTTTGTTCTTCATTAGAGTCATCAAAATCCAACCGCCGACAAGACGTGAATTCACCTTCCATGACTTTATTATTTTGCATGACCCTAGCATAAAAAAGGAAAAAAAAACAAAATGAAGAAAGATCAAATAGAATAACTTGAAACTATAAGAACTATAAATGTACTAAAAATTACTAACTAAAAACAAAATTACTACATTAATATTGCTAATTGTAATTATTATAAAACTTCTACATTTATCATAATCGTTCCTCTAAAAAAATTACCAATCTGATTGAAACTCTAATTTACAAATAAAATATTGAAGAAACTAATATATACATACATATATATATATACTAGTATAACAATACGTGCGCTGCACGTGAGATATTTTATTTATATGATTTATTTATAAATATTTTTATTTTGAAGATAATAAGTACCATTTTTTAAGATATAAGAATTTTATTAGTTACAATAAATTCTTTAAAGTTCAATAAAAAATTATTAAAAATTATAAATCAAATTGTTTACTCATGCTTTAAAAACATCTTATTTCTATTATATCATAAAACAAAGAAAGTTAGGTCTATTTTATTTGTTAACTAATAATATTTATAGTGTAAAATCATTTTCAAATCAATAGATATAAATATTTTGTGTTTTCCCTTAAAGGAAAATGCACTACTTACACATGTGATTAATAAATGTTTTATGTTTTCCTCTACATTGTTAAAGTTAACTACTATGTTTTCCAAGAGTTGGTAGTGCAAAATTATAAACTTTTTTGATGTTTTTACCACAATTTTAATGTTTTGCATTACATAAAAAACTTTATTACTTAAATTGCCAAGTAACTTTGGTCGTTTAGCAAAATTGGACTTTGATTTTTTGGGCCGACAATTTTGGACTTTATGTTTTCGAGCTTCACAAATTTTAACCAAATTGGAAAAAGAAAATCATCATCAATTATGAACTTCATCATCTCTCGTCATCTTCCTCACTGCACTGCCATTGCCACCTCCGATCCACCACCATCACCCCCACGATCAACATCATCTTCTGCCTCATTTTTCTCTGATCTTCATCACCGTCACCGCAACCGACATCCTTAGATTTGTTACCACCATCCTCCGATCCACCATCACCATTTTTGCAGCTGCCCATCGATCTCAACACTTTGAAGCCCCTGTCTGATCTTCATCATCTCCCACCGTCACCTTCTCTTCTGATTTTCATCATCGCCACCACCATCTTAAGATCCACCACCACCGCTGCAACTTCCAAATTCAAATATCCTCCGTCCACCCTCCAAGACCAGTTGGAAGAGTGATCATTCCACCCCAAAATTGTGTTGAAGCCCATAATGACGTCACTATCATCGTGACTCCATTTTCGAATTGTGTCTACCCGACCTAATAGAAGATGTCACTCTTGAGGATTTGGTGAAATTTCCGAATTGTGTTAGGGATTTGGGGACATTTCATATTTTTCAATTTTTTTGGTTTTTTTATTTTTAATCCAAAATTAAATGAATTTTAGATATTTGATTCCATATCAACAATGTGGGTTGAATAGCCTGAAAATTGGACATCAAGTCAAGCTGGACATCATGTACGATTCACATGTAATTTGAGCTAAATTAGGCGATTCGGGCTCAATTTGGAAAAAATTCATGAAGTTCGAAACATAAAGTTTTAAATTTCCAGCCCGAAAAGTTAAAATTTATTTTTGTCAAATGAGAAAAGTTACTGGGCTATTTAAGTAATAAACTCTTACATTTATATCGTTTCTCACTCCTATATTCATAATATTTTAATATTCTTCTTTGTATTTTCTTTTTAAATATTTGCAACCTTAATTAAATATGAATTTATATCTTCGTAAATTTTCTTTGAAATATTCTCCTAGAGATGCTTATTCTTAAGGGTATTTTTGTCTTATTAATAATTAATTTTTCATTTATTTTTATTGCATCTTCATCTTCCAACAAATAACGCATTGATGTTGTCACATCACTGCTACATACATGATTTATTTATAAATATTTTTCTTTTGAAGACACTAAATACCATTTTTTAAGATATAAAAATTTTATTAGTCACAATAATTTCTTTAAAATTTAAGCATGAATTAGTTAAAAGTTATCAATAA
This sequence comes from Scutellaria baicalensis, assembly GCA_005771605.1. Taxonomy (NCBI): domain Eukaryota; kingdom Viridiplantae; phylum Streptophyta; class Magnoliopsida; order Lamiales; family Lamiaceae; genus Scutellaria; species Scutellaria baicalensis. The sequence continues at coordinate 13,644,889 of CM016724.1, read as the reverse complement.
ATTGTTTAGTCATGTTTTAAAAACATCTTCTTTCTATTTTATAGACTTATTTCTATTTTATTTGATAAGTAACTAATATTTACAGTCTAACTCATTTCGAAATCAATGAATCTAAAAATTATGTGTTTTTTCCATGTGTTAAAAGAAATACACCACTTACATGTGTGATTTAATAAATGTTACATGTTTTGTTCAAGTACTACAACCTTTGGAATGATACTTATATGTCACTTCAATGGAATATTCCCCGGAAATGCTTATTTTGAAGATAGTTTCTCTTTAATTAATCAATCAATTAATTAATTAATTTTTCATTTATTTTAGTTGCATCTTCGTCCTTCAACCAACCACTCATCGGTGGCTGCCATATTATTGCTACTGGAAAAACTCAAATCTTCAATTTTCATCTCAATCTCATGTTTAGGGTCAAATTCAATTATACATCATCTTAATTTCTTTTAGTTTTTAAATAAAATATGACACAAACATCAATACCATCAAATAACCATCCCCAAAGTCGTCGAAAAACTCCATAGCTGTCCCTTAAGCTCAAAATCGTATTTCCTCAATATTTTAATCAAAATGAAAAAAATTCAGGTCAAATTAATTATCTCTAAAAGCTCAACCAAGGGTGCAACTCAATTATTAATATTTTGGATATCGAATTTGATATTTCTTTCAAGGTTTTAAAAATAGTGTTTATTAATATTCTTAGTTTTATGTCATATTAATATTTACTATCATTTATTTTATTATACTATAAACAATGTTTTATAATTATTTAAATGTTCTTTTTAATTTATATATATATATATATTATGTTTATAAAGTATAAGAGACACATTTCTCTTTCTATCAATACATTTAAATATAAGTGTGGAATCTTAAATAATTTCCACATAATCATGGATTATATATCATTAATATTTATAAATGCTTGATACAATATTAACATTTCTCATGTTAAATTTCTTTCTATCAATATGTTTAATATAGATGATAAATCTTAGATAATTTCCACATAATCAATTATAGATCATTAATATTTAGAAATATTTGATACAATATTAATGTTTGGTCTCTTGTTCATGTTATGATAATTAAAGTGACATATCATATATTATATATTCATGTGTAACCATTATTTACAGAAATAATAATTTATTTTAATTATTATTTTTCTTTAAACTTCTAATTCGATATTTATATTTATCATTACTCAACCTTTTTGCACAAATGTATCCGAAGTTTGATACTTTACTATAAAACTACTAACCTTAGCGAATGACTTATAGCACGATATAGTGAGATATTGTCTCCAAGATGCTTATTTTTAGGGTATTTTTGTCTTTTGATTAATTAAATAATTTTTCATTTATTTTTGTTGAATTTTCCTCCTTTAACCATTAGCTTGCTGATGGCTGCTATTAGTTGTCTATTATCATTCGCAAATGTTGGTGATGATATTATAAAATTCCAAAGTTCAGGTACCTATATATAATACTTAATTTAAGTTTGATAGATTATTTGAACCAAAGTCTCTATGTCTTCCAAATAAATCTCCATGGTTATTTGATTTTATTTTCTTTTGATTTTGGTACTTATAGAAAGATAATTATATTTTGCCTCCAATTTTGGTAGCTATACGTTAGCAGTTTAATTATAGACCAATACAGTGGAATATTGTCCCGAAGATGCTTATTCTTGAGGGTATTTTTGTTTTTTGATTAATTAATTTCTCAATTATATTTGGTGCTTGCTGATGACTGTCACATTACCACTAACGAAAAACCCTCAAAACTCTCATTGTCATCTCAATTCCTATGTTTTGGGGTCAAATTCAACTACACATCATTTCATAAACTTTTCATAAAAATATGACAAAAGACACACCAATATCATCAAATAATCCCCATCATAGTCGTCAAATAACTTCATGACTGTTCTACAAGTTGAAAACCAAACTTCCTCTAAATCGTAACCAAATGGCTCAAATTTCTCTCGTTTATTCTCGAATTGAAGGCATGATTTTGAGAATTTAAAATATAATAAGAACTATTGTGATTTCTATAAACTTTTCAAACTTACAGCCTCCACCCCAATACTTTTAAGAGATAAAAATATTCTTCGAAATAAATATCTTCAGGGGAATTTTCCACCATCGACAGCATTTTGTTGCCTATTAGTATCATTCGCAAAGATTGGTGATGGTATTATAAAATTTCGAAGTTCAAGTACATATAGTACTTAGTTTGATAGATTATTTGAACCAAAGTCTCTATGTCTTCCAAATAAATCTCGATGATTATTTAATTTTATTTCCTTTTGATTTTGGTAATTCAAACTCACTGATTCTTATATAAAGATAATTATATTTTGCCTCCAATTTTGGTTGCTACGTCAGCAGTTTTGAAAATTTAGACCAAAAAAAAGACTGAAATTGAAAAATATTAAAACATAGACGACCAAAATTGAATATTTAATTGTCAAAAAAATGGAAATTGTCTTACATATAAAACCAAAATTGAAATTATCCCTAACTTCAAATAGTACAATACTTTAATAAAAATATTAAATTTATAGTATAACTTTTTTTTTTTCATAAGCTTTTAATATATCATTGAAAAGCTCTTTAAATATATATTAATATGATCCTAATTTTAGTCTCAAATTTAGAATGTTATAGAAGAATAATTTTAATTTGATAGATTAGTTGAACCAAAGTCTAATCTCCATGGTTATTTAATTTTATTTCCTTTTGATTTGGTAATTCAAACTGATTTTTATATAAAGATAATTATATTTTGTCTCCAATTTTGGTAGCTACGTCAGCAATTTTAAAAATTTAGACAAATAAATGACTGAAATTGAAAAACATTGAAACGTAGAGGACCAAAATTGAAAAACGAATACTTAATTGTCAAAAAAAATGGAAATTGTCTTACATATAAAACCAAAATTGAAATTATCCCTAACTTCTAATAGTATAATACTTTAATAAAAATATTAAATTTATACTATAACTTTTTTTTTCATAAGCTTTTAATATATCGTTGAAAAGCCTATAAATGTATATTAATATGATCAAACTAATTTTAGTCACAAATTTAGAATTTTATAGAAAAAAAATAATCAATTCATGTAATTTTTTTTCTAGAAGAGTTGTACATGTAAAGAACTCTAGAAAAATAAATAAAAATTAAATTACATTACTAAATAAAGAGTTTTATTTTAGTAGGATTTTATTTCACATCAATTAAATTTAATATGAGGGTTAACTTTGGCATTACAAAAAATGGACGAAACATCCATACTTATATAGTGTTATAGATATATAATTGGGATGATTAGATAATATTAAAACAAGAATTATGCAATAAAAGGAAGAAAGAGTGCAGAAAACATACTCGAATTGCTGCTGTCGTGAGCCGAGCCAACGTACTGAGTTGAGGGATCAGAGATCAGTGCGTCGAGAATTTGATTGCAAAACTTATATTTATGTATAAAGATTTGTAGTGCCTAACAAGAAATTCAATGGAATAAAAAAAAAGAAATAAGGAAGAAAATTAAGATGAAAATATGGAAATATTATGTGGAAGATTCGGCTTATCGGCGTGCTGATATGTTTGGCCCCTTTTATTAATTAATATTATATTGGTAAACTCATTTAATTAAACGGCACCGTTTCGAAATTGGCACATAATTGGTACATGATAGATGGGCCATGGGATCCCGTCTGGAAACTAATAAACGTAATAGACAACGGCAATTACTAATATCAAGTTGTTGACTTTACAATTTTACATGACTTTCTTTGTGTGTTGACAAATCAAGTCCTGTTAATGAGGTAATTCTGAAAAGGACCTTTTTAAGCTGTAGTATAATTTTTCGTATTAGATGTTGAATATTCTTTGTATGTTGAATTTCACAACCCTAGATCCTAGCCTTGATGGCTCTTTTAAATTGACTAAATATTATTTTCCATTATTTTCCAAGCCAGCAAGCTTCTTTTAATCCCTTTTTATATCTCATATCAACATATTATTATTATATTGATTTCTCAAGTATCTTAATCCCATTTAAAAATGGCACACCTTTTCCTTTTCACTTCAGTTTTGTGCGCCCTGTTTCTGAAATTATCAGTTGGAGTAGATTCACTTTTTCCAAATCAATCCATTTCTATTGGCCAAACTTTGGTTTCTGAAAGCCAGGATTTTGAGATGGGGTTTTTCTCTCCTGGGAAATCCAAGAATAGCTTCTTGGGTATATGGTACAAATTCACACCAGATGTTGTAGTTTGGGTGGCAAATAGAAATAATCCCATCACTCACACACAAGGAGTTACTTCTGGTATTTCCAGAAATGGAACTCTTGTTATAAGTAGTAGAGATGGAAGCCTTATCTGGTCGGCAAATCCATCCATGCCAGCATCAAATCCAGTTTTACAGCTCTTGGATAATGGAAACTTGGTTGTCGTGAACCAGACAATGGAAGGTGGTTCATCAGAGAGCTACTTATGGCAAAGCTTTGATTACCCAACCGACACTTGGTTACCTGGCATGAAGATGATTGATGATGTTGATGCTGGTGTGGAGACGTATATGATCTCATGGAGAAACTTGGATGATCCTTCACCTGGAGATTTTGTGTACAAGATCGAAAACCAGGGCTTGCCTCAGTTTGTGCTTTATAGAGGGGAAAAGAAAGTGTGGCGAACTGGAAAGTGGAATGGGCTTTACTTCAATGGATATCAACGATTCCCCAATCCAATTTCCAGTCCAACATTATTTTTCAAAGGAGAGAGATTGATAGCTTTGGAGGCGCCTTATGACAGCTCAACTGCCAAGAGAGGAAACATAGACATATTTGGCACACTTCACCTATACACTATGAATTCGAGAAAAGATAAGTGGAATCGTGTCAATGCATTTCCAGGGGACCAATGTGACGAATATGGTCTGTGTGGTCCTAACGGTCTTTGCATAATTGAAAAGACTATCAGGTGCCAGTGTTTAAAGGGTTTTGCTCCTAAATTCCCGAAAGAATGGGAAATTCAAGATTGGTCTGGTGGATGCTCAAGAAAGTCAAGATTGAATTGCAAGAATGGTGATAGTTTTTTAGAGGTGAAAGGGGTAAAGTATCCTGATATGTTGGCATATTGGTTAAACATTAGCATGAGTCTCGATGAGTGCCACTCTGAGTGCCTGAAAAACTGTAACTGCACAGCATATGCTAATCCATACATAACTAATGGAGGCAGTGGTTGCGTGTTATGGTTTGGGGATCTCATTGATACCAGAGAATATTTCGGGGCAGATAGGAAGCAAAACATGTATATTCGCGTACCAGTTTCAGAAATGCTTAATGGTATGTACTTTTGAGACTTGATGAAATCTTTAATACTGTCTCTAACTACTAGACTTTTGTTGATTGTTTAGCTGCTTGAACTTTGTAATACATTCATAGTTTGTCAAACACAATGAACTGACTATTTGTGTAATAAGCTACTAGCTGTAGATATAAGATTGTGTTTTAATTTTAGAATCGGACAAGTACAAGGCATAGAAAATAGAAATGATATTCTGTTATAGTCTTGAACTGAATCCCATCTTCCATGTTTTTTCCTCAGCTCCAAAACCTCATCACTTACATTAGCTGGTGCATTTCATTGTAGATTCTAGCAATGACTTGGAGAAAGAGAATAAGAAAACACCCACTAAGATAATACTGATATCAGTTGCTTCTGGAATTCTCATCTCTGGCTTTATAAATGGAGGTCTTTTTTTACTGACGAAACGAAAGAAGCAAGGTATCAAATCCGAATTGTAACAATTGACTGCTCAAAAGTTGTCTTCATTATTTTGGGTTGAAAGCTTGAGACATTATTTTCTGCTTTTCCTGTCACAGCCACAAAAAAGAACAATGAGGATGTAGAATTACCTTTATTCAAATTTACAACTATTGTGGCTGCTACTAACAATTTCTCCAAGGAAAACATGATTGGAGAAGGTGGTTTTGGTCCCGTTTACAAGGTAACACATATTTCATCCGAGTTCATAGGTTGAAAAAACAAAATTTTAATCCAACTCTTTAACTGACATGGATAAGCAGGGCAATTTGTCATCAGAAGAAGAAATAGCTATCAAAAGATTATCAAGAACTTCAGGACAGGGTACTGAAGAGTTCAAAAACGAAGTTATCTTGATTTCCAAACTTCAACATACAAATCTTGTTAGATTGTTGGGATGTTGCATTGAAGGTGAAGAAAGGATGCTAATCTATGAATATCTGGAGAATAAAAGCCTTGATTATTTTGTTTTCGGTAAAGCCTACAATAATCCTTCATTTTTTATTTCATTTGTGAATTACCTTTTAATTTCTCTTTACAAATTGAAGAGTCTAATTTTTTTTTGGTGCCATAACATATCAACTATGTGCAGATAAAAGTCAGAAAACACTTTTGACATGGCCTAAGCGTTTTAACATCATCATGGGAATTGCTAGAGGACTTCTCTATTTGCATCATGATTCCAGATTAAAGATTATCCATCGAGATCTCAAAACTTGCAATATATTACTAGATGGTAATTTAAACCCAAAAATCTCAGATTTTGGCATAGCTAGAACTTTCAGAGAGGATCAACCTGTTTCGAGAACAAAAAGAGTTGTTGGGACTTAGTAAGATTTTTTTGCATTCTTTTACTTAAACTTTAACAAAAATACTTTAGATCTGCAAAGCGAACTTACTACTACAAATTATTAATTTTATGCAGTGGCTACATGGCTCCGGAATATGCAATTGCCGGGAAATTTTCTGTAAAGTCCGACATTTTTGGGATGGGAGTGATATTGTTAGAGATATTGAGTGGAAAAAAGAATAAAGGGTTTGAATGCAGCGGTGATCATCATCATAGCCTCTTGGGACATGTACTTCTTCCTTGCCACAAAACTTTGTTTTGTGTCTGTTGATATTAGAACAACTAACAATGTTGTTGCAATTCTGACAGGCATGGTTGCTATGGCAAGAAAACAAGATTCTTGAGCTAATGGATGAATGTTTGAATGACACGTTCATCGAATCTGAAGTGAAAAGATGCATTCATGTCGGATTATTGTGTGTTCAGAAATCAGCAGAAGATCGGCCATTGATGTCATCAGTGCTTTTCATGCTAGGAACTGATGGAGCTGTTTTGCCTGAACCCAAAGAACCTGGATTTTTCTTTAGAAACAGTTCTATTGATGGAATAAATCGCACATCACCAAGTTTGATGTCTGAGATGAACTCAGTTACCATAACTGATTTAGGGGGCAGATGAAGATTCCTAATCAGTCAACTCATTTAAATTTATTCTTTGTGAACATTCTAATAAATGTTCAGTTGCTGAGAAAAAATGTTCTCATCAATGTTTTGTTCAAAGTTAATATATATGCCAAAGAACAGGTAATCATATTAGCTTGAACGGGATTGAGAAGGAACAGGTGTCAGGAATCCTGTCCCAATATAATTTATTCGTACTTGTAAATGTATGGCTGAATCAAAGGGAGAAGATAAGCTGAAGAAAGTTCACATAAAATCATAAGTGTTTTATTCGAAGTTAAAAGACAACGCTTTTATAAGCGTTGTCTAATTGGAACAAAAGTGTTGTGGAAGATTATTGCATTTAAAAGAAGCGTGAACAGTAGAAGCGCACTTTCACTTAAAAAGTCGTGCTTCAGGTTTTGAACTAAAGTCGCCAGCTTCACTTCTAACCCTAGTCGCATTTCCACTTACAAAAGCGTGGAAATAAACTTTGATCTTTTGTTTAAATCTTGCGAGCTAATCATGCAACGACATGTGGCCTGGGAGTTAGTTAAGTTAGTTGGATGTGCAGCAAAGTCGAAAAACAGAGCATGAAACAGCCAAGTTCAAGATCATCCACAGATCTCATTTCTGATCCGTTCGATCTGATTCAAAGTGCATTGTAAAGCCTATAAATAGGGCTGTATAGGGTAGTTTTCATATTAGATTGACATTTAGATTCTTGAGAGATAAGTGTGTGTAAAGTGAGCTTGTTCATCTGTGTTTTGAGAGTTTGATCTGCTATTTGCAGATTGTTGTACTTCGTTTTTGTTTCGATTGAATGAAATAATCCCTCCCCATTGTTCCCGTGGACGTAGGCCTCAAAGCCGAACCACGTAAGATCGCTTGTGTGTTGATTTCTTTGAGTTTTACTTTGCAAGATTGAAGTAGTGGTGTGTGTTCTTAAGAGTTGGAGCAATTTGGTGTAATTCTCTGACAAATTGGTGCCGTCTGTGGGAAGAGAAGGTGAAGAATGGCCACCACAAAGTTTGACATCGAGCGTTTCAATGGGAAAGGGGACTTCGGCCTTTGGAGGATCAAGATCAAGGCACTTTTGGTGCAACAGGGATTAGACATGGCTCTTCTTGGGCCTGAAGCTTTTCCTGAAGGTTTCAGAATGGAGGACAAGAATCAGATTCTTGTAAAGGCTCACAGTACACTCATCTTGAGTTTAGGGGATAAAGTTCTCAGAGAAGTATCCAAGGAGACCATAGCCATGGCAGTGTGGAACAAGCTAGAGAGTCTATACATGGTGAAAACCATAGCCAATAGGTTGTACATGAAGAAGAGACTATATACTTTCAAGATGACTGAAGATAAACCTATCTTGGATCAATTGGAGGAGTTCAACAAGGTTCTTGATGATTTAGAAGATATTGAAGTCAAGTTAATGGAGGAGGACAAAGCCTTGATGTTGCTGAGTACTCTTCCTAAGACATATGAGCACTTCATAGATACTATGCTATATGGTAGGCAGCATGATCTAACCTTTGAGGAGGTGGTTGTTGCTTTGAAGACCAAGGAACTCTCAAAGAATTCAGAAGGGAAGCCAAAGCCTGCAGCTGAGGGTCTAACCATCAAAGCAAGGAAAGAAGAAGTTCCAAAAGAAACAAAATAAACAGCATCAAGATCACAAGAAAACTGAGCCAAATCAGAACTCAAATGAAGATGTGGAGCTGAATAGATGTTTTCATTGTCATAAACCTGGACATCACAAGAAGGATTGCCTAAAGTACAAGCAGTTTCTGAAGAGTAAGGGTAAGAGCCAATCAAGTCAAGCAAATCAGATTCCAGAAGCTGAAAATCAAAATTTAGGCTATGAGTCAGCTGAGGTCCTAGCCATAACATCCACCAAAGTCAATGATGAATGGATCTTAGACTCAGGGTGTTCATTTCACATGACTCCCATCAAGGATTCTTTCCAAGAACTCAGGCTGAAGATGGAGGAATTGTTATGTTTGGAAATGATTTTAGTTGCAAGGTGAAAGGAACAGGTTCTGTGGCCCTAAGGATGTTTGATGGAGTGATTAGCAGAGCTAAAGAGAAACCTAATATCTCTAGGGATGCTTGATACACAAGGCTACACATTTCATTCTGAAGATGGAACACTCTCAGTCTCAAAAGGGGACAGAAAAGTGATGCTAGGTACCAAGAGAAATGAGCTCTATTATCTTCAAGGTGAGGTTTGTGTTGGCAGCTTGAATTCAGCTCAGGAAATGGATAGAACCTTATTATGACATAGGAGGCTTGGGCATATGAGTGAAGGAGGTCTTCTGGAATTAGCAAAGCAACAAGTGTTTGGTAAAGATAAGATAAGCAAGCTGGAGTTTTGTGATTCTTGTGTTTTAGGAAAGAATAAGAGGCTGCCATTTAAGAAGGGGCAACATTTCTCAAAGGGACCATTGGAATATGTACACTCAGATCTTTGGGGGCCTTCAAGGACTCAAACTAGAAGTGGAGGAAGATACTTCATGTCATTGATAGATGATTACTCAAGGAAGGTGTGGGTATACATTTTGAAATCAAAGGATCAAGCTTTTGCTACCTTCAAAGAGTGGCTCACTGAAACTGAAAATCAGTCAGGCAGGAAGCTCAAGTGTTTGAGGACTGACAATGGCTTGGAGTTCACCTCTGAGGAGTTCAATGGTTTTTGCAGGGAGAAAGGCATCCTAAGGCACAAGACTGCTCCAGGCACACCACAACAAAATGATTTAGCTAAAAGAATGAACCAAACCATCTTGAACAAGGTAAGATGTATGCTTATTAGTTCTGGTTTAACTAACTCTTTTTGGGGTGAAGCTGTAGCTACTGCAGTGCATTTGATCAATAGAAGCCCATCATCTGCCATTGAGTTCAAAACACCTGAGGAGAAATGGAGTGGATCACCTGCAGACTAAGCAACTTGAGGGTCTTTGGCTGCATGGCTTATGCTCACATCACTCAGGATAAGCTTGCACCTAGGGCTCTCAAGTGTGTCTTTCTAGGCTATCCAAAGGGAGTCAAAGGCTATAAATTATGGTGCTTTGAGAAGGAGTATCAAAAGTGTATAATCAGCAAAGATGTTGTCTTTGATGAGAATAAGATGCCACTGAAGAAGGAGGAAGAAAACACCACTAGAACTTCATCTTCTTCACAGGAATCTCAGGTTGAGGTGGAACCTCTTGTCATTGATCAGAATCTGGAGGCCAGCTCAGAAGAAGAAGGAGATGCAGAAGGTTCAGATCAAGATGATGATGGTGATCAGCTAGCTAACTATCAATTGGTTAGGGATAGACCAAGGAGACAGATCAGACCTCCAGAAAGATTTGGCCAAGCTAATTCAGTTTCATTTGCTCTTCTCACTGCACAAGAGCTGGAGAGTGCTGATCTTGCTACATATAAACAAGCTATTAGTGGATCACACAAGGAGCAATGGCTTGTAGCTATACAAGAGGAGTTGAATTCTTTGGATAAGAACCAAACTTGGGAGATTGTAGATAAACCTCAAAAGCAAAAGCTTGTAGGCTGCAAGTGGATATTTAGAAGAAAGGTGGAGGTAACTAAGGGAGACAAAATCAGATTCAAAGCTAGGTTGGTAGCTAAGGGATTTACCCAAAAGGAAGGGGTGGATTATACTGAGCTTTTTTCCCCTGTGGTTAAGCATTGCCCCATAAGAATATTGCTGGCTATGGTTGCACAATTCAACATGTATCTTCATCAATTGGATGTTACAACAACATTTCTTCATGGTCAACTAAAGGAGAGGATCTATATGGTGATTCCAGAAGGATTGCATGTAGATGACAAGGAGAACAAGGCATGCTTGCTCAGGAAATCTTTGTATGGCCTCAAGCAATCTCCAAGGCAATGGTATCTCAGGTTTGATCAATTTATGGTTAAGGCTGGTTTTACTAGAAGCAAGTTTGATCATTGTGTTTACTTAAAGCATGATAACAAATCTCATACTTATCTTTTATTATATGTTGATGATATGTTGCTTGCTAGTACTTCTAATGAATCTTTGCTTGAAGTTAAGACCATGCTAAAGACAGAATTTGAGATGAAAGACCTTGGAGCAACTAGGAGAATGCTTGGAATGGACATAATCAGAGATGAGAAGAGAGGAGAGGTGTTTCTGGAATTGGCTGACTACTTAAAGAAGGTCTTGATTAGATACCAAATGAATCAAGCTAAGGCAGCAAGTGTACCAATCAGTCCAAGTGTTAAGCTTTCCAAGGAACAAGAACCTCATACTCAAGAAGAAGTTGATAGGATGATGAAGGTTCCATATGCAAGTGCAGTTGGTAGTTTGATGTATGCAATGGTTTGTTGCAGGCCAGATCTTGCCTTTGCCATGAGTGTGGTGAGTAGGTACATGTCAAATCCAGGGCAGGAGCATTGGGAAGCAGTTAAAGGAATGATGAGATACTTAAATGGATTTGTTGAATGTGGTTTAAGTTTCAGAAAAGCATCAGAGCTGTCTGCTCCTATAGTGGGGTATGTGGATGCTGATTTTGCTGCAAACTTGGACACTAGGAAGTCTTTGACAGGATATGTGTTCACTCTCTTTGGCACAGCAGTAAGTTGGAAGGCAATGCATCAATCTATTGTAGCTCTCTCAACCACAGAAGCTGAGTTTGTTGCAATCACAGAGGCTGTCAAATAAGCAATCTGGTTGAAAGGCATTTTGAAGGAGTTTGGGATAAGGCAGAAGAATATGGCTGTCCATTGTGATAACAATAGTGCTATACATCTCACCAAACATAGCTATCATGAGAGAACTAAGCACATAGATGTTAAGCTTTATTTCATAAGGGATAAGGTCGAGCAAGGTGAAGTCAAGGTAAACAAAATTGCTACTGAGGAAAATCCAGCTGATGTGTTTACCAAAGCTTTGCCAATTGCCAAATTTGAGTTGTGTTTGGAGCTTGTAGGCTTGAGGAGAAAGGGAGGAACAAGTCTTGGAAAGTAGTTGAGAGTTATGGTGGTTTGGAGGTTTAGCCATAAGGTGGAGATTGTAAATGTATGACTGAATCAAAGGGAGAAGATAAGCTGAAGAAAGTTCACATAAAATCATAAGTGTTTTATTCGAAGTTAAAAGACAACGCTTTTATAAGCGTTGTCTAATTGGAACAAAAGTGTTGTGGAAGATTATTGCATTTAAAAGAAGCGTGAACAGTAGAAGCGCACTTTCACTTAAAAAGTCGTGCTTCAGGTTTTGAACTAAAGTCGCCAGCTTCACTTCTAACCCTAGTCACATTTCCACTCACAAAAGCGTGGAAATAAACGTTGATCTTTTGTTTAAATCTTGCGAGCCAATCATGCAATGACACGTGGCCTGGGAGTTAGTTAAGTTAGTTGGATGTGCAGCAAAGTCGAAAAACAGAGCATGAAACAGCCAAGTTCAAGATCATCCAAAGATCTCATTTCTGATCCGTTCGATCTGATTCAAAGTGCATTGTAAAGCCTATAAATAGAGTTGTATAGGGTAGTTTTCAGATTAGATTGACATTTAGATTCTTGAGGGATAAGTGTGTGTAAAGTGAGCTTGTTCATCTGTGTTTTGAGAGTTTGATCTGCTATTTGCAGATTGTTGTACTTTGTTTTTGTTTCGATTGAATGAAATAATCCCTCCCCATTGTTCCCGTGGACGTAGGCCTCAAAGCCGAACCACGTAAGATCGCTTGTGTGTTGATTTCTTTGAGTTTTACTTTGCAAGATTGAAGTAGTGGTGTGTGTTCTTAAGAGTTGGAGCAATTTGGTGTAATTCTCTGACAGTACTTATTGACTTACTGTGTCCCACCTGTAATTAATTAACGTTGATAAACAACGACATCACTAATATTAAGTAACTGAATTTTTTGTCATATTTAATTGGGAATTTTACTAGCCAAAAAGTGGAAAAAAAAAAAAAAATCAAGATTGCCAACCACATCAGTTTTTCCATTGACGTATACAAGTTCGGTTAGGTGGTAAGTCTGAAAAGGGCCATTATTATGTTGTGTAATTGTTGAGTATTAGTTGTTGAATATTCTTTGTATGTTGAATTTCACCATCTTACATTACATCCTAATGTGATTAGTCTTTTTGAATGACTAGAAATTACTTTTCATTATTTTGCAAGACAACATATTATCATTATATTGGTTTCTCAAGTATTCCATACCCATAATAATCCCACTAGAAAATGGTGCATTTTATCTTCTCTTCAATATTATGCGCCCTGCTTTTGAAATTATCAGTAGGAGTAGATTCTCTTTTTCCAAATCAAACCATTTCTATAGGCCAAACATTGGTTTCTGAAAGCCAGGATTTTGAGATGGGGTTCTTCTCTCCTGGGAAATCCAAAAATAGCTTCTTGGGTATATGGTACAAAATCACACCAGATGTAGTGGTTTGGGTTGCAAATAGAAACAATCCCATCACTCATTCACATGGAGTCATTTTTGCTGTTTTCAGAAATGGAACTCTTGTTATAAGCAGTAGAAATGGAAGTGTTATTTGGTCTGCAAATCCATCAGGGCCAGCCTCAAATCCAGTTTTACAGCTCCTGGATACTGGAAACCTGGTTCTTGTAAACCAGACGATGGAAGAAGGTTCGTCGGAGAGGTCATTATGGCAGAGTTTTGATCACCCAACTGACACGTGGTTACCTGGAATGAAGATGATAGATGATGTTGATGCTGGTGTGGCAAAGTATTTGACATCATGGAGAAATTTGGATGATCCTTCACCAGGAGATTTCGCTTACAAGATTAAAAACCAGGGCTTGCCTGAGTTTGTGGTTTACAGAGGAGAAAAGAAAATGAGTCGAACTGGAAAGTGGAATGGGCTTTACTTCAATGGATTTACACGCTTTCCGAATTCCATTTGGAATCCTATATTAATTTTCAAAGGAGAGAGATTGATATCCGTGTCAGGGCCTCATGACAGTTCAATTGTCACCAGAGGAACACTAGACATATCTGGCTCATTGCAACAATATGCTACGAATTCAAGAAAAAATAAGTGGAATCGTGTCTGTGTATTTCCAGCAGATCAATGTGACGAATATGGTCTGTGTGGTCCTAATGGTCTTTGCATAATTGAAAAGACTATCAGGTGCCAGTGTTTAAAGGGTTTTGCTCCTAAATTCCCGAAAGAATGGGAAATTCAAGATTGGTCTGGTGGATGCTCTAGAAAGTCAAGATTGAATTGCAAGAATGGTGATAGTTTTTTAAAGGTTAAAGGGGTAAAGTATCCTGATATGTTGGCATATTGGTTAGACATTAGCATGAGTCTCGACGAATGCCACTCTGAGTGCCTGAAAAACTGTAACTGCACAGCATATGCTAATCCATACATAACTAATGGAGGCAGTGGTTGCGTGTTATGGTTTGGGGATCTCATCGATACCAGAGAATATTTCGGGGCAGATAGCAAGCAAAACATGTATATTCGCATACCAGTTTCAGAACTACTTAATGGTATGTACTTCTGAGACTTAATAGTGTCCCTAACTACTAGACTTTTGTTGATTGTTTAAGCTGCTTGAACTTGTACATTCACCATTTGTCAAAGGCAATAAACTGATTATTTTTGTATTAAAAATACCAGCCATAGATATAAGATTGTGTTTCAATTTATAAGAAGACAAGTGCAAGACATATAAAGTAGAGATGATTTTCAGTTATAGTCTTGAACTGGATGTCTGAATCCAATCTTCTATGTTCCTTTCAGACATTACTTATATTAGCGATGCTTTTCATCGTAGATTCTAGCAATGACTTAGAGATAGAGAAGAAGAAAACATCCACAAGGCTAATACTGATATCAGTCGCTTCTGGAATTCTTGTATCTGGCTTGATAAATGGAGGCTTTTTTTTGTTGGTGAGTGTTGGATAATGCATATGCATGCATGGTTGGTCGAGCACACGAAGGTTGAAGACGCGGGGTTTTGAAGAAGAGCGATTTCACAAGTCTTGCGCCTTTATTAGTTGTTAGGGTCCTTTTTGTACTTTCACAAATAAGCGCCTCTCACTTATGAAAGCGCAAGTTCTCCTTTTACGTTTTCTTCACATGTTTGTTGTTCCAGTTAGTTGCTTTCAGTTAGGAATTAGTTTTCTTGGATTCTGAGCTGATATATATACAGCTCGTCTTCTTCGCTGTATTATATATTCATATGGAATAAAATCTGAGTTCTATCATTACTTTCTCTCTCTATATTTTCTACCTTCTTTTCATCATGGTATCAGAGCCAATTAAGATGGCAGCTTGGCCGGCGCTGAATGTTGCTACGCGAGGGAGTGGATCTGGATCTGGATCCATTAGATCAATTGAGAATGAAGCATTTCATATATCAAATTCTGACAATCCTGGAATGATGCTGGTCTCGCATCAATTGAATGGTACGAATTATCTCTCATGGAAGACGTCGATGACTATAGCTCTAGGAGCTAAATCGAAGCTTGGTTTCATCAATGGAGTTATCACTGAGCCTGCAGAAACTGATGACACTTATGAGGTATGGAAGAGAAATGATTATATGGTTGTGTCTTGGATCTTAAATGCATTGTCAAAAGAAATTGTAGAGAGTTTTGTTTACTCGAAGAATGCAAAGGATCTATGGGAAAGGATTGCAAAACGATATGGACAATCGAATGGTCCACTTCTATACAAATTGCAGAGGGAGATTTCTAGCATAAGTCAAGGTAATGATTCTGTGATGATATATTTTTCACGCATGCAAAAGTTATGGGATCAACTGGATAATTTGAAGTCTCTTACATTTTGTGAATGTCCTATGGGTAGAAATATGGCTGATTATGAGAGACAAACAAAGCTATTGCAGTTCCTAATGGGATTAAATGAAGTATATGAACCAATAAAATCTCAGATTCTTCTTATGGAACCATTGCCTGATATTGATAAAGCTTATTCCCTATTGTTAAGAGTTGAGCAACAAAAGTCTAGTGATATCCTTTTCAATGAGGGATATGAGAGTGCTGCAATGGTGCATAGTAGGAACTCTTTTGGAAGAGGTAATGGAAGATATAATACTGGTATAAATGGTAGAGGACAAGGTGGAAGAGGTCAATCGGGTATCCAGTCTTTTGGCAGGGGTAATGGAGGTAGAACATATGTTAGAAGAACTAAAGAGGAGAAGGCTAAGCTGATCTGTCAGCATTGTTCTGGACCAGGCCATGAGATGTCGGATTGCTTCAAATTGCATGGGATTCCAGATTGGTATATCAAGTATAAAGAGCAGAGAAACAATGGAGGACATACAAATGGATATGCAAACTATTCTAACACTCTGGACAGTACACAAGACACAAATGAAGATAAGAAAACTCCAATGGCAATGGCTGATTCTATTGGTTCAACTGATATAGCAAAGATGATTCAGCAGGAGATCAAAAAGTTCTTTGGAGGAAAGGATCACAACACTGATAATGAAGGCATGGAGAGTGACTATGTTCAATTTGTGAACACTGCAGGTACATCTACACCTGTTTTTTATCCTATGTTGAATGTAGCTGATGGTGTTAGGAATGGTTCTTGGATATTAGATACTGGGGCAAGTAAGCATATGTGTTGTGATAAGTTACTCATGCATTCCATACATTCATTGCCACATCCTATATCTGTCCACTTACCAAATGGTACCATAATATCTGTTACACACACTGGAAATGTTACCATTAACCAAGATATTCTGCTGAATGATGTTCTCTACATCCCTTCTTTCAAATACAATTTGCTATCTATTCCACAGCTTGCTTATGACTCTTCTATCAGTTGCCATTTCAATTCCCAAACATGCATTTTACAGGACCATACTAAGAAGATCATTGCTATGGGAAAGATGGTAGGAAAGCTATATATACTGGAAGGATCTTCAATCAATTCTTGTTCCAATTCTGAAGTCACTTCTTGTAACTCTACATTGTATTTTTGGCATCAATCCTTAGGACATGCTCCTGTAGGTGTACTAGAACACTTGGATTTTATCAAACCCCTTTGTAATTCAGACTCTCTTTCATTAATAAAGTCTTGTACTTCTTGCTTGCAAGGAAAATTTCATAGACTTTCTTTCCATCACTCTCACACTGTTACATCAAGCATCTTTGAACTCATTCATGTTGATCTTTGGGGTCCATGTAAGGAAAATTCAATTACCAATACTTCATATTTCTTGACAATAGTGGATGATTACAGTAGAGCTACTTGGACATACCTTCTCAAACACAAAAGCCAAGTTCCAAACATTCTTAAATCCTTCATTCATATGACATGTACTCAGTTTCAGAAGTCTATTAAAACAATTAGAAGTGATAATGGACTTGAGTTTGTCAATTCTGATTGCTCCTCTTTCTTTAAGACACTTGGAATTCTTCATCAAACCACATGCTCCTATACACCACAACAAAATGGCATTGTAGAAAGAAAACATAGATCTATCCTTAACATTGCCAGATCATTGATGTTCTCCTCTAAACTTCCAATTGATTTTTGGCCATATTCCATCCTATACTCCACTCATATCATCAATCGACTTCCATGTTCTGTCATAGGATGGCAAACTCCTTTTGAAGTGTTGCATGGTCACAAACCTGATTATGGCAACATCTATCCTTTTGGGTGCTTAGCTTACTTTGCCAATATACAGCCATCCAAATCTAAATTCTCCCCTAGGTCCATCAAATCTGTCTTTCTTGGGTTCGTTTTGGGTAAGAAGGGGTATTTGCTATATGATATTGATAAAGCCACCACCACAGTTTCTAGGGATGTTAAATTTTTCCCTACTCAGTTTCCATATCTCCATGATTCCATTTCTGATTCATCACCTGTAGTTCCTATGATTGATGAGAATTCCAGTATAGATGGTGCCCTATTTGATCATCCCATTACTCCATCACCTACCACACTTCCTTCCAAACCAACTGATCCACCTCCCAAAGTACCTGTTAGAAGAAGAAATCAACCTCTTTGGCTTAAAGACTATGTTCTTAACCATATTCCCACCATATCTTCATCCACAGATACATTCCCACACATGCATGTTGTTCTTGATCCAGCATATACTTCATACTTAAACCATGTATCTAATGTCAAAGAACCTAGTACTTATGCTGAGGCTGCTGTTCAACCTGAATGGATAAAGGCTATGAATGATGAGTTAACAGCCTTAGAGAAGAATCACACATGGGAGATCACATCTTTACCTAAGGGTAAAAAAGCTATTGGTAGCAAATGGGTGTTTAAGGTAAAGCTAAACTCTGATGGCAGTATTGAAAGGTATAAAGCCAGGCTTGTTGCCAAGGGTTTTAATCAAGTATATGGCTTGGATTACAAAGAAAGCTTCTCACCAGTTGTTAAATTGGTGACTGTGAGATTCCTCATTGCTCTTGCTACTCACAGACATTGGCCTCTCCATCAAATCGACATCAATAATGCTTTTTTACATGGTTTCTTGCATGATGAAGTTTATATGAAACCACCTGAAGGGTACAAGGGTGCGAAGTCAGGTGAAGTTTGCAAATTAACCAGGAGTTTATATGGATTAAAACAGGCCTCTAGGGAATGGAACACTGAGTTGTCTATCAAGCTTCTCAATTATGGATTTAAGCAATCAGTGCATGATCATTGCCTCTATACTTTGACTGTTGATAATCAGTTTTTGGCATTATTGGTTTATGTTGATGATATTCTGATCACAGGCTCCTTATCTTCTCTTATTCTTGATCTTAAGAAGTATTTGGATGATGCCTTTACTATCAAAGACCTTGGTTATGCAAAGTACTTTCTTGGTGTGGAAATTGCTCGAGGTAGTGATGGCACTTATCTCTGCCAGAAGAAATACATATTAGATCTTTTGCGGGATTCAAATATGGAGGATTGCAAGATTGCTGCTACACCCCTTCCTCCGGGGTTACACTTGCAAGCTGAAGATGGTGATCCTTTGACTGATTCTGACCAATATAGGAGGGTGATTGGCAAACTCCTATATCTTGCTCTCACAAGACCGGATATTACTTACTCAGTTCAGCAACTTTCACAGTTTGTTAACAATCCGCATTCATCTCATTGGTCTGCTGCTCTTCACATTCTTAGATATCTCAAGGGCACCACATCTCTTGGTCTCTTCTATTCCTCTGCACAATCTTTGGATATCTTGGCTTTCAGTGATGCTGATTGGGCTGCATGCAAAGACACTCGTCGATCCATCACTGGATATTGTGTTTTCCTCGGTTCATCCTTGATTTCATGGAAGAGCAAGAAACAGAATACCGTGTCCAAATCCACTGCCGAGGCTGAGTATCGCTCACTTAGTGCCACTGTAAGTGAGCTTGAATGGATTTCATTCTTGTGCAAGGATTTTCTCCTTCCCATTCCATTGCCGATTCCTCTTCATTGTGACAATCAAGCTGCGATCCATATTACTGCTAATCCAGTCTTCCACGAACGAACGAAGCACCTCGACATTGACTGTCATGTTGTCCGAAACAAGTTCAAAGAGGGTTTCATCACCTTGCTCCATGTATCTTCCTCCGATCAGCTAGCCGATCTCTTCACGAAGATTCTTGGTCCTGCTCGTTTTCGGTTTTTGGTGTTCAAGTTGGGAATGGTTCTCTTCTCCCCCATTCCCACTTGAGGGGGGGCTGTTGGATAATGCATATGCATGCATGGTTGGTCGAGCACACGAAGGTTGAAGACGCGGGGTTTTGAAGAAGAGCGATTTCACAAGTCTTGCGCCTTTATTAGTTGTTAGGGTCCTTTTTGTACTTTCACAAATAAGCGCCTCTCACTTATGAAAGCGCAAGTTCTCCTTTTACGTTTTCTTCACATGTTTGTTGTTCCAGTTAGTTGCTTTCAGTTAGGAATTAGTTTTCTTGGATTCTGAGCTGATATATATACAGCTCGTCTTCTTCGCTGTATTATATATTCATATGGAATAAAATCTGAGTTCTATCATTACTTTCTCTCTCTATATTTTCTACCTTCTTTTCATCAGTGAGACGAAAGAAGCAAGGTAGCAAAACTGACTGTAACAATTCAATGCTCAAAGTAGTCTTCATTTTTATTTTTATTTTTGGTTGAAAGCCTGAGGTGAGACGTTATTTTCTGCTTTTCCCTGTTACAGTAAAAAAAAAGACCTATGAGGAAGTAGAATTACCTTTATTCAAATTCGCAACTATTGTGGCTGCTACTAACAATTTCTCCAAGGAAAACATGATTGGAGAAGGTGGTTTTGGTTGTGTATACAAGGTAACACATATTACATCTGAGTTTCTAGTTGAAAAAAGAAAACCATACATTATGAGTCTTCAATTGACATGCATAAAACAGGGAACTTTGTCATCTGGAGAAGAAATAGCCATCAAGAGATTGTCAAGAAATTCAGGGCAGGGTCTTAACGAGTTCAAAAACGAAGTTATCGTGATTTCCAAACTTCAACATACAAATCTTGTTAGGCTGTTGGGATGTTGCATTGAAGGTGAAGAAAGGATGCTAATCTATGAATATCTGCAGAATAAAAGCCTTGATTATTTTGTTTTCGGTATAGCCTGCGATTATCCTTCATTTTCCTACTTCGTTTTTGGAAATGCCTTTAAATCTCTCTTTATCAAATTTAAAAGGTATTCAGTGTCAATAACATATCAAGTCTGTGCAGATAACAATCAAAAGACACTCTTGACATGGCCTAATCGCTTTGACATTATCATGGGAATTGCGAGGGGACTACTTTATCTCCATCATGATTCCAGATTAAAGATTATCCATCGAGATCTGAAAACTAGCAACATTCTACTAGATGAAAATGTAAATCCAAAAATCTCAGACTTTGGGTTATCTAGAATCTTTGCAGAGGATCAACCTGTTTCCAGAACAAAGAGAGTTGTTGGGACTTAGTAAGGTTTTTTTTGCTTGTTTTACTTTAAATCTCAACAACAGTACTTCAGATCTGCAAAGCGAACTTACTACTACAAATTTTTTGTAGTGGCTATATGGCTCCGGAATATGCAATTGCTGGAAAATTTTCAGTAAAGTCCGACATTTTTGGGATGGGAGTGATATTATTAGAGATAGTGAGTGGAAAAAAGAACAGGGGCTTCGAATGCAGTGGCGATCATTATCATAGCCTCTTGGGAAATGTATTTCTTCCTTGCTACAAAACTTTTGCTCCATGTATTTGTTAATATTTGAACAACTAACAATGTTGTTGCAATTCTGACAGGCATGGTTGCTGTGGCAAGAAAACAGGATTCTCGAGCTAATGGATGGATGTTTGAATGATACATTCATTGAATCAGAAGTGAAAAGATGCTTTCATGTTGGATTGTTATGTGTTCAGAAATTAGCAAAAGATCGGCCATTGATGTCATCAGTGCTTTTCATGCTCGGAACTGATGGAGCTGTTCTGCCCGAACCGAAAGAACCTGGATTTTTCTTTGGAAAAAATTCTATTGATGAAAGAAATCGCACATCACCAAGTGAGATGTCTGAGAGGAACTCAGTTACCATAACTGATTTAGAGGGCAGATGATGATGGCCCATCAGTCAATTTAGTTTTAACTTTATCATTGTGAATATTCTAACAAATGCAAAATTCTAGAGAGAAAAATCATCCCATCAATGATATGTTCCAAATGTTCATGACCTTAGTTACCACGATAATTCATCGTTCACAGTTTGTACGAGGAATTATTAGTAAGTACTTACATAGTCATATTGACCACTCAACTTTATTTAAATTAAAGGGGCCCAGTGTCCACCTTCCTCCTCCTTGCGTGCTTTGATTTTTTTGACACAGTAAAATTATGTAGCTTTCTGCGAAGTTTCAATTTTGACACTGAGAATTTGGTTCTATTGACAACACACCATTTCAATGTGACGTAACATGGTCATGGATTCTTATCATTATGGTTTACCATTTCCATATTTCATCATTTTTTTATTCGTTTCTCAAAAATCTCTCTCTGAGTCATCATTTTATGTACATGGACATCAGCTAAAACTATTTCCTTTGTCTATCAAAATATAACGATCTCATTAGAAAATGGCTAACTTCCTTTTGACTGCAATTCTGTGTGCATCCATCGCCTTTCTGAAGTCAACACTTGGAGCAGACACACTTTTCCCAAACCAAACCATTACTATTGGCCAAACTTTGATTTCTCAAAGCCATGATTTTGAGATGGGGTTTTTCTCCCCTGGGAAATCAAGAAACAGCTTCTTGGGAATATGGTACAAAACCGCACCAGATGTTGTAGTTTGGGTTGGAAATAGAAACAATCCCATCCCTCACTCACAAGGAGTTACTTTTGCTATTTCCAGAAGTGGAAATCTTGTTATAAGCAGTACAAATGGAAGCATTATTTGGTCGGAAATTCCATCAGGGCCAGCATCAAATCCAGTTTTACAGCTCCTGGATACTGGAAACCTGGTTCTTGTAAACCAGACCATGGAGGATGGTTCATCAGAGAGGTACTTATGGCAGAGCTTTGATTACCCAACTGACACGTGGCTACCTGGAATGACGATTGTGAATGACATTGAAGCTGGCGTGGAGACATATTTGAGATCATGGAGAAATTCGGATGATCCTTCTCCTGGAGATTTTCACATCAGGATTGTAAATGAAGGCCTGCCTGAGTTTGTGATTTACCGAGGGAACAAAAAAATGGCTCGAAGTGGAAAGTGGAATGGGCTTTCATTCAATGGATATGCAGGTTTTCCCAAACGTGAAATGGTTTTCAGAAAACAGAGACTGATAACTGTGTCAATGCCTTATGACAGTTCAATAGTCACAAGAGGAACACTAGGCACATCTGGCACACACCACCGATATACTATGAATTCAAGAAAAGATAAGTGGAATCATGTGTACTCATTTCCAGCAGATCAATGCGATGAATACGGTCTATGTGGTCCTAATGGTATTTGCATAATCGACAAGCCAATCCGATGTCAATGTTTAAAGGGGTTTGTTCCTAAATTCCCAAAGGACTGGAACCTTCAAGATTGGTCTGCTGGATGCACTAGGATTGCACCATTGAATTGTGAGAGTGGAGATGGATTTCAAGAGGTTAAAAGGGTAAAGTATCCTGATATGTTGTCGTTTTTGTTAAATGCTAGCATGAGCCTTGTCGAGTGTAAATCTCAGTGCTTGAGAAACTGTAATTGCACTGCTTATGCCAATCCATTCATCACTGATGGAGGGACTGGCTGCCTGATGTGGTTCGGGGATCTCGTTGATACTAGAGAATATTCTGGGGCCGATGCCAAGCAAAACATGCATATTCGCATACCTGTTTCACAACTCGTAAGTGGTAAGTGAATCATTAAATTCTGTTTTTGAAGTAGTTATTCGTTGTAATGTTTAAGCTGCTTGAACTTATAATCTGTTCAACTGCATGTCAAATGCTCACTTACTGGCTGTTTGTGTTATAAAACTACAAGCTGTAGATACAAGGTTGTCGTTTGCAAATAGGGATCTGTTAAAGCTTTGAACAGAAACCAGTGTTTAATATTGTTTTCTCAGCTTCAGATGGCAGCTCGGAACCACATAGGTTATAATAGATGGTGTTTTTTTGTTGCAGATTTCAGCAATGACTTGGAGAATGAGAAGAAGAAATCAACTACGAGACTAATACTTGTATCAATTGCTTTTGGAGTTCTTGTCTCTAGCTTTATAAATGGAGGTCTTTTTTTGATGACAAGACGAAAGAGGCAAGGTAACAACTCTGAACTGTAACAATTGACCGCTCAAAAGTTTTATTTGGTTGAAAATGTGAAGTACAATAGAACCTGATAACTATTCTTTGTTTTTCCCTGTCACAACCACAAAAGAGAACAATGAGGTTCTAGAATTACCATTATTCAAATTCTCAACCATCGTCGCTGCTACTAATAATTTCTCAGAGGAAAACATGATTGGAGAAGGTGGTTTTGGTCCTGTTTACAAGGTAGCATATTACATCAGAGTTCCTAGGTTTGAGGAATCAAAAAAAAAAAACTTACATTTTGTCTCTTTAACCGACATGCATAAGTAGGGCAAGTTGCCATCGGAAGCAGCAATAGCCATCAAAAGATTGTCAAGAACTTCAGGACAGGGTGTTGAAGAGTTCAAAAATGAAGTTATATTGATTTCAAAACTTCAGCATACAAACCTCGTTAGACTGTTGGGATGTTGCATTGAAGGTGAAGAAAGGATGCTAATTTATGAGTACTTGCAGAATAAAAGCCTTGATTACTTTGTCTTCGGTACAGCCAACGATCATACTTCATTGTTATATACCATTTTTGAAATGCTTTTAATTGTTATTTATCAAATTTAAGAGTGTTTTAGTGTCACAAGATATCAATTCTTTGCAGATAAAAATCAGAAGACACTTTTGACATGGCCTAAGCGCTTTGACATTATCATGGGAATTGCCAGGGGACTACTATATCTCCACCATGATTCCAGATTAAAGATCATTCATAGGGATCTCAAAACTAGCAACATTTTACTAGATGGAAATTTAAATCCCAAAATATCGGACTTTGGCTTAGCTAGAATTTTTGCAGAGGATCAACCGGTTTCTAGTACACAGAGAGTTGTTGGGACTTAGTAAGCTTTTCCTTTAGTTTTACATTAAATGTTAACAATAGTAAGGACCTTACTACAAATAATTTTATGCAGTGGCTATATGGCTCCAGAATACGCGATTGCTGGGAAATTTTCAGTAAAATCCGACATTTATGGAATAGGAGTGATATTATTAGAGATAGTGAGTGGAAAAAAGAACAGGGGGTTTGAATGCAGTGGCGATCATTATCATAGCCTCTTGGGACATGTATTTCTTCCTTGCTACAAAACTTTTGCTCCATGTGTTTGTTAATATTTGAACAACTAACAATGTTGTTTCAATTCTGACAGGCATGGTTGCTGTGGCAAGAAAACAGGATTCTCGAGCTAATGGATGGATGTTTGAATGATACATTCATTGAATCAGAAGTGAAAAGATGCTTTCATGTTGGATTGTTATGTGTTCAGAAATTAGCAGAAGATCGGCCATTGATGTCATCAGTGCTTTTCATGCTAGGAACTGATGGAGTTGTTCTACCCGAACCCAAAGAACCTGGATTTTTCTTTGGAAGAAATTCTATTGATGAAAGAAATCGCACATCACCAAGAGAGATGTCTGAGAGGAACTCAGTTACAATTACTGATTTAGTGGCCAGATGAAGATGTCTCAGAGTCAACTTATTTAAACTTACTTATTCATGTTTGATGTATTTTTTATTACTCACTTTACAATCTATGTATGATCGATCATGGAGAAATTGTTTCTTTGAAGGATTCAGCTCAAATCCTTATTTTTGCTAAGTATTGAAATAAGTGTTAATACACTTATAGAGTCGCGTTCGGTTTATGCGCTTAGTCAGTAGGTTTGTTAGTTAGTTTAGTTTTAATCTCGATCGTCGGATGAATCGAGCGGCCAGGATTAAATCTCAGAAAAAGGGTTTTGGAAGAGGCGTACTTATGCTAATAATAGCGGGTTTCTCTTCTTGCGGTTTCAAGGGCTTTATAGCCGTTGGGTTTCAAAGCGGATCTGAGCCGTTGATTACATCTACGGATATGAATCAATCTGGAGTCAAATATCTGTTAGCGTGATGGAATCTTCGAGCTAGCATAATTTACGCATTTCTTGGAGGATTCCGTTACTTTCTGTTTCTGGGGTTAGATAGGATCATGGTGTATAAATAGGTGTGTTATTTGTGAGATAACACAATAGTAGAGCGTGAGTTGAGTTGATCAGAAAGTTGAGTAAATTAGGGTTTTCTCAGAATTGTTCAAGAGTTCTTGATTGTAAACAATGGTGTTTTGCTTTTCAGATTTAATAAAGTTTTCCCTCCCTTGTTTTCCCGTGGATGTAGGCATATTAAGCCGAACCACGTAATTCTTGAGTGTTGTTTGTGTTGTTTCGGTTTATGTTTTGATCTTTATTGATATTTCTCAATTGGTTGCATCAAAGTGTGTTTGGTGGATTAGTTGATCTGAAGAAATTGGCTGAAGTTTTGGGGCTGGAAATTCTAACAATTTCATTTGTGATGATAAAGAATAATCAACCTAGAGCGGTGAATATTGTCATTTATTCAAAGAGGTTATAAGAATATGCACATATTTAATAAGTTGAACTAATTGTTTCAGATGTCTTGTCTCCCTATTTTTTTACAAGAATATAAAAAGGATCCAATGATAAAATAGAGTTAGACTAAGAATATCATTTCTCAATTATTTGAAAGCATCTACAATTGAGATGTGTTGAGCAGGATCAACATAAGCAGAAAAGTGTATTAATGAACAGTCTTAGTTGCTGAGTGATATTCATCCAACTTGAGTGATATTCATCCAACTTAGGGAAGTGGTTCATTTAGAAGTTTCTTGAGACAAAAAAATAGATGGATCTAAAATTTTCTTTTGTTGATAAATTATTGCTGTAACAGTCCCAAAACAAAGCCAAAAGAGATATATAGATATCTGATCTCAATTACTAACCAAATTGAATAAAATTTCAAGCATTCACCAGTAACCGCACAACATCTATCTAATTGATATTGAAAGATCACACATTAATTCCTTGTCGAAAGTTAATAACATATAAACCAATAATCACAGCTGGGAACATTTAGATTAAACTGAAGCTGTCACACCCCAATTTTTGAAAGTAAATGATAACACAATTTTTGACCATAAGAAAAGGGATGTGAGCCCATAAAACATAAATCTACCCATTTTTAAAAAAATAAAAATTACATAAATTATTCTCAAAATCATTTAGCAAAACATTTAATCATAGATTTAATAAAACATTTAGCGGAAGCAACTCAAATGAATATATTTTTTTTTCCAAATAAAGTTACCATGGAAAATAAAGTAACTTTTCTCAAAGTTTACCACAATATTTAAATAGAAAAGCGAAAAGGTTAACAATTCAAAATCATTCAAAAGAATTCAATTAACTACTTGTTCACAATCACCATAATTTATATTCCACTTGTCATTAATAATTAAATCAATTCCCACTAGCTTCCATCGTACCACCGCATCCGACTCCTCATCTGTAAAAGAATGTAATAATATGGGATGAGCTCAGTGGGGATTGTCTAAATTAAAGGCAACATTCCTCGTCTTGGGACTGGCCAATCAATAGCACGGCGGGCAAACCCGAAGGCCTACTTATGACCCATGGACCTTTGACGGCCCCTGGCTAATTCTGAGCACGGCGGGCAAACCCGAAGGTCTATGAAGACCCATGGACCTTTGACGGCCCCTGGTTAGTTCTCATGCATAGATCTCATGCATAGATCATAAATCATAACAAGCATTTTCATAAATAACTTTCATTATACACATTGCATCAATTCATCAATCACCCCACATAAAGCATTTAATAGAGACAAACAGGTAAAAGAAATCCCCACCTCAAGATGTAGTGAAAACTTGAATGCGATGTAGTGAAAAATTGAATGCTTGATGCAAATGAATGCAATTCACGTCCTCGTTATCTTCGTTTCCTATAAATAAAATATTTCATGACTTAGTGTATACTTAATTGATATTTTTAATAATTATTAATTGAAAATTTAAAAGGAAATTGAAAGGAATAAGATACTATGTGGAATGTGGAATGTGGAATGTGGTAATAGGACTTGCAAATTGAGATCAAAAGTTAGGTGAGTGAACTTGGAATGGAGTGAAGTTAAATCGGAATTTTCAGAAATTGACAATAAAGATTACTAACTATTGAAACGGAAAGAGACTATGTGAAAAGAATCGTAATGACGATGTGGAAAGAATGGTAATTACAAAAAGTAGGACTGCATTAATTTCCAGATGGAAAAATGATTCATATTAAAAGTCGTTTTGAAAATAGGAAATCAACGATGGAATTCAGGATTCAAAAAGAAGAATCGACGATGAAATTCAAGACTCAAAAGAAGAATCGAGATGGACAAACAAACGTAAATTTCTAAAACTCATTTTGAAATTGAGATGGAAAAGAGACGTACATTTTCTAGAATTTAATTTGGCAAAATAGAATAGAGAAGATGAAGATTCCTGGAAAAATTACCTTACAATAGTTTTCTTGAAGGCTTAGGGTTCTCTAATGATATTATTTAAATATATATAGGCATGAGGTAAAGGAATTTCTTAATCCAATTAAATTTGTAGTTTTGATATGACATTTTTTTTTATAAGGATTTTGTTGATTGGATTGGAAAGTTACGTATAATTTGATATGAGATAAATCTTAGATAAATTATATTAATTAATTAAATCATAAACTTATTTAATTATGACACTCTGACACCATATAAAGATTATGATGATATTTACAATTATTGAGGATAATAGAACATATATAATTTTCATAGGATATTTCCTCAAGACAATCATTGAGGATAATAGAACGTATATAATTTTCACCAATGTACAACAAGAAAACAGATTTACACGGAAGATAGAATCTCAACAATCTAAAAATATTTACGTCAATTCAAATTAATTTGTTTTGATATGATAGATCTTTATGGAGATTTTGTTGAGATTTAGATCTTTTATATATTTTCTTTGATTTATTGTTGGATTATGAATTTTATGTATCAACTTATTGGGAACATAAATCATAGATAAATTCTAAGCATTAATTAAATCATAAATGAATTCTATTAACTAATTAAGATCATAAACTTGTCATGAAGATTAATTGTAAATAAATTCCATTACCTAATTAGAATTATAAACTTGTTGGGAATAGAACTTAAACAATCTTATTATTTAATTAAAATCACATGAGTGAGATTTTGGGCGTTATTAAGATTCAAAATAAGTTATTAGTATAATACATACAATTAATTGGTAAAGTTATAAGATTATGAAAGTTATTAGATTCTAAGATTAAGAGTATTATGGGTTTAAATAAAACTTATAATATGAAATAATTAAATCAATAAGTCTTGGATAATTCAAATGACTCATGAAATTATTAAATTATGAAGATCAAATTATCTTAATATTAAATTATGAAACTTTTGGGTTATTACATCAATATATATACATGTTTATTTGCTTACATGCCTTTAATTATTTAATAAACAAAATGAAAGAGATATTGAGTTTGAGATCGAACATGAGATAAATAATTTTGACGAGAGAGTAAACAATTTTGATTTGATTGAAATTTAAAGAGTTTCTTCTAGAGAATTCACTGAAAAAGATAAGATCGTATTGGACTTTGGAGAAAATCAAAAGATCAAGTTTAAAAGACAAACTTTTAGAAAAACCTCACATGTTAGTTCACTAGCAATATTTGTTTCTCAAGGAATATAAGATTAAACTATCTTTAATTTTAAATGTACATCATAAGTAGTAAAATAATTAGTAAGACATAATTAATTTCATAAGATCCCAAGTAATATAAATATAGGTTTTTACTTTTGAAATTTAAATCGCATAAATGATGAATTCTGCATAGTTGTAGAAGAAATTTAATATCTTAAGAATTATAAATATTTTTAGTTAAAAAACTTTCTCGAGAGATGAAGAACTTGTAAAAGTATGATAGTTTACAAAAAGTCATTTAAAAACCATCAACTAAGTATTAAATTCTTAAATCAGTAGCATCGTAAGTTTGTCAATCTTTCAAAGATGACTAGAAAATTTTAAATGAAATACACGTCCGACTGAACTGAAATTTATACTATAGATGAAAATAAATATTTTACACAATCGGATAAAATTTAATAAACTTTGGAGATCTATAAATATCATTTTAAAATTTCTAAATCAGAAACGTTAAAGATGTTACTCTTGAGTTGAAGTGATATAAACATCGTATTACATAATTTATAAATCCGGTTAACATGAAAATTTAATAGAATCTTAAAAAAAACACATAAAGGGACAACATACTAAAATCTTATTAAATTCGGAGATGTGTAATCACGAATTGAATTTTTGAATTGAAAGAACACGAGTATTTATATGTTTCTTTTAAATGGACTTTAACAGTTTAATAAACTTATATCTACATTTGAAATATATGTCATCATAAGATTCAATTTAATATATAAGCTCTCTTTTCTTTTTTTAATAATATTATTTAATTATCTTTCAGATTTCATATCTCAAATTTTGGATATTACAGAAGCTAACTAAATGACATTGATAAATATTAAAACAGGTCCAACATGAGGCAGAATAAAGAATATACTAACATAAACCACTCTCAAATATTAAGAATGAATACAAAGTAGTACAAATAAACCGGTGCAACTGAGATTTGATTTGAAGGAAAAATTAGCATTACAAATTGAAGTTTCTTTTCTTGATCCACTTTGATTTGCACCAATTGAAGTACTATTATCAAATCCAAAATCACCAGCAAAGTGAATGTTAGTGTTGGATTTTCCAACATTTAAGGCAAAAACTTGTGTACCCCGGGGGTACGGATCTTAGATCCGTGCCCCCAGATCCGACCCGGCGAGTGGGCAGCCTCCACGCGCGCCCACGCGCCCATAGCAAGTCTGGTGTGCGCCCCACACACACCTGATTACCTAGTTGATGATTCAGTGATGGGTATTACACCTATACTCTATTGGTATTACACATATACCCTATAGGTATTACAGAAATATCTTTTATGGTATTACACTGATACCTTAATGGTATTACAGAAATGTCTTTATGGTATTACACTGATACCTTAATGGTATTACAGAAATGTCTTTTATGGTATTACACTGATACCTTAATGGTATTACGGAAATGTCTTTATGGTATTACATTAATACCTTAATGGTATTACAGAAATGTCTTTTATGGTATTACACTGATACCTTAATGGTATTACAGAAATGTTTTTAAGGTATTACATTAATACCTTAATGGTATTACATTAATTCTCACTTAGAATCTTTGTCATCCCTTTCAATGTTGCTTCTATATGGATTGCTATAAGCAGCAAGCAAGATAACAACACCTATGGTAATTTGCAGTTCAACAACTTCATTGGACTCAAGTAAGATTTATGTTTTTGCAATTTTATTCCTCATTTTCTTGAACTTTTATTTGCTAAAAAAATAGTAAAAATCTCGGTGGTCCA
The DNA here is from genome assembly GCA_005771605.1 of Scutellaria baicalensis. Taxonomy (NCBI): domain Eukaryota; kingdom Viridiplantae; phylum Streptophyta; class Magnoliopsida; order Lamiales; family Lamiaceae; genus Scutellaria; species Scutellaria baicalensis. The sequence goes on along the minus strand of CM016724.1, from coordinate 13,613,431 downwards.
AACATTCCCTCAATCTTCAACAATTCAACATCGATTACTTCGACGTCCGATTGCCGATTCGAGTTCAGATCAGTGGCTCCAGAATCAGCAGTCACTGCGCTGCGATCGAGGCGCAATTGAGGTCTTATGCAGAAAAAATAGAGGAGCTCCTTGGATGAGGCGATGGGGGAGAGATTAGTGGATTCTGATGAAGTGTTGTGAGCGATTTCATCAGCGCCGCCACCGACAGAATTGGCGTGACGGCGGAAGACAAGGCGGCGCCACAAGGCGTAGAAGAATTGGGCGAAAAGTGCGACAACTGTGATCGCAAAAATTATTACAAGTGCAGATCGATCGAAGAAGAAGAAGAAGAAGAAGAAGAAGAAGAGGAGGAAGAAGAAGAATATCAGATGAGGATAATGAGAAGAAGAAGAAGATGGAAAAAATATATATATATATATAATTCGGGTCGGGTTGGGGGTACGGATCCTGGATCCGTACCCCGGGGGCACACAAGTCCTACTCAACATTTAATTAATTTTTCCTTTTTCATTTTTATTCTAAAATCAAATTAGATTTTATTAGATTTATTGATTTGATTATATTTGAAATAGATTTGATTTATTAAAACTCACGTGTGAATTAAATTGTGGATCCAATCCTAACTAACAAATTTTCCTAAGTTTTGGGAAGATGTTATTTTCTCCTTTTCTTGATGGGATTCAAGGAGATTTATAAAAATCAAACAAGTGAGATTGAAGAAGTCAAAAACACGTGAGCTTAAGAGAGAGAATGTGGCTTTGAATTTGCATACTCGTGACTTTTGGTACAGGTGTTTCAGAGTGTTCAACTGAGAGTCTTTGTATACGTCCCTAGTATTCATATTCATTCCTTAGGACGTATTGAATTCTTTGTACGGAAGAATCTCTTTTAGAGATTGTTCTGTCTCCTTGTATTCATACCGAAGATTAATAAAGGAGTTTTCGCCCTGAAGGCATTCCACGAGTATTTGTATACTCGTGGATATATCGTTTGTGTTCTACAACTTTTAATTTTGTGTTACGCTGATGTTGTCGACACCGTTAACAACACTGTGTACTTTGATTATTTTGTTTTTATTTTTGTTTTGCAGATCCACATAGGACTTTCAGTTAATATCCACCATAAAAGTTTGAAATTATCACTTCGTCGGCATACTATATTAAAGATAATAATGTCTTCCATTTACTGCAAAATGAATGTAAATAAAGGCATGAAGGAAAAGACCAAAATATGGTGAATGCATGAATGCAGATTTACACTAAGTCTGCAATAGTCATCTCCCCTCGCCTTTGATAAACGATAGGTGTAAAAGTTTCTTGCACCCAATTGCCCACATAAAAGATATAAAAAAACTCGAGCTTCTAAGCAGATTTAACCTTTTTTATATTCCTTATAAATTAGAAACAGTAACTCATGAGAACAGTGTGATAAGCTATTTGTTTTTCCATAAGAAAAAAAAAATAGTGATAGATTATGCCCCATAGAGTGTATGTTTCTACGAGTTCAAAAGGTTGCTACTTAATATAAAGCTAGAACAACATAACTTTCAATAAGAGTTCAACAAACATGATTTTTTGAAAACAAATTGCGAAATAGATAAATTTATGATATACAATGAAAATTAAGCAAAGGAAGATAGAATTCAATGAACAATCAAACAAAAGATTTTTTCATCAAATCACCATTGGAGCCAATTACTCGAGTCTTCCACAACAGATATAGATAGTTTTCTGAATATTTTGAAGAACAATAACTTTCGGTACTTATTTACCACTTGATATCAGTTATAAGCTTGAAGTAAATGGTAGTAATAATAATAGCAAAGATCAGTGTTAGTGTTGGATTTTCCAACATTAATTAATTTTTCTTTTTCAAGTTTATCCTAAATTCAAAATTAGATTTAATTAGATTTTATTAGTTATATTTAATTGAAAAGATTTGAAAAAAGATTTGATATTCTCTTATGGATTTGACTCATTAAAATCTCACGTGTTCTATATGTTTTGAATCTCTTTTCACTAACAAACTCTCCTAAGTTCTAGGAAGTTGTTTGCTCATCTTTTTGATAGGATCCAAAGATATATATAAAGATCAAACAAGTGAAGTTTGAAGGAGTCAAACACGTTCTTTTGAGAGTGAATATCAACGTGAGAATCCAATGAGAAGAGAACGTGGGATTAAGGAATGTGGAGATGAAGAAAGATCAAGCCAAACTAGAGTTCAAGAAGTGGAGATGAATAAGTCAAGAAGAAGTCAAGAACAAGTCAACTCCATCTTCCCCATCATGTACGTGAGTTATGGAGATCATGGAGCACTCCAAGATCATGGAAAGTGAACTCTACATGGTGTACTTCAAGCTCTATAAATAGGTGAAGCTGCTGAAGATCAAGGATATACAGAATCGAGAGCTTAAGCAGTCTAATATACAGCAGTACACTGGTGTCATAGGTTGTGTTGTTCACACCGATAGGCAACATCGTTTTCTTGTGTGTCATAGAGTTTGCATACTCTTGACTTTTAGTATAGGTGTCCTTCGGAGTGTTCAACTGAGAGTATTTGTATACGTCCCTAGGTTTCATATTCATCTTATAGGACGTATTGAGTCGTTTGTTCGAAAGAATCTCTTTTAGAGATCTTTCTTTCTCCTTTGTACACATACACAAATCAATAAAGGAGTTTTCGCCCTGAAGGCATTCAACGAGTATTTGTATACTCGTGGATAAATCGTTTATGTTCTGCAACTTTAATTTCGATCCATTTTTCCGCTGTGTGTTACGCTGGTGTTGTCGACACCGCTGACAACACCGTGTACTTTGATTGGAATATTTTTGTTTTTGTTTTTGCAGATCCACGTAGGACTTTCACGTGGTATCAGAGCCATCACTTGACATACTAAGTGGTGGATCTAGCTATGCAGGACGCGGACTATTGCAATCCTAACTTTGGACGCCTTCCAATTTTGGATGGCTCCAACTATGCGTATTGGAAGATTCGTGTACGATCAAAGATCAAGTCCATTGATGCACGTGCTTGGACTGCTGTTTTGGAGGGTTACAATTCCCCTATGAAGGAGGTCCATGGTGAACTTGTTCTCAAACCTCAAACCGAGTGGACAATCGATGAGATCCATAGTGCCAACTTCAATGAAAAGACCATCAATGTCATCTTCGAAACGGTGGACTACAAGGTATTTCGATTGATCCAAAACGCTGCCCATGCCAAGGATGCTTGGGATACTCTCCAAAAACATTTTGAAGGTGCAAAGTGTGTTCGTGAGGCTCGGTTGCGTCTTATCATGTCCAAGTTCGAGAATATGCGCATGGAGGAGAACGAAGATATTGGAACCTACTTTGAGAGGCTCCGGGACATCTCGAATCAAGCCCAAATGCTTGAAGAACCGATTGGACGCAAGCAACTCGTGTCTAAGGCCATTCGAACGCTGCCACCAAGGTTCAATATCAAAGTATCCGCCATTGAGGAGGTCCACAATCTTTCGATAATGGACTTTGATACACTTCAAAGTATTCTTCAAACTTTTGAGCTCAACCTTCAAAGCCAAATGGAAGCGGGCTACAAGACTAAAAACATAGCCTTGCAAGCTCAAGACAATGAAGAATCTGGAGAAGATGATGAACCATTGGAGGAAGTCACCGAGGGGCAGAATGTAGCTATGTTGACCAAGAAATTCAACACCATGATGAGAAAGTTCAACAAGGAGAAGCCTCGTTCGAAAGGGAATGAACCGTTCAATCGATCCTCTGATTGATCTCAATGGAAGCCAACTGGATCATCATCTCAGTCCAAACGTCAGCCTAAGAAGCCAACTTCAGATCATGGATGGAATGATCTCAAACATCTCGATACCATCCAATGTTGTGCTTGTTCGGGATGGGGTCATTATGCTAATGAATGTGCTAACACCTTGAGGAAGTATGGTCTGAAAAATCACTGGGTATCCATGAGTGACGATGAGGATGATGAGGATGTTGAAACTGAATGTTCTACAGCCCTGTTTGCAAAAATCGCAACTGGTGTTACCGACGGTGTTGACAACACTGGTGTCATGACACCGCAGACAACACCGACGACAACACCACAGAGGTATGAACTGTTTGATTTTGCTAACATAACCTGCCTTAATGTTGTTTGTGATGATACAGATTCTCTTGCTGAAGATGACTTAGATAAAGATGAAGTCATTGAAGAACTTCATTGTCTTTATAATTCCTTGCTTAAGGAATGGAAAAAGCAATGCAAACTTGTAGAAGTCGTATCCAAGGAAAAGAAAGTCATATCCAAAGAAAAGGAAGCTTTATCAAAGGAGAATGGTGTACTGAAGAACTTAGTTGCAAAGCTGGAAACCGCTCTCACCAAGAAGGACATAGAACTTGGAAAAGTAGAATTTCAGCTTGAAGAGGCGGAATCCTTAATTGCAAAATGGAATTCGAGTTCTTCCAAGGCAAGTGAAATCATGGGATTAGGTAATTCCACAAAATCAGGTATTGGATCACATAAATCTGTTGAAAATATTTTTCCAAACCTTTTTGTCGATTCACATGCAAAAGATCAATTTTGTAAAAGAAAAATCAAAAGAGTCCATAAAATCCAACGTTTCAGGTTGTAGGAAAAGAAAATATGTTTGTCATTACTGTTTTCAACCTGGACATATAAGACCATACTGTCGAACATTGAAAAATGATCAAGCCAGTGGTCTGGTGTTACCTCCGGTGTTACGCAACACCACTGTTGGAAAGAAAATTTGGGTTCCTAAACAAACTGCTCAAGTCTGCCAAGTTGTTTTTACTACTCTTAAGACTAACATTTCAGGTTCTTGGTACTTTGATAGTGGTTGTTCACACCACATGACGGGCACCAAAGAATATTTGTGTAATTTTGTGTCTCTTACTGAAAGATCCGTTACTTATGGGGGAGGTGCTAAGGGTAGAATCGTTGGCAAAGGAACTCTTAATCTACCAGGTTTTCCCAGGTTGTCTAATGTGCTTTTAGTCGATGGTCTTATGGCTAATTTAATTAGCATAAATTAATTATGTGATGACAATCTTGATGTAAAATTTACTAAGGACTCTTGTGAAGTTTATGATAAGTCTAACATGTGTATCATGACAGGTACACGATCTCATGATAATTGCTATCTTGTTGGAGAAAATGTCACATGTAACAAGGCTAAGTTTGATGACACGATTTTGTGGCATCAAAAATTAGGCCATGTGAATTTTCAAACTCTCCAAAAATTGATGAAGTTTGAGGCTGTACAAGGACTGTCAAGTCTCAATCACAATGGTAAGATAGTTTGTGGGGACTGCCTTAAAGGTAAACAGACCCGTGTTCCCCACAGTGTTACATCACACCACGGACAACACCAAGGTACGGTTCATTGTTTTCAACTTTTACACATGGATTTAATGGGACCAGTTGAAGTTGAAAGTTTTGGAGGAAAGAGGTATTCCTATATGATTGTTGATGATTTTTCCCGATATACTTGGATTTTCTTTTTGCGTGAAAAATCGGATACTTTTTCTCAATTCAAGATTTTGTACACTAGGATTAAGACCTCATTTTCTTCTAAAATTTTGAGCATCAGGTTTGACCATGGTAAGGAATTTGAAAACAAATTGTTTGCTGATTTTTGTGAAAAGAAAGGCATTGAACACCAATTTTCGGCTCCAAAAACTCCTCAACAAAATGGAGTTGCGGAAAGAAAAAATCGAACTTTGCAAGAAATGGCACGTGTTATGCTCAGTTCTAAGAACCTCTCACGACGTTTTTGGGCTGAAGCATTGAATACGGCTTGCTATATTGGCAATCGAGTCTTTTTAAGACCGGGTAGCAAAATGACCCCTACGAAATTTTGAAAGGGAAAAAGCCTAATCTTAAACATTTTCATGTTTTTGGGTATTTTTACTACATTTTGAATGATCGTGATAATCTTGCTAAGTTTGATGCAAAAAGTGACAAAACCGTGTTTCTTGGATATTCTTTGAATAGTCATGCTTATCGTGTTTTTAATTTAAGATCTAGGACTATTCAAGAATCAGTTAATGTTGTGTTTGATGACTTCTCAGATCTTACAGGAAAATCTTATGAAGATGCCGTGACTGATCTTGTTGAAATTCCAGTAGTTCATGAAACTGGAAATACTAATGTTGCCCCCAGTGTTGTGACACCAGAGGCAACACCAGTAACAACACCTGCAGAACCAGAATCTGATGAAAGTGATGATGGTTTACCTGATCAAGTTCGAAGAGATCCACCTGCTCGTATCAGAAAAAATCACCCTACCACACAGGTGATAGGGGGAGTAAACGATGGTGTTCGAACTCGTAGAAAAGACCCCGTGAATTACAAGAAAATGGTAAGACATGTGTGTATGTCAACCACATTCAGAGGTAAAATTATACTGTTTTGTCTCTCCAATTGAACCCAAAAATGTCTCTGAAGCTTTAAAAGATAATTTTTGGATACAAGCAATGCAAGAAGAACTTGAACAATTTACTAGAAATGATGTTTGGTTTCTTGTTCCTAGACCATTCGATACTAATGTGATTGGAACTAAATGGATTTTTAAAAATAAATCGGATGAGTCGGGGAACATTGTAAGAAACAAAGCACGACTTGTAGCACAAGGGTACACACAAGTCGAAGGCATCGATTACGATGAGACCTTCGCACCCGTTGCTCGAATTGAATCAATTAGGTTAGTTTTTGCAATTGCTTGTTATTTGAAAATTACCCTTTATCAAATGGATGTAAAAGGAGCATTTTTGAATGGGTTCTTAGATAAGGAAGTGTATGTTGAACAACCAAAAGGTTTTGAAGATCCTTATCAGCCTCGTTATGTCTACAAACTTAAGAAAGCATTGTATGGATTGAAACAAGCTCCTAGAGCTTGGTATGGTCGTTTGACCACTTTCCTATTTGAGTTTGGATTCATTCGAGGCACGGTCGATCGTACTCTCTTTGTTAAGAGAACCGATCGAAAGTGTATGATAGCTCAAATTTATGTTGATGACATTGTATTTGGATCTACTTGTCAAAGTGATCTTGATGATTTTGTGAATGCTATGTCATCTACCTTCGAAATGAGCATGATTGGAGAACTAACTTACTTTCTAGGTTTGCAGGTAAAGCAATTAAAGGAAGGAATTTTCATCTCACAAAGCAAGTATGCCAAAAATTTGGTATCTCGCTTTGGTTTAGAAAATTCTAAGCCTATGAGAACCCCCATGGGTTCGTCACAAAAGCTGTCGAAAGACAGTGTTGCCGATGGTGTTAACAACACCCTCTATAGATCGATGATCGGCAGTTTACTCTACTTGACTGCTAGCCGCCCGGATATAATGTATAGTGTTGGTGTCTGTGCACGTTACCAATCTGACCCTAAAATCTCGTATCTTCAAGCAGTGAAGCGTATCATAAGGTATGTTTCCGGTTCGATAGATTTAGGTATTTGGTATACTAAGGACACTAATCTCAATTTGGTGGGTTTTAGCGATTCTGATTGGGCTGGAGATGTAGATGATAGGAAGAGTACTAGTGGTGGTTGTTTCTACTTAGGCAATTACTTAGTATCTTGGCGTAGTAGAAAACAAAATTGTGTTTCTTTATCCACCGCTGAATCCGAATATGTGGCCGCTGGGAGTGGGTGTACTCAACTTTTGTTGTTGAGACAAATGCTTGATGATTATGGTTTTGAAAATAAATCTTTGAGCCTATTTTGTGATAATTCGAGTGCGATTAATATTTCCAAAAATCCAATTCAACATTCTCGAACTAAACACATAGATATTAGGCATCACTTCATTCGAGATTTAGTTGAAAAAGGGCTAATCCAACTTGATTATGTATCCACTGAAAACCAAATAGCAGATATATTTACAAAAACCTTAGATTTAAAGAGATTTTCTTCCTTAAAGAAGTCTCTCGGATTGTGCATTATTTGAATGTGCATGCTTTTTTTTGCGGGTGTTACCGTTCATGTTGCTCACACCACTCTTAACACCCTTAGAATAAAATTTTTTTTATTTTAGGCTTTCTAGGCATATGTGTACATATTTGTATCTGACCAGTGTGTTCCTTATGTGATAACTCTGGATTGGACACCTATTTTGTTAATGGCTCATAATAAAAGTGCACATTTGTTCGAATAATTGATATAAGTCACGAAGCACTTGGAGCACGACACTCGCTACGACGATGCTTTTCAGGCAACCTAATGACTATGCTTAAATGTGTTGTGTGACCTCACTGAGTAACTCGGGGCACGGCGTTCGCTGCTACGATGCTTCCTTGTCAAAAGGTGTAGGAGATATCACAACCAAATCGATAAAACTTGATCTCACAACCGAGTAACTAGAAGCATGGCGCTCGCTACGACAGTGTTCTCTTTTCAAAAGGTTGGTTGAGGTTAGGTATGTGTGAATTTATTTTCGTATGCACAAAAGGAAAAATTTTCTAGAGCCAAAATTTTCTATGGTGTCATCGCAGTGTTACGTAACATCAGGGACAACACCAGTGGGTTACATTGTGTGCGATTTTTATGGGATTTAAATTTTAAGCATCCCTAGGTATCTGCATTTAATCCTTATGATATATAGTGGATATATTTGATTTTTGGATAATCCAATTTCAAATTTAAAATTTGAATTTTGTGATTCCTATTTTTGTGAAAAATTGTTGAGATTTTATCTTATTTTCATATCTTTTCAAAATCTCTTGATTTTATCTAAAAATTTCAAAGGCTAAAAATTTGTGTTTAAAATCAGAAAATCACGTGTGTCTCTCCACTACTCGATTGTGCACTCTCTCTCTCTTGCTCACATACTCTCTCTCTCTCTCTCTCTCCAAAAAGGCGATCCCCTTTCCTCTCCTCTTCCAAAAGCCCTAATTTCCTTCTTCTTCTCCCATGGCTGATTCCACAATTCCCCCTGCTGTGCTTGAATTCTTGGAGAAATTAAAACAGTCGTACCCTGCTTTACGTGCCTCCCCTCTGCTGCAGTGTCTTCTGATGGTGTTGCCCACACCGGCGCAACACTGCCCATACCACCTACTCCTGCCTTTTTTTTATCTAAGGTAAGGACGAAGCTGCTTTCTTCCCCTCTCCATTTTTCTCTGTCCTTGAAGTCCTTTGTTTCAAGATACGGTCTACTAAGATGATGGTGCCAAGACAATTTTCATAGGCAATCGAATTTGTGATTCGCCCTATACACCGGATGTTGCCCCTTTGGTTTGGCAACATTTGGCCCAACATCTTTGTTGATATACATTGAAAGTGGGGAACCGTTTTTATGAGCTAATTTTCAGCTCAAAAAGGGGGAGAATATATGGTAAGACAATTCCTATGGTGAAAGTGGCGAAGGAGAAAGTTTTGATGAATCTTTTTCATGATTGTGTTGAATGATTAATCTTTAATTCTTTGTGATTGTTTGTGTTTGCAGGATTAAGGGGGAGATTGAATTGAGGGGGAGATAAATCTAATTGATTTAAGTTTTGAGCTGAAAAAGAAAAATAGGGGGAGATTGTTAGTGTTGGATTTTCCAACATTAATTAATTTTCCTTTTTCAAGTTTATCCTAAATTCAAAATTAGATTTAATTAGATTTTATTAGATATATTTAATTGAAAAGATTTGAAAAAAGATTTGATATTCTCTTATGGGTTTGACTCATTAAAATCTCACGTGTTCTATATGTTTTGAATCTCTTTTCACTAACAAACTCTCCTAAGTTCTAGGAAGTTGTTTGCTCATCTTTTTGATAGGATTCAAAGATATATATAAAGATCAAACAAGTGAAGTTTGAAAGAGTCAAACACGTTCTTTTGAGAGTGAATATCAACGTGAGAATCCAATGAGAAGAGAACGTGGATTAAGGAACGTGGAGATGAAGAAAAATCAAGTCAAGCTAGAGTTCAAGAAGTGGAGATGAATAAGTCAAGAAGAAGTCAAGAACAAGTCCACTCCATCTTCCCCATCATGTACGTGAGTTATGGAGATCATGGAGCACTCCAAGATCATGGGAAGTGGAGTCTACACAGTGTACTTCAAGCTCTATAAATAGGTGAAGCTGCTGAAGATCAAGGATATACAGAATCGAGAGCTTAAGCAGTCTAATATACAACAGTACACTGGTGTCATAGGTTGTGTTGTTCACACTGATAGACAACATCGTTTTCTTGTGTGTCATAGAGTTTGCATACTCTTGACTTTTAGTATATGTGTCATTCGTAGTGTTCAACTGAGAGTATTTGTATACGTCCCTAGGTTTCATATTCATCTTATAGGACGTATTGAGTCGTTTGTTCGAAAGAATCTCTTTTAGAGATCTTTCTTTCTCCTTTGTACACCACATACACAAATCAATAAAGGAGTTTTCACCCTGAAGGTATTCCACGAGTATTTGTATACTCGTGGATAAATCGTTTGTGTTCTGCAACTTTAATTTCGATCCATTTTTCCGCTGTGTGTTACGCTGGTGTTGTCGATACCACTGACAACACCGTGTACTTTGATTGGAATATTTTTGTTTTTGTTTTTGCAGATCCACGTAAGACTTTCAATCAGCAAGTGAATGCATGGAAATATAAGTACCTTAAAAAAGTGAATCAAGCTGGAAAACAGGATGCATTATGTAAACTTCATGTATCGGCAAATGGCAGTGCACGCAATGGGTATCTGCAAGTCTTCTTACATGAAGAATGCATAGATGCAGGGAAATAAAACAAGAGAATTTGTAGAATTTAATGTTTAGAGTCGGAATAAAATTGTATATTAATATACTGCAAACCCAAGAACAATGTCATTGTAATAGTTTGAGAAATAAATGGCTAGATTAAAGATCATTCATAGGGATCTCAAAACTAGCAACATTTTACTAGATGGAAATTTAAATCCCAAAATATCGGACTTTGGCTTAGCTAGAATTTTTGAGGATCAACCGGTTTCTAGTACACAGAGTGTTGCTGGGAGGGAGGATTTCCAAAATACCTATTTTTATAAGCCAAGAAACTTATTTATTCATTTTTATAATAAATAACTGTTTTACCTAATTTGGACAGTAAAATCTCCATAATACCCTCAATTTTAGTTATATTTACATAAGAAAATAGTCTAGGAGACTCTACTCGTGTCCAGAAACTCTACCCGCTTCCAGAAAACTCTACTTATGTCCAGAAACTCTACCCGCTTCTACTTTTCAGATAAGGTGAACATGTCGTGAACACGAAATATAATATCGTGTTCACGATATGCAGAAAAGTTCAACATGTCATGAACACGAAATATAATATCGTGTTCACGATATACAGAAAGGTTCACATATCGTGAACACGGAAAATAATATCGTGTTCACGATATCCAGAAAGGTTCAACATATCATGAACACAAAAAATAATATTGTGTTCACGATATGCTGATATCTGTTCACGATATGCTGATATGCTGATATCATGTTCATAATATACTGATATGATATCAGAGGCATTTCCACTTTATGTAAATATAAACTTAAGTTGAGGGCATTATTGATATTTCGACCAAAAAATGGGTAAAAAAGTACATTTTTTAAAAAATGGGTAAATAAGTTACTTGACATATAAAAATGGGTAAACGGAGGTATTTCCACTTGCTGGGACTTAGTAAGCTTTTCCCTTTGTTCTACATTAAATGTTAACAATACTAAGGACCTTACTACAAATAATTTTATTATATGGCTCCAGAATACGCGATTGCTGGGAAAATCTCAGTAAAATCCGACATTTACGGAATAGGAGTGATATTATTAGAGATAGTGAGTGGAAAAAGGAACAGAGGATTCGAATGCAGTGGCGATCCTTATCATAGTCTCTTGGAACATGTAATTCTTCCTTTCTACACAACTTTGCACAATGTGTTCGTTGATACTAGAACATCTAACAATGTTGTTGCGATTCTGACAGGCCTGGTTGCTATGGCAAGAAAACAAGAGTCTTGAGCTAATGGATGAATGTTTGAATGATACATTCATTGAATCATAAGTGAAAAGATGCATTCATGTTGGACTATTATGTGTTCAGAAATTAGCAGAAGATCGGCCACTGATGTCTTATGTGCTTTTCATGCTAGGAACTGATGGAGCTATTCTGCCCGAACCCAAAGAACCTGATTTTTCTTTGGAAAGGGTTCGATCGCTGAAAGAAATTGCACACCAGCAAGTCCTATGTCCGCGAGAAACACAATTACAGTAACTGATTTGGAGGCTAGATGAAGATGTCTCATCACTCAACTTACCTTATGTCTGTTATATGTGAGCATCCGATAGATGGGAAGTTCTTGGGAAAAAGTTGTCCCATCAATGTTATGTTCCAAATATTTTTTAATATCCCACAAATTTCAAAGTGATTATATCAATCCTTCAATCAGCATTCTTGTAGTAGAATTATGCCCCTGCCTAAAGCAACATCCTATTGCTGTTTTCTCAATCCTGTAGTTTGATATTTAAGTGGACTTGTGGGAAGTTAAGGAGACATTTCCTGATTACTAAATTGTTGGGTTTTTGCTACATTTTGTTGGACTTTCAACTAAATACGGAGGACAACCTTTGAATTTCCTTAATAGATCTAGTCGCATTTATTAAGTGAAAAAAATAATCCAATTACAGATTTTGTCCCAATATATATATAGCCAAAAATTTAATAATAGTAAAAAGTAATGATTAAAAAGGAAAGAAACAGCCTATTCCTAGATTTGTCGGTGGTTTCAGAATATTTTTGGTTAGTTTTGCCAGCGAACTCAAATTCCTTGATCGTGTTTATTAGATTCCTTGATGTTGACTTTTGGCATGTGCTGGTTCATATAAAGGACCCTTTAATTTGTCTGTCACTATTCAACATCATCTGAAAATGGCCTTTTCCATGTCCAACAAAATCCGCTGTAACCTGTCCCTTTTCATTCTCCTTTTGAAATTCTCAGTTGCTATAGATACACTTTTTCCAAACCAAACGATTGCTATTGGCCAGACATTGATTTCTGAGGGCCAAGTTTTTGAGATGGGGTTTTTCTCCCCTGGAAAATCCAGAAACAGCTTCTTGGGAATGTGGTACAAAGCCACACCAGATGTTGTCGTTTGGGTTGCAAATAGAAACGATCCCATCACCCACTCACAAGGAGTTACTTTTGCTATTTCCGGAAATGGAACTCTTGTAATAAGCCAAGGTGGAAGCATTATCTGGTCTTCAAATCCATCAGGGCCAGCATCGAATCCAGTTTTACAGCTCCTGGATATTGGAAATCTGGTTCTTATAAACGAGTCCATGGAAGGCTACATATGGCAAAGCTTTGACCATCCAACAGATACCTGGTTACCAGGGATGAAGATTGTAGATGACACTGATGCTGGTTTGGAGAAGTATTTGACATCGTGGAGAAATTCAGACGATCCATCCCCTGGAGAATATGTCTTCAGGATTGAAAACCAGGGCTTGCCTGAGCTGGTGGTTTACAGAGGGAATAAGAAACTGTACCGAACTGGAAAGTGGAATGGACTTCAATTTTTTGGCGTTATACCCTTTCCCAACCTCGCGTTCAAGGCTGACTTAGTTTTTAATAAAGGGAGGTTGATATCTATGGTAGAGCATTATGATAGCTCAGTCCTAAACAGAATAAGATTAGATGCATCGGGTACAGGACTGCGCTATACTATGAATGCCAGAAAAGACAAGTGGAGTGTTGTCTTTTCGAATCCTCAGGACATATGTGAAGAGTATGGTCTATGTGGTCCTAATGGTATCTGCAGGATTCACAGACCATTTAGATGCGAGTGTTTAAAGGGATTTGCGCCTAAATTCAAGAAAGATTGGGACCAACAAGATTGGTCTGGTGGATGCACTAGAATCACACCATTGAGTTGCCAGAGTGGAGATGGTTTTCTAGAGGTTAGAGGGGTGAAGTATCCTGATATGTTGACATTTTCATTGAATGCTACCATGAGCCTTGACGAATGCAATGCTGAGTGCTTGAAAGACTGTAGCTGCACAGCATATGCTAATCCATACACTTCGAATGGAGGGCTGGGCTGTGTGATGTGGTTCGGGGATTTGATTGATACCAGAGAACTTCCGGGGGCTGATACTAAGCAACACACCTATATTCGCTTACCCCCTTCAGAGATTGTTTATCGTGAGTACTTCTGAAACTTGCCATCCGTTACTATGAATCCGAAACTTTATTAGCAACTATTATTTTGATTAAATGTTTAAGCTACTTTGACTTATGATAAATTCATATTAATTATACTATATTTCCTTATAGATTCTAGCACGGACTTAGAGAAACAAAAGAAGAACAAGAAAAGGCATGCAAAGCTAATACTGATATCGATTGTTTCTGGAGTTCTTGTCTCTGGATTTATCAATGGAGCCATTTTTGTAGTGACGAGACACAAGAGGCAAGGTAACATCTCTCAAGTTTTGGTGATAATCTGCACGAAAATCCTATTGAAAACATGCACTGAAACAATTGAAGCATTGTTTTATATTCTTCCCTTTACTATAGCAGAAGCGAAAAATGAGGATCTAGAGTTACCTTTATTCAAATTTACAACTATCTTGGCTGCAACAAACAACTTTTCTTGGGAAAACTTGATTGGGAAAGGTGGTTTTGGTCCCGTTTACAAGGTAACTTACAAAACGAGAGTGCTTAGGTAAACCGAAAAAGATACATCTTGACTCTAAATTGACATGCATAAGCAGGGCAATTTGTCATCCGGAGAAGAAATAGCCATTAAAAGATTGTCAAGAACTTCAGGGCAGGGTCTTGAAGAATTCAAAAACGAAATTATATTGATTTCAAAACTTCAACACACAAACCTTGTTAGATTGTTGGGATGTTGCATTGAAAGTGAAGAAAGGATTCTAATCTATGAATACCTGAAGAATAAGAGCCTCGATTATTTTGTATTTGGTACAATTTTAAGACCATCTCTCATCATTCTGTTAAATTCCTTTTCATTTTACTCTATTATCAACAGTATCATTATATATGAATCATATGCAGATCAAAATCAAAAGACGCTTTTGACATGGCCTAAGCGTTTTGACATTATCATGGGAATTGTTAGAGGACTACTTTATCTGCATCATGATTCCAGATTAAAGATCATCCATCGAGATCTGAAAACTAGCAACATTTTACTAGATGGAAATTTCAATCCAAAAATCTCAGACTTCGGCTTAGCTAGAACTTTTGTAGAGGATCAATCTATAACCAAAACAAAGAGAGTAGTCGGAACATAGTAAGATCCTTTCTTTCTCTTTAATATAGATTCTACGACAGCATTCCAATATTTTTCCGAGGGACCTTACAGCTAATAATTGTATGCAGTGGCTATATGGCTCCAGAATACGCAATTGCTGGAAAATATTCTATAAAGTCCGACATTTTTAGCATGGGAGTGTTATTGTTAGAGATAGTTAGTGGAAGAAAAAACAGGGGCTTTGAATACAGAGGCGATCATTTTCTTAGCCTATTGGAACATGTAACAATCTGTCTTTGTTGATAACAGTTAAGTGACAACATTGTTCGATGTGGGAAAAACTAACAAACTTGGAATTTTAACAGGCATGGATGCTATGGCAGGAAAACAAGATCATGGAGTTGATGGATGAATGTTTGAATGATACATTTATTGAATCTCAAGTGAAGAGATGCATCCATGTCGGACTACTATGTGTGCAAAAATTTGCAGAAGATCGGCCCGCAACGTCATCCATGCTCTTCATGTTAGGAACTGATGGAGAGATTCTTCCAGAACCCAAAGAGCCTGGATTTTTCTTTGGAAGGAGCTCTACCCCTGAAAAAAGTTACTTTTCACCAAGTCCTATATCTGAGGGAAGAACAATCACAATTACTGATTTGGAGGCCAGATGAGAATGTCTTTATCTATATGTTAAAATGTTATGTGTGATCAGAATACTAACAAATGCATTGAATTTTCAACGTTGGAATTATGAGTCCTTCTAATGCCGACTTTTCCTTTCTGGCTTTAGGAAATATATCCTTTCATGTGAACATATTTAATTGATGCGTGAAATAGAAACACCATTTTGTTTCATTTATCAAGTTTACTGGTCATGACGATGATGACGTGTCAACGGAGATTTCCTGGTGAGCTTCAAGTTGATGATTACTTGGTCCATTCTTTCTGGTTATGAGCAGAAAGTAAAGTTTTGAAAATGAAAATGGCGCACTTTCTACTCATCATAATCCTATACGCATCCATCGGCTTTCCGACACTGAGCGTTGGAGTAGATACACTCAATCCGAACCAAAGGATTGGTATTGGCCAAACTTTGATTTCTCGCAACCAAGTTTTCGAGATGGGATTTTTCACTCCTGGAAAATCCCCAAATCGATTCTTGGGAATATGGTACAAAAGCACACCGGAAGTTGTAGTATGGGTTGCAAATAGGAACGATCCCATCACTGAATCACGACGAGTTACTTTCTCTATTTCCAGAAATGGAACTCTCATTATAAGCAGAGATGGAAGCGATGTTATCTGGTCCTCAAATTCTTCAGGTATGGCGTCAAATCCATTTTTACAGCTTTTGAATACTGGAAACCTGGTTCTTTTAAATGAGTCCATTGATGGTTCTTCAAAGAGGTACTTGTGGCAGAGTTTTGATTACCCAACTGATACTTGTCTGCCTGGATTGAAATTGGTGAATGATATTGATACTGGTGTGGAGACATATTTGAGATCATGGAGAAGCTCTGATGATCCTTCACCTGGAGATTTTGTTGTCAGGATTGAAAACAGGGGCTTGCCTCAGTTGGTGGTTTACAGAGGGAATATGAAAACGTACAGATCTGGAACCTGGAATGGGGTGTACTTCTCTGGAACTCTACCCTTTCCGAATCGGCCGATACCTGATATGGTTTTCAAGGGAGAGAAATTGATATCTATAGCAGAGCCTTATGAGAGCTCAATTATCTTCAGAGTGACACTGGATGCATCTGGTTTTGTCCACAGCTATACGATGAATGCCGGAAGGAACAGGTGGAATGCTGCCTTCACAAGCCCAAAAGACACGTGTGATGAATATGGTGTGTGTGGTCCTAATGGTATCTGCAGAATGGACAAGACTATGAGATGCCAGTGCTTAAAGGGATTTGCCCCTAAATTTCCAAAAGATTGGAACCTTCAAGACTGGTCTGCTGGATGCACTAGGATTGCACCATTGAATTGTGAGACTGGAGATGGTTTTTTGGAGGTTAGAAGGGTAAGATATCCGGATATGTTGGCGTATTGGTTGAATACGAGCATGGACCTTGCCGACTGCAAATCTCAGTGCTTGAAAAACTGTAACTGCTCAGCATATGCTAATCCGTATGTGACCAATGGTGGCAGTGGCTGTGTGATGTGGTTCGGGGATCTCATTGATACCAGACGACATTCTGGGGCAGATAGTAAGCAAAACATCTATATTCGGGTACCAGTTTCAGAACTAGTTGATGGTAAGTACTGTGAAATACTAACCGCTGTTTGTAAGAGCTATTTCTCTTAGATGGTTGAGCTGCTTGAACTAACTACCATACATGAAAGAAAACAAACATTTTATCTAAATATATGATGATGATGATAGGAAGGTAGATATATGATGATGTCATTTTTGTACAATAGCTGGAAGCCTTGTTAGCTGCATTAATTGAGTTATCTGTTGGTTCCCCTTGTAGATTTCAATGAAGATTTAGAGAAAGAGAAGGAGAAGAAAAGGCCTACAAAGCTCATACTTATGTCAACTGCTATTGGAGTTCTTGTCTCTGGCTTTATAAATGGAGGTGTATTTTTCATGGCAAGGCAAAAGAGGCGAGGTAACATCAGACGACTGAGAAGTCTATGATTTATGTAAAAAACATGCATTCAAGCGGACACTGAAGCTTGATTTATTTTCCTTTACAGCATCAAAGAAGAATAATGAAGATCTGGAATTACCTTTATTGAAGTTTGCAGCTATTGTGGCAGCAACTAACAACTTCTCTAAGGAAAACATAATTGGAGAAGGTGGTTTTGGTCCCGTTTATAAGGTAACTTCTACATGAGAGTGCCTATGGTGAACAAAAGAACATACATTCTGACTCAAATTGTCATGCATAAGCAGGGCAATTTGTCATCTAAACAAGAAATAGCCATTAAAAGGTTGTCAAGAACTTCAGGGCAGGGTCTTGAAGAATTCAAAAATGAAGTTATCTTGATTTCCAAACTTCAACATACAAACCTTGTTAGACTGTTGGGATGTTGCATTGAAGGTGAAGAAAGGATTCTAATCTATGAATACCTACAGAATAAGAGCCTCGATTATTTTGTTTTTGGTACACTTTCAAGACCCTCTTTCATCATTCTGTTTCTTTTGTCAAATTCCTATTTCCTCTCTGAACAGTCTCATGACATATGTGTGAATCATGTGCAGATCAAAATCAAAAGGCACTTTTGACATGGCCTAAACGCTTTGACATTATCATGGGAATCGCAAGAGGACTGCTTTATCTTCATCATGATTCTAGATTAAAGATTATTCATCGTGATCTCAAAACAAGCAACATTTTACTAGATGGAAATTTGAATCCAAAAATTTCGGACTTTGGCATAGCAAGAACTTTTGGAGAGGATCAACCTGTTTGCAGAACTAAGAGAGTTGTTGGGACTTAGTAAGCTTTTTCTTTCTTTCTTATTTAACACTCCATAAATGTGCTTCGAGTTTTCCAGAATGACTAATAACTTAATGCAGTGGCTACATGGCTCCAGAATATGCAATTGGTGGAAAATATTCTATGAAGTCTGACATTTTCAGCATGGGAGTGGTATTGCTAGAGATAGTTAGTGGAAAAAAGAACAGGGGCTTTGATCGCAGTTGTGATCACTATAATAGCCTCTTGGCACATGTACTTCTCTTCCAGGCTACAAATACTTTCCACTTTGTCTTTGTTGATAATTGTCACGCGACCATATTAAAAAGCTAACAATCTTGTTGCATGTCCTACAGGCATGGTTGCTTTGGCAAGAAAACAAGTTTTTTGAGTTGATGGACGAATGTTTAAATGATACATGTATTGAATCTCAAGTGATAAGATGCATACATGTTGGATTATTATGCGTTCAGAAATTTGCAGAAGATCGACCAGTCATGTCAACAGTGCTTTTCATGTTAGGAACTGATGGAGCAGTTTTGCCAGAACCAAAAGAGCCTGGTTTTTTCATGGGAAGAAGTTCCAGCCCTGAAAAAAGTTGCACATCGCCAAGCCAGATATCCGAGAGAAACACTATCACGATAACTGATTTGGAGGCCAGATGATGAGGAAGGTTGACACGATGTACAGTTCATCGAGAGAAATATATTGTGACAGCGTTATGATGCACATATAGTAATAGTACAGTCCAAGGCCTTGCTATAGAAATTCTTGTGAGGAGCCAAATGTTGCCAGCTCATGCTAATGTTAAAGGGTTAATATCCCATAATTAGGATCTCAAATAGTGTAACATAAACTTATTCAAACATGAAATCTATTTTATCTTGGACTTGAGTTTGACTAAGCTTGATTTTCAATTAAAAATTTACCCCTGCCCCATAGATTCACTTTTAATTGTTAATCTAGCCATCTACTTTTCAGGTGAGCAAGTCCAGGGACTACACAGAAATTACCAGGATTAAGCATGAATTTCTTGCAATATGAAGTCCTGAATGGCCATCATTGTTGTCTCTGGTAATCTCAATTATCTTGAAGGGCATACAAAGTTCCTTGTGATTTTTTGTGGCTATTTCTACACTCTTTATGTTGTTTTGCTAAAACTTTCAGGTGTAACCTTGGTGACCATTGTGGCAGGCATTGTTGCTATGGAAAGAAAACAAGATTCTGGGTATAATGGATGTCTGTTTTAGTGATTCATATATCGAGTCTCAAGTGAAGAGATTCATACAAGCTGGATTATTATCCATTCAGAAATTCGTGAAAGATGGGCCTGTGATGTCATCAGCGTTCGTGATGTTGGGAACAGATGGAGCAGTTCTTGCTCAACCTAAAGAACCTGGATTTTTCATGGGAACAAGTATGGATACATCTCCATGTATTAAGTCAGAGAATGAAACAATCACCATCACTGATTTAAAGCATCTGAAGAATTCAAAAACGAAATTATATTGATTTCAAAACTTCAACACACAAACCTTGTTAGATTGTTGGGATGTTGCATTGAAAGTGAAGAAAGGATTCTAATCTATGAATACCTGAAGAATAAGAGCCTCGATTATTTTGTTTTTGGTACAATTTTAAGACCATCTCTCATCATTCTGTTAAATTCCTTTTCATTTTACTCTATTATCAACAGTGTCATTATATATGAATCATATGCAGATCAAAATCAAAAGACGCTTTTGACATGGCCTAAGCGTTTTGACATTATCATGGGAATTGTTAGAGGACTACTTTATCTGCATCATGATTCCAGATTAAAGATCATCCATCGAGATCTGAAAACTAGCAACATTTTACTAGATGGAAATTTCAATCCAAAAATCTCAGACTTCGGCTTAGCTAGAACTTTTGTAGAGGATCAATCTATAACCAAAACAAAGAGAGTAGTCGGAACATAGTAAGATCCTTTCTTTCTCTTTAATATAGATTCTACGACAGCATTCCAATATTTTTCCGAGGGACCTTACAGCTAATAATTGTTTGCAGTGGCTATATGGCTCCAGAATACGCAATTGCTGGAAAATATTCTATAAAGTCCGACATTTTTAGCATGGGAGTGTTATTGTTAGAGATAGTTAGTGGAAGAAAAAACAGGGGCTTTGAATACGGAGGCGATCATTTTCTTAGCCTATTGGAACATGTAACAATCTGTCTTTGTTGATAACAGTTAAGTGACAACATTGTTCGATGTGGGAAAAACTAACAATCTTGGAATTTTAACAGGCATGGATGCTATGGCAGGAAAACAAGATCATGGAGTTGATGGATGAATGTTTGAATGATACATTTATTGAATCTCAAGTGAAGAGATGCATCCATGTCGGACTACTATGTGTGCAAAAATTTGCAGAAGATCGGCCCGCAACGTCATCCATGCTCTTCATGTTAGGAACTGATGGAGAGTGATGTGGGAAGACAATAGGAGCTTAAAGCCATTGATGAACAATATCTCTTTGCAGAAGTGGAGAGCCATAACTGACTTGGCAGACGTGGAGAGCCATAACTGACTTGGCAGAACTCGGCAGACGTGATAACATTGAAAAAGTCAGATGTGATGACGTGGAAGACGGACGTAGAAGAGGTCAGACGAGAGAGTCCAAGGAAGGATGTTGGGCTTAATGAAGCATAGACGCAATGGGCCAGAAATCTTTATTCAATTAGGGTTTATAGGAACTAAATGACTATCATACCCTTATAATGTAGTATAAATTGTAAGGATGAGGACTTCTCTTCCAAGTTATCCATTTTTTATCCTCTTCTACCAAATGATTTTCTCTCTCTATCCTTTAGATATTTTCTATTACATCTCTCTATTTTGTTGATTGGGAAAACCCACACCACATCAATGGCGTCGTCTGTGGGAAATGAGAGGTGAGAAGTGAGTCTCCTTCTCCTTCACATTCCCTTGTTCCGATCAATTTCTATTCTGGCCTACTAATCTGGTTTTGTTGGAATGATGGGGATTGAGTAGAAACCTCAACTCTCTCCTTCATGACGGGATCCTTCCATTTTCACTCACCATCTCTATTTTGCTTTAATTTAATTTGGGAGAAGCAACAACATCTCATTTTCTTTTACCCCTTATATCAAAGTCTGTTTCCCCAGCCACACATAACCACCACTTGCCGAACGGCGCCGCCCGAAACACGCGGGTCATCTTCGGAAAGTACGAAATGGGGAGGCTCCTGGGAAAAGGCACCTTTGCGAAGGTGAAGAAGGATGGGCTTATGGAGCAGATCTGGTGTTCCATATCCTTTGTTGATTGAGAATATTTTCGATTTGCTGCTTTCCTTTCCTGGGTTTGGCATTTCGAACTCGGTTTGTTTCCATATCCTCCAAAGCTTCAAGACTGTCTGCAACTTTGCTGAAGCTGCATAGGTGTCATTATCAAGGGGAAGAAATTCTAACTTTCTTGTTTTATTTTTATTTATGTTTGGAATTTGCACTTTGATGAGAAATTTTCAATAAATTTGAAATGGGTTGTATCTCCATAGTGTGAAAACCATAGCCATGCCTTTTTATATCAAAAAAATCTAAAGGAACCTGATGTGTTTTGGATGATGGGTTCTTAATTTTGCTGGATGATGATTTTTTAAGAGTTTACAGACAAAGTGTTTGATGAAATGTCCCAATGAAATTTTGTGTTGATTGGATTATCCTTATCATTTATTCTCCTCTCACCTGCATTTTTATTTTATTTGAAATAAGTTTGTATAAAAGTTTAGACCATTATTTTATACATCTGGAAATTGTGGATTCAGGATCATCTGCTTTGTATATGGAATGTATGATTTGTGTATTGAATTTGTTCTCTTTCGAAGCATACCTCACCAAAATTCACGCTGTTTTGTAATATTTATCAAGCAGAATTCAGAGATGATAAAGCGTGTTGTTCTCATGAGTTATTTTTATCGAAATTAACTGACCATGATTTATTTTTATTAGAATTAATTTGCCACAACAAATTTATATATCAGATGTTACAAGATCAGATCTGCGGAGGTCTGCTGATCATCTGTTCCAAATTGGATCTGCCTAATATTATTGCGGATGGAAAATCAGATCTGCGATTAAAAAAGATCTGCTAATATTTGGCTGTTGGAAAAACAGAGCTGCGATTAAATCAGATCTGCTAATATTTGGCTGTTGGAAAAACAGAGCTGCGATTAAATCAGATCTGCTAATATTTGGCTGTTGGAAAATCAGAGCTGCGATTAAATCAGATCTGCTAATATTTGGCTGTTGGAAAATCAGAGCTGCGATTAAATCAGATCTGCAATTAAACCGCTGCGATTAAATCAGATCTTGGAAAATCAAATCTGCTGATATTTGGCTGTTGGAGAATCAGAGCTACGATTAAACCGCTACGCGCTGTGATTAAATCAGATCTGCAGTTAAACTGCTAATTATCAGTTCTGCAGTTGGGAGATCTGCTAATCATCGGATCTGCTAGTTATTAAACCGCTGCGATTAAATCAGATCTGCTAATATTTGGCTGTTGGAAAATCAGAGCTGCGATTAAATCAGATCTGCAATTAAACCGCTGCGATTAAATCAGATCTTGGAAAATCAAATCTGCCGATATTTGGCTGTTGGAGAATCAGAGCTACGATTAAATCAAATCTGTAATTAAACCGCTACGCGCTGTGATTAAATCAGATCTGCAGTTAAACTGTTAATTATCAGTTCTGCAGTTGGGAGATCTGCTAATCATTGGATCTGCTAGTTATTACTGTGGTTGGGAAATCAGTTCTGCAATTAAGTCAGATCTGTTAATTATCAGTTCCGTCGTTGGAAAAAAACATTATCTAAGAAAAATAAAATAAAATATATTATCGGATATGGAAATTGAATCAGCTTGTCAGATATGGATAATCAGTTTTACCCCAGAGAATCTGCTTGGATCTAACACAATAATCAGATCTGCTCTGCCAAAATCAGCTCTTATATCATATCTGCTTATCAAATCACAATATCATATATGCCTTAGAAAAAACAGTTCTGCTCAATTAATTCCGATCTGCTCATTCAAATTTGCCCTAGAAAGCAGCCTTTCGAGCAGAGGCCAGATCTTCGGGTTTGCGTAATCCTCTGACTCGAAAAGGTGGGGCCTGAAGACAAATTCACCCTAGAAAGCAGCCTCCCAGGCAGAGGCAGGCCTCCGGGTCTGATCTACCTCTGACTTGGGACGGTGGGGTCAAATTCAAATTTGCCCTAGAAAGCAGCCTTTCGGGCAGAGGACAGATCTCCGGGTCTGCGTAATCCTCTGACTCGAAAAGGTGGGGCCTGAAGACAAATCCACCCTAGAAAGCAGCCTCCCAGGCAGAGGCAGGCCTCCGGGTCTGATCCACCTCCGACTTGGGACGGTGGGGTCAAATTCAAATTCGCCTTAGAAAGCAGTCTTCCGGGCAGAGGCCAGATCTCCGGGTCTGCGTAATCCTCTGACCCGCAAAGGTGGGACCTGAAGACAAACCTACCCTAGAAAGCTCTAGCAGAAGACGACATCTCTGCGGAAGACGTCATCTCTGGAGGAAGACGTCATCTCCAGCGGAAGATGTCATCTCTGGCGTAGGAAGTCACCTCTGGCGGAAGACGTCATCTCCAGTGGAAGACGTCATCTCTGACGGAAGACGTCATCTTTGGAGGAAGACGTCATCTCAGGTGAAAGAAGTCATCTCTGGCGTAGGAAGTCATCTCTGGCGGAAGACGTCATCTCCAGCGGAAGACGTCATCTCTGGAGGAAGACGACATCTCTGGAGGAAGACGTCATCTCCAGCTGAAGACATCATTTCTAGCGTAGGAAGTCACCTCTGGCGAAAGACGTCATCTCTGGCGTAGGAAGTCATCTCTGGGGGAAGACGTCATCTCCAGCGGAAGACGTCATCTCTAGAGGAAGACGTCATCTCTGGCGTAGGAAGTCACCTCTGGCGGAAGACGTCATTTCTATAGGAAGAAATCATATGTCCAATGAAGAAAAGATCTGACGAAAGATGAGATCTGCCAGAAGACGTGATCCAATTGGAGATGAGATCTGCCAGAAGACGTGACCCGTCTAAGGACGAGGTCTGCCAATAGACAAGGTCTGCCAGACGACGTGACATGTCTAAGGACGAGGTCTGCCAATAGACAAGGTCTGCCAGAAGACATGATCCAATTGGAGATGAGGTCTGCTAGAAGACGTGACCCGTCTAAGGACGAGGTCTGCTAGAAGACGTGACCCGTCTAAGGACGAGGTCTACCAATAGACGTGATCCAATTGGAGATGAGGTCCGCCAGAAGATGTGACCCGTCTAAGGACGAGGTCTGCCAGAAGACGTGATCCAACTGGAGATGAGATCTGCCAGAAGACGTGACCTGTCTAAGGACGAGGTCTGCTAATAGACCAGCTCTGCCACACCAGATCTGCTCAATCGCACCAGGGGAGTAGCTAATGGGGAAATTAGCTCTCTGCTCGAGAAGAAGTTTACAAGTGCTGCAATTGACCAGCTCTGCCAGACCAGATCTGCTCAATTGCACCAGGGGGAGTAGCTAATGGGGAAATTAGCTCTCTGCTCGAGAAGTGTTTCACAAGTGCTGCAATTGACCAGCTCTGCCATACCAGATCTGCTCAATCGCACCAGGGGGAGTAACTAATGGGGAAATTAGATCTCTGCTCGAAAAGAAGTTTACAAGTGCTGTAATTGACCAGCTCTGCCAGACCAGATCTGCTCAATTGCACCAGGGGGAGTAGCTAATGGGGAAATTAGCTCTCTGCTCGAGAAGTGTTTCACAAGTGCTGCAATTGACCAGCTCTGCCACACCAGATCTGCTCAATCGCACCAGGGGGAGTAGCTAATGGGAAAATTAGCTCTCTGCTCGAGAAAAAGTTTACAAGTGTTGCAATTGACCAGCTCTACCAGACCAGATCTGCTTAATCGCACCAGGGGGAGTAGCTAATGGGGAAATTAGCTCTCTGCTCGAGAAGAAGTTCACAAGTGCTGCAATTGACCAACTCTGCCACACCAGATCTGCTCAATCGCACCAGGGGGAGTAGCTGATGTGGGAAGACAATAGGAGCTTAAAGCCATTGATGAACAATATCTCTTTGCAGAAGTGGAGAGCCATAACTGACTTGGCAGACGTGGAGAGCCATAACTGACTTGGCAGAACTCTGCAGACGTGGAGAGTCATAACTGACTTGGCAGAACTCGGCAGACGTGATAACATTGAAAAAATCAGATGTGATGACGTGGAAGACGTCAGACGTAGAAGAGGTCAGACGAGAGAGTCCAAGGAATGATGTTGGGCTTAATGAAGCATAGACCCAATGGGCCATAAATCTTTATTCAATTAGGGTTTATAGGAAGTAAATGACTATCATACCCTTATAATGTAGTATAAATTGTAAGGATGAAGACTTCTCATCCAAGTTATACATTTTTTATCCTCTTCTACCAAATGATTTTCTCTCTCTATCCTTTAAATATTTTCTATTACATCTCTCTATTTTGTTGATTGGGAAAACCCACACCACTTCAGAGAGATTCTTCCAGAACCCAAAGAGCCTTCTAATGCCGACTTTTCCTTTCTGGCTTTAGGAAATATATCCTTTTCATGTGAACATATTTAATTGATACGTGAGCCATCAGGATTTTTTAGTTCATTTGTTCATTGACTAGTTAATATACAAAAGAAAAAAATTAAGAACAAGCAGGTCATGTAAAGTGGGGAAAAAAAAAAAAAAAAAACTTCACAATAGTGCAAACTAACATACGTGTGAAAAATCTAGCGCAGTGTTGAAATTGATGAAGGTGAGTAAAATGAAGTTGAACTGAAATAGAAACACCATTTTGTTTCATTTATCAACTTTACTGGTCATGACGATGATGACGTGTCAACGGAGATTTCCTGGTGATCAGACTACGTTTATCAACAACCCACCACAACCCAACCTCTCAATAAAATACGCCAACACTACATTTCTATAATGGTGAAATCCCTTGTCTACCTACGGCATCAAGTCTTTGTTGAAAATATTCATCATTGGAAGTAACAGCCTCCACTATACGCAGAAACAATGATTTTCGCATGCGAAACCTGTGTCGAAAGATCTCAGGAGGATATGTCGATCTGTCGACAAAATAGTCATTCATCAAACGCTCCTCACCAAAGTCACGTTCTCTATCAATATATCGTCGTCTAGCTCTAGCAGTGTGATCTTCCACAATCATATTAGGATTGTTTAAGATCACATCCTCGAGTAGCTTATCAATTTGATTATTGCTTTGAACAACTCGGTGTTCCCATTCATCAAGGTCTGCGAAATTGATAGAACCAGAACTTGAATCTGAATCCACATATGAGTTTTCATTGAAAGACATTTTTGAAGTTGAGGATAAACAATGATTTGAGTTGATTGAGATACGAATTCAACAAGGATATATAGAAAAATCAGAAATAGCATTTGCATGTGCATAAAGTTGATTGAGACAATTCATTTGGAAGGTAGTAAATTGATAGACAAGAACATGTGCATAAAGAGACAAGAGAATGCTTCTTGTATGTTCTCAAAAGCATAAATAGTTCATACGATTAAAAAATATAAATCGTATTGATCCAAAAATCAAAAAAATAAAACGAAAAAAAAAAGAAAGAAAGAGTTTGGGTAATAATTAGGATTGTTTGAATCCATAATAAGAAAGAGATTATGGAAATAATATGAGAAAAGAGTGAACCTCAAAATGTAAAATAGATAGAATTTTAGATTGAGAGAAAATAAATATTTTTTGATTGTGATTCAAAATATGTCAATATTACACTCTATTTATAGATAAAAAAAAGATAGGAATTTTGGTTATTTTTAAAAAATAAAATCAAATCAAATAAATATCATTTATCAAGAATCTAAATTTTATCCAAAAAAATAATTAGAACCAATTAGAGTGTGATACTTGTCACACTCTAATTGAATAACCCATAGCATGAGAGGTTATGAGATGGGTTGGTCAATCACCCATCTCCACAACCGGTTGTCCCTCCTATTTCAATTTATCTTTTTTTTTTTTTTTTTGTCTTATTAGGACAACCCTTTGCAAGGGTAGTCAATGAGTATAGTCTCAAGTTGATGATTACTTGGTCCATTCTTTCTGGTTATGAGCAGAAAGTAAAGTTTTGAAAATGAAAATGGCGCACTTTCTACTCATCATAATCCTATACGCATCCATCGGCTTTCCGACACTGAGCGTTGGAGTAGATACACTCAATCCGAACCAAAGGATTGGTATTGGCCAAACTTTGATTTCTCGCAACCAAGTTTTCGAGATGGGATTTTTCACTCCTGGAAAATCCCCAAATCGATTCTTGGGAATATGGTACAAAAGCACACCGGAAGTTGTAGTATGGGTTGCAAATAGGAACGATCCCATCACTGAATCACGACGAGTTACTTTCTCTATTTCCAGAAATGGAACTCTCATTATAAGCAGAGATGGAAGCGATGTTATCTGGTCCTCAAATTCTTCAGGTATGGCGTCAAATCCAGTTTTACAGCTTTTGAATACTGGAAACCTGGTTCTTTTAAATGAGTCCATTGATGGTTCTTCAAAGAGGTACTTGTGGCAGAGTTTTGATTACCCAACTGATACTTGTCTACCTGGATTGAAATTGGTGAATGATATTGATGCTGGTGTGGAGACATATTTGAGATCGTGGAGAAGCTCTGATGATCCTTCACCTGGAGATTTTGTTCTCAGGATTGAAAACAGGGGCTTGCCTCAGTTGGTGGTTTACAAAGGGAATATGAAAACGTACAGATCTGGAACCTGGAATGGGGTGTACTTCTCTGGAACTCTACGCTTTCCGAATCGGCCGATACTTGATATGGTTTTCAAGGGAGAGAAATTGATATCTATGGCAGAGCCTTATGAGAGCTCAATTATCTTCAGAGTAACACTGGATGCATCTGGTTTTCTCCACAGCTATACGATGAATGCCAGAAGGAACAGGTGGAATGCTGCCTTCACAAGCCCAAAAGACACGTGTGACGAATATGGTGTGTGTGGTCCTAATGGTATCTGCAGAATGGACAAGACTATGAGATGCCAGTGCTTAAAGGGATTTGCCCCTAAATTTCCAAAAGACTGGAACCTTCAAGACTGGTCTGCTGGATGCACTAGGATTGCACCATTGAATTGTGAGACTGGAGATGGTTTTTTGGAGGTTAGAGGGGTAAGATATCCGGATATGTTGGCGTATTGGTTGAATACGAGCATGGACCTTGCCGACTGCAAATCTCAGTGCTTGAAAAACTGTAACTGCTCAGCATATGCTAATCCGTATGTGACCAATGGTGGCAGTGGCTGTGTGATGTGGTTCGGGGATTTCATTGATACCAGAGGACATTCTGGGGCAGATAGTAAGCAAAACATCTATATTCGGGTACCAGTTTCAGAACTAGTTGATGGTAAGTACTGTGAAATGCTAACCACTGTTTGTAAGAGCTATTTCTCTTAGATGGTTGAGCTGCTTGAACTAACTACCATACATGAAAGAAAACAAACTTTTTATCTAAATATATGATGATGATGATAGGAAGGTAGATATATGATGATGTCATTTTTGTACAATAGCTGGAAGCCTTGTTAGCTGCATTAATTGAGTTATCTGTTGGTTCCCCTTGTAGATTTCATTGAAGATTTAGAGAAAGAGAAGGAGAAGAAAAGGCCTACAAAGCTCATACTTATGTCAACAGCTATTGGAGTTCTTGTCTCTGGCTTTATAAATGGAGGTGTATTTTTCATGGCAAGGCAAAAGAGGCGAGGTAACATCAGACGACTGAGAAGTCTATGATTTATGTAAAAAAACATGCATTCAAGCGGACAATGAAGCTTGATTTATTTTCCTTCACAGCATCAAAGAAGAATAATGAAGATCTGGAATTACCTGTATTGAAGTTTGCAGCTATTGTGGCAGCAACTAACAACTTCTCTAAGGAAAACATAATTGGAGAAGGTGGTTTTGGTCCCGTTTATAAGGTAACTTCTACATGAGAGTGCCTATGGTGAACAAAAGAACATACATTCTGACTCAAATTATCATGCATAAGCAGGGCAATTTGTCATCTAAAGAAGAAATGGCCATTAAAAGGTTGTCAAGAACTTCAGGGCAGGGTCTTGAAGAATTCAAAAATGAAGTTATCTTGATTTCCAAACTTCAACATACAAACCTTGTTAGACTGTTGGGATGTTGCATTGAAGGTGAAGAAAGGATTCTAATCTATGAATACCTGCAGAATAAGAGCCTCGATTATTTTGTTTTTGGTACACTTTCAAGACCATCTTTCATCATTCTGTTTCTTTTGTCAAATTCCTATTTCCTCTCTGAACAGTGTCATGACATATGTGTGAATCATGTGCAGATCAAAATCAAAAGGCACTTTTGACATGGCCTAAACGCTTTGACATTATCATGGGAATCGCAAGAGGACTGCTTTATCTTCATCATGATTCTAGATTAAAGATTATTCATCGTGATCTCAAAACAAGCAACATTTTACTAGATGGAAATTTGAATCCAAAAATTTCGGACTTTGGCATAGCAAGAACTTTTGGAGAGGATCAACCTGTTTGCAGAACTAAGAGAGTTGTCGGGACTTAGTAAGCTTTTTTTTTTCTTTCTTATTTAACACTCCATAAATGTGCTTCGAGTTTTCCAGAATGACTAATAACTTAATGCAGTGGCTACATGGCTCCAGAATATGCACTTGGTGGAAAATATTCTATGAAGTCTGACATTTTCAGCATGGGAGTGGTATTGCTAGAGATAGTTAGTGGAAAAAAGAACAGGGGCTTTGATCGCAGTTGTGATCACTATAATAGCCTCTTGGCACATGTACTTCTCTTCCAGGCTACAAATACTTTCCACTTTGTCTTTGTTGATAATTGTCATGCGACCATATTAAAAAGCTAACAATCTTGTTGCATGTCCTACAGGCATGGTTGCTTTGGCAAGAACACAAGATTTTTGAGTTGATGGACGAATGTTTAAATGATACATGTATTGAATCTCAAGTGATAAGATGCATACATGTTGGATTATTATGCGTTCAGAAATTTGCAGAAGATCGGCCAGTCATGTCAACAGTGCTTTTCATGTTAGGAACTGATGGAGCAGTTTTGCCAGAACCAAAAGAGCCTGGTTTTTTCATGGGAAGAAGTTCCAGACCTGAAAAAAGTTGCACATCGCCAAGCCAGATATCCGAGAGAAACACTATCACGATAACTGATTTGGAGGCCAGATGATGAGGAAGGTTGACACGATGTACAGTTCATCGAGAGAAATATATTGTGACAGCGTTATGATGCACATATAGTAATAGTACAGTCCAGGGCCTTGCTATAGAAATTCTTATGAGGAGCCAAATGTTGCCAGCTCATGCTAATGTTAAAGGGTTAATATCCCATAATTAGGATCTCAAATAGTGTAACATAAACTTATTCAAACATGAAATCTATTTTATCTTGGACTTGAGTTTGACTAAGCTTGATTTTCAATTAAAAATTTACCCCTGCCCTATAGATTCACTTTTAATTGTTAATCTAGCCATCTACTTTTCAGGTGAGCAAGTCCAGGGACTACACAGAAATTACCAGGATTAAGCATGAATTTCTTGCAATATGAAGTCCTGAATGGCCATCATTGTTGTCTCTGGTAATCTCAATTATCTTGAAGGGCATACAAAGTTCCTTTGTGATTTTTTGTGGCTATTTCTACACTCTTTATGTTGTTTTGCTAAAACTTTCAGGTGTAACCTTGGTGACCATTGTGGCAGGCATAGTTGCTATGGAAAGAAAACAAGATTCTGGGTATAATGGATGTCTGTTTTAGTGATTCATATATCGAATCTCAAGTGAAGAGATGCATACAAGCTGGATTATTTTCCGTTCAGAAATTCGCGAAAGATGGGCCCGTGATGTCATCAGCGTTCGTGATGTTGGGAACAGATGGAGCAGTTCTTGCTCAACCTAAAGAACCTGGATTTTTCATGAGAACAAGTATGGATACATCTCCATGTATTAAGTCAGAGAATGAAACAATCACCATCACTGATTTGGAGGCAAGATGATTTATAAATTACCATCAGCTTGTTGGTTCACCTGTAAAGCAAATTGTGTGTATATTCCTTGATTTATTGCTGGTATTATTGAAGATCTTACTACTGAAATTCTGGTGTGAAGGTGATATTCTCAGGTATTGCAATCTCACACTAAATTTCAAACAGATTGATTATCTGTGCCAGGCTCAAAACTGTATTGAATGACTATATCCTTTATATGTCAAATATTTGATGAAATACACTCAAAATTAGATTAAAGCTTTTTACCCCAAAATAAAAAAATGTATGACAACTACCAAATATATACATCAATTCACAAATTTAGAATTTAAAACAATATTTTAATATGTTTTAAAAATATTAAATAATTCATTACCAACTTAAAGCAATTTTGTATCTCATGAAAATTTGACTTGTAGAATTTTTTATAGTTCTTAACTTGGATTTGTGATAATTTGTAAAATACATATGCTTGTGGCACGTAGGATAAGTCATAAAAAAAATGTGAATTGATTTTAATATGACTAATATTATCAAGTGGCTTTTTTATAGTCGAAATAAACGGAATTGGAGTTTTATTTTTTTTATTAATTTTTTCTTGTTTTCTTTCATTATTGTAAATGGATTTATCAATAATTTGTTTTGTTAATTTAAGAAAAAGTTCTGTATTTATTCTGGGAATATTAATGATAGATAAAAATGACCTCATATTGAAAGAAACAAGTATCAACATTGACTAGTATTAAACTTTTGACTTTTTGTTTCAATTTGATAGACTTTGAGATCGAAATACAATTAAAGAATTCCCACAATTTCCAGGCACAAAGAATTGTTGCTATCACTGTATTGAAGATATTTTTTTAAGTTGAACTAGAAATGAATCGTGTTCCTTTCAGATTTTCCTAGCAAGCAGGTTTCTTGGTGGTTATTTCTTGGAATTTCAAATCTGATTCCATTGTAATCCGAAGTCCTGTTTGATCAGAAAAAATGTCTTGTTCCATGTTCAACAAAATTCTCTGTAAGTTGTTTCTTTTCATCACGTTTCTGAAATTCTCCATTGGAAAAGATAAACTTTTTCCAAATCAAACTATTGGTTTTGAGCAGACTTTGGTCTCTCAAAGTCAACGTTTTGAGCTCGGGTTTTTCAGCCGTGGAACATCGAAAAACAGCTTCCTGGGAATATGGTACAAAGACACACCAAGTGTTGTTGTTTGGGTTGCTAATAGAAACAATCCCATCATCGACCCGCACCAAGTGTTCTTAGGTTTAGACCATAATGGAACATATATAAGCAGAGATGGAAGAATTGTTTGGTGGGTGAGTTCATCAGGGCCCGTATCGAATCCAGTTCTACAGCTTCTGGATACTGGCAATCTTGTTCTTACAGACAGGACCAAGGAAGGGTACATTTGGCAGAGCTTCCACAGCCCAACAGACACATGGGTACCAGGTTTGAAGATTGTGGATGACATGGATGCTGGTGTGGAGTTGTACTTCACATCATGGAGAGATTCCGATGATCCGTCACCGGGAGAATATGTGTTCAGGATTGACAACCATGGCTTGCCTGAGCTGGTGATTATCAAAGGGAAAGAAAAAATGTTTCGAACTGGAAAGTGGAATGGGAAGTACTTCAATGGTTCACCACAGTTTCCCAATGCCATTTTCAAACCTGAATTGGAATTTAGACATGGAAGGCTGATTTCAATATCAAGGCCTTATGACAGCTCAACTTTCGTAAGATCAACTCTTGACACGTCTGGTCGTGTAAACCGCTATACCATGAATGCAGGAAAAGATGGTTGGAATCCTGTGTACAGATTTCCAGCAGAACAATGTGATGAGTATGGTCATTGTGGGCCCAATGGTCTCTGTACAAATGGAAAAGCACAAACATGCCAATGTCTCAAGGGCTTTTCCCCTATGAACCAAAATGATTGGGACCTTCAAGGCTGGTTTGGTGGATGCATTAGAACTAAGCCTTTGAATTGCGAAAGTGGTGATGGTTTTCTAGAGGTTAGAGGGGTTAAGTACCCTGATATGTTGAAGTTTTCATTGAATATGAGCATGAATCTCAGAGATTGCAAGACCGAGTGCTTGAAAAAGTGTAGCTGCACAGCGTATGCTAATCCGTATATAACTAATGGAGGAAGTGGCTGTGTGATGTGGTTTGGGGATCTCATTGATATAAGAGAACTTGCAGAACCAGATAGTAAGGAGAACATCTATATTCGCTTGCCTATTTCAGAACTAGGTTTGTCTGTTTTTCCATCTCATTTGAGATTCTTTAATTATGTTATGAGGCTCTAAAGTATGACATTTTTAGCTTCTTGTGTTTAGAATCATATAATCACAATGTGCACATCAACAGTTTGGTTGGTCTTAATCTTTGTGTTTGTATTATCCGAGTAGATTCTATCAACAAGTCAAAGAAGAAGGAGAGGAGAAGACGAACAAGGCTACTACTGATATCAATTGCTTCTGGAGTTCTTGTCTTAGGCCTTATGGGTGGAGTTATACTTTCAAGGACAAGAAGAAAGAAACGAGGTACCAACAATGAGTCTCTCGACAATCTCTGTATCATGTTGAAATGCTTATTCTTTCTTTTCCTTAGCAGCATCAAGAATTAATGGTGATCTAGAACTACCGTTATTCAAGTGGGTAACTATTATGGCGGCAACAAACAGCTTCTCCAGGCAAAACATAATTGGAGAAGGTGGTTTTGGACCTGTTTACAAGGTAATGTAATGTCTTAGATTGGCTAAGTGAACAAAAAGTGGTCTAAATCCTGACTCTTAGCATGCAAAAACAGGGCAACTTGTCCCCAGAAGAAGAAATAGCCGTCAAGAGATTGTCAAGAACATCAGGGCAAGGTCTTGAAGAGTTCAAAAATGAAGTGATCTTGATTTCCAAACTTCAACATACAAACCTTGTCAGACTTTTGGGATGCTGCATTGAAGGAGAAGAAAGAATGCTAATTTATGA
Organism: Scutellaria baicalensis; assembly: GCA_005771605.1. Lineage (NCBI taxonomy): Eukaryota > Viridiplantae > Streptophyta > Magnoliopsida > Lamiales > Lamiaceae > Scutellaria > Scutellaria baicalensis. The sequence goes on along the minus strand of CM016724.1, from coordinate 13,578,591 downwards.
ATATCTGAAGAATAAAAGCCTTGATTATTTCGTTTTTGGTACTGTCTTATGATATATATACCTGTTGTTTTGTTTCTTGAAATTGCATTGAGATTGAAGCATCCAATTCACAAGGTATTCAATCATGTGCAGATCAAAGCCAAAGAGCACTTCTAACATGGGCTAAACGCTTTGACATTATCATGGGAATCGCAAGGGGACTGCTCTATCTCCATCACGACTCCAGACTAAAGATTATCCACAGGGATCTCAAAACCAGCAACATTCTACTAGATGACAAGTTGATTCCCAAAATTTCAGACTTTGGCATAGCAAGAATTTTCGTGGAGGGTCAACCCATTGCTAGAACGAGAAGAGTTGTTGGGACATAGTACGGCTTCTTCTATTCTCGACAAACATTTTATTAACTTGTGACACGCCTTTATGACTAATAATTTTTCGTGCAGTGGCTATATAGCTCCAGAATATGCAATTGAGGGGAAATTTTCAGTGAAATCCGATATCTTTAGCCTCGGAGTTGTATTGTTAGAGATTGTGAGTGGCAAGAAGAATAGGGGCCTTGACCATCATAGCCTTTTGGGACAAGTAATATTCTTACCATGTTGTGTCTTTGCATTAACTTGTCAGTTAACAATGTATTAGAAAAGGTAAAAAAAGTTTGATGTGTGACCCTGGTGACAAATGTGGCAGGCATGGTTGCTATGGAAAAAAGACAATATTATGAAGCTGATGGATGAATGTATGACGAGCCAAACATTTGACGAATGTCAAGTAAAGAGATGCATCCATGTCGCGTTATTATGCGTTCAGAGATTTGCGAAAGATAGGCCATTAATGTCATCAGTGCTTTTCATGTTGGGAGCTGATGAAGCAATTCTTCCTCAACCCAACGAACCCGGGTTTTTTCTGGAAACGAGTTCCAGCTCCATAACTAGTACATTTCCTCCATCTTTGGATTCAGAAAATAATACAATCACAATCACTGATTTGGAGGCTAGATGAGGACGAGAGAATGAATGTTCCATGATTTATTGCTAGCTAGTATTCGCAACCGCGCGAAGCGCGATCTGTGATATAATGTTGTTAAATATTAATTATTTGATAATATAATATAAATAATTTTAGTATATAGAAGACAATATAATATTTAATAACTAAGAAAATCTAAAATTTGCTTAAAATAATTCAATTTACAACAACATATCGGTATTATACATATTCGTTTCACTAATTCATGATTAATACTAAAAACAAAAGTTTCAATCATGATCTTCAAATAAAAATTGGATCTTTTACTTGTAAAGTTTATAAGTTTTGGAAAACTTTTTAGAGTGAATATCCATCTTTACCACAATATCTATAACACTTATTCTTTTCTAACACTCAATATAACAATACATACTTTTCTACCACAAAACATAAAATATTATATTCAACTACCACAAACACTATTATACCTTTTGACATTTTCACAAACTTCCAAATTTCACAAATTTCCAAATTATATTTGCAACCAAAATTTTCCATTTTCCACACCATTTGATTCTTATACCCTAATCCTCATTTAATCCTTTAATTAATCAGGCCCAACATGCTTCCGTAAAATAAATAAACCCGTTGGAGATCATACCTTTCTTCGACCAGAACAGCACCGGGTGAGGTGGTTCGCAATGCCACCAGCTGGAAAATTACTGCCCCCAAACCGTTTTACGAACAGCTCCTCACTGTTCAACTTCGCTCTCTGGGAAGTTGGTTTGCAAGTTATCCAGCTCCTTCAGCAACTGCCCAGCACAACCTTGGTTCGTTTTCTACACCAGGTGTACAAGGTGATCCTTACAACAGATAAACAAATCGAACGGAGACACGTTGAAGCAAAAGCCTCTCTTTTATTAAGAACTAAAAATATTTATTACATCATCTATAAACTCCTTTTGGGAGGAGAATATAGGATCAGTCTCGCATTGAGATGATTGTAACTCGTTTATACATAAACTAAAACTAAAACTCAGAATACTTAAACTATTACAAAGATGATACTGTTTTGAAGAAAACTATGGAGAATACTTGATGTCCTTAGCTTCCTTCTGCTCGCCCTTTTATAGATGGAAATCCGGACTTGAAATTCAGATTTCAAACTTGCTTTAGCCAGCTGTCCACCTTTTCTGAGTGGATCCTCCACTGAGTACGTGATTGCCAGCTTTTTCTTCTCGTGACTCATCCCATGTGAAATTGTCGGGGAATCTACTTTTTCCTCCCGTGACTTTCTTGCATGCGATGTTGGTGGGGCGTGACTCAGCCCATCTTATCCTTGTCGGGGAATCTTAGAAATTCGGCTTTCGTGGTCCCCGCGGATAAGTTTTCTTTTGGGCAGGACCTTTGTCCTTTTCTGCCCCTCTTTCTCGTCGGTCGGGTTTGGGTCGAAACCCTTTCCCAAACTCGGGTTCTTTCTGCTCTGGACATACTTGGCAGACATGATCTGTCCATCGGCCAATATGTGCCATGTTGCAGAATTTTCGGTAAGTCTCTTTGCTTGTCGGAATCTTGTTTTCCCAAAGAATCCTTCTTTTTGTCTCGAAAAGATCCTCTGCAAAGCTCGTCGTTGTTCCTGTCATGGAATTCAGCAGAAACGATCCATTTGCTGAATTATGAAAGAACTTGAATGGGTACTTGACCTTGTCCATTTCAGTTAGACATACCCATAATCCCCATGCTCGTCGGGTAGAAGCTTCATCTTCTGAAAATGCTCCTACAAGAATTAGAGTATCTTCTGGATCTGCCGTCTTGATGGTTTTCAAGGCGTTTCCGTCGGGTCTCCTTAGCTTGATGACATGAAAGGCTTCATGGAAACCTTTCTTGGCTGGTTCTGGAGCTGCACTTAAGAAATACAATTCCAGAAAATCTCCTCTGGCCAAATGTGGGTTATTAGCCTAAGTCATGTGAATCGCCGTCCCAATCCATTTCGGAAGTTTCGAAATTTCTGGGAACCCTGGTGAGACGGTATAGATTGAAGCAAGAGCTCCAAAGTTATACCATTCTTGTACTTCGTTTGGATGACTTCCAGGTTTCATCCAAACTCTTGGGTACTTTCCAGAGATATCAATGATTGTTTTCTCTGGATGGATACCCCTCCTGGTAATCAGCTTCTCCCACTGCTTTTGGTAAACCTGCATAGGGGAAACTAAATTCTCATCAATTTGAACCTTAGTTTTGTCTGTCTGTGGCCTAAGATTCAACTCTCCCTCTTTAACCCCAGAGGTGCTGGGTTGACTTGAAGACTCGGGTTTTGACACCGGAGCTTCAACTTTTGTTCCAGTTGTTGCATCCTCAAGGAATGCATCATCTGCAGAACTCTCGGTTATGGTATTTGAATCCATAACAATCGGGTTAGAGGCCCGCTCTCTTGTTTCCTTCTTTTGCACCGTTGGAGATGCAGCCTGAAGGATAGGTACTTGTAGCACGTTGAACAATTGTTCATGTGCGTACTGGCATGCTCGTATTTGATTAGAGATGGATCTCTGATCAGCTTGTTGAAGTCATCCAGCAACTTCTGCTTTGATACATAAAGCATCAAAACCTCGTTGTAGGCTCTCCAGGTTATCCCTGAGATGCCTGACTCGTTTTAGGACCTCGTCAGCGACGTGTCCTTCCATCTCGTGTTAAGAAATCTGCAAGAACATTTTCATGAGATTTCACAATGACAATATCATAATCATAATATTGACATTCAGCTTGCCATCTTTGTATCCTAGCTTTTTCTGGTTTAGATTCAATTTTATTTTTCAGAAAAACTTTGACACTAGAATTATCAATCTTCAGAATGAACTTCTTGGCAAGTAAGAATAAAGGCCATTTCTTGAATGCTTTCCTGACTGCAAAGAATTCCTTCTCGTTGATATGTCATTTTGCTTCACTGTCTTGGAATAATCCACTGCAGTATCTGCATGGCATTTCTCCATCTGGTGTAGCCTTCATTAGAATTGCTGCCCACCAATGGTCACTGGTGTCTGTGTAGAGAACCAGTTCATCCTCGTCTTGGGGTATAGCAAGTTTTGGAAGTTGTTGACAAACCTCCTTAAGTTGTTTAATCCATTCTTGGTGTTTATCTTCCCAGATGAAGGTTGCATCCTTATTTAATAATGGGCTAAACATCTTCCTGTAATTTGCCAGATTGTTTATAAACATACCAGCAAAGTTAACAACTCCGAGAAAACTTTGAAGTTGTTTCTTGTCTTTGAGGATATCTGGAAATCCTTGAATCTTTTCCACAATATGGTTTTGTAGGATGATTCCAGATTCATCGATCTCAATTCCAAGGAATTCGATTTGTCTTGTAGCGATCACAGCCTTCTTCTCAGAAAGCACTAATCCTTCCTTGTGACAAACATCTGAAAAGATTTCCAAATGCTTGAGATGTTCTTTCATGTTCTTGGATGCGATGAGTATATCATCTATGTATACGAACATGAAGCTGAAATAATCTTTAAAAAGATTATCCATCTTTCTTTGATATATCTGAGGAGCGTTTGCCAATCCCATGAGCATCACGTTCTAGATATAATGTCCTTGTGGTGTGGAGAAAGCTGTAAACTTCTTGCTTCCTTCCTCCATCATAATCTGGTAGAATCCAGACTTACAATCGAACTTAGAGAATACCTTGGCACCTTTGATGTTGTTGACTAGGTGTTCTCTACTCGGGATGTAGTATCCATCGAACTCCAATATGTCATTAATTCCTTTGTAATTGATAACAAGTCTTGGCTTTCCTCACTTGATTTCTCCATGATTCCTAACAAGGAATCCCGGGCTACTGTATGGAGAAACTCTTGGTGAGATAAGCTTAAGGTCCAGATGTTCCTTAAGTATCTTCTGCATATCCTCACGATCCGCTTGGTTCATAAGGATTGGCTTGAATCTTACGAACTCTTGTTCCTTTCCGGGTTTAACCTTCAGGGATGCTTTGAGCTCGTTCTTGTTCCACCATGCCAAAGGATCTTCATTGTAATTCTTTTGGATCTTCTTCTTGATGTCTTCGAGTGAAATCTATTCATCAATAGAAATGTCACTCGATGAATTCTCCAATAGGCTTATCACTTCTGCAATAACTATTGGAGGAACTTCCTCTTCTCCTTATATCCTGAATGAATACAAGTGATTATCCCATCTCTTGTTATGCCTCTTCTTAGTTGGCCCATACTGTCGGTAGGATAAAAGTGCATCGCCAAATCTCCTTATATCCATCATTTTTGGATGTCGAAACGTGATAGGCATTTTTCTGTAGAATGCCTCTCGTAATCTTTGGACAATAATCTTATGATCACATAGTGTTGTGAAATAAGCCTTCTTGTCTCATTTTCCTGTGTAAAGCGCTTGAATGTTTGCAGGAAATTGTTACCTAGCAATACATCTGCGCCTGTGTCATGGAAATAGATTGGTGGCATCTTGACTTTGTACCATGGGGTACCTCCTGCTCCACCGATCATGATTTCCGCTTGCTTGATCCCTCGGTTAAGGATGAGAATCCTTTTAGAGAAATCTCTTCCTGCGATAGCTGGTAGATCTTCTCCAATTTCTTTAGGGAAAACCTCCTGCTTTGCAGTACATATCCCGGCGCCTGAATCGATGTAGGCGGCGAAATACTCGGCCTTGTAATCCTCATATATCATTCCGATCGAAATGTATATGGAGAATGGACTAGTGGTCATCTTATTCTGTATCTTTTATTGGCCACTATAAACTCCATTCCATCTTGTAATCTTTCCCAAGGTTTGTGTTCCTCGAGAAACTCGATTCCCAGTATCAATTGATCTGAGATTCTTCCTGGAACTCCTCCGATAGTCAATTCCATTTCACCCATTTTTAGGGTTCCTTGAAATCTCCCGACTAGGGGTTGTTGGAGGTAATATAAGACATTACATGGGAGTGTATTTTCCCTTTGAGTAATGTCAAATATTACTTCAACTCCTCTCCATCCTTCTGGGCACTTCAGCTCTCCTTGTGTTTTGAAAACATCTGGGATATGCTGAATTGTACTTGGTCTTTTTTCTTCCAACGACTGCTACTCATTAGCCTGTCTTGTTGGAAAGACATTCGCCTAGGCTCAATTCTGAGACTCTGGCTCTTGTTGAAGACGGGTTGATCTTGGATCCTCATGTCGATCTCCTTTATGGTTGGAGATTGTATGAGTTCTGGTAGAACCACCCCAGCGAAGTCCTCAAAGATCCTTGGAACTTCAATAAATTCTTTTCTCAAGAATACATCTGAATGATGTGTATTCGAAAGAGCGTAGGAAATCTTGTATGTGATCGAGTAGGGTCTATTCCCTTCTTTCATCAAATCATTTCTTTTGAAAACTTGATGAAGGGTTAAGACTCGGTTGAAATCTCGATCTCCCAGATTGTATGCAATCCTTGGACAGACATTGAATGCCAATTTTCCTGCACACAAATTTCCTGTAACAGTCCCAAGGTATGAATCCTTGAGATTTGAGATCCGCTTGTCGCATATTGCCAGGTTGAGTGGCGAATCTACTCCTTCTTTGAAGGTTGCTTTAATAACAACTCTTATGGCTCCGATGTGAATCCATGAGAGTGTATTTGCAACTTCTCTTTTGACTCTGCTTTTGATCTCCTGTATCTCTCGATATGGGATCAATTGCATCTCGATAAGATTACCAGTGAGTTCCATTGGAATGACAAACTCTCTAGTAGTCACTCTGTGGATAATCTGGTGTTTTCTGCTACGAAAATCAATCTTATCCAATGCCTTTTCCATAGCTCCAATGGTGAAACCATCGTACATCTGAAGCTTTGAATCTTCCTTCATAATCCTCATTAGAGTCTTATGAGACACCGTAGTGTGGGAGAGGTATCCTGACATATCCTCTCTCACCATTGTTTGAAGAATTTCTTTTTCACTTTGATTCTGAGCTGGATTCACTTCCATTTTCAGAATATATCTCTTCTTCATAGATGCTTTCATCTGAGAGTAGATCCTCAAATTGATACACCTGTATGAGATCTTGATAGTAGAGAGCTTCCTCGAGTTCGGGTGTTGCCTCGAACTGTCTAATACCTCGTTTCTCGTTTTCTGGGCAGTCTGTTGAGATATGCCCTCTTGCTCCGCACGTCCAGCAATTACAGTCTTTGAAACTTTCATTAGCTCTGGTATGAGCTCGTCTGAAAGTTCTCCTTCCTGGAGTTCTGCTGGTACTTCCTTGATCAGAACTTGTAAAAGTCATTCTCCTATTTGGCGTTGGTCTTTGCCCAAATTTGTAACTTCGGGCTTTTTGATTTGACCAAACTCTTCTTGGTCTCCATGAAGACCGGCGATTGCCTCTCCTGAAGTTGCTTCCACGGTGGTATGGATGGCTTCGTTGTTTCTGCCTCTTGTTCCTCCGTGGTTGACCTCCAACGACAGTTGGAATGTCATTTTCTTCGCAACATAAAGGAACCATCTTATTGATTCCTTTCAATCTCTTGTAGTTCTTGTAAAGTGTCACTTGATGACACCATTCGGATAACTTAGCTTTTAGGAAAGACATCCTCCTAGCTACTGTATCCAGGTCATCTGCCTGCTTGTATTCCCTGATAAGCATTTCTCTCCAGGGACTTGGAATCTTTGCAAAGAACAATTGCGAAGCTTCTTTGTCATCCACCTTGGACTTCCATCGATACTCGGTGAACAACTTGATGTATTCGTCAATATGACAAATATCATGCAACTCGAGGCTGTAGAGGGCTTGATTATATCTTTTTATTTTTTCTTCTTCAATCCCCTCAAAGTAGCCTATGCCGATAAAATGGACTTTGAATAACTTGGCCATGTTATCGACAATATCTTTCAATGACTCACTAGCAGTGACGTTGTTTTTCATCTCTGGTGCCGTCATATCCCATGCGATCTTTACAGATCCTTCCAGACTCATCTCGAGTAGTAAGATGAATCCTTCTTTCATAAGATCGAGGGTTCCTGCTGCAATCCTCTTAGCTGATGCCCAATCATCGATAAGGATTTCACGATTCTTGAAATCTGGGATATCCAGATTTAGCATCAACCCATACGGATGTATTGGGTCAAGCTGTGACTTTCCATAAGGCGTGTTGATAAAATACGGCCTTTTGGAACGTGGTATGTGGCCGTGCTGTCGAGGCACGCCAAATTAAATGAACCTCTTTACCTTTACTAATTTGTAGAAATGGCAAATAAGGGTCGATCCCACAGGGAACGGGAAAATCAGTTAAGCCCAATGGTGTTAACAAGATAAAAAGGGGGGATGGTTGATAATTATGCAGACGAACCAAGAAATTAACAAGCTAGATAATCAAGTAATAAGAAAACAATTAAACAAAGGATAATCAAACAATAAACGAGCACTAGTTCTCAGTTCAGTTTCACCTTCTATTCTTGATCTTATGAACCAATTAGCAACACTTCTCTCAATCTATCTCTCAACCCTCGTCCCTAGATTAGCAATAAGCTCTGCCAACCCGAATCGTCCCTTACGTTTAGCCTATTAAAACAAGCTGTTCAACAGACCCTATTCAATCAGACAACCCAGTAGGTACGACCTCCAGATTTAATGTGATGAACACATTGATCTCTAAGACGATAGGACAAGCTAGACCCCAAATTCATAAGCTCGATTCGGGTAATCTAGAAATGTGTTGCCCCTAACGATTCCAACGTTTCTTGCTACTGGGAATATAAATTCGTAACAATTACGGATTACGGTTTATATTCTAGCATTAGATATTACAACAATCCAATCTAACGGGCCCTGTTAAATCACATCATGCAATATCATAGAGCAATTAATCAAGCAACACAAATCAATCAAGAGATAGAAATAGAGAAAATGTTACTAATCATCCAAAGTAAATCAAGAATTTCGGATCAACATCCCTTCGAACTAGCATAAGAAGATTAGCCAAGCATCTTAGGATTCACAAAACATGTTTTCCTCCATGGAACTTGTATGAAAAACTAAGAAATTGTTTCTGGAAAATTGTTTTTCTCTCTGTGCACCTCTCTGTACTCTTGGTTCCCAAAAACTGCTCATTTTGATCCAAGTTGACTATTTTCTATTCTCCTTCTCCAATCCTCCAGCTTGACGTGCACTTTCCTTTTCTGCTTCCAATCCAATGTGCGTTTCCCCCTTCTGCTTCTAATCAGATGTGCGTTTCCCCCTCTTCTGCTCCTAATCAGCGATTTCTAAATTAGAAGAATATCATTGTCCTGGGCTCATTCTTCTCGACATTTGGATTGGGCTTTTGTTGGGCTTAATTCTCACAGATTGGATCACCCAATGTGGAAATATTGTACCCAATGTCTGCCTTCTTGCAACTCCGATCTTCATTCCTTGTTTCCATTTTTGCTTCTAAATTGCTGCATAAATTAAGAGAATTGGAGATTGGGGTTCTTTGACAGAATAATCAAAATGTGTAGAAAAATAACATGTGCCAACACACAAAATGCAATTAGAACAATGGAATAATGAATCCAATAATTCATATTTTTCTACACATCAGTCTGGTTCCTATAACTCTTATAGGATATCCTTCTGTGGTGAAATCCCCTCTGTGTGGCATTTATTCGTCCACATGATGTGATCCGGAACTTTCTGCTACATTGGGATTGACTGGTGGTCTCTGCTGTTGATCACGAGTAACCAAGGCAGATTCATCTCCTGTGTTCATCTTTAGATCTACAATCCCTAATCCTTTGAAGGATTCGGTTAGGTCATGTAAATCCTGCAGATTGATCCTCTCAAAGTCCATTACTTCTTTGAAATGGATTTTCATCTGATGATGGCAATGAGCTTCTCATTATCGGTCATTGGTCGTACAACTTCAGTTGGTTTCCCACCTTTGTGTAGATAGGGAACTGTCCCGAAATTTATACATCTCCTTTCTCCGGATGAACTTGGTCTGTTCTCCAGATTCTTGACTCTTTTTTGAATATCATGAATGATTTCAAGAGTCTCCTTTTGATGTTTTATCATCGTCTCCATTTGGCTCTGGATCTGATGAACTTGTGTAGGTAAATGATTATGGCGGTTGCCATAACTCTGCACCGTCTTCTGGATTTCTCTAAGATCTGAAGAAATCTTAGAGGTATCTGGAAGTATCTCCTTCCACTCGGATGCTCTATCATACATGGGTTTGATGGGCTGCTTCCTGATGATTCATCAGATCGCAATATAACATCTCGTTTACTGCGAGGTAACCCATATAATATGAGGCTCGCCTATCACACTGCCTCAAAATTTCCTCGTCGGCACCTGCTTCCTCTTTTTCGGCATATTGGTTGTGCCAATATGTCACCTGATCTCGATGCTCTTGAGCATACATCGTCTAAATTTGACGATATCTCCTGTAGAATATACATCTTGGACATTCACCCAGATCCATTCTTTTCTCGAATGATTTTCCTCACCAAAGTTAATTACAGATAAAACATAATAAATATAAACTTAGTTCTTAATAAAACCTAGGCTCTGATACCATTTTACACGGATCTTTTTCCGAGGCAATACGTGGCGTTGTTACACCTATCAAGTCTGTCTGGAACAAATAAACAGATCAAGATCAAGACTGTCTTGTTTCTGTAAAAAGTTCCAGCATACAACTAGCAAGGTTTCCAGCCTATATACCATCTTCGAATTCGGATCGGGTATAATAATCATATGGGTTTTATTGGAAATTCTTGGAAAAATATGTTTTGGAAATAGCAAAATAGGTTTGGATTTAGCAAATTGTATTAATTGCAAAAATAAGTCATAAGGGTTTTTTAGTCTTTGCACAAAAATTTGTGGTAGAAAAGTATATGTTGTTATATTTTGTGGTAAGAAAGTCAATATCTTATATTGAGTGTTAATTTAGTTAAGTGTTTTAGTTTTTATGGTATTTTAGGGGTATACCTCAATTTTTTATGTACTACATTTCTAATTGAGACATTTTTTTTGTCGTTACAAACTAATATCATCAATCACTTAAATTAAATATATTAAAAAGAATAAAAATAAATTATGAATTAAAAATCAAAGTCAATTACTTAAATTAAATATGTGTGTGTGAGTATGTATATATAGAAACAATACACAATAAAATTAGAAATTTTACGTATGAACTGGATGCATGCACAATCAATTATATATTTTCAATATTTTATTTTAAAATAAATTGAATGATATTAACAATATGTTAGCCTTTTATATTTCATATTTTATTTAACAATATCTTCAATTTATCATTAAAATATATCGATAAATGATAAAGTGTTGAATGATATTACATATATAAAATACAAATATTAATTTAAAAAATACTTAGAATGATATATAATTTCACACTAAATATATATTATATATATGCATATATGTATGTACACACATCTTTAATGGTGTTACATTTATTTATTAACTTGTATTAAGATATGATATCAATTATCCCTAAACAAATTGATATTTATTATTCTAATTATTGTTTGGACAATATCTAATATTTAAACTCATATATTATTAAAAAAATATTTAAAATATGGATTAAATGGATTAAATAATAAAAAATACAAAATAAGAAAAATGAAAAAAAAATTATTGATGTGACATTTTTTTGGGGGAAAATGACATTTATGTAAATATTCTCAACTATTAATTCTTCTATTATTATAGTATAAATATTTTCGACTTATAAGAACACTTAATCATTGAGGGCCTGTTTGGTATTCAGGTTTGGGTTGGATTGAGATTATTTTCTAGGCTAAGCTGATGTTTGGTATGAGGGTTTACAGCCCGGGTTTACATTGGGCCCGGGTTTGAAAATGGTAGTTTGGGGTGTGTTCGGGGTGAACAATAAACCCACCAACCTTGGTGGGTTTAAAACTGGCCCAACAGTGGCAATGTGTGAATTTACGAGCTCACCCTTACTGTACCCATGAAAATTACCCATATACCCTTAACTTTGCATCAAACTACATGTTTACCCTCATATATATGTACAAAACCCTATCCCAATTATCCACCACTCAGCCACTCGTGTTCTCTCTCCCGATCGGGTGCCACCATCGGATTCTCGGACAACCCATCTTCTCTGATGATTCAAGTCTGGCGTATGTTGGTGAAACCAGCCACATCCATCCAGTCGAAGCCATCGCAACAAATTTGAATTCCCAAAAAATAACAAAAACCCAATTCGAGGAAAAATTCCTCAAGCTCATCAGATTCAGAATCATGAATAAAGAAAAGCCCAGAAATCCAAACAATTGAAGGTCGATGAGGGCAAGAAAATCGAAAATGGAAATTGTGAGCAATTAGGAGGTGAAAGGTGAGCACTAATTTCGAGGCTTTAAATCCCCGGCCTCGAAGCTTAACTCCGCACTATATGCCCAACCATCCATACATCTAACTTCCCCATTTCTTTCACTTGCAACTTGTTTTTAACCGAACTTCTTAAACTTTAGATTAACTCAAGTGTGTGTGAATCTCCCCAATTTGATGGCAGTGTTCACCAGTTGCAATCGATGATTTCCAGCTGGGGTGTTGAATGCCTCATTCGAATTCAAATATGAAATTGGGTGAATTGATATGGATTAATTTTTTATTTTTCATCCCCAGTTTGCAATTTTAATTATTCCAATAATTTGGGGTTATTTTAGTAAATCCACATGTTATACCCATATTAACCCATATACCAAATAACAAATAAAAAACAAATCAACTTTAATAAACCTCAAATTATCCATACCAAACAATAAAAATTTAATCAAACCTACTATAAAACCTACATACCAAACAACAAATTTATAATCATGAACAGTGTAATCCCTCATTTTTTATCAGTCCCCGTCAATCCCGATCTTGCTACCGAATGTGCCCTGAGTTGCTGAACAGCTTATAACTTGTCACTTGAACCTTTTGTTATTTGTCTGTTCTTGTTAATATAAAACAATCAGTTGTGTCTCAATCTTCTGGTTGCTATGTTAATACTGATGTGGTCGAACTGATCACATTCGAACTATTCGGGAAAACGAACCGGCTTGAAGACCAATCGATGCGAACAGAACGGAGGAGCAAGCAGAATATGGATGCGAACAGGAAAGTTCGTAATTCACAGGGAAACGGACGTGAACTAACTAAACTTTCGGGATAAGAAGACGAACTGATCCTGAAGCGAACTAGTTTAAATTTTAATAACCGCCACGATCGCGGATATCTCGTCTACTCTCCACTTTTTTAGGAAAGGGTCTAACTGCCACGTCCTTCAGGGAGTATTTATAACCTTCATTTTCGTATTCTTTAACACACACGAAAAATATACAATATCATTAGAAGAAAATAGCTACTATTTTTTCCGGATCACTGACTTGAGGGTCAGAGTCTCTTCACCGGGAAAAATCCCCGGTGTTCTTTGTTTTGTAGGTATTTCTGATCGGAGAATTCTAATTTGCATCGGAGAAGAAGAAGATCCGAACGGGAACAAAATCAATTGACGCCATCTGTGGGAAATATCGCAACTTTGAGTTCTTAAGACGTTGAGAAATTGTGAAAATGGTGAGTACCAGGGGATCTCGAAGGAGGTTAGAAGAAGGAGCACAGTCTGTAAGGCAGAATGAGGATCAGAGTTCTGTACCGGTGAATCGTCCCGGCACTGTCACTTTGATGCCGGAGGAACTTTCAAATCTGATAGAAGCGGTTGTTCAGAAAGCTTTAGGCAAACAAAGGGTCGAGTCACAACAAGGTAACACTGATGTTCAGGCCAGAAAGGAGCAGGAAGATGACAAATCTCGAACGGATGAGCAGGAAAGTCGGTCTGATCATCCTCGCGGCCAGAAGCGAGGACATGTAGAACTGTCCGAGAAGGTGGACGATCTGAGAAAGGAGTTGCGCGAAGTCCAGAGGACTGTTCGATGAATTCCTAGAAGTTCGAGAGGAAATCCTTTTTCTGAGGAAGTTATGGAGGATGAATTACTGGCTTATTTTCGGCCGGTTAACTTTGATTATGATGGTACCACAGATTCATGGGATCATATATGTAGATTCGAGAATACTGCTCTACTACATCGGTATTCAGACGGTATTAAGTGTAGGGTGTTCACAACTACTCTTACCAAGGCCGCCCAGACATGGTTCAGCCAGTTGAATGATGGGATGATCCACAATTTCGAGCAGTTGTCGGAGTTGTTCCTACATCAGTTCGCTAGTTCGAGGAGACAAAGGCGATCTACTCAAACTTTGTTTGGTGTGAAACAGAAAGGGGATGAAACGTTGCGGAATTACGTCAAAAGATTTACAGCCGCTACTTTAGAAGCTCCTGAAGCTTCAGATGATTTGATCGTTAGTGCTTTCATTCAAGGTCTGAAAGAGGGCGACCTGCATACTTCGCTGGTTAAGAAAACACCCAAAAATTTCGATGACCTATTGCAAAGATCTACTAAGTACATTAACTTGGAGGAAGCAGTTCGGATGAAAAAAGGTGAGAGCTCGAATCGAATGAGTAGACCGCAGGAGCATGATGTGACAAGGAAAAGAGAAGGAGGAGAACACCGAATGAGATTTGCACCACCCTCTTTGCGAGATAATAGGACAGGACGGAGATATGAGCAGTACACTCCCATGACTATGGCAGCCGGACATGTGCTAATGGAAATATGGAACCTGCCCCAACTAAAATGGCCGTCAACTTGGAGCCCTAATCCGAAGAAGCCACCCACCTTTGGCAACGGTAAATTGTGTCGATTTCATAATGAGTATGGGCATGGGACTGATGAATGCTTACATTTACGAGATGAGCTGGAAAGATTGATCAGGGAAAATAAATTGGCTCGGTTTGTTCGTCGGACTCAACCAAATCGTGAGCAGAGGAATGATCGAGAGGGCCCAAGACAAGAAAGAAGGCAAGAGCAACAAGAATTACCTCCACCTCCATCTCTCCCACCACGAGCTAGACCCGAACGGGAAGAAAGACCCACTATTCATATGATCATGGGTGGGCCAACAGATGGAGATTCCAACAGGGCTCGGAAAGTAAGACTTAATTCTGTTAGACAATAACAGAATACGGTCCATTCAATTTTCAAGGATGTGGCGATCGAGTTCGGAGTTCGAGATCACGTTGCTATTCAAAGCTCCCAGTTCGATGCTATGGTGATCGTTGCTGAGATAAGAGACTTTAATGTTGAGCGGGTGTTTGTTGATACTAGAAGTTCGGTGGATATTATGTTCATGGATTGCTTCAAGAAGATGAGATCGACAGTGGAGGTAAAATTTGTAGAAACTTCACTTTATGGTTTTGCAGGAGAATCCGTGACAGTATATGGCAAGGTCCAACTTCCCATGGTACTAGGAGATAGGGAATGGAGACAAAATAAGACAATGACTTTCCTCATAGTGGATGCACCCTCTCAATATAATGTGATTCTAGGTCGTCCTTCTCTAAGTTCATATGATGCAGTCATTTCGCCTGCACATTTAATGATGAAATTCCCTGTTGAAAATGAGGAGGGACGCGTAGTGGGAGTGGGAGTGGGAGTAGTTCATGAGGACCAGAAAACTGCCCGACGTTGTTATGTAGCAGCAGTTCGACAGTCCGAGTCTCGGAAACGCCATAGCGAACAGAGGGATGACGTTGATCGAGGAAGGGATAAGAGTTTAAAGAAGGATGATGAAGTGAAGACTGCAGAGTTTGAAGAGGGCGAATTGATGAGTGTGGAATTAATCCCAGAGCTACCAGGACATTCAGTTCGGCTTGGGAGTCAATTGTCGGAACAAGTTAGAAGAGGAATAGTGGTAGCTCTTCAAGATAATGTGGATTTGTTCGCGTGGAAGCCTGAGGATATGAAAGGTATAAACCCAGAAGTAGCATTTCACAAGTTAAACATCAAGCCTGATGTTCAACCAATTAAGCAGAAGCTGAGACATTTTGGGGATCAACAAAATGAAATCATCAAGAGAGAAGTCGAGAAGTTGCTAGAAATTGGGCATATTGAGGAGATCCAGTACCCTCGATGGCTGGCCAATGTTGTGCTGGTCTTGAAACCGGGAAATAAGTGGTGGATGTGCATCGATTTCCGGGATTTGAACAAAGCTTGCCCCAAGGATCACTATCCTCTTCCACGGATCGATAAGTTAGTAGACTTAACTGCAAGGTGCGAACTTCTCAGTATGATGGATGCAGCGCAAGGATATCATCAGATCATGTTACATCCGGAAGACAAACCCAATGTAGCTTTTATTACTTCTTCAGGTACATATTGCTATACAGTTATGCCATTTGGATTGAAAAATGCAGGAGCTACTTATCAGAGAATGGTGGATGAGGTGTTTAAACACCAATTGGGTCGTAATATGGAAGCATATGTCGATGACATGCTAGTGAAGAGCTTACAGGCGAACACACATGCGGATGACCTGAGGGAAACGATGACAACAATCTGAAAACATGGGATGCAGTTAAATCCAGCCAAGTGTTCGTTTGGAGTAAAAGCAGGAAGTTCTTGGGATATATAGTTACGGATAGAGGGATAAAAGTCAACCCTAACAAAGTTCAAACTATACAAGGAATGTCACCTCCTCGAACTATAAAAGAAGTACATACACTAACTGGTCGTATCGTTGCTTTGAGCAGGTTTATATCAAGGTTGTCAGATAGAGGTTTACCTTTCTTCAGAATCTTAAGAAAGAATGGCCAGTTCAGTTGGGGTGTGGATTGTCAGAAGGCATTCGAGGATTTGAAGGCATTTCTCCTCTCACTCCCTTTGTTGAAACAGTCTATTAAAGGAAGCACGATGATTGTGTATCTAGCAGTCGGAGAAGAATCAGTCAGTTCGGTCCTTATTCGTGAAGAAGGTAAGGATCAGTTCCCTGTATATTTTGTTAGTAAAGTTCTCCATGGAGCCGAAATCCGCTATACCGAAGTAGAAAAGGTCGCTTATGCCTTAGTCACTACGGCGCGAAGGTTGAGACCATATTTTTTGGGGTATGACATAACAGTGTGAACTAATCATCCTCTAAGTGTAGTGTTGGGGAAGCCAGATGCGTCAAGAAGGTTAGTAAAGTGGGCAATTGAGTTGGGACAGTTCGATTTAAAATACGAATCGCGAACAGCTATAAAAGGCCAAACATTGGCAGACTTTATCCAGGAGACAACCAGGGTACAAGACAAGAAAAAATGGGAAGTGTTTGTAGATGGATCGTCATCCCGTCAAGGAGCAGGAGCTGGGATATTGTTGATTAGCCCAGATAAAGATGAGTTAGAATTTTCCATAAAATTTCAATTTAAGGCATCTAACAATGAAGCGGAATATGAAGCTTTTTTGCAGGGATTGAGAATAGCCGAACAGGCTGGAGCTCGAGATTTGATAGTTAAATCAGATTCACAACTGGTGACCCAACAGCTTCAAAACCAATGTGAAGCTAAGGAAGATCGCATGATTTTTTATGTGCAAAAGATAAGAGAGATGGAAAAACAATTTGAGAAACTTCAGATCGAACAGATACCTCGGAATGAAAATCAGAAAGCAGACTATCTGGCAAAGATTGGGAGTTCATTACAAGATTGTTCGCGGAGAAGTATTACTGTTATGGGAGTAGGAAAGGAAAATGAAGTGATGAATGTCAACCTGGCAGAGCATGATTGGAGAGTTCATTTCTTGAACTTTTTAGGAGGAGCAAGAGAAGGACATACAAAAGATCTCGAGAAATTGGAAAAACAAGCTCGCTTCTATTACATTCTTGATGGAGTGTTGTACCGAAAAACCTTTCTACCTACAGATGCAAGATGCTTGTCTCAAGAAGAAGGAATCAAGGTTCTAAAAGAAGCACATGAAGGATGATGCGTCGAACATGCAGGTGCACGGGCGCTCGCTCGAAAGGTCGCACGAGCTGGTTTCTATTGGCCTACAATGAAGAATGATGCTGAAGAGATAGTTCGAAAATGTGACTCTTGTCAGAGACATGGGTGGAGAATTCATACTCCGGCTACAGATATGCTTACTGTATGTTCGCCTTGCCCTTTTGCTAGATGGGGAATTGACATAGTCGGCCCACTTGTTAAAACCAGAGGAAATAAGCAGTTCTTGGTGGTGGCCGTGGATTACTTCACTAAGTGGGTCGAAGCTGAACCTTTGGTTAAGATCGCTGAGCCCGATATGATCCACTTTATATGGAAAAGTATTTGTTGCAGGTTTGGTTTGCCAAGGATTTTGGTGTCAGACAATGGAGCTCAATTTAGAAGCAAAAAGATCACAGAGTGGTGTAAAGAAATGAAAATTTTACAAGTATTTACCTCAGTGGCCCACCCTCAGGCAAACGGACAAGTTGAAGTGGTTAATCGAATCATATTGGATGGACTCAAGAAACGGCTCAAATTTGAGAGGTCGAATTGGGTGGACGAACTGCCATCAGTTTTGTGGGCGTATCGAACTTCAGCCAGATTGACTACTGGAGAAACTCCTTTCAGTCTGACATTCGGAATGGAAGCAGTGGTCCCAGCTGAAATCCAAGGAGAAGCTCTATGGATTACTAACTTTGATCCTCAGCAAGATGAAGAATTGATCAGAACTGATTTGTTATTTTTAAATGAGGTCAGAGATGAAGCCAGAATTCGGCATGAACTATACAAAAGACGTATTCAAGCGGCCTTCAACAGGAAAATTCGAAAGAGAGAATTCCAAGTAGGAGATATGGTTCTAAGACAATCTGATGCCCTGTTGGAGATCGGGAAATTGGATGTTATTTGGGAAGGACCATATACTATTTCAAAAGTTTTGCCCGGTGGATCTTACGAACTCACTGATGAAAGGGGGAAGGTGTTGCCCAGACCATGGCACATCAATCATTTGAAGAAATTTTATACTTGAAGTATCACATGTCAGTATGTTGATTTTTACTCCTTTTTAAAATTCTTGTTGCCTTAATGATATAAGAGATCTTTTATACTCCGTGGATGTAGGTCGAATTGACCGAACCACGTTAAATCCCTGAGTTTTTTTTCGCTGGTTTACATATAATTATTTGTGTGTCTGTTCGAACTATATGATTGAGCGAGCTTAAGAGTTCCCTCGGAACTTAAGGATTAAGCAAATCGAAGAATTTCCCTCGGAACTTAATGATTAAGCAAATTGAAGGAGTTCCCCCGGAACTTAACGATTAAGAAAATTGAAGAAGTTCCCTCGGAACTTAACGATTGAGCAAATTGAGAAGTTCCCACGGAACTTAATGATTAAGTAAATTGAAGAGTTCCCTCGGAACTCTACGATTAAGTAAATTGAAAATAATAAAGAGTTCCTTCAGCATATCCTTATTCGGCAGAACAAAGTACTCGCTCTGAATACCTCGATTTCTGAATGAAGTATTCAGCGAAGTGAAATGCATAATTGAATGAAGAGATATATCTTTTCGAAACGAAGAGTTTGTGATTAAATCGAACTACTCATTTCTGATTGTTTTTCAAAAAGGTACAAGGAAAAAAAAAAAGAACAAACTTATCCAAAAAATTGTTACAAGGAAATTGACTAAAGATGATCAGGAGACGGAGTTGACTCAGATGTTGGGTGGTGGATCGAAGTTGGAAGCAGAGGATCAAACATGTCCTCTGGCAAGTCCACAGTTGGACTGGGATCTAGTTCCACGGGTGCTGAAGGAGTCGAACTGGGACCAGGATTGTCGAGCTGGTTGTTGGGAAGAACTTCTTTGAGCGCTTCCTCTAAATTGCCTGTCCACCAGTAGGCATCAACATCTTCATCTGGATCCCCGTGCCAGTCAAGAGGAATGGGAAAGGTTTGCTGCAGCTTCTTGCCCAATGAATTCACATCGAACTGGAAGGCCTGCCCCACTTCTTCTTGGCAAAGTCTGACCCCCTCTCTAAAGTAAGCCTCGGCCATCGGAGCTGCCTTTGAAAGGAAGAGGACGGAATTCCAGAGACGGAATAGGAGTCTCTCTCGGAAGTTCTCCGCTGTTAACTCCATTTCCGAGCTCCGAGCAAAGTGATAAAAGCCCTCATTCCACATGGCTTTACCGAACTCTGCTCAGGTGATTTTCTCCTCCTCTAGTTCCTCCTTCAGCCTCCGGATCTCAGCCTCCGCATTTAAAAAGGCAGACTGTTTTTCCATGGCGAACTTCTCTTTAGCCAGCAACAGCTCTTCCTTCTTGGCCACCTCCGAACGAGCAAGTGCCATCTCCATTTCCCGCTCTTCCAGCTGAGCGGACAGATTTTCGGCTTTGCCGGCATTGATAGTTAGGTCGCTCTCTAAAGTCTTCTTTTCCTCCACTACATCCCTCAATTGATCTCGTCGGCGGAGAGCCCTTTTACCCACACTTTCAAAGAACTTGGTCAAGTTCACCGCCCGAGTTAAGTTCATTCTCAGCTCTTTTTCTTCAGCATCCTCCTTCTCCTCCTCCGCAGTTTTTTTACTCTGAACGACTGCTCCCTCCTGAATGTCCGAACTAGCCTGGGGCCCTCCATCAGTTCTCTGCTTCTTGGGAGTTTTTTGTAAACTGGAAGGCCCTTTCTTCTTCCTGCGTAAGGAAGTTGTAGCTTCAGCTGCCTCCTCGTTGACCTCTTCTGCCGGGTCAACGGCATCAGAAGCCTGGGCAACAGGCAGGGAAGAAGAACGACGAGCACTCACGGTAGCCGGAGGGGATGCAACAGAAGTATTACCCCCCTCTGTCGAACTAGGGGCTTTGGAGGCTAGTTCGGTGAGACGCCTCTCCTCTTCCTGGCGGAAGGTCGCCGCTTGTCTAACATTTACCGCTCTTTCAGAAGGAGAAAAAGTAGTTTTCTCTGACTCAGGGGTCGCTTCGTCGAATCTGAAGAACTTGTTCATCGTCTTGTCTGCAATACAACAATTCAAGTTATAAATATGATATAGTTCGGCAAATTGAAGTAGAAATAATAAGAGAAAGTGATAGAAGTTCAAGCAACCTAGATTGAATTTGTGGGGAACTCGACTGTTTGGATAAAATCCCCAGAAAGACAACAAGGACTCACAATAACTCAATTGAACTATATCAAATGACCCCCAACGAAAGAGTCTATCCAAGGCCGCGATCTCAAAATCCCTATAAGGAGCAGGATCAGCCCGGTTTGAAGTCTCAGCCCAAGGAATAGATCGGAAAGGATGGTTCGCTGGCGCACAAACAAAAAAATAATATTTCTCCCAGGAGCTGATCTTATCATCTCCTGACGATAAAAATTAAGCTCGTTTCCCGCCGCTACGGGGACTCAAATAGAAGCGGTGGGGATTAGTATGTTTAAGAACGAAACAAGATCGGAATCGATCAGAGGTTGGTTCGACACCCATCCACTTACACACCATATAAAAAGATACGATGTCACTTACGGAGTTCGGGTGCAATTGGTTGGGACACACACCAAAAGCTGAACCAACCTCTCGAAAAAAAGGGTGGATAGGGGGAACTAAACCTAAAGTGACATGTTTCAAAAACCATGTCTGACAACTAGCCGGGGCTCGATGTGGACGATCATCGGGGCTGGGAATCACAACAGTGTAGCCCCCCACCATGAGCGAGCTCAAAAGAATAGTGTGTGTATGGGTTGTTTTGGTTACAGAAAAAACATTATCTACAGTTTTTTTGCGAGATCATTTAGGAGGATTAGAAAGGTTTTGACGGCCAGAAGAAGAAGGTTTGGGAGTTGGAGATTCAGAAACAGGGCGTAGAGGGAATTCCTCAAATCCCTCCTCTGATTCGCTCTCGTCTCTCAGAAAGATTAAAGAAGAAGACGTCATTGCAATGAAAAAGAAGAAGGAAGGGAAAGGGTACCTGGTTTGTTTGAGAAGTCCTAGAAATTGCAGAAGAAGAGTTCTTGTTTATGTGAGGATATACAGTAATTTTGCAGAAGAGTTTTCTTGAGAAGAGAAGATGGTATATATAGGGAGAAGACGACTCTTCAGTTTTGGGGGGAAAACGAAAAGTTGCGAATTTTCGGCCGTTGGATACGATTTGATCTAACGATGGAGGTGAAAAGGTGCCTCGGGATGAGGGAACTGACTAGCATGCGTCACGTGAGAATGATTGATGGGACGTGTTGCTTCTAGAGAAAGCATCACATTTAGCAGCAATGCGAACTATATTAGTACGTGTATACACGCACTCCGAAGGGGGGAGTACTGATGTGGTCGAACTTATCACATTCGAACTATTCGGGAAAGTGAACCGGCTTGAAGACCAATCGATGCGAACAGAACGGAGGAGCAAGCAGAATATGGATGCAAACAGGAAAGTTCGTAATTCACAGGGAAACGGACGCGAACTAACTAAACTTTCGGGATAAGAAGACGAACTAATCCTGAAGCGAACTAGTTTAAATTTGAATAACCGCCACGATCGCGGATATCTCGTCCACTCTCCACTTTTTTAGGAAATGATCTAACTGCCACGTCCTTCAGGGAGTATTTATAACCTTCATTTTCTTATTCTTTAACACACATGAAAAAATATACAATATCATTAGAAGAAAATAGCTACTAGTTTTTCTGGATCACTGACTTGAGGGTCAGAGTCTCTTCACCGGGAAAAATCCCCGGTGTTCTTTATTTTGCAGGTATTTCTGATCGGAGAATTCTAATTTGCATCGGAGAAGAAGAAGATCCGAACGGGAACAAAATCAAATAGCAATTAACTTTTCATTTCTCACGATATATAAATGATGTTTCAATCTAACTCATTAATAATGAAAACAAATTCCACTCAACCCACCAAACTATTTAACGTTTTCGGACTTTACTCATCAAACCTTTTTTTAATTAATTGTACATTATTATAAATTGTTGCACTTTATTTTGTCAATTCTCAAAATTTTCATATTCTTTGAAAAAGTATAATTTATTTGAACTAGTATAATAAAACTATAAAATATTTTATTCAAGATATTAAATTACAAAATAAAAAAAATTCAAGTTTTAAAGTTAAATTATAAAAATTCATAGAAAAATCTATTTTATTCCAAGTAGTAGAATTAAATTTATAAAAAAAAAAAAAAAAAGAGTTCCAGTCTGAACCACATGGCTGGCTGGCGTGTACAGATAGAAGCAATAATTCGTAAATAATGATGAAGATGCATATGATTATTTGTCAAGTGAAGAGATGATATGATTGAGATGATATGATTAAGTGGATTTAAATAATAATGAATAGAGTTGAAAACAATTTAATTATATCATTCACGTTAAATGGGGAGTTGGTCGTTGCCATCTATTCAATCATGAATCTTTTTGTTGACAGAAAGTTTAAAATAGATAAAAATTCATACGTTTTCCAAATTATACATTAGAATTAAATGACTCCCACAATTCCCTTTTTTTTCCCCCTTTCTTTTTAAGTTGTGGCTGCTGTTGACTTTTTGTGAACAGTTTGTTAGACTTTGAAAAAAATTCCAGTCAGATCTGTCGCACTCTAGCCAAAAATGATAATGATAAAAAACAAGTGGGCTTTGCAAGACACATAATAATAGAGTTGTTTTCAATGCATTATTAAGATAATAAACCATCAAAGTATTTCTTATATTTTGCAGTTACTTTGGCCAGTCAAGTCAGATTCTTAATCATTTTGATTCTTGGCGTTTTTGTGCTGATCCATATAAAAGCACCCCTTAACTTGTATTCATTTCTGAACATGATCTGAAAATGGCTTTTTTCATGTCCATTAATATCCTTTTTAATCTCTTCCTTGTTTCCACCACCTTTCTGAAACTCTCAGTTTCTGTGGATACACTTTTCCCAAACCAAACAATTAGTAATGGCCAAACTTTGGTATCAAAAAGCCAAGTTTTTGAGATGGGGTTTTTCAGCCCTGGAAGATCCAGAAACAGCTTCTTGGGAGTATGGTACAAGAACACACCAGATGTTGTCTTTTGGGTTGCAAACAGAAACAGTCCCATCACTGACTCACAAGGTGTTACTTTTGGTGCTTCCACGACTGGAGATCTTGTTATAAGTAGTCGAAATGGAAGTGTTATTTGGTCGGAGAATCCATCACGGCCAGCATCAAATCCAGTTCTACAGCTCCTGGATACTGGAAACCTGGTTCTTGTAAACCAGACAATGGAAGGTGGTTACATATGGCAGAGCTTTGAGCACCCGACAGACACATGGGTACCAGGAATGAAGATGATGGATGACATTGATGCTGGTGTCGAGTTGTTTTTGACGTCATGGAAAAGTCGAGACGATCCTTCACCTGGAGATTATGTTTACAGGATTGACAATCAGGGCCTGCCTGAGCTGGTCATTTCCAGGGGGAAAACGAAGACCTTTAGAACTGGAAAGTGGAATGGGGTTTACTTTTGTGGTGGTCAAAGCTTTCCCAGTCCCAGTTTTCAACCTGAATTGGTTTTTAAGGATGAGAGGTTGGTATCGATATCAAGATACTATGACACCTCGATTTCCACAAGAACAGTGCTCGACATATCTGGTTCACTTGAGAGGCTTAATATGAATTCAAGAAATGATAACTGGAATCTTGCTTATACATTTCCGAATGATCAGTGCGACAAATATGGATATTGTGGTCCATATGGCCTCTGCAAGTATGACAGAGTAGAGACATGTAAGTGTTTCAAGGGGTTTGCTCCCAAGTTCAAGAACGACTGGGAGCTTCAAGATTACTCGGGTGGATGCACTAGAAGTACAACGTTGAATTGCGAGAATGGAGATGGTTTTGTAGAGGTTAAAGGGGTAAAGTACCCTGATATGTTGATGACTTGGATTAACATGAGCATGAGCCTCCATGAATGCAAAGCTGAGTGTTTAAAAAACTGTAGCTGCACTGCATATGCTAATCCTTACATAACTAATGGAGGGATTGGCTGTGTGATGTGGTTTGGGGATCTCATCGATACTAGAGAAGTTCCTTCACCAGATAGTAAGCAGAACATCTATATTCGCTTGCCGATTTCAGAACTAGGTAACTAACTCTATCTGATGTTTTGCATCTACTTGAGAATCATTTAGTTTCAATATGACATTCTTAACATTGTGTTGGCATTATCCTTGTAGACACCAAATCAGAGAAAAAGGAGGAGAAAAGAAGGCGGACGAGGCTAATACTGATATCAATTGCTTCTGGGGTTCTTGCCTTAGGCCTCATCAGTGGAGGTCTACTTTTAGTGAAAAGGCGAAAGAGGCGAGGTATGATCAATACTAAGCTGAACTATCTATGATTCATGTGCAAAATATGCTATAAACAAGCTTAATGTTCTTTTCTTTTATCCTTGAACAGAAGCATCATGCATTAATGATGAGGATCTAGAATTGCCAATGTTCAAGTTGGCAACTATTATGGCTGCAACTAACAACTTCTCCGAGGAAAACATGCTTGGAGAAGGAGGTTTTGGCCCTGTTTACAAGGTAACATACTAAATGAGAGTGCTTAGATGAATACAAATATCGGTTTGACATTCCAACTGACCATATATACATGCATAAGCAGGGCAACTTGTCTGCAGAAGAAGAAATTGCTGTCAAAAGATTGTCGGGGACTTCCAGACAAGGTCGAGAAGAGTTCAAAAATGAAGTTATCTTGATTGCCAAACTACAACATAGAAACCTTGTTAGACTTTTGGGATGTTGCATTGAAGGAGAAGAAAGGCTGCTAATTTACGAATACCTACAAAACAAAAGCCTTGATTGTTTTCTTTTCGGTACATCACAAGACATACTTTTTAACTGTTCTGTTTGTTAAAGTTTGAGCATCCAATCAATGACATTCAATCATGTGCAGATCAAAATCAAAGGAGACTTTTGACATGGCCTAAACGCTTTGACATTATCATGGGAATAGCTAGAGGAATGCTTTATCTCCATCATGACTCCAGATTGAAGATTATCCATAGGGATCTCAAAGCAAGCAATATTCTACTGGATGGAAATTTAAATCCAAAAATCTCAGACTTTGGCATAGCAAGAATTTTTGAAGAGGATCAACCTAGTGCTACGACAAGAAGAGTTATTGGGACATAGTAAGCTCTCTTTTAATATCACAAAACTCATTTTTATCATTTTCCAAGGGGCCTGATTACTAATATATTATACAGTGGCTATATGGCTCCTGAATACGCAATTGAGGGGAATTTTTCAGTAAAATCCGACGTATTTAGCATGGGAGTTGTACTGTTAGAGATTGTGAGTGGAAAGAAGAACAAAGGACTTGACCACCATAGCCTCATGGGACAGGTACTTTTCCTACTTTATGCTGTATATTTGCATATATTTGTTAGTGTGACAAACTGTTGAACGAGTTGTATTTTGCTAATAAACTTGGCAGGCATGGTCGCTATGGCAAGAAAACAAGATTCTGGAGCTAATGGATGTTTGTTTGAGTGACACTTTTATTGAATCTCAAGTGAAGAGATGCATCCATGTTGGATTATTATGCGTTCAGAAATTTGCTAAAGATAGGCCAGACATGTCGTCAGTGCTATTCATGTTGGGAACTGATGGAGCAATTCTTCCCGAACCTACAGAACCTGCACTTTTGGAAACAAGTTTCAGCTCAGAAAGTAGAACTACATATCCATTCACAAAGACGGAGAAAGAAGCAATCACCATGACTGATTTGGAGGGCAGATGATTGAAGAGGTCTCAGAGCATACCATAATCTTAAGATCCCATGAAAAAGTGCACCAAAACTTTATATTCCTTGATTCATTGTTAGTAATATTGAAGATGTTGCAACTGGAAAAATGTAGTGTACCAGTGACATCTAAACACTTTCCTCAAATGGAGGTTGTGTTTGCCTTATTCAATGCCATACAAGTCGGCTTATTATGCGTTCAAATACTCCCAGGCCAATTATATCATCTATGCTTCACATATTGGTTCAATTCCTATTACTGGCCTGGAACCAATATACAATTGCAGGTTTTCAAGCATTGGCCTATTGATCTTAACAGAAGGGTGGTTTATTGGTATATCTAGATGTGGCAATTTGGCTGCCCATGCCTGTCAAGCCAAGTAGCTGATCTGGGCTGGGGCCGAATTGACCTCGGGCCATAAATTTCCATTTCTCGGCCTGTCTGGCATTCTCATCTGGGCCTATTAGCCTCACTTTTCCTGGGTCAGCAAAGGGTATGCCAGACCTAACTTGACCCTGTCTGGACCGGGCTCAAATTACTAGCTCTACCAATAATATGTAGCTTGTAAACCCAAATGTGACATTGAGAAATCATGTGGTTGGGGTTGGTGTTAGGAAATTCTCCTTTTTTGTGGGAAACCAATAACTGGCTGTTTCAGGTCAATAACCATGCTTGACTGAAGTCATGAAAACCACACAACTGTGAGATCCCATGTTATCTCTACAATCAACCAAAACTAGACGAAACTGAATGATCATGAAATAAACAAAAATATCAAGATCATTGTTTCAAGTTGCTAGAGATAAGATTCTCCGAAGATGGTTGGTTTGGTTATATACAAAAATTCTAGAAAATGTTGTCGTGACGAAATTAATTTAATCTTGCAATATTAATATTATGAACTATCCAATTATCTTGCATTAGGTAGGGCTAAGTCTACGTCACGTGCCAAATACAATCATATTCTGCAAAAACTAGTCCCATACTCAATCCTTTTGAAAAAATGGAGCAGGGGACAATGACTCTTCGTTGAATTTTCACTGATCATTCAACAATTCTCTTTTGCATAAAATAAGAATTTTTCATTATCAGACCATGAATGTTCTAACACGATATTTGACGATGTATAAGTCATTGAATTGATCGAAACAAACCTGGCCTTTCAGAGCACCACGGAAGTTGTTACCTTGGTTTATTACCCGTTCCTTAAGGATAAGGTGATGGGCCCATTAATGCTGCATTCAGATTGCACACATCTCCTTTGTTGGATCTTTTTTGATTTTCTGGCATTTTCATTAAAAATCAGTACTCATTTTTTTTTCTTGGCCGGTTTTCTGGGAATTGTGGCTGTTCTGTTTATTCAGTTTTGCTTGTGAAATTATAGAATAGTGAAACCAGAATACCAACCACATAAAAATGCAATAAATTATTGCAGTGTTTCACTCTAACCTATACTTATATTCTTGTTTTTGTGCTTCAGTTAATCAGAACCATGCATACCATAAGCAGTGAATACCATTTCTTTTTATTTCTTATCATCATCTTCTTCTTGTCCCCTGAAGCTTCTCATGCAGCAGACACCATAGATATTTCTCAGATACTTAGAGATAACGATACTAGTACGTTGATTTCATCGGGCGGAAGCTTCGAATTGGGTTTTTTCAGCCCACAGAATTCCAAGAATCGTTATGTGGGCATATGGTACAAGAAAATGGCATCAGGTACTGTTGTGTGGGTTGCAAACAGAGACTCCCCACTCATGGATAGATCAGGTACCCTGAGAGTCGTCGAGGCTGGACGTCTAGTTCTTGTCAATGCTACTAATGATATCATTTGGTCTACTAATGCATCACGCACGGTCAAGAATCCAGTTGCAAGATTACTAGATTCGGGGAATCTTGTAGTGAAAGATGAAGATGATAATAACCAGGAGAATTTCCTCTGGCAGAGTTTCAACTATCCAACAGACACTCTCTTACCAGGGATGAAGCTTGGTTGGAACTTTGTAACGGGCCTGGAAGTATATCTCGAATCACCCAGGAGTAATGATGATCTATCAGTGGGAGATTATTCGTGTCATTTGGATCCCTCGGGTTATCCAGAACAAGTCATTAAGAAGGGTTCGGATGTGAAGTACAGAACTGGTCCCTGGAATGGTGTTACCTTTGGTTTAAACTCAAACTTACAAAGGAACAACATTTTTTCATATGAAGTGGTCATGAATGAGAATGAGGTGTACTATCATGATCAGCAACTCAATGAGTCGATAATTACAAGGTTTACGCTGAGTGAGAATGGCCTCGGGCGGAGATGGGTTTGGGTTAACCGGACTCAAGAGTGGAGCATTTATGTTACTTTACCATTGGATAATTGTGATTTCTACAATGGGTGTGGTCCGAATAGTAGATGTAATACTGAAAACTATCCTGTTTGTGGATGTTTGAATAAGTTCAAACCAAAAGATCCTCAAGGTTGGGACAGGGGAGATTGGTCAAGTGGTTGTGCTCGAAGGACAGAATTGAACTGCCAAAAAGGAGACACGTTTTTGAAGTACACTAATGTTAAACTGCCAGATACGAGGCGTTCATGGTTCAACAAGAGTATGACTCTTGAAGAATGCAGGGCATTATGCTCCAAAAATTGCTCTTGTACAGCCTATGCAAGTTTAGATGTAAGCAGAGGTGAAAGAGGATGTCTACTTTGGTTCGATGACCTCGTTGACATCAGAAAGATTACTCCAGGACAAGTTATCTTCATCAGGATGGCTTCTTCTGAGTCAGGTAACATTATAACTGAGTTTTTACAACATTCCTAGTAAGATCAGCTTTTCTATGATAGCTTCCAGAAATCAGTTCAAAGAAAATATTCAGTTTACATCACCATGGAAAAATAATATATTCTTTGAAATAATAACTCCACAGGCTCGGAAAGAAAGAAACGGACAAGACTTGCTGTTACGTTGTCCCTGGTGATTGGGATGATTTTGCTGATCCTGATGCTGTTCCTGTCTTTACGGAAAAGAAAGAAGTTGGATCATCATGTGCAAGAAACAGGTAAGAGATATGAGTTGTTTTGTCTAGTGGAGAAGACAAGTGAGAAACCATGCTTTTCCATCCATAATGCAAATGGATGAGTTTTCTGTAACAATATACATTTGCTCGTGTTGCAGGCAGGCCGAGACTCAATTTTGTCGACAATCACTCTGAAAAAAGTCACAACAGGGACCTAGAGCTACCACAGTTCGACTTGTCCACGATAGTTGATGCTACTGATAATTTTTCATTCAACAATAAGCTTGGAGAGGGAGGATTTGGACCTGTTTATAAGGTAAAGCCATGTAAAAATTTATTGTTTCAAGTCTACAAATTATGCCATGTTAAGTTCATAATGATTAATTAAATGTGACATAAGTATATTTTGATACTAGGGCCTGCTGGAAGAGGGACAGGAAATTGCTGTCAAATGTTTGTCAAGCTCTTCCCATCAAGGGGTACATGAGTTCAAGAACGAAGTGATCTGTATTGCAAAACTTCAGCATCGGAATTTAGTGAAGCTCCTAGGATGGTGCATTCATGGAGAAGAAATGATGCTGGTTTATGAATACATGACCAACAGAAGTTTGGACATCATACTGTTCGGTAAAGCTTTAGACAACCTGCTCAATTACTATACAGTTACTTAACTTGCAAAATAATGAACACAGCTTCAAAACACAAAAGGAAACTAAGTTATGAAACCAATTGGCAGATCCTATGAAGAGCATATTACTAGATTGGCCCAGGCGCTTCAACATCATTAATGGCATTGCTCGGGGGCTTATGTATCTTCATCAAGATTCCCGTCTCAGGGTTATCCACAGAGACCTGAAAGCCAGCAATGTATTACTAGATTCTGATATGAACCCAAAGATATCAGACTTCGGTCTTGCAAGAACTTTAGAAGGGAATGAAACTGGAGCTGGCACAAGCCGAATAGTAGGAACATAGTATGTATGACTTTTACTAGCTGGAACGGTATATCCTTTTAAGTACAACTTAATATTTGGTGAATGTTTCATGCAGTGGCTACATGTCCCCAGAATATGCTGTGGACGGCTTGTTCTCGGTGAAATCAGATGTCTTTAGCTATGGAGTTCTGGTTCTAGAGATTGTCAGTGGTACGAGAAATAGAGCATTTACTCATCCTGATCACAGCCTCAACCTTCTTGGCCATGTAAGTGTCACATTCTTGAGATTCTTGAATCTTGATGTATGGACCTGGAGAAAAAGATCCTGAATACGAGCTACTATTTATTGCAGGCATGGATGCTTTACAAGGAAGAAAGGTCACTGGAACTAGTTGATTCTAGCCTGAGAAATTCTTGCAATGTATCAAAAATAGTGCAATCAATCAACATCGGTCTTTTATGCGTTCAAGAAAATCCAGGAGATAGACCAACCATGTCTTCAGTGGTACAGATGTTGAGCAATGACAGTATCCTGCCTGAAGCTAAACATCCTGGTTTTTTCACATCAAGAAATATACTCAATACTGAAACCCCTGTCAGCACAATCACAACAAAGTCAAATACAATGAGCATTACACTGTTAGAGGCTCGATGAAACGAGTGATAGATAAGGTCAATTCCACCACCTCCCCAAGGCGAAAGCGCCTCAACAACACCACCCCAGCGCTGTCTCACAAAACAAAGTCTTCTCCGCCACCAGAGAAGGACGGGGCTGAAAAGGTGGAACCAAGAGACAGCAGCAAATTACGAAGAAGATATTCTTATTTGTAATCTAATTTAAGTACGAGGAAAGGCTGTGAATGTGAATCCTCATGTGATGTGTATCAACATGTTTAGGTACGTGTTAGTGTTGGATTTTCCAACATTAATTAATTTTCCTTTTTCATATATATCCTAAATTCAAATTAGATTTTATTAGATATATTTATTTGAAAAGATTTGAAAAAGATTTGATATTTTCTCACTTAGATTAGACTCATTAAATCTCACGTGTTATATATGTTTGAATCTCTTTTCTAATTAACAGACTCTCCTAAGTTTTAGGAAGTTGTTATTTGCTCATCTTATTGATAGGATTCAAGAGATATAAATACAAATGAGAATATTAAAGAAGTCAATACGTGAACTTGAGAGTGAGAATGTGATCTTTAGAACGTGGGATGAGAGAACAAGATCCAAAGAGGAACGAGTCAAGCTAGAGATCAAGAAGTAAGGATGAAGAAGTCAAGAACAAATCCACTCCATCTTCCCCATCATGTACAACACTCCAATATCATGGGAAGTGGAGTCTACACAGTGTACTTCGAGCTCTATAAATAGGTGAAGCTGCTGAAGATCAAGGATGCACAGAATCGAGAGCTTAAGCAGTCTAGTATAAGGCAGTACACTGGTGTCATAGGTTGTGTTGTTCACACTGATAGACAACATCGTTTTCTTGTGTGTCATAGAGTTTGCATACTCTTGACTTTTAGTATAGGTGTTCTTCGGAGTGTTCAACTGAGAGTATTTGTATACGTCCCTAGGTTTCATATTCATCTTATAGGACGTATTGAGTCGTTTGTTCGAAAGAATCTCTTTTAGAGATCTTTCTTTCTCCTTTGTACACATACACAAATTAATAAAGGAATTTTCGCCCTGAAGGCATTCCACGAGTATTTGTATACTCGTGGATAAATCGTTTGTGTTCTGCAACTTTAAATTCGATCCATTTTTCCACTGTGTGTTACGCTGGTGTTGTCGACATCGCTGACAACACCGTGTACTTTGATTGGGATATTTTTGTTTTTGTTTTTACAGATCCACGTAGGACTTTCAGTATGTAAACCAAGTTTTTATTCATCTCACTAAACATGGATATTAAATGAACAAAGTAACTTGCATTCTCATGGAAACACAATTATGATGAATTCCACAAATAGCTAAACTTCCAGCTAGCGTTTCTCAAATTTCAATTAATAGCTACACTTCCAGCTTGCCATTTTTGCACAAACACAAAGAAGAGACTGTTGAGAGACAGGTGAACTTGGATTCATCGGCCTTCAAGTAGCGTATTGCTCATTGATATTCCTGAACTTGATGCTTTTGAGCTAACTGAATTTTCATTTTTTAGTGTGTTCGTGAGGCGAGGTTGCGTCTCATCATGTCCAAGTTCGAGAATATGTGCATGGAGGAGAATGAAGACATTGGAACCTACTTTGAGAGGCTCCGGGACATCTCAAATCAAGCCCAAATGCTTGAAGAACCGATTGGACGCAAGCAACTCGTGTCTAAGGCCATTCGAACGCTGCCACCAAGGTTCAATATCAAAGTATCCGCCATTGAGGAGGTCCACAATCTTTCGATAATGGACTTTGATACACTTCAAGTATTCTTCAAACTTTTGAGCTCAACCTTCAAAGCCAAATGGAAGCGGGCTACAAGACTAAAAACATAGCCTTGCAAGCTCAAGACAATGAAGAATCTGGAGAAGATGATGAACCATTGGAGGAAGTCACCGAGGGGCAGAATGTAGCTATGTTGACCAAGAAATTCAACACCATGGTGAGAAAGTTCAACAAGGAGAAGCCTCGTTCGAAAGGGAAGGAACCATTCAATCGGTCCACTGATCGATCTCAATGGAAACCAACTGGATCATCATCTCAGTCCAAACGTCAGCCTAAGAAGCCAACTTCAGATCATGGTTGGAATGATCCCAAACATCTCGATACCATCCAATGTCGAGCTTGTTCGGGTTGGGGTCATTATGCGAATGAATGTGCTAACACCTTGAGGAAGTATTATCTGAAAAATCACTGGGTATCTATGAGTGACGATGAGGATGATGAGGAAGTTGAAGCTGAAAGTTCCACAGCCCTGTTTGCAAAAATCGCTACTGGTGTTACCGACGGTGTTGACAACACCGGTGTCATGACACCGCAGACAACACCGACGACAACACCACAGAGGTATGAACTGTTTGATTTTGCTAACATAACCTGCCTTAATGTTGTTTGTGATGATACAGATTCTCTTGCTGGAGATGACTTAGATAAAGATGAAGCCATTGAAGAACTTCATGGTCTTTATAACTCTTTGCTTAAGAAATGGAAAAAGCAATGCAAGCTTGTAGAAGTTGTATCCAAGGAAAATGAAGTCATATCCAAGGAAAATGAAGTTTTATCTAAGGAGAATGATGTGCTGAAAAACTCAGTTGCAAAGCTGGAGACCGCTCTCACCAAGAAGGACATAGAACTTGGAAAGGTGCAATTTAAGCTTGAAGAGACGGAATCCTTAATTACAAAATGGAATTCGAGTTCTTCCAAGGCAAGTGAAATCATGGGATCAGGTAATTCCACAAAATCAGGTATTGGATCATATAAATCTGTTGAAAATATTTTTCCAAACCTTTTTGTCGATTCACATGCAAAGATCAATTTTGTGAAAGAAAAATCAAAAGAGTCCACAAAATCCAACGTTTCAGGTCGTAGGAAAAGAAAATATGTTTGTCATTACTGTTTTCAACTTGGACATATAAGACCATATTGTCGAACATTGAAAAATGATCGAGCCAGTGGTCTGGTGTTACCTCCGGTATTACGCAACACCGCCCGCAACACCACTGTTGGAAAGAAAGTTTGGGTTCCTAAACAAACTGCTCAAGTCTGCCAAGTTGTTTTTACTGCTCTTAAGACTAACATTTTAGGTTCTTGGTACTTTGATAGTGGTTGCTCACGCCACATGACGGGCACTAAAGAATATTTGTATAATTTTGTGCCTATTACCGAAGGATCCGTTACTTATGGAGGAGGTACTAAGGGTAGAATCATTGGCAAAGGAACTCTTAATTTACCAGGTTTTCCCAGGTTGTCTAATGTGTTTTTAGTAGATGGTCTTATGGCTAATTTAATTAGCATAAGAAAATTATGTGATGACAATCTTGAGGTAAAATTTACTAGGGATTCTTGTGAAGTTTATGATAAGTCTAACATGTGTATCATGACAGGTACAAGATCTCATGACAATTGCTATCTTGTTGGAGAAAGTGTCACATGTAACAAGGCTAAATTTGATGACACGATTTTGTGGCATCAAAAATTAGGCCATGTGAATTTTCGAACTCTCCAAAAATTGATGAAGTTTGAGGCTGTACAAGGACTACCAAGCCTCAATCACAATGGTAAGATAGTGTGTGGGGACTGCCTTAAAGGTAAACAGACCCGTGTTCCCCACAGTGTTACATCACACCATGGACAACACCAATGTACAGTTCATTGTTTTCAACTTTTACACATGGATTTAATGGGACCAGTTGAAGTTGAAAGTCTTGGAGGAAAGAGGTATTCCTATGTGATTGTTGATGATTTTTCCCGATATACTTGGATTTTCTTTTTACGTGAAAAATCGGATACGTTTTCTCAATTCAAAATTTTATACACTAGGATTAAGACATCATTTTCTTCTAAAATTTTGAGCATTAGGTCTGACCATGGTAAAGAATTTGAAAACAAATTGTTTGCTGATTTTTGTGAAAAGAAAGGCATTGAACACCAATTTTCGGCTCCTAAAACTCCTCAACAAAACGGAGTTGCGGAAAGGAAAAATCGAACATTGCAAGAAATGGCTCGTGTCATGCTCATTTCTAAGAATCTCTCACGATGTTTTTGGGTTGAAGCATTGAATACGGCTTCCTATATTGGCAATCGAGTCTTTTTAAGACCGGGTAGCAAAATGACCCCTTACGAAATTTTGAAAGGGAAAAAGTCTAATCTTAAACATTTTCATGTTTTTGGGTGTCTTTGCTACATTTTGAATTATCGTAATAATCTTGCTAAGTTTGATGCAAAAAGTGAAAAAGCCGTGTTTTTTGGATATTCTTTGAATAGTCATGCTTATCGTGTTTTTAATTTAAGATCTAAGACTATTCAAGAATCAGTTAATGTTGTGTTTGATGACTTCTCAGATCTTACAGGAAAATCTTATGAAGATGTCGTGACTGATCTTGTTGAAATTTCAGTAGTTCATGAAACTGGAAATACTGATTTTGCCCCCAGTGTTGTGACACCAGAGGTAACACCAGAGACAACACCAGCAGAACCAGAATCCGATGAAAGTGATGATGATCTACCTGATCAAGTTCGAAGAGATCCACCTGCTCGTATCAGAAAAAATCACCCTACCACACAGGTGATAGGGGGAGTAAACGATGGTGTTCGAACTCGTAGAAAAAACCCCGTGAATTACAAGGAAATGGTAAGACATGTGTGTATGTCAACCACATTTTCAGAGGTAAAATTTTACTGTTTTGTCTCTCCAATTGAACCCAAAAATGTCTCTGAAGCTTTAAAAGATAATTTTTGGATACAAGCAATGCAAGAAGAACTTGAACAATTTACTAGAAATGATGTTTGGTTTCTTGTTCCTAGACCATCCGATACTAATGTGATTGGAACTAAATGGATTTTTAAAAATAAATCGGATGAGTCGGGGAACATTGTAAGAAACAAAGCACGACTTGTAGCACAAGGGTACACACAAGTCGAAGATATCGAATACGATGAGACCTTCGCACCCGTTGCTCGAATTGAATCGATTAGGTTAGTTCTTGCAATTGCTTGTTATTTAAAAATTACCCTTTATCAAATGGATGTAAAAGGAGCATTTTTGAATGGGTTCTTAGATAAGGAAGTGTATGTTGAACAACCAAAAGGTTTTGAAGATCCTTATCAGCCACATCATGTCTACAAACTTAAGAAAGCATTGTATGGATTAAAACAAGCTCCTAGAGCTTGGTATGGTCGTTTGACCACTTTCCTACTTGAGTTTGGATTCATTAGAGGCATGGCCGATCGGACCCTCTTTGTTAAGAGAACCGATCGACATTGTATGATAGCTCAAATTTATGTTGATGACATTGTATTTGGATCTACTTGTCAAAGTGATCTTGATGATTTTGTGCATGCTATGTCATCTACCTTCGAAATGAGCATGATTGGAGAACTAACTTACTTTCTAGGTTTGCAGGTAAAGCAATTAAAGGAAGGAATTTTCATTTCACAAAGCAAGTATGCCAAAAATTTGGTATCTCGCTTTGGTTTAGAAAATTCTAAGCCTATGAGAACCCTCATGGGTTCGACACAAAAGCTGTCGAAAGACAGTGTTGCCGATGGTGTTGACAACACCCTCTATAGATCGATGATCGGCAGTTTACTCTACTTGACCGCTAGCCGCCCAGATATAATGTATAGTGTTGGTGTCTGTGCATGTTACCAATCTGACCCTAAAATCTCGCATCTTCAAGCAGTGAAGCGTATCATAAGGTATGTTTCCGGTTCGATAGATTTAGGTATTTGGTATACTAAGGACACTAATCTTAATTTGGTGGGTTTTAGTGATTCTGATTGGGCTGGAGATGTAGATGATAGGAAGAGTACTAGTGGTGGTTGTTTCTACTTAGGCAATAACTTAGTATATTGGCATAGTAGAAAACAAAACTGTGTTTCTTTATCCACCGCCGAATCCGAATATGTGGCCGCCGGGAGTGGGTGTACTCAACTTTTGTGGTTGAGACAAATGCTTGATGATTATGGTTTTGAAAATAAATCTTTGAGCCTATTTTGTGATAACTCGAGTGCAATTAATATTTCCAAAAATCCAGTTCAACATTCTCGAACTAAACACATAGATATTAGGCATCACTTCATTCGAGATTTAGTTGAAAAAGGGTTAATCCAACTTGATTATGTATCCACTGAAAACCAAATAGCAGATATATTTACAAAAGCCTTAGATTTAGAGAGATTTTCTTCCTTAAAGAAGTCTCTCGGATTGTGCATTGTTTGAATATGCATGCTGTTTTTGCGGGTGTTACCGTTCATGTTGCTCACACCACTCTTAACACCCTTAGAGTACAATTTTTTATTTTAGGCTTTCTAGGCATATGTGTGCTTGTTTGTACCTGACCAGTGTGTTTCTTATGTGATAACTCTGGATTGAACACCTATTTTCGTAATGGCTCATAATATATGTGCACCTTTGTTCGAATAATTGATATAAGTCACAAAGCACTTGGAGCACGGCGCTCGCTACGACGATGCTTTTCAGGCAGCCTAGTGACTATACTTAAATGTGTTGTGTGACCTAACTGAGTAACTCGAGGCACGGCGTTCGCTGCGACGATACTTCCTTGTCAAAAGGTGTAGGAGATATCACAACCAAATCGATAAAACTTGATCTCACAACCGAGTAACTAGAAGCATGGCGCTCGCTACGATGGTGCTCTCTTTTCAAAAGGTTGGTTGAGGTTAGGTATGTGTGAATTTATTTTCGTGTGCACAAAAAGAAATTTTTTTTCTAGAGCCAAAATTTTCTATGGTGTCATCGCAGTGTTATGTAACATCAGGGACAACACTAGTCAGTTACATTGTGTGCGATTTTTATGTGATTTCAATTTTACGCATCCCTAGGTATCTGCATTTAATCCTTATGATATATAGTGGATATATTTGATGTTTGGATAATCAAATTTCAAATTTAAAATTCGAATTTAGTGATCCCTATTTGTGTGAAAAATTGTTGAGATTTTCTCTTAATTTCATATCTTTTCAAATCTCTTGATTTTATCTAAAAATTCAAAAGGCTCAGGTTTTTGTTTAAAATCAGAAAATCACGCGTGCGTTTCTACTACTTGAGTATATACTCTCTCTCTCTTGCTCACTCAAAATCTTTCTCTCTCTCTCTCTAAAATCCCGATCCCCTTCTTCTTCTTCCTTCCAAACTCTAAATTTCTTCACTCAAATTTCTCCCATTGCTGATCCTGTTATTCCCCCTGCTGTTCTTGAATTCCTGGAGAAATTAAAGCAATCTTACCCTGCTTTACTTGCTCCGCCCTCTGCTGCAGTGTCTTCTGACAGTGTTGCCCACACCGGCGCAACACTGCCCATACCACATACTCCTATTTTTTTTTATCTAAGGTAAAGACGAAACTGCTTTCTTCCCCTCTCCATTTTTCTCTGTCCTTAAAGTCCTTTGCTTCAAGATACGATCTACTAAGATGATGGTGTCAAGGCAATTTTCATTGGCAATCGAATTTGTGATTCGTCCTATACACCGGATGTTGCCCCTTTGGTTTGGCAACATTTGGCCCAGTGTCTTTGTTGATATATTTTGAAAGTGGGGAACTGTTTTTATGAGCTAATTTTCAACTCAAAAAGGGGGAGAAGATATGGTAAGACAATTCCTATGGTGAAATGTGGCGGAGGAGAAAGTTTTGTTGAATGATTTTCATCATTGTGTTGGAAGATTAATCCTTAATTTTTTGTGATTGTTTGTGATTGCAGGATTAAGGGGGAGATTGAATTGAGGGGGAGACAAATCAATTTGATTTAGGTTTTGAACTGAAAAAGAAAAATAGGGGGAGATTGTTAGTGTTGGATTTTCCAACATTAATTAATTTTCCTTTTTCATATTTATCCTAAATTCAAATTAGATTTTAATTAGATTTTATTAGATATATTTATTTGAAAAGATTTGAAAAAGATTTGATATTTTCTCACTTAGATTTGAATCATTAAATCTCACGTGTTATATATGTTTGAATCTCTTTTCTAATTAACAAACTCTCCTAAGTTTTATGAAGTTGTTATTTGCTCATCTTATTGATAGGATTCAAGAGATATAAATACAAATAAGATTGAAGAAGTCAATACGTGAACTTGAGAGTGAGAATGTGATCTTTAGAACGTGGGATGAGAGAACAAGATCCAAAGAGGAACGAGTCAAGCTAGAGATCAAGAAGTAAGGATGAAGAAGTCAAGAACAAGTCCACTCCATCTTCCCCATCATGTAAGATCATGGGAAGTGGAGTCTACACAGTGTACTTCGAGCTCTATAAATAGGTGAAGCTGCTGAAGATCAAGGATGCACAGAATCGAGAGCTTAAGTAGTCTAGTATAAGGCAGTACACTAGTGTCATAGGTTGTGTTGTTCACACCGATAGACAACATCGTTTTCTTGTGTGTCATAGAGTTTGCATACTCTTGACTTTTAGTATAGGTGTTCTTCGGAGTGTTCAACTGAGAGTATTTGTATACGTCCTTAGGTTTCATATTCATCTTATAGGACGTATTGAGTCGTTTGTTCGAAAGAATCTCTTTTAGAGATCTTTCTTTCTCCTTTGTACACATACACAAATTAATAAAGGAGTTTTCGCCCTGAAGGCATTCCACGAGTATTTGTATACTCGTGGATAAATCGTTTGTGTTCTGTAACTTTAAATTCGATCCATTTTTCCGCTGTGTGTTACGCTGGTGTTGTCGACACCGCTGACAACACCGTGTACTTTGATTGGGATATTTTTGTTTTTGTTTTTACAGATCCACGTAGGACTTTCAGTATGTAAACCAAGTTTTTATTCATCTCACTAAACATGGATATTAAATGAACAAAGTAACTTGCATTCTCATGGAAACACAATTATGATGAATTCCACAAATAGCTAAACTTCCAGCTAGCGTTTCTCAAATTTCAATTAATAGCTACACTTCCAGCTTGCCATTTTTGCACAAACACAAAGAAGAGACTGTTGAGAGACAGGTGAACTTGGATTTATCGGCCTTCTAGTAGCGTATTGCTCATTGATATTCCTGAACTTGATGCTTTTGAGCTAACTGAATTTTCATTTTTTAGTACATCTCTTGCTGCGAAAAAACCAGGATGTTTAGCTTCAGGCAGGACACTATCATTGGTCAGCATCATTACCACTGAAGACATGCTCGGCCTATCTTCTGGGTCATCTTGCACGCATAAAAGACCAACATGGATTGATCGCACCACTTCTGATATACAGCATGAATTCCTGACACAAGAATCAACCAATTCCAATGACCTCTCTTCTCTGTAAAGCATCCATGCCTGTTACATTTAGCACATATTCAGTATCCTCGTTGAAGGATTACTTTTACTTCAAATAAGGATTCATGTTTCCCAGGATTCAATACTTACATGTCCAAGAAGGTTGTGGCGGTGTTCTCTATGAGAAAATCCTCTGTTTTTCTTACCACTCACAATCTCAAGCAATAGGACTCCAAAGCTGAAAACATCTGATTTCACTGAGAATAGACCGTCTACAGCATACTCAGGAGACATATAGCCACTA
This sequence comes from Scutellaria baicalensis, assembly GCA_005771605.1. Taxonomy (NCBI): domain Eukaryota; kingdom Viridiplantae; phylum Streptophyta; class Magnoliopsida; order Lamiales; family Lamiaceae; genus Scutellaria; species Scutellaria baicalensis. The sequence goes on along the minus strand of CM016724.1, from coordinate 13,537,865 downwards.
CATGAAAATGATTGTTAGAAGTTTAAAGTGCAAGAGAAGGAAGTGAATGTAATGTACCATGATACAAAGACTTATTATACATACTATGTTCCCACTACTCGGCTTGTGTTGGCTTCAGTTTCATTCCCTTGAAAAGTTCTAGCAAGACCAAAGTCTGATATCTTTGGGTTCATATCAGAATCTAGTAATATATTGCTGGCTTTCAGGTCTCTGTGGATGACTCTGAGGCGGGAATCTTGATGAAGATATAACAAGCCACGAGCAATGCCATTAATAATGTTGAAGCGCCTAGGCCAATCCAGAAAAACGCTTTTCATAGGATCTGCCAAACAAGCATTTATGGCATTTTTTATCTTCAGTTTCCTTATGTAATTGAGCAGGTTGGCTAAAGGGGGGAAGCCTTACCAAACAGTATTAAGTCCAGACTTTTGTTGGTCATGTATTCATAAACCAGCATCATTTTTTCGCGTTGAATGCACCATCCCAGAAGCTTCACTAGATTTCGATGCTGAAGTCTTGCTATACAGATTATTTCATTCTTGAATTCATCGACTCCTTGAAGGGAAGTTCTTGACAGACTTTTTACCGCGATTTCCTGTCCCCCTTCAAGCCTGCCCTGATATCAAGATGACAGCACTGTCATTTTTTGCTAAATTAAATTATTATTCACCTTTTGGATTTACTTAAACTTCATATGTATGGAAGCTAGTATATACGACTTGAAGGCTTGAAATAGTAAATTTTAATATGGCTTTACCTTATAAACAGGTCCAAATCCACCCTCTCCAAGCTTATTGTTAATTGAAAAATTATCGGTAGCTGTAGTTATTGTTGATAAGTCGTACTGTGGTAGCTCTAAATCCTTGTGACTTTCATCAGGATGATGATTATCCACGTAATCGAGTCTCAGCCTTCCTGCAACAAGAACGATGAAAAGGATGTACCATTATAGTTATGGAAAAGACATCTCTCTTACCTGTTTCTCGGAGCTGATGATTCAGCTTCTTTCTTTTCTGAAAATACAGCAACAAGCTCAGGCTAAGCAAAAGTATACCAACCATCAGTGACAATGTCACAATAAGAATTTCTCGTTTCTTTCCTTTCGAATCTGGAATTATTACAGAAAAGATACATTATTTTTCCATGTTCAGAGAAAGTTTAATTTCTCAGAAGAAAGAAAAAAATGACTTGAGAATTAGCTGAAACTTTCTTTAGTTTTTATTTGTAATTCTATGGAGTACAACATTGTATATAACATAAGATGTTAAATCAAGAATAAACATGCAAAATAGAGCAATCAAACATTTTTTTTCACAAAAAATGAACTTGTTCTGAAAGGCTGAAAGCATGACAGTGATAATAACATACGTTGAAATTAGTGATGCATCTTTATTGTGAATGAACTCTTACCTAACTCGGAAGAAGCCATCTTAATGTGGATATCTTGTCCTGGAGACGTCTTTCTGATGTCAAGAAGCTCATTGAACCAAAGTAGACATCCGTTTTCACCTCTGCTAATATCTAAACTTGCATAGGCTGTACAAGAGCAATTTGTAGAGCACAATACTCTGCATTCTTCAAGAGTCATACTCATGTTGAACCATGAATGCCTTGTATCCGGCAATTTGACATTAGTGTACTTCAAAAAAGCATCTCCTTTTTGGCAGTTCAACGCTGTGCTTCGCTCACAACCATTTGACCAATCTCCTCTGTCCCAACCTTGAGGATCTTTTGGTTTAAATTTATTCAAGCATCCGCAGACAGGAGTATTTTCATTATTACAACTACCATAGGGACCACATGAATTATAGATTTCACAATTATCAATTGGTATAGTAAGATAAATGCTCCAACCTTGTGTTCGATCAACCCAAACCCACCTCCGTCCGATTCCACTCTCAGTAAGTGTAAACCTAGTGGGAACTAACTCATTGAGTTGCTCAAAGTGATAGTACACCTCATTTTTATTCATGACCACTCCAAATGTAAAAATGTTATTTTTCCGCATGTTTGAGTTACCACTAAAGCCCAGACCGTTCCAAGGCCCAGTTCTATACAGCGTAGCTGCACCCTTTCTTATGACATTTTGTGGATAGCCAGTAGGATCACAATGGTACGTAAAATCTCCTTGGGCCGGATCACCATTATTCTTTGGTGATGTGATGTAGACTTCTAGACCAGTAACAAAGTTGATACCAAGCTTCATCCCTGGTAAGAAAGTATCAGTTGGATAGTGGAAACTCTGCCAGAGGAAACTCTCTGGATTATCATCACTTGCATTTTTCACGATAAGGTTTCCTGAGTCAAGTAATTGCGCAACTGGAGTTCTCACATTTCTTGATGTATTTGTTGACCAAATAATACCATTACTTCCATTTACAAGAACTATGAGTCCTGGCTCAATGACTTTCAGCACACCTGAACTATCTTGTAGTGGATTCTCTGTGTTGGCAACCCACACCACAGTCCTTCTTGTTATTTTCTTGTACCAGATGCCCACATACCGATTCTTGGAATTCTCTGGACTGAAAAAGCCTAACTCAAAGCTTCCTCCAGATGAAATTAACGTACTAGTACTGTTATCTCTGAGTATCTCAGAAGTATGCATGGTGTCTATAGCATCACATATTTCTTGAGGGGACAACAAAAGGGTTATAATAATAAACAAGGAGATGGCTGCTTTCATGGCTGCTTCACTGAAGGCTTAGTGTGATACCAAAAGTTAGAAGATAAGTGTGGTGGATTTATGTCTAATGCCGTGAAGGATAGGAATCAAGTAGGGACTGAAAGCCAGAAGTTAGAAGTTGAGTGTGGTGGATTTATGTCTAATGCCGTGAAGGATAGGAATCAAGCAGGGACTGAAAGCAAGACACATCTGTTATCTATATAAGAGTATGAATATTTCTTATTAAATAGGGATTGACTAATATATCCTTATTAAATATTATTATTTAAGGTTATAATAGTAATTTAGGATTTTCATACTTAAAATAATTTAATATTAGAATTCTAATTCAAAATCATATAGAATTCTATTTTAAGTAGGACTTTAATTTAATGTAGATCATATATCCTTATAAAAGACTATTATATAAGATCTTAATAATAATTTAATATATTTATTTGCATAATTTTATATTAGAATTTCTAATATATATTTGTTTTTACTTTATTATTAATAATTTTATGTTAGCTAGAATCTTACTTTGAATTTTATTTAATAGTTTTATGTTAGAATATCATGATTTTATTCATACAATTGTAATAAAATAAGACAAATAATTATTAGTATATACATTATATAATAGTTTAGTAACGTATCTCCTGTTTTTACGACTTCTTTTATTTTTTCTTAATTTTTTTAACATGAGTAAAAACATTTACTCTTCAATTTTAAATGATTAATATAGTAATTTTATATTACAATTACGAGTAATATCAATTTAGTCGTTTAAGTTAGGTCTTTTCCATTTTTGGTGCATCAAATAAGCTTTCCAATCTTAGTCGTTTAACTATTGATATTTTCAATTTTAGTCCTTTTTTGTCAGAACAACCAAAATTGCTGATGTGGCCATTGGAAAATCTGATGTGACCGTTGGAAAATCAGACGTGGTAGTCGGAAAATCTGATGTGGCAATCGGAAGTACTAAAATTAGAAAGAAAAAATCGATAATTAAAAGACTAAAATTGGAAAGTTTAAACTTGATACATCAAAAACGGAAAGGGCCTAACTTACGAGACTAAAATTCATATTACCCCTTACAAGTATAACCCCTAATTCCTATATAGAATTTTAATAATTCTGGCTTATGCATGTAATCTATTGTTTCTATTTGCATGTACTATTTCAAATTCACCCATTTGGATGCAAAATTTTGAGGAGAAATATGAAATACTCGGCAGTAAATTCGTCGATGATGTTTGGATAGATATAGATTTGAAATTTGTTACTTTCATTTTTAACTATTTTTTGAGTAAAATGAGTGAATTTAAAATTCACCACAACTTGAATGGATTTGAAAATTGAAAGTTTTGGATTTTTTGGGGTATATTTATTGAATAAATAATATCAAATGGGGAATGGGGAGTCACTGTTTCATATAAACGAGGCCGTTTTCAAGTTAAAGGATTGGTGAGGGCCATAAATATCATCCCATAATTTATAAATGGGGATTCACTGTCTCTATCGCATTCCCCAATTTGATCGGGGAATCCCCGTCCCGTTAATATCTGTAAGGAATTATGTATAGATTTTGATAAGGACAAAACGTGTAATAGATAGAGTCTAGGATCCTATGTATTTAGATTCAGCTGTAACTGCTTAGACTAGGATCAGGAGGTTTGAAGGTCAAGATCAAAAGCTTGAAGATGGATGAAGACCTTGCTGCTCAAAAGAATCAAAATTGACTAAGTATAGGTCACTGCAGCAGGATACTGGAAGGACGCTGGGAGGATGCTGTGATAGGATGCTACTCGAACAAAATCGAAAAATCGGCTAAGTATAGAAGAAATCAGCAACCTTTTGGAAGGTTACTACTAAGCAGGAAGCTAGCCGAATAAGACAAAGTAGTAGCAGCAACCGTCTCTTGAAGCAGTTACCTCAAAGTGAGAACACTGAGTTTACGTTAGGAACATTCACAATCGAACCAATCAGAATGAGCCACGAGAAAAAATAAAAAGGACGAGAGGAAGAAGCACAGACTGAAAACGGTGGGTGCAGCTGCAGAGGTGTACAACCGTAACAGAATCGCTACGAGCCAATTAGAAGAAGCCATGTCGCCTCAAGCACGTTGCAGAGGAGGAAACTTTCTTCAACGGGCAGAATCCTCACGCCTATAAATAGAAGAAGACCGGGACTTGAAAAGAATCTGAAACTCGCGCATACAAGCAATTAAGCACTCATTCAAATCTCTCATATCTTATAGTTTCAAGTCCTGTCTAAATCGCAGCAAGCATACTCTGTTCAGAAGCATACTGCCCAAAGTTGTTGCCACCCTTTGTTGAAGAAAACTCTTTTATATTCTTTTAGACTGTAGGAGTCACTTGATCGGAGGCTATTCCTGATCAAGTGTTTTCGCTTTAGATAGTAAAACAAGTGCTCTGTGTGGGCATTGAAAATTTGGTCACTATTCAGTAACCCTGTGTGGAATAGACTGACAATTCTTGTTAGGCTTAGTTTGTTTAAGCAGTGTCTTTGTAATCCAAACTATCACTTAATGAAGTTCCTCCTTGAGAAGGAATAGAGAGGACGTAGAGGGATTATTCCACCCTCGAACCTCTATAAGTTGATGTTCCCTGTTTATCGCTTAGCTTACTGCCTGTTCTATCTTTGCTTAATCTGTTATATCTTTGATATTATCTGTCATAGCATCCTGTTGAAAATGTTTTCAGAAAATGCATTGTTTTAAAGTTTATTTCCAATGTGCATACAAACTCTGTTTTCACTAAGTCTCAAGGTAACTGCTCAAGCAGTAACCTATTTGAAGGAGAAAGCTCAGTAGCTACCTGCCTTCTGTGACTTAGACATTCGTTTGGAGAAAAGTTTGAAAATTTTGAGTAAGCTTATTCACCCACCCCCAAGCCTACTGCCACTTGGGACCAACAATATCAGTACCTAATAGGGATGGTTACCACTTACCGACAGAGAAATTAGCATCCCTAAGCATATTGTGAAATCAATATTCAAGGCAAAGTTAAATATCTCATTTACCAAAGCAGAGAAACAGACGTCGTAGTTAATGTCTGTAATGCACAATTCAACAACCAATTGTGGTACCATACAATCTATATCTCTTATCCAAATATATTTGTCATATCAATGTTAAGATATGTTTTGAAGTGTTAGTTGTGAAGTATTTGTAAATATATATATTTATAAGCTCATGATGGAGTGACAATTAACATGACCTTAAAAGGTGATAAGAATTCAATTGATGAAATCAAATAATTCGTAGATGCTCGACATGTCTCCACTTAAGAAGCAATGTGGGAAATCTTTGGATTCAATTTATATGAAATATTTATTTCAGTTATCAACTTGCAACTATATCACAAAACCAACAAAACTTAACTTATTGGACAAATCAAAATTTGAAAAAATATTTTAACATAGGACCATACCTCCAAACTATTGCTCAATTTGTATTTTACAATGTGTCGTATACAGATGTTAAGAATTAAATTGATGAAATTAAACAATTCGAGTATGCTCGACAGGTCTCCACTTAAGAAGTAATGTGAGAATTTTTTTTGATTCAATTTATATGTATTATATATTTCGGTTATCAACTTGCAACTATATCTACCAACCAATAAAACTTAACTTATTGGACTAATCAAGATCGGGAAAATGTTTTAACATAGAATCCTACCTCCAAAACATTGCTTACTTTGTGTTTCACAATGTGTCGTATAAATGAAGAAGCACATAAATTAATATCTTTACAAAAAAATTCCTAAGTATTACTTGATGAAATCAAACAATTCGAAGATGCTCAAGGAGTCTCTACTTAAGAGCAATGTGGAGAATTTTGAATTCAATTTATATGAAATATCTATTTTAGTTATAAGCTTGCAACTATATCTACCCAACCAACGAAGTTTAACTTATTGGGTAAATCAAAGTTTGAATAATATTTCGAATAGGACAATGCCTTCAATACATTATTCACTTTGTTTTTCACAATCTGTTGTATAAGTGAAGAAATTAAATGTCAAAATATCTTTACAAAGAATTTCTCATGCATTACTTATATAATAAACAAATAAAATGTTGTAAGGAAAGAAAGAATAGAAGTGTGATTGGACGTAGAAGTATCGTAAATAAGTAAGTAGAAGAAGAAACATATTATCTTAGGTTACTCATGAGTAATGTAATAGTACCAACATCGTTTGAATAATGTACTACTTTCAAAGAAGTAATTCATAAAAGAAGTTTTGTTCGAAGTTGATCAAAGAATTGCAAGATGTTTGAGCGAAGCTATCGCTATTAAAATGTCATACGAATTACGAAGATCGTGTGCACCAACATATGTGAATGCGTTATGGAATACATTCTCTTAAATATTATTTAAAAATTTCAAAAGAGAACCAGACATCTTACAAGTTTAAAGAACTTTGAAAAATAATATGAATTTTTTTCTAAAACAACATGGGAAAAGACATAAATTCATGTGATCTTGTGATTGTTTCTGATTATCACTAAGATCATGGATAATGATTTACCAAAAAATATAGTTGCTGAAATGTAAAATTGAGATCTTATAACAAGTTCAAGAAGTATACATAACTTGAATATCGAATAATATAATTTTTTTTATTGAGAATTATGTTTGAGATAAATAAACAGGATGTTAGAAGCCAGGGAAAAAAAAGGGACGTGATTGGACGTACAACTACTGCAACTCCAGTAGATGGAGAAAGATAAAATTGTACGTTATACCTTCCACCAAAAGTCTTAACTTTTTTCACATTGTATTTATTCATATATTTACTATTTATTGTGCACAAGAATCAAACATCACTTCACTTTGGGGGACATGTGGTCCCATGGAAGAGTCACATCTTGTCATACCCCATGTGGTCTCATTCAAAATTGTGGTAATTTTGTCACTTATTATAGTTTTGTAGTATTTTGGTCATATAGGATATTATTATGTTATTTTTGTCATAATTATAAGAAATGTGGTATAATGAGCTATTTCCTCTTGTATTAAATAATATTAAATTCTTGGAGAAATTCTTTTGGTTATTTACAAGAATGATCGTTTGAATTTTTATTGAAAGTGAATGATAGACAATATATTATTTTCAAAGAAACTACTTGGAAAAAAAAGGTTTGTTGGAAGCTAATCAAACTATTAATACAGAGTGTTTGAAGTGTGGATATTTCTTACAAATTTTGAATTGTCTAATATATCATTATTTAAGATTATTATTTAAAGTGATAATAGTGATTTAGTAATTATAATAATTTTAAATATATGTAATTTTAATAAACTGTAATACAGTACTTTTGCATTGCATGAACTCTCTCTAATCCATCTATATTAAATAATCCTAATCTTTTATCCTATATATAATCATAATATTAACTCTATACATGTAATTTAATGGTTTAATTTTATATAATTGCCTAAAATTTCCTTATTAAAGATTTGTATTTAAGGTTAAAATAGTAATTTAGTAGTTATAATGATTATAAATCTTTATATATATATATATATATATATATATATATATATATATATATAAACACAAACATTGCCTGAAATAGTAAGACAATGATTTTCCTGCCCAAACCTCATCCTAAATATAGAAATTAGGAAATAAATAAATAAAAGTTAAAATTGTTAAAAAATGTGAAAAAAAAGTAATCAAATTTGTGAAAAATTAGGAAAAGAGGAATGTTTCCTTTAATCTAAATGTAATAATAACAAATTATGGGAATTGATTTGTAATCAAATATCAAAATTATCATTTATGAATTAACTTTATTCCATAAATAAAGGTTTGACAACCCTATCAACTATGAATTACAATTAAAGATTGATTTACTATGTCTATATATATATATATATATATATATGGTAATACCGTAATTGGATATTGATTTATTAGGTCTATATATATAATAAACGGTAATTAGTTAATTATTTAAATATATTTTTTATTTACTAATGCTCTCTCCCCCATTTATGAATATTTCATTTTGGTGATTTGACATCTAAATTCATATATTTATGATATCATTTAAACAATATGTGTATATATGTATATTTATGATTTATTGATTTACATATATATTATCACATTCATAATATCATATAAATAACAAAACAGTTATGGCATTCGATGATAATATATATATATATATATATATATAATATGCATGTAAATATTTTCATTATGTTTATTTATTCCTTAAATATTTAATATATATTTAGACACATATATAAATACATATATATAATCATGTGTACATATACAAGTCAGCTATTACCATTAAATATCGTTTATTTATTTTAGAAAAAAGTATCATTATACGTTTTTTGATTTGGAAAAGTTGAGCATTATATATTTTTTGGGAAAAAAAAACCCAATGTAATTAACTCACGGACTTTTGGCATCAATATCCAATTTGATTAACTAATTCATTGTTTTATGACCTTTATTCATCTCCAAGAATTTAATAAGTGTCATGACCATAAGATAATAAAAACGATAAAACCATTTAAGATATTAATAAGATTAATCAATGTAATTATTAAGAAAAAAAATCATCATTGAAATTCTTTCCAAAATCTTTATCTTTATATATATATATAAAAATACAAATATTTCCTCAAATAGTAATGTCACATTTTTCCTGCCAAAAACACCATTCCAAAATTGGAAATAATTTTTTATTAAAATAAAAGATATTTAGTTATTATTAAAATATGAAAGATGCAATATATAGATAAATGTAAATGAAAATATAAATTATTAAATGATTTGAATGATGATGTGTATATATAATGAAATAATTTGGGAAAAAAGGGTTATACAAATGATTTTATTAGGTAAGTCAACTTTAATTATTAAATTTCACCAATATATTTGAGAATAAAAAAAACTTACATATAAAGTCATGGCAAAAACTTTTATGCACCGGTTGCACGGATCTGGGATCCGTGCAACCGGGTCGACCCGTTCACGCGCCCAAAATGTGCTTCCCACGCGCCTGCACGCGCTCCCATGCGTTGAACACTTGTGCTGAAGCTCATCCAAAATTCGCTCAAATAGACCAACCTTTGTGTATAGTTAGACCAACCATGTGTAGGTAGGTCTAACTATATACAAAGGTATGTCTAACATATATAAATGTATGTTTAACTATATGCAAAAATATGTCTAACATATACAAAGGTATGTCTAAGTATACATAAAGGTATGTCTAACACAACGTAAAGGTATGTCTAACATAAAGTAGTGGTATGTGCCAAAATTCAAAAATCAAGCCAAAAAAAGACAAGGCATGAAATCTGGGCAGAACTGGTATGTTTAACATAGCTTAAAGGTATGTCTAACATAACGTAAAGGTATGTCTAATATAACCTATTGGTATGTGATTTTTTTCAAAAATCATGTGCCCAAAAAAAAAAGGCGCGGTCCCCCAGACCCGGATCCGACCCTGGTGCATGGATCTAAATTCACAAGAGACCTACTCTAAAGTCATATGTTATATTTTAATATATATGTGAATTTATCATAACCATTTATTATGTTTGGAATAGTTTATATATGATATAATTTATTATATGTTTTATGTTAATAGATTATTATTATTTATTAGATTAGGGAAGATATTCACACTATATATAAATATATATGAGTGACTCAATAAATATAATATTTTAATAATATAAGTTTGAGTGATTTGATTTTAGTATTATTATATAACAACAATAACTATAATTGTGAGTAAATTAAGGATATATGACAAGAATTTAGTATTAAAATATGTGAGTCAATAATCTAAACCATATTATATGTGAGTGATTTAATTTATATTTATCAATAGGTGATCAATGTTGAATCAAGCTATATTATACATAGTTCTTAATTAATAGTGAAAAAATAATAATTTTTAAGCACGTAACTTTCTAAATATATTAGATGAGAATTAATAGTCACAATTGACTAATTCAAATTCTAGGCATGACATGCTTCTTATATATGGAAAAACTAAATTCATCAATTTATTATGCCATATTTTGGATGTGAAATATTTATTAATTTTTAAGATGATATAATATTATATTTAATCGAATAAATATATATTTTTTACCTTATATAAAAGATCTTAAATTTGATACTTTCCAAAAATGCAACCCAAATTATGTAATAACAATAAATTATGATCATATCATAAATAATGCATTAATTCCATATTTAATAAGCATATCATTCACTATAAATATATAAGAGAATAAATTTGGAATTCACTCACACCTTTCCCATAAACAATTTCTCAAATTCTGCACATTATGTTTTCATGGATTAGTGGATTGTTTCTACTTCTTCTTTTTTATGTATATTTATTTGGTTATGAATTGATTCATTCGAGATATTTGTAGTTTGAATCAATAATTAATGATCATAGTGTTCACTTTTGAATGTTTTAAGTTGTTGTTATTTGTAATTTGATGAAGAATTATTCGGAATATGTGTTATTTTATATTTATTATTCTTATTGCTATGTAATATTATATTATTTCACCAATTCAAACTATTTTGTGTAGAAATTCGGAATCAAGAGTTTCTAATTTTGGATTAGAGATTTTGAAGATTTAAGATTAGTACTCTACAAGATAAATTTCATTTTTGTTTGTGAAGAACATTGTCAAAGATACTTATTTTATATTTCCTACCCAAAAAATTAATTCTTCTTAGAATTAGATTTGTCAACTAGAGTGCTTAAAAGGCCACACATACATTGCATCTAATCCATTGTTTTAATCCACTAAAAATGCTTAGTATTAAAATACAACATTAAATTTATTGTTAATTGATTAGGCAACATTTATATTTATTGTTAATTGATTACTTGAATTGTGAAGAACACGATTCATGAAAATTGTATTCCATTATAAAATTGACTATGAATTCACAATTTTTTGTATTTTTCTTTTCCATCATTATTTTATATTGTGATGGTTGCTCTATAATTTATGAAAATCGTTTTTCATGATAGAACTACTTTATCAAATTCATAATTTATTTAAATAGTGAAATATTTGTACAAATGATTTTGAAATTCAAATATATAAATTACAAAATTTATGGAATCTTACTTTACGTAGAAATATAATGCACACTTTTTCTTATATAATTCTTATTCCAGTAAAATGTTTAAGAATCAAATAAAAAGTATAATACACTTAAAAATCATAATCAAAACAACAAAAATCATTCTATTTGATAATTTAAAATATTAATTTGATTGCTCCATTTCAAGATTTTAGATCATTATAAACCTTTGTAGTTCAATCTAAATTGGTGTATTTCCATTTAGATATTACAATATATTTTAACGTATCCATTTTAGATTAGTTTAGATAATGTATATTAAAATTCATATTAGAGTTAATTTAGTCATAGATCATATTATTTTATTGTTTAACACATTAGACAATTCTACAATTAAAAGCACAATCTCATCTACTTTATATGTTTGAAAATGTGATATGATGACCTTAATGTATTATTTTATTTAATCACATTAATCTCACTAACTATTATCTTGAAAAATGCAATGGATCGAAAATCGTAAATTTAAATAAATAGAACTACATCAATCAAATATTAGATTCTAATGATATTTTTAAAAGCAAATCAAATATATGTTACACAGTATTATTAATATTCTGAAAATATGTTATTTATAATGGAAACTTAATCAAATTTAAGTAATTGTTTAAAGAAATATTATGTAAATAATAATTAATAAAAAATTAATGTTGGTGTTTATAAGGTGTTTATGAAGTGTTTACTTCTCTTAAACTTTCTGAGAAAGATGATGACATTTGGAAGTGTCCGAGAAAAATATCAAGTGAAAAGATGATTGAACAATGAGTTTTCTACTTTTATCAAGGAGAAAAAAAAAAGATTGTTGTTATAAGAGAAAATGACTGAAACTCCTCTTAAATAATCTTATGAATGTTGACATTTTTTTCTCTCTTTTCTTCATGAATATTTTGTGATTTTCTTTCTCCTTCTATTGGTTTCTTGGTTTTAAGATGTTAACATTTAGTAAAGAAGATGAGTAAAGGAACGTCACCACAAATGTTGTATATATAAAAGTGTTTCAAATTTTTTAAATTATGACTTTAATTAATTTTATTTGAAAAACCATCCTTACTCTTAGTTATATATTAGTTTAATTAATTTTAATTGAAAAACCATCCTTACTCTTAGTTATATATTATTTTGTTCACAAACTTATAATTGAAAACAAATAATAATAATTCATTTTATTCACAATATATACAATTAATCTCTATGACGGAATATTCAAAATATTTAAATCACTTATTTTATATTGTTAAATTTATGGATTATATTTTCATTTTTAATTTTTAAATATTTAAATATTCTAAATATAAATAAAATTAATATTATATTTTTTTATTAAATACTTAATCCATGGCACGAGTGAAAAACTAGTCACTAACAAATGTAGGAACCTGTTTTCTTGTTATCTCTTCCACCAAGGGCATTGACTTCAAAGTCTTGACACAGTCCTCCACTCAATTTTTTGCATTACATGAAATACCAAGATAGATATTTTCTGCTTTTGTTTACCCACAAAAATAATAAAACATCTTTTTTTTAACCCATTTCATCCGAATCGACAGAAATGTCCTTATTAAATTTCTGACATTTTTGTCACCAAGTGAAAAAAAATGGAGATCCTCATGATATTGTCAACAAATTACAATCAACAAAATTTCATGACCATTTGAGCAGAACAATGACATAACTGTGAATTTTTACCAATATATTTATGAATAATCCCAGGTCCTATCCATTGATATTGATGATGAGCTTGAGATCTCAGAAAAGTTTTCATGGACCTGAAATCTAATAAGTTTTAATGATCGAGATCATCTGAGAAGGATATCTGCAGTTGTCTGTGGTTATTGACCAATACAACATCAATTTCAGTTATGAATCTGATAACTACTTGGCCGCATACCATATGCATAATTAAATAACTGGTTGAACTAACACATACTCCATGCATTATGTTTGTAAACACATACCAACATATGTATATTCAATGTTATTCACCATACAAGAATGCAAATAATAAGGAAAAATAATACCAAGGTCTGATGTTTCTGGTGAGAATGAATAGAAAAGGCTAAAGCGTGCTTTTGCATAGAGAAAAATCAGGGCAAGTTTTATGAAAATATTTCTTAAAAAATTATGTTAATGTTACCAAAAATCATCTTATGTCAAACAAAATTAGAAGACAACTATATATCATATTTTCTTGCTATAGGCTAGCCTAATCTACCATGCCTCAATACCTAAGTCCATCATAGTTTCTTCATACTGGATTCATGGTCAATCCTCCGATGCCAATTCAGTTGGAAAATGACTATCCTGTATTTAGTCGTCGCTCTTGCATTCTTTGAATATCGATTGATGGCATTCTTTGAATGCCCATTGATGTGTTTACAACTGTCTTGTAGCTTGGAAATAATTTATCAATTTCTAACACAGGATTGACTGTAGATGAGACCATGATTCACCAAATTATTGGAAGCTGAAAAAAGGAAGAAAAAAAAAAAAAAAAGGAAAAGTCAGTTATTGGCAAGGAAACAATGCAAAATTATATTACAGGTACAGCTGTGCATGATCTCCATCATACATCATAGCATCGCTGCTTGCACCTTTCCCTGCTTCAATTTTCCTACTTTCCAAAGGATTCTGTTAACATGAAAAATTAAAAACAAAAGATTATTACAGTTGCTGATAAAAAAGAAAGCAAATCCATGAACACCAATAAGAGTAAATTTAGCAAACTGCTTCCTAACCATTTATAGATCTCTAGAGGAGTATCTGGAAATTTTATACCAAGTGATGGATTCAAGCTGCTGCTATCAATCCAGCTCTTTCCAGGAATCTTTTTCACCCCTCTTTTCTGCATTCGGTTCCAAATTTCATGCGAATCTTTCCATCGCCCAACTGCTCTATACACATTAGCTAGATGTACATAACTTAAGTGATTATCAGGTTTCAATTCCATCAGTTTCTTAGCAATACGTTCTGCAACCGTTGGATTGGTCGTGGCTGCACAAGCACCAAGCAGAGCAGCCCAAAGAGAAGGACTGCATCTGAATTCTGAATTCATAATTAAATCTTCAGCTTCTTCTATCTTGCCAGCCCGGCCTAAAAGATCGATCATACAACTATAATGTTCAATTCCAGCTTTAACCCCATAATTGCTGAACATTGAGATAAAATAATTCTGCCCCAGGTCAACCAAACCAGTATGACTGCAAGCAAAAAGAACTTCTATGAAACTTATGTAATCAGGTTTTACTCCCTCTTGAATCATCTGATTAAAAATCCTAACAGCTTCTCTGCCTCTTCCATTCTGAGCGTATCCACCAATCATTGAGTTCCAAGTAATTAAATTTTTATTAGGCATTTTCAAGAAAATTCTGTAAGCAAAATCAACACAGCCACATTTGGCATACAAATCAACCAAAGCTGATTCCACCACAACATCTCTCCAGCTACCTCTCTTCAAGTATTGGCAATGTACCTCCTTTCCAAACTTCACAGCAGCCAAACCAGCACAGGCACGTAAAACAGTCCCGAAACTATAAAGGTCCTTCTCCATATTTCTAAATAACTCAATAACCACTTCAAACTTACCACCTCGACAATACCCCCCAAGCAAAGCACACCATGAAACCGAATTCTTCACCAGCATTCTATCAAACACTTGCTGCGACTCCTCTAACATCCCGAACTTGGCATACATATCCACTAAACTGCTACCAACAAATACATTGGTGTAAAATCCCCCAGTCACTACCTGAGCGTGTACTTCTTTACCTTGCTTCAACCTTTCCAAATTTCCTAATGCTGTCAAAGCACTCCCAAAAGTAAAACAATCCGGCAAAAACCTGTAATTTCTGACCATTAAGTGGAACATGACCAGAGCCTCCAGATAAAAATCACACTTTGTAAGCGCAGAAATCACTGAGGTACAGCAAACTGCGTCTGGTTCAAGCATTTCATCAAACAGCTGGCGGCAGTGTTTGGCTTCGCTACTCCTCCCATACATATCGATCAGAGCAGCCATAATCACCTCATTACCCTCAAACCCACATCTCACCACAACCCCATGTAACCCTCTCCCCAGTTTGAAGTTCCCCTCCTCCGAACACGCCTTGATCACAGCAGACAAAGTAAATGCATTTGGCTCAATCCCAACATTCATCATGTCAAAGAACAACTCAATCGCGTTCCGTGATTTTCCCACGCGAATGTACCCAGAGATCATCGAGCTCCACGAAACCACATCCTTGTATCGCAACCCGTCAAAGAATTTCCTAGTGTCATTAAAATCCGAGCCCAGTTTAAAGTAGAGTGCCAAAATGCTGTTTCCCACGAAACGGTCAGTTTCCAAGCCGGACTTTATGAGATGGCTGTGGAGTTGGAGGCCAAGGGTGAAGTGAAGCGACCTCGTGCAGGCGTGTACAATGGTGGCGTACAAGATTGGCTTGGAGACGACATTTTGCAGGTGAAGCGAAGAGTTTACTGAACTGAGAAGCGCGATGGCATCGGAAATTGAACCTGTTTTGCAGAGGTGGATGAGTTGAGACGGTACAGATTGGCAGTGCGTGTAGTGTGTGTGAGCAAGAGATGTGCAGTGACGTATGGAGGAAAGCTTCATCAGAAAACGCTAGTTTGTGAAAGAAAACAAGTGGGAGAAGATAGATAGATATATGGTCAATTTTGAGGAATTTCAAAGCCCCATTTTTTCCAACGGTTACTGTTGAATTTTCTAACAATAATTAATTTTTTTTATAATTATTTTAAATTTAAATTAGATTTTATTAGATATATTTATTTGAAAAGATTTGGAAAAAGATTTGATATTCTCTTATGGATTTGACTCATTAAAATCTAACGTGTTTTAAAAGTTTAAATCTCAAAGTATATCTAACAAACCTTCCTAAGTTATAGGAAATTGTTATGTGTTCTTTTTGATAGGATTCAAGGTGTATCCAAGAGATATATATTGAAGAAGCCTACGGGATTTTTGAGAGTGAGATCGTGCTTTGAGAACGTGGAGTTGAGAGAACAAGATCCATAGATGAACAAGTCAAGATGGAGATCAAGAAGTGAGGATGAAGAAGTCAAGAACAAGTCCACTCCATCTTCCCCATGTTGCACGTGAGTTATGGAGGTCATGAAGCACTCCAATATCATGGGAAGTGGACTCTACACCAAGTGTACTTCAAGGTCTATAAATATGTGAAGCTGCTGAAGATCAAGTGTACACAGAATCGAGAGCTTAAGCAGTCTAACATACAGAGTTTGCATACTCTTGACTTTTAGTATAGGTGTTCTTCAAAGTGTTCTGAAAGTCCTACATGGATTTGCAAAAACAAAAACAAAGTTGTCCCAATTAAAGTACACGATGTTGTCGGCGGTGTCGACAACACCAGCGTAACACACAGCGGAAAAATAGATCGAATTAAAAGTTGCAGAACACAAACGATATATCCACGAGTATACAAATACTCGTGGAATGCCTTCAGGGCGAAAACTCCTTTATTGATTTGTGTATGTATACAAAGGAGAAAGAAAGATCTCTAAAAGAGACTCTTTCGAACAAATGACTCAATACGTCCTATGAAATGAATATGAAACCTAGGGACGTATACAAACTATCTCAGTTGAACACTCCGAAGAACACCTATACTAAAAGTCAAGAGTATGCAAACTCTATGACCCACAAGAAAAACGATGTTGCCTATGGTGTGAACAACACAACTTTTAACACCAGTGTACTGCTTATACTAGACTGCTTAAGCTCTCGATTCTGTGTGTTATTGATCTTCAGCAGTTTCACCTATTTATAGAGCTCGAAGTACACTTGGTGAACTCCACTTCCCATGATCTTGGAGTGCTCCATGAACTCCATAACTCACGTGCATGATGGGGGAAGGTGGAGTGGATTTGTTCTTGACTTCTTCAACTTGACTTCTTCATCTCACTTGACTTCTTCAACTCTACTTCTTGATCTCCATCTTGACTTGTTCTTCTTTGAATTTTGATCTCTCAACTCACGTTCTTAAACATCACGTTCTCACTCTTAAAAATCCCGTAGGCTTCTTCAATATATATCTTTTGGATACACCTTGAATCCTATCAAAAAGAACACATAACAACCTCCTAAAACTTAGGAAGATTTGTTAGTCATGTTTTGAGATTCAAATTTATACACACGTGATTTTACCAAGTCAAATCTTAAGTGAGAGAATCAAATCTATTTTCCAAATCTTTTCAAGTAAAATTATCCAATTAAAATCTAATTTGAATTTAGGATAATATTGAAAAAGGAAAATTATTATTTGTTGGAAAATCCAACATTAACAATCTCCCCCTATTTTTCTTTTTCAGCTCAAAACCTAAATCAAATTGATTTTCTCCCCCTTAATTAAAACTCCCCCTTAAACCTGCAAAACATCAATCATCAAGACTAAAAAACAGTGATATAAGATTTAAACAAGCAAACACAATCACCATTAATTAATCAAGAACAAATGTGCAAAGACTAATGTTTTAACAACCAAAATTAAAATAAACAGAAACTTAAAAATATCCAACAGACCAAAAAAAAGGAAAAGAAAACAATTCCAGCAACAAACTCCTAGCTTCTTCAATCTTCATCTTCATCATCACCTTCACCTTCGGCTTCTTCAATCTTCATCTTCATCATCACCTTCACCTTCGGCTTCGGCCCCTTCACCATGTACTCCCCCTTTTTGAGCTGAAATAAGGGCATCTAGATTGTCCCTGATTCGGATAAGTCCATCTATGTGCTCAGAGAGGGATCGGCGTTGAGAAGTCAACTGTGCAAGAAGAGAAGCGCCAGTGTTGCGGCTGGTGTTGCCAACATGAGGGGCAACACCAGGAGCGAGTGGTAGATCACAGACGCGATTCCCTTGAAGAAGGGCCTTAGCTATGGTGAGTGGAGGCTGAGGAGGGACAAGGCTCTCAAATGTGGACAGTGTGAGCCCTTGGAATCGAAGGACGGCTGAGATTAGAGAAGGGTAGATCAAGTAGGTCGAGGAGGAGGAAAATTTTTCAGCAAACCGACTAAGGTTTTGCAAAATTAACCTCCCAAAATTGAATGGAACCCTCAGCACTATCCTATAGAGCAAGTTAGCTTGCTCCTCAGTTACCACAGTAGAATTCGAAGATGGAAGCCAATTGTGTACACAAATTTTGTGTAACACAACATAAAGAGAAGTAAGAGAAGAGGCTGGAAATTTTCTAGACCAAGACAGGACCTTCCCCCCCCCGTAATTTCTGAGGCCACAATATCAAGAGAGGGCAGAGGAGCATCCTCAACAATGTCAGGGAGTTCAAACACAACATTTATATCTTTTGACAAGAACGAATAAATACTCCCCCTAACATACACTACCCCGAAGTGATGATGGTTAGGATCACACAAATTTTTATGCAAGTTCCCAAAAAATTCATAAACCAAAGTAGGGCAGTATGAAGGGATATTGGTAACACAGTGTAAAAGACCCCTGACCCTCAGAAAATCTACAAGTCCTAACCTAGTAAAGGAATCTACAAGTCCTAACACTTGGTGAACTCCACTTCCCATGATCTTGGAGTGCTCCATGAACTCCATAACTCACGTGCATGATGGGGGAAGGTGGAGTGGATTTGTTCTTGACTTCTTCAACTTGACTTCTTCATCTCACTTGACTTCTTCAACTCTACTTCTTGATCTCCATCTTGACTTGTTCTTCTTTGAATTTTGATCTCTCAACTCACGTTTTTAAACATCACGTTCTCACTCTTAAAAATCCTGTAGGCTTCTTCAATATATATCTTTTGGATACACCTTGAATCCTATCAAAAAGAACACATAACAACTTCCTAAAACTTAGGAAGATTTGTTAGTCATGTTTTGAGATTCAAATTTATACACACGTGATTTTACCAAGTCAAATCTTAAGTGAGAGAATCAAATCTATTTTCCAAATCTTTTCAAGTAAAATTATCCAATTAAAATCTAATTTGAATTTAGGATAATATTGAAAAAGGAAAATTATTATTTGTTGGAAAATCCAACATTAACATGTTCAACTGAGAGTATTTGTATACGTCCCTAGGTTTCATATCCATCTCATAGGACATATTGACGTATTGAGTTGTTTCTTCGAAAGAAGAAAGAATCTCTTTTAGAGATCTTTCTTTCTTCTTTGTACACATACACAAATCAATAAGGAGTTTTCGCCCTGAAGACATTCCACGAGTATTTATTTGTATACTCACCGTGTACTTTGATTGAGATATTTTTTATTTTTGTTTTTGCAGATCCACACGTAGAACTTTCACTAATATTAAATTAAAATCTGAATTCTTTATTGTTGCTATCATTGTCAGAAACTAACCTTAAATCTAGATTCTGTAGCCTGTTACCTTATTATCTGGGACATCATCGAAACTTCTTTCGATTCAACAGATTGTTGAAACTAATATAGAAACAAGAAATTTCGTCAAAAAACAAGAATTTTCGTCAAAATATCGATATTTTCATGGAAAAGCCGAAATATTCATCCTTGAATTACAAAGAGACAAATACTGATCTAACATGTGCTTTACGTTGAAGGTCATTAGAATTGGTTGATCCATGTATTCATGCTATCTGAAGTAATAGGATCGATTCATATGATCATCAAGAAGAGTCCGAAGATAGCAAGCAAGTCTTCATTTCTACGAAACCTAGAATTTGTCTGAATATGCGAGAATTAAAATCTTAGTCTTACGTAGTAAAAAAGTGATGATTTTATTTGCCATAGAATACTAAAACTTTAGCTATCAACTTTTGAAAGTGGTCGTGCTAATGATAAAATCGATAGACTCAAAAACAGCAGTGTTAGAGACAGTGTTGGACAACACCGTCAACGACACAAATTGAAAAACAAAGTTAAAACGAATATGCAGCGGAATTAAAAAGTCACACGGATGTAAATTTTTCACAAGTTATAAAATATAACTTGTGAGATGCCTCAGGGCAAAAAGCTTCACTAAAAAGATTTACAAAACGATCCCTATCGAAATCTATTAGAAAGAGAACAAGGAATCCTAACGTCTCAAAGACGGCTAAACCAACTACTGAGAAAAAAGAGAGAAACCAAAAGACAACACCCTACAACCTGTTTGAGAACAAAAAGAATCAATCACAAGAAATGACTGAAACAGATTAAAGAACACAAATGTTAGACAGGATATTATCACACTCTCAATAACACAAGAATTGTATGACTGCATTGCTTTCTCTCTCGTTTCTGCTCGTCTTGCCTACTGTCAAGTGAAGTGAGGAAGGGTATTTATAGACGTCTGGAAAGCTTGTTTCACACTCTTTCCATCCATGTATGACACGTTCTCAACCATGTTGTGAGGTGGAAATTATGCTCCCTCAAACATGCCAACTTCAAGCTTGGTTGACAAGGTCAACTTCAACCTCTTCTCCACTTTTCAAGGGATCACTTGATCTTCAATTTTCTCCACTCCTCCACTATTTCATAGCACGTTTTTAAGCCTACAAAAGAATCTTAAAGGAGTACAAAAACAATATTTTTGTGAATTAAGACAAAATAATAAATTAAATGTTTATTAAAAATAAACATCAACAACTTTCTTTTAAAACCTTGGTCAATTCATCACATTCAAAATTTATAAGGTAAGTACTCCCTCCGTCCCAACTAACTTTGTCTATGTTGACTGGCACGAATTCTAAAAAAAAATTGTTGAATTTGATGTGATGTGTTATTTTAATATTTTTGAGTGACAGTTTTGTAATTAATGTGTGTTTTTTGAACGCAAAATAAGTAAGTGAAAGAAATGGAGGGGTAAGGGAGTAAATTTTTCTTTGTCATTTTTGGGCTGACAAAATAAAATGGGATAAACAAAAATGGAAAGTAGGCAAAGTTAGCCGGGAGGAGGGAGTACTCAATTAGTTCGGAGATTCTGGATAAAGCAAAGACTGAATATTTTTGTCAATCTACACAGCAATAGTTAAAGTAAAAGTTCTTCATGAATGGAGAATAAGATTTATTTACTCATTCCAGCAGAATTATTGACAATCCTTCTTAGTAGGTAAGCACAATTGACAAGTTCTGTTGATCAAACTTTGAACTGCATTTTTTATTGTTGGCTGCTCAGACTATTTCCAGGAGACCACACTCTTGTCTTAAAAATATACTGCTGTTCCTGTCAAGAGTAGTAATATATTAGGTAGATAGCATTCATGCTAACCAATAATTTTCGATAAATATGTGAAGACGAGAAAATGAGTGAAGCCATTTGCTGAAATGATTTCGTTCTGTGAAGTTTTTGTCCTATTTCTTGTAATATTCTCACATACATTCCAGAAGATTTATGGTGCAACTGATACCATAGATTCTACTCAGAGCATTAGAGATGGAGAGAGCCTGGTTTCACCTGGAGGAATATTGGAACTGGGATTCTTCAGCCCTGGAACTTCAACTAACAGATATGTGGGGCTATGGTACAAGAATCTGACAGTTAAAACAATTGTTTGGGTGGCCAACAGGGAAGTTCCGCTCACCAATACAAACGGGGTCTTGAAGGTGATAAAACCGGGCCTTGTTGTTCTGATCGATGATCTCAATGCTACCATATGGTCATCTACTGCATCGAGGTCTGTTCAGAACCCCGTTTTGCAGTTGCTGGATACAGGAAACGTTGTCCTAAGAGATGCAAATGATGACAGGCCAGAGAATTTTCTATGGCAGAGTTTTGATTATCCAACTGACACGATTTTAGCAGGCATGAAGTTTGGTTGGGACTTGAAGACAGGAAGAGAAACATACTTATCGTCCTGGAAAAGTAGTGACAACCCGTCTCCAGGGGATTATAGCTTTTGGTTGGATCCTACAGGGTATCCTCAAATGCTCCTTAAAAAGGGTCCATTGGTCCAGTCTAGAGTGGGTCCATGGAATGGAAACCGATTCAGTGGGACCCCAAATCCGAAAGAAGATGCCTTGTACAAGTTGGAGTTTAAGATGGATGATTCCAGGGTAAGCTATGTAGATAGCACAGTTGACGGATCACATGTCACTAGGTTTACACTGGGTCAGAATGGCTTTGCACAGTGCTGGACATGGATTGATCACGAGCAAGGATGGAAGATTTACATGAAAATGCCGGTGGATATATGCGATACTTATGGGATGTGTGGTGCATATGGTAGTTGCAAGATTCTGAATTCTCCAACATGTGGATGTTTGGACAGGTTTGTCCCTAAAGATCCAGAAGGATGGAGTCGAGCAGATTGGTCTAAAGGGTGCGTTAGAAGGAGTAATTTGAGTTGTCAAAGTGACGTGTTCTTGAAGTACACCGGGATTAAAATGCCAGATGCAACACATACCTGGTACAGTACAAGCATGAATCTTGAAGAATGCAAGGCAGAATGCTTAAAGAACTGCTCGTGTATGGCTTACACAGAGTTGGATGTTAACAAAAGAAATGGATGCCTGATTTGGTACGGGGAGTTACTCGACATCAGAACCCTGTCTACAGATGGACAAGATATTTACATCAGAATGGCTTCTTCTGAATCAGGTACCATGTTTTTATAGTCACAATCTCACTTAACATAATTCTCACATAAAAACTATTGCAGGCTCAAAAGGGAAGAAGGGAGTAAAACTGATAGCCAGCTTGGCATCAGTGATGGGAGTGATCCTTGTAGGCCTGAGCCTGTTTCTGTATGTTCGTAAGCGAAGGAATGGTTTGAAGATATATTTAGAAGGTAAGAAGGATGATTCTTCTTCACATTTCTTCTCTGAGACGGTATATATATTTACGTTTATTGTATTGCAGAAAAATGCAGAGGAAGTCATGGCAAAGACTCAGAGTCAGAGCTGCTATTCTTTGATGTATCTGTTATCTCCAAAGCTACCAATTTATTTTCAAGCAACAATATGCTTGGCGAGGGTGGATTCGGACCTGTTTATAAGGCAAGTGTTTTCTTTTCACAGAGGGCATAAAACAGAGTTAAGAAAACCCGAGTGTTAAGAATGCGACCTGTTTTGACTTTTCAGGGCGTCCTGGAAGATGGAAAAGAAATAGCAGTGAAGAGGTTATCGAAGAGCTCCATGCAAGGATTTGATGAATTCAAGAATGAAGCCATATTCGTCGCCAAACTTCAGCATCGGAATCTGGTCAGGCTTCTGGGATGCTGCACCCAAAGAGAGGAAAAGATGCTCATCTACGAATACATGCACAACAAAAGCCTCGACATGATTTTATTTGGTGAGTTTAAGAATTTGATTACGAAATGCTGCCTAGTATGCAGAAGAACTGACCAAGCAGAGAATGTTGGCAGATCAGACAAAAAGCATATTACTCGATTGGGAGACACGTTTCAAGATAATCAATGGAATTGCTAGGGGACTCCTATATCTTCATCAAGATTCGCGCTTGAGGATCATCCATCGAGACCTCAAACCCAGCAACATATTGCTGGATTCAGACATGAATCCCAAGATATCGGACTTTGGAATGGCTAGAAGCTTCATAGGGGACGAGACTCAAGCCAGGACTCGTCGTGTAGTTGGAACATAGTAAGCACCTCAAACCAACCCCACGTTATTCATCCACATCTCCTCTCAATCCCACAAAACAGCATTGTCTGATCATTACATATTGCAGTGGCTACATGTCTCCAGAATACGCCATAGATGGCCTGTTCTCGATTAAATCAGACGTATTCAGCTTCGGTGTACTAGTCCTGGAGCTAGTGAGCGGAAGGAGAAACAGGGGATTTTTCCACGACGACACCAATCTCAACCTCCTTGGACACGTAAACTTCGCCACCCTAACATCTCCTGTCTCAAACTACTGCAGTTGCTAAAGTCTTATAATCTTGACAGGCATGGGTTCTACACAAGGAAGGGAGGTCACTGGATCTACTGGACACGTGTCTCGTGGATTCTTATCAGTACAGTGAAGTGGTGAGATCAATCCACGTAGGATTGTTGTGCATACAACGAAATCCAGAAGACAGGCCAAGCATGTCTTCAGTGGTCGTAATGCTGTTGGGTAATGAGGCTGAGCTTCCAGAAGCAAAGATGCCTGGTTTCTTCACTGAGAGAGAAGGTGTTGCTGCTCCCACTTCTTCTCTCACAAACCCACCAGCAACTGTAAATGAATTCACCATCACCATGCCTGAGCCCAGATAAAAAGCTTTCTCTTCTTTTACTAATAATTTTGAATTAGGATCATCTTTGCTATTCATAAATTCAATATCTCGCTCCACTGTTTTATTTGTTATTTAATTCAGATACTTGTAAGCTATCAATAAATACATGATGAATAATTCATCTTCACACTATCCTCTTACTGCACTATGAATTGACTCGTCTGATTACACAATATAAGTTTTGGAGAAAAGCATAAGAGAAATGTGTTGCGTGAAGAAAGTGAAAGTAGTGAGAGAGAACGTAGAAGAATGGAACATCAGAGAATGGATAACTTGGGTAAAACCACTATTTATATCTAATCTATAATCATACAAACTCTATTTACTTAAGACTCGTGGCCCATTAAGCCCATGTTATTGGACCCACAATCCATCAATTGTACGCTTGTAATATGTCATCATGCACTAATAATAGTGATGAATAACTCATTAAGGTAATTGGCGATCCAGGTTCTTAAGAACATATTAATGATTCACGAACTAACTTAAGTCTAACAGAATCTAAATAATCTTAATAAATATAAATTAGAAATTACCTTATTCATCATTAGTTGATTAAATAAATTGTACACCATCTTAATGTAAACCATGTTTATAAAATCTATAAATTTCTTAAATTTGTTGATTTTTTTTATTAGACCATGTGCTCAAATTAGTTGTTTGTCATTAAAATTGAAACTTTAATTGGCATTATTGTCGGTGAACCATGATTTTTCAAATAAATCAAGAGTCGTATAATTCAATTGATATTCATCTTATGATACAAATTGTGATGATCAGAATTCAAATTTTGAACACAAGTTATTTGATATTTTTTATCCGCTCCCTTTTACTCCGGTAGGCTATTGAAAATATATATATATATATATCACCATAAGATATACTCCCTCCGTCCCGGCTTATTTTGCCAACTTTCCACTTTTTCGTGTCCCAACTCATTTTGCCAGCCCCAAAATGGCAAAAAAAAAATTACCACTTTACCCCTTCATTTCATTCATTTTACAAAATTACCACTCAAATTATACCTCTAAATTTTGTTTATCTTCTTAATCTATTTTAACTTAACCTAACACACATCTTAATTAATGATCCAATTAATCAAAAAAGAAAACACATTTACTCAATTCACTCTATGACTCTTCGTCTCTCTCACATATCTGGAACCTTCATCTCCATCTCTCTCTCTATCACATTTCTGGAACCTTCATCTCTATCTCTCTCGATCTGAAACCCTAATCTCACCTCGCCGTTCCCAGTTCTGGAATCTTCATCTCCATCTCTCTCTCTCTCTATCACACTTCGTCTCCATCTCTCTCGCGTCGAAACCCTAATCTCTAGGGTGCGCCGTTCCCATTTCTGGAATCTTCATCTCCAGAAACCCTACTCTGTGCTTGCGCCGTTCCCATTTCTGATGACTTCATCTTCATCTCTCTCTCTCTATCACTCTTCGTCTCCATCTCTCTCCATCTGAAACCCTAATCTGTGTGTGCGCCGTTCCCACTTCTGGAATCTTCATCTCCATCTCTCTCGATCTGAAACCCTAATGAACTCTTCGCCGAAACCCTAGATCTATGGCCGCCGAAACCCTCCCCTTGCCTTCTTCCTCCTAAATCTGTCGCCTCTGGAAAATCTGTCCCTTTCTTGTCCAAACTCCTCGTTGGCCAACCTTGTGCCGATTCTGTGTGTGCGGAGTTTAGGGGGTTCGATGGCAGCCCCTAGAAGGGAAGAGGGTTTCGAGCTGGGTCAATTCTGGGAAGATGAGTTCCTGGGTTTGATGTCCGAATCTGAGTCAATTACTGGGGGTTTCGTGGCCGATTCGGAGGAAAGCTTCGTGGCCGAAACTCCCCTTGAAGGAGATGGGGTTGCTCTCCCTCAAGGGATCGAGGTACCCTCCTTCTGCAGCCCATTTGATGTGGTTCCAGATTTGGTTGCTTTTAAAACTGAGTGTTTGGCTATTTGGGCACCCTCAGTTCGAAAGGTTAAAGTACTCTAAACCTCTTGTCTATTTGATTCATGGTTGCTGTTTCTGTGATGTCTCTGCAATTTCTGATTATGTGTGCTGAAAGGCTGAGAATGTGTGCTGATTTCTGTGATGAAGTTTACACTTCTGAGAATGGTTGAATGTATGCTTCAATTTCTGATTAATGCTTTGATGCTGATTTCTATGTGTTGCTGAAAGGCTGAGAATGGTGATTATGGATGCTTCAATTTCTGATTTCTGTGCTGAAAGGCTGAGAATGTGTGCTGATTTCTGTGATGAAGTTTACACTTCTGAGAATGGTTGAATGTATGCTGAACTTATGATGCTTGCTTTCATGATGATTTCTGATAATGTGATGACTGCTGGAGTCTGTCCAGTGTATTTGAAAGACTGCTGGAGTCTGTCCAGTTTATATGAATGACTTCTGATGATTCCTTGCCATTGCCATTTTATGTGAATGCATGGTAGCTAGCTCAAAGCTGCCCAACAGTTATCTGTTGTCTCTGTGCAATAAAATGTTGTGGTGTTGCATGTTGTAGCTTGTCATGGTTGGTTTTAGGACTACCATGCATTGCTGCCATCTCACCTTTAATATGAAACAACCCAGTGATGAAAGATTTCTGAGGGACACTGCATTAAAACTGACTTAAAATTAAACTGATTGAAATGTTTACAGTTTAAGCAAAAGGTACACTGCATGTGTTTACACTGTAAACAAAAAACCAGATTGTCAAAATGCATTCTAAGCCTACTTTACATGTACCCTAACTCTGTTAGAATACCCCCAATGTTGTAAGATTCAGTGGCTGCTTCATTTGCTAAGAGAAAGTCTATAGCTTGCCTTACTACTTGCTCTTCCACTTCAACTGTGAATGGCAGTGCTCCATTTCTTGCTTGTGCTGCCTTTCCCATGTGAGGCAGCTTGTAATTGTTGCCTCCATTAACCTTTAAAATGTCTACCATGCATTGTTGTAGTGTTAGGAAGATGTGGTTCAATTTTGCATGCTCTAGTTCTTCAAATGATTGAAGAACAGTAGCAACCAAGTCATCAACTGTGTAGGATCTTGTTTCAATCTGCAAGGATTGAATAGCCCTGAAATACCCTAAGTCCAACACATTAGTGTCAGGTGAATTTGGTGGTTGACAAACTAACTGTATATCAAATCCATCTTGCATGGCAGCCATCCTGAAATCTGGGTCCATATTGCTTATATGAGGTCTTGCATTGTCTTGTTGGATGATGATTTTTTTACTTGCATTTGCTGGCCACTTGGCCTTAATTGCTGGGAGTATCTGTGTTATGCCATGTGATGAAACAACAACAGCAAACAATTCACCATAAACTGTGTTAGTAATGTCACCAAAGCAGCCCAATAGTTAATCAAAACCGTAGGGCAGTTTTTAGGAGACTTACATAACACATTAAGTGATGAAAAATTTGTGTGTTGAGTTACCTTTTCAAGAAGGCAGCTCTTAATCACTTCTTTGTTTATTGAGTCAATTGGTTTTGTAACCATTGCACCCCTTGGTCGGTTTGCTGATTTTCTGATGGCGGGAAGTTGTTGTGTGAATGGGAAAATTCCAATCTTCCCATCAAACAACAACTCCCCTTGTTCTGTGTATTGTGGCCTTGCCACAGCAGCCATAAACATGACTTTTGATATG
Source organism: Scutellaria baicalensis (assembly GCA_005771605.1). Lineage (NCBI taxonomy): Eukaryota > Viridiplantae > Streptophyta > Magnoliopsida > Lamiales > Lamiaceae > Scutellaria > Scutellaria baicalensis. Next base: position 13,509,165 of record CM016724.1, on the reverse strand, counting down.
AAACGTTTACTTTTGCAAGCCCTGTATGGATCATCCTCTTCACTTAGCTTATAAGCCCTTTCACTTGTCCGTTGTAAATAGAACCACTTCTCGTCTATATGAACTACGTTATGCATTGATTCAAAGCTGATTTTGTTGCTCATTTGTTTGTGCAAGAAACATAGGCTGAATTTGATTCTGCTCAACTTATTTGAATCTGTCAATTGTGGTTTGATTGCATTTGTATGTGCCTTAAGTTTACCCGATTTGACCCACCTCCCCACTTCGGATTTACTGACTTGAAGCTCTGCTGCTAACCTCCTTATTGTGCCTCTTTTGGAGAAGGGAAGTGCTTTAATGGCTTCCGCATCAAACAGTTTGTGTTGAGATGAAGTATGACGTGTCCTGTTAGGAAAAGAAATCGGCTGCCCCTCTGAAATTTGCTTCCTTGCAGCTTGCCAAATGAGTCGGACGGTACGAACGGACACTCCAAATGATGCTGCGACTTCAGCAGTGATGCCCTTATTCAAAACTCCGTCTTTGTTGTTTACGAGCAGCCGCTGAGCTATTAGAAGTCGTGCTGATGGAGTTATATTTGGACCTGTTCGGTTGTTAGTCATTTTGCTGAAATCTGTAATTTTTTGTTGTTTTGGGTTGTTGGTTGTTGTAGTTTTTGCATTCAATGCATATGATCTTGTATTTATAGTCTGGTAGGATTTGAATTTGGTTTTCATTTGGTGGGAAATTTGAATCTGTGTAAAGAAATTGTTCTGAAAATTTTCAGATTTGGTGGGAATAAAAGCTGCGCAGCTTTACTACTTCTCTCAGTATTTTTTTTTTCATTTTCTCTGCTTTTTTTAGTTTACAATTAAGCTCTTAATCAACTTCCTAATTAAAGTGCAAAAAGGTATCACATTCTCTCTCCAATCAACAGTCAACTGTATTTTCTTAGGAATCGTGCCGGTCAAACTAGGCAATATAAGCCGGGACGGAGGGAGTATATTATAATTTATTAAAAATATTTACTCAGGATTAGTTAATGGAAACTTGGAATAGTTGACCAAAATCTTTGTTGATCTGATCTGATCTGATCTGATCTGATGTCCACCTCATTTTCTTGTCCTCAAATCCGAGAAGGTTCCAAACTCCAATGAATATCGAGACGGCTTATTCTCTGTGGTGAAATGACAATCTTACCCCTACTACACAATAATTAAAGCGCCGACGAGCAGATGCAATTACGTAATTTCAAGAAACGAAGCCGACTGCGAAAGCAACAACATCTGACCTTTTCTCTTCCCGTTTCTATGCTATGCGAACTGTTTCTTAGCTGTCTAAACGATGTCGCGCAATGCCTTTCTCCTTCTTCCGCGAAGCCCCACCCATTTCCTTCCCATATATTATTCCTCCTTCGCTCTGCCTAATCCATTGCAAACCACTCTCATTTCTTCCCTCGATTGAAGATATATTCCATTTCAATGGCGGCGAAGGATGAATCCAATTTCCAAGATTTCTTGCCCCTGATGGCGGAGAAGCTCGGAGGAGATGGCCTGATCGGGGAATTGTGCAATGGGTTTCAGCTATTGATGGATTCCGACAAAGGGGTTATTACGTTTGAGAGCCTCAAGAAGAATTCTGCTTTGTTGGGCCTCCAGGGTTTGTCTGATGATGATCTTTTCAGCATGGTGAAAGAAGGAGACTTTGATGGAGATGGGGCTTTGAATCAGATGGAGTTTTGTGTCTTGATGTTCAGATTGAGCCCTGAGTTGATGGAGCAGTCTCAGTTTTTGTTGGAAGAGGCTTTTGAACAGGAAGGTTTCCAAGATTGTAACTTTTGTTTGTAATAATTTTACTCCAAAAAATTCTGGTTTATTATCCAATTCTTGATGGCATGTAATTTTACGAATTGTTCAGTTCTTTATAAGTTTAATTTATACAGAAACTAACAGAGAAATGAAATTTGTTTGACGATTGGGAATATACATCACTTTATGTTCTTATGATTTGGGTCAACTGTTCTTTGATGTTGTTATCAGATTTTACAAAATAAAAGTGACCTTGAAAATCCTGAGACAATGATATAAAGATTTACTGTTATAGAGCTGCTTGTTCCAGGACTCTTCTATTAGCAGAGTTGAAGTGTTTCTGTGGCATTCATATCAATAACATATGTACATGAACCTCGTGTCCTTGAATATCTTTGTGAGTTATTTATTTTCCTCTTTATGTTGTTTATACACGTTAACCTTCTTGGTCATCTTTTACGACCAATTTTACTTTTTTCTCTTCCACTTTGTTTTTCCCTGATGACATATAGCTCCATGATCCCTTTTATGTCACTTTCTGAGTCTCATTTTCTTCTCTGGACTTCGTTGTATTGGTCATTAGAAATTGAGTGATTAAGATTTTGATTAGTTGGTGATATCCCATGTTCATCTTGGAAAATGAAATTCTTCTCGTGCTTTATTTCTTGACTGGAAATAATATGCAGGAAGTCACCATGAGGTTAATTCTAAAGACCATGGGGAAAGCAAGATGCGTTTGAAAAGTAACCTTAATATTTTGATAAAGGAGTCATGTTGGACCAATCAAAAAAACATCACTTTCATATGAAATGTCCGCGTATGTTTGGTTTACAGGTGACTACAGATTAGCGTATCAGTGGCATCATGCAGATGTTGATTTTAATTAAAAATTCCTCCCAGACTAGACTTTTGAACCACATAAGAAGATTCAGATAAAAAGGTCTGGTAGATATCGGTATCAGCTCAAAAGACCTCATAGTTTGTCCTCTGTGTTTCATGCTGGTATGTCCACCATAGTTCTTCAAATAATATTTGCTCTGAGGTCCTCAACCTCTTAGCAGACTCTTCTGTTCAACATTTCTATGAGTATGAGTCCCTTATCTCTGTATCGTTGCTTATATATAGCTTGTTCGTTGTTGAAAATAGCTGCTCTTAGTGACAGTATCAATGCATCCCAATTCCTTAAAGATGGAGAAACAATTGTTTCAAATGGAAGAACTTTTGAGCTGGGATTTTTCAGTCCAGGTAGTTCCAAGGGCCGATACTTGGGAATTTGGTACAAGAATATCCCAGTCAGAACTGTTGTTTGGGTTGCAAATAGGCAAAATCCTATTGAAGATTTGTCTGGCTCATTGAAGATTGACAGAACAGGCAATCTTGTACTTTCTAATGGAACTAATCCTGTGGTTTGGACAACAAGTTCGACAAGAATAGCTCAAGATCCATTGTTGCAGCTTTTAGATTCTGGAAATCTTGTCATGAGAGATATCAAAGACGCTAATACGGATATTTACTTGTGGCAGAGTTTTGATTATCCATCTGATACGTTGTTACCTGGTATGAAGCTAGGATGGGACTTGAGAACTCATCTTAACAGGCGTGTATCTTCATGGAAGAGTCCAGATGATCCATCTCCTGGAGAACTAAACAATGGTATAGATCTCGAAGCATATCCCCAGGTAGTCATGTACAAAGGCACCAAAAAGTTTTTCCGAGGGGGTCCGTGGAATGGTCTAAGATTTAGTGGTGCTCCTGAATTGAAGAAGAATCCAGTATTTGACTTCAAATTTATATCTAATCAAGAGGAGATTTACTACATTTATGAACTCCTGAATAAGTCAGTGATCACAAGGTTGGTTTTGAATGAGACCACTTTGACGCGCCAGCGGTCTGTATGGGTGGATACAGAGATGTCTTGGAAGATTTATTCTTCAGTACCTCGTGACTATTGTGACACTTACAGTTTATGTGGCGCTAATGGAATATGTGTTATCAACGACTCACCTGTTTGCCAATGTTTAGAAGGTTTCAAGCCAAAGTTGGTCCAGAGCTGGAACTCTATGGACTGGTCACAAGGATGCATCCGCGACGAGCCATTGGACTGCAGAAAGAAACATGATTTCATCAAAATTTCTGGCTTAAAACTTCCAGATACTACGTATACTTTGTTAAACAGAACCATGACTCTGAGGGAATGCAGGATGGCATGCTTGAATAATTGTTCTTGTATGGCTTACACAAACTCGGATATCAGTGGACGGGGCAATGGATGTGTCCTTTGGTTTGATGATCTGGTTGATATTAGACAGTTTACCGATGGCGGGCAGGATCTCTACTTACGAGTGCCATTTTCAAATCAAGGTGTGTCTTCCTTATTTATTCAGGTTTTCGATGTGGTTGAGTACACTTAACCCACCTTCTTGAAAATTAAACTTGTCTTTACAAACATACAAAATTTGGACTTCTCTACGTGCTGATCAATTTTATATATTTTGACAGCAAACAGGTCTTGGGTGATAATAGTTGTGACTGTAGTTCCCATTGCTTTAATATGTGGTTTGCTTCTTCTCATCTGCTATCTTTTCAGACAAAAGATGAAGGCAACAGGTAATTTGTTTAACTTCAAGATTTTTAGATAATCTCAAACTATAAAACCAGACATTTGTTGAGTTAAAATTGTCTTGTGTCCAACCGATATATGTTCGAAGAATTTCTTAATCTTTTAGAAACTATTCTAAAATTCAACCTTGCAAAGTAGGTGAAAATGAAGAAGAAGATCGTCTCAATGATGTAGCCCAAAGAGAAGATCTTGGCCTACCCTTACTTGACCTGGCAACAATTGCCCATGCCACTGACAACTTCTCAGCAGACAATAAGCTTGGTGAAGGTGGTTTTGGACCTGTCTACAAGGTGATCTTACAAGTTGAATTTTTCCTTATAGAAAACTTGCATAAAATCTTTCATGGAGATCAAGAAGAGATACCAAGCCTCCGAAATCATTTGGAATTGCTAATCTATCCATATTTTAACATTTCAATTATAAAACAAAGAAATGAATGAGGATGTAGAACTTCTTGTAGAATATTACCCACTAACTAAAATATTGTTCAACTTCCAGGGTTTACTAGTTGATGGGCAAATTATTGCTGTGAAGAGGCTATCAGAGAGTTCAGGACAAGGGCTGGACGAGTTCAAGAATGAAGTGAAACTGATCGCAAAACTTCAGCACAGAAATCTTGTGAAGCTTCTTGCTTGTTGCATTGAAGGGGACGAGAAAATATTAATTTATGAATACATGCCCAATGGGAGTTTGGATGCATGTATCTTTGGTTTGTGCCTGAGAATCTTGCTAATATATATATATATATTGGTTATTCTCTTCTGGTTCACTTTGCCAATATTATTACACAAATGATTATTGTGGCAATGGCTGAAATTGATTCTGAAATATCAGGTCAATCGAGGTCACCATTAGATTGGTCCAAGCGCTTCAACATCATATGTGGCATTGCTCGGGGTCTTCTCTACCTTCATCAGGATTCAAGATTGAGAATTATCCACAGAGATCTCAAAGCAAGTAATGTTTTACTTGATGATGCTCTGAACCCAAAAATCTCCGACTTTGGGATGGCAAGAGCTTTTGGAGGGGATCAAAGTCAAGATAATACAAGAAGAATAGTTGGAACATAGTATGTAATGATCTTAAAATACCAGCTTATGCGCGACATGGTTCATCACCTTATGAGTTACCTCGCTTTTTTGCAGTGGCTATATGGCACCAGAATATGCTTTTTATGGTTTCTTTTCAGTGAAATCTGATGTTTTCAGCTTTGGCATTCTGCTATTGGAGATTGTTAGTGGAACGAAGAATACAGGGTTCAGCCATCCTCAGAACCACCACAATCTAATAGGATATGTGAGTTGCATGACATTTTAGAGTCAAAAAAAAAAAAACATTCTTTATTCCTCTTCTTGAGTTGCTGTTAAGACATTTTCTCTGGTTAGGTATGGCAGTTATGGAAAGAAGGCAGAGAGTTAGAATTGATTGGTCCATTGTTAGATGATGTGCCCATTGAAGTTGAAGCAACACGATGCATTCGTGTGGGCCTCTTATGCATCCAGCAGAATCCAGATGACAGACCGAATATGTCAACAGTGGTTCTGATGTTGAACGGAGATAGTAAGCTACCCCAGCCAAAGAAGCCCGGTTTCCTGCTAGACATAATTCCAAGTGAAAAATCTTCCTTCTTAATCAATAGCTCCTCTCATTCAGTCAATGATTTTACCATTACAACATTGGAGAGTCGCTAGAGATTGATTGGCAGACCAACTGTGAAGTCATCCTTCGGTTTCTTTAGTTGTGTATATACTTTACAAAGTGACCATCACTTTGCTTGTGGTGAGAGGCAGTAACCTTAGCATAGTATGGTAGATAACAAACTTCTTCTCTCTTCTGAAAGACAACCTTGTGTTTTGGTAGACTTAGTTTTGTTCTTTTTTCTTATATTTGAGGAGATATGATAAACAAAACTGGTGAATCTGACTGGGTGATATTTGAGATTTCTTAACAAGGGAGAAAAAAAAAAGAAGGCCATGAAATCATGAAAGGGGAGGTGGGGGTTGGCTTCTTGATGCAAAAGCTGATTCTTCTTCACTCCTTTTGTGGGGCCCTTTTGCTATTAGGATTAGGAATTATCAACTCTATGTTGCTAACTCCTTTTTAATATGGTATTATCACTTCCTTCACTTCATTACATTTTACATATTTGTTGGCGCAAATTACTATTCGGAAAATTGATCTCAAACCAGGTGACAGGTCTAAAATAATTGAGACTAAATAACGTATCTGATATTTCAAAATAATTGATACATGTATTTTATGTGAAGTATATATTCACTGGTATAATTTCATTATTTATTTGATTAACTATGTGTGAAAGTCGTATCAAATGATATTACTAATTAACATGTATATTGTGTAAAAAGAATCGTTTACAAGATGAAATATCGATGTTATAAATGGAAATTATCACTAAATTATAGTTTATCAATTTAATAGCAATTTCAAGGGCTTTGACTTGACACTTTCCTACTCTTGCCTAAACATTACAAATATCACAATCTTCTTTTCCACTCGGAGACTAACTTTATTAAAGCAATTCAAAGTGATTAAATTAGTGGCAAAACCTGAAATACTCGACATTATAAATTAAAACTCAATAAAACAATAATGACTCAAAATAAAATGATGATGAGCGTGACAACAGCCCATCATCATTCAAGTCCGATCCACAACTTCATAGTCAATTCAACTCCAAATCAAACCTTGCCATGTCATCTCAAACTTGAATAATAATTTTCCAGATAAATTTGGATTTAAGCGTGAAGAATTAATATTATGACGTGCAAATTAGTGCGTAATTAAAGTTTAACTATTTTATATATAACAGATTATTTCATTGGGTTTTGAATATTTCCCCAATCTTGTTAATCTTATTATATTGATATAAAATATAGGGGTGACTATTTAATTGATATTTATTGCAGTTTGAAGCACAACTACTAATCAGAGGTTTTGGACTATAAATTGGATAGCCCATTCCAAAGCCCCATTCTCATTTTTTTAAGAGGGTGTGTGAAGTATTTGCGTTATCAATGGCCACCAAAGTTTACATTGTGTAAGTACTGAATTTTCTTATAATCTCATGTCTTTTCTTTTCTTTTTTTAATCAAGATTATTCTCTGTTGAATTTGGATGTATTAACTGTTAAAATTGACTCTGTGATTCCCGATTTTCTGTGACGAGTTTTTTGAATTATGGAGGCCCAAGTGATTCTTTGGAGTTATGATTCTGTAGATTTTATTGTTTTGTTGTTTCAGTTTTTGGATATCTTTGTTTTGATTAGCAGTAAGTCTATTGCAGAAATATGATTAACAAAAGAGAACTGATCTAGGTTTATTTAAGTTTTATTAGTTAGACTGATCAATTGATGAATTTCTCTGATTATTTTTTTTCCAATAGATGGGGATGTTTTTCTGTATCTATCTGTAGGCAATGATTCACTTGAGCCAGTAAATTTATGTTTTGTTTCTGTTAAATATTTGTATATGTCATCTGAAAAAATTGAGTCTTTCAAGCATGAATTGGGGTTAACAATTTTTTACTGTGGATATGGTTAAGCTTTATGGTGTCTAACCTTACCTAGGCTAGGCCCTCCGGATGCCTGCGCGACGCTTAGTGCCACATCATTGTTTATAGTACTTGTCATTCTTCGTAAAATGACGTGTTGATGGCTTAAATGTCTCAAACTAAACACTTGAGAAAATCAAGTTATCCCAAATTCTGAATTCTTTATTTCCTTAAATTCTAGACTCTGATGTGATCTGTTATGTACTTCTAAGATGTTCAATGTTATAGTTGAACTGATATCTTGAACTGATTTTGTTCTTGTATCAATGGTTATATTAAATATTGATTTTCAAGGTAAATTGTTGTTCTGCTAAACACACATGGGCCCCAACTTGCGATGAGAACTTGTCATTCTCTTCAGCTGAATGAATAATGATTTTTGAGTGGGTTGGAGTTCTAAAAAGACAGGATAATTTTCTCTCAATGTATGATGCATGAGTATGGCACTCATGATTTTGGGTGTCGGTTTTAGATGGCCATAGTTTCAGAAAAAATAAACTTCTCTGTTAGTATGATGAATGATTTTGATGATCTTGCTCTCACCCATTGCAGGTACTATTCTATGTATGGACATGTGGAGAAACTGGCTGAAGAGATCAGGAAAGGGGCTGCATCAGTTGAAGGAGTAGAGGCCAAACTGTGGCAGGTAGGAATCTCTCTTCCTTCACTATCTGTGTTTAATGTGTTGATAAAAGATGTTCTTCATTTTTGGTCATTGTATCAACTATTCTTTGATGCAACAGAATAATTATAGGATCTTGTAAGTATCAAGGGGTACTTCAACAAAGAAGCATTTTACATACATCACCTTTAATGATTGACTCCTTTTTTGAGTGTTTGAATTACAATTCTGTGCTTTGAAAGTGGATTTGACAGACTCTGTGGTCTGAACAATACATGGAAGTCCACCATGCAATGTAGCTGGACGAGCACTGTCAGGAGAACAAAAAGATTACGGTTTAGCTTGAAAATTAGGGATTCATTTTCTTCTTGGCTTGAGATTACAGACACTGACAACCCTTTTTCTCATTTCATATATCAAGTCTTGAATATTGCAGCTTTGTTAAAAGAATTTTGTACTTTGCATAATTATGTAACAGGTCCCTGAAACACTACCAGAAGAGATTCTCACAAAAATGAGTGCACCTCCAAAGAGTGATGTACCCATCATCACTCCTAATGAACTTGCTGAGGCTGATGGCTTCATATTCGGATTCCCTACAAGGTTCGGAATGATGGCTGCCCAATTCAAAGCATTTTTTGATGCTACTGGAGGCCTGTGGAGAACACAGAAACTCGCTGGAAAGCCTGCTGGAATCTTCTACAGCACTGGATCTCAAGGCGGTGGCCAGGAAACTACAGCGTACATCCCCTTCAATGATCTATTTATTTCATTTGTTTTTTGAGTCAATATCAATCCATCTTTTCTTGTTCAGAGTTAGTGAGTCGCTTGAGGAATACATATCATCTGCTGTGCACAAAACACGACATTGTTGTGGGTGTGAAATGGCATCGTTTCACATAGAAAATTAGGCAGCTTGTAAGCTAACACTGTAAGATAATAGCTCATATTTGCAAATAGAATTCCAGGTAGCCTGTATACTAACAAGGGCCAAGTGATTTTAGTGAGTTGGTTACCTTACAAGCTACTAATTTTCGTGTATGAAATGGTGCCCTCTTACACCACATCAACCGTTGATATGTTTCATACCACAGTTGAGGATTTGGATCTGTCATTAAGAGGGCTCGACACAAATACTGATTCTTATTGTTAAATCTATTGCAGATTGACGGCTATCACTCAGCTCGTTCACCATGGATTGATCTTTGTGCCCATTGGATACACATTTGGAGCTGGCATGTTTGAAATGGAAAAGGTAAAAGGTGGAAGTCCTTATGGAGCCGGAACTTTCGCTGGAGATGGTTCAAGAAATCCAACAGAGCTTGAAATGGGGCAGGCTTTTCACCAAGGCAAATACATTGCCACAATTGCCAAGAAACTGAAGGGAGATGCTTAATCTTTTCCACACACTCATATTAATATACACTTTTCACATATATCATATTTCACCCTCTATTGAAGTATCTACCTATTTGTTTTATAAGATGCAAGCGTATTTCTTGCTTCGTTGCGTGTGTTTTATTCAATACAGTGATTATTATGCCAGTGTTGAAAAGTTTGCCTACCTCAAACTAAATTTGTGCACGCTAATCATTTGTTGCAATGAAACTGTTGAATCTTGAAATTATATTTTGTGGTTTTATACATGTGTGATTGCAAAGAGGATCACTCTGGTTTTATTGCAGAATTTAAACCTATGTGCTGCTTGCATGATTGTTTGTGCAATTCTGCACAGCAAGTTGTCTCTATAATCTCTCATGCGAAATTTCATGTCAGAATTTATAATGCTAACAAGTCCCTTTTTTCTTATCAATTTTCAGTTTGTGTGTTTACTGATATCTATATATCTATATTATGTATATATATAAGAAGACTTTCAATAAAAATAGCAATAACTAATTTTTTTCCCTTCCAAATTAACCTAATATAAATGGAAAGTAATTTCAAGAAATTAAAAAAATTAAAAGATTTATATTCTTAAGGATTGTAGGGTTCACTAGGTTAATGCTATTACCTATGAGTAGGTTATAAAATTTATTTTATCTTTTTTCTCTATTTCATATAAATCATAATTTTGAATTAAATACTTTTACATTTTAAATTTTGTTTAACCCATGAAAAATATAAATTTTATATCTAAATTTTGGTGCAAAATTATGTTAAACAAAATTACAAATACAAAAAATGAATGACTAAATTAAATTATAGATTTGAAAATTAAAAAAATAATTTTAAAATAAAAAGTTTTAGATTTTTTGAGAAATTAATAACAATGAATAATATTTTGATATAATTGTTTAGTTTATTTGTCTATGCAAGTTGGTTGAATATTGAGTTACCTACGTTATTTAAATACATATCAACATATTTTAGTTATTTGATTGGTATGTATCTTTTCTTTAACTTGAAATAATATTTTACTTATTTGATGGACAATATCTTTTCTTTTAACTTGAAATAATATTTTAGTTATTTGATGGACATATATTTTTTCTTTAACTTGAAATAATTAAGTTGTTTGCATTGGTTGGACCAAAAATTTCAAAGAAATTATAATTGTGAACGCAAATGAATTATTTACCAACACCTTTGTTATTACGTATGAATAAAAAAAACATAATAATATATTAATCATGATACTTATATCTATATTAACTATAACATGCATAACATATTTTTATGAGGTGAAATATTATTAAAATATCAATTGTCGTTTAACATCCATGATATAATAAATGTTTTTCAATACTAAATTTTATTTTAATTTACAATATTAATGGGTGTAAAAGATTTGTGTTTATTTAACAACCTCATATTTCATATATTAGAGTTTATAATTCATTGCTAAACGTAAGTATACATTTATATATTATTGTTGGCATTTTAAAAGATAATTATTTAAGACGAGACACATTGAAGATAAAATGTTTAAATTCTTATTAATGTAGAATTTAGGTTAACATAATATTATCACATTATATTACTAGAAAATTTAAAATTAATCAATCGTATATTACAAACCGTACATCGCATGGGTATAATATCAGTGGTACTACAAAGGGATATTAACGATGAACACTAATAATTATTAAATTGTTCTCGGATAACAAAGAAAATAAAAGTACCATTGCTCTGTTTAGAAATTTATTTATTTGAATAAATATGGAACCTATTTATTGGATGTTTTCCCAAATCAAAGAAAAATAAAGAATTAAATTAGTTGTATGAAGCAGATAGTGTATTCTGTAAAGTTTTAGCAATTATTGGTGCTCATTCATATCCTTCAATAACCAATGATGAAAATATCCCGATATATGTTCGATATATCCTCGATATTTTCATTTTTTCATATGTCCGAAACAAAAACGGACTGTAACGATATATCACCGATATGTTCATATTTTGGTAAAAAAAAAAAAATGAAATATCAATAATTATTGGCTAAATATTGATATCAATTTTGATATCAGTGGTTTCATGTAAAAAATATAGGAAAATTCATGAATATCAAGGAAATATCGGTAATTATCGGTAAATATTGACAAATATCGGAAAATATCGGGAATATATCGGTAAATTTCTGTAAATATAGGGAAAATATCGATAAATATATGAAAATATTGATATATATCGATAAATATTGGAAAAATATCAGTAAATATTGGGAAAATAAATGTAGCAGAGTAGGATTTATGTGCCCCCGGGGCACGGATCCAGGATCCGTGCCCCCAACCCGACCCGTCGACCCGCCCCTATTAATTAAAAAAAAAAATCTTCTTATTCACGCAGCTTTTTTTTTTTTCCTCCTCCTCCTCTTCCTCCTCCTCCTCCTCTTCCTCTCCTATTCTTCTTCACGCAGCTTTTTTTTTCCTCTTCCTCTTCCTCTTCCTCCTCCTCCTCCTCCTCCTCTTCCTCTTCCTCTTCACGCAGCTTTTTTTTTTTTTTTCTTCCTCTCCTCCTCTTCCTCCTCCTCCTCCTCTTACTCTTCCTCTTCTTCTTCACGCAGCTTTCTTTTTTCTTCCTCTTCCTCTTCCTCTTCCTCTTCCTCTTCTACTTCTTCTTCTTCATGGGTGTTGTGGGCTGCGATTTTGGACGAGTTGGGTGTGTTGGTGGGTCTGTAGTGGTCGCCGATGACCTGCTCGTCGCCGGCAGTTGTGCAGCGGCGAAGGAGGGGCTGGGCGATGAGTCTTGGAGAAGGGGGAAGGGAGGAATCTTAAATTAAGCATATTATATATACATATCACTTAATCTTAAGATCAGACATTTAACACCTAAAAAGTATATATATAACACCTATAGAGTATATATTAAACATATCAGACATATAATATGAAAATATTCTAATGGTATTACAAATATACTATATAGGTGATATAAGATCACATGCATTTATAAGATATAATAAACACAATTCTTCCTTCAGATGTTATGAAAATATTTTAAAGGTATTACAAAGATACTCTATAGGTGATATAAAATTACATGCATCTATGCAAGGACGAAAATATCGGTTTCGGTGCATGTATCGGTACCTTAAATTTACGAAAATATCGGTGCATATATCGGTTTCGGTGGAAATATCGGTAATTTTTAAAAAAATCACGGAAATATTGTAAAAAAATTAGAAAATATATCTGGTAATTTACATAATGTTATAACTAACATTCATACATAAATTGAAGTTAAGATTTCAAATAAAAAAATATAATTACAACAAAATGAGAGATAAACTAATATATAGAGTGATAATATGAGAAATTTTGTACAAAGTTTATTTATGAACTAATAATAGCATGAACTCCTATGAGGTTCAAATGAATGAGATGACATGTCATCTTGATTTAAACAATATTGATACCAACTCACCATATTAGACCAATTTTGGGTGTAATCATAAACTTGTCAATATCTGTTTTAGTAACTCAGTAATTGGGACCACTCTTTTTCTTGATTTGGTTATATGTTTATTTAATTTGTGGTGTGATTCAAGAATTGAGTTCAATTAATGTGTTGCTACTTTTGGACTGACTTCACTTCTGCATAATAATCCAAACTTCAAACACAAGCTCAATTTGATCGATTTGTTATACATTCTTTAATTAAGTTGACACAATATTTGTATCATTAATGATATATTTAAATGTTTCTTTATTCTCCACATCTTCTCTTTGCATCTCATTTGCTAATCTCGGAAAAGTATTCTTCTTATTTAATGTAATTTAGAATTTAAGGTAAATCAATAGTATGATAATTTTGTTTTTTATGGTAATTTATTAATTAAAGTATAGTTAGGATTGAAATAGGTGAGAGAAAGAGTGTAAAGTAAATAGTGTAAAGCCAAAAAAATTCAAAAAAAATGGAATTTTCATGTTGATTGCCGAAACAATCACCGAAACGATATTTTACCGAAATATTGCCGTGAAAAATGACGTTTTATACCTGCAACTCACCGAAACCGAAACGCGAACGGAAACGGGCCGATATATCGCCGATATATCGGCGACATTTTGACGAAAAAAAAAAACACCCCGTTTTTATATCGAACTTACGATTTGGACGATATTTTCATCCATGCATCTATGATATATAATAAACACAATTCCTTCAGGTATTATGAAAATATTATAACACCTAAAGAACATACATATAACACTTATAGAGTATATATATGACACCTATCATTCAATCACATAATATGAAATCTTCTTTATATGTGATACCTCAAGAACATACATATTACGCATAAAGATTATATATATAACTCATATAGAGTATACATATAACATCTATCACTGAATCACATAATATGAAATCTTCTATATATGTAATATCTCAAGAACATAAATGTAACACCTAAGGAGTATATATATAACACCTATAGAGTATAACTATAACACCTATCACTGAATCATATAATAAAACTTTAACACCTATAAAGTACACATATAACACCTATAGAGTACATATATAACACCTATCACTGAATCACATAGTGTGAAATCTAGTGTGCGTGGGCGCACACCAGATCAGGTGGGGGTGCGCGTGGGGGCGCGTGGGTGCGCCTGGGTGAGGCCCACGCGCCGGGTCGGGTCAGGGGCATGGATCCTAGATCCGTGCCACAGGTGCATATAAGTTTTGTTCAATGTAGCAATATTTCCACCGAAACGGATATATCCATCGATATTTCCATAAAATCAAGGTACCGATATATCCACCGAAATCAATATTTTCATCCTTGTCAATAACATCAATTCTAATTAAACCCCATTAACAGAGCATTAAAGTTGTTCTACTTTACTGACCCCCTTTTTTTAAAAATTAGAGTTGGAATTAGAAAGCCATTATATTAATTATAAACAATTAAATATCCTGTTAGTGCTTCTTGTAACAAATTAATTAGATAATCCAGTCAAGTTTTACCATTAAATGGTGTGTTTGGTGATGCATGCTTAGGGGATAGTGAACACAAGGATTGACCTCCTGTAAGGAAACATGAAGCCAATATGTACATATACATACATGGAGGGAGAGAGAGAGATGGGCATATTTAGATGACAAGAAGAACAAAGAATTTATGCTTAAACATGGATACACTTTTATGAAGAGTAAAAACAGCATAAATGAGGTTACCATATGGGACAACTGGGCAACAGGCAAGCCAAGATTAACTCTAAAACGTTTTATCATTAATCATACTATAAATCTGGCAACAACAAAAAAAAACAATTTCCTTCTCTTTTTCTGGACAAAATACATAATTATTAGACGATGATGGTGTTGGAGGATAATCATGATTAATGCTGTAAATATATTCAATGTTGAGATAGATGCTTTCTTTTTGTACTGGTTTATGCTTCTAAGCAAAGCTATGATTATATATATCTCTTTAAAGAAATATTCCAGAGTAAATATTCCAGAGTACTTGATGATGGCTATATATGTGTAGGTGTCACCAAATCTACTTCTAGTAATTAGTGTTGCAAATCCATTTAAGGTTTATGATTTTGCTATACCAATTATAGTTCTGTCTTAATGAGTTTTTAATTGCAGGAAACAAGAAGAATATTTCTCATAAAACCTTTAATAATATTCTGTCAGTCCTGGAGTCGTCACAATATACACTACTGACTGATACATATGATGAATATAGTTTTATTTTGCTCTAATTTATATGTTCATTTGTTTTATTGATCACTCAACTTTGAATCCCATATTTTATTACGAGTATATATACATTATTAGATTATATATAGTACCATACTTGCATTAGTGATACTATACAATAATAAATAAACAAACACTGTGATCATTAAAGGTAAAAATAGAAAATAAATCTCTACTCATTGTGAAACAGAATATCAATTCCCACTCCCACCATATGAAAAGGAGATGATGAGGTGCAAGATTGTCATAAAATCTCTTTCCACACGAGGAACAAATTACACTCCAAAAAACTTGAAATGAAACAATTATCAGCCTAATAAGTGAGGTACAAAATTAAATAATAATAAAAAATTAAGAACTCTTATCATATTTCCACACAAGAAATATTAAATAACAATAATCATCTTAACTAAGGAATGTACAGGAAATAGAGAATGATGAGTGCTAACTACACTCATACCTTCCAATGAAAGCAGGTGAATGTGACCATTGGATTAAAAGCAGAAAGGCATGGGTGATACATATATGTATATGGCTCCACGCTTGGATTTCTTTATTACAAACGGTGTTCTATTTTATATGCTAACTCATCATCTTTTAGTACACATGATCGAAATCAAATAACGTTTCAGGTAAAACTCGATATCAAAAAAGAGAATCTGGAGTGAGATAGAAAGAAAGAAAGAATATGTTGTATTAATTAGTAAAAGAAAAATGGTGATATATATATATATATATCGATTAATACAAAAACTTGTGTGAGACGGTCTCACGGATGATTTCAGATCTTTTTACTTCATGGATCAAACTCATATCCATTAATTTATATGTGAATTAGAAAGTTTGGATTATGAATCAACCCGCCTCATGTAACATGATTCATGAGACGGTCTCACACAAGACTCACTAAACGATTAAAAGGGATATGTGCCAATGGGGCCAACTCCTCTCTGACTTCCCACTAACATATATTCCAAACATATAAACAATTAATTCAAAAGTGAGATTTCCAATCAAATCATCTCCCAACTCCCTCTTCTGGAATTCAATTATTCCCTTTCATTTCTCTTTAGAATTTTATACTAAAGTTAACTATTGTGCCAGCTCCCTGCAAGTGTGTGTGTGTGCCAAAAGCTACTTCCTTTGTGTTATATTTTTATTTAATTAGTTGGCTACAAACAACAAAATATTTGTGCTCTAATCATCTAGCTAATCTATATATACTTTATATTTCAATTATTACAAGAGAAATTAAAATATGTTTTTGCATTCAAATGTTCCCTAGCTATAGCTAATCTTGGCCAAGGCTGCATCATTTTGCCTGCAGCCATGGCCCCAATAGTACAGTTAATTTCCTATCTCTCTCTTTAGTTTTCTTCTTTCGAACCACTTCTGATGGGCTATGTAATTAGTTAAGCTTGATATGATCGTTTCCATGGCTGCTACTGCTAGCTAGCTGCTCATCTGTAAGTTCCACCAAATGTTGGTGTCCAAAAATCGACTCCGGTTTCATGAGTCACAGGGAAGGTGCTTGAAACTGGAACTAAGCATAGCCCTCGACTTCTAAGATCTTGTCTTATCCCTTCACCATCCTTTGATTTATCACAATTCTGCATAACAAAGATCTTGATCATTATTCATGAAAGATGGGAGGAAAAAAAAAAAAAGACGTGAAGATTTTATTATGTATGTGCTATATACCTGCAGCTGATTCTGTATGGGAGCTCCATTTTTCATGTAGGGGGCACTTAAGGCCTGGAATTTCACACAAGGGAAATAATACATTAATACTTGATTGGTTTATAAGTTTCCATGGAAATTATATTGATGATGATGATGAAGGAGACTTACACCAACTTGTTCATGGAGAAACTTGATGTATTCGATGGCTTCAGAGAGCACAGAAGCTGTATCAGTCTGTAAAAAAAAAAAGGATTAATTGTGAATTAAGATGGGGAGATGATTAATGTAGCTAAAATGATGAAAAAATTAATGGAATCCAGTGATGAAGATATTGAAACCTTTCCAAAAGGTGAGACCAATTGTTGAAGTGCTGTTATTCTGTCTCCCATCTTCTCTTTCCTCACCTAATCAGCAACAAACAATCTTCATCATCAACAATATCACTTAAACAAAACATGAAGCTCCCTCAATTTCACACATTAACTTTCATCAAATTCATGCATATCTATCTACCTTAAAAGCTGGCAAAGTCGAAGCCGTCTCGTTTCGCGCTCTTTTATTCGATGTTTCTGTGCTGTTCTTCTTCGTCCCCAAATCCCGCCCCTCTAGCTTATTCTATTCCAGAGATAAAAACGACAAAGTTTAGGTCATAGACGGAGAGAAGTCATGTACATGGATGAAACCCTAAAGTGGTATCATATGCATCTATGTAATAATATTTCAAGTGTTCAACCACCTTTGGTTTTTCGTCGAAGGATGGAGCTGGTGGAATCTGCGTTTGTAAGGCCGGAAAAAAGCTAGACCGACCATCGGCCATGGCGGCCGGCGGCGCTGATGCATTCCAGAAGGGGGTGTTGTTAGTGAAATGCAAATGGTTGCTGCCACCCGCCGCCGCCGGCTTCGGCGGTGATGTTCTCAAGAACTGCGGATATTTATTCACCGATGGCATCAGCTCCGCCGCGTAGCCGCCGGCCGGATATTGATAGTTCATTATCTGCCGATTTTGGTAGTTAGAGTGCTGCTGCTGATTTTCCGACAATAACAGGCCGTAGGCGGCGGCGGAATCCACCTGGAAAGCGGTGTTTAAATTCTGCGATGTTATCGTGCTGTCATTCGAACTCGCCTGAGAACTGAACTGCTGTTGATCCAATGAAAACCCCCGGTTCATTTGCTTAAACTCGTTGTTATCCGATGATGCGCCGCCGTCGGAGTACAGTTTCTGCCTCCAGTGCTCTTGAGAAGAAGCGGCGGCGGCCCCAGATTCCGGCTGAAAATTGCCACTATTCGAACTCAAATCTTCTTGAAGCAACGACCGGAAACTGCCCTCAGCTTTTTCACCTCTACTTTACAAAATCAATGAGATGACAGAGAAATATTAATCCAGGTTTTCGATTGCATAATTAATAGGAAAAGGTTGAAAGGCTTACAATAAAGTTTGGTTCCAATCCATGGTCTGAGAAGAGAGGCCTAACCCCATCATTTGCATGTTGGGGTTTCCTAAAACGGCTCCGGAAGATTCATCGGCGCCGCCCTGCAGCACCATGGAGACGGTGGTGGTGGCGGTTGCAGAATCCATAGAAGACCTGTTCTTCATATCCACCATTTCTGTGGGCCATCCATAGCTTGCTATGGCATTTAACGTCGTCGGAATCGAAGCTGCCGGCGTTGTTGAACTGTCAAATCTGTTTCTTGATGAATCCCACCAGCTTCCACTTCCCAGCTGAAATTCATCCGCCATGGCTGCTGGATTAGGATACCTCTCTTTCTGATTTTCTTTTTTCTTTTTCTTTTTCCTGTTGAATTTTTCTTGGAATAAAAAAGAAAATATATATGGAGATGCTTCTGGTTGAAGACTCAGCTTTTACTTTAGTCTGGAAATCCTCTTAGATTTTTATAAAAATGAAATGAAACCCGAATGGCTTCATCTTCGTATTTATACTATTATCAAACTCAAGAAATAATTTGCAGAATTTGTGGTTGACTTTTATCCGACTGATTTGACAAAAGAAAGGAAAGGTCATTTTGAAAGCAAATTCCCTGCTCAGCCAATTACTTCTCTTTTCTATGTAATATTTTATATTTAGATTTTTGGAATAAGATCATTATTATATCTATCGTATGTATTAAATGATATTATCGATATAAAGATAGAGTGACATGGAAGTTTTGACGATGGGTGGTTTCGTTTAAATTTTTGGAATAAGATCATTATTATATATATCGTATGTATTAAATGATATCATCAATATAAAGATGAGTGACGTGGAAGTTTTGACAATGAGTGGTTTCGAGAGGTCGGGTTGAATAATACTCTCATTAAGGTCTACAATGAGGGACAAATTGATCTGCGGCAGTCAGATCTCGGATTGGATCCTCTGTTATACATTTACATCTCATATTTTTGATACACGATATGTATTAAATAATGATGTAGTTAAATACATCATAAAATTAGATTGCTTTTCTTAAGTTTTCTTGGGAAATAATATATTGTTGTTTGGTGACAATTTCTCTTAATTTGCTTCACGCGTAATCAGAATTGGGTGTAAATTGTTGAGAAATGTTTTTGTATTCATCAAAGAGATACATTTATAAACATATTGGGATAAAAGATGGAACCTTATATACATACGAGAATATATCCAACTGGCATGATGAAGAGAATTTGTGTCTTCCTTTGTCTTTATCATTTCCAATAGTGCTATATTATCTATTCATTTGGTTATTTTCAATACCAAAAAGCTCCTATATTTTATGAATTGTTTGGGCTAATCATGCCAAACAGGCTCTTAGACACTGTCGAGTCAATATACCATTGACGTTATAAGACAAAAGGGTACACGTCATGACCATAAATAAGAACAATATTCTACTAAAATGAGGGTTTCCTTTTTGGTATTTTAGGTTTTCTCGACTAATTTAGAAACAAGAAATACCCCTTTTGAGAGGTGTAAAGCTATATTATTATGGACTAATTAGTGAACTAATATAATAAGATTAATTACTGATGAAATTCCCAAAATAATATTTGGTATGGTACTATTATATACAGTGAATGATATATATATATATATATATATTTGGTGGGCAGAGAATTAGGTCTACTGGAAAGACTTGGTCCCAACATTCATGTGTTCAATGACTTCTGAATTTCAAATGTAGTCTCACCAGGCCAGTCCGCTCACTAACATGACTGCCCATATTGTTGTACTACTACCTCCATTCCAAAATAAATGACGCGGTTTTAGCAACTAAAATTTGTTCCAAAATAATTGTCGTTTTCGTATTTCAAAGCATATATATTTACATGCAATATACCAAATATGCTCATATTTACTCATTTCAAATTAAATGTGTTAAAGATATAAAATTCCTCATTAATTAAACTTAAATTGGGTAAATTGGACTTTTTATCATAATTTTTAATATATGTGCAAAAGGCTAAAATGTCATTTATTTTGGGACGGAGGTATTATTAATTATGAGGCCCTGAATAGTGTTAAACTCCAATATGGATATTCTTCTTATATTTTCTATTTAATTTCATATTATTTTCCATGTCATGATGAATAAATATAGTAATAAAATCATTATCAGAAGCGGTTCAAAAGAATAGGCATATAAATTGAACACGTGACATCCCCATTTATATATGAAGGGCACCCCAAAATATATGTATACATACTATATTTTCTTGGCATGAATACATATATAGACAACCTATATATATATATATATATATAGACACACGAAAATGACAAATGTTCATCTGAGACAATTCTTAATATATACATTCATATATATAATATAATACTCCATTTATTATACATGTTATTATAATATTATTGAGGTTAATTTACTTTCAAAAATAAAAACAAATTCTTATTATGGTTTTTCAGCCAAAAGAAAAAAAAAAGTATTACACCCAACATTTCTAGCCTTTTTTAAAAATAAAATAAGATTTTAAACTAAAAATAATATTGTCTTCTAGTAATGAGGAACAAGGAAACTTGGCATTTATCATGTCAAAGTGGTGGAGTCAATATCAGTGACTAATACCACCAGATTCAATTTTACAAAGGCCATCATCACCACCATCATTCATCTCTCTCTCTCTCTCTCTCTCTCTCTCTCTCTCTCTCATAAGGCTCCTGAAGGTGGTCATGACAATGAACATGTGAGTGTGGAGACACAAACTGGGATGGGATTGAGTTTCAATTTTGACATTAACTAACCATATGTATACAACTTGTATATATCTATATATGTGTGCCCCCATGTATATATCAATCTATATATTAGGACCACGATTCCATTATCGGACATGTACATATGTTTATTGGTCTGGTTAAGTGAATATACTTAGCCCCTTTAAATTCTATCAATTCCTTATCTTCTTCTTTTTTTTTTCCCTCTTCAAATCTGCATTAATAATCTATAGTGGTACAAATAATCAGGTTAATAATGGTCAGCATTACGTCTGTAGAATATGCCAACATTTATCATTGGTGTATAATATTTATACTGAATTAATATAAAAACACACACAAAAACTATTGCCCTTTTTATAATTATCTCAACTTTCAGAAAAGTTCCTTTAATTTATTTTCATTGATGAAGTTGGAAATTTTATTTAATCAAAACATTTATTTTGCAATTTTATGTACTAAATTCAAAAAGAAATTGTTGTCTCTGATTCATCCGATAACATTTCAATTTAATATTATTTGAGTGGTCTTGACGTCTCATAAATCTCATTTTATGTGATGAGTCGACCTGATCAGATAAACCATATCGACTAATTGGTCAATAGTCAACAAGCATTGTTGACCCAAAAAAATTGCATGATATACAAAAGTATTATCAGTACTTTTATATGTATCATGTGATACTTTTAAAAAGTATTACATTATATGCATAAAAATATTACATAGTATTACTTGTCAAACTATAAATTCTTAAAAGAATGACCTCATACACATAAAAGTATTGTATAAATATGTATAAATATGGAATTGCTGCATAATTTACACAACACAAAATATTATATTTGACTTTGTTGACCAATTGTTGATTGTTGTCTGTGGTGTTGACCAAAGTGCAAATCATTAGTTGTTGATCATTGATTGGTCAAATTCACTCATCTCATGAAATGAGATTTATATAGTATTACACAACTCTTCATTCTTGTTAGTTTGGTTTATCCAACTATAATGTTGAACACCATGCATGTTAAAAAAATTATAGATATATTTCATTCATAAGGTAATTAAATCTGATTGATTTTAATATTATATATCAATTTAAAATCAAGTTACTTATTAACAATTTTATTAAAAAGGCATACAAATAGCATACAGCACATATATCTAGGAGATTCATGAAAAGACTTGAAAGTTGGGTTACATCAGAGAATAATAAAAATATAAATCTTAATAATAAAAATATAAATCTTATTAAAAATATAAAATTGATATATGGTATTTGAAAATGAAATTGATGAGGCTCCATTAGGTTTGATGTCAAAAGCAGTTCCAGAGGTGAAATCCATTTGCACCTATAAATGAATATTGATTTAAGTATTTAATATGATACTTTTTAATTTATTAATTAATTATGATACTATCTTCTACAAAGAAATATTAAAAAAATAGTAGTAGATATGTTAAAAGAGGAAAATGTGACTTAAAACGGTGCCGTCACACCGATTTTGACCTTTGGGCAAAACAAGTCAACGACGAGTGGGATCCACGCGGCTGCGCGTGCGGATTTATTGGGTCCACAAAGAAGACCTAAGAGTCAGAGCCCGAGAGCGACGTCGTCTGGTGTTAACCCAAATCATTTCGCCTATGTTCACACCACCCTCATCAATTTTGACTTTTTTTTTTCTTTTAATGATAATCACTTAGTATTCAAATATTAATTGTTGAATTTGGCTACACTTTTCTTATTTCATCAATATTATTACAACTAGACAAAAACTTTTATGAGTCAGGTGCATGGATTTAGATCCATGCACCTGATCCGACCCTTCACGCGCCCAAAACGCGCATGCACGCGCTCCCACGCGCTGAAGACATGTCCTGAAGCTCATCCAAAATTCGCTTAAATAGACCAACTTTTGTGTATAGTTAAACCAACCTTTGTATATAGTTAGACCAACCATATGTAGGTAGATCTAACTATATACAAAGGTATGTCTAACATGTATAAAGGTATGCTTAACTATATATAAATGTATATCTAACATATACAAAGGTATGTTTAAGTATACATAAAGGTATGTCTAACACAACGTAAAGGTATGTCTAACATAACGTAGTGGTATGTGCCAAAATTCAAAAATCAAGCCAAAAAAAGACAAGGCATGAAATCTGGGCAGAACTGGTATGTTTAACATAGCTTAAAGGTATGTCTAACATAACGTAAAGGTATGTCTAACATATACTATTGGTATGTAATTTTTTTCAAAAATCATGAGCGAAAAAAAAAAAAAAAGAGGGTGCGGTCCCCTGACCCGGATCCGACCCGGGTGCATGGATCTAAGATCCATGCACCTGATTCACAAGAGACTTACTCTTACAACTATTATGACACCATGTTTATGAGTTTGATTACATGATATCATTCATAATTAACTCATATATATCTATATATACATGCATATTTGTGAAAGAGTAGGACTGATGTCTCCTGGTGTGCTCCCAATCAAAATTGTAATATTTTTAAATAATATGGGTAATACATTACATGTAACGAGTAATACTTTGAATAATACCTTCATTAAAATATATATTTCAATTATACACGTAATACCTTATGAATATGAAGTTAATACCTAATGAATATACCACTAATACCCTCAAAGATATACTACTAATACCTTATGAATACATCAATAATACCGCATGAGTATATAAGTAACACTAAACTAATAATACATTGGGGGTACGGTGCACCGAGAGTACGCAAGTTTTTGCCTTTGTGAAAATGTATTTGATTTTTAGGTAGGTAATTGAACCCAAGGATGAAAATATCCCGATATATCTCCGATATTTTCATTTTTTAACGTGACCAAACAAAAACGGACTGTAATGATATATCTTCGATATTTTCAGTTTTTGTTAAAAAAAAAAAGTAATGAAATATCAATAATTATTAGCTAAATATCAATAAATATTGACATTGATTTTGATATCTATGGTTTTAGGTAAAAATTATAGGAAAATTCATGAATATCAAGAAAATATCGGTGGAATATCAATAAATATCAGGAAAATATCGGCAAATATCAGGAAAATATCGGTAAATATCGAAAAATATATGTATCGATATTTCCACCAAAATTGATATATCCATTAATATTTCCGTAAAATCAAGATATCGATATATGCACCGAAACCGATATTTTCATACTTGATTTAACCATATCATATATTTTTTGTGATCTTCTGTAATTCTTCAGGCTATTTTTTATTCAAACACTTGCCGCAGTTTCTCCAAATATCTTCCAAACCTAACAATTCTTGGAAAACAAAATAAGTGCACTTATCTTTCAATCGTAGCACATCATGATGACATAATTGAATTATAGATATTTCATGACTAGAAGTTCGTTTTCAAACGTCAAAAGTAAAATGAGTTTTGGAGTTTATAAAATGTCAAATCTTATTAAAGAAATAGAATTGCCCAAATAATCTAATTAATTGAGATTGTAGAGAATTGAAGATAAATGAATGTTAAATAAATATCAAAGTCATGAATTCAAGGATTGAATTAATAAACTATGGCAAAAACTTGTGTAACCCAAGTGCACCGTACCCCCAAAGGTATTATTAGTTTTGTATTAGGTATATATTCATGAGTTATTATTGGTGTATTCATCAGGTTATTAGTGGTATATTCTTGAAGGTATTAGTGGTATACTCATAAGATATTAGTTGCATATTCATAAGGTATTACATGTATAATTCAAATATATGTTTTAATGAATGTATTATTCAATGTATTACTTGTTACATGTTAAGGTATTAATCATATTACTTAAAGATATCATAACTGGGCCGCGCGCGGCTTGGTTGGCCCACCCAGCCCACACCTCTTTACTTTTTTCACGTGTTTTAGTCGTTACCTTCACGTTATGTTAGTGTTACCTTCGTGTTATGTTAGGGTTACCATCGCGTTATGTTAACGTAACCCCAACTCCAGATTTCATACCCTTAGTTTAAAACCACTGAACTAAAATAATATGAAGGTAACACTAATATAACATGAAGGTAACATTAATATAACATGAAAGTAACATTAGCATAACATGAAGGTAAAAAAAATGTTAATCATACCTTCATGTTATGTTAGAGTGACTCTCACTTTATGTTAGAGTTATTTTCATGTTATGTTAGTGTTAATCATACCTTCATGAGGGTAACACTAACATAACATGAAGGTAACCTAACATAACATGAGGACATGAGGGTATGACTGTCTGGAGCGAATCTTGGTGGGTATGAGTATACCCACTAGAAGCGTGGGGGCGCGTGGGGTGGCTCGACCCGGGTGCATGGATCCTGGATCCATGCACTAGTTGCACAAAATATTTTGCCCAATAAGTTTTTGGGGCACGGTGCGCCGGGGGCACTGTGCCCAGGGGCACGGTGCCCGGGGGCACGCAAGACCTACTATTAAACTATATATGGATGTAAATAGGTTATAAACTAATAGGGAAAAAACTATTTTTTGGTCCCGTTGAAAGGCCACTATTCAATTTTGATCCCGTTAAAATCCGAAAATCAAAATTAGTCCACTTAAGTCAAATTCTGTCCAATTTCAGTCCTTTTACCACCAGAAAAGTGATTATCCGGCAACTTTCTGGTGAGTGCGATGCACTCGCCCCTAATCTGAATTTTCTGACGACCTCGTGCTGATGTGAAATTATAGAGCCCATGTGACATTTCTTTTACATTAAAATATAACACAACTAATGTCACATCATTATTGATACAAATAATAAATTCAAAACAAGAAATCAACAAATTAAAATCATAAAATCATAAAACCATAAAAATCTTAAAATTTCCCGAAATCAAAAATTTTATGATTAGGGGCACTCTATTTCATCAATTCCACTCCATACATCAATCCACTTCATAACTTCAGCAAATTAATGGCCCACAGATCAATGGCCCACCGAGAAGAAGCCGGAGGTCGAGAAAGCCTCGGCGGTGGAGAAGACTCCGGTGGAGAAGAAGCCAAAGGCAGGGAAGAACTGCTGAAGGAGAGAGACACCGGCGTCGTCGGAGATAAAAAGAAGAAGCGGGTGAAGAGCGGCCGAGATGGTAGAGGACGTAGCGCAGAGAGCAGCGGCGCGTAAAGCTTGTCGGAGAACGGTGCGGCTGTGGAGGGCGGCATGGGTTAAAAATGGAGCGTTGGAAAGAGGGGAGAAGCTTAATGCAATTGGCTTGGGCAGGTGTGGGCTTAGACGGTGAGAAACATGTTGGAAAACCAAACCATACGAACCAACCATTCAGCTCTGTCACCTGCTAATCTGTTATCAAACCAAACCATTCGGAATTCGAAATTACGGGCTTAATTATGATTTTAGGGTTTTTGAAGATTGTGTTTTAAATTTTAGGATTTGGGGATTAAATTTGAATTTCCTTCTTTCCTCGATTTGTTGTTGATTTGATGATTAGGGAATTTGTTCATTTCCGACGACGTAGAAGGCTCCGGCAGAGAAGAAGCCAAAGGCAGGGAAAAGGCTCCCGAATTTTTCTTGGGTGAACAGCCAGGCTCCTCTTTAACTTTGTTGATATATTTTTTGTTTTTTCATTTTGGCTCATGTGGATTTTTGGAAAGAAAATAAATACAAAAGTAAAGGCCACATGTGAAATAAAATGCCACATAAGCGTAAGTCATTGAAAATCTCAGAATTGGGAGCGAGTGTGTTGAACTCGCAGAAAAATCGTTTTTCCTATGGTGAAATGACTGAAATTGGACAGAATTCACTACAAGAAAAATGCACATAGACAACGCCCCTGAGACAACGGTTTTTTCAAAAATTCGCTCATAGACAAAACCTTTGTCTTAGGTCAAAAAATTCGCTCATAGACAACGACAGCTTTTTGGCGTTGTCGTAGACGCGTAGTCGTAGGGTAAAATTCAGCCCTAGGACAACGCTAGTGATGTGACGTTGTCGTAGTGGCGTAGTCTTAGGTACAAAATGAAGCCTATGACAACGCTTATGATACGAGATTGTCGTAGATATGTAGTCGTTGATTCCTAAGACAACGGATACTATTTGATGTTGTCATTGATGCGTAGTAATATATACCTAAGACAACGACTACTTTATAGCGTTGTCATAACCGTTAAAAGCGTTGTCGTAGACAAAAAAACTTGATTTTTGTTTATTAATATTACTAAATGTAAATACATACATGTAAAATAAAATTTACTTAGATCTATTACCCCAAGTCAAAATCCCCAATTTTACCCAATTTTACCCTAGAATCCCCAACTCAATCGGTCAACCCTAATCAACAGCCGTCGTCGTCGCCGCCGGCAGTGAGGTCACCGTCCCCTTTCCCACGCCGCCAGCAGCTGCGTCACCGTGGTCTTGCAACCATCACAGTGAGCTCTTGCCTAGTCTCCCTCCACCCGCTGCCTCACCGCGAGCACCGATCGACGCCACTGCCACCTCGCCGAACGCACCTACGTCATGGCCACCTCGCTGCGCGTACCCAAGTTGCCGGTAGCCGCCTCTCCTCTCATCCCCTCCAGCCACTCACACCCAGCCACAGCCCAGCGTAAAACCATCGGAGCGCATCCATCCCCTCCAGCCGCCGCCCAGCGTGCAACCTCGCCGTACACCCATCCTCGCAGCGCCGCCTCCGTCGACGCCGTCCCTATTTCCATTCACTGTCGAGCAAAGCATCCCATTGATAAACACTGGTACATATAATGTATATTTTTTGCTATGCAATAGGTAATGAACATTCTGGTGTGCATTCTGGTGTAGTTGAAAAATAGTTTCTCATATTTGTACATTCTGGTGTGCTAAGGATGCTAATAAAAGAGGGGCTCTGCATTTTGCTGCAAGGGAGGGTCAGATTGAGGTTTGCAAGTACTTGCTTAAAGAGTTGAAGATGGATGTGAATACCCAGGATGAAGATGGTAAACTAATTCTTCGGTTAATTTGTTGGCATGTACATAAGCTGGACTTACTCGGTTAAGACTGAGATTTGCGGTTCTTATATTTTCTTCCTTGTTTTTTTGTTGCTAAAATTGTTCAGGAGAGACTCCTCTTACCCATGCTGCTCGGCAAGGACACACGGCTACTGCCAAATACCTTGTAGATCATGGTGTCGATCCTTCCATTCCGAGTGGACTAGGGACCACTGCTTTGCATCATTCCGCTGGAATAGGTAGAGTGTTGTATTTTTCCTAAGCAAATTTAGTATGATGTTACCCATTTTCCCTATGGGGTTCTAGGTGTACAGGTAAAAAAAAGGCCGCCTTGAAAAGTTTGACGATTTTCTCCCTTTCTTGCAGGTGATATTGAGCTGTTAAAGTTCTTTCTCTCTGAGGATGTAGATGTTGATTTACAAAGTGATGCTGGTACTCCACTTATATGGGCTGCCGGTCATGCCCAGCAAGATTCCGTCAAAGTACTTCTAGAACATAATGCCAATGTAAGCTGATTGCTCTATTTACTTGATAATGTCTGAATCTATCTGTCAAATAACTTATATCATGTTTCTTAAGATCACATGAGACCTATATCTGCCATAAATATTATCTAAAAAAGCAACAATCTTAGAAACACGATTGGTTATATATTATACATGACAAAGATAAAAGTTAAGTTATTCTATGTAAGTTGCATCATGCATCCATAATCTAATATATTTCTGGGGAGGTTTGGATTGTTGATTTCTTAATCTTTTGTGTTGTTAAAGCCATCCATTGTGGCAGAATGTTATGAATTAGTTCTTTCACTTTCTATTGGGTCGCTAAATTACATGGGAGCATGATTCTATAAGTAGAAACTAGCAAGGTACCACTATGTCGCTAAAACCACTATGTGCTATTTTTCTTCCTAGTCAATGTACAAAGTAAACATGTCTCTACCAATTCTTTTAGCTATATGGCCACCACTTAATCCCTAATAGTTAAGAAACAAGTCTTGTCGTCCAATATTGTTGTAACTGATTCCTTGAAAAACAAAACAATCATTATCCACCTTAAACATGGACACCATATTCCTTAACCAATTGATAACATGAATGTTGATTTCTCTATCATTAGTCACGAGGATAATGCATGAACTTCCCATTTCCTTTTCTAAAGTTATTGTGACTTATGAGATCACATGGATGTATTATATTGTTTTCTTTCTTGCACCACATTTAATTACAGTGATTGAGATGCATATCTTTTCATGTAGTTGAAGAATAGTTTCTCATATTTGTACATTCTTGTGTGCTTTTCTTGCAGCCGGATTCTAAAACTAATGATGATATCACTCCTCTATTATCAGCTGTTGTGGCAGGTTCATTGGCATGTTTGGAGTTATTAATTAAGGTAAATTAATTCCTAGGTGTACTTATTAGCGGGATATTGCTTTGGATGCAATCTTCAGTATTATGCAACTGCTGTTATTCTCTAGTTATATTGTAGCATTTTTCCTCCATTTATACTATACAATGTCACATACAGCTAACTTTGGAGCCCTTCCAGTTCTTTTCTTGATTATATATGTCTTCACATATCAATGGTGGATGCCCTATAGACCCTCTGTGGTTCTTTTGATGAAG
This sequence comes from Scutellaria baicalensis, assembly GCA_005771605.1. Taxonomy (NCBI): domain Eukaryota; kingdom Viridiplantae; phylum Streptophyta; class Magnoliopsida; order Lamiales; family Lamiaceae; genus Scutellaria; species Scutellaria baicalensis. The sequence continues at coordinate 13,478,907 of CM016724.1, read as the reverse complement.
ATTGCACTGTGAAAACTAATCATATCATTCTGCCTTTAATAAAAGTTTCTGATAGAACTTTTGTGGATGTTGAGTGTATTCAAATATCTGATAACTTTGATTACTAGGTGGTGTCTGGAAACTACTGGTTATATTGGTCATGACTGCAACTTGAATCAGCTAAAACCTATCTGTGACTGTGATACGTCTGAAGCTGTCTGTGAGATAGTCCATATGCAAATTGAAAGATATGCTTATTAAAAAATCAAGTGTAGAGTGTGGGCTGATGAGTTTGTCAAACTCATTTGATGTTAACTTGCCTATTTTTCTCTTTTATTAATGATGAAACTTGAGTTGGTAAAGAATAGTATCATTTTAACAACTAATTGTATATCTTCAACATAGTGTATTCGCTTTCATTGATCACCACGACAGTCTGTTTGAGGTGCATGAAACTACTCGATGAGACTACCAAGTTAAAAGTTCATTACACAGATACACAAATATTCATTCAATGTACATATAATGTATATTTTCTGTTTAACAGTTCATTGAAGAGAAATACACTAAAGGGGATATCAATGAAGTGCGTAAGGAGTGGGCGGAACGTGTTCAAGAGCATATTTATGAATATTAGGTAATGGGAGACTTAGTTGATGAGAGGATTGAATCATATACTCATTTGTCATTGGATCTCTTTGTGGGAGGAATGTACGTTACTTGTTTTGATGAACTTATGATAAACTTGTGGGTGATAACTTGTCTATTTTGACGTTAAATTTTTGTTATGAATTCTTAGATGATTGAATATTTGTTGTATGAAGTATTAGATGAATTTGGTATGACTATTTTGAGTTGAATGTCTTATTTTATATATTTGAATTTTTATTAGATTTTAATAAATATAACTTGTAAAAGACAACGCTGAAATAAATTACGACAACAGTTTCAAACTGTTGTCGTAAGGGTCTACAACAACGGTAAAATTAACCTACAACAACGGTATAAAACCGTTGTCATAAGTATCTACGACAACGGTCAAAATAAAGAAAATGGCGTAGTGTATTTGACCTACCACAACGGCGGGAAAATGGTTAAAAACCGTTGTCGTATATACCTATGACAACGGCGAAAAACCATTGTCAAAGCGTTGTCTTTATTAGCAATGACAACGCTTTGACAACGGTTTTTTGCCGTTGTCATAGGTATATACGACAACGGTCAAAAACCGTTGTCAAAGCGTTGTCGTAAGTAAAGAAGACAACGCTTCTTTAGAGCAACATACCTATGACAACGGTGAAAATCCGTTGTCTATGAGCGTCCGCACCGTTGTGGTAGGTATATAAGACAACAGTTAAAAACCGTTGTCTATGAGCGAAATTTGCTGACCCCTAAGACAACCATGGCTACGACAACGCCGCTTTCAAGCCTACGACAACGGTTTTTAACCGTTGTCTATGTGCGAAATTCTTGTAGTGATTTGACTTAAGTGGACTACTTTTGATTTTCGGATTTTAACGGGACCAAAATCGGTCAGTGACCAGGACTAAAAAAAAGTGTTTCCCTAAACTAATATAAGTAAGGAAGTGTGGAGTGCAGAATAAAAGTAGCTATATATTGAAAATATCTAGTAACATAGTGGTATTCCAATGTGGACAGCATAAAATAGAAACGTCAAAAACCATGTCCAATACCTACGATTTCTCACTAATTGTAAATTATTAGAGAAGTTTTAGACCAGAATTATATACACTTTCCCAAGGGCGGCTACTTGATATATACCTTTAATTTTTATACATTTCAAGTTTAAATCAAATTTAAATGATATTTTTGTTCAAGAAATTATAGAAGTTGAGTAGAAACACATTAATGTTTCATATTTGTGAGTAAAAATTACGTACATTTACTTTAATCTAATATACTTAATGTTTTGCAAAATTGGTGTGTGCCTTTGACCTTTTATAAGAGATAATATGTATACTTAATTCATAAAATACCACATGATATTAAACCAAATTATATTTTGATATATATAATCACATAGTTTTAACTAATGTTATTCAGTGTACTACAGAATGCTAAAATGTCTAAGGTAGATAACTTTTAATATGTTTATCGATAATATATAAGATCTAATCATTTCCTAATTATATAAAAAGTGAACTTAAATGGATATAATGAAGATCTAATAGTTAGAAGTGAACACATATTAATGTACGTACCATGGATAAGATAGCTGGAATGCAATAGGTGAAGATGCTTCTAAATTAACTTCCCTTACTCGAGCACATGATCTACCAAGGAAACTTGTATCCATGTCGATCTATATCACTTGTTAGAATCAGATATTACAATAATTCCAAAATGTATATATACTTTATTCTTAGAAGTACAAATCTATTTACTAGTCTGTTAGCACACAACTTGGAACAGCCACATAGTTGGCCTGTTACTTTGCCAATTTCAATTTAGTCTTCATTTTGCATTTCATTACTTTTAATTCACAACAAATATTAGTTTGTATTGTCAATTTACACCGAAGTGTGGTGATTATATTAAAGGACCATATAGACTAAAATGGATCGATGATCCTACTTTGCATATAGAGAAGATCAAGATGGAAAGTCAAAGGTAAGAATAAAAATTATTATATACTATCACTACTAGAAATCACTCAAATTCCAACGGAACAATTCCGTTGGAATTTTGTGAAATACCGTTGGAATTTTGCAAAATTCTGTTGGAATTCTTCATTCCAACGGAAGTGGACCGTCGGAAAAAGGGGCGTTGGAATTTAAATTCCGACGGAAATTCCAACGGAAAAACGATTCCAACGGAACATTCCAACGGTACTTTTCTGTTGGAATATGCAATCACAAAAAAAATTCCAACACTATTCCAACGGAATTTCCAACGGCGTTGAATTCCGTTGGAAATTCTATTGGAAATTATAAAAATTCCAACGGAATTTCCAACAGCGTTGAATTCCGTTGGAAATTCTGTTGGAAATTCCAACGGTTATTATTTCCGTTGGAATTTCTGTTGGAATTTGATTGTTTTCTAGTACTGTATAGAATGATAATTATATTAGTGGAAAATGCTAAAATGTCTACAACGAGAACTCTTAATATGTATCACTGTCGTGTGATGGTTTTATCCCCTCCTTATGAAAAGTGAAACTAATCTATATGTTGGATATTTGAAATATCAGTGATGGGCACATGCCCAAGTACTGATGTACTAGTATACTTATATTTTGTACAAATAGGACAAAGTATTTATCATAGGTACTTGATATTATGGGACTATTCATTTAATTTAAAAAAGAAATGGTAGAATAGAATAAAATGGATTGTGAATAAATGTAATGATAGTAGAAATGGAGTAGCGCAATTAGCGGCATATAAACATACTAGGTTTTAGGCCCATTAATGTCCAATGATTCTCTTTAAATCATGTTTGAAGAGGCAAAATTAATTGCTTGCTTGCACATGAATGGAATTCTACACTCATTTCTCCATTTCTAATCCATCAATCCATTCATTGCAGCCATTCATTATCGGGTTTTTTTCATGTCTTTATTACACATACACATGTGTGTGTGTGTGTGTATGCTTATAAGAGAGCCTAACATGATTATCATCATTTTCCAAATATGTAGAGTGTGGTGGACCGTGGAAATGCATCATATATTGCTATCTCATTATTTCCAAAATAATGTTCACATGCATCTAGAAACTTAATCGGATTATATTCAACTAGGTCCACTAAAAGATCACTTAAATTACAAACGTTGTTAATTGCTCATTTTTAGTTTTCATTAATAATATGGTAAGGTGTACATTGGATTTTCTTTAGTTATTTGGTAAGTTGAATATTTGAAGCATTAATTTAAGAGTGACACTTGTGTGCCCCGGGGGCACGGTGCCCCAACTTAACTTATTATATGGTGTTATATAAATACTCTACTGGTATCATATGTATACTATTTATGTATCATATGTATACTCTTATATAGATATGATACCTGTAGAATATATGTATAACATCAAGAAACATAACACCTATAAAGTATATATATAACACCTAAAGAGCATATGTATAACACCTAGATCTGTGCCCCTACGTGACCCAGTGGTATATAAGTTTTGTACTTAATTTAAAGAAGAAGATGAAGGAAAAAAAAAAAAAAAGGTAAGAGAAGAAAGATGACGTAGTAACTGGGTAATGATGAGAGAAGCATAAGGTGCAGAAAAGACAAAGCAGACAAGTCGCCCAAATCTTCCAACAACTAATCATCCCTCCCTATTTTCTATTCAAATCCAGCATGTCAACCACGAGTCAAGCACATTCATACATACACTCCTTTTTTTAACCGGATTGATTAGGGTCGGGTCAGATAGACGAACAGATCATCATATGTCTCTCTTTCTTTATTTATTGATCTGATATTTTCTTTATAAACTTTGAAATATTCTATTGTGTCATATGAACTTTAAAATTGATACATTTTATGGTATTGGATAGATATTATATATACACATGTTCTAAATTAACGGTTAGAATTTGTCATTACTGAAAAATGAAAAAATTTCAAACTTCAACGGAAAATTAGAATATTTCAAAGTTTATATGTAAAAATATCAAATCGAATATAGTTCAGATGAAAAAATGACCATGCTACCTTATTAGTCTCATCCGGCTCTTGGTTCATGCAATAACAATAATTAAAACATGGGATAAAATTAGTTGTAAAGAATACCGTATCATGCATAATTTATCTGTGTTGAGTATATTCAATGCATCAATTGCTAATATATATATATATATATATATAATTATATATTTCATGATGATATAATATATAAAATTACAGTATATTAAATATTTAAATTAATAGTGTATATATTAAAACATATTCATATTGTTAAACAATCTGTTTCAGTTGAGATATTTATAAAACAATGGAATCCTAAATGAAATTAAGATCTTAGATTATAATCATTAAGTTATTATTGTTATTTGATGGGATTGAATGTGTGGAAAATAAGAGGGGAAAAAAAAAAAAACCTAAAACCAACAAGTCACATCGTTGAGTCATGGATCAATATTAATTAATTTCAACGGTAATATTATATTTAAGGACTGTCAGCTGCCATGATTTTAAATGTTGACTTAGAAACAGGTCAGCTTCTTTATCTCCTTCAATTTTCTTTTACTTTCCTTCTTTTATTATAAAAAAATTGTTAGGATTGAGATGGGAAAATATTAAATTCTTCAGTGCAAACTGGTGTTTTAACACATACATGAATATCGTTTTAGAGATCATATTATATGAAACGAATCAACTCATAATTTAAATTGAAAATTTTATATATGATTTAGTGAAACAAGTTTGATTTATGAGGATAATGGATCCGTCTCATGAAAATTATTTGTAAGATTGTCTCATTCAAGTTTTTGTGTTTATTTTTTACTTTAAGACAACAACATGTTTTTTATTTCAGGGTGTAGAGCATACATAATTGTTTGCTAATAATGTTTTGTAATTTAATCTCATCTTTTAAAAAATGGGATTTGATATACAAACTTTAGCATTTTTGCAATTTAATACACCAAATTACTTTTCCTTGAGATTTTGATAATATAACGCTCGAAATTAAAATTTTATTGTTATAAATAGAAGCCTATTTAATCAAGGTTTTATAATTATCAAGAATACTCGTATTTAATTTATGACATAATAAAATTATATTTTTTTTGTTTTTAACACTTGTTATACTTCAGAAAGTTTAGTTGAATTTTTTTAATTAAATTGCATGAAAGTAGTCAGTGTCAAACTCATTCATGACATCAAATTCTCACACACAAATGAAACATCCATCAAATTGCAATATTTAAAAACAATGATAATAATGCTTACATTATTTAATACCAATCTAATTCTGTTTCTCATATGATCATGTTTGATTTGTAATTGTTTATCCAAATTATTTATATTAGGTAATTATTAGTCATCCATCTTTAAATTGACTTCTTGTTAGTGTTTGAAATTTTTAAGGGGTTGAAATTAATTAATGTCGTCCACTTTGGAGGGTTACCAGTAAAAAATTGGTTTGACCAGTTGGCAAGCACGTGTCTTTTCATTTATGAGGTCAATTTCCATTCTATTGGGCCCTCTATTAACATATATATTATCATTTATTATAATTTGAGGCCCATATTCAAGATTTGAGTTGGTAGTTAGGTTTAATTAATTTTTCCCAAATATCATAAAACTAATTACTAAATTTATATGAAGTAATCTATCTCATAAATATAATTGCATGAGACGTAACACCCATAACCTGAACTATTTCAATAAATTTATAAGCTTTTTAAAATAATTTGTAACATGCTTGAAAGCTGGTAACATATTGTGCAGTGGTTGGACCCCCCAATCCCAGTTTCATCTCCAAGTTGTTTTTTTATGGAGAAAGCATGACATCATATTTGAATCATATATACATTTATTTGGCAACTTGTGGTTTTTAATATTATTTTCTTGAAAAAAAGATAAGAAATGGAAAAGTTGGAACAGTTCCTTTTTAGGGACACTGAATTGATGAAGAGAGTGTGGACAAAAGGAAGTTGGGTAAGGGCCTACACCCTGCACAAATTCACCTTTTGGGCCTATCATAATCATTGATGCTATATTTTAGTATAATATTTTAGACCACATGAAATATGCCATCTTTATGTGATGTTGAGTATTTAACGTAGTTATAAATTTCACATTAGATTTAAGAAGATGTGAGTTTTATTTATTCGAACATTTTTATTGATGGATAATATTGTTTAGTACTTGCTTTAATTGGCTATTTTCCCACTTCGGTATTGTATTGGAGTAATTGCTTGAATCCATTTAACATTGAACGCTAATTGGACAAGATTGAAAAACAGAAAGTCCAATCTTAACGGGTGGGCCTCTGGGCCTTTGAAGCAAATAGGCCCAGTTAAGCCTAAGCTTGACCCACAGACTACTTGAGTGTAGAGCCCATTAGTTATAGTGCGGATCCATTAAACAATATATTCGACGGGTTCTTCTTCTTTTTTTTTTTTTTTTGGTATTGATACAACATGGCTCAATATTAAGCCCAAAAAGTGAAATTCTGTTCAGAATAACAGAGTCCATGAAATAAGGCCCATAAGAAAGCCCGGTCACCTGTAGCATAGAAGCCCAACTACATGAGACCCATAAACCCTGCTACTCTCAAAAAGTGAAATAAAATATGCGTATCCAAATTTCACTGTTTGGATGTTAGGAATTCATTTGTGTGTTAGAACTGAGTTCCATGTGGGACAATTTCACGGATCATTTTCTCTGAAACGGGTTAACCCGCACTTTACAATTCAAATATAAATTTATGAAAATGGGTTAGAAGAATCTGTCTCACGAAAATTGTTCGTGAGATCATTTTACACAAGTTTTTGTGTTGTTCCTAATGGTGTTTTATCATTTAAATTAATATAACAATTTTGTTTATCATTAGATGCAGTTGATTCTACATCAAGAATTAAATTGATATACATATATATATATATATATTTTTTTTTTTTGACATCATACATGAGTGAAAGTATTTACCACACTAGATATATATTAGATAATTAATAAAATTGATAATGTTGATTAAGTATAAGATTTAGAAGTTAGGTTAATGAAATAGAAGGATAGTAGATGATGGAAGTTGGGCCTATAGTACAGCTGTTATTAGCAGAAATTGGAGCAGATATCACATGCTCCTTCAAAGTGACAATTAAAATATATAAGTGTGCAGTGTTTAGTGATGATGAGAAACTGTGGATAAAATCAAAAGGTGATCAAAATTAATTAATAAAATTCCAATGCATGCAACAAAATTTGGTCACTGGAGTCTAGATACTTGTAGTCTACACCTACTATATTTGCATTAAGCTACACAAAAACTCATGTGAGACGGTCTCACGGATAGTTTCCGTGAGACAGATCCTTATTACCCATGTGTTGAATCCATTTTCACAAATTTCAAAAATGAATTGTTAAGAGTGGGTTATGAGTTGACCCGTCTCACACAAGAAGATTCGTGAGACGGTCTCACATAAGACCTACTTCATTAGCTATACCATTTACCACATATATTTGAATCTTTATTTTCAAAGGCTTTCTTTGTGGGGTTTGGGGGCTAAACTCATATTCAATATCCATCTCTCTACATGAACATTACACTTAGTGCCCTTCCTTTTTCAAATCCACTTAAACTTTATCATATCACATCACATTATTAATTACTATCATCTATATTTCAACACTCTATTTTATTTTCTCAATTCAACTGCATATAAATTCATTCTTGCATATTGTTTGTTATATGTCCGATTTCACATTTTTCATCAAAAACCTAATTATATATTCATCATACATGGTCGAAATACTCTTTTATATATGGAAAGACTGTCATCTTGAATTGTTAATTCATTATATATAGAATTTCAACTAGTTAATTAATGTAACTAGCTAGCTAGCTAGGTAGGGATATTGAACATGTATGAATGTGGATAATCAGAAGATTAAGATTTATGTTATAATATCTAGAGAAGCCTAGAAATTTCCAAACAAGCAAATAAGGTGATTATTAGACTTGTGTACAACTTTTTGTAATGGGAAAAATAATAATTCCAAAGAGAAAAAGGAAGAAAGGAATTAGTGATGCAACAAATATATATAGGGGGCCGGGTGTGTGTGTGTGTTATAAGTGTAGAATAATAAGTTCAACTTCTGCATGAATGTGTTCCCCACATTAGCATTACCTGCTCCATTTCCAATAATATTCCACAATTAATGTGCTACAAAATCAGAAACAAATATTGTATATTAAAAAGAAAAAGTAGTAGCTAGGGAGGGAGGGAGGGAGGGGCAAAAAGGAAAAGGAAAGAGGAAAATGTACATGCAACTTTAAAAAGTAGGCATGCACAAATATACACCTCTCCATATGAGTTGAATGATGTTGTAAAAGAGATAGAGTTTTTCTAGCTGGGGTACTTTGGTGTTGCATGGCCCCCACTGGCTTGTCCTAACCTCGACAAGAAACGATGGCCCAAAAGGTTTTATCTGCAACTAACCAATCACCATTTCTCTTAAACCCTTTTTCCTCTAATTATTCACCATCACTCTTTCTTTGGCTTTCATTTGGGCAACAACAATGGAGCTTATTTCAGCTGAGATTAATTAAACATAATTCACCAATCACAGGTTTGATTTTGAATGAATGTATTCCATGCATCATGTTTTTCTTGATTTCAAGAATTGATCATCATGTATATAGCTACATATAATGGGCGTAATCGATGAAATTAGCTAAATTATTAGATGTTTAGGATCGATATATGTATCACCAATTCTTGGAATCCTTAATTAATATGTATATAGCATGTAATTAAAGTGAGGGACAAACTCATTTTATGAGGGTATTGCCATGTGATTTGTGGCCACACCCAAGCAAGGGTCAGTGTCACCACCATATGTATGGTTGGTTGGTTCTCATTAATTTATTTGTTGTTTCTCTTTGATCATATATCATCTTATAAAATTTGTAATAATGAAATTTGGAAAATGGGTTTTGTTTATTCATTCTTCTTTCCTATTTGGGAGGTCTGGGTTTTCTGTAGCCCGGCCACTACACCCATTCACTCATCATCAATTTCTCTTAACTAATTACACACATTATATATATATATATATATATGGTTTTTCCTGATCATCTTGTTTTAGACCAACTGACACACATGCATGATTATACATATTACCATTTCCTCAATACTCCCATTTTCAATCCCTAATGATCATTATCTCAACCCACCAACTTGCTCAATTCTTGAATTCCCATAAATATTATTACAAAAATATTTGACTTACTTTATTAAGACACGAACCATTATTAGTATCAAAACGACATAGCTTTAAGCAGTCACAGTCGTGGAGAGCCAAAACAACGTCGTTGGGGGAAAAAAGAAAAGACGGGTTTCGAAAGGGAGGAAATTAAGCATAGGTAGTAGAGGGTAGCATTGATTTGGAGCACTTGAGCGACAAGTGTGGGAAAACAGTAAGTGGATAAAGAGAGAGCAGAGCAGAATCCCCCATATTGCTAACAAAACATGCCTCCCAAATGAATCTATCTATGCACCCATTTCTCATTTACCACCTTATTTATATATATCACTATCAATCAATTAATTACCCATCAAAACATCCATTCATTTTTCTTTTTGGGGAATAAGTTTTCGCCAACATTTTATTCCAAAGTGGATATATATAAAGATGGACATGACCACATTATTAGTCTCTCCATATTATTATTGCCACTGCCTTTCCAAATAATTGATCACTTACAAATTAAGATTTTTTTCTTTCCTTTCTTTCATTTTTAACACACTTCTACATTCAAGATTATTATTATGATTTCAAGAAAAGAAAATATGGAGTGGCATTCATATGTGGATTATCCATTCGTTTGATTGAAGAAGATGCATGATGAAATGGGGTTGAATATATGTGGGAGTTGACATGACTTGGAGGAGTACAAAGCAATGTACTGAAGAAATTAATATAAATTGGATCAGAGTCGTACATTGTAATGATCAACATATTCTCTCAAAGTGACATGGATATGTGATTGTTGCACAAAGTGATTGGAATAAAGATTCAAACTTTAATAAAGACATTTCAGCCATGGCTCTTTTACAGTTACCTTTGTTCATTGCTGTTGTGACAATTCCATGTAAAGTAACTGTACGTTGAGCAAATTATTTATGGGATGAGTTTATTAGAAGTTATTATGTAGTGAATAATTGAAGTTTTTGTCACATTTATTCAACAAGTGTGCATCACATATCAAAGACAAAGTATTATTACTGTGTGGTGTAGTAGGGATCGGATGGTGAGCCTCACTATCTTTTATATTAATTCTGCCCATTTAATTAATTACTTGGGGACATCACTTATTGCCCTAACTGTTATTAATTAATTAATAGGGTTTCACATCTCTAATACTATTATCAATTCTTGCTGATCATACTATTTATGTCATATATATGTATGTACCATCGATTTCCCATTTTGTCCCTACCATCTAAATCATAACTGTTTCACTTCACTTTCACCTATCGTAGCTAGCTAGTGCTAGTAGTATAACAAAAGAAATAGGTATTTCGCTCGGAGTAAGTCTTGTGTGAGACCGTCTCACAGATCTTTTTTCGTGAGACGGGTCGACCCATAACCCACACTTTACAATTCATATGAAAGTTTGTGGATATGGATTCATGGGTAATAAGAATCCGTCTCACAAAAACTATCCGTAAGACCGTCTCACATGAGTTTTTGCGTTTCACTCAAACTCAAACCTACATAACCGGAAAGGCATGTAAGAAAATTGAAATTGGAAATGAAATATTAATTTTTTTAGGAATATTTCATGTGGTTATTAATCTCTGATTCTCAATAATGTTGTCCACTTTTTGATAGCTATTTGAAGAGAATTTCATGTACTTAGTCCATTTTTTTACCATCTATCTTATACATTTTAATTTTAATCTTCCAATTATCATTTTATTTTCCTTTTTATTTTGGTCTGATTTTAGATAAATACAAAATAAAGGTTCCAACACCCAAGTGAAGAAAAAAAATTAATGGGCCCGGATCCGAAGGAATTGGATCCTCTAATATTGGATTACAGGTGTAGTAGGGATTATATTGAAACAACAGATGAAACACAGTTTGATATAGAGGATCCTGATTGGGATCGGAATCGAATCAGCCAAGTTGATCTATACAAATGGATGCGGGACCATGTAAATGGTGCCCAGGAGATTTTACCTAATTTATTTTAGATAATCTTCTGTTTTTAACTATAATGACATATTGTAGACTACAGGTGTAGTACTTGATCACAAAATTTCATCATTTATATGACCAGTTTATAAATAGGGACAATAAGGCACTGTTGGTTACAACTTTGTCAAAACCTATACTTGGACTTGATGGATTGAACCCATTTTATAAATTATAAAATAAAATGTTGAAAACATGAAAAGTATCACAAAAAAGCATATAAATTAAAATACATTATGAAGTAAATAAAAGTAAATGGGCAGGCTGTAGGCTCCAATTTGATCATTCTTAAATTGACTTTGAAAAGTTAAGATATTTACCTATGAATTAATAAGTATAGTGAAAATTCACTCTATGTAAATTAGCATAATATTGGTCTATATATATATATATATATATCATTAAAAAACATGAAAAGAAAGGGGGAAATGCACACTAGAAAGGTACCACTTGTTAGAACAATTTTGTGGTATCATAATTGGGAGCAAAAGGAAAGCATGTGATGAAAGAGAATTAAGGGTAGAAATTGCATTAACTTAGGAGGTTAATAGGCAGGAATTGAAGTAATTAGCGCGTACTTTTATTGATTAATCATGGGTATGACCAGAATGTCACATTTTAGGCAGGATCCTGTCTTAACGATAACGTAATTAATTAAGAATTAATCACTCTTTTTTAATTATAATATTGGATTAATGCTTCCACTGCACTGGCTATATCGATCTTTGCCATACCAAAATGGAAACACAAATTTAGGGACCACATAATTTGGTCTCTTAACTTAATTAATCTGGATTTGTCAAAAAGTATAGATTAATTATATTAGCCAATAGGGTTCGTCCCATTTTGGTGTGGGCTAATGGCAGGTTGGTTAAGGTTGTCATTAACATTAATTAAATGCAAATCAACCCCTTTTTTTTTCCCTTCCACGTGGGACAAAATCTTGTGTGAACGTGTGATACCCAAGATTGATCTTTCTCATTTCTATCTCACCACATTATGAGATCAATTTACAGCTTTTTGGATTTTATTTTATTATATTTTATGCACTAGTATGATTTTTATGGGAGATCGATGATATTAAGATAATAAATTTCAAAGTGTCTGAAATTGATGTAAACATGGAATAAGTCATGTATTGAATAGAGTGTAATGAATTTAAAAAAAAAAATTGATGGAGAATTAATGAGAAAAGAAAGGGACAAAGTAGAAAGAAGATTTAGGACGGTGCTCGAGGAGTACACTTAAAGCATCCATCCAATTTTTATTGATTTCATGACCATTAACTCTTAATTATTGAATTGAATTTTATTATTATAATTCTTTCAATATATATGATGATGGATTACAAAATAGACATACATACTCCTGAATGGAATTAAGATTATAAAAACAATAATGGAGGTTCTCGAGATTTGAAATAAATAAATATATATTTAGGAAAAGAAGAAATAAATTAAAGAAATTTAAGAAGGATCAAAGATTTGGAAGAGAGTTGTCTCCCACATCGAAGGCATATACACGGATATCGACATTCCCAGAAATGCTCTCAGCAAGCACCATGCGCCCCACTTGCCTTCATTTCTTCCCCCGCTCCCCAATCCGAATGAGGCTAGATGTTCGGTTACATTTTGTATTCGTCGACATTATTATTTTATCATTGATTATTCACTCCATCGTTAGCCTTTGTCTCACACGTGGCCACCTGACACTGGATGACGTGTCAGCTTCAAGGCTTGGTAATTTCTCGTTCCTGTGCAAAAATATGATAAATAGTAAAATAAGATTACATGAATAGTATTTGCAATAAAATGGTAGCAAAAAGTGGAGCTTTTTGGTAATGGTGTCTCAACCCCAGATCGTTGACTTTCAGTTTCTCCATATTTCCAACTTTGAATAGATGCCACGCAAGTGCAACGCAGATTTTATTACAAAAAGTGAAAGCAAAAACACAAAGTAAATAAGTTAATAATTGATGTTGCACCAATAATTGGTGCAAAGCTTGTGGATTATATCAATTTTATTGGGACTTACAAAACTATCATACCCAAACATACTAGATCTAATCTTATATAGCAAAGCAAATATATACCTAATTTCATCTATAACCACTTTTTAACTAACATTTTTACTGCTCTATACCGTACCACTAATCTGTGTAACTATAATACTATAATTGCCTTATAATCCCTCCGTCCCCACTTATTTTGCCTACTTTGACCGGCACGGATCTTAAGGAAAAACTGTTTGACTTTGATGTGATGTGTTATTTTAATATTTTTGAGTGGCAATTTTGTAATTAATGTGTGCTTTTTGAGTGTAAAAGTTGTAAAATGAAAGAAATGAAGGGGTAAGGTCGTAATTTTTTTTTGTCATTTTTGGGTTGGCAAAATAAATTGGGACAAGCAAAAGTAGAAAGTAGGCAAAATAAGGTGGGACGGAGGGAGTATTATCTTATTCTTAGATATCATTTTTCAAAAAAATAACTGAGTAAAATTTATTTTATATTCAAAAATCATGTTGCTCGTGTCAAATACATTTCTATATATTTATTTATAAAATTGTGTCATTTTATATTTTCATTAGATTAAGTTTGTCTACTGTTGTTTATATAATTTTAATCCTTATGTCAAATACATTGGCTAAGTAAAGGTACCAGTTTTAATTCTATGTATAGGAAGCCAATTTGTATTCTAGAACAACAATAAATTCCACCATGAATAGCGCAATGAAAATGATATTTATTTTTATATAGATGCGGAATATGATGATCAATACTCCCTCCGTCCCTGGCTATTTTGCCTAGGTTGACCCAGCACGGAGCCTAAGAAAAAGTTGTTAATTTTGATTGGATGTGTTATTTTAATGTTTTTGAGTGGTAATTTTGTAATTTAAAGGTATAATTTGAGTGTAAATTTTGTAAAATGAAAGAAATTGAGGGGTAGGGGAGTAAATTTTTTTTTTTGTCATTTTTAGACTGGCAAAATAAGATAGAACAAACAAAAACGGAAAGTAGGTAAAATAGAACGAGACGGAGGGAATATTATTCAATTTTTCTAATGTTTGTTGTTTCTCTTTCTTCCACCCCACCTAACTTATTTAACAAAACAATGGCTCTTTATTTTCATTTTCTTTTCAACATTGTAATGTGTTTGAATATTCCTGACAACACTATATGTCAGATGTATAATAACAACATCATTATAATGGCATCAACATCATCAATATACACATTACGCTAATACAATTGAGCTTTGACGTTAAACAAGAAGTTATAGTAGAAAATCTAAATTGCATTACTGAATATATATGTGGTGGGCAAGGTTAAAAAATAAAATGTGTGTATATATATAACTGGAAAAAAAATCAAAATAGGGGTAGTTTTAATTCACTTTCAAATTAAAAAATAATTTAATTTTAATTTTAAGGTCATATCATATGTGCAAGTACAATTTCAATCAAACACACAAACTATCCAATCCCTTTTTCAGGGATATTATTCATTGGTCGCCAATCATTGAGTTAGTTTTGGGGACACTTTTAGCAAATATGGTAGTAATAATTATCATCACTAATATATAGTTTAACCAATTATCACGAATATTGTTTAAGTTTCATAAATAGGTAATTTATTAGCTTATGTACAATTATTTAAGGCTGCATAGTGCATTATCTAATCGCGACAATTTGAACTTATCCACCACTAATCAAAGGCGCAGTTGGTAGAATGTCACATTTATTCTCATCAAAGCTAAGCTTCAATTCTTAAACTATAGTGCTTGATTTTTTCACCAAAATTTTAGTTGCTAATTGAGAATAAGTTTATTTACTATGTTTAGCACATGGTAGGGACAAGTAAACCATTTTTTTGCTTAATTTTATATTCTAGTTTTAATTTGATGGTTAAGGCTTATAATCAAACAAGAATTTTCAATAGGGATTCTTATTACAATATGAATGCAGACAAAGATTTCGTCATGTTACCAAAAGTTCTAACCAATATATCGCTGTACTGATCATGTTAGCCAATAATTCTATCCAATTCCAGGTTAATGACTACTAAACCTTAATGATTATCCCAAAGCACTAATTAACTAGGTGTTACATTTTTATTGATATATATTCAAATTTATGTAAGTATAACTTTTGTGAGATTGTCTATAATCGATCTAATTTAATGAAACAGTTAGTTGATAATTCGGAATTGATTAAAAAATAGAAATTGACTTGTGAAAAATACATTTAAGTTGTAGGCAGATGCAGTAAAATTTTATATATCTCACAAAAGAGTAGCACTTGTGTGCCCCCGGGCACAGTGTCCCCAACTCAAATGATGCATAATATTAAATATATATTCTTCAGGTATCACGTTTATATTCTTAAGATATAATTTTCATATGGAGCAAAAAATTGATACTAAGTAAGTAATACATTAAAGGTATATATATACGTGGTACCTGATGAGTATATATCTAATACCTATCATTGAACAGAAAGTAATACCTTAAGAGTATGTACATAATACCTGAAGAGTATATATGTAATACCACGTTTTAACATGGACAAATAATACCTTAAAAGTATACACGTGATACCTGAAGAGTATATATCTAACATCACGCGCTGGGGGCACGGATCTAAGATCTGTACCCCAGGGGTATATAAGTTTTGTGTTGATTACAAATTTATATTTGTGAGATGTGCTTATATTAAATTTCATGAATTTTCTAATCTTAAAACATACACAGACATGCTTTAATTTGTTTTGACCAATTCGTTCTTCATTAATTAACGTCCTAAAAAAATTAACCTGTACATGTTATAATGTGTGATCATATATGCACATATAGTTAATTGGTGTAGGTCCAAATATACCTAATAGTTGAGACTTTTGAATCAAATTTATAAACTTTTATACGATTAAGATCAATAAGAGTTATTCTTCCAATTCATGTACTTTGAACAAGAGTAGATATATAATGATCCCCAAAAAATGTATAATCAACTGTGATTGACACAGAATAATATTAAGTAGAGATGATGATTTCACCTTAATATGATTATATGAACCTATATACATTGAAAATATTGTTTGATTAAGTGATCACTTTAACCAAAAGTCAAGTGTTCTAACATTATGATATCGAGATAACCAAGTAAAACAAGAAACAATCGTATCCATATTTCAAAGTTAGGTTACATAAGAAATTTATGGGAAATATATAAAATATTAAATGTCCAATCTTGTAACAAATTATTTAACTTAATTGAAGAATTAATACTTAATAAGTAGTGTGTTTGATTGGTTATATATATTTTTTAATATATTGACTTTTTATCTATATATAGGGGTATATATTACTAGAACAAGATACAAACGTTCATAATATAAATCGTCCAATAGTTTACCATATTTATTACATTATGGTTTCATCATAGCAAATAAACTAAATCAAATTATCACAGTACATATTAGACCTAGCTAATATTTTATTTACTAAATTGATTTGACAGCATTTCTCAATCAATAAACAGTATATAAAATAATTAATGGTAATCTCTTTTGGTTAATTAATTATGATTAAGTCTGAGATAGTAGTAGAAATGGTTAATCAAAGGATCTAAATTAAACAAAACTTCAAGCACCAGCTATTGGTTAATACATTCGAATAGTGGATATATATTTCTCATCACGTGTGACAACCTACGTGGTTGTAAATGCAAAGATATATATAACACTAATATGTTAGTGCTAAGACATGTTTAATTTTGAAAATCAGACTGATTTGATCCTTAAATCTTTGAGATCACGTTTGGGACTTGGGATTAATTTTCGATCATCATGAATAAATTCTTTGTCGCACGTTGATATTTCAGAAAAAAAAAAAAAAAGAATATACTGATGGAAAGATATTATATTGTCACATGCATGTTTGGTGGTTGTTAGCACCTTTACTCTCAGATAGTTGACCATAAAAGTTTGAATCATATTGCATTATAATTATCTCCTTTTAATAATATATATAATTATCTCCTTTTAATAATATGTAGTAATATAGAACGAAGTTAGGATTCTTAGCGAGGGGCTCAATTAAAATATTTCTAAGACAACATAATTAAATATATTTAGGATCATGAACTAAAAATAAACTTAAACTAACATGTATCTATATACATCAAGTTTGATTATTACAGATTATAATTACAATGAATACTTATAGAAGTGGGTTGCTTGAGTTGGAAGGAATGTGTGTATAAGAGAATCAACAAAGCACAAATTTTCAAATTATTAACTGATTGATTGATGTAACTTTTCCAAATTCAATTTGTATTTAGCAGTAAAATAAATAAATAAATAAAGAGTCATGTTGTATGTTATTAAATTATAGAAACATCACATCTATATCTATATTATTATCTATATTTATACTAAGGAATAATCAAGAGTGACACATATCACTCTCTGGTTAATCCTATTTAATTATAATTTAATTTTCAATTAATTCATTTAGTATTTATAATCTATTATAATAGAACCTTTAATGAGATAATAATAATTGAATAATAATGTATTAATAACTATTCATAATCTATATCTATATATATATAAAAGCAGAATATTCTGCCAAAAATAACTGCAATAAATGTCTCATTTATTAAATATTTCCATTTTAAGAATCATTAATAACTTTCATTTTATATTTATTAACAAAAAAAATAATAATAATATTTAAGACATTTAATTTTATATTTATTGTATTTAAATTCAAAAGAAAAAATAATTAGATAAATCTATCTATATATTTCTATACTATAATAATAGAGGAAAAATTTGAGATATTTATAGAAATACAATTTTCCCAACAAAACGTGTCACTTCAACAATCTTTTTTTATTTTTTATTATTTAATCATTCCATTTATAATATAAATATTATATGAATTTATTCTTATTTTATTAATATTAATTAAGTTAATTTTTATTAAATAATTTCTTAACTACCAACAAAGGTATTGTCCAAACAATAATTTTAATAATAAACATTAATTTGTTGAGGGATGATTGATATTATATTTAATATAAATATAATTAATAAATATGTGTAACACTATTAAAGATGTGTGTATATACATATATGTATATATAATATGTATTTAGTGTGAAATTTTATGTCATCCTAAATATTTTTTAAATTAATATTTGTAAGTGTCCTGTGAACATATTTTTTTATTGCATTTTTTACTATTTAATTCATTTGATTTAATAATATAAATATTATATTAGTTTATTCTCATTTTATTGATCTTAATTAAATTAATTTGTATTGAATAATTTCTTAAATACAAACAATAGATATCCAAAAAATAATTTGAATAATAAATATCAATTTGCATAGGAATAATTTATATCATATTAACAAATAAATATAACACTATTGAAGATGTATGTATATACATATATGTATATATATAGTATGTATTTAGTCTAAATAATATGTCATCCTAAATATCTTTTAAATTATAAATATTTCATAATCGAATAAAATTTTCACCTTTTACTTTTCACTTAGGACTTCGTATATTTTATATGAGAGTGCACGTTTTGAATTTAGATGGCTCAACTAATTATTTAAATTATATGCTTAGTTCTAATTATATTGTCATCATCTTGATCACTACTACATTTCGATTTTGTCTTGAGCTTAAATTGTAATGATAAATGTCGTGCTATATCAATTAATTTACGTGATACTTATAATGAAATAATTATTTGTCATCTTCGATGTTAAGCGATATTAATTAAAAATATTATTCTAATTCAATTTGTTATAAAATAAAATGTTGAAAATATATAATTGACAATGCTTGCATTAAGTTCCTATATAAAATTTCAAATTTTATTGTTTGTTGTTTCTATATATACATACTCACATACATGTGTTTAATTTAAATAATTGAATTTGATTTTAATTCATAATTTTTTTTAGTTTTTTTAGTATATTTGATTTAAGTGACTTACGATATTAGTTTGTAACACAAATGATAAAAAAATGTTTCAACTAGAATCATTGTGCATAAAGAAGTTTTATAAAAACTTACAAACTTTACATGTTAAATTTCCAATCTTGATTTGAAGATCATGATTGATACTTTGTTTTTAGTATTAATCATAGATAAATATATTATATTGTCTTCTATATACTAAAATTACTTATATTATATTATCAAATAATTAATATTTGCCAACGTTATATCACAGAACGCACATCGTGCGGGTGTGAGTACTAGTTCAAACTAATAGTGATTACATCTCCAAGTTCGTTTAATTTTATGCTTACATCTTCTTATTTTTTTATTGATAATTCCGCTTCTCGAAATGCTGGAAGATCTATATATTAACAATGATAAATTGAAACTTATTATTGTTTCTATATTTGTTGGCAGTGGCGGATCCAGGATTTGAAAGATGGGGGTGCGAACGAATAATTAAATATATAACAGAAAAACATTATACGTAAAAGTTGTTCAACTAAAATGTGCAAATACATACTTGATAAGCAAATACACTAACTGATAAGTGACATGCTTGTTTGTTTCTATTAGCTTCTTCGAAAGAGCATCAAGATCAAGTAAATCTTGAAACCTATCATCCTTTTACATATTTTCAATGAATATGTCGAGATTTCATTCAAGAGTCATCAAATCAATACTTGAAAACTCGAATTGATAAAATGTGGCAAGTTTGAGTATTTTTTCTATGTCAAAAGAAGAGGAACAATCTTTGAGATTTAAACCACACCATGAGAATACAATACATGAAATATATAACTTCAATTACATACGAAATTAAAACTATAATATCAACCCAAATCATGAACTCATTGAAATCACAACACAAATATCATAAAATCAATACATTTCATACATATTTATGAAAATACACAAACCCTAATGTATAAACAAATAGTTGAATCAATTAATGAATATGAATAATGATATTCAAACCTTAATAAATACAATATATAATGTATTGTATAATGGCAAAATAGGGTAGAATGTAAATGAATATATATATATATATATATATAATAAATGGTTATTATATATATAATAAATGGCAAAATTGTAATTATGTAAATGGTTAGGGGTATATTAGTAAATATATAAAAAAATATTTTTCAGGGGGTGCACTTGTACCCCATGGTCTCATGTAGATCCTCCCCTGTTCGTTGGTGTGCATTTTTTTCAACATTTTAGATGGACAAAGGAAGATATGAAAACTTTGATCTACATACACAACTTTTTGAAATTTTATTAAATAAAAATATTTAATTTTCAAGGGACCAATTTTCTCTAGTTTCCCAAAATGTAAAGGTTGGCCTTGCAAGTTCCTTTAGATAATGAGTACATAGAATATTGAATTTTTGTTCGAATTAAAGTAAATAGTATAAATTTATGCCATACACATATATAGTTTGATGAAAATGAGTAGAATTAAGATACAATAAACATAAAGAAAAGGTTGGATAAAAGAAGTGAATGATAAAGGTGGCGTCGTGTGTTAGCGACGGCGGAGGAGAGGGTGCCGGCGTGTGAAGAAACAGCGGCATCTAATAAGTGCTCACATTCACCCGGATTACCGGCTATTGCCGGTTAATTTCCATCTACCCACAAACACCTCTATTACATCATTTCCTATTTTAATTACTTACATATCATACTCTAATTATGCACTATTACTACTAATTATAATTAACTTCTCTTTTTCAAGATTTGGAAACACACCAATTTTGATCAACAACTATCTTAACTTCCGGGATTACAACTAAGTGGCCACTATAATTTTTATTAATCCTCTTGTTTTTTTTTTTCTTTCATTTGTTGAGTCTTACATCACATGTCATTGCTAAAATCATTGCTTTCCTGAATGTCATTTTTTTTCTCTCACGATATTAAAGAAGGGGATAATAAGACTGATTTATGCTTATTTAAGTGTGACTATTATTGTAACTTGATTTTCTAGTCTTTATTCTATTCCTTCCTCTCCATCTAGCTTATGAAAAAAAAGTGCAATTATTATTGGTAATATTTCAATACTAATTTTATATCATTTAATTTGAGAGATTAAATGATAGACAATTTTTTTAAGGATATGGACAGATGTTCTTCGAAATTCTATAACAAAATTAGTATTCGGACAACTTATCTACTAAAAAAAAAAAAAACAGTTATTTTTTAACGGGATAGGTAACATGAGATTCTATATGTATAAGAGATAATGTATTAAAAGGAGTTCACTAGAAGCTTCGGGTCTCAAACACACTGAAATTGAATTAGGTTGAATTTGGAGTTATTTGAGGAGATGTCAATTGAATTGAAAAGGGATATAATATGAGAGTATAGAGAGTGGTGGTAATGAAATGGTGAAAAAAGCATGGTACAAAGAAAGTGTAGTAGAAAGATGAATATGAATGTGAAAAAGGGAGAGAGGGGCAAATAAGATGAAGAGCATGAAAGTGTTGTGTGTAGGTGAGTCATAAAAGAAAACTCCAAATCACAAAACCAAATTGCCACAAAGTCCCATCCATATTCACAATCAAGCCATCCATCCATTTTGCTTTCTTCTTTTTTTTTGTACTTCCAAAACTCTACAACTAACGTGGGCCCCACATCCCTCCTTCCCTTTCACCCCTCTATATAAACCTCACTTCTCCCTCTCCCTCTCGCCCCAACCCAACCCAAACCCATCCATCCTCTCTCTCTCAAAACACACACACACACACACACACAAACATCATCATCATCATATCATGCCTGAGGCACCCAAGCAAACTCCAAAGGCCACAGATTCCAGTGTGGCTGAGACCAACAAGAAGAAGCTGGAATTCATCGAAGAAGTGACCAAAAACGCTGACGATGTCCAGAAACGTGTCCTGGCAGAAATCCTGTCGAGAAATGCGGATGTTGAGTACCTGAAAAGGTACAACCTCAAGGGCCACACTGATCGAGAAACCTTCAAGAAAACCATGCCCGTCATCTCCTACGAAGAAATCCTCCCTGATATCAACCGCATAGCCAACGGCGACACCTCCCCCATTCTCTGCTCCAACCCCATCTCCGAGTTCTTGACAAGGTACACACACACACACTCTCTCTCATTACCAATCCCTGCATGTTAGGACAACAAACTCAAATCATTTGGCTGCTGCAGTTCAGGGACTTCCGGAGGAGAGAGAAAGATGATGCCGACGACTGAAGAAGAACTGGGCAGAAGATGCCTGCTGTACAGCCTTCTAATGCCGGTGATGAGCCAGTTCGTGGGTGGGTTGGACAAGGGCAAAGGGATGTACTTCTTGTTCATCAAATGTGAGAGCCAAACCCCGAGTGGCCTCCTCGCTCGCCCTGTTTTAACCAGCTATTACAAGAGCTCTCACTTCAAGGACAGGCCATTCGACCCCTACACCAACTACACCAGCCCAAACGAGGCCATTCTCTGCCCTGATTCCTACCAGAGCATGTACTCCCAGATGCTCTGTGGCCTCTGCCACAACAAGGACGTCCTCCGGGTCGGGGCGGTCTTCGCCTCCGGGTTCATCAGGGCCATCCGTTTCTTGGAGAAGCACTGGGCCCTACTCTGCCACGACATCCGGACCGGCACTCTCAACCCCCTCATCACAGACCCCTCTGTTAAGGAGGCCCTCATCCGGGTCCTCAAACCCGACCCGAAACTGGCGGAGTTCATCGAGTCGGAATGTGGGAAGGAGTCGTGGCAGGGGATTATTACCAGGTTGTGGCCTAACACCAAGTACATAGATGTTATTGTGACTGGGACCATGTCTCAGTATATTCCAACTCTTGATTACTACAGCAATGCCCTACCCATTGTCTGCACCATGTATGCTTCCTCTGAGTGCTATTTTGGCCTCAATCTCAACCCTCTTTGCAAGCCCAGTGACGTCTCCTACACCCTCATTCCCACCATGGCTTACTTCGAGTTCTTGCCCCTTCAACGCAACATTAATGGCCTCACTGAGCAGCAGGAACTCGTCGACCTCGTTGACGTCAAGCTTGGACAGGAATACGAGCTCGTCGTCACCACCTATGCTGGTATGCTCAATTTCTCATCGTCCCATCCTACAATTCTATGCCTACTATTACTGATATTGATTCAATATTCATGCAGGGCTATATCGTTACAGAGTTGGGGATGTGCTCAAAGTGGCTGGATTCAAGAACAATGCCCCACAATTCAACTTCATATGCAGGAAAAACGTGGTCTTGAGCATCGACTCCGATAAAACCGACGAGGTGGAGCTCCAGAACGCCGTCAAGAACGCCGTCACCCATCTCATGCCCTTCGACGCCCGTCTCACCGAGTACACAAGCTACGCCGACACGTCAGCAATTCCGGGGCACTACGTCCTCTACTGGGAGCTGAGCCAGAGCGGCTCAATCCCGATTCCGCCGTCTGTGTACGAGGACTGTTGCCTCGCCATAGAAGAGTCTCTGAACTCAGTTTACAGACAGAACCGGGCCTACGAGGCGATCGGGCCGCTGGAGATCAAGATAGTGGAAAACGGAACGTTCGATAAGCTGATGGACTATGCGATAAGCCTGGGAGCATCAATCAACCAGTACAAGACACCAAGGTGTGTCAAGTTTACCCCCATTGTTGAGCTCTTGAACTCCAGGGTTGTGTCCAGTTTCTTCAGCCCAAAGTGCCCAAAGTGGAGTGCTTCCACCCACAAGCAATGGAGCAATAACAACATGAATTGAGTGGTGGGTGCCAATTAAATACTTCTGTTGCTAAAAATGAAGGAAATCAAGAACTGTTTTTTGTCAACATTTTAGTGTTAGGACTTCATTCCC
The DNA here is from genome assembly GCA_005771605.1 of Scutellaria baicalensis. NCBI lineage: Eukaryota > Viridiplantae > Streptophyta > Magnoliopsida > Lamiales > Lamiaceae > Scutellaria > Scutellaria baicalensis. The sequence continues at coordinate 13,454,154 of CM016724.1, read as the reverse complement.
CTCCTCCTCCTCCTACTTAGGTTAACCAATCATTTTTATGCTTTTAACTGTTGTTTATTATGGTAGAATATTAGTTCTGTAAAAATCAAAAAAAAAAAAAAAAACACTTCCTATTTTAAGGAAGGGTTTCTTTCTTTCTTTTTAATGTGCATCTAATTAGTTTAATTTCTCTTATTTTACCATAGAGTTTGTTCGACCAAGTAACATTTGTTTTTCCATGTTTCTAATTATAACCAATGACAACCAGTAAAGTGATTACAAAATATAAAAGAAAACAACCAGTAAAGTGAATTTTTTTTATTTAAAAATATTATATTACTATTAATAGACTTAAATAAAATTTTATATAAGGATATACAATCTATATTAAATTTAAAAAAATCTAATAAATTAAATTCCTTATATAATAGAGTCCTACTTATAATAGAATTCTATATGATTTTAATTTAGAATTCTAATGTAAAATTATTTAAATATAAAAACCACAAATTACAATTATAACCTTAAATAAAATCTTTTATAAGGATATATTAGGAAATCCATATTTTGTAAGAAGTATTCATACTTTTATATAGGTAATAAATATATATGACTAGATTTGCTAATTGAATTCACTGTGGTAATTGAGTTTCATAGTTTACACTTGGTCCAATTTATTTTCGAACCATCACCTTATACTGCCAATTACAGATCAATCGACATATAAATGAAACTTAGTGATATATACACACACTGACTGACAACTACTAATTGGAAAGCAACTATCATATATAATTTACCTAGCTAGTTTATTACATGATATGTTTACATAATCTTGTATTCTTGTTTTATCATTATATTAAGTTGTTCATTCCAATTTCATCAATGTCTACACATAGGAGATGGAAGCACACAACTAAAGTGCCAACAAACACAAGTCTACATAAAATGACAGTATCCTCATCATAATTAACAGTAACATGTTCAAGTGCAAAAGTTTGATTGGCAGCAATTATCAAGATATTCATGTCTGACATAGATTGCCGTGGAAATACATTTGATTACCCAATTTGACAAGTCAATGAACTTGTTTACCATTTTTTAAGTTACTTTTTTACCAAATTTGAGGGCGAAATATCAATAATGTCCTCAACTTAAGTTTATATTTACATAAACCATAAATATATCAGCATATCATGAACACGATATTATATTCCGTGATCACGACATGTTGAACTTTTTGCATTTCGTTAACACGATATTATATTCCGTGTTCACGACATGTGAACCTTTCTGCATTTCGTGAACACGATATTATATTCCATGTTCACGACATGTGAACCTTTCTGCATTTCGTGAACACGATATTATATTATGTGTTCACGACATGTTGAACCTTGCTGCATTTCGTGAATATGATATTATATTCCGTGTTCACGACATGTTCACCTTATCTGAAAATTTGACTCGAGTCCAGGAAACTTGACACGAGTCCAGAATATTTTCTAAACTTTTCTTACGTAAATATAACTTAAGTTAAGGGTATTATGGACATTGCACTACCCAAATTGGGTAAAAAAGTTACTTCCCCGAAAAATGGGTAGATAAGTTCCTTACTTATGAAAATTAGTACTTTGGAAATTGCCCCTACATTGTTCACTCTATTTTAATAAATCAATCTCTTAACAATCTCTTAATTGGCACTGAATATTGATTTGTTAGTTATTAAGAACACTAGTATTTCACCCGTGCGTTGCACGAAATAAAAATATTTGAATAACATAATTATTTAGTTTGATATGTTGAAAATATTGTATGTTTAATAATTAAGTTGTGGTATATAAAAATATTTGAATTAAACTGAATGAACAATACAATTTATATATCTTCAATTTTTTCATTAATTAAGATTAACATGAATATTGAAAAATATTATAATTTTACAGAATAATGTAAGACTATTTGAACAAAATAATATAAAAACAAAAGTGGGAAGTAATTGACAGAATAAATTAAAATTTATAAACTACAAATTTTGAAAAACTTCTTTATATACAACATTTGTAGTAATTTTCAGTTACAGAAGATTGGTCACACTTAGGACAGAAGAAAACACACCAGATTTATCAATAAATTTCTTTGAACATCGATTGCATGAAAAATACCAACAATCATCATCATTAACAACTGCAACAATCTTTCAATAAATCCAATAACGTCAAACCTAAATTAACATAACTTATAGTTTGACTTTCTTACATCAATAAAAGATATAAAAGATATCATTTAATCATCCAATATAATATATAATTTGAATTAAAAGGAAGATATCAAACGAATGAAAATTAATAAAAATAATTCATGTTGTTCGATGAATAGCAGAATTAAAGGAATAATTCATCCAGCTTCCACTTTCCATGTTATTAAAGGAATGGCAAAATAAAATTTAAAATTAATAAACAAAAAGGACAAATAATTCATGAATGAAATAATTAACACTAACTAAAGACTAACCTACGTGCTATCCAACTTATTAAAGGATTGATAGAATGTGAATTTAAATTAATTAAGATATGTCGTTCGATTGTTTAAAATTAATTAAATATAAAAAATATTATAAATCATATAATTAAATATATAAAATATTATAAATCATGCATATTGATAAACTAACCTCACAAATTAACATGAAACGAAGAATATGTACTCTAAATCTTCAAGAACAATATCCATAAGTCGTTTTGGACCATCCTAGCTCCTTGATTTGAGGTGGTTGAATGAAAACTAATCTTCCAATAACATCTTTATACAAACAACAAATGGTTAAAATAGTCAATGAAAAACAATGCATAATATTTTTATTTGAAAGTGCATAAAAAAATAATAATTGTCCTACCAAACAAATGACTTTCATCAATTTGATTAGACAATATTTTAGTAAATGACTTAAAATCATAGAGGGTTGAAGGAAATGTGTCATCTTCAATCTCATGTACTTTTGTCTTACGATAGAAATTAAATTTATATTTGTGCATGGTTGTCTTATATTTAAAACTGTTATCTGCCACTATGAATCAGAAACAATGTAAATACCTCACTCATTTAACATTTCGGTGAACTTCTCAATATAAGGACAACAGATTGATTCATGAATTGTTGAGCCTTGCAATATTATGATCAAATATTATATCATATATGAAAAAAAGGTAATATATTAGTAAAATAATTGTCTTAATACTACCTCTCCGGCTCTCTGTCATGAAAAATGGTCTCGCAACTAAAGGTACCACCATGATTTCCATAACCTGAAATCTCATAAGCTCTCACTAATCGAATTTTTAAAGCTCAAAGAGTTTTTGAAGTATTTACATCATTCACCATGTTGAATACAAGAACTATGATGATGAGAGAAGACGCGTGATAGAAAACATAGAAGAGAAAACACATAAAAGAAAAGAACGTGATAGAATGAAGAAACCGTCTCTTCAATCTTATATCATATGTATATTCATTGGATGATAATTTTTGGAAAAAAATATTTTGAGTAAATTATTGATTGATTTATTAATTAATTTGAATTTGAATTAATTAGAATTGTATACAAATATGGTATTTATATTCCAAATTAATAATATGGTATTTATATAACAAATACATAAAATTTATGGTAATTAACAAATTAAATGTGGGAGACGAATTATCATGTACGCAAGTGTTGAACTTCAAAATGGATTTCCATAGGTGATATAATTACCATATATACAAATTCAATTCAATTAGTAAAGTGATTGTATAAAGCTTAATTCATTTTAATTATTTTACATACAAATTGATAAATATGTACAAAATTTAATAGAGCAAATGGGCCGAATTACACAAAATTTTTTAAGGATTTGACTTTTCTAACATTGTATATAAGGAAATGTACTTTTCTACCACAAAATATAACAAAGTTACCTTTTCTACACTATTTTGACTCGGTCATGGAAAAATCATTAAGTAATGATTGCTTGATGATATATTCAATTTTATTTATACTTATTTAACAATTGTTTTATCCAAATACTGTAATTACAAATTTATTTGCTCTTTTTATTTATTCTCTTGTATTTATAGTTATTTAACAATTGTTTTATCCGACAACTGTAATTAGTAATTTTTATAATTTCTAATTCATAAATTATGGTTCGATTAATTAGTACGAGAACCACTATAATATGTTAATCGAAGCAAAATAATTTATACTTAATTTAATAGAAATACTGAATATAATTTAGGTGGTTCGAGTGGCTCGATCACTAGTTCAAAAAATCAAAAATTTCCAAAGTGATCGAACCACTATGTGAAATTCATAGTGGTTCGATCACTAGTTCAAAAAATCAAAAATTTCCAAAGTGATCGAACCACTATGTGAAATTCATAGTGGTTCGATCACTATTGTAAAAATCAAAAATTGAAGTAGTGATCGAACCACTATGTGTTTCACATAGTGGTTCGATCACTATTGAAAAAAACCAAAATTTTCCAAAGTGATCGAACCACTATGTCAAATTCATAGTGGTTCGATCACTATTGAAAAAAATCAAAATTTTCCAAAGTGATCGAACCACTATGTCAAATTCATAGTGGTTCGATCACTAGTGTGAAAACCAATTTTTCTAAGCATATACATATGTACTTATACAACTGTGTTTCAAGGTCGCGCCAAATACGTAGGGCACCTCCTCTTCGTATGTGAATCAGAACCGCACAATGAACATGTCTTTTTTTTCCTCCTCGTAGGTACGTGACCACTATTGATAGGATCATCCTCCTCAAGCTCATCCAAAATAGGGTGTGAACTTTCGGGAATGTACTCCGTACAGGTAGCCCTATTGTGACCAGCTCTTCCACATCGTCCGCATGTCCCACTCCTTCGAGGACGTCCAGTAGAATGTTCACCCGTAGAAGGTATACGGGTACTTTTAGGTCGACCGGCCTGTCTTGGATTCTCTGGAGCCGTACACAGTTGTAGATGAACGACATCGTGTTGTTTCCAGTATTGTGGCTCTTGTACAGGCATAACCTCGGCGGCCCACATTCCCCTCAACCATCCGGTCATGTAATAAGGCGACACGTAATTGATCACCGACCGTTTCGTAAAACTGTGAAACCAAACAAAAATCAAGAGATGGGATGGGCGAGAGAATTGTAGTCAAAGATCAAAAAGTGGACTGACCTGATGGCAGCACATGCGTGTGAGCAAGGAATTAACTCGCTTTGGAACTCCCAACATGTGCACATACGGTGGTCCAAGTCCACCACATGGAGTTTACCATTAGAAACAACCTTGAATTTATTTCCCCCAAGTTCAGAGACATCCATTTGTCGACCAAGCCGCTGCCGCTCGATTAACTTGTCGTGAACGTTCTTCGTCAGAGGGTGATCCCTTTCGTCCGCCGTTTGTCTCCGTTTGACAAACCATTTTTCCATAATCCGTCGAGCAGCCTCTAGGAAGGAACAAACGGGCAACTTTCTTACCCAAACGAGGCGTGCATTCCAAACCTCCGCGGCATTCGACGTCATGAAACTGTATCGTCGTACTGGACATTTTACGCGTGACCACCTCGTTTCTTGGGCGTTCTGCAATGTATTGATTGCACCCATCATCAGACTGTCACGTAGGGCTGACATGTACCTGTTTAAAAAAACAAAGAACACTTTACGTCAATTTGTTATTTATGAATACGTAGTGCAAATAATTATATGGGGATAAACTTACCCATCGAACTCATTTGGATCATAACAGTATGCAGCTCTTTGGAACAGATTGACCAAATGCGACCCATGTTTGGCCAAATGTTGTCTAATATGGTAACAACATAGTCCATGCGTGGCCTCAGGGAAGTTCTCATGTATCGCATTACTTATGCTTGCGTGTTGATCAGAAACGATGAGTAGGTCGTCAGGGCATCCGAATGCTTCCCTAACATGCTTCATGAACCAAGACCATGACTCATCATTCTCGATGTTTCCAATTCCAACTACAAGGGGGAAAATTTGGTCGTTCCCATCTTTTGTCACCGCGACAAAGCCAATTCCTCTGTATGAGTCTTTCAAATGACAACCGTCAACAACTATAACCGGACGACCGTAATTTCGAAATCCAATGATTGAGGCAGCCAGGGCAAAAAACACGAACTTGAATTTACCGAACGAGTGTGTTTCCAATGCAGTGTAAGTTCCAGGATTGGCATCCACCAACTCGAGCAAATACAATGGGAGCAAGCAAAATGACTGTTTCGGATCGCCATACGCCTTGTACATAGCGTGACGTTTCGCCCTTCTTGCGACTTTGAGGCTGAGGTTCAGGCCGTATCGTTGACCCATTTCTTGAATCATAGCCCTCGGCACAAGATTGGAATTTTCTTTTCTGGCTTGCTCGACGTAGTATTCACCGATCACCGAGGAAGGGATTCTGCGGGATGCGCGGGTGTTTAAGTCATGCTGACAACTATGCGGCACTACAGCCTTGGAGATTTTCCATATCCCGTGCTTGGAAGATGAATTAAGTACGAATCGACATCCGTCGTGGTTGCATTTCACATTCCACATGTGCTTATCCGAATATAGGACCCGATATTCAACTTGATTCACCAAATGGTACATCCCGACTGCATTTTTTAAATCGGATTTACTGTTATACACCGAGCCTTTTTGAAGTCCATGAGGGACATGTAAAATCTCCCCGGATTCTGGCTCGTCAAATCCGTCCATATCGGGAACATACCATTCCGGCTGCATTGTGTACTCACAAAATTCCGCAAACGCCTCGCGCTGCTCATCATCCAACGATGCGTCAACATCTTCGTCTAAGGTAAAGCCGTCTTCTCTATCTGATGTCAAAATGTGGACATTACAATTAATAGATTGTGATTGGGGAATTCAGATAACTCTGCACTCACATATCCGTTATGTAAAAGTAATTACCTGCTTCAACGTCCAAATCAGCGGAATTTCTGTGTTCTCCATGGTCCGGTTCACCTTCGTCAAAAAAGGCAGCAGGACTATTCAGGTCGAGAAACTGAAAATTATTGTCTCTCCCCCATGATGATGACCGGTGTGCCCAACGCTCATTCGAAGACGTACCGGCTTCAGTGGTTTGATTCCGACAGGCCAAATCCCATTTCGAAAGGAATTCTTCGTCGTTATGGAGTCCAGTAGGGACAGGTACAGGGCTGAATTCATGTACAGTGTTCACATTATAGGTTGAAGGACTTCCAAAGTCGAACGGAAACCAGGAAGGGTGAGAACTTTGATTTTCATGCTCATCCAGTGAAGCTTGCTGATCCTGATAGGACGATCCCGCGGATACTCCAAGATCAACCCTGGTCAACGAAACAAAAACAACCAAAAGAGAGTCATCTGAATAAAAAACCTCTTCTAAATCAGAATCAGTCTTGATTTTCTTTTTTTTCAATCTCCCGTTACAGTCAGTTAGCGCATGAATCACATATCCCCAATAATTTAAGTCGGCAAGCACGATCCCATGAATCGAGGTCAATAAATCCATGTACGTGAGTCTTGGAAGACTGATCAACTCTTGGGACCCATTTACGTACTGAATACCTTCCCAATGACCTCAGAACGAAACCACCACCGAATAAGACATTTTCGATAATATGATCTGAAAATGTATCCAAATTAGAATATTTAAAACATTCGATATAAAAAACCAAAGAGAGATAACTTACTTGATAATTCTTCAAATACTTCAAATTCTTCACACTACTATCACTCACGATTTTGTGCTATTAGTGTTGGAAACTCATTCTCACTTAAATAGATGAGTTTTGAGCAACCCGTGAATGAATGTTCAAATCAACATTAATTCTACCACGTGAACATCTTGACTATGGATTGAAAATTAATTCCAAATAAACTGTGACAACAAACATCTGAACATTTACTGTGAAAAGTGAAAATTAAAGTGAATAATACTGTTAATTACTAGAAAACAAAATTTATATGTCGGTAACCTGAGAAATAAGTTTAAAACACTATTATTCGAACCACTATGAATTTCACAAAGTGGTTCGATCACTTTGGAAATTTCTGATTTTTTGAAGTAGTGATCGAACCACTATGAATTTCACAAAGTGGTTCGATCACTTTGGAAATTTTCGATTTTTTGAAGTAGTGATCGAACCACTATGAATTTCACATAGTGGTTCGATCAATTTGGAAATTTTCGATTTTTTGAAGTAGTGATCGAACCACTATGAATTTCACAAAGTGGTTCGATCACTTTGGAAATTTATGATTTTTTGAAGTAGTGATCGAACCACTATGAATTTCACAAAGTGGTTCGATCACTTTGGAAATTTTTGATTTTTTGAAGTAGTGATCGAACCACTATGAATTTCACAAAGTGGTTCGATCATTTTTGAAATTTTCGATTTTTTGAAGTAGTGATCGAACCACTATGAATTTCACATAGTGGTTCGATCAATTTGGAAATTTTCGATTTTTTGAAGTAGTGATCGAACCACTATGAATTTCACAAAGTGGTTCGATCACTTTGGAAATTTATGATTTTTTGAAGTAGTGATCGAACCACTATGAATTTCACAAAGTGGTTCGATCACTTTGGAAATTTTTGATTTTTTGAAGTAGTGATCGAACCACTATGAATTTCTCAAAGTGGTTCGATCATTTTGGAAATTTTCGATTTTTTGAAGTAGTGATCGAACCACTATGAATTTCACAAAGTGGTTCGATCATTTTTGAAATTTTCGATTTTTTGAAGTAGTGATCGAACCACTATGAATTTCACATAGTGGTTCGATCAATTTGGAAATTTTCGATTTTTTGAAGTAGTGATCGAACCACTATGCAGCTGTCACAGGATCAACTGCAGGTACACTCTCTGACGGCCATGGAGGCCATTCATGATGTGGCCTAGGCAACTGATACCAAGCTGGCTCTGTGGATGATCCGGACGGATAGAACATCTCGTGATAAGAAGTCCTTGGGGGACTTTGATGCCCGTATCCGAAGAAGCTATCAACGTACGTCTCTAACCGCTGAGCTTCTGAGTCCACGTACTCCCGGAGTTGCCTCTGCTGCTCCTCGAAGGCCCTACTCTGCTCGTCGTAACGAAGGGCCTCGGCATCCACGTACTCCCGTAAGGCCCTATTCTGCTCGTCTAATCTACGGGCCTCGGCATCCATGTACTCCCGTAAGGCCCTAGCCTCCTCGTCACTGCGTAGGGCCTCTGAGTCCACATGCTCCCGGAGTTGCTGCAACTGAGTACTGACCTGGTCAATTCTCTCATCAACATAACCGGTCATCCGAGGAAACCAGGAATCGGGAGCAGACTCAGGCTGTGGAGGATCAGCTGCAACTGGGATGTCGGGCTGGGCCCTTGGCCTTCTGGAAGCACGAGCAGGCCTCGAAGTGGATGCACGAGCAGGCCTCGAAGTGGATGGACGATCGGAGTCGGGCTCAGCCTCTGACTCCACGGGGTGCGTAGCTCGTCCAGATTGTGTTCGCCGACGAGCCACTGCACCACGTAGTGGACCATAACGAGGTGGAGGGGGCTGAACGCCTGTAAATATGTCACCGTCGACACCCATCATGTACGGCTTCACCCACTCCTCTGGTGTCGCATCAAGGGACTCGAAGCACTGAATACCCTATTTTACAAGTCCCCAATTTCAGGTTATATTTGATCAAAGAAGATTAAAGAACAAACGAAAGAGTCTAGTGTAAGAAGACAAGGGTGATGCAAATACCTGACCGTCCAGCATGGTCGACAGATCAATCTCCGCCACCTTGAGGGACCACTTCAAACACCGAGGCATGGACAGGGGCGTATCCAACCGGCGCCCGGCGAAGGTGGACGTGAATGGGATCGCCTCAAGTGCCCATATCTGTAATTTTTTACAGGACGTAATTTATATGTTATTGAAAAAATTGAAAAACTTATGAATTAATGTAGATGAAATGAACACTATGAAATTTACCAGTAGGGCTGTCGAGAATCCATAGAAGTGGTACTTCCACTGTGTAGTACGTCCATGTGGGAATTCAGTGGGAACCTTGTCAATGTACCTTAACAGGTTCAGATATGAGAACTTGCCCCATGGGAAATTCTCCCACTGCTCATCATCCTCGACAAGAACCCACACCCAGGGCTCCACGACAGACTTGCCCGCATCCACGCCCATAAGTATGCACTGCAGTATCAGGATCTTCGCAATCCTGATACTGTCCTGTCGAGAATGTCTCAACTCCCCCTGGGTGAATTGTTCTAGTAGCTCGTTCACCTTCACTCTTGACGAACCACCGTGAACTCTATAATAGAGTGAGTCCTCGTCTGGATGGTGGACTGCCGAAGGATTAAAATCGGAAATGCCGAAACGCAACCCAGTAACCAGTGCGAACTCCCTCTTCGAGAACCGGCACAGGCGACGGTCTCGGCCAATATGGAACCATCGCTCATCAGCTGGAACGGGTCCCTTATGCACCTGGCGTGTCATAAGGGCATGTAGAAACTGCTTGCTGATCGTCCTTTCGGTTTCCCACAGCAGGAAGTGTCCAAAACACGTCCCCTGAAACTCCTGCACACAGTCCGGTCCTATGCTACGCAATTCTGCCTTGATCTCATCAATGAGGCTCAGACGAACATAGCCGACTACGTAGGCTATAGTACCCTGTAAAGCCTCGCGTACCCATACCGGCTCGTACTGTATATCATTAAAATTCAATCAATATACATTAAAGTAAATTAAAATATATACATTTGCAATTTTCAACATTCAACAACAATTCAACATTTGCAATTTTCAACATTCAACAATTCAAACACCCAAACTTTTGCAACAAGAATCGGCAATTTTCAATTCGAATCAAGAACAATAGTGCAAAAAATTTAAAACAAATAATGAACAATTCGAATCAAGAAACCCGTATCTAAATCAAAAAATTCAAAACGTGCAAAAAAACAATAAAGCCTAATTGCAATCATTACTCAACAAATTAAACAATTCAAAGCTATAAATCCCAACACCCAATTTGAAACATACTTCAACAAGTCAAACAATAGTGCAAAAAATTTAAACCAAATATTGAACAATTGGAATGAAGAAACCACACCCAATTCGAACCATACTTCAACAAGTCAAACAATAGTGCAAAAAATTTAAAACAAATATTGCACAATTCGAATCAAAAAAACAATAAAGCTATAAATCCCCAAGTGTTATGAATCAAAAATTCGAACCAAAAAACCAATAAAGCTATGACTCAAAATATTCGAACCAAAAAAACAATAAAGCCTAATTGCAATCATTACTCAACAAATTAAACAATTCAAAGCTATAAATCCCCAAGTGTTCGAACCATACTTCAACAACTCAAACAATGGTGCAAAAAATTTAAAACAATTGAACACATGGACCCTAAACCGAATGTATTCAAAAAAGCCAAAGTAATCAACAATAGTGCAAATCTATTCAAAAAATTCGAACCATAAAAACAATAAGAGGCCTAATTGCAATCATTAGTCAACAAATTAAACAATTCAAACACTATTCAAAAAATCTCAAAAAATTCGAACCATAAAAACAGTAAGAGGCCTAATTGCAATCATTAGTCAACAAATTAAACAATTCAAACACTATTCAAAAATTCTCAAAAATTCGAACCATAAAAACAATAAGAGGCCTAATTGCAATCATTAGTCAACAAATTAAACAATTCAAACACTATTCAAAAAATCTAAAAAATTCGAACCATACAAAACCATAAGAGGCTTAATTGCAATCATTAGTCAACAAATTAAACAATTCAAAGCTATAAACATCAAGTGGTTCGAACTATACTTCAACAAATCAAAGCAAAAGTGTAAATTGGAACATACCTCATCACCCATTGCTAAATCCCTTCAAGATTCAATCTTCTTGCCAAAAATCGATGGACTCACCAAAATGCAAAATTTAACACCTAAATACAAGTTCCAATTTTATTAAAACAAAAGACTTCAAAATAATTTAAACATTTTGAAGTATTAATCGAAAGACATGTACAAAAAAAAAAACTTACCAATGCACTTCAATGTTTGAAAGAGAGAAGAAGAGAGAAGAAATTTGAGAGGAAAATGGAGGATGGAGGCGCAAATGGGGGAGAAATAGTGCTAGGGTTTGTATTTATTTTGGGGTCAAAATGTAATAAGAGGAAAATGGAGGATGGAGGCGCAAATGGGGGTGAAATAGTGTTAGGGTTTGTATTTATTTTGGGGTCAAAATGTAATAAAATTTCTTTTTCAGGGGTCAAACTGAAAATATTCAAAAAACCATTTTTTTCCAAAGTGATCGAACCACTATGAATTTGACATAGTGGTTCGATCACTTTGGAAAAAAATGGTTTTTTACACTAGTGATCGAACCACTATGAATTTGACATAGTGGTTCGATCACTTTGAAAAATTTTGATTTTTTTCAATAGTGATCGAACCACTATGAATTTGACATAGTGGTTCGATCACTTTGAAAAATTTTGATTTTTTTCAATAGTGATCGAACCACTATGAATTTGACATAGTGGTTCGATCACTTTGGAAAATTTTGGTTTTTTACACTAGTGATCGAACCACTATGTGAAACACATAGTGGTTCGATCACTTTGGAAAATTTTTGATTTTTACACTAGTGATCGAACCACTATGAATTTCACATAGTGGTTCGATCACTTTGGAAATTTTTGATTTTTTTAACTAGTGATCGAACCACTATGAATTTCACATAGTGGTTCGATCACTTTGTAAATTTTTTATTTTTTGAACTAGTGATCGAGCCACTCGAACCACCTAAATTATATTCAGTATTTCTATTAAATTAAGTATAAATTATTTTGCTTCGATTAACATATTATAGTGGTTCTCGTACTAATTAATCGAACCATAATTTATGAATTAGAAATTATAAAAATTACTAATTACAGTTGTCGGATAAAACAATTGTTAAATAACTATAAATACAAGAGAATAAATAAAAAGAGCAAATAAATTTGTAATTACAGTATTTGGATAAAACAATTGTTAAATAAGTATAAATAAAATTGAATATATCATCAAGCAATCATTACTTAATGATTTTTCCATGACCGAGTCAAAATAGTGTAGAAAATGTCACTTTGTTATATTTTGTGGTAGAAAAGTACATTTCCTTATATACAATGTTAGAAAAGTCAAATTCTTAAAAAATTTTGTGTAATTTCGGCAGCCCTCTCAAATTTAATATATATATATATATTGATATTGATATGATATGGCTAGTGCATAATTATTGGAATGTAGTTGTATATTTAACGAAATCATTAAATTGATATCATATATCAAACTGTTCATATATATATATATATATATATAAATAATTGTCTACTTCATCAATTTATTTATGTGTGCATATGTTAAAATAATTATTGAAATCTAGTTATCTTTAATCTAGATATAGCTATAAAATAAAAGACGAGTTATTGCTTCTTAGTACATATTTTTTAATTTAAATAAATATGTTTTTAGAAATAAAGTTAAGTGAAACAAATAAGAAGTTAGCTTAAAATTACAAATTTCATTGTATCTATTTTATTTTAAAATAAAATAGATATTAATTAACATAAAATAAAATACATATATCTACTGAAATAAAATAAAATACACATATGTACTGAAATTTATTAATTAAATTTGATTCACCGTATAAACAAACATGTTTTAACCTTTTCTTTTTTCATATCAATTCCTTATATATATATATATATATATATATATATATATATAAAACTAACCTTATATATATATATATATATCCAAAAATTCTAAATATATTTATGGTACGAAATTTAAATATATAGTTTTCATCATTGTATACAATAATTAGTTTTAAAAATTAGTTTTCATCATTAGTGCATAATATATATATATATATATATATATATTATTATAACCCGTGCGATGAGAATATTATTGATTTACCCTTTGTTGCACTAATATATATTGATTTACCCATTAGTTGCACATATATATTTATATATATATATATATATATATATATATATTGATTTACCCATTAGTTGCACCATCTGAGTTTGACTTACCCATATTATAAATTCACAAATTGGAATCTAAATATGTTAAAAAATTGGATTTACCATAAACTTTCCATATATATATATATATATATATTGAATTATGATATTTATTTATTTATTTATTTATTTATTTATCTATTTATGAAATAAAAAAAACATTTCCAATTTTAGAAATATGTTTTGGGCGGGAAAATATTGATCTTACTTTTTTTAGAAACCATTGTGTTTATATATATATATATATAGATTAATTGCATATGAGTTATCTAATCTAATGAAATCATTTAATTTTTTTCTATATGATATGTATAATTACCATATATTTCACCTTATGTATATAATATTTTAGCAAACTTTAAATGCACAGATATAAATTTATCACATAGAATTTATATAACATAATAATTATAATTATAATTAATAATTACTGAGATTTGGACATGGAAATATTAAACAATCTTAAAGGTAATTAGATCATGTAATTATAATTAACTACTACATATGATTTCCTTATATATAAATATATTAAATATGACTTATATTTATTAAATAAAATAAAAAACATTTCCTAATTTGGCAATGTAGTTTTGGCGGGAAAATATTGTTATTACTTTTTTTAGAAACCATTGCGTTTTTATATATATAAAGATTTGTCATCTTCATCAAGGATATATGTCACTAAGTAATAAATGAGGAAAAAAATGTTTAATCACTTTCATATACTATATATTTTTCAACCTTTTATTTTGGAGTTGAATATCTACACTGATGCCTCTTCATAATATTTCGATCGTGCCAAATGTAATTCGAAAAATGTACATACCTAAGTGGAGGATTTCTCTCCACATCACCACAAACTTCCTCAACTCCTTTATGTTCCTGGGGCTGGTCTCTTTAATATTTAAAGATATTGAATTTCAATCACTCAAATTTAATTTGGGCACTTATCATGTTTCGAGGATACCAATTTCTACATCCTATATTAGTATAATATTCCCAAAGAATTAAATACTAGGGAAACTACCTACATTATGTTACAATGGCAATGAATACCTATTGTTGAAAGATTCAGCAGAAAATGGCAGGAAAAAAAGAAGAAGAGGTGGTCAGAAAATAATTAAGAAGAAAAGGAGACAAGGACAAAAGGGGGAAAAGGATATAACAGAATAGAAATAAAAGGAGAGAGAAAGATAATGAAATCAGATCCCTGTTCAGAATTTGTTCCCTTCTTTGCCTCTGCACAATTTTGGAATTTAAACATCCTTCCCTTTTTTTAAGTGAATTGTCAATTATACCCTGCATGCTGCACCCTCTCACCCACACAATAAGGAGAAAATATGATATAATGGTTTCTGATCCTCTATTAAAGCTGCTCTATTGCTTCCCATAAATTAAATGAAATAAAATAAATGAGAGTGCAAGTTTTGGATATTTACTATGTGTGATCACTAAATTAATTTAGATATAAATAAAAACTAAATTGAACTGACTCGAAATTTATTTAAAGTCCACACCTAATTAAGTAATATTTTTTATATTTTTTTATCCAAATATCAAATTGAAACTTTCTACAACATTCTTAAGATAATATAAAAGAAAGTATAACTATCTGGTAATATTAAAAGCTGGTTGGGAAAAAGCAGAATTTCAACTGTGTTTGACCTTTTTTAATTTAATTGTAAAGAAGTGTTATTATAGAATTCCAAGAAATAATTGTTTGTATAGTGCTAGCTAAAATTGTTTTTGTTCGCTACTTTCAAATTAAATGGGATATAAAATAATTATTATTTGAAATTTGTCCATAATGATGTCATCTATATATATACATGAGTGTTTTTATTAATTTCTTTAATTCTTATTTAGGATTTTTAAAATGACATTTATTTTGAAACGGACAAAGGGTTAGTGAAATACATTAGTTGTCTGATGAATGTAACTGCGTGCTACTTATGTCCCAAAATAAATGTCGTTTGAGACTTTTGCACATAAATTAATGAATATGACAAAAAGTCCAATCTACCCTTATTTAAGTTTAATTAATGAAACGTTCTGTTTAACACGTTTAATTTGTGATGAGTAAATAGAAGCATCTTCGGTATATTGTATGTAAATATGCCTTGAAATACGAAGATGACATTTATTTTGAAACAAATTTAATTTACTTGCTAAAACGACATTTATTCTGAGATAAGGTAATATTATTTAATTTGTTCAAGCATGATGGGCTGATGACTCATTGGCCTATCTATGTCGATTTTTTATTTGTAAGTGATCATGCTTTGCTTCGTATAATATATACTTTTATCCATATTGTCTCGAAAATAACTAAATCTTCGAAAAATGTATTTATGTAACCAACAGTATTCTTTATCATATTATCCTTTTAATTTTGTATAGCCTATTATATGATGGCTTACACGTTGGATCAGCTGTAAATCAAATCTCCAACATCAAATTGAGCAATTGTTTTCTTCTCGAATGAAGTTAAAAGTATGGAATGGTTTTCTGCTTAAAAAACATTGAGTTTATTCACACAAAATTAATATGAAAATAATCAATGCAAATTTCAAGAAATTACTATTCTCATCAGAGAATCAAATAATTGGAACTAAATTGATTCTAATAAATTAAATCAAAATTTAAAAAATATTACCATGAGAGAATCGAACAACAGAATACTTTAGATTCAAATTTGAATGATGAAATATCGTATCTAAATATGGATAATTATGATTACATTTGAATTACCATCGTGGTTAGACTAGGTAATTAGGGATGGGAACATATCAGTCTATTATTGGATTGGCTTAACTTGATCTATTTAGTAAATAGATCGGGTGTGGACCTTTTTATGAAAATAGGCAAGATGCGGACCTTAAACAAAGTCTACAAGGGTCTAATAGGTCGCCTTCTTTATAATTTATTACAAAAACAATATAATATATACATTTTATGGTTCTACACTTAAAAACTAAAAACCTTAATTTTATAAGTCTATAATTCATATATTCAAAAATTCAACACACACGTGTCACAAAGTAAACTATCCATTGTTCATTTTGTTAAAGTAATTTTCTAAATTTATTGTAGGCATATTATAGGCTTTAGGTCGGGTCACTACTAGAAATCACTCAAATTCCAACGGAACAATTCTGTTGGAATTTTGTGAAATACCGTTGGAATTTTACAAAATTCTATTGGAATTCTTCATTCCAACGGAAGTGGACCGTCGGAAAAGGGGCGTTGGAATTTAAATTCCGACCGAAATTCCAACAGAAAAACGATTCCAACGGTACTTTTCCGTTGGAATATACAATCACAAAAAAATTCCAACATTATTCCAACGGAATTTCCAATGGCGTTGAATTCCGTTGGAAATTCCGTTGGAAATTCTGTTGGAAATTCTATTGGAAATTCTGTTGGAAATTCCAACGGTTATTATTTTCGTTGGAATTTCTGTTGAAATTTGATTGTTTTCTAGTAGTGGGCTCATCCACAAAATAATCAGGCTCGAGCCAAAAAAAAAAAAAAAGAAGTCAATCATGTATAATAGGCTAGACTTTGACCTAATATTTATAATTTAAGCCAAAAGTGATCAAACACCCATTCTAATCTAGCATATTTTCATCCCTATAGTTAAACATAGAAGAATATATCAATAAATAAAGCAAATTTAAAAGAATAAACCTCTTACATGAGCGGCTCACGAATCTAGTTACATGAAATGAGTCATTCCACATTTTATATCCTACGATTCACAATTTATTTATAGGAAATGAGGTTTTTTCTCATATTAACTTGGAAAGTGGTGTGTAATTCATAAAATTATCTCATGAGAGTTTTTTCCCCCTTGTTTGCACATCTTTTTGATTCTTGTATCCTTCTTTCTCCTTGTTTTAAACCCTGCAAGCCCAAGTTTTAATTGCAGTGTCTTCTCTTATGATCTTTCGAAGTCTAGCTTCATTTTTCTCCTCTCATATATGATTTTATTTTTGAAAATTTGAAGGTAGTGTCAGTAAGAAAAATATAATGGAAATAATCATATGTGAAACTGTATCATATAAGTCTACTTAAATACAAAATTGACGAAAAAAATTGAGGTAGAAATAAAAGAAATGGGGGTATGAAACTTGAGAGTGAATTGATGGTGTGGCAATTGATGGGAGTGTGGGAAGAATAAGAAGATAGTGTATCATATAAGTCTACTTAAATACAAAATTGAGGAAAAAAATTAAGGTAGAAACAAAAGAAAGGGGGGTATGAAACTTGAGAATGAATTGATGGTGTGGCAATTGATGGGAGTGTGAGAAGAATAAGAAAATAGTGTATCATTTAAGTCTACTTAAATACAAAATTGAGGAAAAAAATTAAGGTAGAAACAAAAGAAAGGGGGGGGGGTATGAAAGTAGTTGATGGTGTGGCAATTGATGGGAGTGTGGGAAGAATAAGAAGACAGACAATCCAAATATCTATTGATTCCTTTGTCGGTGGAGCCCACATGGCCATGCAGCTGCACCTCCATATGAACGTAAAATCCGGGAAAAAAAAAACTATGCCAGGGGGTCCACCTCTCTAGTTCTGCCACGTGTCCGTTGACCCAACAATCAACATTGCAAACCGGTTTTTTTCCCTGGCGTGATAAACCGGGAACGGGCCCACAGAACTCGTGGCCACACTGAACACCAATCTACGTAACATATGGGTGAGCTTCTACATGAATAAAAACAAATTAAGAAGGGACTGTCACAAAAGTTAAATTGTTCAAAGTCAAAAATCTTTATTACGTGACTCTTTAATCTTAATTGCATCCAATTCAGATAAACTTTGTCTAAGGTGTGTGAATTTTCCACTAAAATTAGAAACTGTCAGATTTTTTATGGATTTATAGTATATCAACAGAATGAAATATTTGTTGTTAAAAATAGAACGTATATGTATGCTAATAAAATATGAGTTGAAGGTGTGGTTTTATCTTGGTTAAAAAATGATTTCCCAATTTGAAATTTCTTGATACTTACAGGACTTGAATGCGATTAATATTTAGGTGATTATTTTGTCCATAAACCCTCAATTACGGAATTAGTTTTGCAATTTTACCAAATAGATATTGCTTTATTTTATTTCCTATTTCTGTTGTGTAATATATGAGACAGGGTGGTCTCATTACGTATTTTAGTCACGTCTTCAGCGAAATCTCTAAGTTTGTTTATGAGGAGTCTGTCAATCAAATTGTCTCAGAGTCAATAATTGATTTCTTGTTAATCTGATAAAAAGATATTTGATTGATATTTTGAAAGCTAGTGATCACCCATACGTTGGTAAATTCATTTCTCAACCTTTTACACATTGTCGTCACACTATAGAAGTTGGTCATGGTCGCCACTTGATAGGTAGAAAATATATGCATTTAATTGTTGATTCAATTGGACTCTTATTATCTCTTATTTGATTGAATGCATTGTTTTCATACCTATTTGTGCTGTTGAACTCGAAATACTTCATATGTTATTTTCTTGATTAATGTAGGGATTTTTGAAGTGTTTTGGAGTTCATTGGACCGAGGCCCAAACGTAATGAAGATCAAGGAGAAGGCTCAACAGCTAAAAGAAGTCCAAATGTTGAAAAGGGATTAAATGGGCCTTTGCAAAGAAAAGCCCATTTAATTGAATTACTTAATCCCCAAGTTTGGAGAGATTGGGGGACGGCAGTTTATTGGGAGAGATTGGAGAGAGAGAACTTTTGGATACATTCTTATTTTGTTTTATTTTGCTTTTATGGATTTATCAACAACTTTGGTGGATCCAATCGAGATGACGATTGGCTAGTTCTTCAATTCCGGTTAGTAGGGATGTTTGAACCCAATTATCTTTTTATGTTTTAATTAATTTTGTTTCTCCCTCTCGATGTTTTGATTGGAATTGATTGTATTATCTGTGACGAATGATTTCAGTTATTGATGCTTGATTTAGATTGATCACCTAGGTTAAGTGTTTGATAATTGATTGCTAGAATCTTAAATCATGAATCCTAATTGTTGTGGTTTAATTTTCATTGGTAGTAAATTAGAGGTCGCGCATCTTTAGGGTAACACAATCCTAGATTATCAAATCGAGCTTGCGTATTTGGAGTCTAGTTCACCCTATCGTCTTGGTAATTAATGCGTTTGATGAATTAAATCTAGAGAGCTTATTCTAGGTTATTCAATTGAACAGGGTTAATTAGAGATCTTATCCTAATTTAACTAATCATAAGAGACGATTCGATTTAACAGAGCTTGTTGTTAGATTAGGGGTGATAATTCCATGACAAACTGAGAGAGGGGGTAACATTGATTAAGGCGTAATCGATATTGGGGGATAACTGAACTGTTAACTGGAATGTTTTTTATCACTTGATTTCTGTTTAGTTGTGATCTACATCTTTAGTATTTCTTAGATTAATTATCAATCAATCTGATAACCCCATATTCTTTTGTTTATTTGAGTTTAGACATAAGTAGACATAATTGAATTATCATTCCTCGTGGGATCGACTCCGACTTACCCTATCTACTAGTTAGTTGGGTTATGAAGGATTTTTATTTAATTTTATCGCGTCACGACAGCGCGGTCAAATTTGGCGCCGTTGCCGGGGAATGATTTAAATTAATTGTGTCATCTTTTGTCTTTTCCTGTTTTTGTTTTAAAAAAATAATTAAAAAAATTCGATTTTCTGAATTTTTTCTGAATTTTGGTCGAATTTCACTGTTTCCAAGTCTGCTCTGTTTTGCTCTGTTTTTCGCACTGGAAACCCAGTGCGACCCATCTCTTCCAGTGTCGAATTCTGCAAACTGTTTCATCGAATTAGTCTGATTTTCCTTGCTGAAAACTCGAATCTTCTCACTCGAATTTTGTGATTTCAGGTTGTGGATGCGCACTCGTTCTCAGGGTAATAAGGACTTGGAATTTTACCCTGAAATTACCCGGAGAGATCGAGTTCTAAGGCAACAAGCTAAGCGAGCTTTGGAGTTTACGCTACCACCTCCTGAATCTGATATCGGTGATTCCGAAGAAGAAGAAGGAGAAATGGCTGAAGAACGAACTTTGAGGGAGCTAGCAAATCCGAGCCTCACTCAACAACCCCTTTGCATCACTTTTCCTGAACTTCCTGATGCTATCAATTTTGAATTACGATCTGGTTTGATTCATTATTTACCCTCTTTCTTTGGTCTTGCAGGTGAGGATCCCCACAAACACTTGAAGGAATTTCACACCACCTGTTCAAGCATGAAACCATCAGGGGTGACGGAGGAGCAAATCAAACTTCGTGCATTTCCTTTCACTTTGAAAGATGGTGCAAAAGACTGGCTCCACTACCTTCCATCGGGGTCCATCACCACTTGGGATGAGATGCAACGTCAATTCTTGGAGCGGTATTTCCCTGCATCTCGAGCTGCTCATATTCGAAGGGAGATATGTGGAGCCCGACAAAGGAAGGGAGAAACCTTGTATGATTATTGGGATCGTTTCACAAAGTTGGAAGCTAGTTGTCCACATCATCAACTTTCTGAGCAATTGCTGATTCAATATTTCTATGAGGGTCTATCTCTAATGGACCGGAATGCAATCGATGCAGCAAGTGGGGGAACATTGATGGATAAGACACCCTCAGCAGCAAGACTTCTCATCTCGAACATGGCCAAAAGTTCGCATCAATATGGCAGCCGAGATTATTCAGATTGGAGCGTGAAAGAGGTAAATGAATCTACTGTTGAGGATAAAATTTCTGAATTAACTGCCCTTGTACGTCAAGTTGCTACAGGTGCTCCTCGTGTGAAGCCGTGTCGTATTTGCAACACCACCGAGCATACCACAGACACATGCCGAATCTTACTTGATAAGATAGAAGCTCATGCCAATGCTGTAGGAAGTGGAAATTATCAAGGGAGGAAATACGACCCCTTCTCGAACACGTACAATCCGGGTTGGAGAGATCATCCAAATTTTAGATGGGGAAATCAGCAAGATGCCTTCAATGGAGAGAATAATAGGCCTCTACAACTCTTGAGGAACCCGAATCATCAAGGAGGAAATCCCAATTATCAAGGGCAATCACCCGGGCAAAATTCGAGTTCATCCTTGGAGGAGATGATGAAAACGCTGACTTCCAACACCATGCAATTTCAAAAGGATACCCAATCAAACACTTCTCGAATTGAATCAAGCATCAAGAATCTTGAGATGCAAATGAGTCAATTGGCGACGGCCGTGAGTCGTCTTGAGGCCCAAAGCGGAGGGAAATTGCCAGCTCAACCAGAAATAAATCCAAGGAATGTCAGTGCCATAACTCTACGGAGTGGGAAGGAGCTGAAAAATCCGAAATTACCTGCTGAAACTCAGAAAATCGATGAGGAAGACGAAGCTGCCGAGCAGTCTGACACTGGGCCTCCAGTGTCGAAGCAGTCATCCAGTGTCAAAACCCCGAAATCTGCAAAGGTAAAAAATGAATTTTCCGAAAATTTTCCTATTCACTTGGTTCCTTTTCCTTCCAGGTTGGCTCGGGCGGCGAAGGAGGATAAGGAAAAGCAGATCCTTGACGTGTTTCGCAAAGTCGAGATCAACATACCATTGATCGATGCAATTAAGCAAGTTCCAAGATATGCGAAGTTCCTCAAGGATTTGTGCACAAACAAGCGAAAGCTCAAGGGAGACGAGAAGGTAGTGATGGGAGAGAATGTATCTGCGATTTTTCAGAAAAAGCTTCCTCAAAAACAAAAAGATCCAGGTATGTTCGTCATCCCATGTCGCATAGGAAATACTAGAATTGAGCGTGCTATGCTAGATCTAGGAGCATCAATAAATGTCATGCCACGATCCATTTATGCATCCTTAGATTTAGGGCCATTAAAAGATACACGAGTTGTTATTCAATTAGCCGATCATAGTACCGCATATCCTGATGGGGTCCTTGAAGATGTTCTAGTTGAAGTCAATGATCTGATATTTCCTGCTGACTTTTATGTTTTGGATATGAATGATGACCCTTCAATTTCACCACCTATTTTGTTAGGGAGACCGTTCTTGAACACCTCTCAAACAAAAATAGATGTTCGTGAGGGAACCCTTACGATGGAATTTGATGGGCAAATTATTAAATTCAATATTTTTGATGCCATGAAATATCCTGATGATGAGAACTCTGTGTTTGCTTTGAGTTTGATTGACCCTGTTGTCGAGAATGTTTTTGAGATGAATTGTAGGGACAATCTGAAAGCGGTGTTGACAAAAAACGTAAGACATTTCAACAAATCTTCAAGACTCAAAGCAAGAAGTTGGAGTAAGCTCAATAGAAGGTTGAAGATGACTATGTTAGATGCTCCTACTCTGAAGCCAATTCCAAAGCCTCCTTGGTGATTTGGTGAATTCTGTTCCACACTTTTATTTTTGCTTTAATTCCTACATATATGAATCTTGTCTTGTCTATATCTTTTGTTGTGTTTTGATGATGAGTTGCCTGAGGACAAACAAGATTTAAGTGTGGGGGGATTAGAGAATGTTGCATAATTGAGAAAGTGTGGAATAACTTGTATATCTTGCATGTAGTTGCATTTAGAGTCATGTAGTTGCATGTAGGTTGTTCTTTCCCTTTTAGTTAGATTTCACGTTTAATTGCTTTAGCACGTTTAAACTTCTTGCATTTGCATATGTTAAAAAAAAAAAAATTTGGACCGACCCGGGCCGGGTGCTGAGTAGCCCGGCCGGGTCACGTGTTTTGCCATCTAACGCGCCCAGGTCGTAGGCGCGACCCGGGCCGGGTGGTGTGCAGCCCGGTCGGGTCTCGTGTCTTGCTCTTGCGCGCTCAGGTCGAAGCAGCGACCCGGGTCGGGTGCTGTGCAACCCGGCCGGATCGCGGGTCGTCCTAAAAAAAAAAAATTAAAAAAAAATTTCAAAAAAAAAATTTTTTTTTAAAAGAAGGGTTTTGAGTAAGTGAGCTTGCAATGATGATTCGAGTGTTCAAAATTTTATTTTTGGGAATTCATTTGTGTTGGACTGAGGTGTTGTTGAACATTGCTTTCTGTTGGTTAAAATTGCTAAATGTTGTCTCGAGAAATTGTTGTTAGGAAGGATAACATTGGTTTGAGAATTAATCTATGATTGTGAGTTGATTTGCTTTGCTTACTTGTGTCTTGAGATATGCTTTTAATTCCTTGATGGAAGTAGTTTAAATTGAAATTTGTGAAAGTTTGATCACTTTTGATGAACCCCTTGGTTGGAAAAAAATATTATGGGTATGGAGAAAAGGTGTTGAGTTGAAAAAAAATTGAGATTGGAAAAGATGATGGAGGTGTGGAATCAGCTGCCTACTCTTAGGGGTCCTCGTTTGAAAGTTAAAATGCGAAAAAAAAAATCGCAATAAACGGACTAACCTAAGAGTGGTGTGGAGCTGCCAACCCCATCCAAAAAAAAAAGGAGACGAAAAAAAAAAGTGAAAACGAAAAGTAAGAAAAAAAAAAGAGAAAAAAATTTTGGAGTAAAAGGGGTGATTCATTATGTGTGAAGTCTTAACGAGTTTTGATTTAGATGAAGGAAATCGTAAAAGGAGTTGGAGTGTGTTGATTGATGTGGGTAGTGGAGTGGATTGATGAATTGTCTATGAAAAATTTGATTTCCGATGTCCTACCTAAATTTGTGATTTCTTGAGATAGTTACATTTAGTCCAACATGTTTTTTGTTTGCATATGCTTTGTTTGACATAAATTCGAATTCCTATGAGTGTAGTAAGGATCTGAGCAAGCAATACTCATTTTGTTGTTTTATCCCCGACGTGCTTTAGTTCTTTTGTTGCTCGAGGACGAGCAATGGTTTAAGTGTGGGGGGATTTGATAGGTAGAAAATATATGCATTTAATTGTTGATTTAATTGGACTCTTATTATCTCTTATTTGATTGAATGCATTGTTTTCATACCTATTTGCGCTGTTGAACTCGAAATACTTCATATGTTATTTTCTTGATTAATGTAGGGATTTTTGAAGTGTTTTGGAGTTCATTGGACCAAGGCCCAAACGTAATGAAGATCAAGGAGAAGGCCCAACAGCTAAAAGAAGTTCAAATGTTGAAAAGAGATTAAATGGGCCTTTGCAAAGAAAAGTCCATTTAATTGAATTACTTAATCCCCAAGTTTGGAGAGATTGGGGGACGGCAGTTTATTGGGAGAGATTGGAGAGAGAGAACTTTTGGATACATTCTTATTTTGTTTTATTTTGCTTTTATGGATTTATCAACAACTTTGGTGGATCCAATCGAGATGACGATTGGCTAGTTCTTCAATTCCGGTTAGTAGGGATGTTTGAACCCAATTATCTTTTTATGTTTAATTAATTTCGTTTCTCCCTCTCGATGTTTTGATTGGAATTGATTGTATTATCTGTGACGAATGATTTCAGTTATTGATGCTTGATTTAGATTGATCACCTAGGTTAAGTGTTTGATAATTGATTGCTAGAATCTTAAATCATGAATCCTAATTGTTGTGGTTTAATTTTCATTGGTAGTAAACTAGAGGTCGCGCATCTCTAGGGTAACACAATCCTAGATTATCAAATCGAGCTTGCGTATTTGGAGTCTAGTTCACCCTATCGTCTTGGTAATTAATGCGTTTGATGAATTAAATCTAGAGAGCTTATTCTAGGTTATTCTATTGAACAGGGTTAATTAGAGATCTTATCCTAATTTAACTAATCATAAGAGACGATTCGATTTAACAGAGCTTGTTGTTAGATTAGGGGTGATAATTCCATGACAAACTGAGAGAGGGGGTAATCGATATTGGGGGATAACTGAACTGTTAAATGGAATGTTTTTTATCACTTGATTTCTGTTTAGTTGTGATCTGCATCTTTAGTATTTCTTAGATTAATTATCAATCAATCTGATAACCCCCATATTCTTTTGTTTATTTGAGTTTAGACATAAGTAGACATAATTGAATTATCATTCCTCGTGGGATCGACTCCGACTTACCCTATCTACTAGTTAGTTAGGTTATGAAGGATTTTTATTTAATTTTATCGCGTCACGACAGCGCGGTCAAATTTTGACAAGAAATTCTCTCATAGACTATGCCCATAAGATAACGGTTTTTTGAAAAAATCATTGTCGTAGCCAAAATTGGTGTTGTCGTAACAAAACCGTTGTCGTAGGGCGTAAAAATGCGCTCATAGACAACGGCGTTTTATTGGCGTTGTCGTAGAGGCGTTGTCGTAGGGTAAAATTCAGCCCTGAGACAACAGTTTTGACTTGAGGTTGTTGTAGTGGTGTAGTCTTAGGTAAAAAGTTAACCCTAAGACAACGCTTATGATATGAGGTTGTCGAAGATATGTAGTCGTTGATCCCTAAGACATTGGGTACAATATGAGGTTGTCATTGAGGCGTAGTCATATATCCCTAAGACAACGGTAACTTTATAGTGTTGTCATAACCTTGTGGTAGCGTTGTCGTATACTAAATTAACTTGATTTTTTATTATTACTATATGTAAATGTAAATACATGTAAATTCTACTTAGACAAATTACCCCAAATTCAAAATCCCTAAATTTACCCTAGAAATCCCTTCACAATCAATCGGAACCCTAGTTGTTGTCGCTGCCGGTGAGATCGCCGCCGCTCTCCCATGTCGCCAGTCGTTGCCTCGCTGCGCGCAACCATCCCCGCCAGCTCTTGTCTCGCCGCGCACACCCATCCCCACCAGATTTGCCTCACCGCGCGTACCCACGCCGCAGCCACCTCTCGGCGCCCACCCATCCCCTCCAGCCGCTGCCTCTCCGCGCTGTGCACACCCATCCCCGCAGCGCCGCCTCAGTCGACACCGCTGGACCTACCTTCGCCCCTGGTCACCGACACTCGACGCTGATTCGTAGCTGCCCCGCCGCTTGTAGCCCCTGCCTCGTTTGGAGATCCTCTGTCAATCGATTCTTAGCCGCGTCCTTGGAGTTCCTCTGTCCGCCCATGGATTTCACCGAGAAATTCTCAATCGAGTTTGAATTCTTCTAAGAGGTGACCCTTTGCTCTTAAATTGTCCATACATGCAAAAAGATTTCATCTTTTATCTTGCTTCATGCAAGAGTACAGTGATGAATGGAGATGCACACATTGTGTATGTAAAAATTTATTAGTAATTGATTTTTCCTCCTGTGAGAATATCTGTGCATAATTGTATGCCATGCTTTCGAGTTTGCGATGTGTGGATAAGATTCTTTGGTGTTGTCATTTTCGGGAAAGTGAAACTACTTCACGAGTTCAAGAACTATAATTATAGCTAAGATGATATTGTTTTGTGTTTCTAATTCTATGATACAGTATTTTTGTTAACAAGAATGTATTTTACTAAAACTTATGTTCTCTTTAGGAGGAAAAGGTATGTGACTATAGATGAGACTTATGGGAAGAAACTGTTCTATTATTTTGTCGAGTCTGAGATGAATCCATCGACTGACCCTGTTGTTCTCGGGTTTAATGGTGCTTCTGGGTGTTCTAGTTTTGATGGATTTGTTTATGAGCACGTAATATGAGCTTTATTTTATTATATTTTAAGTTGGTTTAATGTTATATGACTTGGTTTGTTTAAGATGTTAAAATGAAAAAATTACACTAGTTTGGGCCTTTTGTAGAAATTCCTAATGTAGGTAAATATTCCCTATTTTGGTGGGGCTCTCATTGGAAAGATGTTTGGCTTATATTGGTTCAAATTTGCACTTGTTGTTGGGAATGATGTTTAGCAAATTATAATGGTTATGTCTCCTATTCAATATTAAATTTAACTAGCCATATGAGATACATTATTTGCGATCTAGATTTTGTAGGATAATTTGGATATGAAGTATTATGAAAAAAAATAGAAGTATAACACTGGTTCTCTTTGATTTTGTTGGATAATTTGGATGGGAATAGAGAAGCTGAAAGTTTGAGTAGAATTCGTGATGTATATAGGTAGGAGCAACTTAATATTGGTTCATTTGAAGCTATTTTAAGATTGATTGGTATTAAGTTAAAGAAATATTTATGTTCATATGAAATATTACTGCATTATGTGGAATATTACAAATGTTTTATACTTCTCTACATTTTGAAGAATAGTGTTTTACTTGAAAATTACATCTCACATGGATGACCATAATTAGGCTACTAGTGTTCAATACAATATGGTGTCATTTGGACTTCATTGAGCTATTTAATATTATATTTTAACTTTGGATTCGAACAATATGTTGCTTATTGAATACTTGAGTTTATTTATGGCATGTTTGTTATTTGAAACTTGATTTCTTCACATTATTTCGTGGTTCTATATATTTGCTTTGTAAATATTGTAGAGCTTGAATAATACTAGGTAACTATTTTTTAGTTTTCATTTTTTTGGGTCAATAGAATGTGTTGATCAAGGGAGTGATGGAGTAAACTTACTTCTACCATTCTTTCTTCAATTGAAATTTATATTAATTTTCTTCTTATTGATATATTGACTTTATGTTTAGAGGCTTGAAGTTCAAGATATTTATTAAATTTCTCAAATTTATGTCGCAGGTAGCATGATTGGTTGATGAGAGGATTGTACCAGCTACAAATCATAGGTCTCTTTGTCATGGAACGTAACTCGTTGTGATGAACGTTTCTTTCGATGATAAATATTGATTTTGAACTTTTAGATGAAAATTTGTTGTATGAACTATTAGATGAATATTTCAATTTGATATGAATAAATTTTGAATTGAATGTTTATTTTGTATATTTTGAATCTCAATTAATATATAATAATTATTAAATGGTGCTGAGAATTGTAAAAGACAACGCAAATAAAATACGACAACAGTTTTCAAAACGTTATCATATCAAGATAAGACAACGATTTTTAACTGAATTCAAACCGTTGTTGTAAGGGTCTACGACAACAGCAATGGTCAAAAGCGTTGTCATAGATAGCTACGACAACGGCGGGATAACGGTTAAAAACCGTTGTCTTAAGGGTCTACAACTACGGTTAAAAATTGTTGTCAAAGCGTTGTGGTAGATAGAAAAGACAACGATTATTTGGAACTGCCAACCTACGACAACGGTTAAAAACCGTTGTCTATGTGTATCAACCGTTGTCGTAGCTATCTAAGACAATAGTTAAAACCGTTGTCTTTGTGCGAAAAAATCCAAACCCCACGACAACGCCAGCTACAACAACGCCTGTTTTTGGGTTACGACAACAGTTTAAAACCGTTGTCTATGTTTTTTTCTTGTAGTGTGGAGTCGTTACGTTACCTTAACTGCAAAGGTGGTGCCGAACGAAAGGCTAGTGATTGGAGTGAAGTCATAACAAGATAGACGTAACGAAAAAATGTATAGTGTAAGGATCACCTCCTTTTCTCATCCAATTTTATTTATAATATGGAAGCTAAGGTTCAATTTTAATACAACTTTAACTAGAGCAAAAAAAAAAACCAACAAATTTGCTACCATTTGGATAGATTTACTTGAATTTAGAAAAAACATAGCCTAAAAACTTCAAATAACTTAAGTTTTGAATATACTATATTAAGTTATTACTTTAAAAATGATTATAATATATATTATCCAAATAGTTTAACTTTAAGAGTTTTAAGTTTTTGTCTATATATTGATCAATCTTCTTAATATTGTCCAAAATTAACTAAATTTTATCAGTAATAGCGTAAATTATATACATCATGACTATCACCTTCTTATAGTAACACGTCTTAACATACTGTGTTATTATGTACTTAATGTAACCATTAATTTTTACATTATAAGATTTAAGACAATATATGTGATCTTTATGTATATAACAATAGTTGATATATTAAAAATATGTCCGAACATATCAACATTAATCAATAAAATAATGAAAACCAATGCACTTATCCTTCTAAAGTCTAAACTCATCTCATCAATATATAAAATAATTAAGGTGTCCTACATTTGAAATTGAACCAACCCAAATAAAAAAAAATTATTAGAAAATGAAAGATCAAAATGAGAAGTTATAATCAAGACTAGAATTTTCGGAAAGTTGTGACAGAAGAGTTAAGATTGGCCTCATCTGCAATAATGGCGAAAATGAGGGGTCTGAATGTGATTGATAAAAAATAAAGAGTGATAGAGAAAGTGAGTTTTGCTTTTAGGAGACAATCCACGCAACAACGACGTTGACGGCGATCGCGACTCCGATTAACGCCATTAATTCTAATTGCTTCATAATTAGATTGTTTGAGTTTCTTCTTTAATTAATCTAATTACAATTAGGAATTAATAATGAAGCTGATAATTCACGGCCGTTAATTAATTATCTAATGCATTTAGTTGTGCTCGATGAATAATAACTCAGTATGATTTACAATAGGCCTTTAATTTGTCTTTGTACGTAAAAGCAAAACCCTCTTTTTTAGTCAATTCCAGTTTTTAAATCAGAGAAAAGGAAAAATCTTCTTTTGGTTATTTCTAATTTTTTTGTTTTTCAGCCATTTTAGTTAATTATAATATCATAATGTTTGGCTACCGCAATTATCAAATTCTGCTAAGTATTTGAATTTTCTCCTCCATGATTTAAGTATTCTCCAAGATGCTTGCAAACAATATCTTAAATGGTTGATTCTCAGAAACTTTAAAAACTTTATTTAATTTGTAACTGTAACCAAAAATTTTAATATTAACAAATATAATATGAACAAATTTCATAGTTTTTGCAATATTAATGAACATGCATTTTTAAGAAGTCGCGACTAACCATATTCTATCATCTCTCCACACCTAACAACATCCAATTCATATCTATCAACCATATAGTACTACGAATTTAGGTTAAAGATTGTTGAACATCAAATTCCGAAAACTGTACACCGATCAAAATTACAAAAAAATGTGAAAGTTCATATTATATTTGTTAATATCTAAAAGTTTGGTTAAAATTGCAAATAAAGTAATTTTGTGATTTTATGATAACTAACCCCATCTAATTAAATAGACATTGAGTTTGATTTTGTGTGTACGTGATTTATATATATATATATATATATAATTGATGGGTTCTGCCACTCTATCCACCGTAGACACATTAATATGTATTCACTATTGACGTGTCAAATATATATCCAATATACCTATTAGTTGATATCTAACTTATTTTACACATTTACGTGGAATGATGTTTTATCTCTACGATTAAAAAAAAAAGGGATGTGATTTGAATATTATTTCTCCACTCCTGATTCTCAATTGTAAACTGATGTTCCATTTCATTTCAATTTTAAAGATTTGTATATGTTGATAGTAGATTTTATCACATATATTATGCAATTTTAATGTTTTGTGTAACTTCCACAGACAATGAGACTGTGTAGTACGATGGAATATTGTAAACTTTGCCTCCTAATAAACTTATAAACATGAGTGGTAGGCTAATTAATTAATACTAGTGTTGTGGTAATATGCAAAGAACAACCAAAGCAAATAGCAATTCAATCAAGAACACACTCACATAAAATAACAAATCAATAATAAGAAAAACAAGAACAAACACACCAATTAATTGAGTGGTTCGGCTCGGGTCCACTTGAGCCTAGGTCTACTATGAAATGAGGAACAACTTTATTTATTCACTTGCTGAATCGATCCAAGACGAATTACAAAGATAAACCTCTCAAGATCTCTCAGCCAATACAACAGCACTCGCACTCAACTTTCTCTCACTAGAACTTTATCTCTAATGACTAAAACTCTAATATGCAGAATGAATGATACACTCTGAAACTCCAGCTATTTATAGCAACAAGAATCACGAGATTTGGTTGAATATCGCTCGAGATATGTTAACTGGAAGTTGGCAACTCGAAACAGCTTCATAACCACTTTTGGACTTGGCCGATTTTCCTTCTTCATAACTGAAATAACCGTTGTGAAAGCGCGTTTCTGAAGAGCGATTCTTAAAGTGAAATGCGATCCTTCCTTAGCCAAAAACATGAATTTTGAGCTCATTCTTTTCAACTAGCGTAAGTCCCGTGTATCACACGGTATTTTAATATTAATTAAGAAATTTGAAATTTTTATTTATAAATAAATTTAAATTTTATTATTTATCATTAATTTTTAATTTAATTAGTATTAATTTAAATTTAATTATGTGATTTTTTAAATTATCATTTAATGTAATTGCAAACATCAACTTTAATTAACACGTTTGCATAAAATTTCACAATTTAAAATTTTATTATCAATCATAATTATTAGCATTTTATTATTCAATTATTATTATCTCATTAAATGTTTCATTATAATAAATTATAAATATTAAATGATTTAAATTGTAATTAAATAAGATTAACCAGAGAGTGACATGTGTCGCTCTTGGTTATAGATATAGATTAGTTCTTTAACAAATGTTGGTAGCTAGAAATCGCCAAATCGGGACAATAAAAACATTAAATTTTAATATAAAGCATAAATACTAATTAATTGAAATGATTCAGTATATAGAAAAAAAATCACATATGGCAGGACTTTAATTTTATTATTTTGAGTAATTATAATGGAGTTATACAATGAATCGCAAATAATATATTATTAATTAATTCTGTGCGTTTAATATCTGCTAATTCAATTAATAATTTATCTACTAATGTAACACATAATGAACTACCTATTATGGTACATATATAAATCATTTAGGCATAGTCCACAGTAACAAGTGTGCCTAAAATTACAAATTAACCAACATCTAGTTAAAGTGTCCACCTATCTCTTCATGTATACATTAATTAATTAATCAGATTGGTTGAGATATTTTTTTGAACATATAAGTCGATTCCACAAACAATTATGAATTCTAGATTTTATTAAATTAATGAAGAGAAAATCTAAGTATATCTCGGTATATTAATACTATCCCTACATGTTGTACTTAAAACCACATAAATTTTAACTCGATTGAGGCCTTTCATAATTAATCATATATATATATATATATATATATATATATATATTGCATGAAATAAATTGAAGAGAAAGATGGATGAAGAAGTAGCATAAAACTTTCCAACTATGGCGACCATTCCTATTGTATCATCATTTTCAGACACACCATATTATTCCAAAAACTAATGCTCTTTTTTGGTCACAATCAGCCACAACTCATGAAGTTGTCTCAAATCCCATTGTTTCATAAATTATTTGTTGTTTATTTAAGAATATTAGATGTGATTAGTTGATACATAATACATTCAGAAATATTATTTGATCTTTTAATATTTATTTATGACATTATGCTGTAATGTCTTTATTCTTGGATTTGAATCGTATGTCATTTCATTTATTATAATAACAAAATATGCACAAATAAATAGCATTTTGTAATAAATTATCAGTTTGTTTCTGAAATATTAACTCAAAAATCATGGATATTATTTTTATATTTGTTTTTCTAAATAACTCGTGGTATCATTATCATACAAAAACGCGATAAGCGTTTCAAATTGGATTAAAAAGTATCTGCAGGAAATTAAAGTATTATTAAATTACTTAATGTATAATATGTGGATGTTATAAGAATATAATATGAGTACGTTTCAATTAGAATAAAATATTACGATACATTGAATCCCACCCCAAGAAAATTAGAAATGAAATAAAATCTTTATATATTGAATAGTGAAACTACTATTTAACAATCAACTTTGCGTAATATATTACAATTGTGAAAATATTGACAAGGGACATTAAGTCATCTCACACGTGTGTGGGCGTGACAAGACAGTGGACACCAGCACGTGTCGTGGCTTTGACCCCCACTCCAAACGTGAGGCATATCCAACTGTCTTGGGGTGTCGGGCCTCCACAGGCCCATTGGGCCCAGTTTGAGGGCCCAATATTTGTCGCATATACAAACCGAGTGCTGTGGCCAGGTAATAAATACATCCATGCCTCTTTTTCTTCTGCTTAAGATTTAAGAATTCCAAAACTTTTTTTCCAGATTTAATTTTCTGTTTTTTGTTTTTTTGTTGATAATTAAAAAATTATATTTGGGTGGTGGAGATATGAGTGGAAGAGTGTGTTTGGAACAGTAACATGATTTCCATGGAAATTGGTCGGTCTTAATCTCTATTATCATCATTTCTTTATTAGTTAAAATATTCAATTCACTATACATTGTCGCCTTGGAGATTAATGGTGTTGAAATTAAGCTTCTCATTGACTATAAATTTTTTTAATAATATTTTTTATTATTAGTGGACAGGAAATTATGCTAATTGATTAGATTGTAGAAAAAATAAATACGCGACATTATATAATAATCGAGTAATTACGGACTAGTGAGAAATGAATAAGATATTTTAGTGTTGAATGTTACTTGTACATTTTATGACACTAGGTTTGAACCCGTGTGATACACGGGCTTTATTTAATACTTATCTTATTTTTATGTTAAAGTAGTATTCTTTTTTATATGTTAAAAGATTTTTTTATAAGTGTGACATTTTCTATTTATCCTTAAAATAATATTTCTTATTGTTTTTTTTTTCATTTGTTATTTAGCATAAACTTGTTAATATGATTTTTTTATATGTGTTTTAACTGTAACATTAAATATTTTCATATTTTTCTGTAAAAAGTGTAGAATACATCTCATTTTTACGGCTCGAAGACATCTATTTTGTTCACATTTTATCTTTAACTGCACTCATTAATTGATTTACATATTGGTTTCCTTTGTAATTTTTTGTTGTTGTTTTGTTTTTATTAATCTTAACCAATTGTTATATTTGTTGTTCTAAAGTTTTAATATAATTTCCCAATTATTTAAAGGGTGTTTCGAATGGATGTGCACATCCGGATTTTGGATGACCAATATCCTAATTATGTTATTTATTTTGTTAAATTTTGTAATTCTAATTTTTTTCTACTTTATCCATTTTCTTGAAATTTTAAAACTTTTGTTTTTTTTCAAAGTAAATAATAGGACATCATCTATTTTTTCTATAGTTCCCGATATGATATGGTAAATTAATTATAATCTTACTTTATAAAATCTCTTAACAAACCCAAACTTATCAAATTCCATCATTTTCACAATCCACTTTCAAACTTGCAAAATCTACTTATGTCTAACCCAAACATATCCTAATTTTTTTAGCACATATTTTTGTTAATGTCAGAGTTTGAACTATCCTAAATGCTCTTTTTGTAAAATATTAGTAATTTTAATATTTCCATATTATCTTTTTTTTTCTTGAATCCTACAAATAAATTTCTTTCGAAAGTTATTTTTTAATTTGAACTATCCTAAATGTTCTTTTGTAAGGTATTACTATCTTCAAACATCTTTTTTATTTATTTGTTTTAATTCAATGAAAAATAGTAGTATATTTACTCTTCAAAAAAAAAAAAAATTTTGTATAAGAATTTCATTTTATAAAGGTTTATGTAACATTGTTGTGTACTTTTTGTTTTCTTTTTATAAGAATTTCATATTATATAGGCTTATGTAACCTTGTTGTTTACTTTTTTTTTTTCCTTTCAAATTGAAATGTTGGACAAATAATTATTCAAATTTGGAAGCAAAGATTTCATGTAGTGAAAAACAATACAACATTAGCAAACATTAGTAACTTACATATTTATTTTTTGTTGAGTAGTGGGGAGAATATTTAATTGATATTAATATTTTTATATTTGACAAATAAAATATGTTTTAAGAAGGGACACTTGACATGCTTATAGAGCTCCAAGTGTCATCACTTGAGAGTGTAAAATATATAATTTTTCATCCCTTATATACTTGTCTTTTTCCCTCTAAAACCAAAGAAAGAACTAAAATTATAACTATTGTAGTAGTTTTATGATTATAAGTCGACTGTTTCATGTAATATTGTATTACAACAGTTATATTATTGTTTAGTTTACACATGTCTTTTAATTTTTAATTTTTTTTTTGAAACTTATTCAACTAAACATTCAGATTAGTCATTCACCGAATAAAACAATATTTCATGAGATGATGCTACTTTCCAATTCCAAAAGTATTACATACAAAAAATAATAGTTAAAATAGAGGATGACGTGTGATATTTATCAAATTATAAGAGTGCAATGGAGATGCACATGTTGACCAATGTTGAAACCACTATAAATGAATACCCTTTAAATTAGAAAAAAATATTCATTTAGTGAAATTATTTATTTATCGTTAAATGAATAATTTATTCATTTATCGAATTTTTATTCATTTAAAGGGTATTTATATATTTTTTTTTATCATTACAATTATTTTACATGTACATGCACCGTGTATCTATAAGATTCTATGAATGAAATATTTAGAGTCTATATTTGGAATACATGCACTATATACGTATAAAGAAATGATTTTTTGTGTTTGTTTATTGAAACACATGTTTTTTAGGGTATTTATACATGACAAAAACTTGTGTGTCCCCAACTCGACCCGGCGCGTGGGCCGCCTCTGCGCGCGCCCCCACGCGCGCCCTCACCTAAGTTGGTGTGAGCAGAGGCGGCCCACGCGCCCCCACACGCGCCCTCACCTAAGTTGGTGTGCGTCCGCACACATCAAATTCTATTCAGTGATAGGTATTACATATATAATCTACAGATATTACGTGTATACTCTTAAGGTATTACACATTTATCTTTAAGGTATTAAGCTTAAAACATAAGGTATTACAGATGCACCTTGAGGTATTACAGATGCACATTTGAGGTATTACATATTTGAGTATATGGTATTGCATATTCAACTTTAAGGTATTACTGCTTATAGTTTAAGGTATTACATATTTATCCTTAAAGTATTACGTAAAATATGTTTAAGGTATTACATTTTTATCTATATGGTATTACATATTTATATTTACATCTAAAATATTTGATACTCACTTTTCAGGTATTACATAAGTCTCTTTCAGGTATTACATAAATACCTTTAAGGTATTATGTGTATGTTTTTGTGGTATTATATAATATATCAAGCAATTCTTCAACAGCATGAGTGAGTAATTGTATTCATAATTTTGATGAAATCAATTTTCAATATAAATCATGTAATCTAAACAATCATCTCTATGTACAAATCTAGCGTACCAAATGACCTAGTTGAATGGACATTGCCAAAAAAAAAAAAAAAAAAATTCCAAAATTTCAAGAATCAAGAAAGTAGATCATCTCCAAACAAGTGAATACATCCTCTCCACAACCCAACTAGGCGGCTCCGGCTAACGTCGAGTTCTCTGTATGTCATGAGGGAGCGGTGGCGAAGAAGAGATGGCGAAAAAGCGGCGGTGAAGAAGAGGTGGCGGCGATGAAGAAGAGACATCGACGAAGAAGCAGCAAAGAAGAAGAAGATGATGATGATGATGATGATGATGATGATGATGATGAAGCTGTACAGTTAGGGCAAAAGAGAAATTGCAAAAAAATATATATATGTATATAAATGGGCCTTGGAGCGGGTTGGGGCACCCAAGTCCTTCTCTTTATACATATATATATATATATATATATATATATCTTATGTATTTTAATGATTATTCATTTATATTTACATAGGCCTTTAAGAATTCAAAAAAAAAAAAAATCATTAATGCATTTAGCGAGGTTATTCATTTACCTCATTGGCCCAAGTCGGGACCGAAGAAAATTATTCATTTGTCGAGGTTATTCATTTATCGAACATTCATTTATCGAGGTTTCACTGTAAGACGACATAATTGGTTAATTGAAATGATAGTTACAAGACAAGTTTGATAACAATAAATGTGATGTAGTAAAGAGAGGTTGTGGAGAGATTGATTCTCGAAAGCGATCAATGCAATCTACATTCACAACATATATCTACTTCCTTTAATTCCCACGTTTCTGATCCTAATATACAATTATGATTCGGATTGCAATTGTGAGTTAAAAGTTATAATTATTCTGATGAATTCAAAAATTCTGGTGTAAAATTTAATTTTTCTAATTATGTTTTTTTTTTTTTTTTTCAATTAGGTCGAATTAAGAAGAGGTCAAAACAAGTATTGAAAATGGAAGCAAACGGTTAAAGAGAGGTTTCGAGATTGGGCCTCATGAGTATATGGTTTGGCAGAGTGGCCCAATTATTTTAATGGACCAAGCATATTAATTTTCTAAAAAGATATCATCATAAAACTCTATTGAATACTTAGACTTTTAAGTTCTTAACATTCACCGAAACTCATGTGAGACTGTCTCACGGATAGTTTCCGTAAGATGAATTTTTATTACCCACGAATTGAACTCATACCCACAAATTTTCATATGAATTGCTAAGTGTGGGTTATAGGTTGACCCGTCTCACGAAAAAGATCCATAAGACGGTCCCACACAAGACATACTCGTTAACATTTATATGAATCTTTGAAGAGCATTTCAAAATATTTTACCTTGATAGTAATTAATTTAAAAAGGTCATAGAATAAGGTTTATACATTTTTTTTTAACACAAAAACTTGTGTGAGACGGATCCTTTTTACTCATAACCAAACCCATATCCACAAAATTTATGTATGAATTGTCAATTTTGGGTTGTGAGTTGACCCGTCTCACAGAAAATGATCCGTGACGGTCTCACAAGAGGCTTACTTTTTTTTTCTTTTTTTTTTTTAATGTAAGTTCGAATCTTTTTATAAATGAGAAGTTGGAGTAGGGTTGGACCCCTAATTTTCCTTTCAATAGAAAATATTAAATATCACATTACTGATATGAGTTCATATGTTATTAAAACAAGATGCTTCCAATATAAAAGTTAATGGGAAATAAAGTGTAATTTTATTTTACAAAATTTCTTTTAGTGCTCTTCGGTGAAGGAATGTTAAACGATACTTTAACATCATCATACTTGTTACATGTTCGTCGCACATATAAGTTAGCGTTTCATAATTCAAATTTATTTCTTCTGATGACCTTATGTTTATAGAATATGAGAATTGAGAGTCAAATTGACACGTCTCACTAAATTAAACATATCATATGACGCGTCAAATATTTAACATTATTTATCAAATTGAAATCGGGACGGCAAATAGCCAACTAGCGGCCACTTAATCTGTTTTTTGCGATGTAGTATTTAGATGATATGTACAAAACATATTTGAATATACTATGGTAATGCTTCTATAATTAATGTAGCATGCAGGACAAATCATAAGTGTAGGACATTATAATTTGAAATATATATGTTGAATGGGTCAAACTCATATTTATCTAACATTTGATTTCACAAATATTGGCTACACAGCAAAGTTGAAGAATAAAAAATCTAAAAGCTAAGGATTAGCTTTACCAGATACAAATAGATTATATATTCTTTTCACAAAAAGCGGTTCATTATGTAAAAAATTCATGCGCAACATCATAACTTTGAAGAATCAATACAAATTAAGAGGCTACAATATTCAGATACCCATAATTTCAGGAAATAAAGCTGATTGGCCTATATATATATATATATATATATATGTTTTCATGTTTGTGTGTACATATATAATCACGATTAACGTTTCAGAAAATATTAATAACGATGATTTAATTAACATTAATTGGCATATAAATAATTAATAGGGACACATGTCAACCTTGATTAATCTTATTTTCGGTTCAAAAGTTTAACTTTAATTTTAATTTCAATTAATTTTCAATTTAATATAATTAAATATTTAATGTGATAATGATAATTGGAAAACAAAAGGTTAATTATTTAAATTAGTTACGGTACTTTTGACCCATAATAATCTCAGTATTGCGTAAACTTCTTCTCCATGACAATGAGGGTATAATTTAATGAGTTGATCATTGATTTGGCGAGACAATATGATTTGAAAAACTATCTCTCTTTATTTTTTTTTGTACTTAATCAATTAAATATTTGCCCACCACTTTAATTTGTCCATATTTAAATTACTTTGGTTTTTTTTAATTAAAATATTTA
This sequence comes from Scutellaria baicalensis, assembly GCA_005771605.1. Lineage (NCBI taxonomy): Eukaryota > Viridiplantae > Streptophyta > Magnoliopsida > Lamiales > Lamiaceae > Scutellaria > Scutellaria baicalensis. Next base: position 13,414,049 of record CM016724.1, on the reverse strand, counting down.
CAATAATTAATTATAAGGATTGGTAACGTGGAAGTGTCGTGTCTTTTTTTTTTTTTTTAACGAGTTAGAAGGAATAAAAATGAAGGAAAATAAAATTAGAAAATTTGTATAATCCAAACTCAAACTTTGATCATCACACAATCTGCACCTATATAATGCACATTTTGTATTGTGATGTGTCATAGAATTAAGGAATGAAAGGTGATTAGTGAGTATAACAATAAATGTGAATTAGAAGTAGGGTAGTCTAAATATAGTACAAGTAATGTTGATTTAACAATATTAACAACTTCTTAATTTATAGCCGATGTTTAGGAGCCCTAGGATGGGCCGACTACTTTTTTCTATGGCTGAATGAGGCTTTCCCAGAAGATAAATAAAACTATAAGAATTAATTAATAGTATTGCTTTATTCTATACGGATTGGTTAATTTTAATGCTAATTGTTACCTTATCAAATGCTTATAGTAAATAATCCAAGTCTATAATTATATATCCTTATCTTTTGTATATCTATTATTCAATGGGACATTGAATGCAATTATACATACAGGTTTTGTATATTTTGATGCTCCTAGTTATGACGTATAAGTTTGATTTCTAGAATATTTGCGGAGTCGAATTAATCGAACAAAGTGGTTCTTTTATATTTATTTTTTTCATATATAAATAATGTTGATATTTAAACGACTTCAATTTATTTCACGGTGATTAACATAGCGGTGCAATGTATTTTTTCTATATAACCTAATATCGAAATAGTACACACTAGGGCTTGAAGAACATGGTAGAATTAACATTCCTTATGATTTTTTTGCTTTTTCAATCAACTAAATGTCGGTAATATTTATTCTTGGTCCTTCAATGGGAGTGATGGAGATGGTCACAAATTATAGAAATTATCATCGGAGAACAACTACTATTTCGTGTGGACCAAATTATTCACAATCACAACCAACCTTTTTTTTTCTCTCAACAACCAACATCCAATAATGTTGTTCCTAGCTAGTGATCAGTGTGCAAATGGGATGGTTCCTTCTTATTCTCTCTTTTTTTTTCCCCTAGATTAGATGAGTTTTTTTCCTTGCAAACACCCTATCACATAAAACACAAAACATTATGTATGCATTCAGTGAAATAAATCCTTATCTATATTGTGGATTGTATGAATTGATCAGTTAGAATATTACATGAAAGAAGATTCGTAAAACAAATACCAATCAAGAAAAAATAACTAACTTCCATACACTTTGTATTTTTTTAATTTTTTTTTCATACACTTTGTATTATCACCAAATATATATTGGCTTTGTACGTGCGCAAAAATTTTAAATTATAGATTGGTGAAATGGGCATAGTCAACCCGACCCGATAGAAATTGAATAGCCCGACTCGATTCCACAGAAAGGGAAGTAAAAGCATTAAGTTGAAGGACACGTGTGTGAAAAAAATCAAAGAAGTAGTGACCAATAGCAGGTCCCCTCTTGGGTAGCGCTATAATTGGCCATTACTGCATGCTCCACTGCTCCTTGCCATAACTGATTATTACCCCAATCCTACACTCTCTTAATTTTCTATTTTTAATTTGTTACGTACGGTAATTTCGAATTCGTATTTTATTCTTCTTTTTACCGTTTGTAACAAACAGGGAATTCAGTTAATCTGGTTATTACAACATTTTTTTTACTGTGGCAGTGGAATCTGGTCAAAAAAGGCAAATCTTTGTTGGAGAATGACGTTTATGCCCTCATGAATTTTATTCACGGGATTGCTCTCTTCTGTTTTTCTTTTCCTTTTGGACTGATGGCTTTGATTGGACTTTCCATCTCCAGTACAACCGTTACACTATTCTCGGAAATTTTACCTTTTCTTGAAATGACTCTAGAGCCCTTGTTCTTTTTTTTTTTTTTTTTTTTATGGAATTTTTCTATAGTAAATCAATTAATATCTATCTTTTCGAAAAATAAGAAAAAATCAAGAATCAATCAATTAAATTCGCATTCAATAACTTGTATGGTTAAAAATTGTGTTATGGTAAAACGAGAGATCGACAACAACAAAAAAACGAGAGATCGACGACTACATCTTATTATATATTAAAATAAGTAATAATTAATCAGTACATAAAAGTAAAGAATTGCCACCAAAATTTGAAGGATCGGATGGTGATTTGCTTGGGGTCCAAAGTTGGCCATAAGATTTTTAATTGGCAAAGCTATTTAAAATATAAACAATATTCCAACTTTGTATATTCAAAGGCAATTGGAATCATAGATCTTGAATGCGGAAAATTCTCCATACATAACTATGTGGAATCATGTTTATTCCACACGCAAAAACTCATATGAGACGGTCTCACGGATAGTTTCCGTGAGACGGATCATTATTATCCATGAATTGAATCAATATCCATAAATTTTCATATGAATTGCTTAGTGTAGGTTATGGGTTAACCCGTCTCACGAAAAAAGATTTGTGAGACGATCTCACACAAAACTTACTCCCATTCCACATTAAACACATCGTTCATATCGGATCTTAAGAGTGGAAAACTTTCCATGTATGATTATTAAAAATTACGTTTATGATTCCACATTAAACACACGATCGATCATAACAGGTCTTGAAAGCTGAAAATTACGCATATTCCACGTTAACACCCTATCCATAGCAAATAACTTTATAAAGGCTCGATTTTCTTTTGTTGGGTATTCCCAATAGTCAATAGGTAGTAACGTTCTTTCTTATATTTACTTGTATTTCTACTAATAATTCAATATATATACCATACATAATATATAATATATTTATGTAACTATATATTTATATATAATACATAAACCAGCCTAAAATTAAGAGATTTTATCTCCATCTTGATTTTCAAAATTTTATAACTTTTTAAAATATATTTGAGTGGATTTAAGTTTCAATGTTAATAAATACATAAAAACTAACGTGAGACAGTCTCATAAATATTTTTTTCGTGAGACGACTCATAAATCAAATTTATATATGAATTATGGGATATGGTTTGTGGATTAAGCCAGTTTCAGTAAAATTGATCACTCTTTTTAGGTAAACAGCATGAGAAATACTACTTAGTTATAAAAGAGATGGAAGGGCAAAAAAGTAAAAGCAAGTAGAGGAGGCCCTTTTTAACGGGTCTATCTACTTTCCGAACTCCCTCCACAAATCATTCTAACCACTCCATAATTAAGGAAGAAACACTCTCAGAATCTCCAAATTTTCATTTCATTATTATAAGTTTTTCTTACAATGGTTTTCTTACAAAACCATCTCTCTTACATCATCTTCTTCTTCTTCCTTGCATCCATCACAGTGGCCCACTCCTCCTCCATCCACGAGCTCCTCAAGTCGATGGGTCTCCCACCGGGCCTCCTCCCGAGGAGGTCAAGTCCTACACCTTCTCGGGCTCGGGCCTCCTCCAGGTCTCTCTATACGGGCCCTGTTTGACCAAGTTCGACACCATGGCTCTGTACGAGAGTGAGCTCCGTGCTAACCTCACCTATGGCAGTCTCACCGGCGTCGAAGGCCTCTCACAGGAGGAGCTCTTTCTATGGCTCCCCGTTAAAGACATCATCGTCGACGATCCATCATCGGGCCTCATTCTCATCGATATTGGCCTTGCTTACAAACAGCTCTCTCTCTCTCTCTTCGAAGATCCACCCCACTGCGCCACTAAAAGTAACTCCTCTCTCTCTCTCTCTCTCTCTCTCTCTGATTGACTATAAGAGATTGTTGGCTTTTGAAAACATATGACATTTTGCTTTCACACTTATGACTGATCAGCATATGTTTTCACCATGTATGTGTGTGTGTGTATACAAAACCCACCTGGTGTTTGTTTAAAGTGTGGATTCTTTTCTTGTACATTTAATCCACTTTTTAACCCTTAGTTTTTGTGCAATTAATCTCAGTTTATTATGTGACCCTTTTGAGTTCCTGGGTTTTAATTAATGGTGTGGCTTAGGCTTCTCGTGTGTACGTTGCCTCATTTAATGCGAGCTGGGATCATATTTTCTACCTATTTTTATTGCCAAATACTCCACCAAGTAGTAGATTTTTAATTTATATAAACTCACCCAAATTAGGGAATTAAATCTTTAATTTGATATAATTATATTTACCTTCGTTTTAATTTTCATAATTATTATTATCTTATGTGGTAGTTGACGTGGAGTAATATCCTAATTAAGGGCATATAAGAAGAAATAAAGTTAAATTAGTGGTTTATTGGAGATGAGCTGATGTGGAACTGGGAAAATTTGCAGGTGGATTGAAGGAACAGAATATTTGGATAAAAGAGAAGGGATTTGTAGCTGAAGCATAAAGAAAGAGTTAAAAGTGCCACTTTTGTTTTCTCTAACTAGGTTAATTTCTCACTAGCTCTAATTAGTATTAGTATAGGTAGGTGATGTTCGTATATTTTAAGGCTACCAACTAGTATTATTGCATACAAAGATCTTTTATTTCATCTCATATTTTACAATAACCATCATATATAATTTCGTGAATTAAATAATAACACTATTTTAACATATATTAGTAAATACAGTGAAATTTATGAGATACAACGTCAAACAACGGATTCAGAATTAAATATAGTTTTGGGAATTAGATATCATAGTTTAGAGTGAAGTTATGTTGTTGCTTTTGTTCTTTCCTTGTTGTTTGTGTGACTTAATCAATTTGAATTACATTAGATTAGATTACTCCAAAGCAAAGCATCCTAATCTCGTACTTTTCACACACAACCGTATAGTTGAGGTTTTTATTGCATTCATTTATTGTGAAATGTATTGCTTTATTTATTTATGTATATTTTGGGTCACTACACTAGGGTGCATAGATCATTGCCAAATTTCAATTAAATATATATGTGAAGGAGATGGGCATGCTTCTTCCAAGTCAATTATTTGAATTTTGAATGCTTGCTTAGACATTACTTCAAGAAAATGATTTAATACATATTAATTTGTCATCGATTTAATCCAGGCATCACTGTCGTCTATCATGAAATTAAGATTATGGGGGGTAAATGTTGTCTAGATTGTTAATATTAGACGTTCTAGGCCAAAAAAATAAATAAAGTTCACATTAGTTTCTTGATGATAAATATTCAAAAACATGTTAGTGAAAATATGTGACCGGTTTGATCCTACAAGCATGGATCCTTATAACTAACTTTTTTTCTTAATAAGAACCCTAAAATTGATAGAGTTAATGAATAATTTAGGAGTTTTAATTGATCATACAAGAAATTTATCTACATTCAGTTGGTAAAAGTAAAAATTATATTTCCAGAAAACATAAACCCTTTTCTTTCAAGGGAGATTGAGTAGCTGTTTGGAGAACATAACATAAAGGCAAATGCTGCTGTGCACCAGGTGCACGGATGGGCGACCCGACCCGGATCCGCGCACCTGGATTTTCTTTTTTTTTTTTTCGCTTCAGGCTGTTACCTTTATGTTGTAAAGATGTGACATTTACGTTATATAAGTATGGCCTTTATATATAAATTGTATGACCTTTATGTTCAGTAACTTAGGAAAAAAATGAAGATTTTCAGGTTTTTTCGCTTCAGATTTAGACTTTTATGTTGTATTGTTGTAACCTTTATGTACAATTCTTGTGACCTTTATGTACAAATATTATGACCTTTATAATTCATAACTTTGAAAAAAAATTGAAATTTTTAAAATTCAGTGCATTTTAAGGATGGATATATGTGCAGCTAATATTACATAAACGTAAATATGTACAAATTTTGCTAAAATTCTTCATTTTTTTCTAAGTTAGAGTATATAAAGGTCATTACATTTATACATAAAGGTCACACTTATATAACATAAAGGTCACATGCATATAATATAAAGGTAACAACCTGAAGTGAAAAAATAAAATTCAAAAAAAAAATAAATAAATAAAAGTGCGCGGATCCGGGTAGATCCGGACTCGACCCGAATTGTATGTACACCAGTTGCACAGGAGACTAACTCTAACATAAAATGTTCTTTTTTTTGAAAGGAAAACATAAGATGTTTTCTTTCTGAATTTTTCGTTTTTAAAAAAAGGAAAACATAAGATGTTGAATAACCATTTCTGTTACATGTGATGAATGATTTGTTCCAAACTAAAAAATATCTGTCATAAATCCGAATATTAAAATTGTTAAGGGCATGTTTGGTACTGGGATATATTTGTCATATCACTCTCATGTTTGTTACAAGACAAGATATCCTTGGGGCCTATCAATCTCGTGTTCAGTTAAGCTGGTAACAATATAGATATTTTATTATCCCTTATAAATGTTATACTCCAACTAAAAAAAAAAATCAATTTAGAAGTCGTTTCCCTCAAATATTTACTTTATTGGAATTCTTCAGATATAAAAAAAACTCTTGAATATAAGTTAATAAAATGCATCCACAACTCAAATCCAAAATCAATTCCTATTTTATAGATTATATAAAAAGATTTGATTAGTGAGAGGATATGATCAAATTGATACTCATAAATGAATTATTGAAGATTCTAAATTTCTAATTGATAGAGAGCGATTTATTCCTGTTTCTTAATAGAAAATAATCCTCTACATACAACTACAAGTTCACTATATACTATCTATCTATACTTACTAGGTTTGAACCAGTGTTGCACGGGTTTCATTTAATATTTATCTCATTTTTTATATTATAATTAGTGTTTATTGTTATATGATAGTAATTTTTTGGCGTAATTGCAAAAAAAATCACCACTTTTTTAAAAATTGCAAATTTATCCCCACTTTTCAATAATTGCAAAACAAATCACAACTTTTGTTCACCGTTGCAATTTTGACCACTTTCATATTTTCCGGCAACCGGAGTCCACATGTCCGGCTAACATGCCACGTCACATGCCACATGGGATGCCACATCTTCTCCAACCAAAAGAGATTTAAAAATCAAATTGCAAAATAAAATCATCACCTTTCTAAAGTTGCAATTTAATCCCAACCTTTTAAAAATTAGCAAAAAAACCCACATACTTCATTTTGCAATTTGAATTTATTCTTTGATGCTTTAATTATCATAGAAACATCACATAAACTAACGTTGTCTCTACTATATTAATTTAAATATTTTTTTTAATTTGAAGATAATTAAATCACAACTCACAATTACAACCTTTTATTAGAAAAATTGCATCCTTGTTCTTTTATCATTTGTTAGTGTATATGTAGTAATTGATGAATTTGGTTCTCTTATCAAATGATAACAAGAAATTTTTTCTCAATACAAATATAATACGTATTAGTTTAATATTTTTTAAAAGTGTAATACTCGTATACACAACAATTAAAAGAACAAGGATACAAATTTTCTAATAAAAGGTTGTAATTGTGAGTTGTGATTTAATTATCTTCTAATTTAAAAAAATATTTGAATTCATAGAGTAGAGACGACATTATAGTTTATGTGCTTTTTTTATGATAATTAAAGTATCAAAGAATAAATTCAAATTGAAAATGAAGTATGTGGCTTTTTTGCTAATTTTTAAAAGGTTAGGATTAAATTGCAACTTTAGGAAAGGTGATGATTTTATTTTGCAATTTGATTTTTAAATCTTTTTTTGTTGGAGATGGTGTGGCATCCCATGTGGCATGTGACGTGGCAAGTTAGCCGGACACGTGGACTCCGATTGCCGGAAAATACAAAAGTGGTCAAAATTGCAACAGTGAACAAAGGTTGTGATTTTTTTTGCAATTATTCAAAAGTTGGGATAAATTTGCAATTTTTTTAAAAGTGGTGATTTTTTTTGCAATTACGCCTAATTTTTTATATAAGTGTGATATTTTTTCTTTATTCTTAAAATAATATTTCTTAGGGTACATTTGAATATGTGAATTTAAGGAAGGATTTGAAATCCTTGTTGTCAAATCCACTGATAGTCTTGGGTAGAATGTGAATTTAAAATCCATAGTTTTCATTTTGAGTTAATTTTTGAGTCATTTTGGTGGATTTCAAATCCACTCAAACTTGAAAGGATTTGAAATCCACTCATTTCAAATTTTGGATTTGAAATCACTCTATCCAAACGGAGTCTTATTGTTTTCTTTAATAATTTTTTTCATTTATTCTTTAACACAAAATTGTTAATATATAGTTCTTAATAGGTGTTTTAATTATCGCATTAGGTATTTTCATATATTTCTGTAAAAAAATATATAATATATCTCATTTTTATTGCTCGAAAACATTTGTTTTGTTCAATGTTTGTCCTAAGCTTTATGTATTGGTTTATTTTGTAATTGTGTTCTTTTTGTGATCTTTTTATTAACCTTAACGAATTGTTACATATTGTAATATTTTAATACAATTTCTCGATTGTTTAACGGGGTGGTTGGACTGAATGTGCACGTTTGAATTTTAGATTACCAATATCCGAATCATGTTATTTGTTTGCAGAATCTTATAACTATTCTTTTTTTTTTTTTTTGTCTACTTCATCCACTTTTTTACAATTTGAACTGAAAATGTTAGCTTTTTGTTTAAAGATAAAATAACAGTACATCATCTATTTTTCTTATAATTCCCTATATGATGACATATTAATTGTAATCCTACTTTTTAAAATTTCTAAACAAACACAAAATTATCAAATTTCATCCCTTTTATAACTCACTTTCATACTTGCCAAATTTACATATGTTTTAACCTAAACATATCCTAAAAAAAATTTAAGCACCTATTTTTGCTAATGTACTAATAATATTGTTTGAGAGTTTAAACACAATTTCAAAGTACATTATTTTTATTTAATGCATGACATTACTGAACTAATGTTTTCACATTGTTGCTTACTTTTTTTTTTTTTTTTTTTTTTGCCAATTTAAAATGTTGGACAAAAAACAATAATTCAAGTTTGAAACCAAAGATTTCAAACTAAAAAAAATAATACAACATTAGCAAGCACTTGTAACTTACATTTTTTTTTTCCAAGCAATTATTTTTTTTATAATACCCTTTAAAATTTCTAAACAAACACAACTTTTCATTATCTAATGCCAAATATGTTTCAATCTCACATATCTTAATGTTTTTTTAACACCTATTTTTGGTAATGTCATTAGCAATATGTTTCATAGTTTAAATTACAATTTTAAAGTACATTATTTTATTTCATGCCTGACATTACCGAATTCTAATATTTATATGTTATTTTTTTCTTGAATCCTCTAAATAATTTTTTCTCTAAAGGTTTTTATTTTTTTGAGTTTGAACTACTTGATGTTCTTTTGTAAAATATTATTAGCACCTTCAAATATCTTTTATTTATTTATTTTAATTCCTTGAAAAGTAGTAGCAGAATTACTCTTCAAAATTTGTTTTATTTTTTTGAAATTAAAATGTTGGACAAAAACAATTATTCAAGTTTGACACCAAAGATTTCATATAAAACAAAAAAGAAAAAAAACAATACAACATTAACAAATATTTATAACTTACATATTTAATTTTTCCAAGCACTTTATTATTGTAGGGTAGTGGTGTGTGTATTTAATTGATATTAATATTTTGATATTTTATAAATAAAATAATTTTTAAGGAATGACACTTGGCAACATTGTAAAGTGTCACTTGTCAAACACTTGGAGGTGACACTTGGCAACAATGTAAAGTGCCACTTGTCAAACACTTGAGGGTGCAAACCACACTTTTATATATATAATAATTCAATAACATAAAAGTCTGGGCAAAATGGTAAATTTGCTTCTTACGAAAACCGCTCATAATTTAAATGTTAAAAAGAAAAATTTTAAAAAAGGGAGGTAGTTATTGATCCTATAATAGACAGTTATTCATATTTCAAAAAAATTATCTGAATATATTGCGAAAAGTTCGATCAAAGAAAATCTATCCAACATAAAAATCTATCAAACTACCACTACCGTTGGATTAGACCACCACCATTGTTCCAAGTAGGGTTGTAAAAGAATCGAATCTTTTTGATTCGATTCGGTATTCGAATTCGAATATAGTGATTCGAATTCGAAAAATACAAATAAGAATCCGAATAAGAATATTTTTTTATATTCGAATATTATCCGAATACGAATAAGAATATGATGGTATTCGATTCGAGTATTCGCGAATATATTCGAATAATTATATATATCAATAATAGATATTTTACTTTTTTATATTAGTATTTAGTAATGGCTAAATACATATTAGTATTACATAAAACATAACTAAATATTATATATATTGTAAAGTAATGCCTAAAAATTACCTTATCGAGCAGGAACCGGAGTCTTAGATCCTTATCGAGCTAGGTTATCTTCTGATATGGTTCAAGTTTTGATTTGTGGAGCAGATTGAGTACGCCAACTTCACGGGATCAATAAGCCTATTATGACTCATGTGAGCTCTTATTTTTTATTATAATGATATACTTGTATTTTTGGATTATGATGACAAATGTGATTTCATTTTTTTTGTAGGAGGATGAAGAGCAGGTTCATGTCGTATTGCAAGAATGATGGTTGGATCATGATGCTAGAAAAACATTTTTGTTGTGATACTTGTTTGATGGATTTGACTATGAATTTTAATTATGTTTATGTATTAGAACCTTGGATGTTAATTTGCAAGTTGATTTTTTGTTGCGGTACTTGTTCGATGATTTGACAATGAATTTATATTTATATATTTCGAATCTTGAATGTTAATTTGGTTAATGAATTATTGAACTTGAGTTGATGAATTTTATTATTTATTTAAGTACTATGTAGGCATATTAATTTGAGAAAAAATATATATTTGATTTTTGTTTGTTGAAATTTTAAGTTTAAAATTTTCGAATACGAATATTCGAATATATTCGAGAATATTCGAATATGTTAAAAGAATCGAATAAGAATTTTATTTGTTATTCGAATAATAAAAGAATAAGAATACGAATATTCGAATAGTTAAAAAAATACGAATAGAATATCATGGTATTCGATTCGATTCGATTCGTTTACAACCCTAGTTCCAAGGCTGCAATTTGAGGCTGAAAGACACAATCACACACACGTGAGTGGGTTTTAGATAATTTATTGTTATAATTATAATTGTTTGACTACTACTACTTAAGAGAATGAATGAATTAATTCAGTTGTCTTTAATTAAGACTAGTTTTGTACCCGTGCGATGCACGGGATAAAATTTTATAAAATACAATTATAATATTTTTATTTGAGATTTGGAAAAAAAAAAAAGTATATACAAATGTAATATAATGAAATTAAGTAATTTATATATTATATATTTTAAATATTTAATTGTTGGAGATAATCTCTAGGTACAGTAATAAAATAAGATATTGTAATTTTAAACTTAGTTTATATATAAATAAGATGGATATGAATTCTATAGAAATTATCACATTTCAAGTACACTATTTAAAGATAAAGGAATAATGTTTACTTAAACAAATCACAACATGAAAGCTATGTTTTATATAAGATAGAATGAATAATTCAACTAACTACTTTTAAGCATGTTATCTTTAAAACAAATAAATTCTATGATAAAAATCTAAAAAACATAAAAGAAACATAAAAAAAATACATGATTAATTTCCAATTATTTCTAACAAAAAAAAAATCTACCTTGTAATGTAAATTTATAGTCTTCTTTATCACTTTTCCATGTAAGTTTTCATTTAGGTTTCTTCATGAAATTCCAGCATAAAATAAAACAAAAAAAACAAAAATTACATTAATAATAATCCATATGCAATACCAATAAATAAAACATTCATCTCCAAATATGAATAATGATAGGAACTTTAATCGTTAAGAAATTATTGATAAAGTCAAAAAATTATTAACCGTCCATCCAAACTATATGATGTAGATCAAATAAAAATCATAACCAAATAAAATAAAAACCAAAAAAAAAAAAAGAACACAATCACATGAGCGAAAGCAAAAGATTTGTATTGCAAAATTTGAGAAATTAAAGAGAAAGTGAGTCAATTCTAAGTTTTTTCTCTCATATTTATAGTGCATAATTTGTTCATTAGATATGGAATTAGTGCATTTTGTATGTCATAAATTTAGCTGCTTCGTAATTTATAGATTTTTTTTTTCCCAATTATAATGATTGCAAATAAATGTTCAGTTTCTACTTAATTCATATACATGATGAATTCAAATCACATCATTTACAATCAATGTGTTTATTGATAAAATCAAAACGTTTTATTATATTACATTATGTTATACATTAAATATTATTTTTATTGAATTTTATTATTTACAAAATAGAAAATTTTGTTCAATATATATAGTATATAAAATCAAGATCAAGATAATATCACAATCTTATTTGTTTGCTCATATTATTGTATATTGAATTTTAATAGTGAAATTTAGTATGAACTTATTTGTATCTTATTTAATGGATGAAAACGATAGTATCAACATCTATTACATTTCAAATTATATTAATTTTAAAACAAACCAATATTTCTATGTAATCGATGTCAAATAACTTGATGTATAAGTAATTAAGAAATTTTTATATAAAATCATATGGAATGCTTAGATGGAAAATCATTTAGTTTGCATCTATAAAATAATTTAACATTTTTCTAAATTGAAACATATTAAATTACCATTTTTATTAAATTGAAGCGTATTAAATAGAAGAAGGATAGCTAATGGCAATAATTTCTTTTTTTTTTCCCCCTAATTTGTAATAATATTCATCCTTATATATAGAAGATTAATGAGACAATTGACTTTTTTATTTAATGGATAAACATTATATCTTTTCCATAAATATCAAAACAACTCTTGGGTGGAAAAATTATTTAAGCAAATGTTCTTCTTCACATATATATATATATATATATATAGATAATGTCACATCATAGAATATTAATATCATAATTAATTAAATATGATATTCATTTTATTATTACATATGATTTATTATCAAATCAAGTGGAGTTCTTTAATTTCTTTCTATATGATATATTATTACAATATATCTTTTAAATTTTATATTTAGAATTATTTAATTGTTGACTTTATGTTTTATGTAGATTTGGTTATCAAGTGGCGAATTAATTTTTATATATCTACCCTTTTATATAACAATTATGTTTTATACGTCAACAAACTTACATAAAATTGTATCTATATTTTGGTTATCTTTTTATATATTTTATTATTTTTGTAATGATAAGAATTATATAATAAATATATTTTATGTATATATTTACATGCATATTAAATTATATATAAATATATATTAACATCTAATGAATAATTGTTTTATTATTTATATGATATTATGATTATGATATTATATGATGTAAATCATATATATATATATATATATATATATACACACACACATTGCTAAATGATATCATAAATATATGAATAGAAATTTATAATTAAAGTTAACTTACCATATTGACAAATATGGTAATTTTATTATATCATATCACTTCTTTAAATATATATATATATATATATCATCAATCATGATTTATTATTTATCATTTAACATTTATTTTAATAAAAAAATCATTTCCAATTTTGGTAGGGTGTTTTTGGCGGGAAAATTTTAACATTACTATTTGAGGAAATGTTGTGTTTTTATATATATAAAGATATGAATGTACATGTTTGTGTTTTCATTCATGTCCTTCTCTCTTTCCTTTATTCAATATATATTGTTGAGTGAGTTGTGACGGGTCAACCCACAGCTCACGTTTCAAAATTATCGTATATTAATGGATATAGATTTGATCCTGAGTAAAAAGAATGCAAAAACTTATATGAGACCGTCTCACAGATCTCCTTTCATGAGACGGATATTTTTGACCCGCTTTGGCCCAACCCAATCATCCAACTTTCAGCCCATGAAACCCAACCCATATCATTGTACATATTAATCCCAAATAATTAAACAAAACACTACAATCCACATAGCCCATATCAGAAAAAAGAAGAAGAGAAAACTGCCGCACAAACCGTCGCACACCCCCACCCAAGGAGAACTGTCGCACCACCGTCGCATGACTCACTGTCGCCACCTTCATCGCCACCTTCATCGTCTTCGTCGCCTTCGCCATCCTTTTGTTCTGTGAAATAACGGTAAGCATTCATATATCAATTAGGGTTTTTGAGTTTTATCATGGTTGCAATTTCATGGGTATAGTTATGGGGGTTTTCTGTTAAAATCAGGGGTGAAATCAATAAGGGTTTTTGAGTTTTATCATGGGTGCAATTTCATGGGTATAATTATGGGGTTTTCTACTAAAATCAGGGGTGAAATCAATAATATTGTTTGATGTAATTTTGAGAATGGAATTGAGGAATTTTATGAAATCAATAAGGGTTTTTGAGTTTTATCATGGGTGCAATTTCATGGGTATAATTATGGGGTTTTCTACTAAAATCAGGGGTGAAATCAATAATATTGTTTGCTGTAATTTTGAGAATGGAATTGAGGAATTTTATGAAATCAATAACATTGTTTGCTGTAATTTTGAGAATGGAATTGAGGAATTTTATAATTCTTATTTTATTTTGTAATGATAGGCGCAACCATTGATCGATTCCATTCTTCAAATTCTATATGGTCACTAATCGTGTGGAAACGGTGCTATGGTCATCAGTGTTGCCAGGAAATATGGTTTCCATGACCAGACATCCCAAAAGCTATATGTTCATTGGACCAAGGAAATATGGTTTCCATGACCAGACATCCCAAGCTATATGTTCATTGGACCAAGGAAATATGGTGTTACCAGAAGCTATATTTTTAGAGTGGAAATGCTTTGGCGGAACCAGGGCAATTTGGGAAATGAGATGTCAGATAGTTTAAACGGAAAAGATGACGGGGGAGAAAGAGGAATACTTGAAATAGTGTGCATATGATAACCAGAATTATCTACCTAGACTGTTGTTTTGAGTTCCAATCATGCTACTTTTTTGTCGATGCAGTAATAAAACTTTAGATGTTGAATGTGTAGAGCTAATGATGGTTTCAATGTTTCAGTTGGATTACAAATTCTGTATTTTCAGCTCTACTTTTATTAGCTTTTGTGGAAATTAGACAATGAGTTTTCTTAAATTTGATTCTGAACATGAGTATGTATTCTAAATTTCTTTCATATTTTTTGTCCAAGTATGTTTTTAAGTACATAAGTGTCTTTTAAGCATATTAAGTATTGATCCTGAACATGAATATGTATTCTAAATTTCTCTTATATTTTTTGTCCATGTATGCTTTTAAGTATGCCTTTTTAGAACATAAGTATTGAACATGAATATGTATTCTAAATTTCTCTCATATTTTTGGTCCATGTATGTCTTTTAAGCACATAAGTGTGTCTTTTAAGCACATAAAAAGAGGATTTTCCGACGAAAATAAGTGTGTCTTTTAAGCACATAAAAAGAGGATTTTCCGACGTGGCGATCAACAAAGGATTTTCCGACGAAAAGAGGATTTTCCAACGTGGCTATCAACAAAGTGGGAGATCTTCAAGGGACCAAATTTCAATTCACTTTATCATTTTAGAATTCTATTCTAAAAGTCGAATAGAATTGATGAATTTAATTATTAGTTAGTCAACGATTTATAGAAAAGTACATCTTTCATAGCTATAAGTATAACTTTTTATAATTATAGGCTATAAGTAGCTATAAGTATAACTTTTTATAATTATAGGCTATAAGTATGACTTTCTATAATTATAGGCATGTGTTATTTGTATTTATTTACTCACTGCATACACTTAAACAAAGTTTCAAAACACTAAAATAAATATAAGTATGTCTTTTGCATTCATAAGTACGTCTTTTCCACGTAAAAGTATACTGCATGCACTAAAACAGAGTTTCAAAACACCAAAATAGATATACATATGTACATCTTTTCCACCTGTAAGAAGTACATCTTTTCCACCTGTAAGTATGAGTTTTATTTACTCATTCCATGCAATAAAACAGAGTTTCAAAACACCAAAATAAGTATAAGTATGCTTATTGCATCCATAAGTACGTATTTTCCACATGTAAGTATATGTTTTATTTACTCACTGCATGCACTATAACAAAGATTCAAAATACCAAAATAGATATAAGTATGCCTCAGCATTCTAATTATTTCATATAAGAAACTAATAAAGCTCAATAACACAAGAATAAACATAATATTTCTCCAACACAACATTTTGATTATCAACACATAATTATTTCATATAAGAAACTAAAGCTCAATAACATAAGAATAAACATAATATTTCTCCCACACAACATTTTGATTATCAACACATAAGTGTGAGGAGAGGATATTGCCTCAAAAATTATTGACGATATTCTATTCCATCTATTCCACTGAACTGATACCATGTGAGGAGAGAATATTGTCTTAAAAATTATTGAGGATATTCTATTCCATCTATTCCACTGAACTGTGAGGAGAGGATATTGTCTCAAAAATTATTGAGGATATTCTATTCCATTGAAATAAATAATATGATTACAATGTAAAACATGGAAACAAAATAACTAACAAAGATACAAAAGCATATCCTAAGATACAATATTTAGTCAATATTATTTTCCTAATATTTAGTCGATACAATATTTAGTCAATATTGTTTTCCTAATATTTAGTCAATATTATTTTCATAATATTTAGTCTTTTTATGTTACAAGTATGTCTTTTGATGTTATAAGTATCTGTTGACTTTCTCACCCTTTTCTAGTGTAAGTATGTATTTTGATATAATAAGTATGCATTTTCAACATATAAATATGTGTTCTGATTTTTTTACCATTTTTTAGTGTAATTATGTCTTTTGATGTTATAAATATATATTTTTTATGCTACAAGTATGCATTTTGATGTTAGAAGTATGTCTTTTTATGTTACACATACGTTTTAAGGATATAACTATGTCTTTTTATGTTACAAATATGAGTTTTGACTTTTCTCACTCGTTTTAGTGTAAGTATGTCTTTTTATATTTTATGTATGTCTTTCAACATATTAGTATGTGTTCTAACGTTATTTCTAACGTTATTACTCCTTTTTAATGTTATTATGATTTTTAATGTTATAAGTATGTCTTTTGATGTTACAAGTATGTCTTTTTATGTTATAAGTATGTGTTTGAATCTCTCACCCTGTTTTACATATAATGTAATTATGATTTTTAATGTTATAAGTATGTCATGTAATTATGATTTTTAATGTTATAAGTATGTCTTTTGATGTTACAAGTATGTCTTTTTATGTTATAAGTATGTGTTTGAATCTCTCACCCTGTTTTACATATAAGTATGTGTTCTGACTTTCATATATGTTATAAGTATGAGTAAATAGTGTTTTGATGTTATATGAATGTTATTTTTAATATATAAGTATGTGTTTTGACTTTCATATACGTTATAAGTATGAGTTTTATTTACTCACTGCATGTACTAAACCAGAGTTTCAAAACACCTAAGTAAATAGATATAAGTAGATATAAGTAAATAGATATAAGTATGTGTTTTGCATCATAAGTACGTCTTTTCCACCTATAACTATGACCTATAACTATGAGTTTTATTTACTCACTGCATGTATATTTGAACAAACTTTCAAAACATCAAAATAGATATAAGTATCTCTTATACATCATAAGTACCTCTTCTCCATATATAAGTATGAATTTTATTTACTCCCTGAATGCACAAGAACAATATATACACCATAAAGGAAAAAAATAGAAAACAAAAACAAAAACACCAAATCAGTAATGCAATAACATGACAATCTTTGTAAATCAATGCAAAAGAATCAATGCAAAAGAATATATACAACTAAAAGATAAAAGAATCAATGCAAAAGAATATATACAACTAAAAGATAAAAGAATCAATGCAAAAGAATATATACAACTACAAGATAAAAGAAGAAATGAGCATTATGTTGGAGGCTGGAGCAAAATTTGGAGTAATCAGATGCTCTTTTATGCTTTTATCACCAAAATTGTCCATCAACACAAGACACATCAACTGATTAACCATGTAAAACATTGAGCTAATTAAGTTGCCAACAAACTAAGATATATAGATAGATAGTACATTGCAAATTAATGAATATACATATACCTGGAAACTTAGATACAAAATCACCATTATTTTCAATAACCCATGAAAACTTAGATACAAAATCACCCTTATTTTCAATAACCCATGAAAACTTAGATACAAAATCACCCTTATTTTCAATAACCCACGGTTCTCTTTCAGGCTTGTGATCAACCGACAATTGTTTGGCCATGCCATTCTTGCATATAAAGCGCGAGAATCTCCAACATTAGTCACCACAAGCTTCTCACAATTGATCTATTGTTGTAACTGCTGTGGAACCACCTTTCCCAAGATCATTTCATTAGCTTTCTCCAATATTGTGCTATCTAGACGGCGACAAGACGATGGCTACCGTACGATGGCGACGCGGTGCAACGACGCTTTCTCCTTGCGTGTGCAACTTGATTTCCTCATTTTGTTTAGGGTTTTGTGGGTTCAATTAGTTGTATAATTGTTTGGGCTTAAAATATATAACATTATGGGTTGGGCTTCATGGGCTGAACTTGAGATGATTGGGCTGGACCTAAGTGGGTCAAAAAGATCCATCTCACGGAAAGGGATCCGAGAGACAGTCTCACAGGAGTCCTACTCTTTAAAGAATTCGTCTCACTGAAATTATCCGTGAGCCCGTCTCACACAAGTTTTTATATATATTGTTTGGTTAGTTTGTGTTGCATAGCATTATATTTCACATAAACTTTCTCTTTCTATTCTTAAAATATATTTTCATCTTCAAGGTTAGTTATTGTCTACTTCGGCGTAAAACAATTGTTCTGTAAATGACCGAAAAATTGTTGTGTATTTTTGCTAAAAGGATTTCTTTGATTAAAAAAATGTAGTGTATTGTGTTTACTAAGTTTTTTTTGTTTTCCCTCTAAAGGATTTATGTGACCAGAAAATTGGTGTGTCGTAATTACTGGACTTTATTTTTTTTTCTTATAATCTTAAAAGGGTTTCTATGATTACACATTTATATTGTTTTAAGGAATTAGATGGAGAAATGTGTTTATTATCAATTGGGGTATTTTATATATCGGAGAAATTAGTGTCTGTCTGATTACATTAATGGAAATGTTGAACAATTAATATATACGACTGTACCTTTTACTTCATTGAAGAGTTTGGGAGAAGGAGAATGAGAATTTGGTTAATTCAAAATGTGATTGAAAATGTTTGAATTTATCATTTGCATGTGATAATTGTTAAATTCAAATGCTTAGCAATTTAATTTTGGCAGAAATATTGATAATTCCTGCTCAAATTATTGTTATATCTCATTTTTCATAATTATTATCTATTTTGTTACATTAATGGTAGTTTAGACATAAACGTAATTTTACGGCTCTAAAAAAATGTACAAAACAATTTTTTCATGCTTATTTCATTTTATTTTTTTGGTTATTCTCATCATATTTTCATTCTTCTTCGGATGAAAAATACATTGTATGCTAATTGCTCTTGCTTTTGTCTGTTGATTGATATTTGGTCATTTCAGAATTATATTGTATTACTTTTATTATTAAATATTGTTAATAATAATAACTTTAACTTTATAAATACTAAAAATACTTATAGCTACACTAAAAAATTGCATTTAGATTCGAAACGGTAAATATAGAAAAAAGGGGAAATAAGAAGAACTCTGTAAATTTTCTCAAAATATATTTGAATGAGCTCTTTCTTTTCTTTTTGGTTATTTAAATTACTTTAGTCTTCATGAATAAATATTAAAGCCATTATATTTAACTTTTTTTTTAGGAGAATTGCCAAAGGAGAAAAAAATTGTATAATTTTAATCTATATTTTAGTTATTTTAATGAACTTTATTTCGGATATTTATTTATTACATGGTATTTGAAGATTGTACTATTTAATAACATATATTACAAATATAACTATAACAAAATAATAGTTTGGCAAAACTTTGGGCTCTTAAGGTATAACTTTCCATGTTAAGTGTGGTATTAGATATACACTCTTCAAGTATCACTTGTATACGTTTAAAGTATTTCTTATTCACTAAAGAAATCGATTTTTTGTTCTCTAGGTAAGTATTATCTTCAGAGTATAAACGTGATATGAGTATATATCTAACACCTACATTTAAAGTATTGTTTATTCACTAAAGATATCGATTTTTTATTCTATAGCTAAGTAATATCTTAAGAGTATAAACGTGATATGAGTATATATCTAACATCATATGATGGATCGGATTGGGGGCACGGATTAGGATCGGTTGCTATATTTAGCACCATGCGGATCGGGTTGGGGACACGCGAGACTCACTCTAATAATTTTTTAATATTTTTAATAACGTATCATGTTAAATTGATTTTCAAAAAATGAAAATAAATTAATTTCACAAAGAAAAATAAATCTTACACGTGTAAGTACTAACAGGGTAAGTCAGTTGATATTCCCACGATTCCGAAACGCTTATTCTTTGATTAAATCTATTTATTCGTCACCGCCATATCTTGAGCAATTCCTGCTGTTTCAATTTCATCTGTTTTCATTTGCGATTATCCAAACCATGGGCGGCGGAGCGATCAGGACTGCGGCCAAAGTGGCGGGGATCACCGCGGCAACCGGTGCCTTCCGCGGCGCCCCGGCGGAGCACTATTCGCTCTACTCCGCCGCCCGGAAGGCCTTTTCAGGCCGTCCCGTGGCGACGGCAGCGTCGGATGATGTGAAACTGGTGGCGTCGAACTCGGAGAGTGGCGAGCAGATTTCGTGCCTCGAATTCGATGATTGGGTTTTACCAGTCATGGAGGAACAGGCGGCGATTAATAGTGCCGAGGCGATGCCGAGGGTTGTCTTTGACGGCCTACCGACTATTCACGAGGGCAAACAGGCCGTTTCTGAGCTTTCTGTTGTACTTGATAAGTAATTTCTTCGTTGATTATCAACTTAGGTTTTCTATCATGCATTTTTTGTGGTGACTAAGCATTTATTCAATTTGTTGTTTTGATTTGCAGTCATTATTTTGTTGACATTTACAGCAATTATAGTGGTAATCATTGTTTTATTTAGTTTTCAATTCTTTATAGGTTGATAATACCTTCCAAGGAAGCTTTAGTTTTGTTTAACCATAAAATTCTTGATTGAAGGGTCCCACGAGCAAACATATATCTTTCTTTATCTATTACCTCATTGAATTATCAACCAGGGATGACCAATATTTTGATGTTTGTAAGCCTGATGTTACTTCAGCGATTTGTTATGATGTTGTAGGTTTTGTACAATTTCTTGTTTCTTGTTAATGGTGTATGCTTAAAACTGAATCTTTCAACAAATTATAAAAATCTGCAGGGCCTATTTATCATCTCCGAATTCTGTTGGATGTGGAGGTTCGGTTGTGGCAGATCATGACTTGAATCTGCCTCCTTCAAACGAACTGGTTGAAGAGACTAAAGGATGTGTTACCAATGAGATTATTATCGGTGCTCCTGTATTGCCTGCTCCTGCCATTATGGCATTTAAGTTTCTTTATGAAAGTTCGGTGGCCAAGGTTTTAGCTCACTCAGATTTCATTTAAATATATATAAATTTCCCTTTTGCACTTACAGAAACTTAATTGATTTCAAATTTTTACATTTTTCATCGAGGAAGCATGATCTTTTATGACCTCTTAAGTATACTGGATATATGGAACTGTTTGTTCGTTCTATTGTGCTTTCTTTTTGGTAGAAGAGAATGTCTCATGGAAGTGTTAGTCATTCGTTTGTTAAATCATTGCTTAATTTCTTATCCATTTAGTGAGAGCTAGTGATTCTACTGTGTTTGAACTTAGAATTTGACTGAAAGGGAAGAGATCCTTTTTTTATGGGTTTGGGGCCTAACTATCTTTTAATAAATCTATGATTGAAACTTCACAACATAGTTTTGTTGTTACCTTTTCTGCATCAATATTCATGGATACGTAGGTGTTAGCAACTTTTTGCCTAAAGAGTATTTGTATGCGAATTGCTAATCGTTACTTATTAATAAAATGATGTTACCATGTTCTAATAGTACAGGCTGTTGTTAATGTTATGCAAAAGCAGTCTTTTCACTGATGGATTGTTACAGAATGTATTAAAGGCATATTGATGCCTCGATATAACTAAAGATGAAGTTGAAGCCTAACACTTAATTCATAAGCCATATGCACTACATAGTATGTGTTCGTGATACCTTCATCTGATGCATATTGTAGGATGTTGTTGCCTCTATTGCCTGTGATCCAAATGTTTGGAATGCTGTGTTGCAGAACCAAGAACTTCAGAAGTTTCTGGAATCACAAAGGGCATGTAAGATGTCAAATACCTTCCTTTGTTAACAGGCTGACATGATATGAGGCAATCATTCATATAATTTGATTTCTTAATTTTTTTGATGTTGCTTGCACAGGTAAGAATTTCAGTGGTGAGACAGTTGCTGACTATGGTTCAAAAATGGTAAATGATTACTCATCTGAGTGTGCAGGATCCGACCACTCATATGAGGATGAAGAATTTAAGGATGGAAGTGGGTTTAGGAATTTTTTTCAGAAGCTGAAAAGAGATGTAGTTGACATGTTGAGCAGCTTAACTGATTATCTAAAAGATCTGTTCGGTGGAAAGGATGCCGATAACAGAGCTGAGGTTATTATGGAAAGATCTTTTATGGGGTTGGCAGTGATGGCCATACTTGTAATCTTGTTGAAGAGAGCTTAGTCATCGTTTGCAGCATGAGACGTGGGAGTTTGTCGAAGCTCCACTACATCAGTGGTGACGTTAAGGTTTTTCAGTTTCATGTTCTGTTAAGTTATAGGTAGAAATGGAAATAGTTATGGTAGTGAATGATGAATTATCTAATGTGGTTATTTTCACTAGTTGCTTTGATATGGGTGTGTTCAGTTCTGTAATCTCTGCCTTTTCTTTTAAATTTAGCAAAACCTAAAATAACTCTTTGAATGTTATTCTGCTCTCTAATTTTTATCTTTTTACCATTCGTTACTTAGAGCATTTACAATGGTATTGGTTATAGTTAGATTTTCTCCGCATCATTCCATTAATTATAACTCAATTTCTTATTTTCTTATCACCTCCAACCATTTACTTGGTTATAACCCATTTTTTTAACTTATAATCTAATCAAATGTTGATATCCAACCAAAAAAAAAAAAAAGGAAGAAAATAACAATATTTATCTCTTTTCTATTTTTCAAAAAAAATGAGGAAGAAAATAACAATATTTATCTTTTTTCTATTTTTCTTGGTTAGCGTGTCATAACTCCAAGACACCCTTGGCTATCTTTATAACCAACATGTCACCATCATGAGCCTACAATGGTGATATAGTTATATTACTATAACCCAATTTTCACTACCATTCTAAATGCTCTTAACCTTTTGTACTGAATTCTTTTATATACATTTAATTCCACAAAATGTACTTTATATAATTGTTTTTTACTCAACTCCATAAGTCCCATAATAGATTGTGTTAAATTTTTCCAATTTAAATAAAACAAAATAAATATTAAAATGCTAGAGATATAGAATGTCTTGAGGATCAATCTGTTGTGCTAATCAGTAAGGGATTTTCAAAATACCCATTTTCATAAACCAAAGAACTTATCTACCCATTTTTTAAGAAATAACTTTTTTACTCAATTTGGGCAGTAAAATCTTCATAATACTCTCAATTTTAGTTATATTTACATAAGAAAAGAGTCTAGGAAACTCTACTCGTGCACTTTTCAGATAAGGTGAACATATCGTGAACACGGAATATAATATCTTGTTCATGAAATGCAGCAAGGTTCAACATGCTTCACATGTCGTGAACACGAAAAATAATATCGTATTCACGATATGCAGAAAGGTTCAACATATCATGAACACGAACACGATATGCAAAAAGGTTCAACATATCATGAACACGAAATATAATATTGTGTTCATGATATGCTAATATTGTGTTCACAATATACTGATATATAATATCAGAGATATTTCAGCTTTATGTAAATATAAACTTAAGTTGAGGACATTATTGACATTTCGACCTCAAAATTGGTAAAAAAGTAAATTCTTATAAAAATGGGTAAACAAGTTCCTTAACATATAAAAATGGGTAAACAGAGGTATTTCCTCATTAAAAAAAAAAAAACCACAATCGAAATACACTTTACTTCAGCTTCAATATGTATAATTCCACCATGAGATTATATTTGGGTTGTTGGAGCATAACATATCTCCATGGATTCAGAAGTTGCTAAATGTTTAGATATTAGGTTACACAACATAAAGGTGACTAGTTCCATGAAAATCAGTCACCAAATAATTTGTGTGGTTGATCAAGTATTTCCACCCAAAGTAATGGGCTATTTGGCCATTGGATCTCAACCAACAAAACTCACTGGCTGCTCGAAATGTTACAATTGTCGATGATGGCCCTGTCCCTGCCACTCTTCGAAAGTTGTTCGGTCTGATATTATTATCAAAGATCCTTTGAATCTTGATATTTCTTACTCTTGTTCCCGAATGTACAAAATGTCTTCCTTTGATAGGTTCATCTTACCCTTGTCCCGTTTACTGTTAACTCCCGTTTGCTCTGGTTGCCCTCGCTGCAAAACGTTAGATTTCACCCCATGTTGAATTTCACAAATATATAACAAAAGTGATACATACAAAAACAACGGTTTCAACACCTGATGGCACTGGCAGTAAACTCCACATTTATTTGTTAAAAAGGAAAGATTTCTACCTTTCTTAACACGAAGGCCAAATATAAGTAGGCCACCTCCCACTCATCAGGTGACAACGTACCTGAAAAGCACCACAATTAATCAGTCAGCCAGAGAATAGGTTGAACATGGCTACGCTCACCAATAAAGTCCATCTAGTATTGGTTTAGTCGAAAAAATTATGTAGAAGTTGATACTGATTTGGGATGCTGACGAAGAGATTAAACTGAAACTTACTTTGGTCATCTTTGCCATCACCCAAAGCACCAAGTCTTCTCATGAGCTCAACATACTCAGGCCTCTTCAAGTACTCATCCACAAATACATGTGAATTTTTCACAAAGACCAACTCCAATCCATACTGCATATTTGAAAAGTAAAAGAATGGGAATAGGACTAGCTTGTGACTAAGTTGATAACAAAGGTCCTACTCTAGGTAGCTTCACTGTATGGTAATGCTTACAGCCTGTTATGATAGGAGACATTTTTCAAAACAAATTCTACTCACAACTAGATGGCAAATAGTACATTGTCTTCTGCCTTTTAAGTTAAGTTTTTGACATCCAAAACTTGAGGTGGAAAATTTGAGTGTGGCTTGAGCAGCTCAAAAAACTGTTTGGACTGGGTGTCTGTTTTGGTGACCCCAAACAAATTGGGCTCATTTGACCCGACACTACTCGCCAATATGGTAGAGTTTTTCACGCCACCTCAATGAAAAAGTAGTTAAAATACAGAAAGAGGGCCTGACTGGGCCTCCTCAACACTCTGGCCCGCAGAGTCCAGGTGTGGCCGAGTGGGGGGGGGGGGGGGGGCTTGATTTGCAACCAATCTAAGAGACGGTATTACTTGTTGATGGACAACAAATAAGAGAGTTTTGAGATGGTATTACTTGTTGATGGACACATTATGGATCAACAAACTTCATACTAATAAAAAGTTCAAATTCAAAGAGCAAGGATTACCAGCTCAAATATGAAATTGACAGCCTAATCAAGAAGCAGAATACTATTACTAATACCTCTTCAGCAAGTGCTTTGAAGACATGAAAAGGGACAATCCACTCTGGGCAATCAACAGCATCCTGTAAGAAAATTACTTAAAATATTATCAACAAGCTTTTATTTAAAAATAAAACCAGAGATCTTTATGAAAAAGATTCCAGCAATGCATACTCATCCAGCATTAGAAAAATAACATAAGTATACAAAGATCAAATCAAGGAAAAATGACGACTTTTTAGTTAACTTGATAGAGGGATAAAAGAAATGATCAAGAAGAGAAAAGTTATGTACCTCTAGGTGGAACTTGTATTTGATGCCAAAGGGACTTGAAGACTTAAATTTCTGGATGGAAAATATTGCAACTAGATGTCAGACAACTGGCCATAAACCTTTTTAAAAACTATATTGTTTAAGAATGCAGAAATTCACCTTGTTTTCAAATTCTTCATCAAAACGTATCCAGTATACACTATTACCAAACTCTAGCCCCTCAGCTGCACCAAAAAGGGAGATATTAAAATACAAAGAAAGAGAGATTTTAGTAGTTGAAACTCTTTCTGGAATATAAAGTAATGTTAATAGCCTTAGAAATTTATAAAATAAAAAAAGATTTTTTTTTTTTTTTTAAATACCTTCTCTAAGCTTTTTGACAATGACATTGGCATCTGGCATCGTTCCAATGAAGATGCCTCCTGGCCGAAGTAATGCTGAGACATTGGCCAAGGCCCGCCTGGCACGTGCCTCAGTAGACCATGAATAATGCAAGGCAAACTGCAGAATTTCGATTTCACAAATTTAATCGGTAACATACAAACTAGCATTGTTAGTGTAATCTTCAATCATCAATGCAGAACTTAGTAGTCTGAGATTTAGAAACAACTAACACATATAACCAGAACACATTTAAAAAAAAAAAAACACTTTCTTCCTTACAGATATGATTAGTGCAGTTACTAAATTGAATTCAATGTGCATAATAAGACAGCATATTTATTAGTCAAGAGAAGGGAGAAACTACTTAAAAGACTTCTCAAACTCTTGCATCAATTTAGCTCAGTATGGTTTGAAATTGAGAAAGACATATTTCAGCATGAGAGACTTTGGGTCATTGGGTGACAAGAGGGAAATGGAGGGGATGGGATATGGATATATCTGAATCTAAATTATTTAACGAAAAGAACAGAAATGCTTAATTATGAGAAATACAAATGTATGAGTCACCTGGCAGCTACAAACATCAAACGGAGCATCTTCCGCCAAAATCTTGTCTAACCGAACCTGCAGCAGACAGATGAATTAGTTGCACATATGACTGGGACAATGGCATGGTTATTAACTTCAGATAATCCCATATTGTGCATACCCAGCTATACAACTCACCAAAATTATTTTTGATTTATAGCCAAATGCTTAGAGAATGCAAAGAAACCAAGAGAAGATGGGATCAATTCAAAACTATCTGTAGTTGATTTACCTCATAGCAGTCTCCACATATGAGTCTGGCAGGAAAGGAGAACTTTTTCCGTCGCTGGTGATGGTCTGCATCACCATTATATCGTGTGCGGCAATCTTCTATCTGATATTGGAGCCAAAAGATTTCAAAAATATGAAACAGATTGTCTGAACATGCAATAATAGATGATGTTACGATAGCATCAAATTATAGTTTTGATATGAAAAATGATTTCAGATAATTATATAATATTAAGACCAGAGTAAGTTTCTGAACAAAATACTAGGCTGAAAATATGGCAGATTTCCTACTCTTTTTAATGTGATCCAGACATCAAAATCCATATTGGAGAGACTTAAAAAAGGTAAATGTAATGATTGAGAGAATTACCAAGACATATAACTTATAAGAGGCCAAATCACTCAAAAAAGACTCTTACAAAAAGACTCTAAAATAGGAGAAGGATAATCACTCAAAACGACTACTACATGTTTAAAAAACTAAAATCTGCAAAGGTCAAATGTGTGTTAAAAAAATTACGATTAGAGGCAAGAAACTCATTTTTAAAATGCAAAAGCATTCTTCTATTCATAAAAGATATACATATAATTCGTTGCAGATAAATTTGCAACAAATTGATTTGCGTCAAATCTGAGGTTCAACCATTGGATGTGCTTCGAGTATTCTCTCTGTTTGAAGTCCCCTAAACTAACTTGAACAACAGCACCACATACATTTTTTAGGGAGGGGAGCATAATTGCACATAGAATGATTAAAAGGCCAATGTGACATGGTACATTGGTTTGTTGGCGCTCAACCAGTATTGTTTAAAGAAGTTACACTCACTAGACAAAATATAGAGAAGGGCGGGAGAGAATTAGCATTTAAGAAAAAAATTATGTCAACGTAGCAAACATAATGACAATTGACGACAAAAAGAGGCAGTTTCAGGGATTGAAACTTTACCGAGCCCTCAGCTATATCAATCCCAACATAATAACCAATCCTTGCCTTGTCCCATTTGATAAGGTCACCACCCTGGTAGAATTAAAAGCAAAAGCAAAAGAAAATCGAAGGAATAGGATCATATAAACAGCCACCAAATTTGAAAATTCAAACTCGTATACTACCTTCCCACAAGCCAGATCAAGAACTGCATCTCCTCTTTTCGCATATAATTGAATTAGCACACTCTTTATCTATTGGATGAAACAAGAAGTAAGATACAGATACAAAAAAAAAAATTCTAGACTTTCAGTTTCACTCTGAATAATTAACTTTCATCTAATTAATTCACACTCTGCGCAAGAATAAATTACAGCAAGTACCCAATTATTGAGTTTCTTCAAGTGAATAATAGGGCTCGCTTCGCGTTCTTCAAGTGTCTGGTTCGTTCTTGCACTGTAATGATCAGCCACTTTCCTTGCAAATATCTTTGTACTCTCATCCTCTAAAAATTGAGCATCACCTAACAACAGCAGAATCACGCACATTTCCCAATTCAACATAAAATCCAATCCACAACAGAGGAAAAAGAAACGTTTTTTCCTAAACTATGAACCCAATACTAAAAACCCCAATAAAAGTAGCAAAATTTTCGCACAACCCAGAAGTAATTGAGACCAAGTTGCAATGAAAGATCAAAATTGAATCAAGAAACCACCTTAAATCATCTCAAATAAAGAGGGAAATACCTTCAGGGTTGTGCTTGACTTTGGATTGAGGAGGCCCATAAGAACCCGAGGATGGAGAATGTTGATAACCTCGCTTCATCTGTGTATATAATGTATACTTATGTACAGAGAATGATCTGCAAAATTAGCAGCGATGAAGTGGAGAGGGGTTTGTGCGGTTTATTGTTGAGAAAAGAATGAAGCAGCAAAAATACGTTAATATTGGAAAAATGATTCACCGCTATTCTGCAGAAAATAATAATGGATGAATAAGGTTAAACACTCCACCCGTCTCTTTTTTCTCCTATTTCTTCCCAATTTCCTTTTTTATAATAGTGTATATAGATACATTTCTTTTTCTTCTTTCTTTTTTATAATAGTTTATAGGGTTAATTACATAAAAAAACATAAACTTAGGGTCCAATTTCAATTACAACATGAACTTTTAATTGTAACACCAAAAACACTCAACTTAACACTTCTTTCAATTTGGGACATGTTCAGGTTTTTTCAGACTCCAATTGCTGATATGGAGCCCAAATTATATATGTTAATTGTCAACATGTATATTTAAGTATAGTCATTATCCAAATGTATATTTTTACGTCAATAATTAACTTAAACAATTTGAACTCCACGTTAGTAATTGGAGCCCGAAACACTCAAACATGTCGCAAATCAGTCATCATCCACATGTAAATATATATGTCAATAATTAATTCATACAATTTGAACTAAATATCAGTAATTGGAGCCCGAAAAAAATCAAACATGTCTTAAATTGAAAAAAGCATTAAATTGAGTGTTTTTTGTGTTACAGTCAAAAGTTCATGTTGTAATTGAAAGTGGACCCTAAGTTCATGCTTTTTTATGTAATTAACCCTAGTTTATATAGATACATTTCTTTTTCTTTTTATAATAGTTTATATAGATACATTAATTAGGGTTCAAACTAAATAATCATTAGCAAAAGGTACATTAAATAAAAATTGAAATCTAGATAATCAATAGGCATATATGATGTAATCAAATATTACATTTTGCTTAAAAAAACACTAGAAACAGGTCAAGTAATTAAATGAAAATAAAAATCTGGATAATAACTTTTTGTATGCCTCAGCTTTTCTTTTACAAATTTAGTAAGAGCTTCTAATTTCTTTTTTTTTTTTTAAGTAGAGATTTCAGGATTAAAATTAGAGTAGGACTAAAATCACCACTCATTTTACTAAGAGCACCACACAATTATTGTATAGATATATCAAAAGACTAAAATATCATTCATCAAAAATAAAAATTATTAAAAAATCAAAAAAAAAAAAGGCAAAAGAAGCTTTCTTCTCCGGAAGCAGTCCCACCCGCCCCCACCGCTGCAACTCCCATCTTCTCCAGCCAGCCACCCACCACCACGCATCTCCAGCTAGCCACCCCCCTCCCGCAACTCCAGCCCCCGCCGCCTGCACCCCGCTCAACTCCAGCAGTCCCCCGCTGCCGGCCCACCCCCCGGCCTTAGCCCGTCGCCCCCCTACGCGTTCTGCTGCCTTGGCCGCGCGCCATGCTGTGCGTTTGGCAGCCCCGGCCGCTTGTCCCGCTGTGCTTTCGGTCGACCAGGGCCGAAGCGTGCATGAATTTTCAAAAAACATTTGTTCGACCTTTCAAGAAATTTGCCAAAAAAACGGCAATTTTTGCACACAAATTCATCAAAAAACTCTTGATTCACCAACCCATAACAAACCCTAGAGATATGTAAACAATTTTCTACAAAAATTAACCAAACAAGTGACGAAAATGAAGAATGAATCATCCGAATGTTGCTTGGATTTTCGGTTCTCCTCCTCTTCTCTTTTTGTTTGCTTTTTTCTTATTTTTTAATTACTTTGATTTTTTTTAATTTGTTTGGGATGATATTGGTAATGAGTGTGGTGTGTAAAGAAATAATTTAAGATATTATTTTATTATTTGTGGTGCTTTTAGAAATGTAAGTGTTGCTTTTAGTCCTACACTAAAATTATTTGTTGAAATGCAAAACTACCATTTCTCAATTTGAAACTAGTAAAACTATATTCCACTGGGCCCATTATAAAGTAAACCAGGCCCATTAGAAGCAAAGCATGTAGAAGATAGGCCCATTAGGCAGGGTTTCAAAAACCCTATATCGGCATCATCACAAACTCATTTCCACTCCTCCGCCGTTCTCCTCCTCCCAACACACAGACTACTCCCAAAAATGGGTCGTGTGATCCGAGCACAGCGTAAGGGAGCTGGGTCCGTCTTCAAGTCCCATACCCACCACCGTAAGGGCCCGGCCCGGTTCCGCTCCCTCGACTTCGGCGAGCGCAATGGCTACCTCAAGGGCGTCGTCACCGAGATCATCCACGACCCCGGCCGCGGTGCGCCACTCGCTCGCGTTACCTTCCGCCACCCCTTCCGCCACCAGCACCAGAAGGAGCTCTTTGTCGCCGCCGAGGGTATTTACACCGGTCAGTTCCTTTACTGCGGTAAGAAGGCTAATCTCGTCGTCGGTAACGTCTTGCCCATCAGATCTATTCCCGAGGGTGCCGTCGTTTGCAACGTCGAGCATCATGTTGGTGACCGTGGAGTTTTCGCTAGGGCTTCTGGCGATTACGCCATTGTTATCTCCCACAATCCGGATAACGGGACATCTAGGTATGGTTTTGGGGATTATTGGTTTTATTATGCTTTTTAATTTTGATGTTTTTATATAATGTTTGTTTTGAAGTTGATTTGTAACGTATTGTGTTATGCCGTTGCTCATTTTTATTGCTGTTTGAATAAAGACTAAGAAGATTCTTCAAAAAATAGAAATCTTTGATTCATCTTGAGCTTTATTTCCATTGTTCTGTGAACTGTGATAGGATATTCAGATTGTCAGTTATGGATTGGTATTATATTGGATGATAAACTTCTACATTGAATTTAGCATATATATGTCAAACTCCAGGCTTTGATTTTTGAATACCTTCCTATCAGGAGTTTGGATTAAAGAAAGAATTTGCAGTTTATTCATTATCGGTTCATGTTTCAGTATTACATAAACTATTCAGTTGTAATTTTTGAGTTATGATCTTACATCCAATCTCTGTTCTTGATTAGCAATGTTTGGATCATGCCAATCTTTATAACACATCATTATCTTTCAAAACTGCTCTCATTGATCCATATACGGTTGGGATGGTTTTCAATCTTTTGTTAGTTCAACAAATTCATTGCTGGTTGCAGAATCAAGCTTCCATCAGGAGCCAAGAAGATTGTGCCAAGTGGATGCCGTGCCATGGTGGGGCAGGTTGCGGGGGGTGGACGAACTGAGAAGCCAATGTTGAAAGCTGGAAATGCATACCATAAGTTCAGAGTGAAGAGGAACTCATGGCCCAAGGTTCGTGGTGTTGCTATGAATCCAGTGGAGCATCCTCATGGTGGTGGTAACCATCAACATATCGGTCATGCCAGTACAGTTCGTCGTGATGCACCACCCGGGCAAAAGGTTGGTCTTATTGCTGCCAGAAGAACTGGTCGTCTCCGTGGTCAAGCTGCTGCCACTGCTGCTAAAGCTGATAAGGCCTAGACTGTTCTCGATTATTAGTTTTCTTGCAATCTCATTTCCATTTTAAGCGTATCAGATTTTGCATGGTCTGTATGTTAGAATGAATTACTGCTTTGATATACTAGTCTGTTGTGGCATTATCAATTATATGTTCTGTTTTAATGCGAGATTTTGTTCAAGATTATCTTGGATGTATATTTTATGTTTCTTATATTATCCCATCTTCTCATTAAGAGGGTCTTTTGCCAAGCTTATTAAAAAAATCTTATTGAGATGCTTTATCTAATTTTAAAAATAAGTAGTTATGATAATTGTCTAATTTACGTGATAAATTTAGAAAAATTTGTATGGTCGTGAGTTGTTTTACAGGAAATGGTACTGGTGAAGTACAATTTTTCTCAAATCTAGTATGGTCTATTATAGTAGCCATTATCAGTTTTATGGTGCTAAAGTACTTCTAGTACCATTGTATTGGAACAACGTTTTCGAGTAAGCAATGCCAACTTTATGACGGATTAATTTTGCATATCAATGTTTTTTTTATTTATTATTTAATACAATTTCGTTCAATTAAGTATATCAAGCTTAGCAAATAAAGAAACGCTTATTTCTTGTGGATACATATTGTTGGAATGTTATCTTAATAAAGTCGATGGTGGACTCGATTATGATCACATTTTGTGTGGATATAAGCTTGATTTTAGAGGTATCAAACATTGATATATTTTTTGCATGATGTTTCAATTAAGCATTAATTTGTATTGAAATGTGGGCATGTGAGGAGGCTTATAATATGGAGGGAATAAAGCCCACAAAATCCAAGAAAAATATTGAACTGGGCCGGTACAGGTCAAGATTAAGGCCCAAGGTAGAAGCCCTTACTGATAATGGGTACAACGAGACTCATATATATATGGAAAATCTCCTCTCTAGAAACCTCTGTTCTTAAACCCAAACCCCTCCTCTGTCAAATCACTAAACCCAGAAATGGCGATGAAGGCGGCGACGGCGGGTGTTTCCGCCAATTCTCAGATGGGAAGGGGAATTAGGGTTTTTTGCTCCTCATTTTCCAGCTTCCCGTTTAATCTACCCCAGAAGAATGTCGAGAAGCCTCCTCCCGCTGAACCCTCTACCAATCTCTTCGTTTCCGGTACTCTCTCTCTCTCTCTCTCTCTCTCTCTCTCTCTCTCTCTCTCCATATGTGTGTGGATATATATATATATACACACACAAATATATAAACATACACAATCGGTTGTCTGATACCTTTACCACAATTCAATGTTTGTTTGAGAATCTAGATTTTGATAAATTTGGGTTTCCATATTCATTACTTGATTGTAGACCTTGAGATACTATAAACGTCACATTCTTTACTTTCTTTTGAGTCATTTTTGTGGATTTTCAAAAAAATACTCTGGATTTTAGATGTAAGAAATCTCAAGCTTGAAGCATTTTTTTCTCAAGCTGAATTTTTAAAGTCCAAACCCGACCTAGAAGAGTCCTTAAGGTGTTGTAATAGCTACTTTATAGCATTAGAAGTGCTTATTATTCGCGGCAGACATAATATAAGTTCATGATTCTTTTAATGTCACTTCTTATCTCTGCACTTTGTACCTAATTGTAGTTGCAAACCTTGTGTTGGATCCAAAAATGTGATACCATAATAAGATCTATACTCGTTATGATCATTTGCTTTCTTTCTTCCCGGTATTGTTCCTTACTACGATCCTAGCTTCACTACAACCTCAATATTTTGAGGGTGCAATGTATTAATGTTTAATAAATGTTCGCCGGTGATCATACATAAGGCCTTGTAACTCTATTTTCATTGCCAGTTTTCTCTTTACTGGAGAAGTGTTATAAAAGACCTGATGTGGAGTAGGGTAAACTTTTTTTTTTTTTTTGGGTTATGCTTGTTGTGTTTAGCATAATTTTTACTGTTTTTGGGATTTGGTTTGCTTCAGCATATCTATATCCTTGATACATTAATCATTCAGTTGAATGTATGACAATTGATTTTGTATTGTACTTTCTGTGAAAACTCCACTATCTTTTTTATCCCTTTTTTGCGTATTCTGTTTCTCTTTTTAACCTGTTTGATTTTTGCTACCCTGATGGTTGCAATATTGAAATTTATGGTGGTTTGCTTGTGGTTGAGGTCATTGAACTAGTTGTCGTTTTATGATTCAGGACTTAGTAAACGTACGACAACTGAAGGTCTTCGTGATGCCTTTGCTAAGTTTGGTCAAGTGGTTCATGGTATGTACTTTTTTACATTCATTAAAGGGAATTGATGCTGGAAAATCCTATTGGAATTTGCTGATTTTTTCCTGTTTGTGTAGCGAAAGTGGTGACTGATCGTGTGTCTGGATACTCTAAGGGCTTTGGTTTCGTACAATATGGAACAATAGGAGAAGCTGAAGCAGGGATAAAGGGCATGGATGGCCAGGTGGTTTAAAAAATTTAGATGACTTTCTGATTATTGAAATAAATATTAATAGTCAGAGAGCTGCAGTCAGCCCATCTTCTTACTAAGAATTAAGACATTGTTTTTCTAATTTACTTATGGACTGCCCAACTCTCAGAGAACCTTATAGGCATATAGACTGATAGCACACACTATCATAGAGAAATGGTGTTGAGCTTTTTTATAATTGAATCGCTAAAATTGTTCTATTGTTACCAATAATAAATTAAGTTTATAAAAGCAAAATCCTAGGTTCTAAATCAATTCTTTTGATGAAAATTAAGTGCAAAGAGTTCTTGAATGTGGGTTTTAGTATGTCTGCCTTACTTTTAAAATGGATGTAGAGTATTCAATACCTTTTTTATTCAGAGGATAAAAAACTATGCTGTTTCCCTTACAGTAATTATTGGTATCAAACATCATCATTGTCAGTTTAGTTTAGATCTTCCAGCTATGGCAGCTAGTTGAGTTTGGGTCTCCGTCTCTTTCTGCATCAACCTTTGATCTGTAAAATTTCTTTTGTTTGGAGGAAGGGAATTATAAACTATGATTTTCACATGATTGCAATGATCTCCACACAAAATTCATTTTGCGAGAACACAATGATCTATTTAGATCAGCGTTTGATTAATGTCACAAGTAATAAATGCATGCTTGTATCATATTCTCATTTCTATTGGCAGTTGCAGTGTCTTGAAAATGCTTCCTGTACAGAAACATTACCTTTGTGTTTCACATTTGTTTTGTAGTTTTTGGATGGTTGGGTTATTTTTGCGGAGTATGCAAGACCGAGAGCTCCTCCACCCCCTATGAACAATGCACCATATCAGGGTCATCGATGAGGATGGTGGGGAGATAGTGCCACACTAATTGAAGTGTGTTGATTCAACCAATTAGATAGTGATATAAATGTCGATTGATGTTCTTGTTACTATTCAAACTGAACACAGTGGTGGTCCTGTCATTATGGAGCTCTCCACTTTCTGTGGGAATTAAGATATATGGTTGGTGCACGGTTACATGATTCATAGTATTCAGGAATTATGACTGTGGCATCATCAAATCTCTGGTGTTTGGATTATTATCTAGTGTTAAAGACTTGCCGTTGCTTATATACACTGCATATGTTGATCATTCAAAGTATTGAATCAATAATTACTTTTTGCAATCTTTGAGGGTTCGAAAACCATTTATATGTACCCTAAGGATCTTTGTCACTATTCCGGTTCGTCTGAAATGCATATCTTAGTTAAAGTAGAAAGCCTGAAGGCTGGTATAGATAGTGTTCAGTGTTACTGAGGTGCAGCACTCATTTGAGTTTGAAGTCAATATAATAGTAAAAGAAAACGTTGGGGGCATTACTAAGTCATAATCGCATGGTGGGACCAAGAAAAAACATGGTGGATACAAGTTTTAACCAAGGTATTCATTGTCCTTAGATGAGTCCCCACCAATTAGTGAGCATCTCACTTCCATTGTAGTAACAACAGAATTGTGAAGACATAAATCCAGAAGTATTGACCCAATCAAACAGGTGGCAAAGCAATTGGCCAATGTCTGAGGAGTGTTTGCCATCAGGTACAAGTAACTCTTGCTATTCCTAACTTGGAAAACAACTTCTCGTTTCCTTATTCTCCATCCAATATCACTTTCATGTTCGCATTCATTTCTGATGCGGTTGGAAGTTGCCATAATTGAAAATAAAAACAACAACCACGCGTCTGCGTTTCTTGACAGTTTTGTCGTACTCCCTCCCTGCATTATCGTTTAAGTTGGTGGTTTTTTATGGTTTGATATTGTTAGTAGTTGCTAGAATGATTGGGATGTGTTTTCAAAGAAGTTGCATTGATATGGAAGCATGTGTAATAGAGAGTTGCCAAGTTTCAATCAAATTCAGTTAAAAGAGTGATGATATTGGTAACAATGACCTAAAACCTCTCTCTCAAAGAGCTAAATCTGAAAGAGGAGTAAAAAGGATTGATGAATCATTTAATGAGCAATGAATGTTGAGAATGAATATCCATCTTGTTCCCTTCTTTGGAGTTCATGCTACAGTAGTAGTATAACCATCATTTCTCATTCTTCCCAATTCGTTCATTTTACCTTTTTGCCCCTTCAAAAAAACAAATATTTATATATATTGGGTGAATTTTGTTTAAACAACGATGTTGTGGTTAACGAGCAGCAAATGCGGATTAAGAAGGAAATTGAGGGTGAGAAAGGAGAGCGCGTTACACCACCAGTAACAGCGGGGGGCATTATGGTAATTACACACTAACTGCGATTTGATGGTCAAGATGAGGACAAAGCGACGCCATTTATCTATTAATACCAACACTCCCTTCGCGACTTCCCCAACAACAGCACACAAAACAACGCCCCCCCCCCCCCCCCCCCCAATCCACACACACACACACACGAGAGAGGGAGAGAGAACAAAGAATCACGCCAAGAAGCTTGAGATACAGCTTCAATGTCAATGGCGTGTTAACAATTCTAGCAGCTTCTCGATTATATATCTCCTTTTGTGTGTGTGTGTGCCGTACCATGAAGTTTCTATTGGAATTCGTGACTTGTTGTGCGTCTGCTCCATGCGAGACTCGGGATAAGACTAGTTTGTTGGTAATGCAGGAGCCTCGCCGCCGCGTATCGCGCAAGTATGGAAGGCTCAGGGGTGGCCGCCGCGAATGGCGCCCTTCGCTCTCCTCCATATCCGAAGATTCTTTGGCATCGGAGAAGAATGATATTGTCGAACGGCCCCCGCCCAGGTGGCGGTGGCGATGGCGATGGCGATGGCGGCGGAGCCTCCAAAAGAAGTTTGCCTCTATGTCGCCAAGAGATCGGAGCCCTTCTTTGGATCACGAGGATTCCCGGTATATTATAGCCTACATCTTATCCTATTTTTACGCCAATTTGGATTTGGATATAGTTTTTCTTCCGTATTTTTATTTCTCGAATTTCAAAAACCTTTATATACAACAGAATTAGGCACATAAAAAATTATGTTATTGTAGGATTAAATATTGGCATTTTCAGTTTTGTTAATTTAAGCTTGGAAATTTAAGTGATATGATTAGCATAAATCAAAGATTAGCCAGCTGGTTTTGTATTAAAATTATGAAGCGCGGGCAGATTTCAGAGAATTCGACCTTTTTTGATATTAAGATGAATAATTCTATTTATGTAGATCATAAAACATAAAAATAGTGATTACCAGATTAAATTTAAGGAGGCTACAAACTTAGGGAGATTGATTTGATGATAACATTTTCTGAGTAGTCTGTTTAAAGGGGTATACATATGTTTGATTTTGAGAAAAGAAAAAACAATTAAAGAGGTTAGCAGAGGTTTAAGATGGAGATATATATCTGGAACTAATGAAAAATTTCAGACGTTGAATGCATTAAATTAAAAATAATAAGTAGGAATGTTGGTTAGGTAAAGAGAAAGTAATAATTTGTATTATGTGGTGTTGTTTTATGGTTTGCAGGAGAAGAAAAGGGAGAGGTTCAGGTTCAGCGACAATGCAGCTGGCATTTTCACCAGCACCCTTCATGTTTTGAATAATGCTTCATTTATATATAGTTTAGATTCTTCTGTTGTTTCTGTACATACAAAAAAAGTAGTGTACACTAAATTCTCTACTCATACTGTCTATCTTTTACATACACGTCTCCACCATCCATATTGTTCCATTCTCTCTCTTCCTTTTTTTTCTTTACCATAGGATGGATATATATACGTTTACCTTAAAAAGGATTGCTTCTTCTTCCACACTCTCATTACCTTAACAAGCAAAGATATGCTGTAATTATCTAGGAAAATAAGATAATTTTATTGAATATGATATAAATTGGTATCTCTTTTTAATATTTACTATAACATATA
Source organism: Scutellaria baicalensis (assembly GCA_005771605.1). Lineage (NCBI taxonomy): Eukaryota > Viridiplantae > Streptophyta > Magnoliopsida > Lamiales > Lamiaceae > Scutellaria > Scutellaria baicalensis. The sequence goes on along the minus strand of CM016724.1, from coordinate 13,375,121 downwards.
TTTGTGGATAAGGATATCAAGTATCTTTATCCACCCTTTACTATATATTATGTAATATAGGAGTGGTTATATTTGTGGATAAGGATATCAAGTATCTTTATCCACCCTTTAACATATATTATGTAATATAGGAGAGGTTAGGATAAGATTAATAGTACATATGCATCTTTTTTGATATTACAAGCAAATGTTTAATGTTTATCAGAGATACAAATGTAATTTTCTAATATAGGAAAAGGGTCCAGTTAATTATTTAATGTATTATCCGTGTTTTATCCGGAATCAAATGGATAATAAGGTTATTTTATTTAAATCATAGTAGTAAACATTATCTAGATAAAATATTACTGTTCTAAGTTATCTCAACACAATTTTTATATGAAAACAAGGGTAAAGGATATGTTGTTTACCCAAAAACAATTTTATGGAATGTGCTTCTCTTTGTATTTGAAGGTCTCGATTTACAGTATTCTTCACATTAAAGTCAAGTTAAATCCCCGGCTCAAATGCAAGCAATAACTAAATCAATTGATCCACAGTTGAAAACACAAAAGTAAGTAAACGAAGACAATATTATAATGATAGAAATGTGAATATAGTTATTTAGCACTGTTCATTCTCCCTGATTGCCCCATAAATCCATGCAGAGAGAGAGAGAGAGAGGTGCTATTTATTTAGTTATTACTCAAAACACAAAAGCAGAGAAATGGTTCCCTTACTATTTGGCTACAACGTCGGCGGTTGATTTCGTGGTTGCTGCTTCAGCCTCAGCTGATTTCCCTCCCCAAAAGTCAGAAAATGAAGGCAGCTTCATCTCACCTTTATACGACAAGGGAATGGTGATGTTCCCAATGACAGGAAGATCGATGATGAGCCCCAATTCCAAGAGGTAATCGATGTCCCAATCGCAGCCAACGTCGCGGACCAGGCTGACCAACGCGCTGTGCGGCACCTTCACCGTCACTTCAAGCAGCGTGCTATCGCTCGCCTTGAGCGATCCAGGATCGGGGATGCTCCCCGACGCGATCTCCCTCTCCATACTCTTCACCTTGTAAACAACCTCTCCGATGGGGATCGGAACCGAGTAGGGATTGGAAACGTTGACCTTGGCCAGTAAAGTGATCCCGTCGAGGCCGACACCCTTGAAATCGACGTCGCTGATCGTGGCCTCCGGCATCGGCATGTTCGACATCTTCTCCGACACGTAATTCTTCGCTTTCTCCAATAACTCCATCTTTTGAAATTAGGGTTTGGATGTACAGATCTGCGGTGTATGTATATGTGTGTGTGTGTGTGTAATGCGTGTAGCAGCAAATTGCAGACGCGTCAATTTATGAAGGTTATGGGATTGGGATGGAATATCCGCGTTTTCAGATCTCTTATCGCTACTGCCCATTGTTGTCGGTATAATTAATTCTAATTCTAATAATATTATTCATAATATATACCTTGAAATTTATCATAATTATATCATATTATTATGCATAGAATCATAGTTTTTAATGGTATCGGCCCATTTAGTAAGAATTAAATATTAGTTTAAATCATTTAATTCTAGTTGGTCTAATGTTGAATTTAAGAAGAGCAAACGCACTTTATGTAGTTGTCCACTTTGTTATAATAATAATAAGAGGAAATATGCCAAAGTAATACAAAAAATATATAACTCTGTAATATAAACTACATAACAGGCGGAAAAGGTGTTATACTAATAATTAGGGCCACCTAAAATTGTCCAACTTTAGCTTTGTATAAAATAGAATTTGATCATTGTTAAGTATGGTGCATATTAACAAGTATTAAAGTATGAAATAGAGGGAAGAAAATATCAAGATGATGATTGGTGGGCATCGAATTAATTTGCAATATACTATATTCTAAAACTTAAGCTACATGAGATCATTCTCATAAAGTCAAGGTGCTGCAGCAGAATCTTTTGTGTAGGATTTTTATACCCTAAATTAATCAACTTTTGGAAAATATCAATTTATGACACTCTGTACATGAAATTTCATGTAGGTATAATGCAGCAATGAAATGAAGGTTATTATGATGTTAAAAGCTGCAGAGCATTATAATAGAATAATAAATCATATTTCATGTTCTTCCTTCAATCTCGTTATTAAAAAAGATGTTCATGCACTGAAAATACCTTTTTCCATGCAATATTGGAGGAGAGAGATTCAATGAATGAATCAGAGCATCAATCTTTTGTTGTTTAACAAAACAAGATGGGACTTCCACACTCCACAATTTAGAAATTTTGGAAGTAAAGATCATTGAAAAGACTGAAATACCCTCTTAAATACTATAACATACATTTTCCCTCCCTCTTTACACACCATCTTCTTCTTCATTTAAACTCTCTAACCTTAAAAAAACCCTGCCATTGTAACGAAATGTATTTGTAAGGATTATATATAGACAGATAGATTTCTCAATATTTGATATAGTGTAGTTGAGTGTTTCCTTCCAGGTTCAAGAAGACCAAGCAGATGCAGAGATCAAACTCCTATCCTTCCATCCCAACAGCACAGCTCCATCTTTCTCGACCAACCTATAATGCTCCGAGTAGGATTTCAACAATCTCGTGATCACAGAATTGACGTACAAACTCAAAGGAAATGTCGTAAAACCGGCCATCATAAACCTCAATCTCCACTTCCCTAACACCTCATGACGCTTCACTCTCTCCTTCCCTTCACATGCTATCACATTCACTATCTCTCTACCCAGACACTCTTCCTCCATCTTCATCCTTTCCACGCTCTCCCTCCCAATATTCCCGTCTATCGACTCAAACATTGCTGAGTAGAACTCATACGTCTCTATGAATCTTGGCACAAAAGCAGCTGTGTTTGTGTTGGATTCTTGCTCAACCAAAGTCACCACCTTTGGACTAAGTGATCTCACCATCCTGATTAGCCCGTCTCTCGGGTTGGACACGTCCACACTCTCGTCCGGTGTGTGGTGGAGCTGCAGAGGAAAATTCACCGCCAACGCCTCATTGGGCCTGACATCAAGCATCTCCTTAGTCACATCCAATGCACAAACTTCAACTCCATGAAACTCAACTGGGATGTTGTACTTCTTTGATATTGCTTCAAATTGTTTTCCTAATACAGCTAGACCTTGGCCTTGAGCGTATTTTGAAACGGCGTTATCTATACCGGTTATACGCACGGTGGGGGGCCCACCTGGCCTCGTTGCAAGGGCTTGTAACAGAGTAGTCCACTGTCTCCCCTGTGCTATTTGGAAATCTATGATGTGGATATGGTCCTCGTTCTTGCAAGCTTCAGCTATGGCTCCATTGGCAGCCATGTAACTGAACTTCCAATAAGGGCATACTTCATAGAGAATGTGCATGTAGGACAATTGATTCTTGCTATCTGGCTCGTGGCACTTTAATGCTCTATACATCTTGGAACCAGATGACTCTTTTCTTGCTACCAACCCTTCCAACATGTAAGCCCCAAGACGTTGAATCGGGTCTCCACTAATCGAGACAGCATAGCGTGCCTGCCTTACTAGTCTCTCAAATTCGACTAATTTGTGTTCTGAAAGAGCTTCAGCACACCCAATCAAGAGCTGTTTAAAGGTCTCTGGTCCATAGATATTCTTGATATAAGGAGATGATGAGTAAGATTGGTGTGATGCAATAGCAACTTCCTCGTCATCATCATCCACGGCCATGAGAACAGTCTCCAGCTCCTGCAAAACATGTCTTATGTGCTGAGCATTATCCACATTCTTTCCTATGGAATTGGTCAGTGAAGTATCTTGAAGCAAGAATGGAGACTCTCCCAATTGCTGGAAGTTATAAGCACCGTAATCGAGTGAAGGATTGGACTCGGAAAGATTGCGGGTCGAGCTATATTGGTCCTGGCTATAGCAGTATGTGAAGAGAGCTTGGGGATCAAAATTATTAGAGAAAAGGCAATTATTAAGAGAGTTTCTTGAATCGAATTCAGAGGAGGTAAACATCCATGGAGGAATGGTGGAAGCATTGGAGTATGAAGCACCAGTGAGACCATATTCATAATAGTGATTAGAGTCCATATAACACACCAAGTATTAAATTTGTTGAGGTGGTTCCAAGTCAATTTTGAAGGTATATATCTAACTGCAAAACAAATAACAAAGATGCTCATAAGTAATCAATGATCCCACTTTCTGCATTAACAAGTAAAGAGTACAGATTTCAAGCAGGATAGTTAACAAAAAGGAACGCGTATACGACTTTCTTTCCATTTTTTTCTCACTTATTACACAATTATGTGAGGATCTAAAACGAACCCATCTCATCTTTAATGCCAAGAATCCAGGAGTATGTCGAATTATTACAAAGAGTCAAAAGGGCTAGCTTATCTGGGTCGAAAGAATGAAAAAAGATAGATGATTCTTAGTAAAAAGAGAAAAGGGTCATCAAGAAAACAGAGGACATTTTGTGTTCTCTCTCTTAGGCTTCCGATTATTATGAGGACCAAGAAATCAAGAAAAAGGAAAGGGGAGTACCTGATGCAGTTACAGAGATGAAACTGAAATCGAATTTCAGTGTGAGAAGTGGTGCAGTGAAGTGTGAATATGAAGAAGTTGGAAAATATAAAGCAATATATAGAGCAGAGAGAGAGAGAGAGAGAGAGGAAATGTAGTGGAAAGAGTTAGAGTGAGAGTGGAGAGTGGTCCTCAACCACCACACGCCACAATCCTACGCGCATATCTTATTTCAAGCATCAAATTTAACCAGTCTTTTGCACTTCTTACTTTCCTAACCGTGTTCAACCATAAAAAAAAAAAAAAAAAAAAAAAAACGTGTTCAACCACTACGACAACAAAACATTCATAATATAATATTTGTCTCGCAAAACATCTTTTCAATTTAAATCCTATGTTAAAATGTTTTTACAACACCACTTTCTAATTAATAGGTTTTTGTGATTGCAAAAGTAAAAAGTTTAATGAGTGGGTTAATCAGTTCATGATGAAGGAACTGATTGAATAGGTGAAAGAGGGTAAAAAATGTTTAATTAGCGGCTATTCAATAATGGAAGTGGGTCATATAAGCATCTCCAACAGTGATCAAATGATAATTTGATGGTGCATGTTTTTATTTTCAATAATGATTTTTTTTTCTGCATCATCTCATCTTAATTGCTGGTTTTGCCCCAACTTTCCACGGATCAACTCTTGCGCCATCTGATTTTTCTTTTCTTTTTTTATTATTTATTTATTTATTTTATTCTTTTTCTTTTCTTATTTTATTTTGTTTTCTAAGTTCTTTTTCATTATTTTTACTTTGTATTCATTTTTTTCCTTATTTTTTATATTAAGTGCTATTATAATCATTTCGATTTTGGAAAAAAAAAATACAATACAACATATTAATAAATACATATAATATCTAGACATTAAACTAATTTTAATATAAAAATTGCATAAAATAATGAAACAAAAATTATTAATAAATTAAAAAATGTTAAATAAAATGTTAAATAAATAAATTAATTAAGAATATTATGGAATATTCTTTTTTGGTGCAGAGAATAATGTAAACTGTTGGAGATCATTAGCAGTTATTACATAAAAATTGTGTAAGATTAACAGTAAAATCATGTACACTGTTGGAGATGGTTGATGAATTAAGAAGAAGCATGTCTAATCAAAACTCAACAACTTTTCTAACTTAGAAAGGAAAAAATAATTGTTACTACGTGAAGAATAAGTAAAAAAATAAAAATTAAGATTGAAGTAAATTTAGAATTTAGACAAATTAAAAGTTTAACTAAGGAAGAACATAGAAAGTAGAAACCTAATTTTGCTATCACTCTGATCGTCTACAGATTTGAAAGTGATACAAAAGTCTCTTTCAATCATATTTTCCCAATATAATATTCTTCTGCAATCATTTTAATTTCTTGAAATTTCTAATTACAAAGATATTAAAATCATAAATAAAGAGTCAATAGTCCACAATTTCTAGAAGAAGAAAGCTCTTGGAGGCATGGACACGTTTAAATTATAGAAGACCTAAAAAGAAAGATTTATTCTTTGGTTCTTCTCGTTCCAGCTTTTGGGTTGAAATTTTAGTTCTATTTGTCTTCATTTATAAATTTAAAATATGTAGAAATAAATCTGCACGAGTAAAAGAGAAAAAGGACTCAATAAATATGTTTTTTTTTTTAAAATTATGTGTCCAATAAATGTGTAAGTAAAGGTTATGAGTCCCACTAAAATGACCTTGAACATATGAAACATATTAGAGTGAATTGAAGAAATGTTAGCTTTAATAATGGTTTACCTGGACCACCAGGCCCAGGATCTAGGCCCATCATAAAATGCATTCCTTTTTTCTTTGGGCTACTTATATCCTTGGATTATAAATTAATACCACTTATGTAATAATACAATACTATATCATTGGAACATGTTAAAATGTTCACGGTGGGAACTTTTAATATATTCATTGTTAACGTGTGATGATCTGATCCCCTCGTCATATGAAAAGTAAAATTAATTGATATGTTAGATATCTAACACGTCAGTGACGAGCACATGATAATGTATTTAGGTTGGGTAGGGTAGTAGGACTGATTAAAAAGAACATTTTTTTCACCAAAACTAATTCATTTACATAAACCAAACAATGATGAAAAAATTCCCAACTCAACTTTCTATCCAATTCAACTCTCTAAATTGTTTATAGTAATCATTGAATCATTGACTATATAAATGTTCAATAATATATTAGATTTACTATTCAATTGGCTTTGACTCTTCATATTATTTATTTCTTCTTATTTTTCAATTTAATCAGTGCACAAGACCATGTATATAATGATCATATTCAGTATAGATTTTAATTACGAGACAATAAAAGATCCCATTTTTTCTCACAAATAAACCAACTTCCAAATTAACTGTTTTTTCCTTATTTTTGCCCTTTCATCTCTTGAAACTTTAAGTCCAGTATAGGTGAAGTAGAGTTTGGGCCAAGCTGGAAAGACCCATTGATAATTCAGCACGTGATAGGCTGTCGTGAATGGAGAACAAAGCACGTGCATCCATGTGATAATTCCTCATTATTGTCACGCACCACTCTATACTTTGATCACCTTCTAATTTGGGGTTTTTTAGACCCATATAATCAATTCATTAAAATTTTAATATAATCTTGATATTATAGTGTTGCGAACAAAATGATCTAGCTAGGAAGATTGTTAAGATCGATTAAGTTTCTCCTATTCAGATGATCTCGAAATCTTATTCTAAAAGTCTTTTATCTTCTTGAGTTAAATTAAAATATTTATGAAAACTACCGAAATCTGACTAACTCAAAATAAATTTGATTGTTTTTAAACATTGAAAATTACATATTCCTTTTTACTATATATCCTTATTAAAAGAGCCGATACTTGATTTTTTCTATCAAATACCATGTTAAAGATTCAATTATAACCCATGAATTAGTGTAGCTAATAGAATCCATAGGATATTCAAGGAATTTTGAGGGATTTGTTTTGTAAATATATTATATCTTGATATTTTGACATATAAATTGAACAAAGCATTTAAGATGAATCCTGAAATAATTATGTGAATAATTATTATAGTACGAAAATAAAACAAATGTGGCGAAAACCTGGAATAAAGTCACTTTTAATAATTATAAATTATAAATAAAAGGGAAAAGAGAATAATGAAGTGGACGTTTTAAAGGATCGTTGTTGTTGTAGGGCTACACAAATTTGAATTGAAAATGAAGCAACCTTTGCAATTATCCTTATCTTTGCTCCATTTCTTCCTTAATTTTGTAAAACAAAAACTCATGTGAGACGGTTTGACGGATAATTTTCATGAGACGGATCTTTATTACATATGAATTGAACCCACTATTAGAGTCTTTATGAAAAGTCATGCAGAATTAGGGTTTTCATATTTTTGGTTTGCATGCATAAATAGACTACAGTTTATTAGGTGTTGTGTATTTACTGTTGTGTATTGTTATTTTGGATCTTGTTAGATTTCCACGTCAGCAAAGGTTGTTAGTTAGTTAGCCTTCTTCTCTGTATGTCATCTCCTATATATAACACTTGTATCTCTCATTTTACACATCAATGAAAATATCTTTCTTATTATGTTTAAATCTCAATATGGTATCTTGAGTCAGTTAGCTTTTCTTACTCTCATGGCACAGTTTCTTCTTCCTTCATTCACCACTCTCACGTTGAAGCTTGATCGCTCGAATCATTCGTACTGGAGGTCACAAGTTCTTGCTACAGTTACTGCTCATGGCTTCGATTTGTTCCTTCATGGTGATGAAGATCTGATTCCGGTGGAGTTTGACACAGGAGTTGATGGTGTTAACTGCCGGCGATCTGAGTTTGTGGAGTGGATCAGGAAGGATCAGTTTTTGAAGAGCTGGTTACTCAGCTCTATTTCTGATTCGATGCTCGGCTTTGTGAGTCGATATGAAATTTGGCGTGCATTGGAGAGACTATTTCGCTCTCAATCAAAGGCTCGTGCCATGAATCTTCGTTTTCAGCTTCAAACAATGAAGAAGGGTGACATGCAGATTGCAGATTTCTTTATGCAAATACAGAATTTGGCCGATCAATTGCGTGCGGCTGGACAAGTGATCAGTGATGATGAGCTTGTTCTCTATATCCTTGGTGGTTTAGGTTCTAAATACGAAAGTGTTGTTGTGAGTCTAACTACGCGCAGCGAGGAGATTTCTCTCTCTGAAGTTCAGTTTATGCTTCAGACTCATGAGATGCGTCTTCATCAATCCTCCTCGTTTGTTGCTCATGTGGCTCAATCCTCTTTGGCTGGTACTGGATCTAATGTTTCTCCTACTGCTAATGTCAGTGTTGCTAGAGGAGGTTACTCAGATCGGTCTCATGGTTTTTTTCGGGGTCGAGGCCGTGGTCGTTTCTCTTGTGGAGGTCGTGGTGTTATTTGTCAACTTTGTGGCAAATCGAATCATGTGGCTGTAAAATGCTTTAGGCGTTTCGATGTTTCCTTTCATGGCTTGGAAGGTTCAGCTCAACCTCAGGCTAATCTTCTTAGTGCTGCGAATGCTAGTTCTCAGGCTTCTACTCCTGGACACTCATTTGTTCCATCCACCTCTTCATCTCATGGCACTTATCCCTCCACTCCCGATTGGATAATTGATAGTGGAGCAACCCACCATGTTACCTCAACCTTGGACTCTCTTCAATTGCACTCTTTCTATAATGGTAAGCAACATTTAGTTGTTGGTAATGGCTCTTCTTTGGATATATCTCGTACTGGATCTACTACCTATCCTTCGCTCATTTCTTCTCAAATTCAATTGAAAAATGTTCTTTTGTTCCTGACATAACTAAAAATCTCCTTAGCATTTCCAAGTTTTTGCAAGATAATGTTGCTTACATTGAGTTTCATGCTTCATTTTGCCTTGTCAAGGATCTGACCACACATCAAGTGCTGTTGAGAGGAGTACTTAAAGATGGGTTGTATCAGCTAGATCTCTCTCACATTCGTTCATCATCCTCTTCACCTTTACCTCACTCTTCCTCTCATGAATTGCAGTCACTTGTTTGTACTTCATCTAGCTCACATTCTCTGTGGCATAATCGTCTTGGGCATCCTTGTAATAAAACTCTTTCAAGAGTGTTAAAAGAAATAAATGTTCCTTGCACTAAATTGCTTACTCCCTGTGATGCTTGTAAATTTGGTAAACTACATCAAATGTCATTTCCATCTATTTTGCATACAACTTTAAAGCCTTTAGATCTTGTTCATTGTGATGTTTGGGGCCCTGCAGCCACTCCTTCTAGGGAAGGATACAAGTATTATGTGCTTTTTGTGGATGATTTTACTAGATTCTCTTGGATTTATCCTCTTGTTGCCAAGTCCGATGTGTTTAAGGTGTTTAAATTGTTCTTGCCTCTTGTTGAGCGTTTGTTTGATACAAAATTAAAGGCATTGCAATGTGACATGGGTGGTGAGTTTAAAGTTTTGGTTCCTCATTTACAAACATTAGGTGTTTCTATTCAAAATTCTTGTCCATATACTCATCAACAAAATGGATTAGTGGAGAGAAAACATCAATCTGTGGTAGATATTGGTTTAACTCTATTAGGGCATGCTTCATTACCTATGTCTTTTTGGTGGGATGCATTTCATACAGCCACTTTTCTATTAAATCGACTACCATGTGTTCCTCTCAAGGGTGATACACCTTACACTAAACTCTTTCATAAGCCTCCAGATTATTCTTTTCTCAAGGTATTTGGTTGTGCTTGTTTTCCATATCTAAGACCTTATAATAAGCATAAACTCCAACTTAGGAGCCAAAAGTGTTTGTTCATTGGTTATAGCTCATTACACAAAGGTTATAAATGTTTGCATCCTAGTGGTAGGGTCTATGTGGCTAGAACAGTGGCTTTTCATGAGGAAGAGTTTCCTTTTTGTTCTCTTTTTACCTCTTCTCCCCATACGTCTCATGCATCACCATCACATTCCATTTCTAGTTTACCTATTCTTCCTTTTTCTCCTTTGACTATGCCTATTTCTAGCCACTCTACTTCATCTCCTTCTGCCCCTCTTGATCTAGCTGCTTCTCCATCCGATGGTCCTTCCTCAACAGGTAACTTTTCTATCCCTTTCTCTTCTTCCCATGCACCTCAGTCTAATGCAATTTTGCATCCTATAGTTCCTTCTCATTCCATACACCCGATGACCACTAGATCAAAGAGTGGCATTTATAAACCTAAACTCTATACAGCTTCTACATCTTCTTTTGATCTTCTCACTCATGAACCTACCACTGTTGCACAAGCTCTTGCTTGCCCTCATTGGAAGCGTGCTATGGAAGAAGAGTTCACTGCTCTACAACAAAATAAAACATGGAGGTTAGTCCTATCAATTCCAATATTCACCCTATTACTAACAAATGGGTGTTTAGGGTTAAGAAAAATCCTGATGGTAGCATTCAAAAGTACAAAGCTCGATTAGTTGCACGAGGTTTTCAATAGCATGCAGGGGTGGATTTCTTTGATACCTTTAGCCCTGTCATTAAACCACTCACCATTCGCATTATCTTCACATTGGCTGTTACCAAAGGCTGGCCAATCCAACAAGTCGATGTAAATAATGCATTTTTTAAGGGTGATCTCCAGGAGACTGTGTATATGTTTCAACCCGAAGGCTTTGTTGATGCTTCTTCCCCTTCTCATGTATGTAAGCTTGATAGATCTTTATATGGTCTGAGGCAAGCACCAAAGGTTTGATATGATAAGCTTACCAACTTCTTATTATCTCAAGGTCTTTGCAAATCCATGGCTGATAGCTCCCTATTTCATGCTTCAAAGGGGGGCAAAATGCTTATTGTTCTTGTGTACATGGATGATATTCTTGTCACTGGGGATGATTCTTGCATGATACAAGATCTAATTCAGAAGCTAGACACTACCTTTTCTTTGAAGCATCTAGGAGAGGTCAGTTATTTTTTGGGCACTGAAGCACATCGAACTTCCCAGGGCATTCATCTATCCCAGTCGAAGTATATTAGGGATATTCTTCATAGTGCTGGTCTCTCACACTTAAAGTCAAGTCCTACACCATATCTCTCTGGTCTAAAGCTTGCTTTGCATGATAGTGACTCCTTTGATCAACCATCTTTGTACAGGAGCATTGTTGGAAGCTTACAATACTTGACCTTGACCAGGCCCGATATTGCATTCATGGTGAATCGGCTTAGTCAGTATCTACATGCTCCCTCACTAAATCATTGGAAGGCTTGCAAACGGGTTCTCAGGTATCTACAAGGTACTCAACATCATGGTGTTCTCTTTCAGCCAGTTTCCAGGTTTGTGTTGGAAGGCTTTGCGGATGCGGACTTTGCTAGCAATCTTGATGATCGTCGAAGCACAAGTGGATATTGCATATTTCTGGGACCAAATCTTCTTACGTGGAGTAGCAAGAAGCAACATGTTGTGGCTCGAAGTAGCACTGAAGCCGAATACAGGTCCTTAGCACTTGCCACTACGGATTTGATTTGGTTGAAAAGTTTGTTTGCTGAATTGCAGGTTCCCTTATCACATCCCACATTGCTGTGGTGTGATAATGATGGCGCTATCAAGCTCGCCTTCAACCCCGCTTTCCATGCTCGAACCAAACACATCGAGATTGATATCCATTTCCTCCGGGAGAAAGTCAAGAGTCGTGAGATCGATGTTCGTTATGTTCCGTCCGAGCTTCAGGTGGCTGACCTCTTTACCAAGGCTCTGTCGTCCACACGCTTTGCTGCCCTCTGCTCGAAGCTCTCCCTTGTTGATCAGCCGGGGTAGAAGTATTTTGGAGCATATTAGAGTCTTTATGAAAAGTCATGCAGAATTAGGGTTTTCATATTTTTGGTTTGCATGCATAAATAGACTACAGTTTATTAGGTGTTGTGTATTTACTGTTGTGTATTGTTATTTTGGATCTTGTTAGCTTTCCACGTCAGCAAAGGTTGTTAGTTAGTTAGCCTTCTTCTCTGCATGTCATCTCCTATATATAACACTTGTATCTCTCATTTTACACATCAATGAAAATATCTTTCTTGTTATGCTTAAATCTCAATACCCACATCCATTAATTTCTATATAAATTGTTAAGTGTGGATTATAAATTGATCCATCTCATGAAAAAAGATATGTGAGAGGGTCTCATACAATACTTATTCACTTTTTAATAACTCCACACCATCCTTACTGATGTGGGAAGAAGGAGAATATAAAAGGGCCTTGCGTCATTTGGATACCTCGCTTCTAATAAAACAAAATCGTAAAATAGTGATCTCGCAGAACTGCTTTTGCACAGGCAGACCTGATCGCAGAAGTGGCAAAGATATATCGAACCGCAGACGAGAAGCTCCGCATGACCACAGAATCGCAGAAGTGGCAAAGATATATCGAAACGCAGACGAGAAGCTCCGCATGACCACAGAATCGCAGAAGTGGCGAAGATATATCGAACCGCAGACGAGAAGCCCCGCATAACTGTATAATTGCCGAACTGAGATGTTTAGTTGCAGACGAACGGATCCTGTGCACTCGAAGTAGAGGATAATAGCTCAAAAGCAAGGATGACAAGCATGCTCTAAGGTCTTTGCTGACGTGGCCACAAAGGACGAAGGAAAATATCTTCTCATATAACAGAAAATGGAAGATTCTAAATGAGGGGAGGTGTACTTGGAGCAGTAAAAGAGGTACCTTGAAAAGGAAATATTTGGGATGGCTTAGGCAACAAGGAAAGATCAAGGGGAAATGGCAGAAATACCCCTCTTTGTAAAAAGAGTAGTATAAATAGGAGAAATTATGTGTTGTAAAGGGACTTCATCATTTTTTTTCAATCAAGTAAATACGTTCTAGTTTTCTTCGTTGGCAAGTAAAAACTTATTTCATTCTTTTTGCTCTTATACTCTTGTGGTGTTGCATTCACAGTGACATCAATATAAATTGTTAAGTGTGGATTATGAATTGATCCATCTCATGAAAAAAGATATGTGAGAGGGTCTCATACAATACTTATTCACTTTTTAATAACTCCACACCATCCTTACATTTTAACTCATCATGTAATAATAATCTCACTTTTTAAAGTTGTTTTTTTAATGTAAATTATGGATCGAATCTGCAGTACACTACTGCCTCTAACTTCGTTTGTTATTGAAAATGGAAGCTAATTAAGAGGATGATTTTTTAAAATTAATGCTAGCTCTAAATAGAAAATTAAAATTGATTTGTCTCGATTCCGATCCTTCACTTTTCCGATACCGTTCGAAATTCTCCGACGATGATTGGAATTCTCCGATCAGAAAAACCTGCAAAACAAAGAACACCGGGGGTTTTTCCCGGTGAAGGGACTCCGACGCTCAAGTCAGTAATCTCACAAAAAATGTTGCTCTCAATTTTGAATGCTTAAGTCTAAAAATTAGGATTGTGATTGTGTGTGCAAATTAGAAAAACAAAGGATATATATACTCCCTGAGAGAAACGTGATTTCCTAGGAGTGGGATGTGGCAGTTAAGATTTTCTCCTAAAAACCTGGGAAGTGGCGAGATTCTCGCAATCGTGGGAGTTATCTCAAATTTGAATTAGTTCGCTCGTATTAGCTCGGCATCTCATGTTTCAGTTCGACCTTACAGGTTACGAGCTGGATAAGTTCGATTGTCATGCCACATATACTTGTTCGCTTGAACGAACTCATTATTTCCTAACTTGTTCGCGTCGATCGTCCTTCAAGTCCGGGTCGGGTTTTCGAGGTAGTTTGAATGTGGTCAGTTCGACCACATCAGTACTCCCCCCTTTCGGAGTGCGAACTGTAATCGCACAGTTCGAATCATTATCAATCTATGAAGCTTCTTCAAGAAGCATCACGTCCCATCCATCACTCGTCTGCGACGTTTCCTCCATCCCGAGGCGCCCTTTCGTCGTTGCCGTTCGATCAAACTATATCTGACGGCTAAGATCGCATTTGTCAGTGCGTGAATCCCTAGGCGCCAATTGATTTTAACCGTTAGATCGAACTGCATCTAACGGGCGAGATTATCTCCGTCCTTTTAAACGCGTCTTTTCGTATCCACCGTTGGATCGAACTGTATCCAACGGTCGGATATGCGACGTTTCGCCTTCACCGTTGGATCGAACTACTCTAGACGGCTGAGATCTTGTGACTTTTCAGTTTTCCCCCCAAAATCAAGGATTTTCGCCTATATATACCCCTTTCTCATTTTCGCAAAACCTCTTCTGCAAAAACTAGTTCTCTTTCCTTAAGCAAGAATACTCCTCTTTGAGATTTTCCAAGTTTCAAACACAAAAAACCCAGGTACTCTTCCTTCTCTCATTTCATATTTCTCTTCAAAATGTCTTCCCCTTTCTTGATTCATTTGAGGGATGAGAGTGAATCTGAGGAAGGTTTTGAGGGATTTCCCTTGCGAACTGCTTCAGATTCGCCAGTCCCGACGGCTTCTTGTTCTGGTCGTCAAATTCTTTCCTCCTCTTCCCCTCCTAAGCGATCTCGCAAAAAATCTGTTCAAGATGTTTTTTCGGCAACAAAAGCCACTCCTACACACACCATACTCCTTAGCTCGCTTATTACAGCGGCGGGCTATTCTATAGTAATTCCCGGCCCCGATGATCGACCACATCGGGCTCCCTCCGGGTGCTACACGTGGTTTTTGCGACACGTGAGCGTAGGTTTAATTCCTCCCATCCATCCTTTTCTTCTGGAGGTTGGTTCGGCCTTCGGGGTATGCCCTAACCAATTGCACCCGAACTCTATAAGCTACATCGTAGCATTTTATATGGTGTGCAAATGGATGGGGGTTGAACCGACCTCCGAACAATTTCGTTCTTGCTTCGTACTCAAGCACACCAATCCATTCCGCTTCTATTTAAGCCCCCGAAGCGGACAAAAGCGTGCCCAATTTTTGTCCCCAGGAGATGAAAAAATTAGCTCCTGGGAAAAATATTATTTTTTCGTCCGTGCTCCAAATAACAGAACCTTTGGTTCTCTCCCCTGGGTTGAGAATTCGAACCGAAATGAGCCTGCTCCTCCGAGGGGATTCGAACTTGGGGCCTTAGCAAGGCTATTTCGGGAGGGAATGTTCGACATAGTTCGCATGAGTTCATGCGAACAATTGTTGGCGTTCTGGGGATTTTACCCGAACACACCAGTTCCTCATAAATTCAACTTAGGTTGCTTAATCTTTCATATCCTGTTGTCTTTTTCCAAATGTATCGAACTGCGAATATTAACTGACTGCTTTACTGTTACAGATAAAGAGATGAACAAATTCTTCATCGTAGACTCGGCTGTTCCGCAGAAGCCTACTTTTTCAGCTGCGGATGATGCGGTGAACAGCCGGCAGGCGGCGGCCTTCCGGGAGAAGGAAGAAAAACGCTTGAGCGAGCTGGTGCCGAGGGTCGATCTGGACGTGGCGGAGGATGCCTGTATTCGCCCCTCCAGTTCATCACCAGCAGTTCGTGCTCAAACGACCGAAGAGATTCCTCTTCGGCGAAAGAAAAAGGCGCCCTCCAGCTCAAGCTCACAGAAGAAGGCACCCTCCAAGAAACAGCGAACGGAGGAGGGCACCTCATCCGATGTTAGGCGAGCTGAGGCCGTGCCCGAACAAGCTGGGGCAATAGTTCCAAGCAAGGGGGCTGCGACAAAGGAGGAAGACCACGAACTAAAAGAGTTCAAGGCTAACATCTCTAAGATGTCGAGTGCGGTCAAGTACTTCGAGGCCATGGGTGTAAAGGCCTTCCGCCGCCGAGATAGGTTGAGGAACACTCTCCAGGAAAAGCAGACCTTGGAGAGTGACTTGAGTGAACATGCCGGCAAAGCCGAAAATCTGTCTGCTCAGTTGGAAGAGAGGGAAGTGGAGTTAGCTGTTGCTCGCTCCGAAGTGGCCAAAAAGGAAGAACTGTTATTGGCTAAGGAGCAGTTCGCCATGGAGCAACAAGCTGCGCTTTCAGATGCGCGAGCTGAGATTCGAAGTTTGCAAGAGAAACTCAAAGAGGCAGAGAGCTCTCGAGCTGAATTCGGTGAAGTCATGTATCGAAATGGCTTTTACCAGTTCGCTCGGAGCCCTGAGATGGAGCTGATATCGGAGTCCTTCCGAGAGAGGCTCGTAGCTCGTCTTTGGGACTCTGTCCTCTTTTTGTCCAAGGCGGCTCCTATGGCAATAACTTACTTCAAAGAAGGAGTTCGGCTGTGCCAGGAGCGAGTTGGAGAGGCGGTTCAGTTCAACGTGAACGAACTAGCGCAGCAGGTGATGCAGACGCACTCCATTCCGCCTGGATGGCGGGGAAACCCGGAAGACGATGTCGACGCTAAGTGGTGGTCGGGCTGCTTAGAAGAGGCTATAAAGGAAGTCCTTCCAGACGACCAGCTCGATCTTCCTGGTCCAAGTTCATCACTTCCTGCTCCAGCCGCAACTCCTCGGAGTCCAACTCCTCCTCTTCCCGAAGACATGTTCGAAACCCTCGAGCCAGTCGACGCCCAACTTACTCCTTCTCCCGATCGTACATAGATTTTTCCATACTTGTACTTTTTTTTTTTTTTTTTTTTTTTGTAATCGTTGTAATGAAAACTTTTTTGCTTATCGAATATAGTTCGCCTATCTTCACGTGTCCTTAGTTTATGCAACTACTAACATTCGAATGAATTTTCACTAAGTAATGAATCAAATACTTAATCAAATACTTAATCAAATACTTACTTAGTGAATCGTGAAAGAGTTCCCTTTACTTCGCTCAATCCTTAAGTTCGATAGAACTTTTTAATCTGCGTTAATCATTGAGTTCGGTAGAACTTCCTCGCTTTATTTTGTTTAGTCATCAAGTTCAATGGAACTTCTTCCATTTGCAATAAACATTGAGTTCGCTTAATCAGTTAGTTCCGAGGGAACTTCTTCAGTATGCTCGATTCATGAGTTCCGAGGGAACTTTAACATGCTTAATCATTAAGTTCCGAAGGAACTTTTCGCACTTAATCATTGAGTTCCGAGAGAACTACTTCGCGCTTCATCGTCGAGTTCCGAGGGAACTGCTATGTGCTTAATCGTTGAGTTCCGAGGGAACTGTTTCGTGCTTAATCGTTGAGTTCCGAGGGAACTGTTAGTTCGTAACCGTTGAGTTCCAATGGAACTGGGAGTTCGTAATCGTTGAGTTCCGAGGGAACTAGGAGTTCGTAATCGTTGAGTTCCGAGGGAACTAGGAGTTCGTAATCGTTGAGTTCCGAGGGAACTGGGAGTTCGTAATCGTTGAGTTCCGAGGGAACTGGGAGTTCGTAATCGTTGAGTTCCGAGGGAACTGGGAGTTCGTTCCACAATATGATCGTGTTTTTGTAAGTTAAGCAAAATCAACATAAAAAGACTCGAAGATGTAACGTGGTTCGGTCAAATCGACCTACGTCCACGGAGCAGAAAAATATCTATTATTCATAAAAACAACAACTTGAAAAAATAAAAAGCAACATACTGGGGTTTGAGATTTCAAGTGTAAAATTTCTTCAAGTGGTTGATGTGCCAAGGTCTTGGCAGTTCCTTTCCATGTTCATCGGCGAGCTCGTATGACCCCCCTGGTAAGACTTTTGTAACAGTGTATGGTCCTTCCCAAATGGCATCAAGCTTTCCGATCTCCAACAAGGCATCCGATTGCCTTAGAACCAAATCCCCTACTTGAAACTCTCTTTTTCGGACTTTTCTGTTGAAAGCTGCTTGAATGCGCCTCTTGTATAACTCATGGCGAACTCTGGCTTCATCTCGAATTTCCTCCAGAAATAATAAATCTGTTCGAATTAATTCTTCATTCTGCTGTGGATCAAAATTAGTGATTCGTAGAGCTTCTCCCTGAATTTCAGCTGGGACTACTGCTTCCATGCCAAATGCCAAACTGAAAGGGGTTTCTCCCGTAGTCGATCTAGGTGAAGTTCGATATGCCCATAAAACGGATGGCAGTTCGTCCACCCAGTTCGACTTCTCAAATTCCAGCCGTTTTTTGATTCCATCCAGAATTATTCGATTAACCACTTCGACTTGTCCATTCGCTTGAGGATGAGCTACTGGGGTAAACACTTGTAAAATTTTCATCTCTTTACACCATCCTGTAATCTTTTTGCCTCTGAATTGGGCTCCGTTATCTGACACTAAAATTCTGGGTAAGCCGAATCTGCAACAAATACTCTTCCATATAAAGTGGATCATATCTGGTTCGGCGATCTTAACCAAAGGTTCGGCTTCAACCCACTTAGTGAAGTAATCCACAGCCACTACCAAGAATTGCTTATTTCCTCTGGTTTTAACAAGTGGACCAACTATATCAATTCCCCATCTGGCAAAAGGGCAAGGCGAACATACCGTAAGCATATCTGTTGCTGGCGTGCGAATTCGCCAACCATGTTTCTGACAGGCATTGCATTTCCGAACTAGTTCTTCGGCGTCATTCTTCATCGTTGGCCAGTAGAAACCGGCTCGTGCGACCTTGCGAGCCAATGCTCGAGCCCCCGCATGTTCGGCACATCCTCCTTCGTGCGCTTCCTTTAAAACCTTAAGCCCCTCCTCTTTGGATAAACATCTGGCATCTGTTGGTAGGAAAGTTTTTCGATACAACGCCCCATCTAACATGTAGTAGAACCGAGCTTGTTTTTCCAATTTCTCGAGATCTTTTGCTAATCCATCTCTGATTCCGCCTAGAAATTTCAAGAAAGGAGTTCTCCAGTCTTGTTCGGCCAAGTCAATATTCAGCACTTCATTTTCCTTTCCTACCCCCATGACTGTAATACTTCTCTTCGAACAGTCCTGCAGCGAACTCCCTATTTTAGCAAGATAATCTGCCCTCTGATTCTCACTCCGAGGTATTTGCTCGATCTGTAGTTTTTCAAATCGTTTCTCCATTTCTCGTATTTGTTGTACATAAGAAATCATACGATCTTCTTTAACTTCACATTGGTTTCTGAGTTGTTGTGTAACCAATTGTGAGTCCGACTTAACTGTCAGATCGCGAGCTCCAGCCTGCTCGGCTATTTTCAAACCCTGCAAAAAAGCTTCATATTCTGCTTCATTGTTAGATGCCTTAAATTGAAATTTTATGGCGAACTCTAACTCATCTTTCTCGGGGCTAATCAGCAATATCCCTGCTCCTGCGCCTTGGCGGGACGAGGACCCATCGACAAAAACTTCCCACTCTTTCTTATCCTGTAACCTGGTTGTTTCCTGAATGAAATCAGCCAAGGCTTGACCTTTTATGGCAGTTCGTGGTTCATACTTCAAGTCGAACTGTCCCAGCTCGATCGCCCACTTGACTAATCTCCCAGATGCCTCCGGTTTACCCAACACTATACTCAGCGGATGGTTCGTTCGTACCGTGATCTCATAACCCAAAAAATATGGCCTCAATCTTCTGGCCGTGGTGACTAAGGCATAAGCAACCTTTTCTACTTCAGTATAGCGAACTTCTGCTCCATGCAGAACCTTACTCACAAAGTACACGGGAAATTGATCCCTTCTTTCCTCTCGAACAAGAACCGAACTGACTGACTTTTCTCCAACTGCCAAGTAAACAACCATCATACTTCCCTTCACAGGCTGTTTTAATAAAGGGAGTGTGAGGAGAAATGCCTTCAATTCTTCGAACGCTTTCTGGCATTCGTCATCCCAACTAAACCGACCACTCTTCCTTAGAATTTTGAAAAAAGGCAAACCTCTGTCCGCTAACCTGGATATAAACCTACTTAAGGCAACAATGCGGCCTGTTAGTGTCTGCACTTCTTTAATAGTTCGAGGAGGCGTCATTTCTTGTATAGCTCGAACTTTGCTGGGGTTTACTTCGATCCCTCTGTTCGTCACCATATACCCCAAGAATTTCCCTGCTCGCACACCGAACGAACACTTAGCTGGATTCAATCGCATCCCATGTT
Organism: Scutellaria baicalensis; assembly: GCA_005771605.1. NCBI lineage: Eukaryota > Viridiplantae > Streptophyta > Magnoliopsida > Lamiales > Lamiaceae > Scutellaria > Scutellaria baicalensis. The sequence goes on along the minus strand of CM016724.1, from coordinate 13,354,673 downwards.
TTCGGATTGTGGCCATCGTTTCCCTCAAGTCATCTGCGTGGGTGTTCGCCTGTATGCTTTTCACTAGCATATCATCAACATATGCTTCCATATTGCGGCCCAGTTGGTGTTTAAACACTTCGTTCACCATTCGTTGGTAAGTAGCTCCTGCATTTTTCAGTCCGAATGGCATAACAGTATAGCAATATGTACCTGATGATGTGATAAAGGCCACATTGGGTTTATCCTCTGGGTGTAACATGATTTGATGGTATCCTTGGGCTGCATCCATCATGCTCAATAGTTCGCACCCGGCAGTAGAATCCACCAGTTTGTCGATCCGCGGAAGAGGATAATGGTCTTTGGGGCATGCCTTATTCAAATCTCGGAAGTCGATACACATCCGCCACTTATTTCCTGGTTTCGGGACTAACACGACGTTCGCCAACCATCGAGGATACTGGATCTCCTCAATGTGTCCAATTTCGAGCAACTTCTCAATCTCTTCCGTGATGATTTTATTCTGTTGTTCCCCGAAATGCCTTAGCTTCTGCTTAACAGGTCGAACATCAGGCTTGATATTCAGCTTATGAATAACTACTTCCGGGTTGATACCCTTCAAATCTTCTGGTTTCCAGGCAAACAAATCCACATTGTCTTTAAGAGCAGCCACAATTTCCTCTTTGGTTTGTTTTGACAATTGACTTCCAAGACGAACTGAATGTCCAGGTAGCTCCGGGATCAACTCCACACTCATTAATTCACCTTCTGCGAACTCTGCTGTGCTTGTACTACCATCTTTTTTCAGACTTTTATCCCTTCCACGATCGCTATGGTCTCTCTGTTCGCTATGGCGCTTGCGAGATTCGGATTGTCGAACTGCAGCGACATAACAACGCCGAGCAGTTTGTTGATCGCCATGAACAACTCCAACTCCAACTATTCTCCCTTCCTCATTCTCAACCGGAAACTTCATCATCAAATGGGCAGGTGAGATAACGGCAGCATACGAACTTAGGGAAGGTCGACCCAAAATCACGTTATATTGAGAAGGCGCATCCACTATAAGGAAGGTCGTCGTTTTGTTCTGCCTCCACTCTTCGTCTCCTAAAACCATAGGCAATTGAATTTTGCCATACACCGTTACAGATTCGCCTGCAAAACCATAAAGTGAAGTTTCTACAGGCTTTACCTCTACCGTAGATCTCATCTTTCGGAAACAGTCCATGAACATGATGTCCACCGAACTGCCAGTATCCACAAAAACCCGTTCAACGTTAAAACCCCCTATCTCCGCAACGATCACCATAGCATCAAACTGAGGGCTCTGAATAGCAACTCGATCGCGAACTCCGAACTCAATTGCAACCTCTTCGAAAATAGAATGAACTGTATTCTGTTCGTGCTTAACAGAGTTGAGTCTCGCCTTACGAGCTCTATTAGAATCACCATCTGTCGGCCCACCCATGATCATGTGAATAGTAGGCCTTTCTTCTTGTTCGGGTCTAGCTCGCGCCGGTGGTGGTGGTGGTGGAGGTAATTCCTGTTGTTCCTGCCTTCTATCTTGCCTGGGCTCTCTTCGATCGTTCCGATGTTCGCGGTTTGATCGGTTCTGACGAACAAAACGGGCTAACTTGTTCTCCCTGATTAGCCTCTCCAGTTCATCTCGCAAATGTAAACATTCATCAGTTCCATGCCCATATTCATTATGAAATCGACACAATTTACCGTTGCCGAAGGTGGCTGGTTTCTTCGGATTTGGACTCCAGGTCGACGGCCATTTCAACTGGGGCAGGTTCCATATCTCCATTAATACCTGTCCAGGGGGCATAGTCATGGGCGTATAGTGTTCGTACCTCCGCCCTGTCTTGTTTTCCCTTAAAGGGGGTGGAGCAAATCTTGCTCGCTGCTCGCCTCCATCTCGCCTCCTGGCTGCTTCATTATCATGTTGCGTCCGGCTCAGACGACTTGAAGTCTCTCCTTTCTTCATTCGAACTGCCTCCTCCAAGTTGATGTACTTGGTAGACCTCTGTAACAGTTCGTCAAAATTGGTGGGAGTCTTCTTAACCAGTGAAGTATGGAGATCCCCTTCTTTCAACCCTTGGATGAAAGCACTTACAACTAAATCGTCTGAAGCCTCAGGAGCTTCTAAAGTAGCAGCAGTAAACCTTTTAACATAGTTTCGTAGGGTTTCATCCGCTTTCTGCCTCACACCGAACAGCGTCTGGGTAGATCGTCTCTGCTTTCTAGAACTGGCGAACTGATGTAAAAACAACTCTGACAGTTGTTCGAAATTATGAATCATCCCATCATTCAGCTGACTGAACCATGTCTGAGCAGCCTTGGTAAGGGTAGTGGCGAACACCCTACACTTAATACCATCGGAGTACCGATGCAGTAGAGCAGTATTATCAAATCGACATATATGATCCCATGGATCCGAAGCACCATCATATTCGAAATTCACCGGCCGAAAAGAGGCGGGCAACTCGTCTTCCATCACTTCCTCAGAGAAAGGGTTACCTCTGGAACTCCGAGGAATACGTCGAACAGTTCGCTGAACTTCCCGTAGTTCCCTTCGTAAACCATCTACTCTCTCAGATAGTTCGTCATGTCCTCTTTTTTGGCCACGAGGGTGACCAGATTGGCTTTCCTGTTCGTCCATCCGAGATCTGTCGCCCTCTTGTTCCCTTCCAACAGGTATGTCAGCGTTATCCTGTTGTGAATCCACCTTCTGCTTGCCCAAGGCTTTTTGAACAGCAGTCTCTATTAAAGCCGAGAGTTCCTCCGGCGTCAATGTGACAGTGCCGGGAGGATTGGCCGGCGCAGAATTCCGATCCTCATTTTGTTGCACGGACGGTGCTCCTTCATCCAACCTTCTTCTTGATCCTCTGGTATTCACCATTTTTGTAGTCTTCTACGTCTTAAATGCTCAAAGTTCAAAAAAGAATTCCCACAGACGGCGCCAATTGATTTGTCTCGATTCCGATCCTTCACTTTTCCGATACCGTTCGAAATTCTCCGACGATGATTGGAATTCTCCGATCAGAAAAACCTGCAAAACAAAGAACACCGGGGGTTTTTCCCGGTGAAGGGACTCCGACGCTCAAGTCAGTAATCTCACAAAAAATGTTGCTCTCAATTTTGAATGCTTAAGTCTAAAAATTAGGATTGTGATTGTGTGTGCAAATTAGAAAAACAAAGGATATATATACTCCCTGAGAGAAACGTGATTTCCTAGGAGTGGGATGTGGCAGTTAAGATTTTCTCCTAAAAACCTGGGAAGTGGCGAGATTCTCGCAATCGTGGGAGTTATCTCAAATTTGAATTAGTTCGCTCGTATTAGCTCGGCATCTCATGTTTCAGTTCGACCTTACAGGTTACGAGCTGGATAAGTTCGATTGTCATGCCACATATACTTGTTCGCTTGAACGAACTCATTATTTCCTAACTTGTTCGCGTCGATCGTCCTTCAAGTCCGGGTCGGGTTTTCGAGGTAGTTTGAATGTGGTCAGTTCGACCACATCAAAAATATGTATAAAATGAAAATTAAAATCCTAAGAATTAAATGACACACATCGATAAGGTTGAATTCAATGATGCATAGAACTCATCGAAATTGAGGTAATCTTAACTTGTAATTTCATGTATGAGAGTCTCACAAGTATAATTACTTGGTCAAAGTAACCATTTTGGATTGGTCTAATGTTAATTAAAAGGCTGTAAAATCAAGTTAATATTCACCAAATAAAAAGAATAATACTATCTCCCTCCCAAAAGAAATGTCGTTTTAATAAGTAAAACTTGTCCCAAAATAAGTGTCATTTTTCGTATTCCAATGCATATTTACATACAGTATACGAAAGATGCTCATATTTACTCATCTCAAATTAAATGTGTTAAATAGATAAAAATCTCTCATTAATTAAACTTAAATAGGGGTAGATTGAACTTTTTGTTACAATATTCCTTAATTTATATGCAAAAGTCTAAAATAACATTTATTTTGGGACGAATGTAGTACAAAAACTTGTGTGAAAATGGGACAATATGAATAATTTTCACTAATTTATATATGAATTATGAAATGTGGATTGTGTATTGATTCATATCGCGTAAAATTATCTATGAGAAACAATAAAAAAGGGGGATTATATTTAGGTAAATGCTGATGTGCACCAGGTGCACGGATCTGGATTTGGTACAACTGGGGTGACTTGACCCGGATCCGCGCACCTGGATTTTCCTTTTTTTTTTTTTTTGGCTTTAGGCTGTTATCTTTATGTTGTAAGAATGTGACATTTACGTTATATAAGTGTAACCTTTATATATAAATGTTATGACCTTTATGTTCAGTAACTTAGGAAAAATGAAGATTTTCAGGTTTTTTCGCTTCAGATTAAGACCTTTATGTTGTATTGTTGTAACCTTTATGTACAACTAGTATTTCACCCGCGCGAGCAATTAATTATTTATTCTGATAGTTATGTTAAAGGTTATTTATATATATTTTATTATTCCAAATGTTGTATGATATAGAAATATATATGTATCATATCTTTATTAATTTTTAAAGTTATATTTTCTTATTCAAACATAATTATTGGGTAAAGTAGAGTTTTAGTTGAAGAAAGTAGAATTTGGTTGGCCTATCTCTCGTGTGTTTTTCGAACTTCCCTGTGCATTCGTTTTCTTGGGACGTGTTATTTTAAATTCTAATAACAAATTATATATGTTATTCTACACTATATTTGACAATATTAAAAGGTTGGAATACAAAATTATAAATAATCTAAACAACGAAATTGAAAGCTTATATGTATTTATTTATTTTTTGAAAAAAAATTTATGGTTGTTGGCTCGATAGATAATTTGATTAGTCAATGATGAAGTTAGTTAAAAATGACTATTTAACAGTATAAGTTTTGAATCTTTATTTATGTACAAAATTTATCATAATTACAAAAACTATATTAAAATTTATTTTTAACTTTAAAATTGATATTATGAATAATTATAAACATTAAGTAACTTTAGTTAACAAAAAAAAAATATATTAACAACTTGAAAGCATATATTCTATTTGTTTTTATTTTTCATTTAATTTTTTCCATGACTTGATAGATAATTTAATAAGTCAATGATTTTCGGAATTAGTTAAAAGTGACAAATTAAAAGTCGATCTTGAAATATTTATTTATATACAACATTCTCATAATTAAAAAAAATATTTTAGAATACATTTAACTTTAAAACTAATAATATGAATCATTATAAACATTAAATAATTAAAGTTAGCAAAAAAAAAGAAATTTAATATTTTGAAAACTTACATTCTATTTGTTTTTATCTTTTGTTGAATATTTTTCTTAGTCTAATAAATAATTTGATAAGCTAATGATTTTTGGAATTGGTCAAAATTGATCAATCAACAATATAAATTTTGAAATATTTACTTATATACAACATTTTTTCAAAATTACAAAAAATATCTTAAAATTTCTTTAATTTTAAATGAGTATGTGAATAATTTTAGACATTAAATAATGATAGTTAATACAAAAGAATTAAATTATTGTTCAACATTAAACATTATTCATCAATAACAACAACAAATAATAATAATAATAATAATAATAATAATAATAATAATAATAATAATAATAATAATCTATCTATAATAATAATGATAATAGTATTAATTAATTAATAATAGTAATAATAATGAATATAATAATAATAATAATAATAATAATAATAATAATAATAATAATAATAATAACAACAACAACAACAACAACAACATAATTAATTCTCTTAATCAAATTATTAGTTTTTACAATTTTTTTATTAACTAAAATCTTGATTTGACATTTCTAGGAGGGAAAATGGCAAAATTGTAAATTTTGACAACTGTCTTCCTTTTATATATAGATAGATTCTTGTGACCTTTATGTACAAATATTATGACCTTTATAATCCATTAACTTTGAAAAAAAATTGAAATTTTCAAAATTCAGTGCATTTTAAGGATGAATATATGCGCAACTAATATTACATAAACGTAAATATGTACAAATTTTGCTAATTTTTTTTTAAAGTTAAAGTATATAAAGGTCATTACATTTATACATAAATGTCACATTTATATAACACAAAAGTCACAAGCATATAACATAAAGGTAACAACCTGAAGCGAAAAAATAAAATTAAAAAAAATAAAATAAATAAAAGTGCACAAATTCGGATCAACCCGGACTCGACCCGAATTGTATGTGCATCAGTTGCAAAGGAGATTAACTCTTATATTTATTGGCCGGCTAGCTAGTAATATATAGAGGCGATTGGTCCCCTGCTTTGGAAACAAAGCATAGAGGTTAGGCAATATTATAATCCTTCATGGTCAAACATCCTACTCATCTCCTCAACAATACACAACTACGTTCCAAATCTCTCCTTATAAACCCCTATTAACATTTCATTAAAATCATTAATTATAAGTTAGTGGTCACATTTATAATTACTTCTACTTTATTTTCATGGACTTCATTCAAATCTGGTCAATCATCATGGGATTCAATTATTTTTTGTGGATTTAATGAAGATGTTTTAGAAGATTTCAAGATGCACACATATGATCATAATCAAATTGATCACTTCAATGTACGTAGCAAGCGTAAATAATATTTGAAATTGAACCAAATTAATTACCGTTAATAAAGTTTAGTATAAATAAGAGTCGAAATAATTCAATCTCGATAAAGGAAAATCTATTATGATTCTTTTTTTCAAGGGACCAAATATATATACGTTTTATTTTTCATTCCATTTTATGTAGCATATGAAAAATAATCAGCCAACATATTACATTATTATTACTCACTTATCATTTTAAATCCTATTATAGAGAGTGATGATCTCCACGTCTTAATAATATAGTATAATATATATTCCCATATCATATACTCCACGTTAAATGAATGTATTTAAAAAAGAAAATAGAGGTCTTGTTTCATTCCACATAATTATTATAGTTAATCAGATCTACAGCAAAGTTGCCATTTTATTTTCTATTATTTCAACGTGCAGTACAACATGTTTGCATGAGCTTTACTCTAATTACGCATACAAGATAATTCTATTAATTATATTACTGTATTAAAAGTCATTTCATTATTTTAAATAATTAAGTTAGAATTCATTAAGAGGTTTTTTAGTCTAAATATATATTGATTAATATATTTTAAAGGGAAATTTAATTAAGAATCGGTATGATAAATATGAGATTACAATATGCATGATAGTACAAAATATTAAAAAAAATTGGTTTATTAAGAATGTAGTTGAGTAATTAAGATTTTATAATTTGACCAAACACTACCCAAAATGCCAACTTCGTGAGAATTGTGATTGCTACCATTAGGGATATTATCAATGATAAACAAATATAATTATCTTAGTACCGTCTAAGAAAATTTCACGAATTTAATTTTATCAGATGAGACATCAATTCATGATTTATTTTATTTTATTTATAAAAGGATTTTATGTTAAATTTTTGTAAAGTCATTTCTTAATAACTAATAATGTTAAATCAAACATTTAATCACCTTGTTTAATTGTATCATGACAAATAACCCTTTCTTTTAAAAATAATCTTATAACATAAGTTGACTACGATTTTTTTTTTTTTTTTTTGGGAATAATATATTATCCAAGTAAACAATTTCAACTTCAAACGTGTACTCATTGACAAATTCATGTTGTATGACAGTTTTCATATCTAATACTGAAAAGCAAGTTGAATTAGGTTAACCGTTGATTACTTCCATTAAACACAATTTGCAACTAATTTAACCATACCCCATATCAACTCATCATCCACTGTTCCTTTTTTTCCTTAAAATATATTATTTTTCTATCTAATTTAATTAGGTTCAAGGTTTGGATCGAAAGTGACTTCATCAAAACATAATTAATTAAGTTTGAAATAAGTTATAAACTATTACACACTTAAATGAGTAATGCACACCTATAAAATTTTGATGTATAAATCAAGATATAGTTAATAATACATAGATAGGATGTCCAAATACGAACTTTATCTATGACACATCATATCATACATCTTGATCATGGGATTATTTAAAGAATATTGTAATCATTTGTTGAGAAATAAACCATATTTTGCTCATTTACGATATTATCCACGAATGTTCCAAAAAATAAAGGTGATAACGAAGGAAACTTAATGATGTTATCTCAAAATAAAACGTTAAGACGTTATGTCACGCATATTACAATGAAGAAAATTTTCGACATGAACACATATTAATGTGTCCACGATGCAAGATAGTAATTACGTATGTAAGCATCACATGAATTAGTTTTCGACATGAACACATATTAATGTACATTAATTTTGTTTTGAGCCTATGTTATATTTTTCGAAAAGCTTTCAGTTTCAATAAATAAATAAAAATTAGTTTTTAGTTATACTTGTAAAATTGTAAAATTAAATTGGAAGGTAAGCTATCAATGAAAAGAAATTTAATAATAGCAATAGTAATAATCCATTAGACATAATTTCTTCTCCTTTTTCTTTTCCCTATAAAGTGACAAAAATTGATTAAAACTTTGGGTATAAACTATAAACTTTAACAAAGCCTCCATTTTTACAACTTTTACCAGTAGACTGAGACTTGATATATGTTAATTTTATATATTTTAATGTATCGGTTTCATATATGATTTGCTTTACATTTTTTATATATAAGAAATTCATTTGGATTAATAATTGACGATTTAAAATTTAAATTATGGATCTTGTTCACTAATTTGTTTCTTGTTTGATTCCATTTAAATATTGTTGTAGGACCCTTTTTTCCTCTTTCTTTGGCCGTTTACATTTTCAAATTATGCAAGATATGTGTCTTGAATTGATTGATTCTCATTTATATACCTAACTCATTATTCAAAAAAAAAATATATATGTACCACATTGATAATGTCCAATTTTGCACACCATCCTACATTTAATGACTTGTAATCAAAATAGACATGATGCAATACCCAATTAAGGCCATAATTTTTCCATGGAAATTAAAGTATGGCAAGAATTAGTCAAATATAGAAGAAAAAAAAATCACAAATTAATGAAATAATGTATGTGATTAAGCTAGCAAATTTTTTGCCTCGTTTTGCCAGATCCACGTTCTCTTTTTTTCCCTTTTAAACAGCGTTAAGGTTTTGTTTGGTTTTATTTTCTTACTACCCTGTTTTAAAATATTATTTCCCTTGTTTTATTATAAAAGGCATATAATATTATAATTATGTGTATAAATTGGTATATCACTCTAACATTTGAATGTGAATATCAATATATGTTTCTAAATTAGAGTCTAATTAAGAGGGAGGGATGGAACAAATTTGGAAATTTTTATTCATGAGTACCATTCTTGGTAATTGAAGGTGATAGATAATATTGAAATATATTATAGTTCTTCAAGTGGTATTTATTTCAAAACGAAAGATATAAATTTTTTCATTTACATTTTGAAAGTTTGATAATATTTTTCTTCTTCGAAAAGTGCAATGCACTTGCTATTAATATTCTTTTCTCGAAAGTACTTTTTTATCCTTAGATATTTATCCTTCATGACTTTAATAAAATCCTAAATCTTTCAAAAGGAAAAAAATCTTAATGATAAATAATTATTTCCTCTATTTTATCTCAACAAAATATCCCCACACACACATGGCAAAAACTTGCGTACCTTCGGTGCACCGTACTCCCAAGTGTATTATTAGTTTGATATTAGGTATATATCCATGAGGTATTATTGGTGTATTCATAAGGTATTAGTGGTATATTCTTGAAGGTATTAGTTGCATATTCATAAGGTATTATGTGATAATTGAAATATATGTTTTAGTGAAGGTATTACTTGTTACATGGTAAGATATTTCTCATATTACTTAAAGGTATTACAATAAGTGTTTGAGGGCACGCAAGACCTTCTATATATATATTTCAAAAACATATCCTTCAAACAAATCAAAAAATGAGACCAGGATTGCATGCTGCTGCAGTCACACAAACACTTGGATATGTATATGTTGTGTTTGGTAGGTTACACCAAATATATTTATTTCCTAAAATAAACATTTACGATCCAATTATACACATGTTATATAATATATATATATGTATATATTGATAAACAAATAATTTGGACACCATTTTACATCACAACATAATGTAAAAATATATACTCATCCAATTAATTTCACTCTATTATTATAACGAAATCAAAGCAGTTATGAATGTCCAAATCTTGATAAATTTGTAATTAAAATTATTACCAAGTGAGTTGTAAAAACGCGTGTAAAAGTGAAAGAGCAACATGCACACACACACACTACTGAAGATTCAGAAAGGGTATTTTGGTAAAAAAAAGGAAAATTAAAAGAAAGGGCAGTAGAGGGGTGCGCGTCGCTCGCAATCGCCGGTTCCCCCGGGCGATCCAAATCGATTTGAATAGGTAAAGGAAATACAACTCTCTCTCAAATTAGGAGTATAACTTCTTCTTCTTCTCTCTCTCTCTCTCTCCCTCACCTAAATTTTGCAGTTTTCAGCCTTTGTTTTCTCTTCAGTTTCTCATCGCTGTCCAAACTACCACGTTGTCTTCACCTTCACTCTTTCCTGCATTTCTCTGTTTTTACCGCCATTCCCAGTATTGTTTTCGAAAAGTAAAGGAAGAAGAAAGCTCAATTTCCATGGCTCGTCTAGAGCTTTTACTCTGTTATAATTCGGTGAAGTGATGTTCTGAATGGTAACGACAATGCTACTCTATTTTCCACTACCCTTCCCTTTTTCTTTTTCTTTTTTGATATGTCTGTTACTGTTTTTAGAAGCCAACTCGGGGGTTTTGATTTGCTTCTTAATCTGTTTTTCTGGGTTTTGAATAAATTTCGTTAGAGTTTCTTTATTTACTGATCTGAAGTTGGTCGATGGGCTTCTTTCGAGCTATCCCTCTTGAGTTCTTCCGTTGACAAATATTGCTTTTAGTGTTTTGAAAAAATATGAGGATTTTGATGAGAAAGCACGAATCTCCGAGTCCACGCGTTTCGCTGTTGTTTGCTGATTTTCGTGTTCGTGTTTTCTCAGGTCTTCATCCTTAAGAGCACAAATTCATAAGTTGCCTACTATTGGTTTATTTTTCAGGTATGAATTTGTTCTAAGTCATGCATCTGCATCTCAGCTTCGTAGGCATCGAAGGGAATTCACCATTCTTTGTTTCATGTTATATATATGGTCTTGAAATTGCTGTAATCCATTAAAGAATTTTCTGCTCTAGATGCTCGTTAGAGATTTAAGAGATTTTCATGAATATTGATTGATTTTCTGGGTTCTGTGGGATGATTATGAGTTCACGTATGAATTATGCCTATCAGCAGGTATTGATGGATTTCGATAGCAGATAACAAGAGTGTAACTGAAAAGGAAGAGATGAGAGGGGAGTCATCAGGCCTAATTATCGGGCTATCGGTTGGAGTGGTGATAGGAGTTGCTTTGGCTATAGCAGCATTTCTTTGCTTTAAGTACCATAGGAAGCATTCCCAAATTGGGAATAGCAGTTCTAGGAGGGCTGCAGCTATTCCAATTCGTGTTAATGGGGCTGATTCTTGTACCATGTTATCAGATTCATCCATTGGCACGGAATCACCTAGGTCCACTATCCAGAGTGGTTTGCCGTTGTGGCTTGGAGGGCCTAAGAAGGCCAATGTAGTTTCTGCTTCGGGTATACTAGAATACTCTTACAAGTAAGTCTTCTTTTGTGGTCTGCTATTAGGGCTGAAGCCACTTCCTATATGATCGAATGTGACCTGTATTTAAATGTTGATTTGATTGATACATGAGCAGGGACCTGCAGAAAGCGACCTGTAATTTTACAACATTAATTGGTCAAGGGGCGTATGGTCCTGTTTATAAAGCTCAGATGTCGACTGGGGAGACTGTTGCTGTTAAAGTGCTGGCAACTGATTCCAAGCAGGGTGAGAAAGAGTTCCAAACTGAGGTACTTCTGTTCAACAACTAACGTTTCTGGAAATCAAAATGTTCCATGATTTGTTGATTTTATCAACTTAATGGTCTTGTAGTGGGATTAACAATGCCTTCTGTTGAAACCATTTCACTAGCCATATGCATTAACAAGTCTAGGCTTATCTACGACATGTTTCCTTCTGTTGCATGGCCCTTCATCACCATGTTAGAGACAATTGCAATGTAGATTAGTGATGTGTAGAAGGTTCTGATATAAATCATTTTTTATCATAATTCTGTTGAAATAACAGATCAGCAACTTCCACATTCTCACAGCTTTACCAACACACACACAAAAGGGTAACATGAAAGCAAAAAAAGAATTCTCAAATTTCTCTTGGCATATGAGAGTTAAATAAAATAAAAATATCTAGACTATAAACATGTATATATGGTTGGTTGGCTAGGGAAAGAGAGGGAATTTTGTGTGAGATATATTTACCAAGAATTTTATTTTACGATTAGTTGGCTGGGGAAAAGATGGAATATGTGAGGGGCAAAGGAGTTGTCTGATTTGGTCACTGAGGAGTTATATGTTTTTCTCGTATACGTCTCTAGACAAAAAAAATTATGATGCATGATTAAGATCTTTTTGTGACTTCTCTACTGATATTTATTATCCTCTGTTTTTGTTATCAGGTTATGTTATTAGGAAGGTTACATCACAGGAACCTCGTGAATTTGGTCGGATACTGTGCAGAGAAAAACCAGCATATGCTTATATACGTTTATATGAGCAGAGGAAGTTTGGCTTCTCATCTGTACAGTAAGTTAGCTATGCGGCTTATGCAGAACTTTTAATCAAACAAAGCCAGTTTCTTAGACCTGTCTGCATTGCACCTTCTGTTTGCCCATGCTGTTACTTAAGTGGCCCTTATATGCATGCGAGTGATTCTTTCGAGCCAATTTCTGTTTGTTTCCAGGGTTATAGTATTTGATGAACCCAACTGGGTCCATGGTGGTGGGTGCATCACTTGGTACTTGCATGTTCTGATTGTGATACGACCTTATGTATCTTTTATGCATTATCAATTATTTTTATTCCTGCAAGATTATTTGACGTTTCAACTCTTCTTGCAACCTTCGTTTGGATATCATAAACTTGTCGATATCTATTGTCTGACTTTGAGAATGCAAATGCTGTCTGAAAATTTCCTGTTATTCTTTCTGTGCGTCACTTTTATATTTTCATTGAAGCTTTCGTTCATTACCCTATCTTTCCATGTATTTTAGGTGAGAAACTTCAACCATTAAATTGGGAGCTAAGAGTTCAAATAGCTCTTGACGTGGCTAGGGGATTGGAGTATCTTCATGATGGAGTAAGTTAAATAGCTTTATTGTTTATGCACACTAAAGAGTACTCTCGTATGCATATGCTTATATGCTTTGTTATGTTTTCTGTGATTATTTTCAGGCAGTTCCATCAGTGATACATCGTGACATCAAGTCCTCAAATATTTTGTTGGATCAGTCCATGAGGGCCAGGGTAATCTTCTGTCACTATCCACATGTGAAAACAATGTGCATAACTTTAAACATTCGAATGAGTTACAGAAGTTATTCACACTCTGCATGGGCTCTTATGTAGGTGGCTGACTTTGGACTTTCAAGAGAAGAGATGGTTAACAAGAGAGTGTCCAATATTCAAGGGACTTTCGGATATCTTGATCCTGAATACATTTCAACACGGTCTTTTACAAAGAAAAGTGATGTTTATAGTTATGGGGTATTGCTGTTTGAGCTTATTGCAGGAAGAAATCCCCTCCAGGGTCTCATGGAGTATGTCGAGCTAGTAAGTTGTTATATTATGTTTTAGCAATTCATATACCTAATTGATGAATTTGCTCGAGTGATTCCCTTGTTTAACTTCCCTCACAAACTCATCACATTATGAAAATAGGCTGCCATGAACACTGATGGAAAAGTTGGATGGGAAGAAATCTTTGATCCTCGTCTTGATGGGAAACATGATATTGAAGAACTCAACGAGGTGGCTGTTCTTGCACATAAATGTGTGAACCGTACAGCCAAAAAGAGACCATCTATGAGGGACATCGTTCAGGAGCTCTCAAAGATTCACAAATCGAGACACAGTAAGAGGCATCGTAAAGATTCCTCAACTCCTCGAGCAGATGGGGTAATTGTGAACATGGACCTGTTAGAACGTCGAAGTCCATTTCCGGAACACCGAAGAGTAGAATCTTTGGACAGCGCGGCTGATTCTGTTGATGTTTAGATGATACTCTTACTCTCTTATGTGTTTTGTATGTCTGTTTTGTTTTCCTGAATTTTGATTTTGATTGTAGCTTAATTTCCAGCTTTATAGGATTTAGAACCAGAAAATACACTAAGTGATCAAGTTCTTGCTTGAGATAGGTAGGATTCAGTTCTCATTGCTCTTTTCTTGTAATCTCATTGTACAAATTACCAATTTTGTATATGAATACTGGTTTTTTGATTAATCAAAAGCAATTGTTATAAATTCTTTTACTATTCTTTCCAATTCGTTTACACAATAGTTCTTCAGTTCTGGAAAAAGAAAAGGTGTTATACTACTCTTTTTGTCCAAATATTAAGAAAATCTAAAAAGAACGAATAGATGAAATTGTAGTGTTATTTGAAAATATAAATAATGAATGTTAAAAAAAATTGAAATAAATAATGAAGGTTTAAAATATGTAATTATTAAAAATAATTCAGTTGGTGTTATTTTAAGACGACACACGACTTTAGAAGGCTTATGCTGGAACTGTAGAAACCGGACTAAAAGGCACCTGATAGAAAAAAGGTAATTCCATTTCCCAGACATTATCTTCTTTCCGTTTCTCTAAACTCCTCACCATCTGTGTAGCAGTAGAAATCCTAATCTTCAACAATGGCCGCTCTGCAAACCGCTTTTACGTATCTTAATCTCGGCAACAATTCTTTTCTCGGCCAACGCTTCTCTCCCTCTCTCTGCCTGCCTCTGGTACGCCTTCGCTTTTCATTTTTCCCCTCTTTCATTTCTCAATTCCTCGAATTGCAGGCTACATTTGTTGAAAATTTTGATCTTATATGTACAAGTTAGGATTAACTGCGTGTGGAGCTACTGAAAGAAGTGCTTATGAAATAATTTTGTGTTATCATGCATTTGAAATGGCTAGTAGTCGCTTCTAGACTGTTCTTCTCCCAATTTTACCATAGTTAAAAGCTTTTAATTTTTAAATGCAGTTCAGTAGATACGTGAATTGTTTTTGAGCAGTTGAAAAGTAGGTCTTATCTTGTTGAAAGAGCAAGAGTAAAATGTTAAAGTAGATGAATTTAGGGATTGATACATTAGCGTGATTATAGTTGATGTATTTGCTAAGTTTCTTTACCTTTTAGGTTCTTATTAATTTAAATTATGATATTTCTGAAGGATCAATCTAAATTGCAGGCTAAGTAGATGCTCTGAAAACCTTCTTCAGTTATTTTTCCTGGAATATGTCTATTTTCCTGAAGACTTGATTTACATGCCATATGACCCAAATATGGAATCCTTCTTGTTTGTTTTAATAACATATGGTTTTTCTATGCAGGTTAGACCAGTGGAGCAGCCAGCTTCAATTGTTGCTAAGGTTTGATTTGGTTTCGATAATCATTTTCGTATCTTCTAGTTATGTTTCAATTGGCTCAATTTGGATAGAGTAATTCCGGATTTCAAATGAATGAATTGCAAATCCACTCGAGATAGAGTCAATTTGAAATCCATCAAAATGACTCAAAATTAGTTCAAAATGAAAGCCATAGATTTTGAATCCTTGTCTATCTAAAAATCACCAATGTATTTGTGACCATGGATTTCAAATTCCTCATCAAATCCACCTATTCAAATGGACCTTAATTTTTTAATACAATGACCACTTTAGCTTATCTTGAAAGAAACTAGTTTTGTCTTTAATTGGCCTGTGATTGAAACAGCCCTGCAGAACAAATCAACTTTCTGTATTGCTGGCTCGGATAAGCATTTTATTCAAAATATTGGGCTATCTTGATAACACTAGTAGAGTTACCCTTTTACGTCTTGTATCAGATAATCTTTGTATGCATTGTGCTCATTGCTTCTATATTTAGTGGTATAGCAGTATAGCACCCATAGCATGTCAGAAATCAGAGATTTGCATGTGACTTTCACAATATTAGCTACCAATTTGTTATCTTCAAACTCCACTGTAGGTTAAAAGATGGGAGCGGAAAGAGTGCAAGCCAAACAGTCTACCGGTGTTGCACAAAATGCACGTTAAAGTTGGAGATACCGTAAAAGTCATAGCTGGGAAAGACAAGGGTAAAATCAGTGAGGTTACCAGTGTTATCAAGCATAACAGCACCATAATGCTCCGAGATATTAACTTAAAGACCAAACACGTGAAAAGCAAGGAAGAGGGAGAACCAGGGCAGATAATCAAGGTTATGTTCCCTCTGAAATCCAAGTATAGACCTACAATTTGCAGTTGAAAACCTTTTTGTGGTTACCAGTTTAGTATGTATGTGTTTATTGTTCCACTCAAGTGATGAAGTTGTGTTTTTGTGATCTATTTTCAGATCGAAGCACCTATCCACAGTTCAAATGTGATGCTTTACTCTAAAGAACAGAATGTAGTAAGCAGGGTTGGTCATAAAACCCTGGAAAATGGTAAAAATGTTCGTTATCTCATAAAGACTGGTGAAATTATTGACAATCCAGAGAACTGGAAGAGAGTGATTAAGGGAAAGGAGAAATCAATGGAACTAGCTGCTGCCTCGACTTAGGAGACCAGGTGCTAGACGTTCCAGCATTGTATTTTCCAAAATCAGCATTTTATGCTTCTCTGTTCATTCTTTTGATTCAATAGAAAGACGTCTTCTTCTTTCGAACGATGCCAAAATTTTGATGGATAATTCAGTGTGTGAGATTTCTCGTTGTGAATAGCAAACATCATTTGTGTTAATTAAGTACCAAGTGTAGCCTTCATTACATTATCCATTAGCTAAGGCTTCTATAGATTTTGGCTGTTGAACAAACCATCTTGTGTGTAGTAATGTCGATTGTTAATATGCATTAATACTTCACCAAATTATTTATTTAATGACACTTAGCTAATACTTTGGAAACTGAATTTGATATAATTTTATAACAATTGGTTTGATATATAATTTTTATTTTATTGTATCTTATTAATATGTGATTTCCATTTTAGTTTGATTGATTGAAAGCAAGGTGAATGTAATGTAAATATTTGTTTCAGTTTGATTCCATTGCATTTGGTCTGTCTTGGAATTTATTCAAAATTTAGAAATTGAAAATCACTGATTCTCATAATCAAACCAAATAGAATAGAACCAATTAAATTAAATATTTTGGGCACCAAACCATTTGGACATGAAGATTCTGGAATCACAACAAAAATGTACACACAGGTTAGATTGGCTTGAAACTTCTCTCCTAATTAAATTGGTCTACAATTACTGCAATGTATCTTTTTCAATGTAAGTTGTCAAACCAAAAAGATGAAGCACAACATAGACACAACTGCAAATTGTCCTAATGAAATTCCTGCTGTTTTTTCTCCAAGCAAAATTGAGTTTCATTGGCTTTACACTTTTCAACTACACAGGTAATTTAGACAATTAAGGTAAGCTTCTCCAATCAAAATTGCTTCATAAATTTCTCAAGAAAATCCATGATTTGTCGCACTGTAAAAGGGTCCCAAAATGTGTAGGTAGCTTGTCTTCATTGAAGAGTCCATATCAGCATTAATGGCCACTGTTAACTCTGCAAATTCCAACATGCTTATTTATAATTTATTTGCCTAAATCACATACTTATGAGGGCAATAAATTGGCATCCACCACTCTGTACTTAAAGCAGTGCTGATTTTGCTGTAGCGTACTCTTTTAACAATGCCTGCTGCTTTCTTCTCACTCTGAAATTTGCCACTCCATAAATCCAGTGTTACAGCCAATAATTATAATTCTTCTCTTTTCATTTCTTAAGTTGTGACTTTGATGAGTATGATTTGATAATATGTGAAAGATCCCACATTTTGTGAGTAGTAGGATATCATGTCAAGATAGATATATGAGAACAAAAATCCGACAAATATAGGGTCAATCAAGGAATCAATTAATAGAAGAGTTGCACAAACACAAGAATTCAAATATAAGAATGGGGACAAATACAAGATTGCCAGTCTATATGACCTGTGATTGTCACTATTCCTCTTCTCTAGTTTGAACCTTCACTCTATCACTCATAACTCTTCTTCAACTTGGACCACGTCTTCTCCCTACCCCATTTATTGCAGCAGAGCTACTTTTTTTTTTTAGATTTTATTTGTATCTCCAATTTATTGTTATGTACTAATATAGTCAAGATTCCCTTATTAATAGAGTGATGAGCCTAAGCCTATAAAGAAAATATGAATGTATTCTCTTTGCAGTGCTTAATTCATTCTAATCACAATTCAAGATGTTACTTCTCATTTGTATATCTAACTTTTCTACTTCAACTTGTGTGTGTCTTACATTTATATAACATGCTGTTTGTATGATCCACAAGCAAGCATACAATAGATCCAAAACCAGGGGTAGGGCCAATTAGACAAAGATTTTTCTTTCTCTTTTGCCATTCATGCATAAAGTAAATTGAATAGATCAGGGATTGCAGAATGAACATGTTAATCTGCAAATCATGTCACAAGTGTTTTTAAATGACTCTCACTGCAAATGAGAAGGCAAGAAACATGATACTTAAGTTGCATTAACTTTAATCAAGAATTATCTACCATGAAATAGCCAACCTAATTACCTTAATCAAACCCTTCTTGATCATCACAAGCTTGGTTCTTCAGCTTTTACATATCACCACAAAACATGGAAGAAGAGCTTTAGGATTCAGCAAATAGAGCTCCTCAATGTTCGAATAAAGACCCACTTTTCCCGCCAAGGAATCAAACCCCGTCTCTCCCAAGATATCTTGAATATTCTCCAAAGGCCTATGCACCCTCCCTGCAATAACTCTGCACACTATCAGTGCTCTTCTTATCAATGGATCATTCTCACTGACCTCAGTTGATTCAAAAGCTCTTCCACTAGTTGAAGTAGTGAACACTCCCACTCCACTTTTGAGTTCCCTTTTAGTCGAAAATCCATTCTTGATTATACGACAAACGCAGCATTTATCCGATACACAAAGGCTCGATGAGCCATTGATCCCTAGAGAGCATGCCAGAATTGTGCCATAGAATCTCAAGAGCTCATTCCCATCGGCCAAGCAACGAGGATGTTTCTTGGGGAGCTTACCAGCCTTAATCTTCACCATTTCCCTATAATCCTCGAACCGAGCTAGGGTCTTTTGCATGTTATGAACTTTCAACACCCTCTCAATTCTAACACAGTGGCTCTCAGATTTTATCCAGTTTGATCTGCAGATGATTTCGACTATTTTTCGCGATGAATCGCCTTCCACGAGCTCTGTCACTGTGTCAAAACAGAGCAAATATGTGGTCATCAGTTCATCAAGTTTTTACTCTAATAAAACCAGATTAATCTACAAAACATAAAAACTTTAAATTACCAGCATGCTTGGAGAGATGATGAGATTCAAGAGCCTCCCACTTCACAAACTGCTCTCCACATTTATGACACACAACACCATTACCCCCAGTATTGTGCCTTTCAAAGGAGGACTCTTTTATGAGCATTCCCAACCCCTTCTCTCTCTATTGAAAGATGGGAATTTTTTCTTGGTGGAGTTGCAGAGTTTCTGAATGAAGGATTGAAGTAATGCATTGTGGGGTGCCCTCCAGGGCCAGGTGTCCCGGGCCTTAATGTGCCCACAAAGGTTGAGCCACCGTCTCCGCCGCCACTTCCATCACCACCGCTGCCACCACCACCACCACCACCAAAGCCACTGATTTTCAGCTCACAAGTAGAGTTGCTCAATATGACTTCGTGTGTAATGGGGTTGAGAAACTCACTGCTTCCAATGGATCTTGGGCTGCAAATAGTGGGCTTCTCCAAGTGCCTCTTGCTGCCATGGATCACATCTTTCAGATTAGCAATGGACCTTGAACAACCTGACCTTCCTGTTTTCTTGGTCAAGATTGAGCTCAATTGCTTCTTAGCCCTTGGATCATGAACATCCGAGGGCTCTGATTTGCAATGCAACGAATTCTTCAAAGAACACCAAACAGTTGGCGCATCTTTCTTCTTCTTCTTCTTCTCCCCCATTTCCTTTTGCAAGAAAATGTCTCAATGCTTCAAAAAAACTCAAGACCCCTTTGCAGGAGAACTACTATATGAGGCTAAAGTACCAATACAATTTCTAAAGACAAGCAACAAAAAGTGGTTGAAATCTTTCCTCTCTTGGATAACATTAATATCGCACAAACTGCCTTTTCATTTTCAGAAAGCAGCCCCTCATAAAACTCTAAACTCCCACCACCTAAAAACAAAAATTGAAAAAGGAAAGAAATTCAAGAAACACAAGACCCGTTTCTATGAAATGCATGTGCCCGAGCAATGAGGAAAAGGAAAGAAAAGGGACCCTAATTTACTAACCCTAACAGCTCGACATTTTACCAAACACAAGAAGGAAAAACGCAGAAAACCGAAAGGGATTGAAGAAACATGAGAATCTTGGATGTTGGAAGAAGATGACAACTAAGCTGATTGAAAATTGACAGAGAGAATCAAGAAAAAAAATATGGTTGCAGTAAATGAGCAAAGAAGAGGGGTGGTAGCGGTGAAGAAGGAAATCAGACGAAGACACGTTGGACTGACACTTGTCTTTGATTTGTCACTTCTCTTTTGCCTTTGAATTTCTTCTTCACGGGTTTCTCATCCTCCAAATTCTCTTACTATTTTTACCATATTTGATATTATTACAACAAACTACCACACCCCTCTTTAGCTATAGCGTTGTGCCTCACTTCTCATTACATTATCTTCCATTTCATTTCATTTATATATATATATAATATATATATATATATATATGCTTTCTTTGATGTCGTTTCTTCATGTTCATCCATAGTGATATCACTTAGAAGTTGGATCTTAATTTGTTGCTAAAGCACTCCTCCTTTTAATCAATGGTACTAAAAGCTTTTAACTAAACTAACGATTTCATATCGGAAGATTGTGTTGATTTTGTTGCGTGAGGAAGTGAACAAGTGGAATTGTTACTTCAAGTATTATGGAGATTAACTTATTTTAATATTACGTAAGGGTGAGTCGCGTTGAATGTTGATCTAGTTTGAAATGTTTAATGAATATGATTATGGTGGATCTCATTACGTAACTTATTTGAAATTATTGTATATTTGTATTGCTCTCCTTTTTTCAAGAAAAACATCATATTCGAGAAAGAAAAAAAATTCTCAAAATAAAAATGTCATTTCCGAAGATTAGAAAAAACAACAAATTTTGAAAGAAGAAATAAGTGAATGAATTGAGGGGTATAAGTTTATGTATAGATAAGACGTTACCTTTTCGTAAATTCTCAAACATGCAGATAATTACTTCTATGAAAAATGATATAAACAGTTGTTATCATGCAACGCTTAATTATAATGCTTCTTGTAGTATGAACCATACCATGACTATACAAAATAATAATTAAAAAAATTGGATTGCATTAAAGAAATCGAATGTGGTGGGTGTCGCGTGTTGTATCAATTCTTTCATTAAATGTAACCACATGTTTTGTGTAATAATATTTCCTAAGTTTGTTGTACTGCTCATTCAAACAGTGACATTGTTTCCGACATTAATAAATATAGGCAATGTCACTCTTTTTCTACATAACTTTTGTTTCTAATAAGCTTAAATAATTCTAATGTATTTTGAGTTAAAACGTTTTGAGATGATTTGTTCTATGCATTTTTTATCTTTGTAAAATCGGGAAATTATATATTTTCTTTTATGAAACTTGAGTGGTCAATAACTTTCCCTTACTTTAAATTTAAGACAAATGATCTCAATAGAAATCTAAATCC
This sequence comes from Scutellaria baicalensis, assembly GCA_005771605.1. Taxonomy (NCBI): domain Eukaryota; kingdom Viridiplantae; phylum Streptophyta; class Magnoliopsida; order Lamiales; family Lamiaceae; genus Scutellaria; species Scutellaria baicalensis. The sequence continues at coordinate 13,332,590 of CM016724.1, read as the reverse complement.
CACTTGTAAAACTCAATAATTGTGAATATTATTTTAGTCTCAATGATTCTTGTGATCATTTGTATTAGCTCTCAGTAATTAATCGAGTTATATTATAAGGAAAAAAAAAAGTATGTTCATATTGATTACATAGACCAAAATGGGCTAGTGGAGAATTTTAATGGGCTATACCATCACAATATCTCTTAAAAGGCTTATAAGACTCGAGCCCTAAAGTCCGAAAACTTCAAAGTATAAAGATTATCGATAAAAATATTGTACATGTTGAATGAGTAGTTTCTTAAGCTTCTTTGAAATTTTGTGATTATTATGGACTGAAATATAAATGATTTAGATTGAGAATAAATATATAGTATTGTATAAAAATAACTAAAAAAATATCCAGTTCAAGGCAAAAACTTGCGTACCCCCGGTGCACCGTACCCCCAAAGGTATAATTAGTTTGGTATTAGGTATATATTATTAGTGTATTCATAAGGTATTAGTGGTATATTCTTGAAGGTATTAGTAGTATACTCATAAGATATTAGTTGCATATTCATAAGGTATTACGTGTATAATTGAAATATATGTTTTAGTAAATGTATTATTCAAGGTACGACTTGTTACATGTTAAGGTACTACACATATTACTTAAAGGTATTACAATAAATGTTTGGGGGCACGGTGCCCCAGGGGCACGCAAGACCTACTCCCAGTTCTATTACTGATTGTTATTACAATGATATTAATACGTGTTTGCTGCTGATGTGTCAAATGTCTAGTATATCTATTCATTTTATTTTTCATAGGCATATTAATAGTTGTTCACAGTAGATATTTTGTCATTATTATTTTATAATAATTTTTTAGATAGGTAGTCTCACTAATAATTTTCATGTAATTGTTGGCACTATTGTGATTGTAGTTGTAATAGCCCATTGGGTATTGGGCAAAACTTTAACTCAAAATCTGTAAAAGTAAATATGGCCCAATTACTATATTAAGCCCACCTAGAAAAGCCCAATAACCTTTGAAATAAAAGGAGGATCCCAAAAAAATTCAATTCTCCATATCATGAACTATCCGACCATGTTTTGTCATTTTGAACTCCTATGAAATATAATGAGACTGCACTTGAAATATGGACCACTATGAATGACAATTTAAATGAAATTAAAGAATAGTATATTCGATCTGATTTGAATGGATTTAATGAATATTATATAAATGGGTTTGCACTCGAACTTGGGATTATATTGGAAGATTGATAACAATTTAGATGAATTGATGAATTGTACATTCGATTTGATTTGATATGATTCATTTACAGAATTGTATTTACTAATATATTTAAGTCAGGAAATTAAACATAACAATATTTGACGACATTAAAGAAAAATGTCGTCGACAATGTTAGGAATAAAATATCTTTTGTTATCTTGATTTTTATAATAAGATTATATTATAAATGTAAAATTCATAAACTGTTTAATATATCTACACACATTAATATTTCATTGTCCGGATTTAAGTTAATATTACCGCCTCTTTAAGTAAAAATATTTTTAATTATCATAATTTTAAATTTCTATTATAATATAAATACAAAATTCATTAAATATTGTAGAGTTAGTCTCCTGTGCACAAGGACGAAAATATCGGGTTCAGTGGATATATCTAAACCTTGATTTTACGGTAATATCGATGGGTCGGTTTAGGTGAAAATATCGGTCATTTTTTTTTATAAAATATTGAAATCTTCTAAAAAGAATTAGAAAATATATCTAGTAGTATAAAAAATGTTAACTAATATTAAACTTAAGTTTGAAACAAAATGATATATTTACAACAAATAAACTATTATTATGAACATTATAATCATTTATTAAATTTCAAAAAATATAACTAAAATTAATTAAATTATGAGAGAAAACTAAATGATAATGTGTTACTTTATTTCAAACAATTTAACCAAATTTATATATAGTAATTAATTACTCATTTATATATATAGAAGAAAGAACTCAATTTTTACTTTTAATAGACATATTTTAATTACATAAATATTTCATAATGAAAAAAGGAGGGAAAAAAAAAAAGAAGAAGCCCATCCACAACCAATCAAACAAATCATTAAAAAAAGATAAAGAAAAGGAAAGGATGAAGCGGACTGTAGCGCCATCTCAGTTCACTGCACGCTTAAAAAAAGTGTAAAATCACAATATATCGCTATATTTGGAACGAACTTTTTTAGATATGGTGATATTATTTTGGTGGCACCATTTTGATGATATTTTGGATAGCTATTGTTGAAATACTACGATATTTTAAACCTTGTCGTGCACATACAATGTGGATTGAGTTTGGGTCGACCCAGATTCGAGCACTTTTTTTTTTTTTGAATTTTTTTTTGACTTCGGATTACTACCTTTATATTGTATGTGTAAGACATTTATATTATATAAATGTGACTTTTATGTACAATGTAGTGATATTTATATACTCTAACTTAGAAAAAAGTTGAAGAACTTTGACAAAATTTGTACATATTTACCTTTAAGTGATATTAGTCGCACCTTTATGTAATATTAGTTTGCACATTTATATGATATTAGTTGTACCTTTATATTGTATATAATGGTGCTACTAATATCAAGTAAAGATATGAGTAATATCAAGGTATGCTTATGTAAGAGTGTGGCTGGATCTCATGCAATTCACATGCAGTAAGCTTGCATGTGTTTTAAAGATGTTTTTTGGCAAAATGAAACAACAACGGTTTTCTAAAGCGTTGTTAAAGGCCCGAAGTGTTGTTAAAAGAAAGGCGTGTTTCCACTAATAGAAGCGCGTTTTTGGATTGAATGGAAATTGGATTTTCTCGCTGTTGAAGAAACGCATTTTCACTTACAAAGGCGTGGATTCAGTTTTTGCTCAAAAGTGTTATTCTTGTCAGCGAATCAGGTTGTGACACTTGGCAAGGAAAACGGGTAATCAGTTGAAGAAGATGAAGTTCAAGAAAACAGGGGCTCAACAAGGCAACTTTGAGATCTTCTACATAATTCGTTTGAGATCCGTTTTACTTACTTTCTGTTGCATTGTATAGCTTATATATAGGACTTTAAAGGGTCGTTTGTATTACAAGTTGACATCTAGCATAGAGAGAAACAGTGAGTGAAAGTGAGCGAGCCAGTCACATTTGTGAGTTGTAATCTGCAAATTGCAGAGTGATTCTTGTTCTTGTTTTTCTTCGATTAATGAGATACTTCCCTCCCCATTCTTCCCGTGGATGTAGGCCTTAAAGCTGAACCACGTAAGTCATTGTGTGTTGGTGTGATTTTCAAGTTTTGATTTCAATTCTTGCAAGTTCTTGGTTTCGTGGTGTGTTCTTCAAAGTGTTGGGATCAAATTGGTGAATTTTCCTAACAATTTATCTAAAAAAAAAAAGTTCAAATTTTTCTGAAAATCTTCATTTTTTATAAGTTACTCAACATAGGTCACCAAATTTGTGAATAAAGGTCACACCAATATAATATAAAAGTTACACTCATATGACATAAATGTAACAACCTAAAGCATAAAAAGAAAAAAAACTCAAATGGGCGCGAATCCGAATCGAATCGCCCCAATTACATCAATCTAAATTTGTGCACTTGATGCATAGGAGTAGTTGGAAAATATTGTAAATATCCACACACATTAATATTTCTCATCCGACGTTTATGTTAATATTATTGCCTGATTAAGTAAAATATTTTCTATTATCATAATTTTAAATTTGAATCATAATATAAATTTCATTAAATATTTTATATATATACATGCATTAATATTTAATTATCCACATATATATATATATATTAATTTCACCGTCTATTATAAGTAAAACATTTAAGATTTATCATAATTTTATATGTCGATTACAATATAATTGTAAAAATCTTTCAATATTCTATGTATCTACACATTAATAATTCGTTGTCCGCATTTATGTTAATATTCTTAACTTCCGTGAAAAACCCAATATATCTATATAATTGGGACGGAAGGAGTACCATTTTTATTCTATCGTTTAGAGTTCTTCCCATTTTCCATCACATCCACCTACTCATCCATTTCTTTGATAGTCAGGCGTCTCTATCAAATGTAAAAGCTTCGATCTGAATATCATAGAGGTAATTATTGGTACAAACTGATTTGTCTATATATATAATTATATATATTAACAACGATTAAAGATAAATTATTTTACAATGTTAACTGTGAATAACAAGAATTTGTGTTATTTTCCATTCCTCCTGGTGAATTTTATGTGTGCAGCCTAGTGTTTTTTAATCAGATCGAGCATTTTTTTTTTTTTAAGATTTCGGTAAAATTACAAATTTATCGATCTATACACATTTTTAGTTGATCAGTTTTCATTACTAATGATTTAATTCAATTCAATTTAATTTTGAATATTGCAATTTAATTATGGATTTGTTATTTTTAATGTTTTTTAGTCATGATGATTTATAATTTAGCACCACGCCCTCTAGTTACGTACTAGATCTCAAAATAAAAAATATTCCAAGTCCAGTTTTAAGACAAACTAGAGATTTTATGAATGTTACATCATATTGGTTAAATTTTTTTATTTTGTCTTAAAGTTTATTTTTTTAATCATAAAGATAGGCTCCGTTTCTGAAAACTATTAAAGTCGGCCCAATGTTGATTATAATATAAATTCCTGATTTTTTTTTACATCTTAATTTCATGAATTTGTCACAGTTTTATTTATTGTCCAATTACATATTAACTAAGAATTATTATACAGGTATTTCCTTATGCGGTATCAAATAAAATCGAGGATGATTTGAGTGCTATATTTTTCTTGTCACGATCAGGTATTAAATTGTAACATAGTTTTTTTTTTTTAATATTTTAAACCCTCATTATTTTTTATCGCTACAGTTATGTATCTTGGTTATAAAATGAATTTTATAATTATTGGATGTATCCATAATAGCCGATTGAATATTTAGATAATAAATATAAATGCAGGCGATTATTTTAGCTTTTTAGGAAATTCATAAATTATATCCCAATATATAGTAAGTGATTTTGGTAATTCTTATTAACTTTAATTCTTATTTTGCCTGATATAGAACTAAAGTTAATAAGAATTACCAAAATCACTTACTATATATTGAGATATAATTTATGAATTTCCTAAAAAGCTAAAATAATGATAATTATCAAAATCATGTACTCCTAATGGGAATAATTTTTATAAAAATCATGTTGCTTTATTTGATACAAGGAATCAAATAATAAATTTTATAAAAATCATGTTGCTTTATTTGATACAAGGAATCAAATAATTATCACTATTCCGGTATCCCATTAAGAATACGTGATTTTGATAATTATCGTTAACTTTATTTCAGTATTAGGTAAGAATAATCCTTGCAGTATGTCTAAATAAATTGCAATAAATATTGTTGATGCTTATTTGGAAAATAAATACAAATATATTTGATGTTTATGGAATTAAAATTAATTTACATCCCAAATAGGATACATGATTTTGGCATTCACAATTCACTTTAATCCAATAATTGTAGGTAATATAATTGTTACAAAAATGAATGATGAGTGCCAAAATCATGTATCCTTGTTGGATATATAAATTAATTTGAATTCCATAAACATCAAATATTGTAGCACACATGATTTATATACATTTTCCAAATAATTATCAATAAAATCCAGTGTAACAATTATTATTACCTACAATGATTGAAATAAAAATAAAAATGAAATATGTAAGTCCTGACATACTAAGAGTATTTGTTATATATTTTTAGGTTTGTGCGATAAATATTATTATCTGATTTTTAAAAATAATAAAAAAATAATCATAAAAAAAACCACATATTATAATTTAGGTAAGTATAATCACTGCAATATACCCAAATTGGTAGGTTCAAATAAGTAAGTATAATCATTATTATACCTATTTGGGCCTATAATAATGATTATACTTACCTATTTGAGTATATTATAAAGATTATACCTACCAATTTGGGTATATTGTAGTGATTACACTTACCTAATTTATAATAACGTGGTATTTCTTTTTACGATCAATTTTTTTATTTTTAAAATCAAATAATAATATTCGTCACACAAATCTAAAAATATATAAAAAATACATTTATTACGTTAGCACTTACATACCTTTTTTTATTTTTTAGAATTATTTCATTTTTTTCATCATCTATAAATAGGGGTGAACCATGGTGTAGCTTCTCCATCCTCAGCTTTCTTTCTTCTATACATTCCTTTTCATTTTTTCTTATTCTAAAATTTTGGGGTTAAATTATTGAAAACTAAAAAAGTTCAATAATTTTCCTCACCTCACTTCAATCAAAAAATCTCTTTTTATTTCATCCTATAATTCCTCTTCAATTAAGAAATCTCGAATAGAAGTTGCATTTCTGGTGTCAATGGAGAGTTTGTTGTATATAAAATTCTTGTTTCCATTTAGATTTAAAGTCAAATGCATTATTGAAGTCATGGTTTTAAAAAATGTTATGAAATGGAGAAAATCTAATAATAAATATGATTTTCTCTCAATTTCATCTCATTTATGCTTAACAGATTTTCTCCATCTCATATAATTAGGGGATCATGGGTTCCCTTGTGTTCATTGACACAAAGGCCCCTCTCATCAGCCAATAATTAGACGGCTGATGTTGAAATATTGGATGGGTTCAGGGGCAAAAAAGGCATTCGAATCTCTATTCGGAAGCTGTCACTCCCCATCATCGTCCAAGTTTCACATCTGACCGTCGGTTCTTCAACCTTATCAACGGCTGATATCACGATCCCCGCACTATGACCTTATTAGCCGATTCGTGCCACCCACCAGTATATATACTCATCTCATCGCTGCATACGTAACCACTTTACTATTTGCCTCTTCCTCCTCCATATCGTCTTCTCGGATCTTCGTTGAGCTCTGCGATTAAATGGCCGGACGTGGAAAGACGCTCGGATCTGGCGCGGCTAAGAAGGCCCAGTCACGTAGCAGCAAAGCTGGTCTCCAGTTTCCTGTGGGCCGGATAGCTCGGTTCCTGAAGGCTGGGAAATACGCCGAGCGTGTCGGTGCCGGAGCTCCGGTCTACCTTGCGGCTGTCCTGGAGTACTTGGCCGCCGAGGTAGTTATCGCTGTTTAATCACTTTCCCTTTTGTTATTGTTGTTGTACAGCCCTAATTAAGAAGAGTTTCTAAATCTAGGGTTTCGATTTTTTTCGATTTTTGTACTTTCTGTTAATTTTTTTTCGGAAATTCTCGATTCTGACCTGGTCCAAGGTTTGATATTCTTGATTTCATGTGTAGGTTTTGGAACTGGCTGGTAATGCTGCTCGGGACAACAAAAAGACGAGGATCGTTCCAAGGCATATTCAATTGGCTGTAAGGAACGATGAGGAATTGAGTAAACTTCTCGGAGATGTGACAATTGCTAATGGTGGAGTAATGCCCAACATTCACAACTTGTTGCTCCCCAAGAAGGCCGGTGGTTCATCTAAACCAGCTGCGGATGAGGATTAAGATGTGGGTGGACATTGAATGGGCTTTTTTGAACTTTGTTCTTAGGGTCAAATTAGGGTTCTCAACGGAGGGTTAGACGACTTGTCTTTACCCTCTGTTCTCTTTGCTGTTGCTTTGCTGATTATGATATTTTGGGTTTCTAGTTAGGGTTCATAGGATTTGTGCATAAGGATCTGGATGGTTTTAAGATTGTGCCACTCGACACCGACATTGTCATATTTAAGTAATCAAACTTTTCTTAGATCAATTTCTTTTCATTCAATTTGTTAATTTCAGAATTATTCCATCATAAAGTTTGCATATATTTTTGTTCTATTTTGTATATCCAACCCTCTTCATAAAAAGTTATATTAAGTGTTACACTTTGAAGGAATAAATTTATGGGGCTAATTGTAAATACATTACGAATTTTGAATATTGATATAAAAAATAGTAATCCATCCGCAAGTAGGAATTGCTTGTAGAAGCAGGGAGGTAATATCAATGGTGAATGATTGTGTGAGTAAATAATTGAATATATTAGCATGAAATCTGTACATTTCTTTGAAGAATTTAACCAAATAGAAGAAGAATAAAAGTCACAAACAAGAGCTAAAACCTAGTGTATATGTGTATTATTACACATTCCCAAATTAAGAATCCATGTCCAAATGAAGCTCCATCTAAAGGCAAAAACAACATGGAGCAACATATCATCATCATTGTCATCATCTTCTTCTTCCTCCGAAGCGTTGACAATTTCTCAAGGCCTTCATAGTCCACTAGATTAAAACTCTTAAGGAGAAATGCAGGAAAACAGTGCTAACTAAGAGCTGGGTACAATACTATCGTCCGAGCTTGAACTATCCGAACTTGAACTATCTGGTTTTGCGTTGGCAATGGCTAGCTGCAGCTTCTGTCCGGGATCCAACATGGGAGGAGCGCTTCTTTGTGGATCAGATGTTTTACCTACAGAGTCCTCTTTTTTTCTTGGACCTTGAGGTGGAGGTGTACCTACTGAATCCTCTTTACTGGGATTTATAGTAGGCCTTACTGGCTTCATATCCTTCACCTCTTTGCATACTTTTTCTAAGATTATAAGGAAATCCCGGACGATGAGAAATAATCGAAAACCTTCATCCTTCACTGCGTTTCCATGGAAGTAATCGGCTGTGCTCTTTATCAGGGCCGTTATTCGCTTCTCTTCTTCTAGCAACCACATAACATGAGTCTCAGCATGCTGAACAAACCCCTTTAATGCTTGGTGAAACCCTTTGTCTTCTGTTACAGTCTGCATATCCTTGTTTAGGAAGTCTCGGGCTTTTACGAGTGCATGGCCGAGCTTGGCAACGGTTCCTGTGATGTTATCAACATCTAAAGCTGCAGCCTTTTTGACATTCTCGAGATCACTACCTAGACCCGAGACGACCTGGAGACCAAGGCTCCTGAAATACTCGTCTGAATCTTGAGAGGAATCCTCGACTAAATCTTCGGACTTGAAGCTGGACATGCTCCTCATTTCTCGGGATGCTCTAGCAGCTCTTATGCCTTCCGAACGAATTATTTCCAGAACAACAAAGTGCAACAACGTGGTTTTTCCGTCTATTCCTTTCACATCTGATAGCTTTAAAAGTGTGTCAAGCTTAAATGCCTGTGCACCACCACGGAATGTTCCGCTGTTCATGCGATTCCCTGTTTTGAGAACAGCCTCAAGAAGTTTGAGAAACAATCTGCTCCTTCTCAATTCTCCACAAGCAGCCTGCAGCATTTGGGAGATTCAAATGATTTTGAATATGAAATTTATGGAGCTTGAAATTGATCTCTAATGACATCCGATGCAGATGATTTCTATCAAACCATAAAGCTAATTGCCTAGTAGTGTAGCAATGCTTTATCCATGAATCAAAGAAGTGGTATCTTACCTCCAGGATCACAAAGCCCTCCTTGAGATTTGATGCTTCCTCATCAAGAACGCTCATGAAATACAAAGTATCGAGCCTCTTAAATGAGTATGGAATATCAACCACAACTTTGAGAAAGCGCTCTGCAGGACCTAGACGGGACAAATCGCCATTGTAGAGTCTCAGCTTCAGTTCTTCTTCAGCAGTAGGCGCCATCTTTAACAAAGTCTGAATAAGTTCTGCAGGAAGCTCATTACCTAATTCATTTCAAGAAAGGAGGTTGATGAGAATTAACAATCTCTGGTAGTTTATAACAATAAGAAAAAGGTGGGTTTAAAATATGCAGAAATATTCTTATATACTTTATCTCCCTCCCCCCCCCCCCCCCCTCTCTTTTCTCTTACCTATAACCTATGCCTTTAAAAATTATACGATTCATCAATTCATCAAATGATTGTATAGAAGAAAGGAGATGCCACTCTATTAATTGCTATACCATATCTTTAAGTGAAGTACCGCTGTCCAGACTGTAAGATTCTACTTTCACACCCAGTGTTAATTTCTAAATTAACTACCTTCTTCAAGTGCATCACAGACTTCTTGTGTTGTCACATTTAAAGCTTTCAACAGAATCGATAGATTCTGTGCCTTCTTGGTATCAATTATCTGAATAACTGTAGGAGAATCTTGGGATGAAGATTCTTTCTTTGTCACAATCTTGTTCTTCCCTGTAGGGGTATAACCAAATAGACTTTCAATCATCTCTTCATTAAATCTGTTCGGAAAGTTATACCATATCAGTAGTCCGTTGCATAATGAATTAGTTAATACAAAATCAGAGGTGAAACTAGACTTACTGGAATGATCCTTCGCGGAGCTGACGCCAAACCATTGAATCATCAGGTTGGGTCATGACCTTCTCCCAGAAGAATGGCTTTAGCTTAGCTTTAGAAGCAGCAGATTCAACTTCCTCAATACTAGGATGCACAGGCCGACGAGGTTTTGTGCCAAAAGGCGGAGGTCGTGAAGCAGCACCTGCTGGAGCCGGAGGTGCTGGTGGATGAGGACCAGTCCTGGGAGGAGGTGGAGGAGGTGGTCCAGGTGGTGGCCGCACACTAAGAGAAGGACCCCTAGGTGGCGGTGGTGGTGGTGCAGGTGAGTGGGGTGCTGGAGGTACTGGAGGTCGGGGTGCTGGAGGTGTGGGAGCTGGAGCCATGGGCGCCTGATGCATGGGAGCTGGAGGTGGGGGAGGAGCTGCTGGCGAAGGAGTTGTCCTTCCTGGAGGCGGCTTCAATGGAGGAAATACGGTCCCGCCCACTGGTAGCACTTGGGCAGGAGTTTCCATTGTATCGGCAGCAACCCCAGTAGTGTTTTCGAGTGGGCTCTCTATTTTTGAATTGCTGAGAGAACGTGACTGCCTGAATAAGTTGCCACTACTTCTGCTTTGGCTCAAGTTGTTAAAAGATTGATTACCAGGCTTTTCCTCCTTCATTGAACTTCCAAAACTGAATGACTTCCTTGAAGAGGCTAAATCATTGAGAAAATAAGTAAAAATGAGAAGATAAATTGCCACACCTTTAAAGATATATAATAGTAAAAGGATCAGATGTGAGCAGATAACACACCTACAGAATTGTCGCTCATGCTTAAGCTGAGAAGAGGTTTCTCGTCACCTGATCCAAAGCTACTGCCATAACAGCAATAAAACAGCAGCCCAGCAACAACAAATGTGACACATGCAGTTACACCAACCGCAGCAATAATTGGGAATGGAGAAAGTTCTTCATCTCCAGATGTTTGAGTTAACTCACGCCGTCTGGACGAATAGTGCTGGGGAGATAAAGATCCCAAGTATCTGGTGTACCAAGTATGCAAATCCTTCTTTTCTCCAGTAAAAGAAAGCATAAGATTTTTTTCCTGTACACAATCTTGAATGATTTGCTTAACCTGAGGACACAAGACACTGAGAGCATCCTGCGTTTTAATTCTGGGCAACCCACCAGCCAAAAGCTCCTTGCTACCAATTGACCTCTCCTTCATGAAATGTAATTCAAGGTCTTGTAATATTTTCTTGGCATGTAGCAACTCATGCCTGCAGTTACTCCGTAATGATTCAGCCTGAAGCAAGGAAGCAATTTAGATTAGGCACTGCATTCTAGACATTTATGATGCATGAGCATAAAGTCCAAAAGAAGTACATGCACAATGTGCATCCAAGACTCGATTGATAGAACCATTATATTCTAAACCCAACAACTTCTTAGTTTTCACAGATAAGGGAAGTTTCAAGATAGACAATCTGTGCAGAGTATGATAGCAAGGTAATACAATTTCCATCCAGATCTTGAAGTACATGATAAGGCATCACCTATGAATTTATGTTCATCTATATCTATCCATCTCTCAATATATATAAATACTTGGTTGAAATAGGAAGAAAGGTTTAGTTGGAGCATCTATTCGTTATGCCTGTTTGAAGCAAATGGGGGTATGTTATTTCCAGCCAAGGACAAGTTACATCCTACCACCGCAGTGAAGGTCACTTTGCAAGTATTCCCATATCACATTTTATCAAATCCAGCTTTACCTTCTGCAGTATCAGACACACTCCTTAACTGAGGATATGTTGTGAGTTTTACCTGGGACAAAATTTCATGGAGAAGTAGCATATCTTCTTCATCAATAAATAGAAAACAAACAATCTTAGCTCATTAGTGTTCAGACGAAAGTTTCTGAAATCACGCACAAGGGTGACATATTGGGGAAGAGGGGGGCCAACGAAGAACTTATGACATAAGTAATCTTATAATATTCTTATTAGATGAATGCAGCATCTATCAATAAAATTGAAAGCAGGATTGCCAAATAAGTAGTAAATCATACAGAAATATGTGAACATTCAAACACCTCCATGGTTCTGATACAATGCTAATAAAAACATATAGCAACAAGCGGCAGTAAATATGCTAACTGGGCAGACGATCAAGAAAGCGTCGTCCCATCACAAAAAAGACTGCTTCACAAGCCAATGCTACACCAATAACCCCACTAAAACACAATAACAAGCACCAAATATGCTAATAGGAAACTCTATGTAAAATGCTCCCACTATTTCCCCTTCTCACAATGCACAGAAAGCAAACTAAAACAAGAGTAAGAACTATATACCATCTCATGATTAATCTCCCCAGAGTCAATCAAATAAGCAAGTAAACCTTCTTCTTCTTCCAACTCGCTTTCGACACAAGTAACCACCCTAATACAAAGCAGGATAACAAACGCAATAGAAACATAGCTTCCTCCAACAACTTTCTTTTCCCAAGTCCTCATCTTCCCAATGGTGCAGAATGCTTCTCATTGCATCACACCAATATTTCATCAGAATTAAACACCATAAACATTTCTCATCGCCCAACCCCTTAGAAGCAACGCCCAGATACAGAAAATATCAGCACATTTCGTGCCAATCAATTCAACATTTTTCAAGAACATCTTTCAAATCCCCCAATTTCCTACTTTCTTTAACCAACCCTCCTCCTCAATAATTCCATGCAACGGATTGAAAGTATGAAAGGCCAAGAAACTGCACAGGCCAAGGAAGCAGATAATAATCAGCAAGGCATGGAATGATAAAATGTATCCAGGAAGAACAAGCTCTTGAATTGCGCTTAGGTTGGGGTTTTCTGTCGTGTAGAATCCGATCAACCAAAAGGGATTGGGATACAATAAACATCTACAAATGGGGAGGAAGAATTGATCAAGAATGTTATTTTGGGAAGAAAAAGGACAAATTTTTAACGTTGTTTTCTTGTTTCGATCGTTTGTAAATTCCTGGGATACGGAATTTTCTGTTCACCCGAATATAGTTTGTTGATTTCTTTCCTTATTTTCTTGCTTTTTTTAGAAAGATACATGACCGTTTTGGACTACTCTGCGACCTTGTATTTGCTCATATTATATATATATATATATATATATATATTTTTCTAATAAGTAAATTATTTTTCTTCCCAGAAAAAATTATTTAAAAAAAGAAAGATAAAATAATACTAACAATTTACCTCCCTTCTACAAAATATGAAATTAGAAAATCTTTACACCCATATATTCTTTATAATATAACTGGATCTCTTTATTATTTACCTCTCATGTTTATCTCTAATTACACCTTTTTTTTGTGCGCCTCCCACGCGCATGCACGCGCTTCCACGTGCTGAAAACATGTCCTGAAGCTCATCCAAAATTCGCTTAAATAGACCAACCTTTGTGTATAGTTAAACCAACCTTTGTGTATAGTTAGACCAACCATGTGTAGGTAGGTCTAACTATATACAAAGGTATGTCTAACATGTATAAAGGTATGCTTAACTATATATAAATTTATGTCTAACATATACAAAGGTATGTTTAAGTATACATAAAGGTATGTCTAACACAACGTAAAAGTATGTCTAACATAACGTAGTGGTATGTGTCAAAATTCAAAAATCAAGCCAAAAAAAGACAAGGCATGAAATCTGGGCAGAACTGGTATGTTTAACATAGCTTAAAGGTATGTCTAACATAACGTAAAAGTATGTCTAACATATACTATTGGTATGTGATTTTTTTCAAAAATCATGAGCGAAAAAAAAAAAAAAAAAAAAGAGGGTGCGGTCCCCCTGACCTGGATCCGACCCGGGTGTATGGATCTAATCCATGCACCTGATTCACAAGAGACTTACTCTTTTTTGGTACATTGTGGAATGATTTACTTGTGAATATATATTTTGTATGATGCAACAAAGTTCTTTCCCATACATTTTGTATCAGATCTAACTTAAAATACTAGTTCGATTAGAATCGCTCAAATAGAGATCTCTAAAAAAAAAAACACGTTTGATTTGTTGACGATAAATAAATGGGAGGTTAATATGAGATTCCAAGTTTTAAGCAGATGCACACTCTCTCATCCATGAACAGAATTGGAGCATGATGATGATGATGATGATGATGAAATGCAAAAGTGGAACACCCTTCAAAAATATAAAGTGTTGTAAAGAGAAGTAATGGGTCAAGAACACACCTCTTCATGTGATAGATAGATAGATACCCCATTTATCAACAAAGTAGCTTTATTTTCTTTCTTTCATTCATTCATTCATTCATTCATATGCATCATATATTCTAGAGATTAGATTCCAATTTGCAATACTAATCCCACCTTTGTAGTGAATGGATATGCAGATGCCACTCCAATCCCTTTTCTTCACTCACTGCTTTTCATTTTTTCAACATTATGATCATCATTTTCCTGCTTTTTTCCCCCATTTATTCCCTTCTATTTGTTCCATTCACACAAGGAACAATGAGATGCCCTTTTCATTTCTCTAAGTCACCATGTAATTGTATCAAGAAATATATATCTTCTTTTCTGACCTTTTTTTCTTGATCTCACTTGGTGGTGGCTCTTTATATGGAGAGGAATTATTGAATTTATAACATCAACAAAAGGAAAATACATATATTCCCTTTTCCTTTACAGGCTTTCAAGGATTCTTCAGAATATATTCTCTGCTTTATATAATAAGCAATGGCCTTAGTTTAAGACCTTGCAGCAATTATCTTGATCACATTTCAAGATTTCCAAAATCTCCTCATTTGAACTTAAATGAGCAGTAGTTGCAAACAGCTTGATATCCATTTTGAAGATCCAAACCCGAGGAAATGGTGCCACCCTCTCAAAGAAGACGTGTTTGCAGCCTTCATGAGCAAAGAAAACGCCGCGGCGGTGTTCAAAACAGGATCCCTCTTCAGCCCTCTGCTGTTTGGGAAGTTCTTTGATCCGTCAGACGCTTTCCCATTATGGGAGTTTGAGTCCGACGCGCTGCTTCCATGTTCCAACAGCTCGGCCCAACGCAGCGTTGATTGGTACGAGACCGACGCTGAGTATGTTCTGAAAGCAGAGATCCCAGGTGAGTTTGTTTCTTGATCAAAAAACAAAGAAAGAGTTTAGTTTAGTTTAGTTATGCCATGCATGTTTTGCTTCTAATATTATGATGATGCTTTCTTCTTTTTCTTTCTGAGATTTAGTGTTTGAATAGGAAATTGGAAGAGTGTTGAAGTGAGTGTGGAGAATGGGAAGACAGTGGAGATAAGTGGGGAATGGAGGCAAGAAAGGGATGGCAAGAAAAAGGAGTGGAAAAGCAAGCATTGGTGGGAAGATGGGTATGTTAGAAGGATTGAATTGCCATTGCTCACTGATTGGAGAAGATCTGAAGCTCTTGTCAAGAATGATCAAACTATTGAGATCAAGATTCCTAAGATCTCTTCTTCTCATTCTCATGCATCACTTGATGTCTGATCTCATCATTTCTTGCATCACTTTACTCTCCTATTTCACACCCTTTTTCCTCATCTTGTCTTTTTGTTTTTTCCTCCTTTTCTTGAAATCGTCGCATGGGTCTGGTTTCGTGAGACGAGTGAATTTATAGCCAACGATGTAATTAGAGCCATCAACAAAAGAAAAAGGGAAAAAATATTTTGTAAAGGAAAACATGTTTAGCTTTGAAGTTTTGAAGTTTTAAGACTTGTGGGAAAGTTGAATTTGAGTGTCCATGGAAGTTTTTTTTTTTTTTTTTTGTCTTACTAAAATTAATATTATGAAGGTAAAATTGATTTTTATCATTCTTTGATCATATATTAACTAGCAGGTTAGAGCCGATTTATGAGTAACTTTTATTCTTAAAATACCTTTTTAAAATGTTATTAGTGACAAAAATGACGAGTTTATATCAAATATGGTAAAAAGTAAACATTCTCTATTATTTATTGAACTTGTCATTCCAGTAACAATTTGTAATATACTGAATCTATTTATGTTGGTATTCTATCACAAAATATTTGTTACAAACTTTGTATATGTAACACTTTTAATTTCAATATATTTTCTTCGTAGATTAACATTGGAATCGTTTAAGTTTCAATAGGTATTTGGAATTTTTTTTCCCTCAAAACAACTTATATAAAGTTATTTGTTCGATAATTTATAAGTTCTTGCATGATGTATAATGATCTTTTATTATCAGATTTTATAAGCTTCCAAACAAATTTACATTAACTTATTTTTTATTTCACTATTTTTATATGACCATAAGCACTATATAACTAATAAATTTATCTATATTTAATAATTAAAACAGTTGGATAATTTACATTTAAAATAGTTATAATATTTTGTAGGCTTAAAAAAAACTATTTACAAGAATTTAAGAGACTTATTCCAACATTCGAAGAAATTTAACCAAGAGTGAGTCTCTTGTGAATCAGGTGCATGAATCTCACCCGGGTCGGATTCGGGTCAGGGGGGACCGCTTTTTTTTTTTTTTTCGCGCATGATTTTTGAAAATGTTCACGTACCAATATGTTATGTTAGATATACTTTTAAACTATGTTAAACATACCATTCAGCCCAAATTCCATACATTATCTTTTTTGCCCTTGATTTTTGAATTTTGGCATCAACCACTACGTTATGTTAGACATACCTTTACGTATAGTTAGACATACATTTGTATATAGTTAGACATGCCTTTGTATATAGTTAGACCTACCTACATAAGATATGTTTAACATAACACAAATGTATGTCTAGCTATACATAAAGATAGGTCTATTGGAACGAATTTTGGGTGAGCTTCAGCACGAGTTTCAGGCGCATGGGAGCGTGTGAGCGGATCAATCCGGTTGTTTGATATATAAAAGTTTTTGCCTTTAACCAAACAAGAGGACGTCACTCAATTTCATTTCAGAATGAGATTTTTTAGACCATCTCCAATGTACTACTCAAATTCCTACTCAAACTCAAATGTTTGCAAATTGTTGCTCCAATGACAACTCAAATCTTGTGGCAAATTTGAGTTTTTGAACAGTAAGCGGCAAATTTGCTACTTACTGTTCACTACTCAATTTTTTTCTTTTTCATTTATTTTATTCATTTACAATTTGTTTTGGTATTTTTCTTTATCATTTATTTTATTTATTTAATTCCACATTTTGAGCTATTATATTTTATGTATTGATTTTATATACTTGATATTTGGTATTTGATACATTATATAATTTATATATCTATAAGTATTGCATTATATTGTAGATTATATAATTTAATAAATATAAACATGAATTATAATTAATAGAAATACGATAAGATATCATACAATGTTTAACGAAAATTACAATGAAATTTACTAAAACACATAAGCATTACAACATGTTAAATTTAAACTAAAACACAATTTATTTACATTGTATTGTATGACTAGATTATTTTCTTTAGTATATTAATATGTATTTGTGATGAATTTCATAATATATTTTTGGTATTTTTAATAAGATTTATAGTTCATAAATATTTTTTTTATAATTGAAACCAATTAAGTTAATTTTTTTATGAACTAAAATAAATAAATATTTGATATTAAATAAAATTTGAATAATAAAAATTAAGAATATTGTAAGAGAATATTTCAATTTGAGTTTAAAGGGTTGGAGATAGTGGCAAATTTGGTGGTAAAATCAAGATTTGAGTTTAGATTTGAGTAAAATAGTTGATGATGGTCTTTGAATCCCTTTCAATTAGATAATTCCAGAAAAGCCTTTGCTTTAAATTACTATATATTGAAACATAATTAAAGATAAATATTTATTAAATTTAAAAGAAGCTATAACATCATTGGGGATGTAGCTCAGATGGTAGAGCGCTCGCTTAGCATGCGAGAGGTACGGGGATCGATACCCCGCATCTCCACTTTTTGTTTTTCAACATGCTTTACGTGTAATTGGGCTGGCCCAGACCAAGAGCCCACTTTGTATGGGCTGCTAGCCAACTTTGGCTCAATGAATTCTACCCTAATTTAGCCCAATATTGATATTGATATTAATATTAATTTCCACCATAAATATACGTATGTGGTTTTGCATGTGTTTGTGTGTCTAGATATTTATGTTGGATCACATATATTTCACATGGTGTAGTATCATTAAGTATATGTATTTTTGCACCAATAAACACATCACACAATTTAGATCACAAATTAAATTGTTAATTTTAGAAGAATTGAATAATTAAACTAGTAAAATACAGCAAAGTTTTTGATATATTATTTTCTTATTGAACCAAAACAATACTGACTGAAATGTTTACAAATTTAGTATTAAAATTTAGACAAAATTATTGCATTGCAGGCCTTCCAACACCATTCTTGGAGTCCACTAATAAAAGCACCCAAAATGACCGGCTTAATTTAGACAATAAAATAAAATATATATAATAATGACACGAAGGCCATATGTATCCTTATAAATCTCATTACCCGCACAATATAATGCGATACGACGTCGTAAGTCAACAAATAAAATGACCCTCCGTTTGGATAGAGTGATTTGAAATCCTGAATTTGAAATGAATGGATTTCAAATCCTCTTAAGTTGGAGTGGATTTGAAATCCACCAAAATGACTCCAAAATTAACTCAAAATGAAAATCATGGATTTCAAATCCACATTCATCCAAATACTACCGGTGGATTTACTACCATGGATTTGAAATCCCTCCTCAAATCCACCTATCCAAATGGACCCTAAAAGTTATGATATCTTCTTTTACAATTCAAGAATCCCTATCCCCCAATGTGTAAGCAACTGAAATGCTTGCAAATGGCAACATGATTTGACTTTTTTACTTAAAAAATGGAGTGTTTTTTATTTGATTAGGTAATTAGGCTCACTTTTAAGATATAAACTTGCATTTCAAATTTGATAGTGACCTTTGGTGAATTATGTTCCACTCACCACAAGTTCAATGAAATAAAAGGAATTGGTGTCTCATGCATATTTATTAGAGTAGATTTTATAATGATACTATTTTCATGAAACTTATATATGAGAGAGTCGACACAAAACTCATACCTGACAGTTCATATAAAAATCTGTAAAAATTGATCAACTTTATGGATAGTCACAAATGAGTTTTTGTGAATTTATTATTAAAAACTAATTGCACTTTAAATTTTCGTATTATATTTTGTTCTTCAATACGATGCACAAGATATCCAACGATACTGTATATAATACAAAGTAAGTGATTCAAACAAAATCTTCTATTCAACTTCAATGTTTCACAAATGATCTCGACTGCACAAATCAACATCCAAGTTTGAAGGTCACTAAATTGTATCCCTACCTTAAAAAAGTTGGAAGAAAATGGCATAAAATTAAAGAACAACTAATAGATAGACAGAGCAACAACTATTTTACACTATAGCTCACCTTATTCTCTGTTAGATGTATAAGTTCTCTTTTGCCAAAACAAAGTCAAAAGTGAAAATTCTTGCCACCCTCTTGACGCAAGGGACAAACTAACCTAATTATATGACGGTTTGACAGAAAAATTAGAAGCCTCACTGCAAATAAAAATAAAATAAAATTAAGTATACTTTTAAATTTTGAATCATCAATAAACCTATGTGTTTTTGAACAATTGATATTTCTGATGTTTCTATGACATAAATTGTACAACTATCATGGAAAAATCGATAGGTTATTCATCTATAAGAACTAATTAAAGTTAATTAAATTTGCAACTAAAGCAAGTATAATATATTTTATGCATTTTTGTCAAAATTAATGTTTGTTTCTTTGATATATAGAAAATGACAGCCTTCTTTCATTTCATCAAAGTAATACAACATAATAAAGGAAAATAAAATTTGTTTGAGATAGTACAACAAATATAATTATGTGATGTAGATTTATAATATGAACTATCCATAGTCCATATAATAAAAAAAAAATGATGATAATAAGGGATGATAGTATATAGTAGAATTTCATTTTCATAAATATCGAAACTATTTAGGTGTGACACAAATTTAATATAAGTTGTTATATTGAATGTGTGTTTAGTTGAACTTTAAAAATCACAATTCACCAATTTCAAATTAGTCGGTCATGTATCACACCTCTCTTTAATTATCAAGTTTTTTTTAAGGGTCATTAATGATCACATAAAATGCACACCCACCAAAAAAATAAAAACAATTTACACAGATATATGTTTCACTTTTTCTATAAAAAATAAATAAATTACACAACATCTCCACATCTTTCATATATACTAAAGGAATAACCATTAGATGACACATGTCACTTTATGTTTATTCCAAAATTTTACTCATTTCTAAAATTTATATATAACCTTAATTTATAATTTAATTCAATTAATTCTTTCAATGCATAATAATGGCTAACAATTTGTAGCCTATAATATTTTAGTGATAGTTACTAACAATTTATAACCTACAAAATTTAGTAAATTCAAAAAACAAAATATTGATTGCTATATGTTAATAATAAACATTTGATGAATATATGTTAGTACTAATATACATAAAATTAAATATTAATAGAAAATGAGATGTTAATTTATGTTAGTACAAATGAACTTCACTTTACTTTAAATCTTAATTTAAAATATGAATAAAATATATGTTTTACATACAAATTGAAAATATAAATATTTTTTAAGTCATGTGAATGTAAAATTAGTTTTCAATAAGGAACATTTTTTATATAACACGTGTATTCAATACATTATTATTATTTTTACTTAAAGCATATTACTTTTTTATATTAGTTTTTTAATAATAGTAATTTTAGAAAATCTCGTGTGATACATGGGGTATATACTAGTTTACAATGATAAAATATACACATAAAATTTCAAACCAATTGAAATAAATTAAAAATTTATGAAATACAATTTATTCTTTTACATATGTATAATCGAATTCTAAGAATAAATGTCAATAAGAACGACACAATACTTCGATGAGTGCCAAGTTTATTAAAAAATAAGAAATTAAGGTGATATAGAAAAAAGAAGTTAAAGAAAAGGAAATAGAAAAATAAGGGGTTAATTGCGTGAAACCCCCTCGTGTTATAAAAAACTTGCATCGGTCCCCCTTGTATGAAGGAAATTGCGCGAAACCCACGTGTGTTTTCGAAAAGTCGACACACGTCCCACTTTGACTAACTAGTGTTCACGCCGTTAATTTTCTTCCCTCAAATTCCCGTTAAGCCCCTGACATACTATAGCGGGAATATTACAATGCCAATTTCTTCTGCACCACCATCTTTAACTGGTGGAGTATTTCACATAAATTTCTGTAAAATGAGGAATCTTTGGCAAAATCTCGAATCCCATTTGCTAAAGTTTTCAAATTTAAGCCTTGGGCCTCAACAATTACAGTTCCTTACAGAAATTACTGCAGAAATGGGTTTGCTGCAAAGAGACTTTATGCAAAAAAATCTGTAAATCAAGAAAGTAAAGCCCAGATCTCTGAGGAAGATGAAGATGTTGGCTATGGCGGCGGTGGCCCATCAACTCTCCGGCCAAGTATCAACCATTCATAGTCGCCGCGGCGACGGAGACGGCGGCGCCGCCGAAGCGGGAGACGGACCCGAAGAAGCGAGTCATAATCACGGGTATGGGTTTGGTCTCGGTGTTCGGAAGCGATGTCGACGCGTACTACGAGAAGCTTCTGAGTGGTGAGAGCGGCATCACTATGATCGACAGATTCGATGCCTCGAAGTTCCCCACCCGCTTCGGGGGGCAGATTCGGGGGTTGAAGACGGAGGGGTATATTGATGGGAAGAATGATCGGAGATTGGATGATTGCTTGGATGAAAGTGTTTGAGCACGCGGATCTTGGGGGTGGCGAGCTTGATAAGGTACTGTGTTTTGGAGCTTTTTACTGAGTTAATTTGGGGCTTTCACAGTTTGCTTTAGTTTCTGTTTTGATTCATGGAGTATTTGGGGCTTTAATTTGGAGATCTGTTTTGCTTTAATTTGGGGCTTTTTGTTGGAGGTGAGGTCAGAGACGGAGACGGTCTGGAGCTCGTCGGAGGAGTTGAAGTAGGAGAGAGTGGAATCGGGGAGCTTGTCTCCGACGGAGATGGTGGCGGAGATCCTAGGAACGGAGGAGAATCTGAGAATCAACGACGAGGTTTTGTTGTTGAGCGATGGAAATTGCGATTTCACCAAGGCAATTGGGTGTGAGCTCGATTTGAGCGACAAGCCGATGGGGTTAGGAGTGAGGTCCAGAAGGTACACGATCTATGCCGAAAATGGGGTCGTGAAGATCTTGAATTTGGAGGAGGGAGGCGCTTTCAATGTTAGCAGCGCCGAGGATTTGCTCAAGGCAATCTGAGAGTATAAATTTCGTTTATTTCTTTCTGTT
Source organism: Scutellaria baicalensis (assembly GCA_005771605.1). Taxonomy (NCBI): domain Eukaryota; kingdom Viridiplantae; phylum Streptophyta; class Magnoliopsida; order Lamiales; family Lamiaceae; genus Scutellaria; species Scutellaria baicalensis. The sequence goes on along the minus strand of CM016724.1, from coordinate 13,309,853 downwards.
ACTCTTTTGAAATTGAGGGATTTCTTTAACAATGAGTTGATTTTCTGCTGTTTCTTCACCATCTTTCTGGTATTCGTAGGCACATGAAATGATACTCTGTTTTGAAATAAAGTGGGAAATTGAATAAAATTCGTAGGCAGTCTCCAATTTTATTTTGCAGGCTTCGAGATTATTTTAGTGGTTGAAGATTTATTTGTTGATCAAGATTTTTAATCTAATAAAAATCTATTGCAATGTTACAAATTAAGTATAAAAAAAAATTATAAAAAACTTATCCGATTGTCTGTGAGAGTAGGGAGAGGAGAGGGGTTTCATGCTATTCTATTTTTGGACAATGCACACACATATATAAACAAAAGGCAAGGGCAAAGTAGTATTTTACCTGCAAATAACGGTCAGAAATTAGGAAAATTCGCAGTTTCAGCGCGTGCAGCACAAACCCGTGAAGTTTAACAGAATTGGGGATTTCGTGTCGACTTTTCGGAAACACGAGGGGGTTTCACGCAATTTCCTTCATACAAGGGGGACCGATGCAAGTTTTTTATAACACGAGGGAGTTTCGCGCAATTAACCCGAAAAACAAGGGTGAAAAATGAAGTGGATAAATTTGTAACGTTATAGAAAAAAGAAAATCTAGTGCAGGGGCATAAACGTCAAGTTGTATTTTAACGAATCTCTTTGTGAATACCGCCATTGCTTCTATTTCAAAAAATTTCAAAAAACTCAGACCCTTCTCTCTCTTACTACAACGCTCTCACTCTCTTTCTCTCTCTAGCAGGATCTGCAAACAGAAAACCCTAATCCCCAAATCAACGTTCAAATTTCACCTAATTTACCAGGCTAATCACCATGGAGAAGATAGCCTAATTCTTCTTGTTCAATTTCATAACCCAAACAAAAAATGAGCGCCTGTGTTTGTTTATGAACTATATTGCCCTTTTCCAAATTTTTTTTTATTAGGGTTCGAAAAGAAAGAATCAACATTTTCTCTGTAATTCTACACACTCATCATCTTTTTGTGTTTACTGTTTCTTTCTGATCCCTGCAATTCAAAGCAACGATTAATTTTTGCCTTAGCTTCCATTGCAATAAACCCACGGTCCCACCAACAATTTTTGAAACTATCCCTCTCTCTCTCTCTCTCTCTCTCTCTCTCTCTCTCTCTCTTTCTCTCTCTCTCTCTCTCTACAATACGCTCGCTTCCTCATCCACATGGCTTCAAAGAACCAGAATAAGGCTCCTTCGAGTCCTCAACAAGTGAGTTATTACACTAATGCGAATCTCTTCATTATTTTTAAAATTCTCGACTTATTTGTAGGTTTCTCAACGTTCTTCTTGCTCGATACTCATGCGTGAGCACGAGCATCAACAGTGGAAACCTGAGTTTAATTTTTCGAATCTGGAAATGTTTCTATTGAATTTTAGACTGAAACTTGTAGATCTGTCTTCTAATGATAATTGAGTGCTTTTATTTGCCCCCAAATCTTCCAGGATAAACTCTATGGGTAATTGTTTTCCATTTAGGTCATACATTGCTAACATTTATGTTTCACGTTATTGTTGGCGAACTATGAATACTTGATTATACCTTAGAAATGCTGCATATGTTTCTGCATGAGTTTAGACTAAATATTGTAGGTTTGTCTTCCGAATTTAGGATTCCTTATTATCACCCAAATATTCAGGGGTAATTACCATTGGTAATTGTTTTTCTCGGGTTGCTTTTTTGTCCTAAAACTGACATCTCTGTTTTATGTTATTGTCGGGTTCTACAGAGCAAGTATACTACGGATGATGTTTCCGTAGATAAGAGGAGAAGAATTGCAAGTACAAAAATGGGACCTAACACTGGGACACGGGTGCAAACTCGTCAAGCATTTTCAGTTGTAAATGGTGGCCAAGATCTACATGCAAGTAGTGGGCCACCAAGCAATTCTGGTTCAGATGGCGGTGTAGTTGAATTTACCAAAGAGGACGTTGAGGCACTACTCAATGAGAAGTTGAGAACTAAGAATAAGTTTAACTACAAGGTGTGTCAAAGTTGAGGTTTTTTTGTTTGATGTAAAGTTTTGACTGCAGTTGTTAAGTGGTTTGTAAACTAAACTGCAGATACATCTCAAACTTGGCTGTTTTATGGATTATTTTTGTTGGACTGTTTGATATTTGTTCAGGAAAAAAGTGAACAAATGGTCGATTACATTAAAAGGCTTAAGCAGTGTATCAAGAGGTTTCAACAACTTGAAGGGGATTATGTCATCGAGCAGGAAAAGATGACGAAGTTATTGGAATTGGCAGAAAAAAAGTACAATGATATTGGTTTGTAATACTGATCAATGCTTGGTTTTTTTGCTTAAATCTTTTCAGATATAAACAAAATTATCAAGTGTAGAAATTTCAAAGTTGTTTTGTTGTTTCAGAGTTGCAGATGAAGGCAAAGGAAGATGAACTGAATTCTATCATTATGGAATTGAGGAAAAATTTGGAGTCATTGCAAGCTAAGTTAGCAAAGGAAGAAGCTGAAAAAATGGTATGACATGTCAGATGTATTTAAATGTACGGTTTTCTTATATCTTATGGTTTTGTACTTTGAGAAAGTGAACCGTTAACTCAATTTACTAGGAAGCATTAGATTCTCTGGGTAGTGAGAAAGACTCTAGAATAGCTGCAGAGAGATTGCAACAATCGCTTCATGAAGAGCTCCAAAGAATTCAACAAGATAATTCTAATGCCAAGCAGAAGGTAGTGAATACTTTCAGCCAATTTTTTTTTTGGAAAGGTACTGCTTTTATACTAAGTGAAATACTGAGAAGTGTCATCATGGATACTGCATTTTGCAGATTCAATCTCTGGAAAATATGTACAGGGGTTTACAAGAGTACAACACGAGCTTGCAGCACTACAATACCAAACTTCAGTCAGATGTTGATGCGACAAATGAGACACTGAAGCGTGTTGAGAAAGAAAAAGTACTGGTGGTTGAAAACCTTAGCACTTTGAGGGGCCACTATGCTTCTCTGCAGGAGCAGCTAAGTTCGTCACGAGTAAGTACTTTTGTGGTTTCCATTGACGTTAATTGATTGGATATATGACATTAACTCTCCATTGTGTATTTGTAAGGAGCTTTAATCTAATTAAGTGCGATTCAGACTCCAATAGCTTGGTATTCTTCTTCATGTTTTATCATCTTATAGCTTGTCAACTTAAGCTTGACCATTAAAATTCAATTAAACTCAGATTTTTCTTGAAGCTTGGTTTATTGGATAATTTGTTGATCTTGGACTAGCATTTAATCACCAAGGTTATAGCTAAATCATGAGTAGCATGATTTCTCTTGAACCCATCATACACATTATAAGTAGAACTTGGCATGTGTTCAAGATACCACTATATTGGTTTTATTTATTTTTGGTTGCATTTCAAGTTCGTTTGAGCAATCTTTAGTGATCAGGAGCATTCCAGCTTCAGGTAAACTGTGACTTGAGATCATTTTGATTGCACTTATATCACATCAAATTCAGTTATATGGATTTACCTTCTAAGATTGAGTGAGCTGTGGGTATCCTATTTTTTACCACTCTTTGGTAGGACTGCATGTTAAGTTAATTGCCTTGTGATTCATTATAATGATTGCACTTATTCTATCATAACCAAATTTCTATTTCACGTCTTTAAAGGCATCACAAGATGAGTCAATGAAACAGAAGGAAGCACTAGGCAGTGAAGTTTTATGCTTGAGAGGTGATTTGCAGCAAGTAAGAGATGACCGTGATAGACAGTTGTTACAAGTCCAGGCTTTATCATCTGATGTTTTGAAATACAAGGAATGTGCTGAGCGATCCGTGGCGGATTTAGATAACCTGACTACCAAAACAGTTGAACTAGAGGTTTGTTTTAAATGCCTGTTTTCCTATTAAAGGCTTGAGATGTATTAGTAACAGCTTTTATACTTTTTGTTAGTCTACATGCAAGGCTCAAAGTGAGCAAATCCGACGATTGCAGGATCAGCTTGCTTTTGCTGAAAGTAAATTGCAGGTTTGTAATCGCACACTTGGGTTTCTAATTTTATTTGCACCAGTATTCTTATTGGATATAGAACTTGGCTGCCCTTATTGCAGTTTTCTTATTTTCACCTTTTCTTCTATATAGCTATCCAATTTATCAGCCATGGAAACAAGATCTGAATTTGAGGAGCACAAGGCATTGATTCACGATTTAAGAAGTCGATTGGCTGATGCAGATGTAAAAATTATTGAAGGAGAGAAGCTTCGAAAGAAGTTGCACAACACAATTTTGGTACTAATATTGCGATAAAAAAATTCTTAGTTGAATATTTGTCATATTAATATGTTTGTTTCATCATTCTTATTATGACTGTTTGTACTGTACTGGTGCAGGAGTTGAAGGGTAACATACGTGTATTTTGTAGAGTCAGACCGCTGTTGTCTGATGATGTAGTTGGAAGTGATGCAAAAGTTGTTTCATTCCCAATATCAATGGAAGCGCTTGGTCGAGCCATTGATTTGTCACAAAATGGTAAGTTGTTTTCTTTAAGTCTTGGTGTTACATGTTCTTAGTATTCTAATAGATTCTCATATAAATATTTTTTCTCCCAATTTATTTGTTTTTCTTTTGATTGTAAGGGCAAAAACACTCTTTCACTTTTGACAAAGTCTTTACTCCTGATGCCGCCCAAGAAGATGTTTTTGTGGAGATCTCTCAACTTGTTCAGAGTGCTCTTGATGGCTATAAGGTCATATTTTCCCTCCAGAACTGCAAAAAATCTTTTCTTTTTAAATTTTGAGGTCTCAAAAATTCTTGGCACAGAGGTTGAGGCTGGTTAAAGTCTTCAACTCTGTAAGAAGACGGCACAACTTTTTTTAAGTGATGTGAAGACCTATTATTTATTTGAATTAATGTGGATAGTTTATTTGACAAATCAATGATTAAATCTGCACTAATGGAACTTCAATTGGCTAGATTTAGGAATAACTTACTTGTCCTCATTCAACAAACTACAGTAATCTGATGACTGCATACCATATCAGGTGTGTATATTTGCCTACGGACAAACAGGCTCTGGTAAGACGTATACTATGATGGGAAAACCAGGACCACCAGATCAAAAGGGTTTGATTCCCCGATCATTGGAGCAAGTATTTCAGACAAGGCAAATGCTTGAAGCCCAGGGATGGAAGTATGATATGCAGGTGTGGACCAAATTGTGCCTCTTCTCTGTGCAATTTTGATTTCGGCTTCAAAGTATTTACTATTTAGCATTTTTCAGGTGTCAATGCTGGAAATATACAATGAAACAATACGTGACCTTTTAGCACCAAACAGATCAAGCTTTGATGCTTCACGTGTGGATAATGCTAGTAAGCAATATGCTATCAAGCACGATGCAAATGGAAACACTCATGTTTCTGATCTTACAATTGTGGATGTTCGAAGTAGCAAGGAAGTTTCCTATCTCTTAGAGCGGGCAGCACAGAGCAGGTATTAAAACTGACTGCATTCTTTTCATCCCTTTAGTTTGTTTTACCAATTATATTAACTTTGTACATGTATAATGTATTAATGTTGTTTAGAATTCAGTCTTTGTTTTTATAATTATCTGACTTCACTTTTCAGAGTCTTTTCTTCTACTCACTAAGATTTCATCTGAGTTGATTATTTTTTTGGGCTCTTCAACTTCATTTCTTCAGGTCTGTTGGCAAGACACAAATGAACGAGCAGTCTTCAAGGAGCCATTTTGTATTTACCCTGAGAATAATAGGTGTTAATGAGGTAGTGAAATGATGTTTTCTATGAATCTGCAGGCTGTTATCTTGTAACTTCATATTTATCATGTTTTGCAACTCACTGACACATTTTATGGTGTCCTATTGTGGCATTAGAGCACTGATCAACAAGTACAAGGTGTGCTGAATCTCATTGATCTTGCTGGTAGTGAGCGTCTTTCCAAGAGTGGGTCGACTGGGGATCGGCTGAAAGAAACTCAGGTATCAGAAAAAGAGTTGCCTTAATTAATTCTTGAAGTTTTATTGCATTCTGATTTATAACTCTTTGATTAACAATTAATCAGGCTATAAATAAGAGTTTATCCTCACTTAGCGATGTCATATTTGCCTTGGCGAAGAAAGATGAACATGTGCCATTTAGGAACTCGAAGCTAACCTATCTTCTCCAGGTACTATATTAATTGTACTGCATGTGAAATGTTATCTTGCAAAAAGTACATGCATTCTACCTGGGTTAGTATCATTTACTTGGATTTTCTGGAACCAACGATCTTCGTGATTGTACTGGTAAAAGAGTAAGAAATTTTTTGGATTCTCAAGATCTCCCAAGCATTTCCCTTTTCTAATTGAGACCTCTTTTTGTTTCCTTTTATATAAGAGCAAGATTTGTTAAGGGACTGTTTGCAGCATCAATGAACAACCTCAAACTTGTGCTATTTCATTTGACCGATGATCTTAATGCTTACTGGCTCTTCTATTTTGTTCATCCAGCCTTGCTTAGGTGGGGATTCAAAGACCTTGATGTTCGTCAATATTTCACCAGACCCGTCTTCCGTTGGTGAATCGCTTTGTTCACTGCGGTTTGCAGCAAGGGTTAACACTTGTGAGATTGGCATCCCAAGGCGCCAAACCAATCTTAGATCTACAGACTCCCGTTTGAGCATTGGCTGAGTTCTTGATGGGCAAAATACCGTTGCCCAATACCGATTTAGATCAAGTGTGCTTTTTCTGTATCCTGGTGTCTATTGATATTGATTCTTAACTGGGGGGATATTAAAGGGGCATCATATCTAACGCCTTTGCATGTAATTTGTACAGCTTAAGAGAATACTGGCTTTCTATCAGATACAACATCATCTCTCATTGGTTTGTATTTATCCAGATTTTTGTGTGTTGACATTTAACGGATTTCTAATCCAATTTGTGCTTTGGTTGCTATGATACCTGTTTTTCTTGATACAAATGCTTCAACTTTTCTGTTAGATAATCATCCCTTTTAAAAAAAAAAAAAATTATGAAAGAGATTTCCCATTTAAGTATGGGAGGGCCTACACGTGGGTCTTTCAGAAATCATGTTGTCTTGTGAATTATCAAACCAGATGCATATTGTTACATTAAATAAAAGTTGCGTAGTTATTTATAACTGTTATTCTTAATTTTGGGTTCATTATAATACTCCATTACATGGAATTCCTTCGTATACTCACTGAACAGATTGGATTAAGATGTGACTTGAGACTACCCTACTTTGATTCAATCCATATCATAAATTGGCATATTAAGGATAAGATTCTCCAGTTGAACTCATTCATTAGCTTCCAAACACAATACAATAGAGATGGCAGAGGCTAAAATAGACACTGTAGACTCTGAAGTAACATGGGATACATTCATATCTCGAGCTAAACTTCTTGGATATCCGGTAAGTACTTCACACTCGTAAGTAACATCTGCATAAAACGATACAGAAACCTCGTCTTGTTTCAGGTTGTTGTGCACTTTACGGCAACATGGTGCATACCTTCCGTGGCCATGAACCCGTTTTTCGAACAACTTGTCTCGACCCACCAGAATATCATGTTTCTTCTTGTGGACGTGGATGAGGTGAAGGTAAATTCAGTGCTAGCAATCATCATCATATACAAGTTGCTGATATAACTAATATTGTGGATTATTTGGTTAACTTAGGAGGTTGCATCCAAGATGGAGATCAAGGCTATGCCAACTTTTGTGATGATCAAAGATGGGATTGTGGTGGATAAGCTTGTTGGTGCCAATCCAGATGAAATCAAGAAGAGGGTTGCAGCCTTGCTGCACAACCACTAATTTCTTTTCTTTCTTTTTTTGATGGGGTGTCTTATGTAATTTGTACTACACATTTCATTAATCTTGGTGTTCAATCTTGAATGTTTATTAACCCTATAAATAGACAGACCATAAATATATGAACATGCCCATAATTCTATATTAAAGTTGGACCATATATGAGGCCTACAAGTCCAATGACTAAGGCCTATATTAAGCCCAAATTGTATGAGCAAAGATAGGTAGCCCCAAGTTGTTGTCTTCCCCCAACTGGGCTCCAGTTTATTTATAAATAAAAAATAGGCTACACATATTCTGAAAAGTTCATTTCTAATAAGTATTTTCACTAATGGGTGAAAATTTTGAATGACATTAAAAAAATTGTAACACCGATTGATGTGGATGAGGATGGGTTGTAATTTAAAATTGTAATTGTAATTCCATTCTTGATATTTATGATCAAAGATAATTTAGAATTTGCATATTATATAATTTGTTATGTTATCTTTGAGTTCGTATAAATGGAAAAATAATATTTTAGATTTGACCTTGTTTTAATCAATTCAAAATGGAATTCCGAAGTGAATAATACCATTCCAATGACAAATTAAAAGTTAAGAGTGAAAATAAAATTGGTAAGATTGATCAAAACGAAATCCAACAATAATATGGTAGAAAAGTGGATGAAGATGTTGACAAGCTGAGGTAACATGCATCTATAGTGAGTTGACAACAGCAATATATTCCACTTAATAATTGATTAAAATAATATGGATAAAAATCGTAGATGACATATGAAAATGCATAGTTATATACTAATTAATATCAAATTGTGACTTCTAACATACATCATTTTGGACAGTGACAATCTTGTTATTGAGTGAAATAGTAATATCTATTAAAAAAAATTCCACAAGCAGGTATGAACTAGGGAGGTCTTTTACTAAATATACTTTTGAAACAATCAAACATTTCATTAAAAACCCATGAACTCTACGTTAATTGCAAAATTAACTAATTAAGTTTTGGAATTTGGTAAAAAGTGACTACCTTCAAATCAACAGTTAGCATTTCAGTGATCGAATAAAGATGTGTTCGATTTTTATACAACTCATTATTCATGCTCATATTATCAGTATAACGGATGTTTTGTAGTATTGTAAAATATAAGTTCATTTGATCAATGCAAAGTCGATCGATGATACAAAGATAGTTTTTTTTTTTTTTTTTTACACAATTAAGCACCAAAAATAATCAAGAAAACTGTGTTGCAAGTGGAAAAGAACAAGTAATTAAGTAAGAGAGTAGAGACTCTGACTAAGCACTCCTTAATTAAGTAATTAATTAATTTCAAGTGGTGCATGTGCTTTTCTCAGACCTATCTTTGATGTGTTTTGGGGCTGTTGGTTACCTTTTCTTTTAATTACACCTAATCTTTGCTACATCTAATTTTTACTTTTTGTATTTAATTGGGATCTTTTACATTTCTAGATGGGATGAATGATTCTTGGAATTTTCTTTCAAATAATTTATATGATATATATATATATATATATTTTAGGATATATTCACATCAATTTATCCAAATTAATTCATGTTTACTTTAGCTAGTTTATAATTTGGATGAAATATTATTTCAATTCATATTAAACTTTCAATTAGGGGATTACTCTGATTTTCGATTAAAAGTTAAATGTGTAATTCTATACGGTTTGGTACGGCTCCATGCAGTTTTGTACTTCTTTAAGTTCACTTATTTTTAATAAATATTAATTTAAAGTCTTACATATATATATATATATATATATATATAAAAGAAACTATTCTTTCTTTTAAAAACTGATTGCAGATAATTGTGCATATATTTTATATTGATTTTAAAGTATATATCTCTAATTAATTTGTTGGCAAATGCTGTTGTGCACCAGGTGCACGGATCTGGATTGGTGCAACTGGGGTGACTTGACCCGGATCCGTGCACCTGGGGATTTTTTTTTTCCCGCTTCAGGCTGTTACCTTTATGATGTTAGGATGTGACTTTTACGTTATATAAGTGTGACCTTTATATATAAATGTTATGACCTTTATGTTCAGTAACTTAGGAAAAAATGGAGATTTTCAGGTTTTTTTCACTTCAGATTGAGACCTTTATGTACAATTCTTGTGACCTTTATGTACAAATATTATGATCTTTATGATCCATAATTTTGAAAAAATGAAAATTTTCAAAATTCAGCGCATTTTTAGGATGAATATAGGTACAACTAATATTACATAAAGGTAAATATGTAAAAAAATTTGCTAATTTTTTTTTTTCTAAGCTAGAGTATATAAAGGTCATTACATTTGGTCACACTTATATAACATAAAGGTCACACACATATAACATAAAGGTAGCAACCTGAAGCGAAAAAAAAAATTTTAAAAAAAAATGTGCACGGATCCGGATCGACCCGAACCCGACCTGAAGTGTATGTGCACCAATTACACAGGAGACTAACTCTAATTTGTTTCCTTTGATGTATATGTTGACTGTTTTACCTTTTGTTCTTGATTAATGAAACAGTTCTTTCAAATCAATATCATACAAATCTCCACAAAACGATATATAAAAATATTTAAACTATATTATTGGGTGATATATACAGTTTCATCAAATTAGTTAATTTGATGTACTAACTTTTTCGAACATGTATTATATAATAAACTAATTATCAACAAATTTTAAGTGAATTAATGATTCAATAGCATTCATATTTACTTTACACAATATGATTGAAATGCATCGTAGTTGTTTTATACACTTTAAATTTTGTGCATTAACGAGTATGCAATGTCAAGTTTTAATCGGATATAGTTCAATAATTTCTAACAAGGAATCCAAACAAATTAACTTAATATATGAAGCACAATTAATTAATGTCACACCTTAGAAAAAAAAAAAGGGAATAATGTGATATCATTTGATGGATACAAATCCAAGATCTTGCTTAATATTGTGATATCATTCGAATATGCATGCGTAATTCTTGCTTAATAACTACCATTCTCCATTATTAAACTAAACGCCATTAATAACTGGTAAACTCTCAGATAACCAAGATACTCAACTTATAATAAAATAAAAACCCCAGATAATATAGAAAACCCATCTAATAATTATCTTCTATGAAAAAACCACTAATTATTAAATAGCGTCCCAATTCCCTTCAAAAATTCTATGAATGAAATGATACGAGTTAATTGTTGAAATTGCATTTAATTGGTTGGAATGTCGAATGATAAATTATGTATAAATATTTAGGATTTATATCAACTAGCAGTACACCCGCGCGATGCACGGTTTAATATTGATTATGACAAATACGATTTATAATAATATAACAACAACAACAACAACAACAATTTTGTGTTTGTGGGTTTTACCTCTAAATAATTATTCACTAATATATTTTGTTCCTTTATATCTCAAAATTATTTTTACATTTGTAAATAATTTTCTGCATTGTTTTTAGATGGATTTGTTCAAAAACACTATATTTATTCCAAATTTAGTTTAAATTTTAAAAAATAGGTTTCAAATTAATTTTACAATTTAATACAATATTTTTTTATTTTTGGAACCATTTTTGAATTTTTTTGGAATATATTATCGCTTCTTTAGAAAAATTTAGATTAACTATATCAATCTATTTGAAATAAATTTGAGGATAGTTCTATAGTACACCATGTGTATTAATACACCAAACTCTCCACTCATTTTCAGCCATCAGATTTGAGATCATTAAAGTCAAAGTCAACTATGATTTCAGATCTAATGATTGAAAATGATGGAGAGTCTGGTGTATTAATACACCCGGTGTACTCTAAATTTGAATGATTACCAAATATTCACCAGTTTATTAATCTTTATATCTTACCAGTTAATATTGCATATAAATTAATTTTTAAATTTTATTTGTTGATTTTTGTTAGACTTGAACTCACAACTTATTAAATTTTATTAGTTTTACTTTTCAGATTTAATTATTATTTTAATATTTTTATAATACCTTTTAAACTATTAAACATTTCACAACCCTCATTTAGATTTTGGAGCTATTTTCTGCATTCATATATTAAAATAAACTAATTTTCAAATCTTTTAAATTTTGACAACGTTAACTTAATTTTTTAAAATTAATTGTATCATTAAAATATAAGCATATCATTCAAAATAGTTTCTTTTGTTTTATCTTTACTCCTATATCTAAATTAGAAGATAACTTATTATTATGTAAGATATATGTGAAACTTATTCTATAAGATACTATAACCATTTCCCTATTTTATATATAGTATAGATTATAAAAAAATATCTTGAAATTTTTTTTTCTTCAAAATTTATGATGAGAATAATTTTAGACATTAAATAATTGATCTTAACAAAATTTAAAAAGAAATAAATTATTGTTCACCATTAAAGAATAGTTGTCGTCAACAACAACAAAAAATAATTAATTTAATAGTAATAATTAAAATTATAGTAATAACATATTATATACTTTGAAAATAGTCCTAAATAATTACATGATGAATTTTCTTTACAAAATTATTAATTTTGAGAATCTTTTTTTATGAGGAAACATTGATGTGACATTTTAAAAAGGTAAAATGGTAAAATTGTAAATTTTGCCAACTTTTCTAATTTTATATAGTATATAATAGAGATAGAGATTTGGTATTTGAACAATTGTATTTTCGAAAAGAGCTTAAACCCAAACACATTCCTAAACATCAACTAAAATAATTTTCTTTTGAAACCAAATTATAATCCAAAACCAATTTAATGGTTTTGTTTGATTGGAACTTGAATCAAACAAAAATTATTCAAAACCTATTATGATTTTTGTTTGGTTTGTACTCGTATTAAATGAGAATCAAGAAAATTGATTATGGATTATAGCTTGACATATAACTTCCTCATCTTTTACTTATATTTGGAGGTGACCACATTTCAAGATTTCAGACGAATTTTTGACTAGAAAATGTGTGAAAATTACTTGAGTTTATGCAGCAATCATAAAATTTCGAAGAAAATGAAAAGTGATTAGAAAATGCAATAATTGAGGTAGCAGATTGATATAAACACCGCATATTATTTTAAACCCGAACAATTTTATGATACAAACAAAATTATATATGAGTTGACAAGAATTTCTGAGCCCCAAGAATTTAAAGATGGATTGGATAACCTTCCAAATTTGTTCGAAGCAGGACCAGAAAGTAGGCATTGTCTTGGAGATTCTAACACCACTCATTTTCAATATCTTTTGCACTGTTAACAACCAATCGCAACTCGCCAACTCAGCTTTGTCCCAACATCAATATCCTCATGCCACATTTATATGTCCCTGCAATTTGTCAAACCATATATACCCTTCTTCTTTTCAGATATACGAATATATAAATATTAATACTAATATCATTACAATTTTCATATATATAAAAGTAATCTCAATAGCGTTTGGGCCTTGGAAAGTGATGAGGCCCAATTAGAATAAATGGGCTTAGGGAAGAGTTATTGACTTTGAAAAGTGGCCCAGTTGATGTGTGCCGATAATAGTGCGTCAACACAGTCATATAGTCGCGTGTTGCTGTGGGGAATCTTTTTCCAATTTCTTTAATTTTTCTACGCTTACGCCCAAATCCATTTGCAACAAACCAACCAATTTAATCCAAATATTTTTAAATCAAGATTCCCTTTTTCTCCTTTCAATTCACGTGAAATCCAGTTTCTTTCCACCTTCGATTTCCCCAATTATCGAGAAATCCCCTGAATTTTGATTTTCTAATTCTCTCGCCGGAAAACTATTCCCCATTTTTTCCGGCTTCTGATCGGAATGGTTTCCCCTGAAAACACGAATTGGCTCTATGATTATGGCTTCGAGGATATCACTGTTCCCGATGCCAACTTCTCTGCTAATAATTCTGGGTTTTCTTGGCCCGTGCAAGCGTTGAATGGCTCCTCGAATGCCAGGTACTATTTTCACTTCTCTTTTGGTGTTTTTTTCGGCCTTTTGGTTGTGGAGTTATTCTTGTAATTCATAAAGCTTTGGCTTTTTTGTTTTTTCTTCTTAATGTAATTAGTTGTGGTGTTTAATCATTGTCTGAATTTATGGGTTTAGGTATTTGTTGTTTCTCAGGTCAGATTCGTGATTTTTGTTGGTACTTTTTATTTTTGTGGTTTCTGTGATTTTATGAGGTGTGTTTTATTTTATAGGATTTCTAATTTTTGTTTTTTTCTTAATCTCTTTTCCTGTCCTTTGTTTCATTTCTTCGCCTTGATGATTTGGATACTGGTTAGCTAATTTAAACTATTTTGAGAATTATTGGAGAAGAAACCACTCAACTTCCTAAGCTTTCTGGATGGCTTTGACCTCAACATTATACTGTTTCATTAAGAGGTGAGCACCCTAAGTTGATTAAACTCAAATCAGATAGTAAATTTGAATGCTATCATATTAATAAGTCCTCTATTTATGCATCATTTGCTCCCAAGGTTGATGCTAGTGGCTCTTTCTGTAATTGGCTCTGTTCAAGTTAGTTTGATAGCAGAAGCCCCTTTCCTACTTTGAGAAATAGAAAGCATCTCTCAAATTTCTCCTTCGTTGTCACCGGTGGAAACCGAGTCTGTTCTTAAGTACTCTCATGCCACCAATTTTGCCAATTTGGAGATCTGCTCTTTGCAGCTCTCTCAATTCGAGTATTGCCATTAGTAGGCACATTGAACACTCCTCTAAATAAATTCGGTTGTGTCCATGTCCATCACCAACTTACACCATCAATCAAGGCATAGAGCTTAATGTACCACTCTTTGTCATCATTACTATAGTATCTCCTAGACTCCCAACTAATTGAAAAGCCTAATTTTCTGCTTGGATAGACACTGAGAAAAGATCTTGGGGTAGAGGGACGGGGGAAATAAAGGATAAAATCAGCTAAAATCTTGGGTTGGTGCCATTATTTTGTGCCATCTTCTGGGCTTTAAGCTTTGATTCTCAGAGTGATCTGACTTTGGGCTAAATATTTTGTTTAATTTTGTCTAATTGGGTTTAAAATGACTTGTGGCAGTCAACTGAAATACCTAATTGTTGATTGCAGCTAATTGTTTGACGCATTCAATTTTGGTGTTACTGGCTATCATATTAATTATTTGCCGTGAATAGTATTATTCTAGATAATTGTGCCTTCTCTCTAATATTTTATTGTTTGGGAAAGATTATATCTTTTGGTGTTTTTATATAATGGAAATTACAAACATTTGTTTAACTGTGAGGATTCTTTGTTTTATTAATTTCTTTTGTTTGTTTTGTTATTGGTTTTGGTCACTTTTGTTGGATGTTAGATAGGAATGACTCCAGAATTGTGGCAACCTCTCCATGCATTCACCAATGTACTTTCCTTTAGATGCTAAATTTTTTGCATTTTCTGTTATTGATATTGGTTTTGCCAGCGGAAGATAATCTGGAGATTCTATTAACTTAGTTGGACTTTTATCTCCTCTCTTTATGCATGTTGGATTATAGTCCTTCAAGCATGAGTAATGTTGTGACTGGGAAGCTTAGAGCATAGAAATTATGATTGCACCAGGGGATCATGCTATGAGAAGATTGGATATTTGATAATTATTTATGGCAATCTATCTTTATTATGATTATTTGGAGCTTTCTTTATTATAATTTCTGTGGTGAGAATAATAAGGTGCAGCTCTAGTTATTGTCTCCATATGATACCGTTGAAGTTGCAATTAGCTGTCAAGTTATAAGTGTCCTTTTGAAATGCTCTCCTTCCTCCGCCCCCCACCCCCACCCCCACCCCCTACTCTCTCTCTCTCTCTCTCTCACACACACTCACTTTGAATGTGCGTTTGCATGTGTTTGCTTTCTATTTCACATAACAAATTATGAATGCACAGCTCATTTGTTACTAATCTATCTTGGTGATTTATTGACTGATAGTGTTGAAATGGATGGATCAATTGGAGAATCAGATGTGCAGAAGGAATCTGGGTCTAAAAAACGGTATGAAGTTTATTTTGTTGCTACAACTGAGTGATTAATTGGTCTGAATTTTTGTCCTAGCTTTGCACATATATTTTGGACTTCTTATATCAACTCTTGATGAATCTTATATAGTAAAAAGATTGGGAAGATCAGTTGTGGGATCTTAATTGGGAAGATGGAACTTAATTTAATTAGATGACTGAAAATGCTAATCTCCATTCTTTCACGCTATACATCTTCTGAGATTTTTGTACACTTCACAGAGTTAGGGCTGAGTCGTGTGCTCCATCAAGCTCCAAAGCATGCAGGGAGAAACAACGAAGGGATAGGCTAAACGACAAGTAAATCCATTCTATAGTTATTACTTTACTGGTTCTTTCTAACTTGTTACATCTACTAATTTCCGTGGCTGATTCTTCAGGTTTCTGGAATTAGGTGCTCTTCTTGAGCCTGGGAGGCCTCCCAAAACAGATAAAGCTGCTATTTTGGTTGATGCTGTCCGTATGGTAGCTCAACTAAGAGGCGATGCTCAGAAGCTGAAAGACTCAAATTTGAATCTCCAGGAGAAGATCAAGGAGCTGAAAGTAAGACTTGTTCTTTTCATTGTAACTTTTAGATCACAATCAATATGTTGGATAATATGTGATTCCAGCCTATTCCATTAACTGACTTGTTCATTTCCAGAGAAGTTATTTTGATATTTGATTGAGGGATTGAAATGAGTAGATCATTCAAGAAATACTTCTCGAGTGAATTTCCAATTCATCCTCAAATTTCTCAATCCAAACAAAACCTTTATGTTTTGTTTCATAGTTCACTATGAAACAAAACCTTCATTCAAGAAATACTTCTTGAGTGAATTTCCAATTCATCCTCAAATTTCTCAATCCAAACAAAACCTTTATGTTTTGTTCAGTGCATAGTTCACTATGATTATTTGGTGACAAGGGTTCTTGGACCTGAAGACAACAACTAATCATTGAATGTTGTTGTTTGTTTACAACGTTATAGGCAGAGAAGAACGAGCTTCGTGATGAGAAGCAAAGGTTAAAGGCTGAGAAGGAGAAGCTGGAGCAGCAGCTAAAGACGATGAACGCTCCTCAACCCGGCTTTTTACCAGCTCCTCCTACCATCCCAGCTGCATTTGCTGCCCAAAGCCAAGCTGCTGGCAACAAACTGGTGCCAATTATCAGCTACCCAGGTGTTGCCATGTGGCAGTTCATGCCACCAGCGGCTGTTGACACTTCTCAGGATCACGTGCTGCGCCCACCTGTCGCCTAAGATGGCAAGCCGCTAAACCCTGTGAGGGCGTGTGCTTATTCTGGTTTAATTGTTCTTGATTGTTGATCTTTTGTTAAACTTTCTAACTTGGATCTCTGGTGGATTATTTGAGACCAGTTGTGATTGTCCAACTTTATTGTAGTGAAGTTTGTGGGGGCTGTAAATTCTAATAAATTTTGTCTCTAGTCTCTTTTCCTATCTTCACTGCCTTGCAGTTTCCTCTGCAATGGAACTCAAAAGGTTTCTTACTAAGAAGTTCTCAACAAACATGAAAAAATTATCATATCATAACAAGGTTATCATCGATTCTATTACTTGCCATTTTAATGATATATGATGCGCATTTTTTTTCTTGAATTTTATAATTATATATGCATGAATATATTTTAGTAATTAGGCAGATGAGATGGTACTTGTACCCAGAGCAAATCTCCATTCTCTCTCTCTCTCTATCTCTCTCTCTCTCCACATTTCTTGAGGCTTATATATACGGCCCTTACTTTTTCTTTCCTTATCTCAGACATTTCAGACTCTGCAAAAATGGCTTCCAGACTCCAAATCCCTGTTCAAACCATCAAAGCTTCAAATTTGTACAGCTTCCAACGAACTACTACTCTCTCATGATCTTTCTCAACTACCAAACAACGTCGACAGCGTCTGTTCATCTCTTACACAGATGAAAAACCCCAGCCTACATCAAGAATCTCACGTTTAGGTCCAAAATGCACACTCTCATCTCCCACACCACCTACCACGAAAGAAGAAGCAATTCTGCAAGCCAAGACTTCACTCTCGGCCACCTTAGAGAAGCCCCTCAACAACCCAAAACTTGCCGGTAAGCTCAAGAAATTAAAGCAGCCGAGATTGCGGGTTGAAATTCCAGTCAGCGATGACTCGCCCTCCACACTCTCTCACTTGGCTCTCCAAGTGTTCGGTGAAATGTCTATTAGAAGAAAAGGCCCTCAAATCAAGATTCTTATATTCTGGCCAAACCTGACCTTCACTCAGGCTGCTGTTAAGGCCTTTGATTCTCACTCTTCAGACATTTTGGTCCAAAACATAGACATATCGTCAGTTCTTGATCTGGATATCAGAACTGTGAACTCTGCTGATGTTGTCGTGTTTTTTGCGCTGGAGGCTTCTGAATTGGCAGTTATGAAGACAGTCAGTGACAGTTCGCATCCTAGGCCGGTGGTGATTTTCAATCCCAAGTGGAGTTTTGAGGAGGAGGGTGATTTTGGAGAGCTGAGTGGCTTTGTGGGATCATTTGAGGTGGTTTATTCCTTCACTGGATTGGAGGTTAGAGGAATCTTGAGTAAGAGGAAAGGTGTGATTTTTAAGTGTGTGAAAAATGGGGTCACGAGTGGTGAGAGATGGATTGTTTTTGTTGAAGAAGAAGGAGAATTGAGAGTTGTTTCCAGGTTCAAAGCACGGCCATCGATCACAGAAGTCGAGAACGTCTTGTACAATCTCATGGCTATTAATTCCCCAGTTACCAAGTCTGCTAAGTTCTTGAAAGATTTGGTTTCAAATGTAACTGGAAAAAAGTAAATGGTATTGTGCCAGATTGAGAATTTGCTCATCTGCCTATTGAGTCTACCTGTGTGCTGATATCTTTTAAAATGTTTTTGGAGGAAATGAATGGAAACATGATGAATTGGAGTGTTGAAAATTCACAATAATTTTGTGATGCATTATCTCTTCTAGGAACTTTATTAATCCTGATTGGCACAATATTTTCTTTTATCCTGCATTTTATATCAGAAACTCATGGTGATGCCTGAAATCGGTTCTTGATCAGAATATGAATCAAGATAAATTAATTATTCCTTGGGAAAAGAATGTAAAACATATGTAAGTTGAGATATATTCAAGAACTCAGGATTAAGGAACAGTTCCCAAAATTTGAAGCCAGTGGCTGTGTCGTCTCTGACCGGAAATCCTCATACCCATGAAGAACTCTCCATTTATATTCTCTCTCTGATTTACAGGTGTGTAAAGAACCTAGAAGGTTTTTGCGTGATGAATGTTTTCTAAGATGAACTTATGTGACAACCCTTTATGAATCTATCGGAGAAGTTAAGATACTTCGTCCATAGAGGGCGGAGCTGTGGAAATGCTATATCAAGCCAAGGCTTTGCTCGACCATTGAAGTGGATAACGCCAGCACTTTCAGCATCTGCAATGGAGGTGTTATCCTGGTATCCTAGTCCTAGCATGTGCCAAAACGGATTTATAACTTGGACATGGCCATGGAAAGCTATAAGACCTGGAGGTAGAGTTCCTAGCTGCCATAAACTTAGGTCTGATTTCAGGTTCTGCAAACAAAAACCGGGACATCATCAGATAATCTGTAGTGCTAATTCCTCATTCTTGAGAAATCTTTCTGCAAACGTATAAATAATAGAAATAGTGTCTCCTAGTGTTTCGTTGGTGGTTACCTCTTCGATCCAGTAGTGGTATGTTTGGCTTATATTTGTTCTCCTCCAAGCTTCAAGATCAAATATATTCATGCCATAGGCCCATGCACATTCATTAGGATCAAAGTTCTTTGAAATCAGAGGATGAGAGAAGTTCAGGTAGCTTTTGAACTTCTTTGACATCACAAATTTATCCTCTCCTCTGCATGTTTCCACTGCTCCATTGACTTTTCCATTCATGTCAATGTCCCACAGAGGGGAAAGATCAGTTTGAACCACAATATCATCATCAAGGAACACCACTTTCTCTAGACTTGGAAACATCTGCAATAGATTGTACAGAATTGATATTTAAGGTTTTTCAATAATGTCATTGGGCTAGGCTATGTGATTAGATACTCACCTCTGGCAAATTGATACGGATGTGATTCATCAGTGAATTATACTTGGGGCTTAGCGCCTGTAATTTTGCAGCTATAATGTATGGTTTTTCTGTGTTATTTGCAACGATGGCTGATGATCCTCCCCTAAACTGTGCGCGCACCTTTTGATCTTTCTCCATGGCTTCCAAAACAGGAACCTTCCCCTTTGTAAACCAATCAAATTGGTGTAGTGCTTTAACCTCAATGATTGCAGGTGTTAAAGGATGCAACGAGAACCATGCCTGCATTGGAGCATACGTCTTCTTCTCTGTTATTATATGAAGTACGACCTTTTCAGGGTGCAACGAATTTTGAACAAGTGATGATGCAACTACAGAAGCAGCCAGGACATTGTCGGAGGCTAGGACAAAGTGAAAGAAGGAGTTATCAACGAGTGCAGGGACAAGTTCTGCTGAGGGAAGCTGAAGCCTTGCATTTGCATTGATAGAGTGTTCGTTTGCTAGCTTTAACGTGAAACAGTGCAGCTGTTTTGGTATGCTACTTGAAGCCACATGGCGATACAGGTATTCTTGTATTTTTGCTGTTCTTGTCCTTTCTTCAAGAAATGTTACCTGAAAATACATTGATGTCGAATACAATATTACTACTGATCTCTCACATGAACACATCTTATCATATGTTGATGTGGAATATGATAAAGATTCTACGATGAATTAGTTTACGAAGACACATTGTTAATGATAATACCATGGATTTGAGCTTGAGGGCAAATGTCTTGGCATCAGGTCTTTCATCTTTCATTTTGGCAACAAACTCTTCCAATGTCTGAGGAATTTCTGGGCCTGATTGTACTTCATTCGTATTTGTCGGTTCTTCCAGGACTTGATATATCACTTCAGGAACCTGATCAAAAACCAAGGTAATGTTTGAGAACTTGTAATGGTAATCTATGATGGACTCTCGTTCTTTATTGAACTTCAAGTTCTCAACTCCAAGCTTCCAAATGCTACTTAATGAACAGGCATCTATAGAAACATCATATAACACAGCTTAAAAAATTACATTAGATTCAAGTCTTCTTCCCAGAATTCTTGGTCCTAATTTTTTCCCCAAACAGCCTGCAATTTTGATCAAGGCAGAGGACTATATCAGTGTTTAAGAAAATGAGGCCTGCTATTTCGAGCATGAATTAATAGATCAGTTATTATAGAATATCAAGCATGTTAAATATTTAGACAACATGAAAAGATAGTAGAGATACCTATAGACGAACATTTGGTTTCCCCATCAATACTATCGACTGCAGTTAACACGAACACAAAGCGAAGAAGAAAGGTGAAGAATAGTAGGGAATAGAAAAGCATGCGATATGACAATCTTCTTGATCCAATCTTCACTTTAATGAACTCTCTAAAACCTTTTGCAGGTAGCACCGTGACGTGCCTCAAGCTGGGAGAAATATGGAGCTGCATTTCCTCCTTTTCCTCCCAAAAGTGGAAAAGAAAAGAAAAACAGAGGGAAAACACAAGCAAGAAAGTGAATCAGAGATGTGAGGCAAAAAAAAATGCTGAAAAAGGAAGGTTTTGAGCAGTGTTTAGAGTAGCTATCGGCCACCTAACCTTGCTTAATGTGGAGGCTATTGCATGTATATTATGTGAAAAGGTTTTATGTATGTGAATATAATCTTGACAGGCAAGAAGAAAGGTTGTTTGGAGGAAAAAGACTGGGGACTGAGAAGGCCTCATGTTTTCCTTTTGGTTGGCTTAGTATTCAAGAAGGGACTCTCTCTCTCTCTCTCTCTCTCTCTCTCTTGGATTCAAGAATTTCTATGGAGAGGAAGTTGTAGTTTGGTGTTGCTTCACTTTGCCTCCACATGAAGTATATTTCAAAAATAATATTGTTTGTGGGCTGTGATATAACAGACTTTCTAAATGGAAAACGACTTCTTCATCTTTGCCTTTTCTGTTTTCTTTCCTTCTTTATAGTTATTATTATTATTATTTTTAGGTAAGATGATTACTCTTTTTTATTATTAATATTTAATATTTTAAAATCTTAACGAGGTAGGTAAAGTGATAATTGATGGTTGATCAATGTCGAGCATTTATACAAAATAATTGGGAATTCATGATTTGTTTAATCATTAAATGTTGAGAATAGATTAATTTGTATTGATAGTCGAGTTTTCCATTATTTCTTGTATAAAATATCCCGTTACCTTCTATATTTATATTTTACTATCAGTTCAATAAAGTGTTTAAATTCAATGCTTATGACAATATAATTTAAAATTTGATTAATCAAAAAAAAATTTAATAGAATAACATTAAAAAAAACTAAGAAGATGAGCAGCTATGTTAGCTTGGGATGGAGACAAATTTTGTAAAATCAATTCCTTTAGACGAGGAGATGTTCATGTAACATAAACTGGATAGTGAATTTTCTATGAAGTATCATCATGTTTTCAATATTATATTTTAATATCAGACAATAAAATTATTTAAACAAAAATCAATGGTGTAACATGCACCTTTTAGCTAGTAATGCATTAAAAAACGTGAATATAAAATAACATAATGGATTTTGTTAATAATGGACAACCCAAAGTTCGATTTTGTTGATACGTCATCTATTTAAGCTTAAATTTGTTGTAACAATAAAATAATATTATGGAAGTGTTTAAATATGAAGATGAATTTGTGAGTGTTATATTAAATTAAGGATTTTATTGATTACATCCCATCTCATCGTACACTAAACACACTTCACTTTTTAAAAAATCAACAAAAAATTTAATTTTTGGGGTGTTTCCTACATACACTTCGATTTTTACAACATCAACAAACATTTTCATGTTGGGGTGTGTTCGATATTTTTGGGTGCGGACAGTCACACTCTTAAAATATACTCCCTTTGTCTCATCTCAACTTGTTTACTTGTCATTTCGGTTTGTTCCAACTCAACTTGTCAGCCCATTAATGGTATTAAAAATCAAATATTAATATCCCCATATTTCATCCTTATTACAAAAATGTCACTCAATTATCTTAAAAATCAATCTTAAAAAACAAAAAGTCACAAAAGTCAAATATTAATACCTTCATATTTTACCTTTATAACAAAAAAATGTCACCAAATTATCTAAAATGCAATAGTAAACTGTTTTTTCTTAACCTTTGTGTCCGGTTAAAATAGGCAAGTTCGACCGGGACGGAAGTAGTATAAGCTATATATATATATATATATATGTGTGTGTATTGGATCAAACTCAAAATGGGCTGATAGTTAACCTTGAATCAAATATTAGTACATAATGTTGCTTGAAAATTAGAAGGTTGCATTTACCAAAAGGAGGGTGATTAACTAGACATTGTACTTGCCAATTATCTTCGAGGCCACCTTTTTGTAGTGGAGCGTGACATTTAAAGTAAGAATATGATTTCCCCAATTTTATTACATACATGTGATGCTTACCAATTAACATAAATATTTCCAATTTATGTATCTAGATAGATTCCTGTTTGCTAATCCTGTTAAAGTAAATAATCCAAGGTAACTCTCAAGCATTTTCTTGATACATTACTCTCCATTTATTTACGTGAACATATATATCTCATGGGCAGAATTCACCAAATCTATATCTATAACACTATATAAGTATAGATGTTTTGTCCATTTTTTGTAATGTCAAATTTAACCCTCATGATTAAATTTAATTGATGTGAAATAGAGTCCTATTTAAATAAAACTCTTTATTAAGAATAGTAATTTAATTTAATGATTATTTATTTTTCTAAAATCCTTTACTTTTACAACTCTTCTAAATTTTTTTTACATGAATTGATTATTTTTATTCTATAACATTTTAAATTTGACACTAAATTAGTTTCATATTGATATATATTTAAAGAGTTTTCAATGGTATAAAAGTTTATGAAAAAAATGGTATACTATGAATTTAATAATTTTATTAAAGTATTGTACTTTTAGAAGTTGGAGATAATTTCAATTTTGGTTTTTTATGTAAGATATTTCCATTTTTATCTTAGTTTATTAAGTATTCATTTTCAATTTTTGTCCTCTATGTTTTCATATTTTTCAATTTCAGTCATTTTTTTGTCTAAATTTTCAAAACTGCTGACGTAGATACCAAAATTGAAGACGAAATATAATTATCTTTTATATAATAATCAGTAAGTTTGAATTACCAAAATTAAAAGGAAATAAAATTAAATAATCATGGAGATTGGACTTTGGTTCAAATAATCTATCAAACTAAAATTATTCTTCTATAACATCCAAAATTTGAGACTAAAATTAGTTTCATATTAATATATATTTAAAGAGCTTTTCAATGATATATTAAAAGTTTATGGAAAAAAAGTTATACTATAAATTTAATATTTTTATTAAAGTATTGTACTATTAGAAGTTAGAGATAATTTTAAGACAATTTCCATTTTTTGTACAATTAAGTATTCGTTTTTCAATTTTGATCCTCTATGTTTCAATAGTTTTTCAATTTTAGTCATTTTTTTGTCTAAATTTTCAGAACTGCTGACGTAGCTATTAAAATTGGAGGTAAAATATAATTATCTTTATGTAAGAATCAGTAAGTTTGAATTACCAAAATCAAGAGGAAATAAAATTAAATAACCATGGAGATTTATTTGGAAGACATAGAGACTTTAGTTTAAATAATCTATCGAACTAAAATTAAGTATTATAGGTACCTGAACTTTGAAGTTTTATAATACCATCACCAACCTTTGCGAATAATATTAATAGACAACCAAATGTAGTCGACGGTGGAAAATTCCCCTGAAGATATTTATTTCGAAGGATATTTTTATGTTTTAAAAGTATTGGGGTAGAGACTGTAAGTTTGAAAAGTTTATAGAACTCACAATATTTCTTATTATACTTTAAATTCCCAAAATCATGTTTTCAATTAGAAAATAAACAAGAGAAATCGAGCCATTTGGTTACGATTTAGAGGGAATTTGGTTTTCAACTTGAGGGACAGTCATGAAGTTTTTCGACGACTATGATGGGATTATTTGATGTTATTGGTGTGTTTTTGTCATATTTTTATGAAAAGTTAATGAATTGATGTGTTATTACCCGAAAACATAGGAATTGAGACGAAAATGAGAGTTTTGAGGGTTTTTCGTTAGGGGTGATGTGGCAGTCATCAGCGAGCACTAAATATAATTGAGAAATTAATTAATCAAAAGATAAAAATGTATACCCTCAAGAATAAGCATCTTCGGGACAATATTCCACCGTATCGGTCTATAAGTATCATTTGCAAATGTTGGCAATGGTAAAGTTCCAAAATTCTAATAATTTTGTGTAAAAGGGTTATAGTTTGGGGTGATTTTTGTTATGTACCTTATTTTTCTGTAATAACAAATTATAAATTCACATGTATGAAAAGAGTTCAAGAAAAATGGTTAGATTTGAATTTCATTAATTTTTTGCTTGATTCGAAAATTCTTTAAGAATAAAAAAATTGAATATTCAAGTAATTAAAAAATTACTAAATAAACTTTACCTTTTATACTTAATTTTCAGTCATATCATTATACGTCAATTTGAAATATTCAAATATTTCAAATTGTAATTTCTGTAAGCTTTATATCTTTACAACTATAAATATTAGAAAATCATCATTTAACGTTTAAAATTATTAAATTACCATTAAAAAAATATAAATATAATTTCAAGTTTTTCTAATTAAATTCTATTTTAATAAACATAAACATTGAAAGAAATATGAAAACCAAGATTTTAAATTTTGTGGGACTTACACAGAGAATTAATTTGCGGTGAATTTTGTATGTTTTGGTTAAAATTTGGTTTTCAACTTGACTAAGGTACTTGAACTTTGAAATTTTATAATATTACCACAAAACTTTATGAATGATACTAATAGGACGTCAAATGCTGTCGACGGTGGAAAATTCCCCTGTAGATGTTTATTATGAAGAATATTTTAATCTTTTAAAAGTATTCGAGTGGAGGTTGTGATTTCGCAAAGTTCATAAAAAGGGAAACTATCAATTTTCGTCTTGTAAATTAGGCTCTTTACAGTTTTGGTACATCAAGTTTACACTTTCCAATTTTAGTCCTTTAACTATTGAATTCATCCAATTTGAATCCGATTTTGACCGGAATATTTTCCGGACTGAAGTGACCATCGGATTTGCGTGCGTGACTTAAAAACAGAAATCCCCAATTTCTTAGAGGGAAAATCCAGTGATGTATCTATCATGTCATTAAAAATATTAATTCAAAAATAAAAAATAATTAATAAAAATCCAAATCAAATTAAAAGAAGTAACTTGGGAGTTTTTTTTCTTCTTCGATCTTCATCACCGGGTACCAGTAAATTGGGGATCTATTATTTTTCTTCGTTCTTTATCATTGACAATTTTTATCTTCTCCACTGTTCCAACAAATTCCTCACTATCTTCTCTCAAACCTGCTGCCTCTTTCTCACCTAAATTGAAATCTCAGATCAAGCTACCCCATGGAGTAGTTGATCAAAGCTCAACTTCTATTTAATTAGAAAATTGTATTGAAAATTCTGGATTTTTCGGGGGGAATTGATGAAATTGTGATTTTTAGAGATGAGAAATGTTGTGGGTCAGTGAACAGGATGACTACAATGGTGGTCGACCACAAAAGGACAAAAGAAATCACGGCTTGAATTCGGTAGGGAGGAAGAAGACAAATGATGATTTTTTTTATTTCTTTTTTGATTTTCCATTTATTTTATTTATCTTTTAATAATGTGGCAATAAGGCTTTTTAATTGGGGTGACACGTATACAATTCCTACAGCCACATCAGCACTAAAAGATTTCCGATCAAAATAGGAATGCAAGTGGAAAAATCCGAATCTGATAGGTAGGATTAAAATTGGAAAATTTAAACTGGTGCACAAAAACTGGAATGATCTAACTTATAGGACTATAATTGATATTTACCCTTATAAAAATTGCAAATAAGTCATTATATTTTGATTTCTCAAAATCATGTCCTTAAATTTGAAAATAGACGAGAGAAATTGAGTCATCACAAGATAATAAAAATAACATAAATTCATAGAAAATTGACACTCAAATCATGAGAATTGAAAACCCTAAAACAATTTATGAGTTTACATGCATGAAAAAAAGTCTTCACAAAAGGGTTAGATTTGAATTTCATTCCCCTTGCTCGAGTTTAAATTTAATAAGAATTAAAAATTCGAGTTGATGCTTTTGTTGGGTTGCACAGAGAAATAATTTGATATGAATTTTGTGCATTTTGGTTAAGAGTTGGAGGAAATCTGGTTTTCAACTTGAGGGACAGCGATAGGGGTTTTTCGGCGACTATGGTGGTAGTTATTTGATGGTATTGATGTGTTTTTCATCATATTTTTATGAAAATTTAATGGAAAGATGATGTCCAGTTGAATTTGACCCAAAACATAGGGATTGCAATAAAAATTGGAGTTTTGAAGGTCTTTCATTAGTGACCTTGTGGTGGCCATCCACAAGCTGATGTTGGAAGAGAAAGATGCAACCAATTTTTTTTTAAATTAATTAGGTAAAAAGACAAAAATATCGTCAAAAATAAGTATCTTCGGGACAATATTCCCACCGTATCGACCTAAGTATCATTCACAAAGGTTGATTGTTTTAAAGTTCTAAAGTTTATATATTTTTGTGCAAAAGAGGTTATAGTTTGACGTGATTTTTGAAATTTACCCGAATTGAACTTACATGTACGAAAAATAGTTTAACAAAAGGGTTTGATTTGAATTTTCATTTCTTTTCTACTCCGTTCAAGTTTAAATTCTGTAAAAACTAAAAAATCAAGAAGGGCTTTTGTGGGGCTTGCAGAGAGAATTAATTTTTTGTGAATTTTGTGTGTTTTGGTAAAAATTAAGTTTTCAGCTTAAGGGACGGTAATGGAGTTTTTCGGTAACTATGGTGGCGGTTATTTGATGGTAATGATGTGATTTTCATCAAATTTTTACAAAAATTAATGGTAACATGATGCCCAATTGAATTTGACAAAAACATAGGGATTGAGGTGAAAATTAGAGTTTTGAAGGTTTTTCGGTAGCGGTGATGTGACAGTCATCAACGAGCTGATGGTTGAAGGAGGAAGATGCAACAAATAAATGAAAATTAATAGATTAATCATATGAAAAAGACACGTTATCAATTTTGAAAATTTTGAGAAAAGTGACTCAAATTGGAAAAAATTGAAACATAAAAGACCAAAATTGAAAAATGGATACTTAGTTGTCAAAAAATGGAAATTGTCTTACATAAATGACCTAAATTGAGATTAACCATAACTTATATAATAGTATCATACTTTAATAAAGTACTAAATTTATGGTATAACTTTTTTTTTGTCATATGCTTATAATATATCTTTGGAAAACTCTTCAAATATATTTTAATATGAGACTAATTTTGGTCTAAAGTTTTAAATGTTCAAGATTATAGAAGGAAAAAACATGTAAACTTTTTCAATAAGAGTTTGGAATGTAAAGAACTCTTGCCTATTTATAATTAAATAGAAAAATAAGATAAACATTGAATTACGTAATTATCTTTAACAAAGATTTTTCTTTATAATTAGGAGTCCATTTAATTTCAATTTAATTTCATCATGTTAAAGGGTTAAAATCGGCATTATGAAAAGTAGATAAAACATGATTTATACTATAAATAGAGTAATTTATAATAAATATGAACCTGAACTAAAAACTGAGAACCCTAAAAATAAAAATTTTAAGATGGTGAGTTCATATTGTACATTAATTAATTATGCAGAATAATAAAACAAATGAATAATATGGAAAAATTGAATGACATTTTTGTAAAAAAAAATTGAAATGTTTTTTTTTTTTTTTAATTAAAACATACTTAAAAATTATTTAAGATGTTCTTAAGAGGCCTTTAGATGTTTCTATTTAGTAAAACTATTAGATAAAGGCGAAAGAGTTTGAAAAAATTTATAAAATATTTGGAACCAATTGTTAACAAATAGTTCATTTGTATATTTAAATAATCACTTAGAAATATATGAAGTTGTGTGAAGTATAGATATAAACATTGAACTAATGAGTCATACAATGATATGGTGGAAAAAAAAACACAAAAGATTTAGATAAGTTACTAAATTTATTTGATAATTGATAAAACAAAAAATATTGATTAAAATAAACTTTAATTTGTGTACTAAATTTTCTGTCATACGTACCCTTATACGTGAAATAAGCTAGATCTTTTTATCTTTATTCCTTTCATTTCGAATTATAATTTCTATTAACGTTCTAGCTTAATTTACAACTTTGGACATTTATATCTATATCTATATCTATATATATATAATATAATATAATATATAACATTATATAAGTATGAATGTTTCGTCCATTTTTTGTAATGACAAATTTAACCCTCATGATTAAATTTAATTGATGTGAAATAGAGTCCTAATTAAATAAAGCTTTTTATTAAGAATAGTAATGTAATTTAATGTTTATTTATTTTCCTAGAGTCATTTACTTTTACAACTCTTCTAGAATTTTTTTACATGAATTGATTATTTTTCTTCTATAACATTTTAAATTTGAGAGTAAAATTAGTTTCATATTAATATATATATATATATATATATATATATATATAAAGAGCTTTTCAATCATATATATATTAAAAGCTTATGAAAAAAAAGTTATACTATAAATTTAATATTTTGATTAAAGTATTGTACTATTAGAAATTAACATTTGAATTACCATATTAATAATAAAAAGCATATACATATTTGAAAATAGAAATTAAGATTTAGAATTTTAATTTTTTAAAATAATTCAAATTCTCATTTTTTATGTTGAACTATCAAGATATAAATTTCATTTAACCAAAAAGTATTATGTTGGTTTTGAAAATGATTGAAATTGTAAATATTATCAGTTACTTAAGTAATAAAATAGAAATAAGATGTTTCTAACATGTAAGTAAATAATTTTATTGATAATTTTTAATTGATTGAACTTTAAATAAATTATGTTAATTAATGAAATTCTTATATTATAAAAAACAAGTACATAATATTTTAAAAAAATAAGTATTTAATAATAAATTATGTAATTATAATATCTTACGTACAGCGCACGTGCTGTTATACTAGTGTGTGTGTATATATATATATATATATATCATCCCAAACAAAATAAGAAGGCTTCTTGCATACTGTTTAATGAGCAGCAAGCAAGGATCCATGAAAAGATAGCAACAAGAGACATGGCAACAAAAGAAACACAAGAGATAGCAATAACAAGCAACCATTATGTCATGTACATATACATATATTATTGATGTTAATTATTGGAATTATAGCCAGATAAATTTATTTACAATGTCTCATAAAGTAAATCAACATAGGTCCAGACTTTTTGACCACAGTTTGAAGCATCTAGTTTTGGCTGAAACTCCAAAGCACCCTCCAAAGCAATAAAAGAATATCATCACCTGAGACATACAACATTGAAGTTACTCAACTGGAAAAATTTGGTCTATCATTCTCTTACAAATCAGATGATGATAAGAAAAACAACTCGGTTATCAAATTCCAGCCAAGGAGACGTGTGATGCTTAAAATGAGAAAACAGACAAGGGGCTATGCTATATTAAGGGAGAACTAATACCGAGGCTGTAGAAGGAATGTGATTCCTCATCCCCTTCCATTCTCTTCCAAGACATTCTCCAAATAATGCATAGGGAGAAAATCAAATTCCAACAATAAACTCAAAAGTTCAATGAAATTTCTTCACAAGTACCAAGTAAAACACAGGTGCTGCAAGCGAACTTCCATCTCACGAATCCATAAAGCAGAATTTATTGCAACTTTATTCACCATAAGCAGTACAAGCATAAAGCTTCTTGTTTGTAATAATTGTACCATAGGGACATGTACCTTGTCTTAGGAAGAGAATTTATCTAAACTAAATTATTATTCATTCCATTAGTTTGTTCAAACCACAAAATAATTCTTAATCACAACCATCAAGAAAAGCAGAAGGAACCACCATAACAATGCAATGCTTCCCAAAAGAACTTTTCGGTAAGAACCATTAAAGGAATTACCTTAGTCAAACTCATCCCCTTTCGCAAATTGATTCTCCATGTTCAAGCCATCTCTATTATGTACAGATCTAAGTTGGCTCTCCCTCACAGAGGGTTCTCTAGTATTTACAGTCTCCTCCTGCGCAGCATTAATTATTGGGGTATCATTAGTATTTACAAAGCCCCTGTTGGTTTCAGAAAAAAACTGGAGACCATCATTGAGGCCACTGTCCAAAACATTCTCTAGAATGCCACCATTGGCAGTGGGGCTGAGAGAACCAGCACTGTTCCTGCTGACAACCTTGCCATCCTCAGATTTTTCAGACCCCTGAGGCTGAAACCGAACATTGTTCTCCATACTTATAGCAGATATCCTGAATATCAAGAAAGAAAACATCAAAGTTCTAGCATAAACCAAGAAGAGAAAGGGAAAACAAAAATTTAAAATTATAACCAAAACATAGACAAAGGCATATCAAGATAATGATCCAAACTCTATGAGAAGACAAAACAAATCAAGCTGCACTAGGTGAAAGTGAAACTCAATAGCAAAGCCTCACACAAGATGCTTATTGTGACAAATACAATGCATGTCCAGATATCATAAAGAGAATATATATCTTGGCCAACAGAATTCTGTGGACCATCTCAACATACCTGCCCTGCTGAAACTTGGGATTTTGATGGTAATCAAAAACTGGAACCAAGTCTTTAGACCTTGCTTCAAGCATACGAACGGGCGCTCTTTCAATCTCAACCTCTCCACCATAAGCATCTTCATTGTTAATGTCATTAGTCTGGATAGACTGAAAATATATCTGCCCAAACATTCAACAAGAAAGATATTATTAGCACAACTACCACCTAATTCACATGAATACTCTCTCAACTTCACAGTATTAATGAAATACCTCCGATCTCGACCACAATGGGTTCTTATTTTGATGCATTTGAAGTTCTGCTTCAGATATATACATATGATGTTTCTCTTCAATTGTGATCTTTTCTTTTTTGGCCATACCAAAGACATCAGAAAATGCATCATTTACAGATTTCATCCTTTCAGGATATACTTTACTACTATCTGGATTTCCATTTTCCCCATACACATCAATATTATCTCCCCGATCCTTACGATTTTGCTTCTGGCATATATTCCATTTCTGGATTGCTTCAACAACTAATCTTGCATCATCATCAGCACTTACTCCAGATGAAGTCATAGTACCATCAGGAGAAAGATGCATACCATACTGAATCACACAGCCAGGAGGGGAGAAAACAAGCAAGTAATAATTTTTCTTCAGAGAACTCATATCTCCATTCATAATATTGCCTTTACAGTTGTGAAAAACTGATGCAATTGCCCCAGAGAGAGAACTAACACGCCCAGTTGCAGCCGCAGCAGCACCACTTACTGTGCTTTTCCAACCATTGCTTCCATTCCTTATTCGGCTAACAGCAGAAAGGGAAACTGGAGGACCAGATGCACAGATGCTTTGTTGAGTAAGCACCTGTAAACCCGAACTTGATGACCCATTAACTGCAGGGTTTGTCATCAAGCTAGATCCACCATTTCTTGCACTAGAATACGAATCAGTAGGCTGAAGACTAACTGATCCCCCTGATGGAGATATTGCAAAAAGGTGACTTGTCCCTTTTGAGGAACTGACCATAATCCATCTGCTATCTCTACTAAAACTGATGTCCTGTATTACCTGCCAAAACATTGCCATCATATTAAATTTTATCCCCTAAATAAGGTTTAACTCAGAATATTTCAATTCATCTTACAGCATTAGTGAGACCACGTTGCAGGGTGTAAAGATGGACATAAGATGGCCAAGATGCAGCTCCAGAGGAGGCCTCAGATAGACCAGGCATTATTCGAAAGACATTAATATTGTGACCCTGGGTCGAAGCCGTCACTAAAAGTATACCACTTGGATCAAAACACAACGATAAAATGGGACTCTTGTGTGCTCTAAATTGCGCAATTACAGCCTTGCTGACAATATCTCTCACAATGACCTGATACATTAATGTAACAAAAGGTACCAATTTTAATCCAAGTTGAAATTGTAAAGCAGTCAAAAGTAACAGCAGCTGAAACCAACCAGGTGCCAAAAACAGTTGAAGCAGGAAAAAACATAGTAAACAATCCACAGAAGCAAAACATCAAAAGACATTAATGAAAGTCATCATGATTTGCTTAAAAAAAAAAAAAAAAAACACCACAAGCTAGATATAGATATAATTGGTGAAGAGTATATCCATACCATCCCATTATTATCTGCACCAGCCGAATTTCCATTAGTAATACTTTGCATCTTTACACGACCATTCCCAGACTGATAGTTGCTTCCTTCAGTTGACACCTCAGAATAATAACTGGTTAGTTTTCTGTACCCCATGTCCCCTAAAGACACAATACCAGCAGCAAGCTGTTTGCTTGACTCTCTTGCATAATGAGCAACAAGGCTTCCATTTGATGTCTGAGAAGGAAAGCTAGATGAAGGGGTAAGATGTTGTGGACTCACACGACGAGGATCAGTAATTGCAACTTGACTCCC
This sequence comes from Scutellaria baicalensis, assembly GCA_005771605.1. Classification (NCBI taxonomy): domain Eukaryota; kingdom Viridiplantae; phylum Streptophyta; class Magnoliopsida; order Lamiales; family Lamiaceae; genus Scutellaria; species Scutellaria baicalensis. The sequence continues at coordinate 13,276,182 of CM016724.1, read as the reverse complement.
ACTATAAGCAATCCAACGGGGGCCGACAGCAAGGGGTCCAACACCTATATTTGCAGGTCCATAAGATTCAGTCGGTACTGGATTTGTAAGGATCGTATATTCTCTCTCTAATGTGGCAGCATTGAGACAATGTATCTGCAAAAGAATTACATCAGTGACTGAACGCGACTAAGGTGAATATGACAATTTGCAGCTTAACATGCACACTGGGGCAAGTTTTAGACAAGTGGAACATACCTGAGTGGACTGTAAGACAGCAACAACCCGAGAACTGCATCGCACTAAATGGACGACTGTTCTAAATCTCAAAAGATGTACATATGACTGAGATCTCAGGGAGTAAAACCAAACTACTGTTGGCATAAAACTACCATTAACTGACACATTGCTTTGTTGGATTGATCCATTACGAGGTATAGCTGACCCCTCCTGAACATTAATGTCTCCAGAAAAGGATCCATCAGCACAAATAACCAGCAACGGGCGACTGTCTGCAAACTTATCCTCACATTGGTTTGATGTGACAGGCTTTGGTAACAATTGCATAAATGAAACAGGGCCATCATGTCTGGAGACTATAGTACGCACATTGTCTGCTACTTCAACATCCCAGACCTGAAACCCACAACTGAACCCCAGCAAGAGAACCTGTCGTGTGATACCCCTTTCAAGTTCGAGTTTGTCAAACCCAGCCCAGGAAACCTTGATGGGGGGAGAGGGGACGAAGCATAATAGTGTTAGTTTTACCAGAAGGGTCTCAGATAAAATGAATTCAAGTATGTATATAAACTCAAAATAATGGTCGGAAAAAATAGAAAAAGGAAGCTAAAAAACTACAAAGTAACATCAGCCAAGCCAATTCAAGAGATGACAGTCATAGGCCTAAGGGATCAGACTGATAACTTCGAACCAATTCTTGTGACCTTCGTAAGCAGCCAGGTGATAAGTGATAATCCTTAAAAAGGAGTCGTAGGACCAATCACAATCACCTGATCATCCTACGTTTCACCTATCTTGACTTGAACATGCTCAAACTGAAAAATTTCATCCAGACCCCTGGAGTAAATCTTCAAGCTAGCATTTATCAGACATTTGATAAAAGAAAAATGGCAAGTTTTAATCTTACCTGTATTGACAGTTTATAACTACAATTAAAAGTTTACCCAATTTTATGATTACAGCCATGTAACAAGGATTATTAGCAGTGTTTGCAAGTGCGTGCAGGTTCCACAAACTTTGAGAACATTGCAAACTTTTAATTTCAGAGTAAAGCCTCAAGTAACTACAACAAGATAATGGGTTTTCCTGACAGGCATAGCATTTAGAATGAATCTAGATTTGGCTCAAATGTTTTAAGTTTACTAAGTTTCAATTGTTAACTAATTGATGACAGAACAATATGGTGTCTGAATATGGAAAACATGACTCACAATTCAGTCCATAGTAAATTAGTAATGTTCAGGATGTTATAAAAATATGTGCAAAAACATAAATCCCCCACACCCAAGGCAAAACACTTGCAGGTGGACGACACTGGTAGCTTCAAGAAACCAAGTGGAACTAGAATTAGGTGAAGTCATTGATGTCTCAGCGAATAATGAAAAAGTTATTTCTTATGGATTTCCGACAGCAGGTTGACTACAAATTCCATAACATTGAAGAATAACTTAATTATTTAACGCAGATGACGACAAAAATTACCCAATCATCCCAAAAAAAAATGAAGGCGTATGTTGTCAGTTAACTCAGGAGTCGGCAAGGGGATATTTTTTGAATTATTAAAATAAATGCTGTCAATTCAACCAACTGCCTAACACAAAAACAACAAATTGACTAAAAAGGAAAGTTTGTCGCATATTCTAGAACACCCTATACCTTCAAAGCACAGAAAAGGAGAACGTTATGCACTTACTGACACGACAGGAGACGACAAAGTTTTTGCCATAGGACAACGATCTGTTAGTTATCTAAAAGCACAACTATAATTAGAATAACTGACGGCAGCAGAACTCTGCAACCAAATTAAATACAAAAGGTAAGATTGTCGCAAAATGCAACACCACTGTACTACACTCTCCAAAAACCCTACACTGTCCCCATATGCCAAAGTATAGAAAATCTAACACCTGACCTACCTAAAAATGCTTCATCGCATTATGGGAAATCAGTTACATTCTCTACCAGTTTTCTGATGGAAAAACAACCTCTAGAGCAGAAGGATATCAAACATGAACATCAACATAACAAATACCAACAGCATTTCTAACTAATCCAAATGTTCTATATCACTCATGGCAATTAGATCACGCACAGAGATCAACTTTCCCCAGTATATGTCTTCTCTTTTTAGCTAATATTAGATCACACAAATGCATGCATAGAGAAACCAATAGTAACAATTGGCTCATCTGTGTTCACGAGTCACGCAAACTACTGCTATGTCATAGATTAAAGCACTTGCTACATTTGAAACCTTAATGGTTAATCATTTAAAAACAACTCCAAAGGAGTTAGAGAAACTAAGCTGATTGCAACCTACCTTGCAAAGACTCAACTTCTCCATTTTGGAGCACAACAATCTGTTAAGTATTTCAAAAGTCGTAAATCATGCATTCCGTTGAAGATACAACATTTTGGCAATCTTTACAAACTCAACCATATTAATATTAGAGGAGAAACATAAAAGGTGATCTTTACAAGTCTCACCTGATCAAGGTTGATCTCACTATCCCTCTCCACCATGGCAGAAGCTGCTGATGCAGCAGACCTCATGGTGGATGCCACAGTGGACGCACCACTGGAAACATACTTCAGGTAACCTTGGATAGCCCTAAACGAGTTCGGAATGATCCCATGATTAACTCTCCCCAGCGGAACCAGAGCTCCACCACCACCACTTTTCTGGCTATCATTCCTCATCCCCAAATGGCAGAACCAAAGCAAAGAGCCTTAGGAGCAATCGCCGGAACAACAAGCCACACACAGCTGTTCAGCCCTCTCACCGCTCTAATGAACATAACCTCCGAAAATCACACCCCTTTTTATACCGAAACAATGAATATTCCCCAGCTAAGATCAGAGGCTTTCCCTGACAGGTGTCTCCATCATTTGCTTACAACTCAAAATAGCACCAAAATCATGCAAATCGCAACAAAAAATCGGTTTCGGCTACGCTAGCAACACCGCCGTCATCTGTTTTTTTGCTCCTTCACATTAATCACACCACCAGAAAGAAACAAGTTCAAAAAAGTACCCGAAAACGGGTGCTTTGTCCACAGATTCTAATCATCTAAAATTAAATAGCAATACACAACAACAAAATCCCTCAAAAAAACTCCTTTGTTGCTTGTATTCTTCCTCTCTTTTTCAGGATGTTTTATCCGCCCCTATTTATGAACACACAGAAAAAGGCAAAAATAAAATAAAAGAATTTATACCAAGTATGAACAATTAATCATAGAAATGATATATACAAATTAAATGAAGAATTTGAAAGGGTTTTCAATCCAAATTAAATCCTTAGGGTTTCGTTGATATTGAGATTGGTTGTTCTCTAGAGAGAGAGAAACAAAAAAGAAAGAGTAAAGCTGTATGTATAACTAAAAAATGTTATAGAGTTTTAGAGAGAGAAAGAGAGCGATTGAAGGCATCGGATAATGAATAGAAGTGAAGAAATAGAAGACTCTCTGTCTTACGTCTCTCTTTCTCTCTCATAAAAACATTTTCAAATTCCCTTTTTTTATTCAAAAAAGAAGAGTTGAACAGAAGACAACTCCGCCGCACGTCTTCTCCTCTCAACCATGGTCAAAACTCTCTTTTCACCGCTGCGGGTAAAACGGTAAATTCCAGCTTCACGCGATTAGCAGCACTCGTGATCTCAAAGGGGACGCGTCGTGCCAAAGGACACGTGGCGCGGCTTTGGAGCGCGTGGGTGTCTCTCAGGGCCAGTGGCGAGTGATGATGTTGGAGGGGATCGTGATTGGGGTTAGATCAGACGGTTGCGAGTGGGGAGGAATAGGGTAAGTGAGGTGGAGCGGTGGAGTATTGGGGAGATATATATATATATATATATATTATGATGATGTCATCATCGAAGATTGATTTTCAAATTACGGCGATGGAATCCAAGGGGATGTGGTTTACTCCACACGAGAAATTGTGTGGGTAAATCAATTACCACAAAATCATACATTTAGTTGATATATTTTTTAACCACATCTACACATATAAATTTGTAAAATATGAAAATTTGAATTCATTGAATAAAGTTATACGGTTTAATGATAAATAGCATCAAATTTATTAGTGATACCATTTTTATTTTTTTTAAAGGCATTACCCATATCAATCTGATGGGTAATTAATAAAGGTAAGTATTCATAAAAAGTATCTGTTAATATTATCTTTTATATTTCTTCAAAACAAAAGTAAACGGTAATTTATTTACATGTTAAGGGTATCTTGAGCGGTGTAAAAAGAAATTATAACTGTAATATGCATTATTCTTCACAATAAGGAAAATATTTTGTACTTCTTTCAATGTGAATCTAACCGTTGAAATAATTTAGTATGAACTTTTAAACCATAATTGAAGTAAATAAATTTTAAATTTGTAAGAATTCACCCCACGACTAGAGATGTCCTAACATATTTAGATTAAAATAAAGATTTGGAAATCTTTAAATTTATAAACTTAGTCAAGTATATTAGGTTTTGTCGCTAATATAATATATGTTTTCTTTTTATTTTACCCAAGGTGGTTATATCTTAATATATCAAACGTTGAGATATAAAAATTTCATTCCTGTGAATATTGTGTTTTACAATCAATGATTATATTAGATTTGTGATACATCATTTAGACGTGCTTACAAGGAGTAGGATAATAAATCTGATTAGTATGGATAATGATAATAATGAATTTAAAGGCAATAGATATATTATCATAATTTTAATCATAATACGTGGTAATAACGTGTTTTACAATCAATGATTATATTAGATTTGTGATACATCAACTAAACGTGCTTACAAGGAGTAGGATAATAAATCTGATTAGTATGGATAATAATAATAATGAATTTAAAGGCAACAGATATATTATCATAATTTTAATCATAATAAGTGGTAATAACAACTACGTAATCAATGGTAATTTGTTATAGATGACAATCCTTATCGAATAATCCTACCCGTCGGCTAGTAATTAATGTGGTCTTTTTTAAAGTCACATGTCTTCTTAATCATTTATTACGTTTTCATTGTAATTTATCTCTATACATTAGTACCTGGTCCACTTTACCAATTAACCCTGAGTCTTATTATTGGTTAATTGTTCAATTGACAATTCAAACTGAAACTACCTATTAAAAGAAATTGTATTGTTTCGTAAAATATTTGTACGATGGATACGAAAAATATTGGATATGAAAAATAATAAATTTCATAAGGAATTTTAATTAATATATAATAAAAGTTTACAAATCAAATTAGTTTTGTGAATTCTAAATTGGATAAGGTCAAAATCGATAGGATAAGTTGATTTTCAAGAAATAATTTGTACAACATGATCTAAATTCATGCAATTGGGATTTGGATCTGTATATCGTGTCAATTTATTCCGTTGTTATGGAATATTATGAAATATTTTATCTTACTGTGAAAAATAATGCATACGGCTAAAGACCAATATTAATTTACATTATGAAAATAATGCGACAACTGTATTAGATTTTTGTGTATTAATTGAGATGTCACAATATAAACGGTCACACACCTAAAATAAAAAAAAAAAATTCAAACCTCACTGATTCAAATCTACCCACACATGACCCGAATGCACAATGCACCATATGCACATAATTCTCACTGAACTAGGGTTGACGTCGTAACTATCCAGTTGAACACATTCGGTCTAACTTAAAAAAGGCTTTTTATAATTCAAATTTTATATTTCTTTTGAAACTAAATTAAGATCGACAAATAGGTCCCATCCTCCTAGATTCAAGTCCCTTTTGTGTATATATCAAATGATTGCTTTGTATATATATTTTATGCTATTCTGTTGTAGTTCAAATTTAATAAATGTAAATTGAGAATCTTTTCACATTTCTCAATCTACACTATTTTATAGTGTGTGCACGTGCCTTGATTGTACCAATGAAAATTTCTGATATTTCCGAATTAAATGGAAGCAAATTCTGGTCTTTGTGAAGAGTTGCATAAAATGTCACAAAACGGCAGCGATCATTAGGGCCCATATATTTTACTCGCACTGTCCCACCTCTTTAGACAAAAATTATCCGACAAAATAAACGAATTCCAACCCATTTCTTTTTTCATATTTACCCTTTTTTTATATACTAGTATTACACTCGTGCGTTACACGACTTGTAATTTATATATTTTATATTAATAATAAGTTAAATATAATCTTAAATTATTTATATAGCTAAAAAATGCATATTTCAAGATTGTTAAATTATTTTGAAAGAATATATTTACAATATGAAATGAAAGATCTGTATTCAATATATGACATGGTTAGAAGTGATTAATTTAATTTTTTTATAAAATTATTACTAAATAACAACAATAGTTGAAATAATGTTTGAAATTTAATCTAGTTTGTAGATCTCTTAAAAATATTTTTTATTTTATTTGAATACTGATAATACTTTTAAGATTAGAGAATTTAGTATATATTTAAAAAAATTATAGCTTTAAAATTATTATAAGATTTTTGAAACAATTTTAGATTCTAAATTCATGTATATGTGTGTTTTCAAAATCCAAATTTTTAAATTTAATCATCATATTATTTCATTTTCAAACTATTTCAACTAATACTCTGTTATATCAACTATTAATATAGCATTTATTATTTAGTTATACTTTTCATAATTAATATATTATAGTATCATTTAATTTCTTGATTTTTAAATTTTTGGATTTATTATTGTTTACTAACGACAATATTATTTTAGATTTATTCTCTTATTATCTTAACGATTTTTATAATAGCTCTTAAATTTATAAAACATTTTTTTCATATATTTAGTCATAATTTTCATGTGTAAAATTTTCTCACATTTTCCAAAATAATTTTCAAATATATATATATATATATAGACACTCAATTTTAACTTTCCAATGTAGTTTAACAAATTTAATCATACAAATAGATAATCCTTACCAAACTTTAGGCATTTGTATGCAAATTTATGAAATATAGTGTAAATAGAATAAAAAATTTATATCCAAAAAATAAATAAAAAAAAACTTTAATAGGCTAAATGTTATTAAGGCCCATTTTAAGGGTGCCAAATCACCTGTCCAATTAGTCTGAAAACCTAGAGCAGAACTAAGGTCGTTGCCGCTCACCACCGTTCCACGGCTCCATCGTCTACATCTTCTGCTAATTTGCTAAACTGCACTGATGTTTCGTCGCCATCGCCAACCTACTTTGTCTATCTGCAGATCGATCTTCACATATGACATTTTAGGAAGATGATGAGGTCTACCTTTGAGGTAACTAATTCGTGTGTGATCCTCCACCTCAACGGTTTGCCTTTCTGCGACCTTTAATCTTCACTCGCTGATGTATGATAAAATTCGGCAAACCCAACCAAGGACACTTTATCATCTCTGTTTGTCGTCCAATTCTCATTCCCCCCCCCCCCCCCCCCCATCTCACGGCCCTTTTTCCCCAATCTTACTATGTGAAACTGAGAAGTCAATCCTCTCTCTTTCATCTCCTTCACAGCACACCACCTCATAGGATTTTACTCCAATCTTCTTTAAGTTTTTTTTGTAGATATGGAGAATTTATAATAGAATGTAATAATTTGAAGAGTTGTGTATAATGATGATAATGTCAGAATGTTTTAATTTTTGGTTAGAAAATGGAAAGACGCTGCACTGTCATTCAGGCGTGATTTCCTTTTGAAGTTTTTTCAAATTCCCTTCTTCAAAAGGCTTATAAATATAATAAAAAGTTCATGTAATTTCCCATTATATCAATTATGAAAATCAAAATACATAGAAAATAATTAAATGAACCTTCCAAAAATAGCAAGTGCATTTAGGCGGGAAAAATCAAACTTATCATTCTTATAGAAGGTCCTCTCTTTATATATATATATATATATATATATAGATATAGATATATATTTATTACATTAGAGTTTCATTTGTTGTGACATTAAAATTCTATATTATGTGAATTTTGTAATGAATTTTAAAAGACTTAATTGATAGTGTGTGAATACGAAAAAAGTCTAATAATTTAGGTTTATTTTACTAATTTAAGGGGCAAAAGTTGATTTTTTACGCAAGTCTTTGATAGATGGGCAAGACTTTGATAATCAAGTGACAATATGATAAATATATTGTTCTTTAAGTCTTTAAATTATTGAGAAAAAGTTGGAAGTTGGAGAGATTTTGTGCGCCAATTTATTGTAAATTACATTTTTTTTATTAGATTTACGTTTTTCTATCAATCAATCATCATAACTATTTGATTTAAAATATCAATCTCATCATATTATCAGATCTTGTATTAAATCACAACAGTCGATTATTCATTCTTTATAAAAGGGTTATTTCAGTAAATACTCTAATATAATTTTTGCACCAAGGGAAAGAGTTTCAAAATTTTCTTGCATCTCCTCCTTTAGGTGTCAAGTGGATTGCATAAAGTCAAAAAAGAGAAATGAAAGAATGGATTATCACAAATCTACTAATTTATGTTGCCTTTATTGATGAATATTATGTTTTGATTCTTTCATGCATTCCACTTAAGTAGTTGCAGATTTTGAAGTGTATCTTTACTATAATTTTCTTCATTCACATTTTACTATTTTTAGTATCCTTTTGAAATATTTAATCGGAAATGATAGAAGAAAAAAGCTATTTAATTCATAAAATGATTAGAAACAATACAAATTAAATTAAAAAATCAATAATTACAATGACAAAAAAACTACTTTCCACTTTGATAGAAACTCCTATAATAGGAGCCAAATTCAAATATTTAATAAAGATAAAAACAATCAAGCCAGTCACGTCAATTTTTATTTTTATTTTAAATTTTAGCTTATTACTTCACATTTGCGAATATTCCATGAACAATAATATATGCAGGAATTCAATCTTCCAAATTGATTTTCATTATAAATTATAAAGTATTGATACCAAATACCAATATCATTTTAAATATTTTTTAACAGGTTGGGTTTTGTTTAATTAAAAAAAAAAAAAGTTTGGGCTTAGTATCGTAGGAGTCTGTAATCGAGTCAAATGTTAAGTTACACATGAGTTGCAAAATAGTCCTTGATAAATTGGTAAATTCTCAAGAAAAATAGTGTACATTTTCAATTATTAAGAAGTTGAGATATTTTAAATTCAATTAGAGTATCAACTAACATGCAATGCGGATTTAAAGAATATGCCTAGAATATTGCCACACTTGGTACTCATTATGTTAAAACATCAAATATATTTCCTTTTTTCTTTTTTTCTTCATATGGTGCTTCAATTTTAGGCAACAATTTCTCAGCGGTTCGTACCATTTTACGACAAGTGGTTCGAGTCTGACTCGGGTTATCAAATTTATGGTGTAAACGGGATTAATAAAAAATGTAAATAATAATTTAATTTTCTATTACAATATGAATTATTCAATATTTAATGATGAAGTTTTTTGTTTTTCTATTTCCAATTAGGACATTTAGATGTAGTAGTTGATGGATGAGAAAGATAGAGAATTTGAGGAAAAATTGTTGAGTAGACATGAAATTGCGCATCTATTAGGGCCCAAAACCTGTGAGTCTGTGACCACCAATCATATGAGTTCGGCCCATCCTCTAATTACTTCGACTCAAATACCTAATTTTGCACACAAATCATTATTTGTTTCCTCTATATATATATATATATATATATCATCACTGAAAACGATTTTAACATTCACAATAACTTATACACCAAAACTTTTGTACACTTTCTGGATCCACAATCCATGCATTCGGGTTAATCCAACCCACGTGTTCAGAAACGCGTGTGACTCGACCCACGCACTAACGCACTCTCACGGGTCTACTGGTGCGCTCAAACCCAACGCACTCTCACGGGTCTAGTGGTGTGCTCAAACCCACCAAAATTCGCTTTACTTGTTCTATCTTCATATTATGTTAGTCATATATGTCTTCATGTTATGTTAGTTATATAAGATATGATTAATATAGCATAAAGGTCAGTGACTAATAGTATGAAATTTGGAAATGAATGTATGATCAATATACATTGACCATAATAATGTAGAGGTATAACTAACACAATATAAACTTACAAAGGTCACGACCAAAACAACAAATTTCATGAGCCAAGAGAAAAGGATTATGGGCATGAGTGAAAAAAAAAAGGCCAAACCCGACCTGAATGCCTGGATTTCAGGTGCATATGAGACCTTCTCTAACTTATATAGTACCTCATTCTCCTAAGTCAAATCTGTTTCATGAATTATAGGGTTTAAAATATTCTTCAACTCAAAAAAAAAAAACATGACTTTTTGTTTCTTTTATAAAATTTAAAATTCTACACTATGTCGTATTAACTTTAAATTTAATACTTTCTATCATATGAGACAAATCCCAAACGTACACGTCTTCAAAATCGGTGATCGACGATTGAGATTTGTCTGATAACATAAAATGGACACAGATGGAAAAATATTTTTTACCCTAAAAAATATGGGGTTTTTTTCTAATCACAATACATATACATCATTTGGTGTAATGAGAAAGGAAATCTAATTTGTAAATTGACAATCAATTATAACTTTTAATCTAACACATACCTAATCATTTATTGTCGATATCGTGGATGATTTAGTTAACTCTGAAGTAAAAATATTATTGAATTTAGAACCAATCAAAAAAGTGAAATTATTTGAATAAATAAAGAAAGTCGAAGAAATTGCGTACTATATCAATCTGTCTAGATTCGTTTGTGTTGCCTAATTAATCTTTATCTTTATATATATAAAAACACAAACATTGTTAAAAATAGAAATGCAATATTTTCCCGCCAAAAACTATATCCTATATATAGAAATAAATAAAATTACATTATATATTTATTAATTATTTAAAATATTTAATTATATATATACACATATGTAATACGCCCATATATAAGTCAAATATTAACCTTAAATAGGATTAACAAATTATATTATATTAGGAAATATATTACTCATTATATATGTATAAATCAAATTTGAAATTTATGGTATGTTCATAATGGAATTAATTAGATGGCACAATCAATTCAAGAAATTACAAAAATTTGACTTCAAATATCATTACCTTCCTTTATAACTGTGAGTTAAGTTTTAAGGGACTTTAATTCTGTTAAAATTAAAATTACATAAAATTTATGCTATAGATATGAGTTATGGTCTCATGGATCTTTATTAATTCTATTAGAATTAAATGTAATAGATCAAAGGTGATGAAATTTTAACCGAAGATTATTTGTGGTCCTATGGAATCATTAACTGACTTTCATATATTAAATTTCAATTTGTAATCAAATCACATTAAAAGGTAAGATAACAATATGATATTGTTATATTATATAGTTATTTAAGTAGAAATGCATTTGGATGTGATTTATAAAACCATTATTAATATTAATTAATGTGATTTTAATATTGATAAGCATTTATCTTTATTAAATAGTGCATCATCCATAATCACATTAGTTTTATTGGTAAACATGTCAAGTTAAAATAAAAAAAGTATAATTACATATACATTTCAATTATAATTATCTTTATTACATGTCAAGTATAATTATAAATACATTTATGATTATAAAGAAAATAACATTTTTTTTGTTTATTTTCTTTATTTGATATATATATATATATATTCTTTTTTGAAGGTTTAAATATTCATAAAAGATGAAATGATTATTTTCAATGTATTATACATATTATCAGAAATATATATTACTCATATATATTTTTGATATATATTATCATTACATCTTTTAAAAAAATTTAATTCCGTGCATCGCACGGGTGAAAATCTAGTATATATAAAAATACAAACATTACTAAAAAAAACAATGTGCATATTTTCCCGCCAAAAATATATTGTCAAAACTAGAAATGTTTTTTTTATTTAATAAATATATAAATCATATTTGATATTTACATATAAATGTATATTTAAGGAAAATTATATGATAAAATTCAATACATATACTTATTATAAAATGAAATTCCACTATATACTAATTATAGATTACGCACTAATCAATCAATCTTTGATTAATTGGTATTTTGATATCCATTGATTATTTGATTGATCTTTGATTAATTAGTTATCTTTGATTTTTTAAATCATATTTCAGAGATATATATATCTAAGGAAAACATTTATGATATGTATATGATAAAATAAATCTTTTAACATATTTGTCAATTTGTTAATTCGAAAAGCCAACTTTTAATTATTAATTTCAATTAACCATATCATAAATAATATATATATATATATGTATTATTACTGTATATATATATGTTTGATCTGCATATGACCATAAGAAAACAAATATATATATATATATATATGTTTTTCTAATATGTGTATTTATTCATGGTTTACTGTATAAAAATTAGTGTTTAATAAATAATTATTCAATGTGTATATATATGTATTTCCATATGCAGAAATTCAACTTTAATTATCCACTAAATTTCTCTTCATATTTTCAGTTTTAATTACCCACTAGATTCTAATCAATTAGTCAATTAATTAAATATATATCAATCACTTTACTGATTGAATTTTACTAATTGTGAAATTATTTTAGCAAAATATCAATATTATATTATGATAAATTTAGAAATTTGAAACTATTTCTATAAATAATAATATTCATTATTAATCAACATAATACCATATATATATATATATATATATATATTCGATTTTCTTAAATTGAATAAAATCTCATCATTCAATAAATCAAGGTAAATATTAAAAAACCTAATTATACTGTAGAAACTTACTTTATTTAAACACCTTTTACCTTATTGAATCTTGCGAATTGAGTTCTATAAATTGTATCCAATGTCTCAATTCAATGCAGAAGTTTCATTTAATCTTCTATTTTCTCTGAAGAACCATTGTTTGTTGTACTGATCAAGAACTTTTTGGATTCAATGGCTCATCAAGGTATTGTTTCTTTTATTTGATAACCACTTAAGTTTGTTTATATATAATATATATAATTTGATGGAATGTTCTATTGACATAAATATTACAATCTCACTTTTGGTTCATTTATAACTTTTAGAAACTTCAACAATAATACTCTATATGTTAGAGTTTTTAAGAGAAATGGATACCTATATGATGTTGGAAATCCGTTATTGAAGGATGGTTCCTTGTATTTGATGGTATGTATTCGATTGTCTCAATCTTTTATTTTATTATATTTTATTAAATACATTAATTCTGAATATATAAACTAATGTATTTGCATATATATTTAATACTAATTAATATTTGATACTGTAGCAATTTATTTTCTATAAATTCTATAAGGCACACTACTTTTATCCCTAATTTCGTTCACAAATGTGTTGATGATATGGTTAGTAAAATTATTAGCATGTTCTCTATATGTTCTATTAATTGACTATTATTTACTGTCTTATTGATTTTTCTCATATTTTTCTTTTATTTTAGTATCTTCCTCCACATATTCCAAAATTATATGACAATATTATGCCACATAACATCACTCTGAAGATTACCAATTGGAAGACATTTGATATTTGAAACTTCAAAGAGGTGGTCTGAAGATTAAACACTAGCGATTCACTTGTGGATTGAGAAAGTTTTACTGGGATAACAACCTTGATTTGAATTGTTATTTAACAATATTGTGTGATATTTGTGATGGTATATTTTGGACAAGACTTTACGGTCAAACTGGTTGTTTGATTACAACGGAACAACCAGTTGGAAATGGTGAGCAAATAATATCAATTTGTACGAGTATATTTTATATTTTACATTTTATATCTATCAAAATATTTATATGCATTATATTAATCCAAGTTGTGTTGTTTTGAAAACAGAAACTTCCGAAGATAATAAGTCACGGATTATTCGTCAAAGGATGACAATAAATCTAAATGAAGCTAAATTACCAAGTTGTTTTCCCAAAAAAAACCTTTTTAGGTTATTTGACAGATCCGATTTCAAGAATCACCATTTGGTATTATAATTTTCAGTTCTATTAAACATATGTAATTCTATTAGTTAGTATGTATAGATAATATATTTGTATATCTTATACAGACTATCCCAGCTGAATTTTGGAATAAGCACTTGAAGTTTGGGTCTCAAACATGCGTTTTAGTTAAATTACAATTGTCGTAACAAAAGTTTGGTCTGTTGGACTAGAGATTGAAGGAAGATTAATGGTGTTGCTGCAAGGTGGATTCAAAAATTTTGTTCTAGATTACTCACTAAATAGTGTAATTACTACTACTATTATTAATCTATTGTTTAAGATTTTAATTTTTTCCATTCTATTTTGATTTTGATTTCGATATAGATATTGATTTATGTATTATAAATAATGGTTAGAACAACCACAATGAGTCTTTCTAATCTCTTTATTGTTATAGAGTCGTCTATTACATCAAATTTTCATTTATGTTTAAAGTATCATTCTTACATATCATTTAAAAATAAAAAACTAAATATAGTCATTATCTAATAATATATTATATAATAACGCAACAACCTACAAAATTAACTTAAATTAATTTCGTTATATAAAAGTGGACATAGTATGAGAATTAATTAAAATTTATTTATATCGAACCAACATGAAAAAACATTAAGAAAAAAGTTGTGTAATTAATAATAAAATATGTTAATATTAATAGAAAAATCAGAATTTATAAATAAACAACTTTTGAGTTGAAGGCCAGATGTAGGTATATGTTTGATTATTTAAATAACAGTCAATTTTGTGAGAAAATAATTATGATTGTTTAATTAATAATAATAATTTTCATGCTTATACATGACTAAAGATAAATTACATGAAATTTTAGATATTGTTCCTCCTGAATAAAAGTTTGAATGAAAGTGAGGTTTTGTTTAAAGCAATTTCCAAAGAAATGAGATTAATATTGTGAATTAAACATTTATTAAGTTAATAGTTGATCAAAATATTATTGTCCATTACTATTCACTGTATTAGTGTTTTGGATAGTCAAGACTCTATTGTCAAAATTCAAACGAGCTGAATATGAAAATGATGAAAAGTTTAATTTTGTTCTTTTATAAATTACTTTGTTTTGTAAATAATCATGAATAATTTTCCTAATATTAATAAATAAATTTAAATGGTTTTTAAAGTTTTTTTTTTTTGACAATTTAGTGTCTACCCTCATAAGTTATCTAATAAAGGTGATGACATTGTGGAAGTGTTGAGAAAAAAAATTAAGTAAACATGAGATTGAACAACGACTTTTTCGACTTCTATCAATGAGAAGAAACTGAAAAATGTTGTTAAGAAATATAACAATTGAGACTCCTATAAAATTGTCTTTATGTATATAGGCTTGGCCCCACCTTTTTTTTCTTTTCGGCTCCATGTATATTTAATGGGTTTTTCTTCAATTGATTTTCTGTTCGTTTTTTTTTTCTTCAAGATCTTAATATGTTGTAAAAAATGAACATCATGATAATGTTGTATAAAAAGAAGTGTATAATTTTTTTCATATTATAAGTGTAATTATTTTTACAATCATCGTTACTTTTAATTATATATCATTTGGTTTACAAACTTATAAATTAAGTTTAAAATTAGAATAATTTATTTTATTCACGGTGATTTAAAGTTAATCTTCATTAATTAAATATTTAATTTTATTCTATTACATTTATCCTTTGTTTCAAATTTCAAATATAAAAAATTATAATTATATTTTAAAAAGTTTAATTTGATGCACGGTACAAAACTAGTTAATTATAGAAATCAAATCATGTTCGCAGTTTACAATTGACCAATACTCCTCATCACCATCTTCATTATAGAGCAATTAATTATTTTGAAAGAAAATGAATATAGTCCATGATATTTAATTATTTATGGTGGGTATTGCATGAAATCATGTTTTGAGCAACTAAATAGAGCAATTAATTATTTTGAAAGAAAATGAATATAGTCCATGATATTTAATTATTTATGGTGGGTATTGCATGAAATCATGTTTTGATTGGACTTTAAGAAGCCCTTGACTTTTAGACTAAGTTGTTTGTTTCCAGTTGATGGGGTTGGATTAACAAAATTCCTATTTTGGATTCTGAGTTATGTACTAAATCGGTAAAAAATGTACATTTGTTTTTGGATAATATATGTGATGGGATGATACTATACATGTCAATTAATGTTTGAAAAATGTTGATACTATTTATATTTTAATGAAAATGTGTTGTTAGTTGTATTGATTGATTTATGTAATTTGTTTGTAAGAATGTGTTGTTGGCAATATGATGTATTTATAATTAATTTACATGTACTATTTTTGTACCCGTGCGATGCACGAGATTAAATTTTTAAAGAAATATAGTTTTATGTTTTCTATATTTAAAATATTTGAAATTGAAAAATTGTGTCTATTAAATTTAATAGTTATGTGATTTATACATTTAAAATATTTAATTAGTAAAGATTAACTTTAGTTATTGTGAATAAAATTGAATATTATATAAAATTCAAATTTATTTTATAAGCTTGAGAACAAAATCATATACAATTAAAAGTACAATTTTCGCAGATCAAGTATATTGTTCTCATTTCTTGATTTCGTCAAACTTGATTTCTGAAAAACAACCATTATACAATTAGTAAAACAACAATGAAATCACAAAAAAAATGCAACATAATACGGTCTTTATTACCACATTCCAAACTCATTTTTAATAAATGTAAATGTGAATGGTGAAATAAGAGTCATAACAAATGAAATTTGTATATACTAATTAATTACAAATTCATTTATGAATAATTAAATCAAACAATTTTTTGGAAATCAAATATAAATTTATTCCATTACAGAAATATTTTACATATTTCCTTACATTTTTTGTTGTAATGTTTCTATATATCTATAATGCATAGAGGCTGATTTTAGTTAAGGAGTCAAAGTCTATTTTATATTATCTAATTAAAATATAAAATTTATTATTTTTTGATGGAAGAAATAATCTCTATTTGTAAAAAAAAAAAAATGTTATTAAGAGAACATCTCAAACTTTTTCATTTTGCTAGTTTTATATTGTTTTGCATAACTAATGATATATGTGTGTTTTAAAATGAATATTAGAACACTATAATTGATAACATGATATTCATGATAATACATTCATGGTGATATATACTAATCTACAAACTAAATTAATTCAAGAATCAAAGATAAACAAAAAAGCACAGCAAAAAATATAAATTTACAATTCAGAAGTTTTACCCACAACATCATTAGTCATGGTAAGACACTTTAGAAATGTAGACACAAAATATCTCAAAATCAATATTATCATAGCCCCATACATAATCAACGCATATGAATTGAGCATTGTTATATTGTGGCAATCAAACATAATAATTGAGTATAGTTGAACAAAACAAAATGCATTGCCGGATACAAAATTAATCATTTGCAAAATACTTTATATTTGTACTATTTTTTTATGTTTGCATGACTTGTAAATAAAAGGTTTTTAATTTTAACTTGATAATGAAATTTTACATGATCAAAAAACACATAATTAATGAAAAAATAATCATTGGAAACAACTCTGTAGTCAATGATGTTAATTCATTGTAGGTTTATATTAAAATATACTAAAATTTAGAATTGCATTCAATAGTTTTACACCGGTAGAAAGTTCGAAATAAGGTTGATTATTATTATAGTATGAATTTGAGATGACCCAACAACTATATAATCTCATAAATGATCAATTTCTGAATATATTAATGAAAAAACAAAAGAAAGTTTTGTCAATTGATCAATATCTTCACAGAGCAACAAATTAATAGAAACATATGATTTGAAAATTTTGTCCAAGTACTTGATTAATAATGTATCAATAATGTCCCTACATAAAATATATATCTTAAAATCCAAAAATGTTATCATGGAAATTACAAACACTTATAAACCCAAAATTAAAAATTATTATAATGATCAAGAAGTATGGCCATACGAAGAGAAAAAAAAGAAAAAAAAGGAAAGAACATTATTCAGAAGAAATAAAAACTAAACTTCCTTTCAAATTACAACCTTTATCTTCTTCTCTTTAGTAGGAATAGAAAATTCATCAATCAACCATCTCTTCAATTGTTCTTATTCTTCAGACATTTCATCAATATCAAGAATTTTATTATAAATCCCCTCAAGGCTTGACACTTTATATTCGAAAGAGCAATCATGAAAAACGTAAAATATAATTATCCTTTGAAATAATAAAAATAATGATAATAATATCAAATAAAAAAAACAAACTAATTAATCATACGTTTTCTACGCCAAATTTATGTTTATTTGGAGAAAAAATTTCACATTTGCAACATCAAATTCACCTTATTTCAATTTCTGTTTTTTATCATTAAAAACATTAATTAATATTGAATTTCTGATAATTCATAATTAATCTTTATTTTAATCAAAACAAAGATTCCACAAAGTTAATTAATAGAGAAAACAATCAAAACATAACATTAAGTGAGAAATTGAGAAGACAATTGCGAGTAGAGTCATTAAATCCCATAAAATAAGAGGCACGTGGAAGAGAGTAATCTTCCTTTAGTGAGAATATAACATGTTTCTCACTATGTCCTTTTATGTTAAAAATAAATATTTTAGAATAATAATATTTAGTTTTATTTAGAATATACAAAAATATAATACGTTTAGATTTATTTCAATATACTCTCTACATCGACATGCTTTCAAACTATGAAAAGATCATTGGAATTAAAAAAGAACCTTAGAAATGAGTATGACTTTCAATAATATAATTCTAAAAAAGTAAAAACAAATATAAATCTAGCTATAAATATCATCACCTCAAATATATTAAAATAAAGAAGATGAAGAAGTAGCAGTTTAATGTTCTCTTAGTGCTTGTCCTCATCAAAAACTTGTAGAAGGGTGAATACTAAATAGGAGCTTCAAACCAAAACATCATGAGAAAAATGTTTCTAAAATATATGATATGACCTGTTCTCATATATCCAATATGTGAAATTATAATTTTGAAATGATCACACAAATTTTTTGAAGTAAAGGTAGTATTTAAAGGTGAAACATTGCAATGTATAAAATAGTTTCAGATTTTGAATTCAGATTCTATTAATGATCAAATTTATTACATATCTAAATATTTGATATGGATAATTGATTAATGAATATCAATCAATATCGTGAGTTGTGGCTTAAATCATGTTCACTCAATTCTTAAATTATAATAGATTTTGATTTTTCTTTTACAATAAATATTATATATATAAATATTGTGTGCATGCAAAATATTTATGGTTGAATATAAATGAATCACAATTAATTATTGGTACGATGCAAATGGAAAGTCAACATTTATAAAGATCCACATTATTTTCAATTTCAACACATATATATTCTTGAATTCGAAAATATATCTATGAGTAGAACTTGGGTGCCCCCGGGGTACGGATCCTGATCCGTACCCCCAACCCAACCCGAATTATATATATATATATTTTTTTTTCTTTTTTTTTTCTCTATTTTTTCCATCATCATCATCATCATCATCTTCTTCTTCTTCTTCTCTGATCCTCTTCTTCTTCTTATTCTTCTTCTCTTCGATCCTCTTCTTCTTCTTCTTCGATCCTCTTCCTCTTCTTCTTCTTCTTCTTCTTCTTCTTCCTCCTCCTCCTCTTCTTCCTCTCTTCCTCCTCCTCCTCCTCCTCTGATTTTACAGAGGATAATTGTATGGGTTTGCTCTAGGGTTTCTTTGCACAATGTTTATGTGATAATAATTCATATGAATTCTGCAATTTGCAGAAAAAAAAAGAGGAAAAATATGATATAAATCGCTGTTTTATTGTTTAGAAATATTTAACTCACCATACAGTAATGTAATACCTATAGAGTAAATATATAATACCTATAGAGTACACATGTGATACCTATAGAACAAAAATTCGAACAAATAATTCATACCTTAATTGAGTTAGTTTGTCATACCTAAGAGTATATATGTGATACCTATAGAGTAAACATATGATATCTACACAAAAGTAAAAACAAATAATTCATACCTTTATTGAATGAACACATGATACCTTAAGAGTATACATGTAATACCTTAAGAGTATACATGTAATATCTATAGAACAAAAAATAGAACAAAAAATCAATACCTTAATTGAGTAAGTTTGTAATACCTATAGAGTATACATGTAATATCTATAGAGTAAACACATAATACCTATCATTAAATTTCAAGAAATATAAGTGTAATACCTATAGGGTATATGCGTAATACCTATAGGGTATACATGTAATACCCATCACTGAATCATCAACTAGGTAATTAGGTGTGTGTGGACGCACACCAGCTTAATTAGGGGCGCGCGTGGAGGCGGCCCACGCGCCGGGTCGGGTCGCGGTGCACACAAGTTTTTGCCTATATCTATATATCAATAATTTTAATGTAGATAGATTATAAAACTTTTAATATTGGAAATTTTAAAGTTGTTTCTTTATTTGATATAAATTTTAATTGGATATATTATTGGAAAATCTCCATAGGTAGTTGACTTCCCTATTTAATTTTCTTAAATATTTTGAGATGAATAAAATATATATATCTATATATATATATATAAAAGAATCCAATAAACTATACACTATTTTTTTCCAAATCGTATAAGTCTACTTCTTCTTAATATAAGTAAAAGATATTTAAAGGTAATATTTGACTTAGCTTATATATATATGTAGATTGATTGTATATATGTATTTATATGTGTATCTAAATATATATAAATATTTTAAGGAATAATTAAACATAAATAATGCAATTTATTTCCAATTATAGTATGAGACTTTTAGGCGGGAAAATCATTGACATACTATATGAGGAAATATTTGTATTTTTATATATATAAAGATAAAGATAAAGATAAAGATAAAGATATATATAAAGATAAAGATGTGCGTGTGATAATATCTTAATTGATGAAAACTATGAATTTGAGTCTTAAAACAAAGGAAATTTTCAAAATTTGATATTCGAATTCCGAAACATAAAAATAATAACGGTTAATTATAAATAATTATATAAATTGTAGTTTTTTGCACTTAACTATTCAAACTTTTTTTTTTTTTTGCAATTAGCCATATAACTTTTGTATGAGTTACAAATGATCATCCAAGATCATCGAAAAATCATTTTTCCAGCCAAATCAAATCATGTGCGAGGCACAACCTCTATTTATGAGTGTATTCTGTCATTTTACATTTTACTTAAAAAATAAATTAGATTAATTCTTGAAACAAAAATTAAATTTTATTTGGATACAAACTCAAAGGAGGAGGCTTCAGAGCCCAAATTTGACAGTAAATAAAAGGTGTTCATTAAAAAATCGTAGCATGAGTAGCAATAATTTTTTGTGACGACATAGATGAAATTTTTAATAGGTTTTTCAAGTTAGACATTTATCTTTTATGATGCTCTTTTGTGACAACTCTGTCATCTCATTTTATGGTTATAAATTAGACTACGATTTTCAGAATTATAATATATTCATTTGTCAATATTTGCAAGCTTGATAATATATCAATATAGTCATGTGAAATAGCATGTAATCATCTTGCTTTGATTGAGTGCAAGAATGATTGCTAATTTTAAAAAAAAAATATTGATGCCGATGCTACAATTTTTGAATGAACTAATTTAATTTGGGCTCTGGAGCCTCCTTTTAGTTTGCATCTAAATAAATGTTATTTTTTGTTTTAAAAATTATTCTAATTTATTTTTCTAATTAAAATATAAAATGATAAAAATACCCTCATAAATAGAGGGTGTGTCTCGCACATGAATTGATTTTGCCCGGGGAATGATTTTCCGATGATCTTGGATGATCATTTGCAACTCATACAAATGTCTCTAAGCTAATTGTAACAAAAAAAATTAGATAATTAAATGTAAAATAGAGATATAGTTTAGATGGTTATTTGTAATTAACCCAAAAATAAAAACAATCAAGCACACCCTTAATGAAGTAGGATTATCCCATAATACAAAAGGTAAAACTAAACTACATATAGGTAGGTTGGAAAATAAATAATGCCAATTAATTATAGTTTAAACTATAATACTTCATGCTATCTGATCTCACATATATCATTCAAAATAAAAAAATAAATAATAAATGAAACACTGTGTAGATAATTAAAAATTAAATGAATACTACTAAGCCCCAACACGAGGGTGTGCAAAGAGTCTCCAATTTTAAGTAGACTAATTATATTATATTATATATTAATATTAGTGGATCCATTCTGGCATTCTTTGCAAAATAATCAATTCCCTGACTATTATAAAAAAAAAAACTTGACAGTGGAATGTCGGTTGATATATATGATATGATATGATATTAGGCTGCTTCTGTAATTCAATTTTTTTTTTTTGTTTTTTTTTTGTTTTAGGCATAAATTTGGATCACACTTTCTCACAAATCCAATCCATTTATTCAATCATAACATTAATTCAAGTTATCCCATCATATTATTAACTTACGTTAAACAATCTACGTTCAAACCTAATTTCGAAACTTAATTTGTTCATATTTTGGCCGAATCTATCCTCATTTAATTATATAGAATAAATGAGATACAAAATAATTATTGACAATTTATCTATGACAGTGTTCCTTAAATAAGGGTAGACTAGACTTTTACAAAATTTTATGAAGAGTGACACTCGTGTGCCCTAGGATCATGGTGTCCCCAAATTAATTATAATATAGTGTTAAATATATACTCTACATGTATCATGTATATATTCTTCAGGTATCACATGTATACTCTTATATACATATGATACTTGTAGAGTATATTTATAACACCAAAAAACATAACACCTATGTAGTGTATATATATATATACATAACACCTGAAGAGTATGTATATAACACCTAAATTTGTGCCCCTATGTGTCCAGGTGTATATAAGTTTTTGCCTTAATGAATTCTTAATGCAGTATACTAAATTGATATTTATTTTGGATGAATCAATTATATTTAGTGTGATGTAGAATTAATAAAGTAAAGGTTTAAAAACGATTAAATCGATAATGGACAGAATGATACATAGACGTGTAATATGATTTCTTTATGCCACATATTTAACTGTACTTTGGGCCCTCAATTGCTTGATATATATGTTTATAATATTGGAAATTAAAGCCCACCACCTTTTTAATTTTCTGCTTCAAAATTAAGTTTGGTAGATGTGAAGCCCAGTCTCACTCAATGACGCGCTTTATTATTCTCTTCCACAATTAACTATGGACTCATTTCTTTTTCAACCAATTATTTTGGGAAACAATTTCATCACTTTAATTATGTCTCTCACAACTTCAAAACATTTACTACTACTAAATTATCATAAAAACTCATCTGAGACGGTCTTATGGATAGTTTCCGTGAGATTGATCTTTATTACCCATGATTTGGACCCACATTCACAAAATGTCATATGAATTGTTAAGCGTGAATTATGAGTTGACCCGTCTCACTAAAAATTACTCCTAAATTATTTCTTAAATATAATTAGATAAAAGTATATTCAATTAACTTCAAATTTAAACAATCATACATATACATAAGCCTGTCATTTGAGCACTAGATCTATCTTTTATAAGAAATAATTAAAATAAAAAAATCAAAATGCGAATTAATATAAGTTTTTAATCTTACTAAGGTAAATCGAATAATTTCACCTACTGACATTTTCAATCCAACCAGCCGAAATAGTAGTCGATAATTTTCTTCTTTATTATTTGTTAAAATAATGATAAGATTTAGTGTATAAAAACAATGATGGTAAATATACATACTACCATTTATTTATATTATGTTTTTTACAACATATAAAATATAAATTACACATTCTTAAAAATTCTTAAATATATTTTTTTTAATCCTACCAAGATCTATTTTAGATTATATAATGATATGCTAATAATGATCACACTTGAATATCAATCAACACACTTTAAAACAAAGAAAAATGAATTATTATAAATTAATGAAGAAGTAAACCGGCAAAAAGACACTTCTCCCGCCAACTATGCCTGTTACTGACAGCAACAAGATTTTCAAGATCCAATGCCGGGGTATAATCCTCTGCACCCTCACCCTTTGAGCTTCTCTGCGCCGATCCAATCAATCATCCTCAAACCACTGATTTTCTAATCAAAAACCATCGAAGTAAAAATGATTGCACGCCACGCCGAAAGCCTTATACACCGGTCCCGCAGAATCTTCTGCACGTGCCAATTACATTATAAACCCTTCTCGCACGTGCCGGCCTCTATTCTCTCTCCTCCGGATGTTTATCACCTGACTCCTTCTCCAGTGGGATTCCTCCCTCCGATCTGGTGATCTCTTGCTTCTCCGGCCACACCGCCACCACAATCACCTGCAGGACTTCAAATCTCGGCCGAGGCGCTGAGATTTTGGAACAGAGATGGAATCTATCTTGGCCAGAGCTTTGGAGTATACGCTTAAGTATTGGTTGAAATCATTCACCAGAGATCAATTCAAATTGCAGGGACGCACCGTGCAGCTTTCTAATTTAGGTATGTTTCTCCTTCCAATTTCGTTTGAGATGCATTTTGTGTGCGAGTGTGGAGCTGAATTCAGAAATTTTGGCTTTCCTTGTTGTAATTGGGACCTTTTTCTCTGGTAGATATAAATGGCGACGCGTTGCATGCAAGTTTAGGATTACCTCCGGCGCTGAATGTCACCACCGCCAAAGTGGGCAAATTGGAGATTATTGTCAGTAACTTAACCGCTCATTTGATTCGCTAACTAAAATTCGGGATTGTTGTCAAATTCAGAATTGATATCTATGATTCTGGATTTGCAAAGTCGAGCATTTATAACAGAATTGAGGGTTTTTGTTATGTTCCACTGCTGCTGCTTAAATTTTTGTTTTCCCTGCCTGTGTCTTTTGATTTTGAAGCTTCCTTCTGTGAGCTATGTGCAAGTAGAACCAATTGTGGTGCAAATTGATAAGCTCGACTTAGTCTTGGAGGAAAATGACGATGTGGTTGTATCTAGTAATTCAAGCAGGTACATTGGCAGTTTGTTCTTGGTGGATATGAAAGCTTGAATTTTCATTTAATATTATCATTCTGCAGTGCTTCATCATCCGTAGGTGCCGGAAAGGGCAGCGGGTATGGATTTGCTGACAAGGTTAATCTCCTATTATATGATTGCATATTTTTGCACTACCATATTGAGTAAATTTGTTGTTATTGTTGTTGTTGTTTCTTTATAAAAATGATGTTTAGAACTTTTAAAAAATAAGGTCCTGCATATTAGTTTGATAGCCATATGCTTAGTCTGTATCTATCAGATTGCAGATGGAATGACCGTACAAGTTCGGACTGTAAATCTCTTACTCGAAACTCATGGTGGGGCTCGACGCAGAGGAGGAGCAACCTGGTAACTTTTTTTTTTATCTTCCTAATTTGTAACCTTTTGTTTCGACAGTTGGCAAAAGATCCATTGGCATTATGTTCAAATGCTAAAACCAAATCATAAAGTAACCTGCCTTACTAATTTAAAAAAGAAAAACCAGCTTCTATCACATGGTACAGGCTTGTAAGAATTGGTTCATAATGCACTGAACAGGTGATCCTTTTCATTCATGTCATCTTATTTGTTTATTTATCTGTAACATGACTCATGTACCACCATTTAGGATATTTGATGGAAACAACAATTCTTTTTGTATTTCTGTACCCATCATGTTTGAACATGTGAATATTTTTAAAAAGCAGCCTGTGTCTGTTTGAAAAGAGCCATCGTGTACATTTTAGTGTCATTTGCTCATGCAATTTTCATTCACTAAATCAAGGCACAAAATTCTGTAACTGCTAATAAGTATTGTACCATTATACATATATAGCAATTATCACCTACAAATGTCATTGTATAAGCTGGAAAGACACATCAATTACAGGTTTTTGTTACTGTAGATATATTTGAGGTCATATCATCTTGGATTGCTGGATGTGATCATCATGCTTAAAGGGAGCTAGATATGAATAACCTTATATCCAAGTTTGCCTTTTTTATCCTGTAATGTAATTACAAAGAACATGAGTCTTTGTTTAGTCTTATTGACTGTTCTTATATAATAAGTGTCAAAATTGTTTAACTGTTAGATTTTGAGATTTAAAGAGAAAGGTGATCCATAAGTATCTAGAGTCCAACACCATAATCACTCTATCAAGGGGGTCCAGTTATAAAACATTGATACTGTTATTGTAAAACCCTGAGACAGTTGTAAAGATGGAGGACAACATACCCTTTTTCTTGTAATTATTATTTTTGTGTCCTTGAGCTTTCTGTTAACCTCTTCCAATCCAACAGGGCATCACCAATGGCTTCCATCACTATCCGCAACCTTCTACTCTGTACAACAAATGAAAACTGGGAGGTCGTTCTCTACATCTTTATAGAGTTTTTGAATATTATTCATCTTCAGATGCAATTTGTAGCTGAACAAGTTTCTTATCTGAATCAACTGCTCTTAGCAGGTTGTAAATCTTAAGGAAGCAAGAGACTTTTCAAGTGACAAGAAGTTCATATATGTGTTCAAAGTAAAGAAGCGCACTTACTTTTTATCTTTTGTGTTCCTGTTCATTTGTATATGCATATCAGAAACTATCTTAAAAGTAAATAAAAAGAGTGTGTACCTGTGTGTTTTACTGTTCTCTATGTTTTTTCGGAAATACTTTTTGTGTGTACTATTGTCTCAAAGCCCTATAGTCTGTTTCTTGTCTCTATGAAAATGGTTTTTTTAATGATTCTCTATTTTCTTACCCACAGAAACTTGAGTGGGAACACTTGTCTATTGACCTCCTGCCTCATCCGGATATGTTTACAGAAGCGAACTTTTCAAAATTTCAAGAAGGGTGTAATAGAAAAGATGAAGATGGTGCAAACCGAGTATTCTTTGGTGGGGAGCGATTCATTGAGGGGATCTCAGGAGAGGCCTATGTAAGCACTTTAGCTTTTTAGTTGATTTTGACAAATTTACCTTCTATTGGAGAGTGAACTTTCTTGTTTCACTGATCTGACAGCGACCATTTTTCTTACTTCTATACTTTCCTATGTGAGTGAGTATGTATTGCTGATGGAATATTAATGGTCTCTGGAATTCGATGACAAATTTCAGATTACAATTCAAAGGACAGAGTTAAATAGTCCTCTAGGCCTTGAAGTTCAGTTGCATATTACAGAAGCTGTCTGCCCCGCTCTAAGTGAACCAGGTGAGTGTTTGGAGTTTAATGTTTATTTTTTTCTGTTGGATCATCCCTTAATTATGTCCACTTCGTTTTCAGGATTACGAGCTCTTCTCCGTTTTTTTACTGGATTGTATGTTTGTTTAAATAGAGGAGATGTTAATCCAAGTTCTCAGCAAGTATGATCATTTCACTGTTTCTTTTTTTTTTTTTGTCTCAATGACTTATAATAATATGCAATCCTCTTTACAAATGAGTTCTAATAGATATCAACTATATTACCTCTCTATTGGCAGCGGTCTGCAGAAGCTGCTGGGCGTTCTTTAGTCTCTATAATTGTGGATCACATATTTCTCTGCATAAAGGATGCTGGTTAGTTGGTCACACGATTATGTTCCTTATATTTTCTTTTCTTTTCCTACTTCTAATTAGGTTAATATGAGAGAAAAATTAATTATGTATGCTATTGTTCTGTAGTGCAAGTGCATTGTATGATGATACATCATATTTTTCTGAATTGCAGAATTCCAGCTAGAACTCTTGATGCAATCACTTTTCTTCTCTCGGGTTCGTCTATAATCGATTGACTATTTTTTACAATTGTTCTAATGGTGTTTTTGCCATTCAAATAACGTACTGAGGTTTCATTTCTTCATTTAGGCAAGTGTTTCTGATGGAGAAAATGTCAATCACTTGACTCGGGTTATGATAGGTGGATTCTTTTTAAGGTAATATTATTATCTAGTTATTGCAGGCTGAGTGAAGCTAATATCTGATGTGCTACCTTGAAATCTCATATACCTATTTGAGTAATAATTATATTTGTTTCTGAAGTCAGTAATATTTCTCTCTTAAAATGATATTTGTCTCTCATCTTTTAACCTTTTACCTCGTAAAATGGTTATTGTTTCTTTTTCTTGGACCTTTTATTGCAAACCGTTGGGTGGGGTTACGCTTGGCTCCTCTACCTGTCCATTAGTCTCTTACCATTATGACAACAATGCTGGCTAGTTTGACATGCTTAGGTAGGAACACAGTACAGGAGCCATGGATGATATTGCTTTTAGTAACCCTAAATGTTTCTCAAATGAGGGTTATGGAACCCTTAAAGACTTGGTCCTGTCTTTTATTCAGGACCGTTAGATACTCTGCTCTCTTGCTGCTGTAGAATGCAGTCAATTTTTAAAAGCACTTATTTGTGTTTCTTGGAATTTTGTTCAACTTATAGATAAAATTGAATTACTGCATGAAGCACTCAGTGTGGCAACAACATACCATGTTGAGTCGTGCCATATGTTGTCTTCTACCAGTGATAGGAAGATGTGTTCTTCAGACTTGGTTCCAGCTTTCTATTCTCTTATATTATAGAAAGGTTTTGAGCATTTTTTTGGGTCTGGGAACATGTCTGAATAGAATTTGTATGGAATTACTGAGAAGTTGGCTGTTAGATATTTTACTTCAATAGCTGTTCTTGTTTTTCCAGTGGCTTCTGATGATTTATGTTTTGCCTGTCATCAATGTGAAATAAAATACAGGGATACTTTTTCACGTCCTCCATGCACCTTAGTACAGCCCTCAATGCAAGATGCTTCAGCTGATACCTCACATGTCCCAGATTTTGGTATTCCATAATTTCTTTAAACTTGTTACTCCAACATGTTTACAGTGTCAGTGTTCAGTTTTGGGAGTCCGTTTTCATACAGTATTTTGTCATTGTTTTTCTGTATACAGCTATGGACTTCTGTCCTCCAATATATCCTCTTGGGGACCACCAGTGGCAATCAAATTGCAGTGTGCCTCTGATCTCTCTCCATTGTCTTCAGCTACTGCCCTCCCCGGGCCCACCAAATTTTGCTTCCAGAACTTTCATTGACTGTCGGCCTCTAATGGTTGGTATTCATCTTTCTTCCTCTGAAAAGTTATATTTGTTTACAGTAACTCTAGTTTCTACTGATGCCCACCTCTTTGTTTTTGTTTATCAGGTCCATCTTCAGGAAGAATCCTGTTTAAGGATATCATCCTTTTTGGCTGATGGAATTGTAGCTAATCATGGTACCGGCCAGCCAGATTTTTCCATTAATTCCATGGTGTTTAATCTTAAAGGTGTAGATGTTACCATACCACTGGAAATAGGAAAACCTGAACAATTGTCTAGGAATTGCGAGCTGCCATTGCAGAGTTCATTTTCCGGGGCAAGGCTTCATATTGAAAACTTAATGGTTTCTCAGTCACCTTCCATGAAACTAAGTTTGCTAAACCTTGAGAAAGATCCTGCATGCTTCTGTCTTTGGGAAAACCAACCAGTTGATGCCAGCCAGAAGAAATTGGCTGCAGGAGCTTCTTTAATTAGTTTGTCTCTGGAAACATGCAATGACTTTACCGGGAAGGATACTTCTCGCTTGGCTTCTGGTTTATGGAGATGTATTGAGATGAAAGACATGTGTTTTGAAGTAGTGATGGTGACTGCAGATGGTAGCCCTTTGACAAGTATCCCACCTCCAGGCGGGGTTGTCAGAGTAGGGGTTGCTTGTCAACAATTTATTTCTAACACTTCAGTTGAGCAATTATTTTTTGTCCTAGATGTTTATAATTATTTTGGTAAGGTTAGTGAGAGGATAGCTGTCGCAGGGAAGAAAAAAGCTTCAAAGACAACTAGAAATGAGTCTTCTCTTGGAAGTACAATGGAAAATGTTCCTGGTGATACTGCTGTAACTCTTGCTATGAAGGATCTACAGCTCAGATTTCTGGAATCTTCTTCTGATACTCAGGGCATACCTCTAGTTCTTTTCATGGGAGATGATCTATCTATTGAAGTTAGCCATAGAGCATTAGGTGGTGCAATAGCGATTTCATCCACTTTGCGATGGGAGAGAGTAGAAGTGGATTGCACAGAGACTGTGAGTGACTTCAGACATGAGACAGGTTCTGACTTAGCACATTCCAAAAATAGTCATCTGGATGGTAAAGACAGCCGTCAGTTAAGAGCTGTATTTTGGGTCCAAAACAGTAAAGGTTATCAATCAAATCACTCTACCACAATACCGTTTCTGGATGTAAACATGGTTCATGTGATTCCTTTTAGTGCACAAGATATCGAGTGCCACAGTTTAAATGTGTCTGCATGTATTGCTGGTATCCGTCTTGGTGGGGGAATGAGTTATGCAGAATCCTTGCTTCACAGGTTTGGGATTCTTGGTCCTGATGGTGGACCTGGGGAAGGTCTCACTAGAGGACTAAAGCAGTTATCCAGTGGACCTTTATCGAATCTTTTCCAAGCATCACCTCTATTCATGGATGAGCTTAGAGAGAGTACGATCTAACCAGTTTGTCTTCCTTCTCTGCTCTATTCATACCTAGCAAACATTGATGTTTTTCTCACTTGGTTTTTCTTCTCTTTCTAGATGGATGTTCAGAAGATGAAAAGGAAAGCAGCCTCTTGCATTTGGGTGCACCTGATGATGTGGATATAGCAATTGAATTAAAAGATTGGTCATTTGCTCTTGAAGGTGCAGAGCAGATGGCAGATAGATTCTGCTTCCATGATTCTGAAGATTCTCAAAGAGAAGAGAAGAGCTGGCACATGACATTTAAAAACATGCATGTCAAAGCAAAAAGCAGCCCAAAGCTTGCAATAGTTGGCAACATAAAAAGAAGTACAAATCAGAAATATCCTGTTGAATTGATCACTGTGAGAAAACTGCCTTCTAATCCTTCTATATATCATATCAGTATTAGCATTTATTTTGGATGATAGTTTATGTGTCTTAATTTCCTGACTTTATATTGGCCTACCAAATGCTCTTTAATGAATTTTCTAGGAAATATTGAGATTTTATCCTTTCCTCATTTATTTAATTCTTGAGACTTTTATTGTGGTTACTTGAAGACTATAATCATAGTTGGGATCCTCAACCACTAATGCCATTTCATCTTCTATTTCAACCCTACCTATACACGTCAAGTTATTGATGATGTCATCTAATAGATATATGCCGTGTATCAGTGGTATTGTATAGATGGTATTCTATAGAAGATGAAACTCAATTAATGATAGAGGATATCATGTGTTTTTCTCCACATCCTTGTTTGCTTGTCAGCCATTTGCATAAATATGGAAAGTTCTAAAATAGCTGCTTGCTTGAACTGAGGAGAGTTTAATTGGAAGTATTTGATCGGATATAATGTAGGTGTAGAACTAAACTTGTTGCTCTGCTATTATGGGCTTTACTTTTGTCTAAGCACAAGGTAGCAAATTACTTACATTTGCCCCTGCTTTTAACAGTTTCGCAATGTTAGCTTTACTGGGTACCTTTTTATAAAATGCATGCAGGTTGGCATGGAGGGTTTGCAGATCTTAAAGCCAACGGCTCAGCAGGGGATGCTATTGAATGGGATATCGGAAAAAGGAAACATTCAAAATGGTTTTCCTGGAAGTGAAAAGCAAACTGCTGCCAGACATGGGGGTGTCAATATGGCAGTTGACATAGTGACCTCTGAAGATGATGATGATGTGACAGCTGAGTGGGTGGTAGAAAATTTGAAATTCTCTGTGACTGAACCAGTAAGAGAGTTTCAATCTGTACATCTCTTTCTATTATATTGCTTTAATTACTTGGAATTAAATGAAGCTATTTCATTTCATAGATTGAGGCTGTGATGAAGAAGGATGAGCTACAATATCTGGCTCTCCTGTGCAAGTCTGAGGTAGACTCTCTAGGTAGAATAGCTGCTGGAGTCCTTCGAATTCTCAAATTAGAAAGTTCTGTTGGCTCAGCAGCAATCAGCCAACTCAGTAACTTAGGTAATTTCAGTTCCTTATATTTGATGATTTATAACTTTACGGGTAGCATCTGTGTGCATGCAATACCACTGGTATCTAGTTGAAAAGACTTCCAATTAATTTTGTTTAGTAAATAGAGGGAAATTTTGAGTACCAGTAACACGTCTTTTTTAGATAGTTGAACTTCTAATGTGGCCAAAAAAATTCTTAGTCATTTTTGAAGGGAAAAAGTTTCCTTTTTAATCACAATTTACGTTTCATTCTTTTTCAATCAAGAGAATTTTTTTAGGCATCTCTACCCTTATTGTTCTATATCAAGTCCACTGTATATGGAAACCTGGTCATTCAGCCTACCCCAACCCATACTAATGTCAACCAGACATTTCCACACACATTTGTTTACCATCAGATCCTCCAGTTCCAGTCCAGCACATTCCAATAGAAACTGGGTCATTTCACCTACACAAGGCTGTATTAAAAACCAGGTCACTCCACCTTGTCTCAATACACCAAAACCCACAAGGGCATATTTTACAATAATCTACTTCTATTTGCTAAAATATAATGAAACTTTAAGTTGTGGCTAAAATAGAATTTTGCTTCACAAATGGCTATATTTTATGGTTCCAACTCTTATAGTATTCAAGACTCTTGACTTACTGAATGACAGTTTCATGATTTTTCTTTGTTTTATAACTTTCAGGAACTGATAGTTTTGATAAGATTTTTACCCCTGAGAAGTTGAGCAGAGGCAACAGTGCAACTAGCACTAAGGGGTTTAGTCCATCATTTGATGTGGGTGGTGGAAGTTGGAGCTTAGGTGTGGAGTCGACTGTGGCTTCTCTAGAGGCGACCATTTTGGATTCACAGGCAAAATGTGCCGCTCTTGCCTCTGAATTGAGTTCTTCAGAATCCTCAGCTGATCATCTTCATAACATCAATCAGCTAAGCAAGAAACTTGAAAGCATGCAGAAATTACTTAACCAATTAAGAACTCAAGTCTGAAGGAGTTTCTGTAATTGAGAGGTCCCAATCTTCATTTACCATCCGATAGATATAGTTTTCCAATTTTTGTTGTTGTTGTAGATAGTACACATATGAAATATAAAGTATATGTCAACAATTTTGTGGTTATGTAAAAGGTCAGGAAGCCATAGTTCTGAAGGAAATTTTGAGGTGGATAAAAACCCATCGTATCTTGAGTGAAATGTTAATTTTTTTGATTGTATATCCTTGTTTGCTGTTGTAACTAGATTGTTATTTAGATTATAAGAGAAGTGTTTTCCTTATTTCTGAGATATTTGCAGTTTTCTTGCCAAAAATATAATTCTACTCCCTGACAAAATATCTAGAGTTACTGTATAGGACAAGGTTTGTGCCCAAAGAGTAAAATAAATTCCAAAAGAGATATTGAAGGATTTATTTTGGACCCTAGCAAGCATCACCTTATCCTCTAGTTGTTCAGAACCATTGTAGTGCAGTATAGAATCAGGAGGCAATGGCTTCTTCATCCACTCTCCAGTTTCTCCATCATCAAAATCTCATTCTCCCCTCCCCACATAAGCTTCTTCGCCTCACTCACTCCACACTCAAATGCACCTCCAACTCAAACACAGCATCCGAACCTGAATTCCCAACTCCAGATATAGAAACAACCATCAGTGCCGATAAGTTCCCAATCGAAAGGCGGAGAAAATCGGAGATAATCCGCGACAGAAATGCACGAAAAGGCCTGGTGAAACCGGAACCACGGAATTTCGAGATAGGGTGGAAGAGAACAAAGCCAATCCCATTGGAGAAGCCGAAAGGGTACGTGATCATGGATTTTTTGGAGAAGCTGGTGGAGCTGATGGATAAGGAGTTCGGCTCGACAGCACTGCTAGCTAAAGTGGGAGAGATAGCAGCAGCGAGGGCAATGGAAGAAGCGGAGGTGCTGAGAGATGAAGGGGAAGTTGAGGATAGAATGGTGACTGAGTTGGGCAGAGTTTTGAAGCTCATGGAAATGGATTTGGCCATGCTCAATGCTGCTGTCAAACAGGACACTCTTAATGAGAGGCTTCAACAGGCTAAGGCTCGCTGTAGACAGGCTATACTTGTTGCTAATTCTTTTTAACTCCATTCAATCAACATTATATTTTCAATGCTAGATGATATTTGCAACTTTTGTAGATTCATCTTGGCATATCACTGGATGTCAAAATATGGAGTAAAAGCAGAAAAATGTTAGATGGCAGTGGGAACAAAGAAAAAAGGGGCATTGCAAATTAATAAGAATACTAGGCTACATCAACAAGTTCATTACTTCATGTTGGCTTTAATACTATCTATTAACCCCAGTGTTGCCACCATTGCCTTCTTTTTCTTCTTTCCCTTGCTTTTAAGGGACTTGGGAGATTCCACATATGTTTCTTGGCATGCTCTGATGACTTGACGAACATGGACATCGTCCTTTGGTATCTTGTTTAGTAATTTTGCTGCAGATTTGGTATCTCCTGAAGCCAAAAGGGCCTGATACATCCTGCACACAGTGTAACACTGAATTCAAATTCGAGAATCTAACACAATATTTTGAATATTTACTGCACAACCCAACACTAGTAATCACTGATCTTCGATCAAGTTGTGGTATTCAATCACTCTTGATAAATTGCCAATCGAAGACAAATGGATATGCAATCAAATTGCTAAATACGTCATGTTTAAGTAAATTCCTGTTCTCTGGCATAACATCTTAGTTTATCCTTTGCCTCTACACACCCCAATTGGGTCATGTATGCTCTTGTATCGGCGAAAGCACCGTTGCAAACCCTAAATCATCTAACAGAAGCACCTTTCAAGGGACTTAATTCGAAATGACAGATCATCAACTAATACTTTCTCTTTCTTGTGAACCCAGAGCAAGACAGAAATACATAATAGAAGACAGAACATATGCCCAAGACAAAACATTGAGTATTTAAGTCCTTCTCAAGTCAATAAACCCCAAAAAAGCTCTAAATGAGATTAGATTGACATGACTTCCAACTGGAAGCCCCGTCAGTAAAGAGTACAGCTGACAACATATAAATAAAATAGAATAGAATAAACAAAACAAATAAATTGAAAAGGGATGACAACAGAAGTAGTATTACCTTACAAAACTTAAAATGTTGTAGGGAAGACCAGATGTCACATATTCTTTCCAAATCAAGAATGACGTCTTTGAATCTTTTGTAATAACGCAAGCACTAAGGAGAAAATCCAGACTTTTCCGTGAAGGGCGAACACCAAGTTCTTCCTTTATTGCTTGAAGCAACTTGAGACCGAAGTGCATGTCCGTTGGCTCTTGGTCCGCAAATAAACAAAAGACCTATTCCATAAAAGATAAATAGCAGAAAAACACATCCAATCAAGTTGCAAGGAGTTATCACACAGTCAAGATGGTTAACTAATGGGAAAGAAAAGAAACCAGATGATATTAAAAAAAAAAAAATTATCCTGCTTGGTTAGATTTTAAATTAGGTGGGATAATAGTAGTGTAACTTGGTTACTCCCAACCAATCTGTGATCAAATCATGAGTCATTTCAAACTGGATCAATTGGATACTCAATTCGAATAGGTAGAATGCATGGATCAGTTTTCTTTATATTCCAAGCAATTGAAGGACGAATTCTAAACCAACCAGTCAATCACAATAATTTCATATAATTTCACCAAAATCACTGATAAACAGGACAACGGCGGTGAATTTTTTTCAAGCATTTGTTAGCATGCACTTCCGAATTCGGATAATTTAAGAACACATTTTCTTCAATTAGCAATACAATGGTCTTGTTTTATGCATTTTCATAGATCCGCCCAACTGTACAGTTCAACCATACCGCAAAAACCAAAACCGTATACCAACTGACCCTACTCCCTCTGAACAGCATTCCGTGTACAGTGCTGTCCCATCTATCCATACCCATCTCATGACCAGGATCATACCAAAATCCAGGTAACTATTGGTAGAGTAATCTTTGTTGTTGAAATTCAATTCCACTAGAACTAGACATCTTGTAAAGCCTATTTACCAGTAACAATTTTTCATAGGATGATGCATTACATTGAGTTTCATATTAACCAAACCCGACAGATTTACTATATTTCTTTGATTTTCTTTCCTTGTTTGATAAATCCTGAATTACAACTTCCAGCAATATGGAAGAGCTACAAGCAGTACTTCCCTAATGAAAGAGAACAAATAAGACTAATACCTCATCAAACAGCACTTCCAGCGCGACTTCAGCATCAATGAACCTATCCTTTAATTGCTTGAGTAGATCAACGGTAGATCTAAAACAAATAAAAGATTATAATCAAGCAGGTAAAGGAGAAAAAAATTGTTATAACAAGAAGCAATCAAGCAATGATAACCTTAAATCCTCTTGTCTAACACAATGTGATATGACCCTAAAGCAGGCATCAGTCCAATAAGGTGAATCTTTCAATTCTTCTAGTAACTTGAGTGATTTGTCCAATTCTCCTTCAGATTGGAAATATTCCTGCAAGAATAGAAGTATCATGTTTACAAGCTCATAAGAAATGTCATTGGTTTATTCTATCAAGCCAAACGAACTTACAATAAGTGTTTTGACAGCTTTGGGATCTAGTTCGCACTTGGCTCCTTTCATTTCTTCATACAACTCAAGGGCACAAGAAAATTTCCCATTCGAAGCAAGAGCTCCAATGAGCACGCTCTTAATTTCATTTAAGTTCTTCACTGGTACTCTCTTGTCCAACATTACCTGCACATAAGGATAATTTCATATTGTAGCTTTCGTATTTGTGCAGTGAAAAGAGACAGCGGAAAGACCTTATTCGGAAGCCTTGAATATTTCAACAGTAAACAACAAAATCTGCAGGACAAAGAAAACCCTGATTTGGAAAAGCAGCTCAAGCAGACTCTTGAAAAGACAAATCCATACCTGTTGAGCTTTTTCAAATTGTCCAAAGGATGCATATGCATTTATAAGGGCCATGAAAACCTGCTTTGTTGGTGGAATTCCTGACTCAATCAGGTCTTCATAAAACTACAATCAGATTATCGCATAACAAAAATTAGGACAGGAATCATGCAAATAGCTGCAGAAGATATGTTCAATAGATATGTTTCCCAATGTGAGTTTTCACTTCAGGAGAAAATGCAGATAGAAAACAAAGTCAAGTGAAAACTTTTATTGAATATTGAAATACTAGTTGTTATGACCAAATAAAATTTATAGACAACCTTAGTCAAATCTTTCTCAGACCGGCTGTTGGCTATGAGATAGCTATAAGTCGAAGCATCAGGTTTCACATTTGCATCTTCCATTTGTTTGAGAACATTCCGAGCACTTTTAATATTTTTCTGCAAAAGTCAATAACAGAAAACAAGCTTTCAACTAAAAGCAGAACTCAAAATTAACAGTAAACATATTCCTGCAGATATTTAAGCCACCATAAATGTCTTCAGCATTATCAAAGTGAGTGTTTGCATTGATAGGTTCTGCATATTATTCATGGATTAAAACTCATATCAAGAGCTAAACTGCTTCACGAGATGTCGAGAACACTTATTTAATATAACTTCTCCCCAAATCTTCATCTAGCCTCAAACCTGGTTGGTTATCAGCATACTCAAACAGGGAAGTAAAAGAACTATAGTTCAATGAAACATGACTTAGCATACTGCTCAATAAAGAAATTTCCTAGGTAACAACTCCAGAAAAATAAAAGGCAAAACTCCCTAGCAAGTTTTCATGTTCTACCAAAGTTATACTGATGGATTGCAGGGACAGACACATGATCACAGTCATAAGGATTTCCTCACAGAAACAGACAATGATAGACCTATCTCAAAATCATCTACTGGACCACAAAATTAAATGGAAGTGAGAGATTGTCCTCACACTAACGAATGAAACCATGCAATAAGATCAATAAATCAAGGGGATATGTTTTGAGAAAATCTGAGCCTTGCAAAGAGTTGGTAGAGATTTTAAGAAAGTCACCTCACGGAAATATCCAGCCAGTATAGAATTGTACATGCTAGCCGTTGGTGTCAAGTTCATCTTTTGAAGATCACCGATCAGTCCATATGCCCCTTCAAACTGCATTGAAATAACAATTTAACTTCCACAACATCTCTTAGTAATTACGACTGATATCCTAAACCACGGGACTTACATCTTTCATCTTCACACATAGAAGTATCATCCTCCTGAACGTCTCATTATTTGGTTTCAGATTTTGGTGAGATATCCTTAAATTTATTTGATGGACCTAGGAATTGACAGAAATCATAATAATATCATCCAAAAGTCCACAATGGAACATGAGTATATGTCAAACAAATTCAATAAATGAGATACAGAAGACAGAAAGGGGACAGATTTAGGATTACTGATACCAAAAACAGTGCAATCCTAAATCCCTGGTCTGTAAAAGCTTATCTTTATTCTTTCTCAAGAATGGCAATTTTCAAGCTCGAGTGCAAAACCAATTTGTGAATAATTTGGCTATATATTTTCACAAGACTCCTTAAATGATAATTTTCAGACCAATTGCATCATGATAAATAACAATGAGGGTACATTCTCTTTGATGCCTCCTTAAACTCTTCAAAAACCAAAACTAAAGGAAATATATGCATAATCATGACACTTATGTACAGAATTATAAATAGAGATGAGAAAATGGCATACCAGATTAAACTCGCAGCTCCTATCACAAGCATCTAATATTGAATGAAAAGCCTCTAATGATAATGCAATACCGGATCCAAATGCCTCATCGACCACATCGAGTGCCTCATGTACCTAATAGCATTTAGTAGGTTATCATACAAGTTAAATGAGTTAGATCGATAAAGAGAAAATAAGTAATATATATATTTTGAATTAGGAGAAATCTAAAACAAGCAATGTTGAGTTGGTTTAGGAGTTCCTATCCTGAGAAAGAATCTTATTAGTTGAAATAACTTTTCATTCACACATACCTTGAAGAATCCACAACAATATTCAATCAGCTTTTCATATTGAGCAGAAGTGGGCAACACCTCAAACTTAGCAAGCAATTTTTGGAATTTTTTGATGATATCTTCAACCTTTAACATCCAAGAACAGGCATATTAGAAGATACAGTAAAAAAAAAATCAATTAGACCAATCAAATAGTTCAAGCTACATGAGCAACCATAACCCTTACAATGTAACAAGTATCCAGTTCTGTATTTCAACATATAAAGGAAATATGGAGATTCAAGAATACATAGCAGTTTCTAGATCAAAATTATAATGTGCCACACCCAATGAGACTACAATGGTACGCCAAAGGGAGTTATTCTGTCTTAGGCTGTTCCAACAAAGGCATATGAATGGTATAATGGAACGCAAACTATCTCATGAACGATTACAATCATCAACTCGCAAATGGTGGTTCATAGGTAAAACCTATGCAATTCTCTGGCCTATGCTTTTGAACAGAAATTATCTATGATACCTGAATCATCACCCAATTTAAAGGAGGTGGTATATGAGAAATGCCATTGATGCATATTATCAGGTTCAGTGGTGCTTCTTTATTGACATGGAGATAGTTATAAGTTTATACTTAGAGATCAGTATACAAAACTAGACAAAAAACAATGGAAATAGTACCATCAAATTGAGTTGTGATCTATAAGACTTCAACACATATACACTTCACGTAAAAGTTCACTGTTGTAGGTAGAACCACATCAAAATCATACAGTTTTAATGCCTTTACCAGCAGAATTCACAAGAAGTTCCTCACCGCTAAATTAGGAAGGTTAATTGTGTGTTGAAGGATGAAGTTTGAGATGTTTTCAGCTCCAATATCTGTATGTTCACCAACAATAGCACATTTAAGGAAATATATCTGGAAAGAGAAAAACCATACTAGGCCATCTTGAAAACTAAGTATCCCTAGCAGATATCCAAATCAAAAGTAATCTAAAAAAAAGAAAAATGAAAGCCATAAGTAGTAGACTACTAATAAGCTCATATAGCATAATATATATATACATATATATATATATTCCAAACACACAAGTCATTAGCGATGATAAGCAAAAAAAACCTCCTCCATAAGATAATAATAACAAGAAAGAAAGAAAAATACTCTTCCCCGTGATAACTAAAAATATTTTCTCATGGATAGAAACAGACATGACTCTGAAGAGAACAGCAAATTGAGAAATTCTGCAATTCTAAAATAAATTGATTATAAAGTTTTCTAATTGCATCCATGGTATACTAACCACCTCTTCCTTTCAGCACTGACAGAAATCTTTCTGCGTAAGTTTCCAGCAAAAACTTTCCCAAAGCCTTGAAGATAGACTCTAAATATGCAACTGAAGTAACTTTACTTATGTCAAGAGTTTTGAATAGCAGCAGGAACTCCTCTTTGTAGTTGCTTTCGCACAATGCCATTAAATAACTTTCTGCAACATAATTGCAACACCAAGATTAGAATACCAATATACCGATGCGAGATATACCAGTAGTCTAATCAACACATGGACAATGATAGAAAATGTTGTAGTTGCTTCCTTCATATGTTTTGAAATTCCAACTCCAAATTCATAGGCATATGATAATCCTCAATTCAAGACAAAGTTTCAATGACTAGAGACTGTTAACACAGAAAGCTATTAGAAGTATCAGACATTTAAGTACTGGTAAACTTAAAAGGCAAACAGTAATTGATGTCGATAGTTTTAAAGAAAGGGCAAGCTAAGAAGTTGTGAACGTGTGGTTGTAACAAAAGCTTATAAGTTTTTAGAGACAAGAAAATATGGGACTGATTAATTGCTTTTAATACTCCAAAAGAGAAGTCAATAAAATCAATATTAGTATATGTATATATGTCTTATAAACACTTTACATTCCAAATATGGAGTTA
This sequence comes from Scutellaria baicalensis, assembly GCA_005771605.1. Taxonomy (NCBI): domain Eukaryota; kingdom Viridiplantae; phylum Streptophyta; class Magnoliopsida; order Lamiales; family Lamiaceae; genus Scutellaria; species Scutellaria baicalensis. Next base: position 13,234,839 of record CM016724.1, on the reverse strand, counting down.
ATTGAATCGTTGGTCAGATACCATTTAAATGTTGGTTTAGCATATTTAATTGCCCTCCATAAAGAAAGATTATATATCACAAATTGGAACATTGCAATCATTGTCAGTGAAGACATACAGCATCACCACCATACCGAGTCAGAAAAAAGCATACCAATGGCAAATAATAAAAACAACTAAACAATACGGGTTGCGCAAGCATAATAACCAAGAAAGAATAATATAAGCTTACTTCAAGATGTAAATAAATGTCGTAAAAGAAGGGGAGACAAGATGAAAAGTATAGGGAAACAGAAGCCAAGTTCTAGAGTGTCAAGAAGCGTACCTCGAAGATAAAGTTTCTCTTTCGCATCAACTGTTGCAACAGAAAGGCATAGTTCTTGAATTTTTTCTTCATTATTGATACTTATCCATAGCAGCATTTCATAATAAGCTAAGCGTGGTAGTAAATCAGGATAATCATCTTTAATTAGATCATGGAAGAAAAAGAACTCTTCCACCATAGAAAAATCAATCAGATACATCAAAAAGTATCCAATTGTTTCTTCTTTGATTTCAACACCTCTTTCCCTAGCCAATTTCAAAATTTGATATGCATTATAAATCTGCTGCAATGAAACTTCATCATTTGTGGCATCCCTTGCCTTTTTTATGCAAATCTTAATCAATGCATTATACTCTCTCAAGCCAGTTTCTTGTCCTAACTTCCCAAATAATTCGATAGCAGCATCTGATCCCAGCTTCATGGCACACATTTTGACCAAGCAGTCATAACGAGTATTTTGTGTGGTACTAAATACTAAATTTTGCTTCCTATCACGTAAGGCTTCATTCTTCTGCAGTGAAAGGCCGCTGTTTGTGAGAAATGACAACCATGGCAAAATTATAACATTTTTAGCATTCGGCATGTCATGATATTCATCATCCCAATCCAAGTCCATCTCCATTTCATCTGCAGCTAAAAGCAACATTAGCTATCAGCTTCCCAGGATAAGTTAGCAAAAATATAATATAAAGTTGAAACATTCTGATCACATCATACTCATGATTATGATTCATATGTACTCATAAAATAACTTGAGATTGAATTTAAATGGTTATGCATTCAGCAGAGAACAGTTTAGGACACAACCAATAAAATTTGGCCATAGAAAATAAGTTCTCCAAAAAATATAAACATCAATAAGTTGAAAACCATGATGAATAACCAAAAACTCCAAAGTTGCATTTGCATATTCAGAGCTCAAGTTCACATAATTCACCTGAATGATGGTGACATTTATATCTGAACAAAATTCAAACAAATATCCGTACCATATAATATGTCGGATGCATCGGACGACAGTTGCTTCGCTGATTCATCTAGAAAAAATAAATACACCACCAACAATGACGAGTAAGCAGACAAATTCAGATACCAACAACAATACTGAAGAAAAAAAAAAAAAAAAAGATCTCTACATACCGTTGTCGTCAATGCTGTCAGAAGTTAATCTGCCAATGACAATAGAATTTAGAGAGAAATCAAGAGGATTGGGGGTAGTCGAAGGCGGCGGCGCTTTGTAGGTCTTGAGGAGTTGTTTGGCTTTTACAGTGACGTCGGTAGACGAGGAGGGTTTGAGGGAGGAGACGTACTCTTTTAAGGCAGCGTCATCGGCTAATGATGAGGAAGCGTTCTTCTCCTTGGCGGCGGCGGATGATGAAATCTCCTTGGCGGCGGAGGCTTTGGAGCGTCTAAAGGTGAGCCTAGCTGCGGAACGGTAGAGCGAGACTAGGTTTTGGGCCGTTGAAGCGGGCATAAGTTCATGTGTGTAAAGAAGAGAGAGGGTGCGTTATTCAGATTCCGGTGGTCTATTTCCCTCTCTTTCTTTGAAGAACCAATCTTTCAATGGAGTCGGGTCGGATCATCGGGTACGAGCGACCCATTTCCTAAGCATCAAACTGTCGCACAGTTCCCACATATAGTAAGTAAAGTCTACTAAATACCAATGCTTTCTTTTTTTTTTGCCCATTTCATTTTTGATGAATTTTCTTTCCCAAAACAGGAATTCTTTTAATGCATTCAAATTCAAATACAAAATGAAATTTTGTGATTTATTTTATTAAAAATTAAACATCCATAATGTATATAATGATTATTACTACACAGAAAATGCAAGTAAATAATAAAAAATACTCAAGAGTTGGTAAATGCTATATGGGACTTGGGTAGTGAATCATGATTTTGTACCTAAATTCAACTAAAATCATTTTCTATTTTTACCTGAATTCCTCTGAAAGAAATATGAAGCTAAACTTCAAATTTTAAATTTCTAAATGTAGCTTAAAAAAAGTGAGTGAGTGGTAGAGCCAAATACTTAGGTGTCTAACTTTATTCCAAATATAACCCAAGACCAGTTTATAGGAAGACGACCAACTTATTAGGGATGAAAGAGGCTCGAGCCCACCATTAAAGAGGAACCCAATTCAGATTGGGCCCAGCCCAATGCAATAAAATTGTAACTAGGATCTATTTCTCAAGAGCTCATTAGGCCCAAGAGAGGCCCTTTAAATGGAAAAAAAGAAAAAAAAAAAAAAAGAGAAAACCAACACATTGATTTGATTTTAAAAAAATTTGTGCAGCCACCAGGGGTAATTGAATTGACCAAACAAAATCTAAAATTCCAAGTCTAGGCTAAAATAAGATCCAAGTAGAAAGATTCCTACAGAAACAGCTCAAATGTAACATATTTAAACATAGAACGTGTAAATGAGTGTTGATTTGGAGTATTAAACTCTTTGTGAAAAGCAACAGATTAATATTAAAACAAAATAGGAATCTATATCCGGCAGTGAAGTGCCACGTCATCCAGCAGCAGAGAAAAATCTGATTAACATTGAGACAATTAATTAATGATGATAGTTAAACAGTACTGTTTTTGGCATAGAAAGATTCCTTTGGAATGAAAAGGTTGCAAATCATAATCTCTCATTTTTGTATTTTCCATTCACTAACTTTCAGATATTTTTAAGTTGAGAGTATTTAGATTTCCCAAATTTAAGGTGACTTGTATTTTACCATTGATCCCTCATAATTTTAATATTTTAAAAATGATTTGGCTTCAGGCAGTTTGGACAGTATCAACTTTGAAAGAAACCCCCCCTCTCTCTCTCTCATGAGATTGCTATAGGAGAATTTATGAGACATGATCTAATCATGTTTCTAATTATTTTTTAAAATTAATTAAACTGACAGTTTATTTGATAATATTTCATTGATAAAACTTTCATAATCCGAACAGAGCACAACAAGGGTGTACCTTGTAATCAAACCATGCTGAAACTTAGTGAAATAATAAAATAACAAGAACCATGCATTGTTAGCTGTTACAATGCCAATGCCAATGCCGCAATAAAATGATTCCTTCACTGTTACAGAATGAAGTAGGCCAACATATCTTGTCTGCTTCCTATGAGAGAGAGAGAGAGAGAGAGAGAGAGAGCAGTAGGAATTGTTCAGCATAGCAAAAGCCAAGGGCCGGCTGATAGTTGACAGAGCAGCCAATGAATGCCTGCAAAAGTAAATTGACACAACCAATAAACTTGTATATAAAACATAGACTAAACACAGATATTACAAGTTGATTTGGCTGTAAATATTCCACCTTAAAAGGCAGGTTCTGATCCTTCTGAACAAAAAATGGGAAAAACTAATGGCATTTTCCGGTATGCTGATACAGTCGACAAGTTGCTCATGTTATTCGGTACTTTAGGCAGCATCGGAGATGGCCTGCAGATCCCTCTCACCATGTTTGTTCTCAGTGACGTCATCAATGAATATGGAAGCCTTAACAAAGGAATATCTATCCGTACAGTAGACAAGGTACAGTGTAATAACGCTATTCACCACATAATATGTAATAACCTGTTGATTTTCACTGAGTTCTAACATTGATCTTTGCAGTATGCACTGAGGCTATTCTATGTTGCAATTGGAGTTGGATTATCTGCTTTTATAGGTTTGTTTCATGCTTAGATCTCTATATAAAATCTCCAAGCATGTAATGATCTACTAGATTATTTAAAGACATGCTTTTTGCAGAGGGATTATGCTGGGCAAGAACAGCAGAAAGGCAGACATCTAGGATGAGATTAGAGTACTTGAAATCTGTCCTAAAACAAGAAGTAGGCTTCTTTGATTCTGAGGCGGCTGATTCTTCCAAAACGTATCAAGTTGTCACGACAATATCATCCGACTCAAACACAATCCAAATCACCATAGGAGAGAAGATACCTGATTGTGTCGCCTACTTGTCGTCTTTCTTCTTCTGCCTTATATTCGCGTTCACACTTTCATGGAGGCTCACATTGGCTGCCATACCATTCACCTTAATGTTCATAGTCCCGGGGCTTGGATTTGGGAAGATGATGATGGACGTGGCGATGAAGACCATAGAGTCTTACGCGGTAGCTGGAACCATTGCAGAACAGGCATTTTCTTTGATCAGGACAGTTTACTCCTACATTGGTGAGCAACAAACACTTGAAAAGTTCAGCAAAGCACTTGAAACGACAATGGAGTTGGGAATCAAACAGGGTTTTGCAAGAGGGTTGATGATGGGGAGCATGGGAGTTATATACATAAGCTGGGGCTTTCAAGCTTGGGTGGGATCACTTCTTGTTAGCAAGAGAGGCGAAAAGGGAGGAGATATATTCGTAGCTGGATTCAATGTACTAATGGGAGGACTGTAAGTTAGTTTGTTCATCTCTCATTTTGTTAATAACATTTCTCTACTCTTCCACACCATTTTACTAACTTGCTAATCTTGATCTTCTCAGAAATATTTTGACAGCTCTTCCGAATCTGACAGCAATAACGGAAGCAAAGTCTGCTGCTATACGGATCACAGAGATGATTGATCGCGAACCAGTCATTGATGGTGATGACAAGAAGGGAAAAGCTCTATCATATGTGAGAGGTGAAATACAATTCAAAGGTGTTCATTTTAGCTACCCTTCAAGGCCGGATACAGCAGTCTTGCAAGGCTTGGATCTCACAGTTCCATCAGGAAGAACCGTGGGCCTCGTAGGGGGGAGTGGCTCAGGAAAATCCACCATCATCTCACTACTTCAAAGATTTTATGACCCTATAGAAGGTGAGATTTTACTTGATGGGCATAAAATAAACAGGTTACATCTCAAATGGTTGAGATCCCAAATGGGATTGGTTAATCAAGAGCCAATCCTGTTTGCAACATCAATCAAAGAGAATATATTGTTTGGGAAAGAGGGAGCTTCCATGGAAGATGTAGAGAAAGCAGCTAAGGCTGCAAATGCGCATGATTTCATTATCAAGCTACCAGATGAATATGACACTCAAGTAATATACATATCTTTGTTTTCTCCCAACAATTTCTCATTCTAAAAAGCTCTTTGAGTGATTAAAGTTGTGAATCCTCAGGTTGGGCAATTTGGGACTCAGTTATCCGGGGGGCAAAAGCAACGGATAGCCATAGCACGAGCACTGATAAGGGATCCAAAGATACTGCTTCTTGATGAGGCTACAAGTGCACTTGATACAGAATCCGAACGTACAGTTCAGAAGGCTATAGACGAGGCATCAAAGGGGAGGACTACTATAGTGATAGCTCACCGTCTCTCTACCATCCGAGCAGCTAATCTGATCATCGTTCTGAACTCAGGACGAGTAGTTGAATCTGGTTCACATGATGAGCTCATGCAAATGAACGGTGGAGAGTACATTAAAATGGTGGAGTTGCAACAATCATTAGCTGGTAATGATAATGGAACCATTCCCAATCCTCAGAGTGGGAGAAATCAGCATAGGATGGTCATCCCTCCAAGCCCAGTCAGCGTCATGTCAAGCCCACGAACACCAACCATGCACCCATTCAGCCCCGCGTTTTCTCTCAGTGCACAGTACTCTGCTCCCTATTCTGTTCAGTACGAGCCAGACTACGACAGTGATGATGAGGAAGATATAAAGAAATCATCTTATCAATCTCCATCACAACTGCGTTTACTGAAAATGAACGAGCCAGAGTGGGGAAGAGCTCTGCTTGGATGCTTGGGAGCAATAGGCTCCGGGGCTGTTCAACCAATCAATGCATATTGTGTGGGAGGACTAATATCAGTCTACTTCAGAACAGACAAATCAACCATTACATCTCATGCAAGAACTTATTCTCTTGTGTTTTTGGGCCTTGGAATCTTCAACTTCTTCACCAACCTTCTCCAACACTACAATTTTGCAGTGATGGGAGAGAGGCTAACGAAGAGGATCCGAGAGATGCTTCTCAAGAAGCTGATGACATTCGAGATAGGATGGTTTGATCGGGATGAAAACACGAGTGCAGCTATATCTGCACGTCTATCAACAGAGGCTAACATGGTCCGTTCGCTTGTTGGGGACCGTATGTCACTGTTGGCTCAGGCGATCTTCGGAGCCACATTTGCCTACACACTAGGTCTCATCTTAACATGGAGGTTAGCCCTTGTGATGATGGCAGCTCAACCTTTGCTCATCGGAAGCTTCTATGCTAGAAGTGTTCTTACAAAGTCCATGTCTGCTAAAACACAGATAGCACAGAAGGAGGGAAGCCAACTGGCAAGTGAAGCAGTGATAAACCACAGAACTATAACCGCCTTCTCGTCTCAGAAACGGATCCTGGTGCTGTTCAAAGCCACATTGGAAGGCCCAAGAAAGGAGAGCATTAGACAGTCTTGGATTGCAGGTGTTGGCCTCTCAAGCTCACAGTTTCTTGCAGCTGCTTCAACGGCGTTAGCTTATTGGTACGGTGGAAAGCTATTAGCAGACGGGCAGATAACTCCAGAGAGACTATTCCAAGCCTTTCTCGCTCTTCTATTCACAGCATACACAATAGCAGAGGCTGGAAGCATGACAAATGACATATCTAGAGGAAGCAGTGCTGTTGGATCAGTTTTTGCAATCCTGGATAGGAAGAGTGAGATTGAACCAGAGAACTCATGGGATACTGATGCAATCAAGAGAGGTTTGCGCGGCCGTGTGGAGCTAAGAAAGGTGGTGTTCGCGTACCCATCAAGGCCCGAGCAGTTCATCTTAAAGGGCCTCAGCCTTAAGATCAATGCAGGAACCAGAGTGGCATTAGTCGGCCAGAGTGGCTCGGGGAAATCAACCATCATTTCTCTCATTGAAAGATTCTACGACCCCATCAACGGATCAGTCTTGATCGATGACAAGGACATAAAGGACTACAAACTAAGATCACTGAGATCACACATTGCATTAGTGAGCCAGGAGCCAGCCCTTTTTGCTGGCACCATCTACGAAAACATTGCTTATGGAGAAAACCAAGCAAGGGAATCAGAGATAAGAAAAGCTGCAATGCAAGCCAATGCACATGAGTTTATAAGGTAAAAAATCCATCTCTTTTCTTGCCACCACTTCTAACCTCCAAGACCCTTTAACCTCAGTTCCCATTTCTTGATTGGCAGTGGAATGAAAGACGGATACGATACATACTGTGGCGAGAGAGGAGCTCAGCTGTCTGGAGGGCAGAAACAACGAATCGCGCTAGCTCGAGCAATCTTGAAGGACCCTGCTATTCTGCTACTGGATGAAGCAACAAGTGCACTAGATAGTGTATCTGAGAGCTTGGTTCAAGAAGCACTGGAGAAGATGATGGTTGGCAGAACCTGCATTGTTGTGGCTCATCGTTTATCCACAATACAGAATTCTAACTCCATTGCTGTGATCAAAGATGGGAAAGTAGCTGAACAAGGCTCACATGCTCAGCTACTGGCTATGGGAAATAGCAGTGCTTATTTTTCACTGGTTAAATCACAGGCCTAAATATTTGGACAGGGAAATAAAATCTACTAGATTTTGGGACTAAAGTTTTCATGTTGTATCAAGTTTTGTATGAGAGGAGACTTGATTGAGTGAATCTATCATGCTACGAATGGTCGGTTATCCACTGTAAAAACAACATTTCATAATAGTGATCTTAAATACTCCCGCTTTCATCTTTGTAAAAGATTAAGGTACATATTAATTTATTCTCAATAAAGGGATTTAATTTAAAAGATAATTATAATTAGTTTCAAAAAATACAAATATTTGTGTGCCCTAAGTGTGTTGACTCATGCAATTCGAATCGGATGATCCGGATCGAATCTAATACTGATTTTTCTTTTTTTCGGTTTTCATTCTCACTTTTGAAAGGGTTTTATGTCTTGTCTGCTTTTTTTATTTTAATAAAGGCATGTAAGAAAAAAAATGCACAGAAAATTTCATGAAAGTTAGAAAACATAAATATAACACAATTATTTCTATACACAAAGTATATAGGTCATGACCCATGCAATCCGGGTCATATGACCCAGGAGGTGATTTTCACGCCCAAAACGCGCTGACACGCACCCCCAAATCGCGCTCAAACCCTAATTTCACTACATGACCTTTTAGTTATTTCGTCTAACCTTTTAGTTATGCCCGTCTAACCTTTTCATTATGTTTACATAACCTTTATGATATATTCGTATACCTTTCTATCCTGATGGTTTGATATTTTACAGAGTAAGATAAATATATATTACCTTTTAAACCTTTATGTTATAATAACTTAACCTTAATGTTATAATAATTTAACTTTTATATTATAATAATATCTTTTATATTTTTCAAAGGTTATGATAATTGTATATAAACGTTATATCAATATATTAAGTGATAAGAATATAAAAGTTTTCAATTATATTACATGATTGAAATAATTCTAAGTATATAGTTTTAAGGTTTTAACACACTGTAAACCTTTAAGTTGTAATAATGCAACATTTATGCATAATAATATTAACCTTTATGCTATTCTAAGTAAATAAAGGTTATGATATTTATATATAAAAGTTAAATCAACATAACATAAAGGTTAAATCATCACAACACAAAAGTTTTCAGCTATATTATCTTACATTTTATATTGAAAAAAGTCTGAGTATATTAACTTAAAGGTTATGATATTTGTACAAAAATGTTATAGTCATATAGCATAAAGGTTATACTCGTATAATATAAATGTTACCACATAAATTTAAAAAAAAAATAAATGAGCACAAATCCGGGTCAAATCCGACCCAACCCGACCCGTGGACGCCCAGTTGCATAGATCTAGATCCATGCAACTGGTGCACAAGAACAATACTCTAAATATAATTATATTTATGTATAAAAATTACACCACTGCAACACAAACTCTCATATGGACACAAACACAAATTCAGATCGTGGTTCAGTAAAAAAAATTATATGAATTTTGTGTTTATTTTATGGTTTAACTTTATTTGTTTTTTCCCCGCTTTCCTCGCGACCGACCTAATCCCAACTCCTTTTATATAAAGCTTTTATTTAACCTTTATCGAATCCTTTTCCTCTCTGCTCAGACTTATCCGATTTGGGACCTCTCTCTCTCTCTTCTCTCAGTCGGACTAGGTACTCTTCTTTCATCCTATTTCTCTCTTGATTTCAAACAATTCTTTCGGATCTGTTCATTAATTATCATATGATCGATTCTCAAGATGTGGCTATGTTTGTATTCTCCTTTTTATTTATCCTCCCTCTCTTTGTTTCAGTTTTTAGGTCTACACTGGATTCAGTTTTTTTTTTTTTTTTTTGTAATTATCAGTTATTGTGCTGCGTGATTGGATTATATTGTTATTGGTGACTTAATTTATTAGTTTGCGTTAATAGTATCTGTTTTTCTTTTTCTCCCTGACACCCCACCCCAGTCTCAAAATTGTATGATTTTGCTATATGGTTTGTTCCTTTCGTGAAATTCAGGGTTCAGATCGCTGTGGGTTTTTTTTTTTTGAATATTTCTTTTTGTGCCTTATTTTAAGAGAGAGGCTAGAAATTTAATGCTTTTGGAGGCATTTGAAAATTCTTCTTGCCGGGGTTTCCGGATTCTCTGTGTTAGTGAGTAGATGTTATTCAATATCAGTCGATGTGGTTGAGATACCTTGATATTATTGATTGTAATTTATTATGTTGCAACTTGGAACTTTGGTTGTGTTCATGAGTCTGCACGGATTTTTGTTTTTGATTGACGAAAAATCATATTACAGTTTCTGAATAATCTATTTTATAATGCCGAGATGCCTGAGTGTAATGATATTATGTCTCTCAACCATCTATTCTGATGCATGTTGCAACAATATACAAAGGATCTTTCTTCGAAATCTAAGTAATGAGCATGTTTTGTCCCCAGTCATGCTATTTAACCAACTAGGAATGGCAACCCTCTTTGTTATCGTTAGGTTTTAATTACAGCAATTTCATGTCTGTCTTTTGTGGCATGTGTGCTTTACTATTTATTCAGTTGATTTGATGTGCGACTCTCAGATGATTGTTAATATTTGTCAGGTCTGAGCATAAAAATCTAGTTTGAGGAATCCTTGTTCTCTCATCCACATTTTGCTGCATCAGCCGAGTTTCATGTCTGATCTTGATACCCAGATTCCCTCTACTTACGGTATACTAATCTTTATTAACTTTTTTGATTTATAAAGCAATCCTATATCATACTGCTTTCATTACTGTAATTGTGAAAAAAAAGAGAGTTAATTTTAGTAGATGGAATAATATTTAGAAAACGATAAACTGAAGAATGAGAGTGAAAAAGTTTGGCATACCTTGGATGTGTCATTTAGATGCAAAGAAATCGTGAGTTGATACATCTTTGCCACACTGATTGACTTGGGTCACTTTCTTATAGATCCTTTTGCTGATGCAAATGCTGAGAATTCTGGTGCCGGGTCAAAAGATTATGTTCATATCCGCATACAGCAGCGGAATGGTCGAAAGAGCCTGACAACTGTGCAGGGATTGAAGAAAGAGTTCAGCTATAACAAAATCTTGAAGGATCTTAAGAAAGAGTTTTGCTGCAATGGAACTGTTGTCCAGGATCCTGAACTAGGCCAGGTTTGCATACTATCAGTTTTTTTTACCCCTTGTCTTCTTGAACATTAAATTTATCCTTTTTCTTTGGGTTTGTACAGGTTATTCAACTCCAGGGTGACCAGCGGAAGAATGTTTCTTCCTTTCTTGTTCAGGTGATTATTACCTCATTTATTGTATGATGTATTGACATGAAGATAGATATCTAATAATTAGTGTATTTAACTGAAAGATACATAAGATGAAGCAGCAAATCTCTCTGAAGATGAGTAAAATAAAATGAAAATGTATGGTTGTGTCAAAGCAGAATCTTCAAGTTTGGTAATTATGGGATGTCTAATCATGCAATCGTTTGTTTTGAATGCAGGCTGGTGTCGTGAAGAAGGAACATATCAAGATTCATGGTTTCTAAGCTGCAGCATTTTATATTAGTGTCATGTTTGTTTAACTCTACCAACAATGATATGTGAAGTTATTATTAGTGAAATCTATTCTATGTTTGATATCTTCTGATGCTTATAATATGACAACATCTCCTCATGGTTTCTTTACGAGTGTCATGTGTGGTGTTGAATGAACTTTTACTAGGGATGATGGAGAATTCAAATAAAATAGTGATGTTCCTCTATTTCTCTGTGATGCCATGTCTCTTTCATGATTGTTCTGTAGCTGTTTTGATGTTTATGTGTCAAAGTTCAAGGAAACATCTGCAACATGTATTTTGAAATTTCTCCTTCACCTCGATCTAACAAATAGAAGACAATCTTTTAATGAGGTGATATGGCAGGAGTAACCAACGCCCAAATTAAGCCCCATAAACATTAATGTATTTGTTGGTATATATCTGCTTTCTTGATTGCTTATTTGTGGGATGGTGAACATTCTTAACATGTGACTACATTCTATCAGTAACTTGTCAGATGATTAGCATATCAATTAATTTTACTTTTTAATTTCAGATATTTAGCATATTAATTAATTTTACTTTTTAATTACAGATATTTAACATATCAATTAATTTCACTTTTTTATGTAATGAGGGCACATTAGTGGTATTATGTTATATCATTTATTTCATGGTGTTATGTTATATCAATTAATTTCATCTTCTACATCGATTGATTTTGTTTTCCACATAACGAGGGAATGTGATTATTAAAACGACAGAATGTGATTATTACACATCCACAATGTTTTTTAGCATTTTCTTGAAAACATTATTACACATCAACGATTTTCTTGAAAACATATTATTACATAACAACTATTTTCTGAATGTTCATCATTATATGGCAACGTTAGATCATCATCCTATTATTTCAGATAAAAACACTAAATCTTATATTTGTTGGGCTGGTTATAAAAGATAAATCTTATTAATCCAAAAGATACCTTATCTATCAATTCCATAAAATACATCAATCCAAAATACCCATAAATCTTATCAATCCAAAAGATACATCAATCAGAAGATACATTATCTATCAATGCTCACTTTAAGATATTAGAATGAAATATCGTCATATTTTTGAAGGTTTATCTTTCTCTCCCTCCCTCAACTGATGTAGATGTCAAAATATCTATCAATTATCCTGCAATTAATATTGATATTTTGCAATTTTAATTTTTGTTCAATAATATATATCAACAAATAACATCATGATAATATTAATATATTTACATTTTTTTCGTTATTTATTTATGCACAATAATATATATATGGACGACCTATAATTAATATCAAAATTTTGTAATAGTGTATTTTATATAATATCAATAACTTGATGATAATTATTTTTGTTGAAAATATATGTCGAGTTGCGTGATAATATTTTTTGTTGATTGATATTATTTAAATAAATGTAATAGTAATTAGATTGAAATGTGTATTAAAAGTATATAAAAACCAGTCAATTTTGTATTCAATTAGATATTGTATTGAATATAATAATTAATAAAAGAATAAGATATTTGTTTTCATATTTTTTATGGGATGTGATATCCAGGTAAGCATGATTTGACAGCCACATCAACTTGGAGAGAAAAAAAGATAAAAGTCGGTCAAAGAATATGTTAACGGTTGATATCTTAAATTTATAGTTTTCAATCTTTCAAACCGATAAAATTTATCTTTCATAACTCACATTAATATATAAGTTATCTTTCGGGATCGGATAGATAATATCCCTGAATAAATCTTATAATTCTATTCCGAGTCCTCCTAACAAACCGTCAACCCAATACTACTGCAATATATCTATTATTTGCAAGATTTTAAATTATGATAATATTTTAATGGAATTCGTTGTGTCGAAGTAATTTTGATAAATTATTATATTTAATTAGATATGTTTTACGAATTTATAGATGTTGTTAGAGTAAGATTAGGGGGTTATCTTAGCAAATATATAATAAATATTTTACGATCCTGTTTATCTATAGTTTACATAAAAAAGAGTTGTTCAATATATCCGATAAAGGAGACAAATCGAGGATAAAATCAAACCCAATTACGATATAAAACCAATCGAGGAAAGAATCAAATCTGATTTCGATAAATCTAAATCCCTAAAAAAATATGTAATCAGAAACCCTATAAATATGCATCATCACCCTATCATTCAAAGATCCAAAATTCATTCATATATCTCCGTTAAATTTGTTAATTATGAGGGATGATGATGGCGGGTACCAGAAGAGATTTGAAACTAGGTTGAAAGAGTATATTGATTATCCATCATCTCATAATTTTGATGTGTTGTTAAGGGCCTTGAAAGAAGACAAGGAGGAGGTGGAGATGGATGAGGAAGAGATGAAGGAGGATGAGGAGGAGAGATTCGAGGAGGAGGAGGAGGAAGAGATTAAGGAAGATGGTGAGGAGGATGAGGAGTTGAATGGTGAGATTGAGGAGATGGAGGAGGGTGAAGAGAAGGTGATTGTGTCGAGAAATAATTATGTGAAATGTGATGAATTACGAGGCTGGGACTGGCCTACTCATATTTGTGAGCAATGTCAATCAGGAATTGACCCTTTTTGGGATGTCCTTTTGTCTTGTGAAAAGTGCCACATTTTTTTACATACCTACTGTGCAGGTCTTTGCCCCACCTGTGGAGGGAATCTTTCCCCGAAACAACAATTCGTTTGATGAACCCCATCTTTATTTATCATTCTCTCCTTAATTCCACTTTTGCTTTACTTTTCTCCATCTTTTATTTTCACCCAAATACACATCTGAACTCTCTTGTAGTATATGTTCTCTTTTTTCCAAGAATAAATTCTTTTTAATTTTCTTTTCACAATTTCGTCATCACATCAAAACGGACAGTAGGAAATTATATATATAAGTGTTTGACAAGTGGTACTTTACATTGTTGCCAAGTGTCACCTCCAAATTGTCAAGTGTCATTCCTTAAAAATTATTTTATTTATAAAATATCAAAATATTAACATTAATTAAATACACACACCACTACCCTACAATAATAAAGTGCTTAGAAAAATTAAATATGTAAGTTACAAATGTTTGTTAATGTTATATTGTTTTTTTTTTTTTTTTTTGGTTTTACATGAAATCTTTGGTGTCAAACTTTAATAATTGTTTTTATCCAACATTTCAATTTCAAAAAAATAAAACAAAATTTGAAGAGTAATTCTGCTACTATTTTTCAAGGAATTAAAATAAATAAATAAAAGATATTTGAAGGTACGAGAAAAAATTATTTAGAGGATTTAAGAAAAAAATAACATATAAATATTAGAATTCGGTAATGTCAGGTATGAAATAAAATAATGTACTTTAAAATTGTAATTTAAACTATGAAACATATTGCTAATGAGATTACCAAAAATAGGTGTTAAAAAACATTAAGATATGTGAGATTGAAACATATTTGACATTAGATAATGAAAAGTTGTGCTTGTTTAGAAATTTTAAAGGGTATTATAAAAAAATAATTGCTTGGAAAAAAAATGTAAGTTACAAGTGCTTGCTAATGTTGTATTATTTTTTTTACATGAAATCTTTGGTTTCAAACTTGAATTATTGTTTTTGTCCAACATTTTAAATTGGCAAAAAAAAAAAAAAAAGTAAGCAACAATGTGCAAACATTAGTTCAGTAATGCCATGCATTAAATAAAAATAATGTACTTTGAAATTGTGTTTAAACTCTGAAACAATATTATTAGTACATTAGCATAAAAATAGGTGCTTAAAATTTTTTTAGGATATGTTTAAGTTAAAACATATGTAAATTTGGCAAGTATGAAAGTGAGTTATAAAAAGGATGAAATTTGATAATTTTGTGTTTGTTTAGAAATTTTAAAAAGTAGGATTACAATTAATATGTCATCATATAGGGAATTATAAGAAAAATAGATGATGTACTGTTATTTTATCTTTAAACAAAGAGCTAACATTTTCAGTTCAAATTGTAAAAAAGTGGATGAAGTAGACAAAAAAAAAAAAAGTTATAAGATTCTGCAAACAAATAACATGATTCGGATATTGGTAATCTAAAATCCAAACGTGCACATTCAGATAAAAATTGTGTAAAAAAGAGGATGAAGTAGACAAAAAAAAAAAAAGAATAGTTATAAGATTCTGCAAACAAATAACATGATTCGGATATTGGTAATCTAAAATCCAAACGTGCACATTCAGATAAAAATTGTGTAAAAAAGTGGATGAAGTAGACAAAAAAAAAAAAGAATAGTTATAAGATTCTGCAAACAAATAACATGATTCGGATATTGGTAATCTAAAATCCAAACGTGCACATTCAGTCCAACCACCCCCTTAAACAATCGAGAAATTGTATTAAAATATTACAATATGTAACAATTCGTTAAGACTAATAAAAAGATCACAAAAAGAACACAATTACAAAATAAACCAATACATAAAGCTTTGGACAAACATCAAACAAAACAGATGTTTTCGAGCGATAAAAATGAGATATATTATATACTTTTTACAAAAATATATGAAAATACCTAATGCGATAATTAAAACACCTATTAAGAACTATATATTAACAATTTTGTGTTAAAGAATAAATGAAAAAAATTATTAAAGAAAACAATAAGACTCTGTTTGGATAGAGTGATTTCAAATCCAGAATTTAAAATGAGTGGATTTCAAATCCTTTCAAGTTTGAGTGAATTTGAAATCCACCAAAATGACTCTAAAATTAGCTCAAAATGAAAACTATGAATTTTAAATTCACATCCTACCCAACACTATCAGTGGATTTGCCAACAAGGATTTCAAATCTCTCCTTAAATCCACATATTCAAATGTACCCTAAGAAATATTATTTTAAGAATAAAGAGAAAATATCACACTTATATAAAAAATTACTATCATATAACAATAAACACTAATTATAAAATAAAAAATAAGATAAGTATTAAATGAAACCCGTGCAACGCACGGGTTCAAACCTAGTATATACAAATAGTAGGAAAGAAATACACATTCTTGGGAAGCATTAGTAGTGTATTGAAATAATTGAAGAATAAGGCCCACAACTAAAAGGGTGTGCCAAATACGTAACATGGGCCAACTCTTTGGGCCCATAAGCTATTCTACCAGCATCACACAAATAAGTTCAATATTTTAAAAAATACAAGATAATATTCAAATTATTTTAACCATAATAGTTTTAATAAATAAACACTAGTACTATTTCAAAGAATATGAAATCGTAGATTAAAACTATTATCTGGAATAAAAAATATGCTGAGAATTTGTGTGAGACCCGTCTCACGGATAAATTTATATATGAATAATCATTTTCACGAATTTAAATATGAATAGTGAAAGAGTAAGTCTCTTGTGCATCAGGTGCATGGATCCACGCACCCGGGTCGGATTCGACCCGCTTTTTTTTTTTTTTTTCGCGCTAGCTTTTTTTTTCAATTTTAGTCATGACTTTTAGTTATGTTAAGAATATCTTTATCTAATGTGTAAGAATACCTTTAGGTTACGTTAATGTATAGAGATACCTTTAGGTTATGTTAAGGATACCTTTATGCCCAAATTTCATATATTTAATTTACGTCAGACATACCTTTAGGTTATGTTAAGGATACTTTTATGTTATGTTAGAGATACCTTATCCATAAGGTAGTTGTGTTACACATTTTGTACACAAAGGTATCTCTAACATAACATAAAAGTATTCTTAACATAACCTAAAGGTGTCCTTAATATAACGTAAATGTATGTGACCTGGAGCGAATTCTAAGGGTATCAAATCAGGATTTCAAAGAAACCTAGAATCACGATTTCAAAGGTATATTTAACATCACCTAAAGGTATTCTTAACATAACCTAAAATTATGCTTAATATAATCAAAAGGTATTCTTAAAATAACTAAATGTATCCTTAACATAACCTAAAGGTATGCTTAACATAATTAAAAGGTATTCTTAACATAACATGGTATGTAACCTGGAATCACGATTTCAAAGGTATCCTTAACATCACCTAAAAATATTCTTAACATAACCTAAAGGTATGCTTAATATAACCAAAAGGTATTCTTAACATAACTAAAGGTATCCTTAACATAACCTAAAGGTATGCTTAACATAACTAAAATGTATTCTTAACATAACGTGACATGTAACCTGGAATCAGGATTTCAAAGGTATTCTTAACATAACTGAAAAGTATCCTTACCATAACTTAAAGGTATCCTTAACATAACTGAAAGGTATCCTTAACGAGTGAATTTGAGCACATCCGCCCAGGCGCGTGGGAGCGCGTGAGGGCGCGTCAGATGCATGTACATGCGCGGGTCGGGTCGGGTGCATGGATCTAGGATCCATGCACGTGATGCATAAAAGTTTTTGTCATAGTGAAATGTAGACATGAATGTGGACGAAAAATATGAAACACGCATCCTTGAGCGAGAACGAAAACGCCAAAAGTCAGTCAGTCATCTTTATTGTGATATTAAATTTATTGAAAATGGAAATGGTGCTTTCTTAATCCATCATATAGATACACATTATTTATATAGGAATTATCTAAAAGGAATAATTAGAATATGTGAGATGAATCTTGATTTGAAACTTAAATGATGTAGAATAGTAATGTGTTAATGAGTGTGTGGGCGCGTGGGAAGAACGCAGCAGCATGGCCATTTGCTAATAAATGAGAGAAGTAAGAAAACAAGTGGTTTGATTGATTGATTCCCCGCCATTGTCGAGTAGAGGCTTGAAACGTAGGACGCGCTTTTCATAATGATACTTTTGAAAAATAACGGACTTTTCTTTGAAAGCGTTTTTCATAACGATAATAACCAATATTTGAAAATTTTGTGGAAGAGTATTTATTAAATTAAATTTCTTAAAATAACGTCATATCGCAAAGAGGGAACCCAAAAGAAAGAAAATTCTTATCCAAACACAAATAAACCAAAATATTAAAAGGACATTGTTCATAAATGAAGGAATTTATTCAAAAACATTTATTTAAGAAATCAATTCTCGAAATAATCATTTAGGCCACCACCACTCCACCATAGCTCGGCTTCTTAACCTGTAAGTGTTAATTAGGGAGGTGGTGAGCTACACATGCTCAGCGGGATCCTTGGTTAACTGTCGGCTTCTGCCCCTGACCCTTTTTCTCTTGCTCATTCTTCACATTGTGGCAATTGTACGAAGAATGTCCAGGTTGTTGGCACTTGTAGCATAAGCCCGATCCTATCAAACATTTTCCCAAATGATTCTTTCCACACGTGGAGCATGCTTGTCCTGCAGTCGGTGGGTTTGGTGCAAATCCTCCACTAACTCTCGGCTGTTTACTGGAATTTCCTTGGTTGAATTGCTTATTTCCTTGTCACTTTCTCTTCCCCGATGACTCTGTAGGCCTTGAGGTCGTATTCTCCAAGTTGAGACGAGTTGATATTGCTTGTGCTCTTTCGAACATCTCGTCATACATGGTGACTCCATGACCTGCCAGAATTTCTCCAATTTCGGATCGTAGCCCTGCTTCGAATCGTTCGGTCTTTTCCATATCTGAACCCACCAGACGAGTCGCAAAACGGGATAACTGGTTAAACTTCCTCTCATAGTCTATCACTGACATGTTCCCTTACTTCAAGTTGAGAAACTCAGTCTCATTCTGATTTCTATAAGAGCGTGAGAAGTAATTCTGCGTCACCACTTCCTTAAAGCCTTCCCAAGTTATATTTCGTCGATCTTGTTCTGAAACGGTGGGCACATAAGATTCCCACCAAAAACCGACATCTTCAGTCAGCTGAAAAGCACATGAGATTTTTTGGGAGTCGTTGCATGCTAAGTGTTTGAAGACTCGATCTAGCGATCGCATCCACTCTTCTACCACCAAAGGTCCACTTCGTCCGTTGAAAGTTGGTGGTTTGTAGCGATGGAAGTGATCCATCATTCTTGCATGTGAATGATTATCTTCTTGTTCGGGGTGAGTCGTTTGATTTTGGTTCTGGTTTGCCGCTTGGAAGAGGTTCATTAGATCAGCAAAAGTCACAGCTTGCCCTGCGGAGACTTGAGTTGAATGGTTGTCTTCAACTTGTTAATTGTTGCGTTTGTTGCGTCTTGGAGCCATTTCCTAGTGTCATCATAAATTCCAACTCAATTCGTGATGTGGTTAAGCGTTTGAGAAGGTACACACGTATTTGATCGTTCAAAAAATTAAATGCATATACGAACACCAAATAATGAAACTATAATAAAATATAATAAGAGGTAAAACTCAAAATTTATTAACTTCATAAGATAGAAGTTTGAAACATTATTCATAAGCTTTCAATTAAAATAAAATAAAATATCAATATCCATAAATAAAACAATCAACGACTTAAACTACTAGCATTGCTCTCAAGCCCACTCCTCGTCATCGCTAAACACGTAGGGCTTGGTAGGAGTTCCCCAAATAGGCGAGGCGGTTGAGACACACCTTCTTCTTTGTTCATCCATTGTCCATCTTCTCTTCCTCCGAGTCTTACTTGGGGTCCTCTTCCGGATCTTTCTCCGGATCTTCCTCTTCTAACTCCATCGTTTCTAGCATGTCATCAATCATGTTCCTAGCACTGGAGTTGCCCAGCTCACGAAAACGGTTCACCCATTTCTTGAACATCTTAACACAAAACTTCTCATACTATATCACTTTCTCCCCTGTGTCTCCATCAATCTTGGCCATCTTTTTGAACAATTTAAGAGCTTTTCTTGCCCACGTATAAGACAAACTTATATTAACTTCCATGTGGCAGCTTTTTCACTAACTTCATCACGTTGCGAGCCTTGCACTACTAGAATTTCGCTCAACCACAACGGTTATATTAACCGTTGTGGTAGACAGATTTCTACCGTTGTGGTAGATGATAAGTGTCATTTTTACTATACTTTTACGTATGTTTATGTGTTCATTTGAGCATGTTTATGTACGTTTCTATAGTGATTTAGATACTTTTGATTTATTAGTTGCATTTGATGGTTTTGTGTTTTTAGTGCAAAAATCGCAAGTTTCAGCTCTCATGTGCAGTTGTCGAAGAAATGACATATCTCACGATCTAGAAGTCCGAATTCGAAGATCTTAATTTTGTTGGAAAGCTAAGGAAGAGATATACAACTTTGATGTTGAACACTTTTCCCAATTCGTTCTCCAAGAAAGCAAAATATTAAGGAAAAACGGAAGTTTTGTGTTCGGTTCTTCGTCGTGACATGACTCTAGTATTTTGATCATAACTTTTTCTAGAAGACTGCTATTGAGGTGAAATTTGTGGCATTTGAAAGCTAACTTCAAGACCTACAACTTTCATGAAGACGTTGAAGTCAAATTCGGAACTGTGCACCAGAGCACGACCGTGTCTTGGGACACGGTCGTGTCCCACCGCACAGAAACACTAGCACTGGCGCACGGGTGACCGTGTCCTGGGGCACGGTCGTGCCCGAGAGACTCCTATTCGATCCCAAACTCGATTTTTGACGTATCTCACACTTCTAAACCATCTAGGAGACCTCCAAGATGCTATATATACCCAAATTCGTCCCAAAAGGGAGTAGGGAGATAGGGAATCAATCAATCATTAGGGTAGGAATAACATTGATAGAGAGAAAACATATATTCTGAGAGCATCTGGAGAGGAGAAAAAAACTTCAAAGATCGAAGAATCGAGAGATCATCGTTCATATAGAGTTTTTCTTTATCTTCCCTTTTATTGTTGGATTATTTTAGTTTGATATAATATTTTCAATCATGTCTATGAGTTTGTTAATATTCATGTCTGGCTAGTTTTCCATGGGTTTCTAGGGCTTGTTAGTAGTCTGATTCGAATCTGATGGATCTTTGATTTCAATTCAATTTCTTGATTATTTATCCTATTGATGTGTTTATGGTTTGATTGCTTGTTTGATTATGTGGCCACTAATTGAGCATGCTTGAGTAATTAAGTCAAAATTCGAGAGAGGAGATTTAATTACGGAAGAGTAAACACATGACATATATGCATCATGAGATCGAGAGATGAATGACATATGTGATGAGATTTTCAATCCTAGATGCTTTTGGGAGTTGTTGTGTTATATCAGATCGAGTAGAGATACATCTGGTAGCATAATAATCAACCGGTTAAATTGACTCGAGAGAGCTTTTAATTTGATATTCGTGATTGCTCATATATGATAGTTAATCATTGGATTGGTCAAGCGATATCGTGATGAGAATTAGATGAAAGCATGTTCTAGAACCTGTCTCAGTTATATCTGTTTGTCTCCGTGTATTTATTTGTTTTCGTTTTAGTATAAGTAATTGAATTCTTTGATATCAGATAGCCTAGATAAAATTAGGGGTTGAATTTGGGTAATCGATTATTCCTAGATAATAGTCTCTGTGGGATCGACCTTGCTTACCGTGTTCTGCAATTTACACCGTACACTTACCAAAAAATTATCTACCACAACGATTAATAATCGTTGTCGAAAATATCAACCACAACGGTTATTAACCGTTGTGGTTGAGGGATGTCTACGACAACACCATCTACCACAACGGTAAAAAAATTGTATACCACAACGGTTAATAACCGTTGTCGAAAATTTCAACCGCAACGGTTATTAACTGTTGTGGTTGAGTGGTTTTTATGGCATCAACTACCATAACGGTTAAAAATTATCTACGACAACGATTTTAATTGTTATTTTGTTATGAAATTTACAACGGATTTTTGACCATTGTCGTTGAGCATTGTCGTTGAGCGAAAAAATGTGCTCAACGACAATGGTTTTATTTGCTGTTGTCCCAACCGTTGTCGTTGAGCGAAAAAATGCGCTCAACGACTACGGTTTTATTGTGTTGTTGTCCCAACCATTGTCGTTGAGTGAAAAAATACGCTCAACGACAACGGTTTTATTTGTTGTTGTCCCAACCGTTGTCGTTGAGTGAAAAAATGCGCTCAACGACAACGCCACAAAAAAACCGTTGTCGTTGAGTGCATTTTTTCGCTCACCGACAACGTTTTTTTGTAAAACTATTGTAAATTTGTTTACAACAACACAAATGGTAGAAAACCGTTGTAATTCTTGTGTTGTTGTTGAGCGAAATTCTTGTAGTGTTGGGTCCTTGCCCAATCGCTCAGCATTCTTGCGACATGGATCCCGACGTCCTCCACATCGTAAATTCGATATTCGGCCTTAATGGAGCATCTCCAACACACAGTACGGTGACCGGCGATGCACTTCCTAGCAGTACGTCGAGCACGAGTCATCTACGTTTTATGCATTATCGTGAGCACACTTAACTAAGATTCATTATGCAATTAATTCAAGACATTATCTCATTCTACCCCTTCTTTGTTTTCTACAAGCATCCTTTGGTTTACTCTTTTATTAACAAACATTACTCAAACAATAGCAACATGACATTCTCATACCATGTCATTCAACATAAAAACATTCACATTTTCTCGCATACCTTGATTGAGCCGGCACAGTAGGCGGTGGTATTCAACATTTTTTTTAATAAACAATAAACATGGAGTATAATTTTTATAAAAAAATTATTTTGCAAGTCTACAGAAACGTAGACCCACTCTGATACCACACTATCACACCCCAAAATTTACTTTTGAAAAATAAAGGACTTTCCTTTGAAACCTAGGAGGGACTTTTCATAACGATAATTACCGACATTCGAAAACGTTGCAGAAGCCTAAAATTTCTTAAAATAACGTCATCTCCCAAACCATCGTCATCACCCAACCAGCGTCGACGCCACCACCGTCACCAAATCAAAGAGAAGGATGAATGAGGGTTATAGTGGAAATTGAGGGTTTTGTTGACCTTCACTGGGAAACCTTATGATTTCATCCCTAAAATCCAACACCCCTTCTTCACAATTCAGGACAACAACAACCAATTATCAAACCATACTCCATGTATTTGGTTTCACTTTCATGCGTCTTTGCTTCCAATCTGAGTTCTTCACATTCTAAACACACCCTATAATAAGCAGGGAGAGATTTTGTAGAGAGAGAGAGGGTTTTGAGAGAGAGATATTTTGTAAAGAGAGAAAGCGACAGATGAGACGACGACGCGAGATTGGGCGGCGAGGTTGTAGACCTCGTCGAGGAGAATGGTGTCGAGCCAGCGACAGAGGGAGGAGGCGTCGCTTAGGTCGGTGTAGTGGAGTTTCATGTGTGGGTTTCGTATCCTTTCTCCAGTAAGAATTTAGAGCGATTTTCCGGCGGTGGGGGTTTGGGGTGGCACCATTATCGCAGGCGGCAAGAGAATTCATATTTAGATCTGGTGGTTGTGTTGTCGGCGGCAGTGGCGGCCATGGGAGGAGAATGGAAACATGAGATTTATGGAGATTGAATGGTAATCTTTGAAATGGAAACTGGAAGAGCTAGTGGTTGTGTTGTCGGGGGTGTCGGCGGCAGCTGTTTGAGGATGAGGGGTCTCATTTGAAAATTTAATAAGTTTATGGCTCTTTTTTGCAATTATTGATATTTACCAAATATCAATAATCCCTGGACTCACTTATAATTGTAAACCCTAGAATTTACAAAAGTAATTCAAAAATAAAATTAGGATTAAAATAGTCAATTTACAATAAAAAATGACAAAAAATCATCACATTTCGTACAAACATGCGCGTGCTCACACTTCAGTCAAGTTTAACGATTTTAGATGTTTTGCGCTGAGTTTCTGAAATCACAGGTGTTTCCTATGTAATTTCTTTATTACAATAATTTCTTTATCACAAGCAAGGATGAAAATATCCTGATATATCCCCGATATTTTTGTTTTTTCACGTGATCGAAACAAAAACAAAAATATCCTGATATATCTCCGATATATCACCGATATTTCTGTTTTTTCATGTGACCGAAACAAAAACAAAAACGGACTGTCATAATATATCTTCGATATTTACATTTTTTGATTAAAAAATAAATGAAATATCAATAATTATTAGCTAAATATCTGTAAAAATTGGTATTGATTTCAATATCAGTGGCTTCAGGTAAAAATTATAAGAGAATTCATGAATATCAAGGAAATATCGGTAAATATCACTGAAATATTGATAAATATCGGGAAAATATCGGTAAAATATTGGGAAAATATCGGTAAATGTTGGAAAATACTGAAATATCGATAAATATCGGGAAAATATCGGTAAATGTTGGAAAATATCGATAAATATCGGGAAATATCGGAAATATATCGGAAAAATATATGTACCGATATTTCTACCAAAATCGATATATCCATCAATATTTCCATAAAATCAATGTACCGATATATCAATCGAAACCGATATTTTCATCATTGATCATATGGGGATCCGGTACGAATTTTAAAAATACGAGGGAGTCTCTGGAATTTTACCCTAAATATTTTACAACATTTTTCATTAGATAATAACGCTATGAATCAATTAAATTGTGGCAAAATATTTTATGCAACTGGTGCATGGATTTAGGATACATGCACTTGGGTCGACCCAAACGCGCTCTCACGCGCCCCCATGCACCTGGTGGATGGCTTAAACCCATCAAGATTTACTTCAGGCAGTCATACACTCATGTTATATTAGGGTTACCTTCATGTTAAGTTAGTATTACCCTCATGTTAAGTTAACATAACATGAAGGTAAGTTTAACATACTTCATGTTAAGTTAGTATTACCCTCATGTTAAGTTAACATAACATGAAGGTAAGTTTAACATAACGTGAGAGTCACTTTAACATAACATGAATGTATAATTAACATTGTTTTTTACTTTGATGTTATGTTAATGTTACTTTCATGTTATATTAGTGTTACCTTTATGTTATATTAGTGTTACCTTCGTGTTATTTTAGTTTAGTGATTTTAAACTAAGGGTATGAAATTTGGAGATGAGGTCACATTAGTAACGACCAAAATACGTGAAAAAAATAAAAAGACGGCCAGCCCGCGTCCACGCACGATCCAGTTGAGATCGGTGCAACTGATACCAATAAGAGTAACTCTTAAATTGTTGGTTTAATATCTGAACCGATTTTGTAGTTTATTAAATTGCGATCGCATTTTTCTTTAAATTCACGGTTGCTTCCTCGACGCCGGTCTTTCTTCTTCATCTTTGCACAGCTGCACTGACCTCTCTCTCTCTCTCTCTCTCACCTAATTCTCCTCTCAATTGAATCAGGTATCTTCTATCACCCGATTTCTTTTCACGTCGTCTAAAATTTTCAGATCTGCTTTCAATATGATACAGTTCTCATGATGCGGTGGTTTGATTTATTCACTTTTTCTTTTAATTCCCAGTTTATATGGGTCTATGGTAGAGAGATGTCTATGTTTGACTGTCTAACAGTTAGTTGATTAAAGGTGAAATTTATTGTGTTAGGGTTTAGATTTTCTCTTTCTGCAATTTTCTATTTACGAACTTGATATTGGTTTTCTGTTTACGATTTAGATTTGTTGTTTTCCGTTGTTCGGATTTGAGATATTTATGATTTCTATTGCGCTGTATGATGACTACGGGTCGATTTTGATTTTGTCCCTTGTCTAAAGCTTTTGATTTCTTACCCCTTTTAACATAGTAGTTGAAGGTTTTTTGATCCTGATGGGTATTTCCTGTCCTTCGTTCCAGGTTTTTCTTGTTCATTTACTATGTAAAAATCAATTAAAGGAGTTCCTTAATATTTTTATTGGTTGAGTTTCAAGCTGTTTTTGTGACTCAGAAATGGTGTTTGTGGATACACTTTGGCTTGGGACATTCTTTCAGATTGCCAGCATATCTTGTGCTTTGCAGTTCTGTTGAGTTCTATTTGAAGCTCTTGAATAAATTACATGATGTGTAGACATATATTGTTTATATCGAGGCACAACTAGAACTGGAGACCTCCAATACTCTTATCATTAAATATACTTCCAATTAATAGGCCATGTTTTATGAATTTGTCTTTTATGGAGTATCCAAGCTTGTGTGTGTAATATTCACTTCATTTGTTTATTGGTTGCTTGATTTTGTTTCTTCGTCAGGTCTGAGTATTCAAATATAGTTTGAGGAAATTGTGCTCTCTTTTTCCATTTGCTGAATCAGCCAAGTTTCATGTCTGATCTTGATATCCAGATTCCTACTACCTACGGTATGCTTATCTTATTATTTTAATTTTTTATGTTATGTATCTATGTTATCTATGCTTCCCCCACCCAGTGCTCCCACAGACCAATCCCATATCTTGTATTAATTAAATGTTTAAAAGTTGAATATGGTGAATGAAACTTTTAGAAAAGCTCCTCACTTGTGAAATGAGAGTGACAAGAGTAGTATCTGTGATGCTGTCTTAAAAGGAAAAATATCAGAAGCCTTTTCTTGATGCGGCATTGCAGCACTGTTTGAATTTTCGTTTTTTCCCTCCACCGCAGATCCTTTTGCTGATGCAAATGCTGAGAATTCTGGTGCTGGGTCAAAGGACTACGTTCATATTCGCATACAACAGCGGAATGGTCGGAAAAGCCTGACAACTGTGCAGGGATTGAAGAAAGAATTCAGCTATAACAAAATCTTGAAGGATCTTAAGAAAGAGTTTTGCTGCAATGGAACTGTTGTCCAGGATCCAGAACTAGGACAGGTATATTTTTGGGTTTCTTCTCCTCTTTTATCTCCAACCTTTCATGAAATTAAGTATTTATCTATGTATTTTGTTTGTATAGGTTATTCAACTTCAAGGTGATCAGCGGAAGAACGTTTCCTCTTTCCTTGTTCAGGTGATAAATCATTTCTCTTTTTGTCATTAGATATCTGACATGAAAACATTTCTCCAGCCAATAAACTTTAGTATATGACATGAAAATTATTGAATTCCGAAACATCAGAATATGATGGCATTATTAAGATTTTGAGTTTTGTATGTATGCTTGGATGTTTATTTACGTGATCCTTGTTTATGGAAGCAGGCTGGAGTTGTGAAGAAGGAGCATATAAAGATTCATGGTTTCTGAGCTGCAGCATCTATACGTTGTATTGTGACCTTCTAAAGTTTGTGTTAGTGCACACTATGCGATGTTATAAGTGAAGTCTATTGTGCGTGTATGATCTTCTGAGACATTTACTGCTTCGTAACTCTAGTTTTCACTACAAGTGTCATGTGTGATGTTCAATCAACTTTTCCTTGCGTTAATGGATTTGAATAATAATGGTGTTCTCTATTTGAATGCCATGCCTCGTTTTTTCGCAATTTATGTGTCGTTTGCTCTGTAACTATCTAAGTGAGTTCCAGTATAACTGTTCACTTCAAGGAAATGAAGGTAGTTGATGGGTGCCTTTTGTGACTTGTGGGTGTATCGCAAAATTCTTTTTCTGAATAATTCTGGAATCTCTAATGTGAATACTCATGTTGCTCATTGCTTGCTTTCAGTGATTACTGGCGTATGGATTCTCCTTTAAATAAGATTGCAAATATGAGTTAATGATATTGGATTAGTAAAAATAAATCATAACCTTGTGAATGTTATTTTGGTCGACAGATAATGAAAGTAGAATCCATGCAATCGTTCTGAGAGTTGAAGTTGTCTATACACCAAATACGTGTGTTTGTGTATCTGTCTTCCAGCACTATGTAATGATGCTTCTTTCCTTTTTATTGGTCCTCTTCCACAATTCCATAGTTTCCACAATGTTGTTCTTGCTTACACAAGTGTTGTTATATAACTAGGAAAAAGAAAGAATGCTCTATCTTTTGAATATACATGTATACATTAGATATAGTATAAACAATATCCCCCTTTTGATAGATACAGTAAATACAAGAGTGCTGGTGACTGGTATACAAAAAAATAAGCAATATGACTCAATTATGTTAGCCCTCCATATTTAATGATGAGGTCATTGCATAGGCTGAAATCTTCTGTCGTGCTTGGCCTGGAAGCAAGTCGTATGATATGAAGTGAGAAAGAAAGAAGAAAGTAGAATGAGAAGAAGTATAGTTTCTACCTTCTTAAGATATTTCTTGTGAAGCTTCATGGCACCTATGCAAGCTTTTCTAGCATCAATGCTGCCAGTGATGTCGTTCAATATCTTGACGACATCATCTAGGCCTCTGGCTTCTGTAAGCAACTTGTCGCTCTTGTCCTTGAGAACGCTTGCTACGAGGAATACTGACATCGGGAGAGGCGCAACGGCCCCTCCGTTTTTCATGTTTTCTCTTTCGAACTTCCCACACTGCTTCCTTGACTTTCCCTTTCCTTTCGTGCCCTCTGCTCTTTCGCCTCCCGAATCACTCTCCTCGTACATGGAGAATAAATCTGGATCGTACTCTAGAGCCCACATCATCTGTTGCAAACATCAATCAGCAATGCCCAGAGAGCAGGCACGAAAGAGATACAAAAAGTTACCTCCCAAAGGTATAGTGAATCAACAAATGAGAATTCTCGACGAAACAAAACCATAAGCATTCGTACAGCAAACAGATAATCACCACCACCTAGAGTTTCTGTTCTCAAGCCAAACAAATATGAATTCGTTTTAACACCATAGAGACGGATAATCTCGTGCTAACAATATATGAGGAGAACGATCTGTAGAGTGTACCCAAGTGCTGATGAAGTTTAGGATCAATAACTTGTGTCACTGAAGCAAGATTACTAAGCTGCGACTCCACACCTACAGATCTGTCGGTGCATCTGAAATTTCCTCGCTTTAGAGCAATCGTATTACAACACGAATACATTACTTTCATTTCAAGTAAACAATAGTAAGAAATGCTTGAATAGAAAAGTAAGATATGGTACCAATTTTCGCATCAAACGTTCAAAGCACCAGAATGCATCAGCTTCATTCTCAAGAACAATAATCATCGGGGAGCAAAGATCACTCATACCTGCTAACATCAAAACCGAACTCTCAGATGATTAATGGCTCGGAGGAGATAAAAGAAGCTAATATTCAAGACTCGCCTTGGCAGTATCCGACATCTGAATCAAACCAAGAGTAGACAGACAGGATATCCCAAAGTTTGGATAAATTTTCTTGCTTCTCAAAGAACTTCATTGTCCGGTCAGTACGAATCACATCGAGGCCTAGTATAGATTATTGAAGCACATAAGAACATTCACAAATGAAGTCATGGATGTGAAAGTTACTACTAACCTATTTGATGCAATGAAAGTTTCCAATTAATCTCTCTCTTGTCCATAGGACCATCATCAGGTGGTTGTTTCTCAAAATTAGAACCTGTTAAGACAACAACATAAAGCTTGTAAAAGCATAGTGACTCTGCTTTTATACTCTTCAATAGAGATAGATCATATGATTGTTAATTACCATAAATTTGCTGAATGACAATGGGATCCTGAGTTGGCTGACCATCTTCAGTGACTATGGGTGCAGTGACGAGCTTTCCGCTTCCAATCAAAGGGAACATCTTCTTACACACTTCTTTCAAGATCTCATACTTGACTCTGAAACCATACTCGACAAGGGTTATGTTTGAAAGACGAGTGAAGTGATATGTATAGTGCAAGAAAAGAACCTTCGACTCTGTCGTATTTGTTGTCGTTCTTCGGTGGTGCTCATGGGGTCATAGCAACCCAGTAAGAATTCCCAAACTTCACCTCTGATTGATGGGTGGATCCCCTACTTTTCGATAACGAAAATGACAACAATGTTGATTAAATAATGTGTTCACTTAGCAGGTTCAGAAACGTTCACACTAAAAGGCATACCCCTCGGTGGATTCGACCAAGTGTTTTGCCTATGTCAAGATAGCCTTCCGAACTAAATGCAGCATTCCATTTCCGAGCACTCAACGTTTTTCCAGCCTGATTATGAAGAAAGAATAAGTTGATCAAACAGGCAAGAATTTGTTATAGGAACTCTCATATCACATGGATTCTTAGAGGGATCATATTGAAATAAGATCGAACATGATCCCATATATATATATATATATATATTTGGAAATGTGCATGTTGTTACCTTGATTCTGAATTTGCTAGGAGGAACATCAGTGCATTCAGAGCGCACCTCATAATAAGAATCAGCTGAGGTTCCTGGGTCCCTCCACATTCTTCAAATATTAAAGAATTTTTTTCCTCTATACAAAAAAGAAAAGAAAAAACAAGGAAAAAAAAATCAAAGGGGAGATGGGAAAACAAGAAAATGGTTAAAAGTAGGGGTGGGGGAGGTAGAGGATGGTGATGGTGGTGGTGGTTCTCGACCCGACCCGGACACCCCCTCCACAAACAAGGCCCGTTTAATGCGTTAGGAAGAATGTGTTTATGATTATGATGAGGTGGTTAGATTTGTTTTGTTTAAGATAATTATTGATTCATTCAGTGTTATGTAGTTGGATTCAAGCCTCTACTCGACAATGGCGGGGAATCAATCATTCAAACCACTTGCTTTCTTACTTCCCTCCTTTATTAGCAAATGGCCATCCTGATGCGTTCATTCCACGCGCCCACACACTCATTAACACAGTTACTATTCTACATCATTTAAGTTTCAAATCAAGATTCATCTCACATATTCTAATTATTCCTTTTAGATAATTCCTATATAAATAATGTGTATCTATATGATGGATTAAGAAAGCACCATTTCCATTTTCAATAAATTTAATATCACAATAAATAACATAAAACTTTAACTTTTGTGTCTCAATGTTAATTAATCGAATAACTAATGATGGGAGATGACTGACTTTTGGCGTTTTCGTTCTCGCTCAAGGATGCGTGTTTCATATTTTTCGTTCACATTTCACTATTCATATTTAAATTATTCATATATAAATTTGTGAAAATGATTATTTTATTCATGTCCACATTTCACTATTCATATATAAATTTGTGAAAATGATTATTCATATTTAAATTTCACCATTCATATATAAATTTTTTAAAATGATTATTCATATATAAATTTCACTATTCATATATAAATTTGTAAAAATGATTGTCCATATAAATTTGTGAAAATTAATTAGGTTAGTGGGTCTCACACAAATTCTCTGCATATTTTTTATTCCAGATAATAGTTTTAATCTACGATTTCATATTCTTTGAAATAGTACTAGTGTTTATTTATTAAAACTATTATGCTTAAAATAATTTGAATATTATCTTGTATTTTTTCAAATATTGAACTTAATTGTGTGATGCTGGTAGAATAGCTTATGGGCCCAAAGAGTTGGCCCATGTTACGTATTTGGCACAACCTTTTAGTTGTGGGCCTTGGGCCCTTGAGCCTTATTCTTCAATTATTTCAATACACTAATAATGCTCCGAAGAATATGTATTTCTTTCCTACTATTTGTATATATATATTTCCCTATATATATTTTATATGGCTGAGATTAAAACAGAGAAACAAAGTTCACTGTTTTATTTGGGTGAGATTAAAAGATAAAGAAAAGTAAAGCAAAATTGGGATTAAGGAGAGAATGATAAAACATAGAAAAGGTTCATCAAACGAATTGTTGTTCCCAGGAAAGGAATCCTCCACAGGTGGGGCAAAGACCTGTTGCACAGTAGGAATGTAAAGAAATGTAGCACTTTTTACAAACCAAAAGGTCATCCCAAATACAATCAATCTCCGACTCACATTTCACACAATTATGAACACAATTACGAATGACATAATTTTTTCTAGATATTTTCTTCTCTTCAGCCTCCTCATCCTCGTCATCATCCATCTCTTGCTCCTCATCCTCGTCATCATTCAACTCCTCTTGCTCCTCATCCTCATCATCATCCTCGTCATCATTCAACTCCTCTTGCTCCTCATCCTCGTCATCATTCAACGCCCTTAACAACTCATCAAAATTATGAGATGATGGATAATCAATATACTCTTTCAACCTAATTTCACATCTCTTCTGGTACCCGCCATCATCATCCCTCATAATTAACAAATTTAACGGAGATATATGAATGAATTTTGGATCTTTGAATGATAGGGTGAGGATGCATATTTATAGAGTTTCTGATTACATAATTTTTTAGGGATTTAGATTTATCGAAATCAGATTTTGATTCTTTCCTCGATCGGTTATATATCGTAATTGGATTTGATTTTATTCTCGATTTGTCTCCTTTATCGGATATATTGAACAACTCTTCTTTATGTAAACTATAGATAATTTAGCTCAACAGGATCGTAAAATATTTATTATATATTTGCTAAGATAGTCCCCTAGTCTTACTCTAACAACATCTATAAATTCGTAAAACATATCTAATTAAATATTATAATTTATCAAAATTAATTCGACACAACGAATTCCATTAAAATATTATCATAATTTAAAATCTTGAAAATAATAGATGTATTGCAGTATTGGGTTGACAGAGTTTGTTGGAATCCGTGCAACCGGGTCGACCCGCCCACACACTCCAAATATGCGCGTCTCACGTCTGGGTGGATGCGCTCAAATCTACCCAAATTCGCTTCAGATCACATACATATGTTAAAGATATTTTATGTGATGTTAAAGATACATGTTAAGGATACCTTTGAAATCCTGATTTCAGGTTACATATTTTTACGTTAAGGATACATTTAGTGATGTTAGAGATAACTTTAAGTGATGTTTACAATACCTTTGAAATCCTGATTTCATATCCTTAAAATTCGTCCCAGGTCACATTCCTTTACATCATGTTAATGATACATTTAGGTTATGTTGGGAATATCTTTATGTTATGTTAAAGATATTTTTGTGTACAAAATGTGTAATACACAAGGTATGAAATTTGGGTATAAATGTATCCTTAACATAACCTAAAGAATGTCTAATGTAACGTAAATGTATCTTTAACATAACTAAAGATCATGACCAAATTTTAAAAAAGTAGGGCGAAAAAAATTAAAAAAAAAGAAAAGAAAAGCGGGTCTGATAGTCCGGATTCAACCCGATGCAATCGCATAGGAGAGTTACTCTTATAAAATTTATTCAAATACTACATGTAAACTATTTCAAACATTAAATCATTACTACTGCATCAATATAATATTAATAAACAAATTTCAATACCACATCTTTCATATATACTACAAGTGCACTCACGCGATGCACGTCTTGTTATATAATCTAATAATTATTTATTGTTGATGATACAGTGTAATGATATATGATTTAAAAATAAAATTTATATTACTTTGAATGTTTTATATTGATAAAAATGTTTGATATTTTCAACTTTTATAAATAATTATATTTGATAAAATTCTCACCTATTATAATACTAAATGACTTTTTTTTTGGTAATGCAATTACTTATAAATAGATTTGGTTAATCAAAATAACAATCAAATTAGTATTGATAATATCTCATTGTATTTGAAAAGACATTTATTTTAATTTTTCTCCTAATTTTCAACATTAATTTTTCTTCTTTTTTTCTTCATATTACATCATTAATTTTTGAATGACTCTTCTGTGCACCAGGTGCACGGATCTCAGATCCATGCAACAGGACCGCGCGCGGGCCAGCCCAACCCGTGCCTCTTTACTTTCTTTCACGTGTTTTTTTTATCGTGACATTTATGTTATGTTAGTGTTACATTTGTGTTATGTTAGCGTGACCTCATTTCCAGATTTCATACCCTTAGTTTAAAACTATTGAACTAAAATAACATGAAAGTAACACTAACATAACATAAAGTTAAAAAACAATGTGAAACATATCTTCATGTTATGTTAGATTGAACCTTCATGTTATGTTAGTGTTACATTCACGTAACACTAACATAATATGAAGGTTAAAGGTACGATTGCCTGGTGCGAATTTTGGTTGGTTTGAGCGCACCCACCAGGCACGTGGGAGCGCTTGGGGCGCGTGGAAACGAGCGTGAGAGATGCTTGGGCGAGTCTACCTGGGTGCATGGATCCTAGTTGCACAAAATATTTTGCCCTAGTTTTTTTTTTTTTTTTTTTCCATATTTCTAACCTCCATTTCATACCAACTCATTCTAATCAAGTGAGAGTGATTATGAAATATAGCTTATATATATATATATATAGTATAATGTCTTTCATCTCGTTTTTCTTGTTATTTCCATCAATAATTTTTCGTTTTCTTTTGATATTTCTAACCTCTATTTGATGATAGTTCATTCTCATTAAATAAAAGTTATTATATATACATTGCTTATATAGTACAATAACACTTTCATTTCAAATTTTCTTCTTATTTCCATCACCAAATTTTCTTCTTCTTATAATATTTTTAGCCTTCATTCCATCTAGTTCATTTTCATTAAGTGAGTTGTTATATATACATGCACTGCTTGTATGGGAAAATGACTATCATCTCAATTTTTCTTTTTATTTCAACCACTAAATTTCTTCTTCTTTTGATATTATTAGCCTAAATTATTTTTCTTTTTATTTTAATATTCTAACCTTCATTTCAATAAATTAATTCATCCTCATTTAGTGAGACATTCATCTCCATTGCATGTATTCCTAGTTCAAAGCTTTTTAGTTTTCTTTTTAAAATTTATCCACTCTTTTTACTATTGGCTAATAGTTTTGCAATTGAATGACAAATTAGTATTAATCACCAACTATTGTCATTTTAGATATAGTATAGATTTAACTTAAATTTTTTACAATTTATAATTTTTTAAAAAAACATTTAATAGTACAAATAACATACATATATAAAAAATATTTTTTTCTCTCTTTTATTTTAATGTATCATTAATCAAGAATTATATGTGTTTTCCTTTTATTTTTTATTATAATATTTGATAGTTTATCAATAAAGTCATGTAATTTAAAATTATTAAACTAATTTAGAAATCAAAATGAAATATTGAAAAAAAAACAAATTTTTTTTTACACGTTATCAAATTGGTGTGACATTTCTAGAAGGGAAAATGACAAATTAGTAAATTTTGTCAACTTCCATATTATTATATATAGATAGATTAAAGAAGTAACCACTATATGACACATGTAACTCTATGATTATTCCAAATTTTCATTCAATTTTTTCAATTTATATATATTTACTTAATTTATAATTTAATTCGGTTAATTCATCTAATTATAATTGCTAACAATTAGTAACCTATGAAATTTTAATAATAATTACTCCCTCCGTCCCTTACTATTTTGCCTAGGTTGACCCGGCACGGAGTCTAAGAAAAAACTGTTGACTTTGATTGGATGTGTTATTTTAATGTTTTTGAGTGACAATTTTGTAATTTAAAGGTATAATTTGAGTGCAAATTTTGTAAAATGAAAGAAATGGAGAGGTAATGGAGTAATTTTTTTTTTTTTTACCATTTTTGGGATGGCAAAATAAGATGAGACAAACAAAAACGGAAAGTAGGCAAAATAGAACGGGACGGAGGGAGTAATTACAATTTGTAACCTATTAAAATTTTAGTGAAGATATTTTAATATAGACATTGGTTGTTATTTTAATGAGGCAATGCATTTTAATAAGTTTAAGCTAATTGCTAATTTAAAATCCTACCCTATAAAATCTCGTAACAAACACAAAATTCAACTATTCGCTTTAATTTTAATATTTAGGATTTAAAAGTCAATTTTCTCAAACCCTACATGATTTCCTAACAAACATGACAAAAACTTATATACCTTTGGGGCACATAGGAGTACATATTTAGGTGTTATATATATATTCTATAAGTGTTATATTTCTTGGTGTTATATATATATATATATATATATTCTATAAGTGTTATATTTCTTGGTGTTATAAATATACTCTACATGTATCATATGTATATAAGAGTATACATGTGATATCTGAAAAGTATTTACATAATACCTGTAGAGTATATATTTAACACCATATGATGATTAATTTGAGTGCACCATGCCCTGGACACACAAGTGTCACTCAACAAAATATACTCTTTTAGAGCATCTAGAACAGCCCCATATTTATGTATACGCTGTGTTTCAAAAAATGAATGTTTCTAAATTAAGACGATGATCATGATTATGAATGTGGATGCTCATATAATTCTAAAGATTTTTTTTTTGGGTTAATTGCAATAAAAAACACAAATTTTACCTAATTTGCAATTTTAACCAATTTTTTGAATATTAGCAAATATAACATGAATTTTCATATTTTTTGCAAATTTAACCAACAGATATATTTCAAGTATGTTTATTTTGACAATAACTTTCACCATTTCAAATAACTATCATTTTGAATGTTAAGTCATTGTTTTATTTCGAAACTATGATATTAATTTCAAAAATAAACGTATTCGAAAACTGCATATTGGTTAAAATTGCAACAAATGTGAAAGTACATGTTATATTTGCTAATATTAAAAAAGTTGGTTAAAATTGCAATTTGAGCAAAGTTTGTGTTTTTTATTGCAATTAACCTTTTTTTTTGGGTTCTATAACATGATTTTTATGTTTCAAGAATTAAATTTTAAATTTTAATACCTTTTAAAAGAGCTACAAAATAAATTGCAATTAAATAATGTATTCACTAAAACCACTCAAGTAGCCCAGAATCAATCGGCGAAAGAAAAAGTGGTATGATTTGTTGATATTAATTTATGGAAGTAAATGAATGTCACCAAACCTTGTGGGACCCACGCTCTGAGAGCCGTTGGCCAAAATGGAAAGGCTGTTGCGG
Organism: Scutellaria baicalensis; assembly: GCA_005771605.1. Lineage (NCBI taxonomy): Eukaryota > Viridiplantae > Streptophyta > Magnoliopsida > Lamiales > Lamiaceae > Scutellaria > Scutellaria baicalensis. The sequence goes on along the minus strand of CM016724.1, from coordinate 13,197,780 downwards.
CGCGTGGTCATCAGCTCCCTTATACTACCTCCGTCCCAAAATAAATGACATTTTAGCCTTTTGCACATATATTAAGAAATGTGATAAAAAGTCCAATCTACCCCTATTTAAGTTTAATTAATGAGGTACTTTTATCTCTTTAACACATTTAATTTGAGGTGAGTAAATAGGGGTATATTTGGTATATTGCATGTAAATATGCTTTGGAATACGAAAACGATAATTATTTTGGGACAATTCTTAGTTGCTAAAACGTCATTTATTTTGGGACGGAGGTAGTATATTTAAAAAACAAAATCTACTTCTGAAAACTATGTAATATAACACACAGATGATGTGAAAAAAAACAAAAAATATTATTCGACATATAATTTATGTGTAGGTCTTGCATGTCCCTGAACACCGTACCCCCAAACTCATATTATAATATGGTTAATATCTTAATATTTAACAAGTAATATCTTCATTAAAACATATATTTCAGTTATACACGTAATACCTTATGAATATGCAACTAATACCTATTGAGTATATCACTAATACCTGAGATATAACACTAATACCTCATGAATACATCAGTAATACCTTATGAGTATATAATTAATATCAAACTAGCAACTAATACCTATTGAGTATACTACTAATACCTGAGATATACCACTAATACCTCATGAATACATCAGTAATACCTCATGAGTATATAATTAATACCAAATTAATAATACCTTAGGGATACGGTGAACGCAAGTTTTACCTATAATTTAGGGTGTGATATAATTTATATTAAATTGTTTGTTTCAATATATCAAATTTGGGCCAAAGATTTATAATATTTGGATAAACCAAGAAATGAAAACACCTGTTTTTCTTTTTAAAAAAAAATGGCAAAAACTTGTGTACCCCGGGGGTACGGATCTTAGATCCGTGCCCCCAGATCCGACCCGGCGCGTGGGCAGCCTCCACGCGTGCCCACGCGCCGCCACGCGCGCCCATAGCAAGTCTGGTGTGCGCCCCACACACACCTGATTACCTAGCTGATGATTCAGTGATGGGTATTACACCTATACTCTATTGGTATTACACATATACCCTATAGGTATTACAGAAATATCTTTTATGGTATTACACTGATACCTTAATGGTATTACAGAAATGTCTTTATGGTATTACACTGATACCTTAATGGTATTACAGAAATGTCTTTTATGGTATTACACTGATACCTTAATGGTATTACAGAAATGTCTTTTATGGTATTACACTGATACCTTAATGGTATTACAGAAATGTCTTTATGGTATTACATTAATACCTTAATGGTATTACAGAAATGTCTTTTATGGTATTACACTGATACCTTAATGGTATTACAGAAATGTCTTTATGGTATTACATTAATACCTTAATGGTATTACATTAATTCCACAATTTTTGTTCATCTCTCAACTTCAAATTCAAATTTGAGTCATGCATACACCACAGAAACTGGAATGAGCTCTTCAATTCCTAGGCTATTTCTATTTCATATGAACTCAAGACAAGAATATTAATCAGGGTATTTAAAGTTCTCGCCATGCGAACCCAACTCAACAGCTTCATCTCCATTTAAGCAAGATGCCATCATTCTTCTGAATTCTGCTTTGAATCCAAACGCAATGCGAGCCCAATTCAAGTTACAGCAAGGAAACCAGCAATTCTACTTCCCATTTTTCAATCCTCCATCTCTGAGCAACAAAACCCCAAATTTGTACCGAAGCCGTACTCTGATTTTGCCAATGGCGTCGCAATCTGGGTCTACGAAGAGACCCACCTGCCCATCATGCTCCAAACCCGCCCGCATTTGCCTCTGCAATCGACTCCGGTATCCAATTCTCCATAACTCTGTTGCCGTCACCGTTCTCCAGCATAGTCTTGAGAAAAACCATCCTCTTAATTCCACCCGAATCGCGACCATTGGGTTGGAAAACGTCAATGTTTATATGGTCTCTGATGTTAATTTTCTTGCCAGATTCTTCATACGGTTGCTGGACTCCGGTAGTGGGATTGATCGAGTAGAAGAAGAAGAAGATGGAAGAGGATCGAAGAAGAAGAAGAAGAAGAAGAAGAAGAAGAAGAAGGAAGAGGATCGAAGAAAAAAAAGAAGAGGAGGAGGAGGAGGAAGAAGAAGAAGAAGAAGAAGATCAGAGGAGGAGAATGAGAAGAAGAAGAAGATGGAAAAAAAAAGAAAAAAAAATATATATATATAATTCGGGTCGGGTTGGGGGTAGGGATCCTGGATCCGTACCCCGGGGCCACACAAGTCCTACTCAAAAAAAATTATATTTGGATTAATGACTAAAATATCACACTTCGAATTGTTTTTCAACCAAAGATGATATTCTTGTTACTTTTTTTAAGTCACAAATTAAGAAATTTAACAAAATTGTCATTTAGAAAAAAGTTGATTTTGTGGCGGATGTTACACATTTTATGTAATCATATGAAAAATACTATATTGTTTAATCATATAATATCGTATCATATAACCCTATAAAAACACATTGCGTAAAATCATTGAATGTATGGTGATTTCTATTTACATCAACCATTTTCCTATTTTATGGTAGAAAAATATAAAAGATATCATTTATGTTAGAAAAATATTCACTATGATTTGTGGCATTAGAAGTATCTGGTATATGTTGCATTTGGATAAAGTGATTAGAAAATTTCAAATTTCAAATGATTGAATTTCAAACTTAGTCAAATTTCGATGGATTAAAATTCACCAAAATAACTTCAAAATGAGTTTAATCATAGATTAATTTGATATCGTGATTTCAAATTCTTCCTTAAGTCCACCCATCGAGATGAAGTCCGTATATCATATGTATGATTGAGGGTAATTTTATATATATATATATATATATTTAGGGTAATAATAATGGTGCAATGCCCACTTTTAAAACATTTGTTAAATTTTGTTATAACACTTTTATTATAATTTGACCCAAAAATACCCACTTTGAAGTCAATTGTGTCATGATTTGTCAATGCCTACCCCATACGTTCCCATTCCCAAACTTTTAGTGTAGAAAATTTTCTTTTGACAGTTTTTTATTATATATTTTTTAGAAAAATTAAGAAAATTAAACATAAATGAAAGAAAATTAAGAATGTTGAAAAAAAAAAAAACACACTGCAGCATATAGGATTCGAACCCAGAATCACAATAACAAAATAAGCTAAGGTTCCACTGTGGCAAACAAAATAAGTACAATAATTTCCGTGTAACACCTAAAAATAGGGTTACACGAAAACTAAAGTTATCTATTCTTATTTTTAGGTGTTACACGGAAATTATTGTACTTATCTTGTTTGTCACAGTGGAACTTTAGCTTATTTTGTTATTGTGATCCTGAGTTCGAATCATATATATTGCACGATTTCATCCCATAAAATTGTTTTTTAAGATTCCCTTTCATAAAGTTAAAACATGTGACATATCACCTTAAACTAATCAAGGTGGATGTAAAATTATAGTGAATGTGTATATATTTATACACCTATTTTAATTTGGATTATATTTAGAGAAAATGGGCAAAAATATCACAATCCCTATAAGAAATACATTTTTTTACCATACAATATAACAAAATGTCACTTTCTACCACTAAATATAACAAAATGTCACTTTCTACCACTTATTTGACTTGGTCTTCTTTGAATAATGAGGGAATGATTACTTTTTCTTACACAATATACGGATTCCATTTTCTCTTTGGTAAAAGTGGATTCCTTTTTTTTTTTTACTTTTTTTTATTTCTTCATATGCATTATTAGATGAGAAAGAGGTTCTTTATTTTTTGTTTTATTTGATATCACATACATTCACATTCACGTGAAAACAGTAAAAGATTGAAAAAAATTTCACTTTTCAGTGTGATTTGATATTACATACATTCACGGGAAAACAGTAAAAAATTTCACCTTTTAAAGAGAATAGAGATGAAAGTGTAGATTCATTCAAAAACAAAAAAATTGAAGAAGCAATCGTTGTCACAAACTTCCTGAAGAATCAAGTAAGTTTTTATAAATTATTTTATCCGTTTTAATATTTAGTTAGTGTAGAAAATTGTTAATGGTACATTAAACTGTGGGATATTATTACTTTAGATTAATAGAGGGTTTCATGAATTTTTTTTGTTACTCGAAAATTAGTGTTGGACACATATATAATGTTAGTCGAACATTGAATTAGCTTGCTCGAACATTTTGAATTGAGTTACTCGAATATTTTATTAAGATTACTCGAACATTTTTATTAAGGTTACTCGATCATTTCTTTAAACTTACTCGAAAATTTCATTAAACTTACTCGAAAATTTTTATGAAGGTTACTCGAAAATTAATATAAGGTTACTCGAAAATTAATATAAGGTTACTCGAAAATTATTATAAGGTTACTCGAAAATTATTTTAAGGTTACTCGATCATTTTTTTTAATATTACTCGAACATTATATTAGGGTTACTCGAACATTATTTTAGGGTTACTCGAGTATTGCATAATGTTCGAGTAACCCACTGGAATTTCTGTAATTTTAAATTTTCCTAATTTTTTTTCACTTATATAGGTCAAATTAATTAGAAGAAGATGGCTTTCCCAGTGGTGGTGCGGTTTGGGGGTTATTGGGAAGGTTTACAATATGTAAACGGTTCTCAAACATTGATTCATCTTCAAACAATGACATATATTGATTTATTGAACTTAGTTCACGGAGTTGTTCTAGCCGACATGAATTGTTGGGGCTATTTGATTCATTATCTAGTTGAAATCAATGGAAGATTGAAGAAGAAGAAAATTAAGGATGATTTAGATTTGAAGCAGGCGTTTTCAACCGTTGATGAGGTTCTAGTTGTTTTTATTTTTTTGAAAAGCATGCAAGTCGGAGCATTAGGGGGATCCACATTTTCCGTCCATGAACAATATAATGAAGGTCCTCAAAGTTTTTTTCCGTTAACAGACGAAGTGGAGCGTCAAAATTTCAATGTCAGCATGGGAGAGAACTGGATTTCTTCAAATATTCCCTTAGGGCTACAGAGCGACGAAGGATTTTACTCAAAATGGGGTGTTAGAGATGGGATAGAAGACACTTTTGTTGGAACGTCTTCAAATCAACAAAGGGAGCCTTGGGTGGCATCATTCGGACGAGTTGATGCTACTAATTTGAACAATTTGGACTTGAATAGACTCCCAACTGATGAATTAGAAGATGTTGAGGCACACGAAAATGAGAGGCAGCAAGAAGAGCAGGATGATCGAGTCGGTATGTGAACATTTATGAACTTAGCATATTGTATTGTTTGTGTTTATTGTGATTAACAATGTTCTGTGTTTTTGTTGTAGATCCAAACAATGAAGAAGATGATTTTGCACTTGATGAAGATGTAGAGGCAATGTTGGATCAGGAGCAACGGAAGGCATATCAGCAATTTTGTGATGACATAATGAGGGCGGAATGGTATATTCCCGACATTCCATCATTCGATGAGTTACCTTCTTCTTCAGAGATTGATCGTGCTCCCCAAGGACTGCAAAAAGGATCGACTTTTGGTAGTAAGACCGAACTAAAAAATGTTGTTGGGTTCTATCATTTGGAGAATCAGGTTCAATATCGTGTGGATCATTCGGACAAACGCCGATGGTATGTGAAATGCAGCCAAAAAAATTGTCCATTCATACTCACTGCCTCTGAAAAACATGGTATTTGGAAAATCTCCAAAGTTGTCCTGCCCCACACTTGTTCATATGAGTTGAACGCCGGTGCTCCCCGTAGACTTCCATCCACTTTAATTGGAGATTACTTCGTCGAGAGGCTCCGAAAAGACAAATCAGATGTTTCCACTAGAGACATAATTCGAGAAATGAGCCAACATGGCTTGAATTTGAACTACAGATTTGCATTAACTGCAAAACGTCACGCCATGCGAACTGCATACGGAGATCCGAAGAAGTCATTCAGCATGCTTCCTGCGTATTTACAGATCTTGAAGGAAACCAATCCGGGAACACATACTGCACTAGAGACGCATAAAGGAGGAAAATTCAAGTTCGCATTTTTTGCATTAGGTGCATCCATTCGGGGATTTGCTCAGTACTCGAGACCTGTGATTGTGGTTGACGGTTGTCATTTGAAGGGACAGTTCAAAGGAATTGGATTCGTTGCTGTTACGAAAGATGGAAACGAGCAAATTTTTCCACTCGCTGTTGGGATAGGAAGTGTTGAGAATGATGAATCCTGGACATGGTTCTTTCGTAATGTTCGAGAAGCATTTGGGTGTCCAGATGACCTGTTGATTGTGTCTGATCAACACGCGAGCATCAGTAATGCCATTCAGAATGTATACCCGGAAGCAGCCCATGGACTTTGTTGTTTCCATCTTCAACAAAATTTGTCCAAGTATGGAGCACATTTAGTCGGACTATTCCACAGGGCTGCTTATTGTTATGATGACTGTGATTTTGATAGGTATGTTTTCCTCCGTTGTTTTTAAGCTACGTTTTTTTAAATAAGTGTACCAAGCTGCCGAGTAAAAAAGTTTATTATTTCTACAGGTACATTAGTTTTGTCCAGGAGAGTGGAATTTTGGGGGCTATTGAAGCCTTAAAAAAGGCCAACGCAACGAGGTGGTCTCGCGTCAAATGTCCTGTTCGATGATATAACTTCATGACATCAAATGCTGCCGAGGTTTGGAATTCTCGTCTCGTTTGGGCAAGAAAGTTACCCGTTTGTGCCTTCTTGGAAGCTGCTCAAAGGATTATTGAAAAGTGGTTTGCTGAGAGGCGGATAGGGGCTGAAGAAAGAGAACAAACTTTCACAAAGGCGGCACACGACAAGTTAGCCGAACTCATGAGCAAAGGCCGACAAATGGAAGTGGACAGACTTGGTCGAGGGAAATTCAAGATCACAGATGGGCGAAAACTATTTCTAGTTGATCTCACCGGCCTCGTTTGCAGTTGTAAGGTTTTCCAGAGCGAGTTGATTCCATGCGCGAACACATGTGCGGCCATCAGGTTCTATGCACACCAACTATTTCTATCATAAACTATGTTTTATGTCATTTTGGGAATTAATACGTTTTTTGTACCAGTTATTCGAAGGAGTCAGTCGTACCATATGTGTCTCCTTACTACACGACATCCTGGTTGAGGGGTATGTGGGCTGGAGAAGTTATGCCTGTTCCCGACCCGACTGCTTGGGTACTTGATGAAGATACGCGCTTAACTGTTTGTGTTGCGCCGGATCAACCAAAACAGGCTGGCCGACCTAGAACTAGGAGAATACCTTCAAGTGGAATAAGTTTGGGGGCACGTCGAAGTACATCCGTTCCGATGGCCCCACCTTCACAGGAACATGAAGATTTGGACAATGAAGATAATCTGCCAACTCAAACTCAAACGAGAACAAGAAGAAAGAAGAAATGTTCTGTTTGTGGCTCAAACACGCACACCAGAAGGAAATGTTCTGTCTATTTGAGTCAACATCAGGACGCTGGAAATCTTAATTGATTGTGTTTGAGTATGAGTTGAGTCATTAGGGCGTGTGTTGGATTGTTTAAAAAGTCAAATATTTAAAAAGTTCAATTGTTCAACATAAGTTCTACCAGTTACTCAACAGATATGTAAAAAACTAATATGTACAAAAACATCTACTCAAAAAAATCTGCAGGACAAGTGTCTCCGGGGATGGAGTGTCTCCAAATGGTCAACGCAAAGAACTTCTGGAGAGCTTTGACACCTCGATATTTTTCCAACGTCGATCGAGGCCACTCACCTGTAAGGGAGCTCTCAACGGCCAATATCGAGTACACACCACACGAGATGCTATCCTTCTGCTCATAACAGAATTCCTTCCTGAACATGTGGATAGGCCACTCTCCTGTCAATGACTGCTCCCAATGATGACCATGCTCGGCTGCCCTGTCATAAAAACCTGTGTACGATAACAAAGCTGGCAACACACGACGAAGTGGGAGGGTCCGCCTGGTGCGTAGCTCTTGTATCTCCGGTGTTTCCCTCCACGAATATTATCCTGAACACGAGATATGATATCGTTATATCTTACCGCCCGGATGTGCTCCCACCATGGCTTCATGGATCTCCACTTCGGCTTCAAACCTCGGACATACGGGGCCAAGCGCTCAAGGTCCTGGGGGCTGAAATCCTCCTTCAAGGGACCCTTGTACATGGTGTCCGGATCTTCACCTGCATGCTTCTTCTTCCATATCTCCTCGCAGCCTTCCTGTGCATTTAAACTCAAGAAACATGAGTAGACATTACAGAAGGCAAAAAAATTAAATCTTGGCCAAATGACTTACAAAGAAATGGGTATCCACCAACTGGACCCGGGCTGACAGCCTGAGCGGCACGCGAACACCAGCAAAGATAGGAATACTCTGAAGTATTCCTAGGTATGCATCAATTGGCTACGAGATGAAAATGCAACGAATTACATTAAAATTAAATGAATTACGATTTACATGAAAATTAAACAGAAATTAAACATAAATTACCTCATAACTGAGGTCTTGAGTTCCATCCATAACCGTCCTGAACCAATCCGCACCAACAGGGTATCCCACACCGACATTCCGACTGGAAAAAGAATATACAGTTATAAGGCATGAATAATATGAGAAAACAAGTTATTCAAATTTCGAGGCTCTTACGTGTCTTTTTCAGTCTTCCCATCTGGATCATTGGCATCAAGCCACTCCTTCAAGTCCTTCAATCGAAACTTGGCTTTAATCTGCTCCTTTGCACATATGAATGGACTGCGAGCAACAGCCGATGGCGCCCTATGTCTCACGTCACGCAGGTGACCCTCGGTGGAGTGGATGTGCAAACTCTCGGAACGAAGGTCCTCACCACCACCCTCGGCCTCCGGGCTGTCATAATCGGACAGGTGTTCCGAAGGCGCCTTATCACCACCCTCGGCCTCCGGACCAGAGCCGATGTCAAATGGTACGACACCTGGACCGCTCATACCTGTCTGAAAGACTCGGTCAGCTGGGGTCCACTGATGCTGTGTCGGCTGCGCGTCCGGCCACGGGGTCCACGCTGACGGATCATATGTCGGCCGCTGCCACTGAGGCTGTGAAGGCTCCTGTCTACCATATCTACCGGAATATGGCTCATGCGGGTGATGGTACGACCATATCTCCTGCTGGACGATACCGGGTATCAATAACTCCAGCCGCTGAGACTCAGCGGCGACCTCGTCTCTGATGAACCCGTGAACCTGGTCCGATAGATCGCTGAAACCCTGGGCCGTTGATTTCTGTAACTCTTCGAACTGAGATCCCATCCAGCGTGTCAGCCGTGAAAATAAGTCGTCGTCTTCTCGGGACGACTCCCCATGATCCACCGGAGCTTGTTGTGGGGACTGATGATATGTAAAATCCGGCTTCGGGCACCTCTCCGCAATGGGGCTAGCGCGAATGGGCACCTCGTCATCGAAACTCTGATGAACCTGGACGTGCGGGTCCTGCTCGGTGGTCTGAAAGTCCTGGTCCTCGTCAATGAGAGTCATGGTGCGTCTGGACTGTCTATCGGCTGCCCTCGTCGTGGTGCGTCTGTCTGCACGAGTGTTGGGTCTCGTGGAAGGACCGGCTTCATCCCCCTCAGTCTCCTGTGCAGGTCGACGAGCTGTATAAGCATTAGTGGGACGACGACCACGTCGCTGCTTCACAAGCTGTACTCCCTCGGCGATGTCCTGGTCAATGTCCCTCATATAGGGCTGCAACATCTCCTCAGGTGTGGGCATGAGACGCTCAATACACTCCAGACCCTACGAAGAAAAGACAAATGTTGTGTTCTTAGTGAAAAGTTCTTCACAAGTATATGTTCTGGAAAAATATATAATTAACATTAATATAAAATTTATACCTCTTCATCGAGAAGATGTGTGACGTCGACCACAGACCTCATGGTGGACCACTTCAAACACCTCGGCATGTATAAGGATGTGGCCATTCTGGACCCCGTAAACTCCACTGTCCTGGGGATTGCTTCAAAAGCCCATAACTGTAAAATAAACAAACATGATATAATTTCAGGGCTGCAAAATCAAAAATAATATTTTAAGAACATAAATAATCTTACACATACCAGGAGGGCGTTCGAGAACCCGTAGAAGTGGTATGCCTGGACACCAGATGAACGCAGGGGCGTAATGGTGTTCGGATAGTTGTCCATGTACTGTAACAAGGTGAGATATGATATCTTACCCCATGGGAAGGTCTCCCATAAATCAGGCTGCTCAACCAAGTCCCAGACCCACATATCAACAAATTTATTGCCGGCGTCCACCCCAAGTATTATACAATACAAAACAAGGATCTTGGCGATCTTCAGTGAATCAACCGCACTATCCATAAACTCGCCGGCCTGAAATCTTGATCGAATCTGTGCAATGCTCACTCGAGAAGTGCCGACAAAGACTCTATAATAAACAGCTCCCTCAGGTGGACAATGATCCCCGGACGGGTCGAAGACCGAATCACCGAATTTAAGCCCAGTGATCAAAGCGAACTCGATCTTCGAGAACCGACAAAGCTGATGGTCTCGACCAACTGCAAACCATCTCTCATCCGGAGCCGTGCTTGGAACACGTACCTCTCGGGACATAAGAACATGAAGGAGGGCCTTACAAGAGTCCCTATTTGTCCCCCATCTCAGAAAATGCTCGAATGAGGAAGCGACAAAGTCCTGCTCACAGCGACGACCTATAGCACGCAGCTGTGTCTTGATATCATCAAGGACACTGAGTCGGACATATCCATTAATATAGGCCATGCGACCCTGGCACACCTCACGAACCCACGAGTACCCGACCTATACATTTACAAGAATAGAACACAGATTTATATCATATTTATCAACAAAATACACTTTACAGAAACCTCAACAAAAAATAAAACGGTTTACTGATTTTCAGATATTCGAACAAGTTAAAGGGTTATTCGAACAAAATTGAACCCTACTCGAACATTTTAAGGGTTATTCGAACAATAGGGTTATTGTTCGAATAGCCCTTAAAATGTATGAGTGTTACTCGAAAATACAACCCTACTCGAACATTTTAAGGGTTCAATTTTAAATGTTACTCGAAAATACCTAATTGTTCGACTAACCCTTCAAAATATTCGAGTAGGGTTCAATTTTAAATGTTACTCGAAAATTTTCGAGGAACGTACACCTTAAAGGGTTACTCGAACAATACCCTATTGTTCGAATAACCCTTCAAAATATTCGACTGGGGTTCAATTTTACATGTTACTCGAAAATTTTCGAGGAACGTACACCTTAAAGGGTTACTCGAACAATACCCTATTGTTCGAATAACCCTTCAAAATATTCGAGCAGAGTTCAAATACAGGGTTACTCGAAAATTTTCGAGGAACGAACAATTAAAGTGTTACTCGAAAATTATGAATTGTTCGAGGAACTACCATATAATATATTCGAGCAGAGTTCAAATACAAGGTTACTCGAAAATTTTCGAGGAACGACCAATTAAAGTGTTACTCGAAAATTATGAATTGTTCGAGGAACTACCATATAATATATTCGAGCAGAGTTCAAATACAGGGTTACTCGAAAATTTTCAAGGAACGAACAATTAAAGTGTTACTCGAAAATCATGAATTGTTCGAGTAACGCTCAATTCAAAATTCGAGGAAGCAAGAATTTTCGAGGAAGATTGAAATTTTTTTTGCAGATTTCAGCCTAAAATCTAGATGCTTTTCCAACAAATTCCTCAACAAATTCCAACAAATTCCAACAAACATTCAATATAAATAACATATAATACATTTTCGACTTCGCAGTTTATGCTTATTCAACCCACAGTTTCGACCCACATATTCTAATAGACATTCAAAATTTTCGAATCTAACCTGGTTTGCCATTCCTCGATAATTTCCGTTCCAAGAATCTTCCTTCCACGAATTTGAGGCACAAGGTAATTTTTTTTTTTTGCTGTAAATTTTCGAATAGTGCTTCTTTTTTGCTGTAAATTTTCGAAGAATAGGGGAAGGGGAAAGTGAAAGTGAAAGTGAAAGTGTGGGGGGTGCGTGTGGGGTTGGTGGGCCATAATTGCCCAATTAACTCTCAATGATAGGAGAGAGAATCCTACTTTTCAAATTTAGTGGTATTTTGTTATAATTAGTGGTATTTTGAGACATTTTTTTATATTGAGTGGTAAAATTCAAATTATTTATATCAAAAATGGTATTTTTGGTTGCTATCTCTTATATTTATCCCATAATTTAATCAATGATTAGAAATGGTCTATGTCCCAATAATAATTATATTGAGCACTTAAACAAAACATAAAAAGGAGAATGGAGTATACGAGGAGAGGGAGCGCGTGGGTGGTAGTCCTTAGGGTTCCAAATTATCTCCGCCACTGAAAGAAAAGGACAACTTGCACTTGCCGTAAGGCAGTGGTGCACTACACATCATTTGGATACGTGTCCTTACATGATTGGCTACCTCCAAAGGCATTTTCTCCTTAAGTCGGCTATCGCGCCTATTTAATCACCTTCTCTCGCTCAAACAATCATTCTTCCTGATCTTCGTATCTACAATTTCTATCTACAATTTCTCTCGATTAATATATATTCAAGGTACTTTTGTTGTGAAAATTTCTGTTGCTCTTTCTTTAGTACTCTCATCTGCTTGATCATTTATGCATCTGTAGCTTAGAAATTGTATTGTTTCTGTTGTTTTTGGAATCAATTCGATATTGAATTTTTTTATTTTTTCATCATGGATCTGGAAATTGTTTCTTTGGTTGATTGGTTTGGGAATTCAGGCTTTCCAATTTGATATGTGTTTTGGGAGTTGTAATTTGATTTCTGATATGATGGTTGGACGTACAGATGCAGATCTTCGTGAAAACCCTCACCGGAAAGACCATCACCCTAGAGGTCGAAAGCTCCGACACCATCGACAACGTCAAGGCTAAGATCCAGGACAAGGAAGGGATTCCCCCGGACCAGCAGAGGTTGATCTTCGCCGGCAAGCAACTGGAGGACGGACGTACCCTCGCCGACTACAACATTCAAAAGGAGTCGACTCTCCATCTGGTCCTCCGTCTCCGTGGTGGTATGCAGATCTTCGTTAAGACCTTAACAGGCAAGACGATAACCCTTGAGGTTGAAAGTTCCGACACCATCGACAACGTTAAGGCCAAGATCCAGGACAAAGAAGGAATTCCCCCGGACCAGCAGAGGTTGATCTTTGCCGGTAAGCAGCTCGAGGACGGCCGTACCCTCGCCGACTACAACATCCAGAAGGAGTCGACTCTTCACCTGGTCCTCCGTCTCCGCGGTGGTATGCAGATCTTCGTTAAAACCTTGACAGGAAAAACTATTACCCTCGAAGTTGAGAGCTCCGACACCATCGACAACGTCAAGGCCAAGATCCAGGACAAGGAAGGAATCCCCCCGGACCAGCAGAGGCTGATCTTCGCCGGGAAGCAGCTTGAGGACGGCCGAACCCTCGCTGACTACAACATCCAGAAGGAGAGCACTCTCCACTTGGTCCTCCGTCTCCGTGGTGGTATGCAGATCTTCGTGAAGACTCTGACCGGGAAAACAATCACCCTGGAGGTGGAAAGCTCGGACACGATTGACAACGTGAAGGCGAAGATCCAAGACAAGGAGGGAATCCCACCGGACCAGCAGAGGCTCATCTTTGCTGGGAAGCAGCTGGAGGATGGAAGGACTCTGGCTGATTACAACATCCAGAAAGAGTCCACCCTTCACCTTGTCCTCCGCCTCCGTGGTGGTTTCTGAACCAACTCCTCTTGCTCCTGCTGTTGTTGTTGCTGGGATAATGGGTCGTGTCTGTAATTCAGCCATTGTGGCATGGCTTTGAAAATTTGTCAAAAATCTGCTTCCTTTTAAATTAGTTTGTTATTAAGCTACAATACATGATCAAATAATAAACAATCGTGGTGTTCAGTGTCATTATTTGAGTTTCCGACCAACGGAAACAATATGGCCATGGAATTAACAAACCTGATAAAGAAATACTTCACTCATCAGCATCGTATTTGAGATGGTTTCTGCTTCGATAATTTACATTACTCCCCCATCAAAGGACCAAACATCAAATGGTTCTTGTGCCTTTAACAATACGGAAAAAAATGACACTGAAACATACCATTAGTAAATTAATCGTAGGGTGTGGGCTATCACCCATCTATAAATAATACAAAAATAAATAGATATATTACTAAATAAATTTTATTCATCTTCTTCTCTATCCCATCCAATCCATAATCATCTGAGGGGGATAGAGGGGAGGGAGTGGCAAAGGGGAGGGGAGGGAGGGGAGGAGGCGGCGGTTTCATGGAAGAGCAAGAGTTGAGGCGGCGGCAGTTCCATGGAGGGGCGGGCAGCGAAGTGGTGGGGAGATTGGGAGTAGAGGTGGAAGCCACGCCTGGTTTTTGTTTTCGGTGGGTTTTTTTTTTCTTTCTTTTTTAATAACTAGTCTGCAACTCATATGATATAATAAAGTTTCTATTAATATTAAAATTCATTAATAGTTTTAATTTTCATTAATTTTGTGATTTCAAAACATATTTGTAATATTCATGAAATAATGTTGTTTTTTTTTTAAAATATAACTAGAATTATACCCGTGCGATGCACGGTTTGTAATTTAATTTATTAATAATATAATGTGATAGTATTATCGTAACCTAAATTATATATCAATAAGAATTTAGACATTTTATCTCTACTGTTTCTCATTTTAAATATTATTATATTTTTAAAATGCAAACAATAATATATAAATTTATATTTTTGTTGAACAATGAATTATAAAATCTATATTTAAAATATGAAGTTGTTAAAAATGACACCAATTTTATACACTAATCAATTTTGTAAAAAAAAAATATTAAATTTAGTAATGAGAAACATTTATTGTGTTATGGATATTAAACGATAATTGATATTAAAAAACATTTTAACTCCTAAAGATATGTTATGCATGTTACAGTTTATAATATAGACATAAGTGTCATGATAAATATATTATTGTATTTTTTGATGCATGCTTAATAAGTGATTAATTTTATTGACAAAACTGCATATTCCCAAACGTTCACAATTATAAATTTCTTTGAAATTTTCGGTCTAACCAATAACTTAATTATTTATAGTTAATTAAAGAAAAGATATAAATACTTTAATATATTGCTCTATATATATATTCAAATAACGTAGATAACTGAATATTGAAACTTTGTATTTTAAAATTTATTTTTTTATTTCTTAATCTTTGTTTAATTTAGTCATTTGTTTTTGTATTTCTAATTGTGTTAAATATAATTATGCACAAAAATTTAAATGTCAAATTTATACATTGTTATTTTTTACGATGCAATGTAAATTAACAAATTAGAATTCTTAAAAAATGATAAATCTAATATCATGCATTAACAACAAATTTTAGATGAAGAAACTATTTAATTTGAAATTATGATTTGTTAGAAATCTTCGTCCCTAAAATTGTCTTATGGTCTCATTAAAATTAAAATTAAAAATTAAAAATTACAATAAACAAATTATAATAAAAACGATAAAACTGATCAATCATATATTAAACATAAATTCTAAATAAAAAATCATTTAATTTGAAATCATGATTTCTTATTTAATATGCATTAAGTATACATTCATTCACTTACACCCCACTTGTTATCAAAATTGTGAATACAAAATAAAAGGAACAATTAAATTCTAGATGCAAAAATGATAAAATTGATATATCATAGATTATAACAGAAATTTAAATAAAGAAATGATTTAATTTAAAGAATGTGATTTATATAAATATAAATAAGATAAAAATAATCTACATAGTCTATCAATAGGTTATAGCCCAACCTAGTGGCCCTACAACCCTTAAAAGCATAAATCTTTTTATTTTTGATTTTTTTAATTATTGTAACTAAATTCTTTCCAATTATAGTATGTAAATTTAGGAGGGAAAATTAGTTATGCTATTTTTATTGAAAGTCTTCTTTTTATATATATATAGATATTTTGCCGAACTTGTGAGCATCTTGTAAAAAAAAAAGAAAATTTGGATATCTTAGTGTATCTAACATTTTATATTTTTCTTAAAAAATTAACAATTTAGATATGTTTAAATCAAACATGTTATAAATATGTATAACTTTAATTCAGTTTGGTAATAAAATATTACATTGCAATTGTTAAATAATGTAAAAGTACTCAACGTAATTTATTTAAAAAATGTTATATTATGACAATCTTAATGTTCATTCATAAAAGTTAATGTAATTCAAAAAACATATAAGAAGCTTGATGACAATTGTATTGAATAGCAAACCGATATATTTTATTTTATTCACCTTTTTCAGAATTTCATGACCATTGTATTTGAATAGGAAAATAAGAGGAAATGACCCTAATTACCCATTTTCTTAAAAAATGGGTCAAAAATAACCTTAATTATATACTTTACCCAAATATACTCACTTTTGTTAAAAGTGATTCAAATTACCCACTTTTTCAAAGTCAAAAATAGATGATTTGACACTCTGACATATTGATTTGTACACTAACTTCCTCTATTACACATGAGTAATTAGGACCTGGGGTTATGCCACGTGTATATATGTATTCGTGTAACCCATATTTTAGGGGTTACACGAAAACCCTATATGTTCAAATTTTGATTACGAAAATTTGTGACTTTTCGTGTAACCTCAACGTAAGGGTTACACGAAAACTATGATTTCAAGAGTTTTCGTGTAACCTTGATTTCAAGAGTTTTCGTGTAACCTTAATTTGAAGAGTTTTCGTGTAACCTTGATTTCAAGAGTTTTCGTGTAACCCTATTTTTAGATGTTACACGCAAGGATGAAAATATCGATATCGCATGTCGTATCGCAACTTTGATTTTACGGATATATCGATATCGCATATCGATATCGCAAAAAAATTGAAAAAACAACGGAAATCTTATTAAAATTCTGGAAATTTAATATGAAATTTTAGGGATTATTTTTACATTTCATTACACATATATTCCACTCAAAATCACATTAAAATATAATATATAAAAACTAACATATATATAATAAGCATTATAAATACTATTTTTCGAATGAAAACTGATAATATATTACATAATACAAGACAAAATTACTAAATATATTATCAAAACAAAAAATCAATAAGTTCAACTGAAGTTAATAATTTCAAAGTAATAAAAGTTATAAATATTCAAAGTCATACAACCAGAATATGTAAATACATAAAATTTTACTAAAACTAATTATAACAATTAATTGTAAATACACAATTACAACATTACATTTTACATACCAGTGCTTCACTATAACATAATTAATTGTAAAATTATGATTTTATAATAAACTTCTATAAGTTAACTAAATGCTTCACCTAATATATACATATTTAGCACAATCAAACATAACCATTTACAATATACCAACAAAATGCTATTTTTATCAACTAAAATGAAAAACAAAATAAAGAGATTAAATTTACATACAAATTCGTAGTTCTTCAAAATGACAATTGAGTGATATATATAGTGGTGCAAGTATTTCCTCTCCAATGTCAATGTCCTTTATCCAAAAAAATAAATAAATTAGATACATTAAAATAGTCATAATTTATAAAGTAAATAATTGAAATTAATTTAATCAAAAATGTTGGGAGAGAGTTAGTGATATCATACTTTGAACCTTAGAATATATGATAGAATGTTCACTTGCATTTATCCTCTTATATAGAGAAATATATCATGCAAAAAAATTAGAAAAAAAAAGTAAATGAAGTAATAATTGGTTAAAGGAATGGAAATTTCAAAAGCCACAAAATACACAATACAAAGTAAAAAAAATCACATAGTTTAATTTTTTGAATCAAAATCGCTCATTTTGATATACATGCGATATTTTGCGATATATCCACGATATTTCCCAATTTTCATCCAATTTTGTACTACACTGAACCGATATCGAAATCGATATCGATATTTTGCGATATATTGCGACATATCCGCGATACCCAGGAAAAAAAAACATTAACACCTAATATTCGTATCGCAATATCCGTATCCGCGATATATCCGCGATATTTCACGATATTTTCATCCTTGGTTACACAAAAATTATTTTATTAAACTTGTTTGGCCCAGTGGAACTATAGCCCATTTTGCTCATTGTGGTCCTGGGTTCGATTTCCACTGGCCACAGTGTGTCCCTTTTTTTTTTTTTACCCTACACGAAAACAATAAGAGAGAGAGAGACGTTTTTTTTACCCTACACGAAAACAACAAGAGAGAGAGCAACAAGAGAGAGAGAGAGACTGGTCAAACGCGAGCAACAAGAGATAGAAAGCCTTTTTTTTTTACCCTACATGAAAGCAACAAGAGAGAGAGCAACAAGAGAGAGAGAGGCTGGTCAAATGCGCCGTCCAAGACGTGGGACATTAGTGTCCAGTGTCCAGTTTCTCTTCAATTCCCCACAATATTCTTTTCTTAATTGATTTGACAATCTCAATTAAGTCAAAAAGTGGGTATATTTGGGATAAATTTTAGGTTTTGGGTTAACTATGAGTTTGTGTTATAGAGAGGGTTTTTTTTTGCCTATATTTATAGTAAATAGGCTATAAATGGCCTCTTTCCCGGAAAATAATGGAGTATGTTTTATTTTGTTCACATTTTTTAGATTTTTTTTATGCAGTGTGTAATTATATTTTTATGTTTATTTAAACTGAAAAGGAACATATCTCTTGAAAGATATATTATTAATTTTTCTTTGTTATTTTTAAACTAAATAAAGATGGTATGATTAAACAAAAACAAATTAACAAACAATATTAAATATCCTATTTTTCCAACTACAAAGATTTCCTATATCTGATTGTTTGAATCTATATCGCAAAAATAATACTTTCATCCACAAATATAGATAGAAATATATGATTAAAAAAATAAAAAAAATCAACCATAACATTTTTTTATCTGATTCATATTGAAGTTAACCCTTCATTCAGATTCGAAATCACTCTGAACACGTTTTCTATTGGGTTTCAAAATCACTTAACCTACGTTTTAGAACTGATTTTGGAATCACCCTCAACCCGCGTTCTATCGAATTCCAAAATCACTCTCAACCCGTGTTATATTGGATTCCAGAATCGAACTTGCGTTATATTGGATTCCAGAATCGAATTTGCGTTATATTGGATTCCAGAACCAAACCGAGGATTCCAGAACCGATTCCGAAAACACTCTCTCAACCCGCGTTGTATCGGATTCCAAACCCACTCTCAACCCGCTTTTTATTGGATTCCAGAAGGATTCCAAAATCACTTTCAACCCACCAGAATCAAAGTTGCGTTATATTGGATTCCAGAACCAAACCAAGGATTCCATAACTGATTCCGAAAACACTCTCTCAACCCGCGTTCTATCAAATTCCAAAATCACTCTCAACTCGTTTTTTATTGGATTCCAGAACCAAACCGAGGATTCCAAAACCGATTCTGAAAACACTCTCTCAACTCGCGTTCTATCGGATTCCAAAATCACTCTCAACCCACGTTTTACTGGATTCCAGAATCGAACTTGCCTTATATTGGATTTCATAACCAAACCAAGGATTTCAGAACCGATTATGAAAACACTCTCTCAACCCGCGTTCTATCGGATTCCAAAATTACTCTCAACCCACGTTTTATTAGATTCCAGAATCGAACTTGCCTTATATTGGATTCCAGAACCTAACCAAGGATTCCATAACCGATTACGAAAACACTCTCTCAACCCGCGTTCTATCGGATTCCAAAATCACTCTCAACCTGTGTGGATTCCAAAATCACTCTCAACCTGCGTTCTCAACCCGCGTTCTATCGGATTCCAAAATCACTCTCAACCCACGTTTTATTGGATTCCAGAATCGAACTTGCCTTATATTGAATTCCATAACCAAACCAAGGATTCCAGAACCGATTACGAAAACACTCTCTCAACCCGCGTTCTATCGGATTCCAAAATCACTCTCAACCCACATTTTATTGGATTCCAGAATCGAACTTGCCTTATATTGGATTCCAGAACCAAACCAAGGATTCCAAAACCGATTACGAAAGCACTCTCTCAACCCGCATTCTTTCAGATTCCAAAATCACTGTCAACATGCGTTCTCAACCCAACCCACACTCTATCGGATTCTAGAGTCATTGTCAACCCACGTTCTATCGGATTCAGAATCACAACCCAGTCTCTGGTTCTATCCGAGCAATTCCATAATCACAATCTTCATAGATGATTTCAGTATTTTCACGTCATTGATGATTACAGTATTTTCTAGATAAAATTGGATGAGACTGCATAAGAATATTTGTTTTCTAGATAAAATTGAGCGTAACATTTTTTTTAATTGAATTAGAACGCAGCGGTTGAGGAACAATTTTTTATTGAATGAGAATGCAGCGGTTGAATAACGTGAGAGAGGGTTAAAAATTAAACATTTTTAAATGTATAATTAATTAATAACAAATACGCCCTAGAATTTCATTATAATTACAACTTTGCCAGACTTTCCTATTATTATATATATATATATATATATATATATTAAAGGGTAAAGTAGATAATATTGAGGTGCATTTGGAAGATGTAATTTTTAGATTTTTTATTTGGATATATTTAATATTTGGGGTGTGTTTAGAAATTGAGGAGTTGCGCACAGTTACAACCCATATTGTTGCATTTGATTTTGCATCATAAGAAAAAAATAGATTCATTTATGACAAACAATTTTAATTTAAAACATTTTAACCTCAATTTGATTATGCTTTTATTTAAAATAGTACTCGCACCCGTGTGATGCACGGTTTATAATATAATGTTGGTAAATATTAACTATTTGATAATATAGTTTGAGTAATTTTAGTATATAGAAAACTATAATATTTAATAACTAATAAAATCTAAATTTGCTAAAGATAATCCAATTCATGATAGTATATCGATATTATACACATCAAATTCACCAATCTATGATTAAAACTAAAAACAAAAGTATCAATCATGATCTCCAAATCAAAATTGGAAATTTTACCTGCAAAGTTTGTAAGTTTTTTAAAAGCTTTATACACAACATTTCTAGTTGAAACATTTTTTTTTATCACCTATATTACAAACTAATATCGTCAGTTATTTAAATGAAATATACTAAAAAAGTAAAAAGGAAAATTATGAATTAAAAATCAAATTCAATTACTTAAATTAAATACATGTGTGTATCAGAATGTATATATAGAAACAATACACTATAAAATAAAAATTTACGTAGAAATTTGATGCAAGCACTGTCAATTATATATTTACAACCTTTTATTTTAAAATGAATTGAATTAAAAAAAACATTTTTAACTAATATCGTTTAACATCAAAGATGATAGATAACTATTTCATTATAAGTATCACGTAAATTAATCAATATAGTATGATATTTATCATTACAATTCAAGCCCAACACAAAATCGAAATGTTGCAGTAGTGATCATGATGATGACAATATAATTAGAAACTAAACATATAATGAAATACTCAGCTGAACCATTTAACGTGCACTCTCATATAAAAATATACGAAGTCCTAAGTGTAAAGTAAAAGACATATATTTTATTTAATTATGAAATATTTATAATTGTATACTTAACAATATCTTCAATTCATCGTTAAAATATATCGATAAATAATAAAATATTGATTGATATTACATATTTGAAATACAAATACTAATATTTAGTTTTAAATATTAAAATTAAATGTCATAAAAATTAATATTTTTTAAATTTTTTATTAATAAATGTAGAGTAAAAGTTATTAATGATTTCTCAAAATAGAAAAATTTAATAAATGAAACATTTATTATAGTTATTTTTGACATAATATTCTACTTATATATATATAGATATAGATTCCAACATTTTCTTTAATACCCTGTTAAAAAAAGTATGCTTAAGAAATTCATTTATGTATGTTAATAAAAGATTATTATAATTTTAATTTATATGGTGTGCAGAGCTGCTCTTGATTTTTTTCTTCTTGAACGGTGTCACTTTGTTGTTGGTATACTACGACCTCATCTTTTTTATGTTTAAAAGAACCCATCACTGAAAAAGTTGTTAAAGAGAAGAAATATTATACATCATTGAAAAAGTTGTTAAAAGAAAGAAGAATTTTCGTGTACACCAGATGCATGGATTAAGATAGGTACAGTTGGGGCGATCTGATTTGGATTTGTGAATGTTGTAAGTATGTGATTTTTAAGTTATATAAGTGTGACTTTTATAGATGAATGTTATGATCTTTATGTTCAATAACTTAGGATGTGACATTTATGTTATATAAGTATGACTTTTATGTTCAATAACTTAGAAAAAAAATGAAGATTTTCAGGTTTTTTCAGTTGAGACTTTTATTTTGTATTCTTGTGACATTTATATACAAATATTATGACCTTTATGATCTATAACTTGGGAAAAAATGAAGATTTTTAAAAATTTGTACATTTATACATAAATGTCACACCTATATAATATAAAAGTAACAATTTGAAGTGGAAATATAAAATTTTAAATTGCCCGGATAAGGAAAGGGGAAGAGGAGGAGCCAGATGAGGAAGGAGACGAGGAGGAGATGGATGAGGAAGAGAATGAGAAGGAGGTGGAGAAGAGGAGGAAGCTGAGGTGGACGAGGAAGAGAAGAATGCATCTATGTCATTTTTTCATACATGTGTGGAATGTGAATTGAGGATTAACCCTATTTGCAACCATCTTTTAGGTTGTACAAAGTATTGCTACATTGCCACATTGCTTTCAATTCCTATTGTACATATCCTTTCAATGGGTTGCCCCACCTGTGGAGAACAACTTACTACCATACCATGGAAGAACAGGACATTTTTCGAACCTTATAATTTTACTAATTCACTCATTATAAATTTTACAGACATATCAAATCAAACACATATATATATCTATTATCTATATAAAAATATGAATATTTCTTATAAAATATGGATTGTCTAATATATTCTTATCAAATATTTTATTTAAGGTTATAATAGTAATTTATGATTTTCATATCTTTATATATATAAAAACACAATGGTTTCTAAAAAAAGTAATAGCAAGATTTTCCCGTCAAAACTACATTGTCAAATCAGGAAATGTTTTTTTATTTTATTTAATAAATATAAGTCATATTTAATATATTTATATATAAGGAAATTATATGTAGTAGTTAATTATAATTACATGATCTAATTACCTTTAAGTTTATTTAATATTTCCATGTCTAGATCTCAATAATTATTCATTATAATTATAATTATTATGTTATATAAATTCTATATGATAAATTTATATCCGTGCATTTAAAGTTTGCTAAAATATTATATAATATTTCCATGTCTAGATCTCAATAATTATTAATTTTAATTATAATTATTATGTTATATAAATTCTATGTGATAAATTTATATCCGTGCATTTAAAGTTTGCTAAAATATTATATACATAAGGTGAAATATATGGTATTATACATATCATATAGAAAAAAATTAAATGATTTCATTAGATTAGATAACTCATATGCAATTAATTAATTAACTACAAATTGGCTTACACATATATGCTATACAGTTAATTGATTACTAATTAGAAAATTGATTAATAAATTGGTGTATCAATATATTCCATTATGCTTACTAAATTACTTAATAGTAATTACATAATTATATATTGTATGCTTAAATAAAACACTAATTTTATGGAGATAATTACCATATATAGATAGATAAGGTCAACAATTCTATGTGATACAATTATCATTAGATATTATTTATGAAAAAAATAATAATCAATATAAATCTTTTGATTTATATATTTATATATATTATACATTCTCTACATACAATTAGATATTTCTAAATATGAAAATTGAAATATATGGTAATTATACATATCATATATGGTAATTACGTAATTATATATTGTATGCTTAAATAAAACACTAATTCTATGGAGATAATTACCATATATAGATAAGGTCAACAATTCTATGTGATACATTTTAATGTGATACAATTATCATTAGATATTATTTATGAAAAAAAAAAGAATCAATATAAATCTTTTCATTTATATTTTTATTGATACCTATTGTACATTGTCTATATACAATTAGATAATTCTAAATATGAAAATTGAAATATATGGTAATTATACATATCATGCATATAGAAAAAAATTAAATGATTTCATTAGATTAGATAACTCATATGCAATTAATTAATTAACTACGGTTAATTGATTGGCTTACACATGCTATACGGTTAATTGATTACTAATTAGCCAATTGATTACTAAATTGATGTATCAATATATTCCATTATGTTTACTAAATTACTTAATAGTAATTACGTAATTATATATTGTATGCTTAAATAAAACATTAATTCTATGGAGATAATTACCATATATAGATAAGGTCAACAATTCTACGTGATACATTTCTATGTGATACAATTATCATAAATAATATATCAATTTAAATATTTTCATTTATATTTTTATTGATTTCTATTATACATTCTCTACATACAATTAGATATTTCTAAATATGAAAATTGAAATATATGGTAATTATACATATCATATAGAAAAAAAATCAAATGATTTCATTAGATTAGATAACTCATATGTGATTAATTAATAGAAAATGAATATATTCTTAATTGATTAATTAATTGGCTTACATATGCTATACGGTTAATTGATTACTAATTATAAGCTTACACATGCTATAATTAATTGGCTTATTTATGGTAATTATACAATTATAATTGATTTCAATTGATTAATTAATTGAAATGTGATATACTCCTTAAAAGTCAAAGCTTCATATTTTGCTGATGCCAACCATTCTCACTCATCTACAACACTACAACAACTTTAGCGGCTCAATTAAATAAGATTGCAACAAAAAGTTTCTCCATTCTCCCACGATCTTTTTCTCATCTCCTATCACATATCTATATTTATCATCATGGCTCTTGTATTTAACATGGTGAAAGATGTAAATCTTTCAAAAACTCTTTGGGCTTTAAAACTTTGATTGGTGAGAGCTTATGAGATTCCAGCTTATGGAAATCGTGGTGGTACCTTTAGCTATGAGACCATTTTTCGTGACAGAGAGGTAATATTAAGACAATTATTTTGCTGATGTTCAAACTTTTTATACATATATGATTTAATATTTCATCATAATGTTGCAGGGTTCCACTATTCATGGATCAATCCGTCGTCCTCATATTAAAAAGTTCATGGGAATGTTGAATGAGGGAGACATTTATATCATTTCTGATTTCATAGTGGCTGATATAGTCTTAAATATTAAACATCCATGCACAAATATAAATTTAATTTCTACCATAAGACAAAAGTGCATGAGATTGAAGATAACACATTTCCTTTAACACTAATTTATTATTCAAGTCATATACTGAAATATTGGCTAATCAAATTGATAAAAGTCATTTGTTTGGTAAGACAATCATTTTGTACTTATAAAATATATATAATACATTTTTTTTAATCGACTATTTCATATTATTTTTTGTTTATATTATAAATGTCATTGGAAGATTGGTTTCCATTCAACCACCTCAAATCAAGGAGTTAAGGGATGGTCCAAAACGACTCATGGAGATTGTTCTTGATGATTTAGAGTAATTATTCTTCATTTAATATTTTTTTACTATTAATTATGATTATGATTTTATTTTTATATATAAACATTGATCCAATAACGTATTATTTATTTTATAGGAAACATCGAATTACTTGCACTCTATGGGATGACTTTATCGATAGGATACTACCTTTGATGGATGAAGACTCTCCTAATCCCATAGTTATTGTTCTTCAAATGTGTAGAGCAAAATTTTGGAAAAGTAATTGAATTTGTTTTTAATATTTATGTTTTTCTTCAAAATTTTAATTGATTTATTTATTTAATTATTTCTATGCACTTGAAGTGAAGATTTCCAACACTTACTATGTGACAAAGATGATAATCAATGGCTCTGATCAAGAAAGTGTTGATTTTCGTAGAAGGTGAGATATGAAATTTAGTTCGATTCATTTTTATTTTTTTATGTGTTCCTATTTGATGTTTTTTGTTTTTTTTCAATAGTGTTGAAAATAATGTTGATGGGGAATCACCATTACTACTCTCTTCACATTCTCTGGAAGTCGTGTTAGTGATGAATTTGAAAGTGGAAAAGCGGTTGTAACAACACTCGAACAACTTGCAGAAATTTATAGGGTTAGTCTATCAATACGACCTTATAAAATTTTGTGTGTGTAATGATTTGTTTAGGAATCATCCACTGTGACACCACTTCTATTTCCTATGCGACGTTTTAGTTTCTCATTGGTAGATTAATACACAACCCCTCAAATGATTTTGTTGTTTAATGAATTGAATCCAATGTTAATAGGGGTTGTGTATTCAAGCAACGACATTAAAATATCATAAGAGTAGGGAGGACCTCATTTTCTGCCACCAACATTTGACATTTTCTGCCACTTGCATCAAGTGGTATAGCGCCACTTCTTTTACCCGATGGAAGAACAACTCATTCTCGATTTGCAATACCAATAAATATCAATGAAGACTCAACATGCAATATTAAACTAAATAGTCTTCTTGCTGGATTGATTATCAGGTGCAAACTTATAATTTGGGATGAAGCTCCTATGACTCATAAGCACTGTTTTGAGGCATTGGATTTGCGAGATATGTTAAGGTTTACCAAACATATGAGCTCTGACAGACCTTTTGGAGGTAAAACTATTGTATTGGGTGGAGATTTTTGTCAAATTTTGCCAGTAATACCAAAAGGAGGCAGACAAGATATAGTTCATGCAACTATAAATTCTTCTTATCTTTGGAAGTATTGCAAGGTACTTAGATTGACGAAGAATATGAGACTTCATAATGGTCTTTCTGATGTTGAGAGTGACAAACTTAAAGATTTTTCTGAATGGGTTGCAAGTATAGGTGACGGTAAAATTGGAGGTTCAAATGATGGAGAAGTTGATATTACAATTCCAAATGACATTTTGATTGAGCCAAGTGATGATCCAATGGCATCGATTGTTCAGAATACATATCCACAATTCGGAAAATCAAATGACGACTCAAGTTATTTGCATGATAGAGCAATACTTGCTCCAACTCTGGATGTTGTTGAGGCAGTAAATGATTACATGACAAAATTGCATTCTGGGGAAGTGAAGACTTATCTTAGTTCCGACAGTATGTGCAAATCAGACTCGAATGTTGAGTTACAGCAGGATGTTCACACTCCAGAATTTCTTAATGCACTTACATGTTCTGGTGTTCCTAACCATGAGTTGGTCCTGAAAGTTGGAACTCCTGTTATGTTGTTGAGGAATATAGATCAAACACTTGGATTATGCAATGACACACGATTGGTGATTACAAGACTTGGATGTCATGTTATTGAAGCAAAAATTCTATGTGGATCAAATGCTGGTGAGAAGGTTTTAATACATAGAATGTCCTTGACTCCTTTTGATAAGAGATTACCTTTCAAGTTTAAAAGAAGGCAGTTTCCTTTGATCGTTTCATATGCAATGACGATTAACAAAAGTCAATGACAATCTCTTTCCCATGTTGGTCTTTTCCTAAAGAAACCAGTTTTTAGTCATGACCAATTATATGTTGCTGTTTCTAGAGTAACCAGTTGTGTTGGATTGAAGATTTTAATATGTGATAAGGAAGCTAAAGAAAAAGGCACCACTACAAACGTTGTATATAAAGAAGTTTTTCAAAATTTGAAATTTATGAATTTTAATTTATTCTATAAATTGTCTATATTATTCAGTTGAAATAGTCTTAAATTATGTTTAATATTACAAATTACATTTTTCATTCAATTTGCTTCAAATATTCTATGAACCACAATTTAATTATTAAAAATAATATATTTTCAACATATCAAACTAAATAATTATATTTTTAAAATATTTTTATTCCGTACAATGCACGGGTGAAACACTAGTTTATATAATTTTACAAAAAAATTCCAAACCAAAATCATAAAGAGTTCTATTATAAGTAGGACTCTAATTTACTATACTTTTTTTTGAATTGAATTGAATTTAATATAGATTGTATATTCTTATAAAAAATTATTATTTAAGGTTAATAGTATTATAATATTTTTTTATTTAAATAATTTATCTTCCACATACGACGCATGTACTGAAACTCGTATAAATATATATATATTTTTTTTCCCGGTAGCACTAATGAGCCATTTGCCGCGCTTCTCTACCTTCTTCATTCTTTTCTCTTTTTTTTTTCTTTAATTACCTCTTCTCCTTCTTCTCCATTCTTTTCTTTAACTGCCATCTTGTATTTTCTTCATTCTTCCCTTCTTCTCAAACACAACTCATACTATCTCTTCTCTTCAAAACGTCGTTGTTATTCTTCTCTTCTTCACCATTTTTTCCCCTTCTTCTTACTCTTTTCTTCTTGATTTCATGTGCCACACAGTTTGAGAACATTGATTGTAATTTGATGATAATTGAGGTGGTGATAAAACACTATTTGTTGAACTGTGATTGACTCTCTATTGCAAAGATGACAACACATGTTCTATAATAGACTCTGCAATTGAAAGATGACAACGTATGTTTTACTGAAATTATGGGAACAAGAAATTATGTGTATGACAACGTATGTTTTACTGAAATTATGGGAACAAGAAATTATGTGTATGCATATTCAGACAATACTGTATACAATACCACAAAGGTAAAAAAATGTGATACCCTAAAGGGATTTATGGAATATCTTAAAAGGTAAAAATATAATATACCTTCAATGAATGAGCACCCGATACTATAATACCTTCAATGAATGAGCACCCTGAGCACCCGATACTTAAGAGTATACATCTGATAATTTAAGAGTATAAATTGGTACTTTAAGAACAACCAATTGATACCTTCACTGAAAGTGCACCTGATACCTTAAGATTATACACCCGATACCTTAAAAGTATATAAATGACATATTGAACAAACCATTGATATCTTTACTAAATAAGCAACTGATACATTAGGATTATACAACTAATACATATCACTGAATCGTTCAATATGTAATCAGGTTTGCGTGAGCTCACACCAGATCAGGTATGGCCGCCTATGTAATTAGGTGTGCGTAAACGCACACCAGATCAGGTGTGGGCGCGCGTGGAGGCAGGCCAGACGTCAGGTCAGGTCTGAGGTACGGATCTAAGATCCGTGCTCTAGGAGTACACAAATTTTTGCCAATAATTTTACTTTCCATGTATCATTCTTTCTTTAATTCCAAATTCACAAAAACTCATGTGCAATGGATTTGTAAAACACATACTTATAGCGGAAAAATATATACTTACAGCTGTAAAAACATACTTACAAAACTCATGTTTGTACATATAAAAACATATTTATAAAACACATACTTATATTTATAAAAAAACATACTTAAATTTTGTCGCACTTGAAATATTCTTACAGCACACCAACTCTTCCAAATTTTTTCTTATTAGCATCTCCTCTTTTACTTACTTTTCTCTATTTTTTATTTTCATCTAAAGAAACTCATATATCGGTTAATCGGTTAATTATCATCCAACCAAAATAACCTAATAACAGCTAATCCTTGGCTTCAAGTGTTGCATCCAATATTTTGTTGAAACTAGTTATCGTAAAAAAAAAAAAAATCCCTATAAAGACTAATAAATTTCGGAAAAAGTCGGATATGATTAATATCGGTAAAATTGAAATTTATGTATTAATAGATTGTAGTATATATAAAATTAATGATTCTTGATTGACTATCCATCTTGAACCTAGAAAATTGTATATCTACTCATCTATTAAAAGGGTCGACCCGCTCACCGTCTCTCACACGTGTTTTCACGCGCCCCACGCGTCTCGTGGGTGCACTCAAACCCACCAAAATTCACTCCAGGTAGTCATACCTTCATGTTATATTAGTGTGAATGTAACACTAACACTAACATAACATGAAGATAACACTAACATAACATGAAGGTCAGTCTAACATAACATGAATGTATGATTAACATTGTTTTTTACTTTTATGTTATGTTAGTGTTACCTTCATGTTATATTAGTGTTACCTTCGTGTTATTTTAGTTCAATGATTTTAAACTAAGGGTATGAGATCTGGAAATGAGGTCACACTAATATAACATGAAGGTAACACTAACATAACATAAAGGTCACGATCAAAACACGTGAAAAAGTAAAATCGATGTTTGGGCTGACCCACGCCAGCTCGTGCATAGCCCAGTTACACGGATCTCATGAGATCCGTGCATCTGATGCACATGAGCGTGACTCTAAAATATACTAACATGGAAGGAAATAAAATTCAAGATGTGAGATTTGTTTTTCGATTGCAAACTTTTATATGATTTGTGTAGATGATGTTATACTTGTATCTTGGCCTCTTCATGCAATGATTGAATTTTTTCACAAATACTCATATGCAACTGTCTCACATGTGATGACACTCGCACACGGTCGACCGTGTCCCAGAACACGACTGTGCGTGACTGTAGTGTATAAGTATGTCTTTTTCAATAATAAGTATGTGATTTTTCACTATAAGTATGTGATTTTTTTTCCTCGCCCACGACCGTGTCCTGGGACAGACTGTGCCTCGCGTGAAAACTAAGAGCAATCTGTGGCGTACGGTCAGGTCTCAGGACACGATCGAGATAAATATGTGATTTTTGTCTATAAGTATGTCTTTTAGTGCTATAAGTATGTGTTTCGACGCACGGTCGACCGTGTCCTGAGACACGACCGTATCCCAGCACACGACCATACATGAATGCCGTCGCACATGAAACGGTCTCACAGGAGTCCAGCTCGAATTTTTTTCCACAAAAATTACATGGACGGTTTCACATATACTTTTCATAAGATAGATTCTTTTTTTCTAATACTCATTAATTTATATCCTCTATTAGTCTACATGTGAATTATAATGTAGACCTGTCCCACACAACATGATCTATATAAGATGGTGTTCCATAATATGTCACTAAAAAATTTCTACGGTAACAAATGTATATAGTTGAATTTTCGATATTAAAATTTCTTTTTTAAATAAACCTCAACTTTTAAAAAGCGTGTTTCAACCCACAAAACAATTTTGCGTAAATCTCACTTGCATCTCCACTCACTCGCAAATCACAATCCAAGATCTAAACCTCTCTGCAATCTTTAATGGCGCCCGCCGCTCCCAAATCCGGCGATGCGATTTTTGCCAGTGTTGATCGCGTTGTATGTATAATTTTTCGAGAAAGCAAAATCAACGCTGTCTAATGTTTTGCTTTCGTTTTTTCTATTTGATTCCGATTTTTACTTCCTTCAACCTGTTTGAAATTTTCTAATTTTTGCACTTTAATTATCTGTTTGCAGAATGCCGAGCTGTTTACTCTGACGTACGGCGCTATCGTGCGCCAGCTGATTACCGATTTGGAGGAGGTGGAGGAGGTCAACAAACAGCTCGATCAAATGTAATAAATCCTCAATTTATTCTTCAATTCCTTTGGCAATAATTATTCAAGCAATTGAAATGGTTTTGCGCGATTTTCTTTCCTCTATAATATATTTCCATTTTTAATTCGATTACAGGGGTTATAATATTGGGGTTCGGCTAGTAGATGAATTTCTCGCAAAATCGAATGTGTCGAGATGCGTCGATTTCAGGGAAACAGCTGAAGTTATTGCCAAGGTCTTGTCCTTTTACTCTTTATTGAATTGAAGAAAACTGAGTTTACTCTGCCATTAAGGATTCTAGTTTCTGATTATATCTGACCAGTCAAAAATGCCTTTTGTTAGGATAAATACATATATATTTTGTGGAATTAAGAAAGAATTTTGTGCTGGATTGGTGACATGATTTTCTGCTAGTCTACTAGGTATTGTTGAGGCTAAACAGTTGCAATGGAAATATGAAATTCATCCCTTGTCTCTACATTGTAGGATATGATATCAACTAGAACAACTGAATCCATATTCAATAACACTCAATGAAAACAATAAGAAAAGTAGCACAAAAGAACACAAAATGACTCGAAGGTATTTTAATCATGGCAACAACTAATTTCTAATATCTGATTTTTCACTGTTAAGCAGAACTCTAATAACTAAGTCTTCAAATCTGGTTTCCACTGTTCAGAGTTTAGAATTATAGATCATCCAATTTTGAATGAGCAGGTTGGATTCAAAATGTTCCTCGGGGTCACCGCATCTGTCACCAACTGGGACTCAGAAGGGACAACCTGCAGTCTGATTTTGGAGGATAATCCATTGGTAGACTTTGTTGAGCTTCCTGATACCTGTCAAGGTCTCCTCTATTGCAATATCTTAAGTGGAGTTGTCAGAGGAGCTCTTGAGATGGTGAGCTTCTCCTCTCTGTAATATTATATACTTCACAGATCATGTGCTTCCCTTCTATGTGGCAATTTATCATGTCATCTTCACGAATATTTTTGTATGGGCATCTAATTTTTAAATAATCCTACAATTTCTGTTTAATTGTTGGAAGTATGACTGTGGAGCATATGGGTTTGTATGCATACATAATATGAGTTTTGTAATGCCTTTTACTTCATTTATTAGTGAAGAACACCTATAAGATATTTTAGTGCTTTTGTAAAAGAATTGAATGTGAGCTTGTATGCTTTCAGTAAAGAATCTTAAAACTTTATAACCTCCTTGAAGTAATGGGGTTCAGTCACCTTGTTTATGATCCCAACAAGCTACAAGTGAAGATTGCATTCTGAAAACACCTTAATCTCCAAATTATGTGTTGCCCAGGAAAAATAAATGCAAATACCTGACACTACCTTTAAGCTCAAAAACCTAAGTTCTTTTCATTGTTGCTTAGATTAACACTCATTGAGTGTCCCTTATTGCAACTATAATAGGAACTAAACTTTAGTAAGGCAGATAAAGGAGAAATAACTATGAGACAACTCCAGTAGGTGGCATTTGGTATCGTCTTAGTCTTGGATGGTAGAACAGAAAGTAGCTGATGTACTAGGTAGTGCTCTGGCCCTTCCTTTGGCCTTTTCGATGTGTGTCTCCTTTTTGTTGGTTTTGTTAAAATGAACTAATAACAATTTGCAAGATGAATGCACCATAAACTTTCAAGTAGTACCTTACAGTGATGATTAAATAATCTCTTTTGCATTTAGGTCTCGATGAAAACCGAGGTGACATGGCTGCGTGACATGCTTCGAGGAGATGATGTATTTGAGTTGCAGGTGAAACTTCTGAAGCAAGTTGCGGAGGAGTATCCGTATAAAGATGATGAGTAACATGCTTCATTTGCTTGTAAGTGCATGTAGTCTAATATCCATGTACGTTCACACTTCATTACCTGCCTCCAGCCAGACTTGATATGATGACTCCACTACCCATTGTTACCCAACACAATTCAACAGTTAATGTGTATTAGCCATGTTGCTTTATCTATGCCAGTACTGTAGGCCTGTGTATTGAGGTAGCAGTTGTCTCTCGTCGTCGTGTATCAGTGCGTTTTCCTATGATTTTACCCTTCAGTAATGTGGCTGGATGACATTTTCGTAGCTCATCTTTTATCAAACAAGGGATGAGGTTAATTTGTTTGGTTCATCTACTTCCATTGTTAAATTAATTGCGAATATGTGTTAAGAATTTTGAGTCCTTGCATTATGTCCCTAGCAAGTGGAATATACCGTCATTTCACTTCTATCATTTCCTGCCTCTTATCTCCTTTTCCACTTTATTGAGCTTCGACTCTTGCCCTTCAACGAAGTAAAACTCTATAAATAATAATAAAGTGGATTTTTGATACAAGTCCATGAAGTTTTTGTTATTCTATTAGGAAAGGGAATAAAGATTCCCTCTCTTCAAAGAAAAGAAAAAGTTATTAGAACCAAACACTTACTATTCTCTATCGATAGTCATATCAAATAGAAATCTATCTCCTTTAAATCTGTTTTTCAAGAACAAGAGCATCTAAAATTAAATATGATGATTAATGAATTGATCTTCTCCAATTGTGATATGTTAATTAAGGCATTGTGTGGTGTCATTTCCATAAAAATATCATCCACTCGCTCTTACAATGATATTGCAAACTTCGTTGAAAAAGAACACGAACACTACTTAAAAGTTTAAACAACACTTTTCTTGTTTTATGCGTAACATGAAAAACAGCTAACACACACCCTGGCCTCAATCTATCCATCCTCTCTCTTTCTCCATCAAACCACCTGAGCTGAGGCATGGCGGACGACGGCGGCGCCGCCTGCTGCCGTTGCTGCAGCAGCTTCATTTTCACCTCCGGCCTCACCGCCCTCTTCATGTGGCTCAGCCTACGCACCTACAAACCCTCCTGCTCCATCCAAAACCTGTACCTTCCTTCCCTCAACGCCACCAACAATTCCGCCGCCGCGAGGGACAACCACACCCTCTTCTTCGATCTGAAGCTCCAAAACAAAATGAAAGACAAAGGCGTCAACTATGCCAACATAAACTTGACCTTCTCTTACTACCAAAACACCTCTAGGCTCCTCATAGCCAACTACACACTGCCGGGGTTCTACCAGGGCCACGGCAAGAATGCTCGCCGGAAACAGCTGATTCAGGTTGCTGGAGTGCCCTGGGCCGAGGCCTTTGACGCGGTTTCCGGCGGGTCAACGGTGAGATTTAGAGTGGATTTGGCTACGAGAGTGAAGTTTAAGATTATGTTTTGGTACACAAAGAGGCATCGTTTGGCGGTCGGCGGCGACGTGGAAGTGAATGGCGGCGGCACCAAGGCGGCGAAGAAGGCGATCAAGTTGAAGTCCGGCGTGCCAGATCGGGGGAGACATTGGGTGAGACTTGGAATTGTATCTGCTTTGACTTTCTTCATCATTGTGTTATTCTAAATAATTTAAAGATTTATTGTGTTTATAACTATGTATTTTAATATTTTTAAATTATTCAACTCATTCAGAATAGTAGAAAATAAAGTTCATCTATTTTATACCGCATGAATGATTGAATATTAATACTTGTGATAGAGCATTCGCATTTGTTAACAAAATTGTGTTATTAACAAAAAAATTATTGGTTAAGTGATGTAAATAGTTAATATGTGTTTATTTTTATAGATGTTAAAAAAATGTGGACAATGTTCTGAAAATATAATAATAAACAATTATTAAGTAGATAGAAGAGAAAAAAATTGATTAATTTTGTATTTTAAATATGGAGACAATTTAATAGAATATATATGTAAACAATTAAATATTAATATTACATTTATATTTCGAATGCATTTCAATATATTATTATTATTGCATGAATGAATAAATTAAAAAAATTCTTTAAATTTTATGTTATATACGAATTGAGACTAATGTTAATATATATATTTATATTTTAAATAAATATTTCATTGATTAAAATGGATTTACTTTTAATATTATTAATATAATTAAAAAATTATAATTAAAAAGTAATTTCATTTAATATAAATTAAGAAAACAGTTAGTTGATGATAAACCTACATGTATTGATTGTATTTTTTGTTAGTGAATGTAAATGTATGTTTTCAAAAAGTTGATGTTTTTAAATTGGTGTGGTGGCAAGTGGCCCCATACTATTAACAAAATTTGTATTAACTAATGTCCATGTTCTTAGTGATGATAATAATTTGTTACCTTTCTTACACTCTCTTCTCAATATACTTTCAAAAAATTATTCTTATTGAATCCATTAACTAAAAATGGGAATTCAATAGTAATCATCCTCCAAAGAACATTGTTCATGTGAACCCACTGACCTAATCCGCTCAGTGTAAGTATATATATTATTTGTGTGATTGGGTTTGACCCCACCCACTTAGTGTAGGCATATATATTATTTGTGCAACTGAGTCTGACCCTACCCGCTCAGTGTAAGTATATATATTATTTTTTATACGCTAAACTTATTTTTTTCATAGCTCTATTTCATCTCTCTTGTTGAAACACTCGTGTCCCTCAACTTGTAAAACAATCTCCATCTCCATCTTGACTCACTCATTTTTACAATTCTTAAAAAAACTCTTATTGACTTCATCTTCATCTTGACTCACTTCTTCTTTACAATTGTACCGTTTCTTCAAAAATCATTATCAATTCATTATAAAGGTCTTACACTTGAAACAAAAAAATAAGGAAAAAAAATGGATTCGTATTGACCCAATCCAACTTGCATTGCACTATGCACTTGATGCACAGAACATTTACTCAATTTTACAAAGGGTAAAAAACATTATGACATCCGAACTATACCCGTTTTTACAGATTTTGGTAAAAACTTTTCAATGTTGCACCGTACTGGTCGAACTTTGCGCGATTTGCAGATTCCGGTAAAAAAGTGATTTCCGACCATTTTCTCCAGCATTTTCAGAACACGTGCCTTACACGCGTTTCATTAAGGGTAAAATTGTCTTTTGCCCTGAAGATGTACACGTGGATTACACACTTCAGCCCTCTTTTTCCACTTTAAAAAAAAAAACAAATAATTAGAAGAAAAAAAAAAAAGGGGCAACAAACAAAATCGAAAAATCCACAGCTCATCCACTATTGTTCATCCACAGCTGAGAGAAAAGAGGGTAGCTCAGCCGAGAGAAAAGTTCATCCAAAGCCATGGACAATTTGTGTCACTGCGGGAAGCCTGCAAAAAGGCTGACTTCCTGGACGAACTTGAACCCGGGGAGGAGGTATATGACATGCGAGAAATACCAAGTAAGTATACAAAAAAAATTCGATTTGTAAGAGGCCTACAAGTTTTTGGTAGTTTGTTTGATTACTTCGAATTTTGCAGTCAAATTTCGTTAAATTTGATATGGATGTATTCAATTTCGCAAAAGAAATCCCCAATTGCACAGTGAACCCTAATCCCCAATTTTCCAATTTCATATTACGGTTTCTAAATTGCAGAAGATTTGAAATAATTTAGCTGAAAAAAATGCATGATCCACCAATGTTTGAAAGAAAAAAATTCCGGTTAATTTTGCAGAAGATTGGAAATAATTTTGGTGAAAGAAATCTGATTCTTGAGGCATTTGTTGCAGAAAGGAGGTTGTAAGTTTTTCAATTGGATTGATCCACCAATGTGTGAAAGAGCTTGTCAAATTATTCCCGATTTGTTGAGACGTGTGAATCAGCTTGAAGATGAATTGCAGAAGAAAAATAGGAGGGAGAAGAGGGTGAAGTGGCTATGGTTGGCAGTAGTTTTCTTCTTTGTGATGTATCTTGTTAAGTGATTAATAGGTCTTATGTATTAGTGGATCAATGTAGTTTTGGTTTGCAGAATTTGTGGATTGCAATTTAGAATGAAATGGTGGTGAATATTGGTAGATGTAAAATTCATCATTTCAAGTTTTCTTATGTATTGATTTCAAGTTTTCTTATGTGGTGAATATGAAAATACATTTCATTTTTGTGTCTCAAATTTGTGCAACGTCAATAACAAACAAAATAGGATCCAAAGTGACAAAATCACTGAATTCATTAGATTAGAAGAGAAGTGCAATAAACTGTTTTAATCATTTGTTTACAAAATAGAAGGCTCCCCATATTCTGAATCTAATCCTTCCCAAAAGCTATGCAAAAACAAAGTTTTAACAGCTGTGCAAAAATAACCTTGTTGCTGTGCAAATTGTACCAAAAAGCTGTGCAAGTGTAGCTGTGCAAAAACAAAAAAGTAAGAAGCAGCATTCAAGGCTGACTGCCACCTCCACCCACAAACATCTTCTTTGAACCTCTTCCTCTTTGGCTAGAAAATCTCACATCTTGGCCATGCATATAGCTTCTTGTTACCCTCTTGTCTTCATTTTCATTTGCTTTGACAGAGCTTCTTGTCACTCTTTGAGGTGAGGTAGGGATGACTTCTCCTTTAGTAGCTTTGTTCCTTTTATCCTTGCTTGAAGTCTCCAACAGAGCTTTCCTCTTTAAGGTTGTAATCTACAATTAGAACATTAACTTAAGAACAGAATTCTGAGATCAAGAACAAAAGATTAGCTTTGAATGACTGTAATCTACCTTCACTAATTCTTGTGTCTCAACCAAGAAGTTGTCTTGTTGTCCAACTGGTGTTTTTCCCTTTGATTTCATATTGCAACTCTGAGATATACACATCAAAAGCATTCATCAATATCATTAATCAGAAACAAGATGATATTCATCAATATCATTAATCAGAAACAATATCAACTCTGAGATCATACCTTAATTGTATCTTGCTGGTCAACCTCACTCTCAGGAGCTGTGACAGGTGCTTTCCCCTTTGATTGCACCTTCATTTCATATAAGTGACAACAAGTTTAAATTGAAAGTGGTTAGTTTTGCCCAGATGTGAACCAATATGAACAGATATGAAGTTGATTGAAAATAGTAATAAGTTTTACCTTGTTTGAAGCTGTAGACTGAGTCTTGTTAGGGTTTAGTGGGCATCCTCTTGCATTGTGATTTGGCTGGTGACACTTAGAACAAGTCATGATGACACCCTTCTTTCCTAGCTTCATTGTACCATCTTTATTCACCTTCTTTGTTTTGCTAGAAGTTGCTCCTGATTAGTCCTCATCTGGATCTCTGTTTCTATTATACATCCTTGGTCTTCCTGGCAGCTTTTCTACCTTGGGAGGTTGGAGATGGCTGAAGTGGACAATTGGCCAATTTGTCATATCATCAATAGTGCCCATCAGATTTGTGTATGCCTTCATGAATGTGGTCTTCTTGTAACACTCATCCACATACTCTTCAGGTTTAAGGGAGAGATAGTACATGCCACATATTGAATGTGCACATGGGATGCCACTAAGTTCCCACCTCCTACAGCTGCAAGTATTTTTTCTCAAATGCGTCTTAAATCTGCTGCCAAGACAGTTTTCTACTTCAAATTCATCCTCACCATTCCAGTGTGCAACATAGTCCATTGCATTCTTCTTGTTTTCCTCTAGAATTCTGTTGATCATGGGGCAAATCTCATCAGCATATTGCAGCATCTTGTCCCTCCTCTAATGTATTCTCTTCATTAAGATCAACCTAATAGTCTCCAAAAGTGTGACTATAGGTTTGCTCTTTGCCCTCAGGATCATAGCATTGAAGCTTTTTGACAAGTTGTTGCACAACATATCAGATTTGGCTGATTCTCTGAAATGACTCCTACTCCAATGCTGTGGAGGCCTTTTCACCAACCACTGATATGCCCCTTCATTCCTCTCCTTCATCTCCAACATAGCCTTATCAAAGTCACTCACCCTACTTGCCCTAGCAGCTCTCCAAAGAAGTTTTTTCAAGGCTAATCCCCTATGAGTCAGCTTAAAGTTGTTGTACAGGTGCATGACACAGAACCTGTGTTCACTATCTGGCAGATATTTTTCTACTACATCTAACAAACCCTTCTGTTTGTCACTGATCACAGTCCACTGTAGACTGTTTTCTATCCCTAAATCCTGAACTAGTAACTCCATAAACCAATGCCAAGTGTGTTTTGTTTCTTTTTCAACTACAACATAACAAAATGGGAACACCCCATTATTTGCATCTATCCCAACAACAGATAAAAGGATGCCACCTGATGAACTTTTTAGGTGACATCCATCAAGGCAAATGAGCTTCCTACACCCCTCTAGCAGCCCCTCTTCAAAGACCCCCAACAAATATACATTATTTTAAAAACAGACTTTTCCTCTACTAGGTGACACTTAATTTTAACTGTGGTGTTTGGATTAGATCTCCTAATCTCTTCAGCATATCTCCAAAGGACAGCATACTGTTCAGCATCTCCAGTATTACACATGTTAAGTGCCCTTTTCTTACACCTATACATCTGACTCTTATTGAAAAGAAGCTTAACATCCTGCTGCATACATGACACCATTGACTCAATTGGCCACTTAGGATCAAACCACAATTTGTGCTTATACTTTTCAGCCAACCACTTAGAAGTAGCATGCAAATTTGACTGCTTTCTAGGGCATTTATGTTTAGGGTTATAAGTTCTAACCACAACAGTGTCTTCATCCTTCATCTTAGCAGCATATATCATCCATTTACATGAATGATGTTTGCACCTAGCCTGCAGTTTTTTCTTATCATTATTAGGAAATCTTATCTCCCTACCCACCAAAATGGAGTGATCTCTAACCTTTTCCCTAAGGGTAATCATGTCATCAAACTTTTGCCCAACTTCAAAATGTGGCAGACCTCCTACATCACTCTTTTTTTTTTTTGTCTTTCCTCTTACTACTACCCACATTTTTTTCAGTGCTACACTCCCCAGCAGTACCCCTCTCTTTTTCTGACATGGAAAACCCATCCCACTCAACATCATAATCAATATTATCATCAAACAAAACATCATCATCAGAAAGGTCACACTCACTATCTACTAAGACAGACAAATCAGAATCACTCCCAACAGAATTGAAATCATCTACATCAAAAGTGTCAGCATCATCAAGCAAGTGAAAGGGAGTTTCTTTACCACTTAGATCTTCATTTTGACTACATTCTTCTCTATGACTTAATTCTTCATTATCACTCAAATCAGCAATTGAGCCAACAATATCATTAATCAAATCTTCTTCCAAATCAGCATGATCTATATAAACCCCAACCATCCTATTCTCATCAGCAAAGTCAACCATATTCATTGCATCTATGTCATTTTCAACTAATCCTAGAGATGTGCAATCATTTACTCCTGTTTGACTAACATAGAATGACTTGATACTTTGTATCCCCAACTCAGTAGCCATGCTTTGTAATTCAAGAAGAGAAATCTCATCAGAATTACAAAAATCAACATGGCCTATCTCACCCCCTACATAACATTTTTTCCCTAAATCTAGAAACATTCCAGAATAGTGAAATCTAATAGTGAAAAGATCTGAATTTTGGCCTGCCAACACAGAAAAGAACCAAAATTCACACAATATTAACATGGGACACAATACCAAGAATACAGAAAAGAACAACATATGGATCATCAGTAAATCTCCAAAGGACAACATACTTTTCAGCAGTAGAGTACATATGCCTAAATACAGAAATATCCATCTATACACAATATGAAATTAACTTACTGACAACAAGCTTAAACAAAATTTAAAGAAAACTCAGTAAATTCAAAACATATTTTCTAAAATTAACTCATATGAATAAACCCAAAAATATTATCTCAAATCCAGATGATCATAAAAAACCAGAAACCCTAAATCAAAATTACAGAAATCGAATTAAACTCAACCCTGAACCTAACCCTAACTCAAAATTAGATTAATCGAATAATCATATGGTTCCCCTACTCAGTAAACCCTAACCCTAAACGAAAACCAAGAAACCCTAACTCAAAATTACAGAAATCGAATTAACCCCAAACCTAACCCTAACCCTAACCCTAACCCTAACTTAAATTTAGATTAATCGAATAATCTAACTTAATGTTCTGAATTGCAGATTATCCTGAGTCCCCATTTCAAGTAAAACCCAAAAACCCAAACGAAAAAACAAAAAACCTAAACCCAAATCGAAGATCCTATACTATACGGTGCAAATGCAATACTTACCATAATCTGGGCAAGGGAGTCCCAAAATAACATATGGATCGTCCTTCTCCCTCGCTTTCCACACCATCAGATTCGAACGGCTTGAGCTTCTTCAGTGTTGCAGATTTTTTGGTGAAAATGGTGGATGAGCTGTGGATTTCTTCGATTTTGTTTGTTGCCCGTTTTTTTTTCTTCTAAGTATTTGTTTTTTTTTAAATGGAAAAAGAGGGCTGAAGTGTGTAATCGACGTGTACATTTTCAGGGCAAAAGACAATTGTACCCTTAATGAAACGCGTGCAAGGCACGTGTCCTGAAAATGCCGGAGAAAATGGCCGGAAATCATTTTTTTACCGGAATCTGCAAATCGCGCAAAGTTCGGCCTGTACGGTGCAACATTGAAAAGTTTTTACCAAGATCTGTAAAAACGGGTATAGTTCGGATGTCATAATGTTTTTTACCCTTTTACAAATATAAATATCTCTACCTATATATCAGACTTAGGGAGTAGGGCCTATGTAATTATATAAATCATTTAAATTTAAATATCTTTAGTTTCAGCATTGATTCAATTTCGAATCAACCTAATGAATTAAGAGTGGAACTTGTGTGAGATCCTTCTATAAATTACGAATTTGATATGGTCAATAATAAATAGTTAACGTCAAAAGTTAATGACCAACGTCAACTGATAGACGGTTAATACTATTCATCAAAAAATATTGTATGATACACATAAAATTAATACATGATATAAATAAAAGTATTATATATATCATGTTTATTCTCAGAGTGTAACATTTTTATTCCCATAACACAATACCTCTCCCTCTCTCTCTCTCTCTCTCTCTCTCTCTCTCTCTATATATATATATATATATATATATACATACTAGTTTTAAGTGGTATTGTGTGATACATATAAAAATATTACGTGATACTCCCTCCGTCCCAATTTAACTTGTTTACTTGTCATTTCGGTTTATCCAAACTTAACTTGTGAGCACATAAATGGTAACAAAATTCAAACATTAATATCTTTATATGTCACCCTTATTACAAAAATGTCACCCCATTTCAGCACCATGCACTAATCCCTCATTTAAATAAAGTTTTAAAAAGCAAAAAACCAAAGATTTGATGAGTCAACTGTTTTTTCTTAACCTTTGTATCTGGTCAATGTAGGCAAGTTAAGTAGGGACAGATAGAGTATAATTATATGATATATTTATATGATAGAATTATGTATGTATATACATCATGCTATAGTTTTGAAAGTATTAAAGTGATGCTAAAACCAGAGTTATACAAAGTAATGGTCGTGTTGTCGAGGCACACTAAATTAAATAAACCTTTTTTACCCACTAACTTGTAGAAATGACAAATAAGGGTCGATCCCACAGGGAATTGAAGAATCAATTAAATTCAATGGTGTTAATTGCTTGACAAAAAAGAACAAGATAAAAGGGGGGAAATGTTGGTAATAATATAATCGAACTAAGAATTTAGCCAGCTCGATGATCAAACCAAGATGAAAACAATTAAACAAATAAGAGACAATCAATAAACTGTCAATAAACGAACACTAGTTCTCAGTTCAGCATCACCTTCTATTCTTGACCTTATGGACCAATTAATAACGTTTCTCTCAATCTATCTTTCAACCCTCGCCCCTAGATTAACAACAAGCTACCAGAATCATCTCTTATGTTTAGCCTATTAAAACGAGCTCTTCAATAGATCATATTCAATCAGACAACCCAGTAGGTATGACCTCTATATTTAAGTGTGATGAACACATTGAACCCTAAGATGATAGGACTAGACCCCAAGTTCACAAGCTCGATTCGGGTAAGCTAGAAATATGTTGCCCCTAACGATTCCAACGTTTCTTGCTATTGAGGAATATAAATTCACAACAATTACGAATTACAGTTTATATTCTAGCAATAGATATAACAATAATCCGATTTAACGGGTCCTATTAAATCATATTGTGTAATATCATAAAGCAATTAATCAAGCAACACAAATCAACTAAGAGATGAAAATAGAGAAAACATTACTAATTATCCAATGAAATTCAAGAATATAGGGTCAACATCCCTTCGAACTAGCTTAAGGAGATTAGCCAAGCATCTCAAAATTCTCTCTTAAATTTCTCTGAAAACTATGATAGATGTTCTGATGCCAATGGACCTCTCTAATCTTCACGTGTGTTTTCCTTTTCTGCTCCAATTTGACCTGCGTTTCCCCCTCTTCTGCTCCTAATCTGACGTGCATTTCCCCTTCTTCTACTCCTAATCAGTGGTTTCTAAAATTAGAAGAGTATCATAGGCCTGGGCTCATTCTTCTCGGCAACTGGATTGGACTTTTGTTGGGCTTAATTCTCACACATTGGATCATACAATGTGGAGACATTATACCCAATGTCTACCTTCTTGCAACTCCAGTCTTCATTCATTGTTTTCATTTTTGCTTCTAAATTGCTCCATAAATCAAGAGAATCGAAGATTGGGTTTCTCTAAAGAAATAATAAAAATGCGTAGAAAAATAACATGTGTCAATACACAAAATGTAATTAGAAATATGGAATGATAAATCCAAAAATTCATATTTTTCCACACATAAAGTGAACGCTAAAATATAGATCTACGCGGCAAATAGACAACAAATAG
This sequence comes from Scutellaria baicalensis, assembly GCA_005771605.1. NCBI lineage: Eukaryota > Viridiplantae > Streptophyta > Magnoliopsida > Lamiales > Lamiaceae > Scutellaria > Scutellaria baicalensis. The sequence continues at coordinate 13,153,255 of CM016724.1, read as the reverse complement.
ACTAGTTTGACTTATAATAATAGGTAATGAGACAAAACACAATTAAATTACTAAAAAGGAAATAAAGTACAGAACTAAAAAACACAAAGTTAAAGAATTAAAAAAAAAGTAATTTCCATTTTAATATTTATTTGTCTACTTAGGAGGTGTCACGGTATATCTCCCTTATCTTCGGGATTATTCGGGATTACGACTGATAACTTAGTCCATGGGGCTGGTAATTCCTTCCTTTCCATTGAGCCGGGCCTCCCTTTTGGGCCTTTCTTCTCTCTAAGATGCTTCCAACCCACATCAAGAATAGAAAGCTATATTTCCTCTGAATCATTATCCTCTCACGCCAACTTTGCTGATTTTGAAAGCATACATGTTCTGCACCAGCCCAACTCAAGGTTCAACCCTTCCAAAATCAGCTCAAACATAAGCTCCATATATTGGCTAAAGAAATTCCAGCTCAGCATTATCCATTTCACGTGCCATATACAACAAATATCTAGAGTTAGTTACCAAATAGATATAAGGAATCTATATGTATAGACATAACATATAAGCTTTTACATTACAGTGAGACATTATTGAGATACAATAATATTGATCTTCTTCTTCTACAATTTTCTCTCTGAAATCCCTAAACTCTTGCTTGCATGGCTGCTATCTTCCATGCATAAAGCTCAACCTCACAGATTTTCAAAGTCACACTTGTTCAGCTGATCATCAGGTTTCTTCAGTATCATTTATCCTCTCACACCAACTTTGGTGATTTTCAAAGCCGCACCTATTCAGCTGATATCAAGTTTATTCAGTATTCTCGTAAATTTAGTTAGTTAATCGGAGTTTTAATAAATGATAAAATCATTAAAGTTCTGCATGTTTAAAGTTTTGTAGATAGTAAATCAAACTGAAAATGGTGATGTTTAGAGTTTTGTATATAGTAAATCAAAACTGAAAAGTAGTGTTATAACATAACATACGACGTTATGTCGAAAAGAATTCAAAATTTTGAAAATATGAATATTTTAAGTACTGTTAAAATAAATATAAAATAAGTGAAATATAAATACAATGGATCAAAATTTTGAAATGTAGAAAATTTTGAAATAAAATAACAATAAGAATAGAGTTGTAACATATGATTTTATGTCGAAAATTATTCAAAATTTTAAATTGTAGAATAATTCTCAAATTTGAATAGTTTAAGTATTATATATTAAATTTGAAATGTAGAAAAATCCTCAAATTAAATAACGATAAGCGTAGCGTTATAACGCGTAACATATGACGTTAAGTCGAAAATAATTCAAAATTTTGAATAGTAGAATAATCTTCATATCTTAATAAGTTATAAACCAAGTTAAATATGTATATAATAGATCAATGACATTTTTTAAATATTTATTATAAGAATCATTAATTGAAATTCGAGCTCAAATTAACTAACAATAAGAGTAGTGTTATTACGTAACATATGACTTTATGTCAAAAATAATTCAAAATTTTGAATTGTAGAATAATCCTCAAATGTGAATATCTTAAGGACTTTTATAATAAGATTGAAATGTAAAAAAATCTTCAAATTAAATAACAATAAGAGTAGCGTTATAACGTAACATATGACGTTATGTCGAAAATAATTCAAAATTTGAACGGTAGAAAAATCCTCAAATCTGAATATTTTAAGTACTGTTATAATTAGTATAAACCAAGTGGTACAATTGTTATGTCAAATCATATAACGAAATGTACGTCTTTATATCAATAAACTGCTAATGAACTCCAACCATAATTGTATCAACAAAACTCAATATCTAATTTAAAATAAAGTAGTATAAAAATCTACTAAGGTTGAAATGCAAGATATACACCCTCAATTAAAAATATGTTTATGGAATACCAAATCTTCTAGAAATCCTATTCAATTTTTCATAAGATACATATACCAACAGTCACTCATATATCTTCTTCAACTTCTGATCTAAGGCAAGGGGTTGGTACATGTACCATGTGGCCTGTTCCGGAGCATCTGCTACACTTTTTTACTTTGGTTGACTTGTTTTTTTAGAAGGTTTCACTCTCACTCAAACCAAGTATATTATGGATTTGTTACAAAAGACTCATATGCAAAATTGTAAACTTGTATGTACTCCCAACCCTATATGGAAGCACTATTGGTGTTTTACATTACTTTGACACGTCCGGATATAGCTTTTGCTATTAACAAGCTTAGTCAATTTCTTCATGCCCAACAGAGAGACATTGGTTAGCCTGCAAGCATTTACTTAGATATCTTCGAGGTACTTCAGACTCAATTTTTTTACAGCTGCAAAAAGACTATCTCTTGAGGCTTTTTCACTGGGCAAGTAATGTGGATGATAAAAGGTCCACAAGTGGTTATTGTTTGTTACTTGGTGGCAATCTCATTACGTGGAGTTCTAAGAAGAAACAAGTGGTTTCTCGCTCCAGTAGAGAATAGGAGTACCGAGCACTAGGGGATACAAGTACGGATGTGATTTGGCTCAAGTCATTATTGAAGGAAATAGGAGTAAAAATAGAGGATCCCTCATTTGATAATGTCAGTGCAGCAGCCTTGGCCTCAAACCCTGTTTTTCACGCTAGGACGAAGCATATAGAGATCGATGTTCATTTCATTCGGGAGAAAGTTCTTGCACAAGAATTCGAAGTTCGTTTCATTCCATCTGAAGAGCAAGTTGCTGATATATTTACCAAGCCCTTGGCAACGACTCATTTTCAAATGTTATTCAAACTGTGATTTATCCAATAAGTTAAATTTCGTTGGTTGGGTAGATATAGTTACAAGCTGATAACTAAAATAGATATTTCTTATAAATTGAATTCAAAAATTCTCCACATTGCTCTTAAGTAGAGACTCCTCGAGCATCTTCGAATTGTTTGATTTCATCAAGTAATACTCAGGAATTTTTTTGTAAAGATATTAATTTATGCGCTTTTTCATTTATACGACACATTGTGAAATACAAAGTGAGCAATGTTTTGGAGACAGGATCCTATGTTAAAACATTTTCCCGATCTTGAATAGTCCAATAAGTTAAGGTTTATTGGTTGGTAGATATAGTTGCAAGTTGATAACCGAAATATCTAATACATATAAATTGAATCACAAAATTTCTCACATTACTTCTTAAGTGGAGACCTGTCGAGCATACTCAAATTGTTTAATTTCATCAATTTAATTCTTAACATCTATATACGACACATTGTAAAATACATTAATGAGCAATGGTTTGGAGGTATGGTCCTATGTTAAAATATTTTTTTCAAATTTTGATTTGTCCAATAAGTTAAGTTTTGTTGATTTTGTAGATATAGTTGTAAGTTGATAACTGAAATAAATATTTCATATCCAAAGATTTCCCACATTGCTTCTTAAGTGGAGACCTGTCGAGCATCTTCGAATTATTTGATTTCATAAATTGAATTCTTATCGTCTTTTTAGGTCATGCTAATTGTCACTCCATCATTAACTCATAAATATATATTTACAAATACTTCACAACTAACACTTCAAAACATATCTTAACATTGATATGACAAATATATTTGGATAAGAGATATATATTGTATGGTACCACTATTGGTTGTCGAATTGTGCATTACAGACATTAACTACGACGTCTGTTTTTCTACTTTGGTAAATGAGATATTTAACTTTGTCTTGAATATTGATTTCACAATATGCTTAGGGATGCTAATTTCTCTGTCGGTAAGTGGTAACCATCCATATTAGGTACTGATATTAACGGGACGGGGATTCCTCGATCAAATTGAGGAATGCGATGGAGACGGTGAATCCCCATTTATAAATTATGGGATGGTATTTATGGCCCTCACCAATCCCTTAACCTGAAAAACGGCTCCGTTTATATGAAACGGTGACTCCCCATTCCCCATTTGATATTATTTATTCAATAAATATACTCCCAAAAATCCAAAACTTTCCATTTTCAAATTCTTTCAAGTTGTGGTGAATTTTAAATTCACTCATTTTACTCAAAAAAATAGTTCAAAATGAAAGTAACAAATTTTAAATCTATATCTATCCAAACATCATTGACGAATTTACTGCCGAGAATCTCATCTTTCTCCTCAAAAATTTGCATCCAAATTGGTGAATTTGAAAGAATACATGTAAATAAAAATAATAGATTACAGTATAACCCAGAATTATTAAAATTCTATATAGGAATTAGGGGTTATACTTATAATGGGTTATATCAATTTTAGTCTTGTAAGTTAGGCCCTTTCTGATTTTGATGCATCAAGTTTAAACTTTCCAATTTTAGTCCTTTAATTATCGATTTTTTTTCTAATTTTAGTCCTTCCGACTACCACATCAGATTTTCCGATTGCCACGTCTGATTTTCCAACGGTCACGTCAGATTTTCCGATAGCCACGTCAACAATTTTGGTTGTTCCGACAAAAAAGGACTAAAATTGAAAATATGGATAGTTAAACGATTAAGATTGGAAAGCTTATTTGATGCACCAAAAATGGAAAGAACCAAACTTAAAGGACTAAATTGATATTACTCGTAATTGTAATATAAAATTACTATATTAATCATTTAAAATTGAAGAGTAAATGTCTTTACGCATGTTAAAAAAATTAAGAAAAGATAAAAGAAGTCGTAAAAACAGGAGATACATTACTAAACTATTATATAATATATATACAAATAATTGTTTGCTTATTTTATTACAATTGTATGAATAAAATCATGATATATTCTAACATGAAACTATTAAATAAAATTCAAAGTAAGATTCTAGCTAACATAAAATTATTAATAATAAAGTAAAAACAAATATATATATATATTAGAAATTTTAATATAAAATTATGCAAATAAATATATTAAATTATTATTAAGATCTTATATAATAATCTTTTATAAGGATATATGATCTACATTAAATTAGAGTCCTACTTAAAATAAAATTATATATGATTTTGGATTAGAATTCTAATATTAAATTATTTTAAGTATGAAAATCCTAAATTACTTTTATAACCTTAAATAATAATATTTAATAAGGATATATTAGACGATCCCTATTTTGTAAGAAATATTCATACTTTTATATAGGTAATATATATATATGTATATATGTATACTCTTGTACTTCAGCTCAACACACAAATGCTCAACGCACAATAATAATGTTAGTTTGCATGTTATTGCTATTCTTCTCTGTAATTCTATGGCTTTGAATTGCTTATCATTTTGCTATCTGATCCATTAATGTTGTTTAGCTTCATTTTTGCAGAGCGTAACAACGGATCGAGTTTGATTGTTCCAGACTAAATCTCTAGTTGATTGGTTCAATTTTCCATCTTACATTCCTTGCTATTACTCAAACTTAAACCACCGTTTATCCTCAAACAATAGTAGAATTAAAGCACATATGAGATCTTTATCTTTCCCAAACACTCATGAGAGTTCATATTCAAGTTAAAGATGCACAACTTTCTCTAGAAACTAGAAGTTTTGTCAGGATTTCGGGATTCCAACTTCTTACAAACAAATCTATAACTCACTCTATCACCTATATCAATTAAATCTACTTACACTTCACAAGTAATGAATCATTTCCTTTTATTCTTCGTATACTTTTTGTCTTTATTTATTTATTTTTTTTTGCTTTTCTCTTTTATTTATTTATTTATACACAATTACTTCTATACATCAGGTGCATTGGTCATATGACCCGAAATGTGATTTTCACGCTTTCACTTGCTTTCACACTCTCTCACACACCCCCAAATCGGTCTCAAACCTAATTTCATACCCTAACTTTTTAGTTATTTTGCCTAACATTTAGTTATGGTCGTCTAACCTGTTAGTCATGTTCATTTAACATTTATGTTACGTTCATATAAATTTTATATTATGATAATTTAATATTTTACAGAATAATACAAAATCTATATTACCTTTTAAACCTTTATGTTATAACAACTTAATCTTTAAGTTATAAAATTTTAATTTTTATATTATAATAATATAACTTTTTTATTTTTCAAAGATCATAAATGTTATATCAATATAATATAAAAGTTAAATTATTATAATATAAAAACTTTCTACTATATTAAAATATTACATGACTGAAAAAGTTACAAGTATATAAAAAGGTTATAATACTTTTTAAATTTTTATGTAGTAATAATATAACTTTTATGGTATAATAATTTAACATTTATGTTATATTAACATATCTCTTATGTCATTCTTTAATTACATAAACGTTATGATATTTGTATATAAATGCTCAATATAACATAAACTTTAAATTTTTATAATATAGAGGTTTTCAACCATTGCATTTTATACTAGAAAAAATGTAAGTATATAACTCGAAAGTTATAATATTTATACAGAAAAATTATACTAATATAGAATAAAAATTATACTCGTAACATAAAGGTTACCGCTTAAATTAAAAAAATAGAATTTAATTTGTCAAAATTTATGTACGGATTTGGGTCGCATTTGACCCGACCCAACCCACGGGTGCTAGTTGCACTCAATTCTCTTATTTATATTAATTATAACGAAGTCCGTACTCAGATCCCTAAGAACTGAGAATTGATTCAACTCTTCGTTTGTTTGGAAGACAAACTTTAGAACATTAAAATTAGGTAACTCATTCTACCATACTTTACCCCACTTTTATTTTCAACTAAACTTCATTTTCTTCAAAGTACGTACTTCTAATATTCATCTAAAAAAAAATTTTTTTTTCAAAAGTGTTTTAAACTCCACAAATATATCAATCCCAACTACTTTAATCAGAATTTTTTTAACCATTTCTGAAAACGCATGTAAACCAATAAATCAACTCATATCGTAGAACAATTTAACATTCACATTCAATAATTTTAACCGAAAAAAACTATGTGCTAAAGTAGTGCTTCCAACACAAGCAACAATTAAAAAAAAAAAATCCAGATCATCATTACCAGCGTCCTTATTTAATTTTTTTTTTCTTCTAAATATGTAAATGTAAATAGAATTGAATATGTTAAACGAGCAAAACGTGCATCTTAACTAAAATAATATAAAAACAACCACACTCTATGTGCAAGATATATGTCTTGAGGGAAATTCAACAAGCACTTAGCAAACTACAAGATTCAACACCCAATGGCAAACCCTTGAAACACTCCAAAACACCAACACTAACAATCAATGCAGAAATCAAACAAGATCAACACAGCATATAACGTGGTAATTCGGCTAATAAACAGCCTACATCCACGGAGTAACAATCCTGAACTTTATTGCTCAAAGATTAACCCAAGTACAAACACACAATCTGCACAAATCTGCAGATCAAAACAACTGTAAACCTCACTTTTCTCACTTGATTTTCTCTCTGTACAAAATAGGAAAATCTCATCTTCCAATTATAAAAGAAATCCTACTATTTATAGAACACAAGCCAAAAAACCCTATCCAAAACGACTCAGTAACGAATTCAAGAAACGAGATTGAAATCGCCCACTTGAACACCCTGTTTCACCCTTTCTGCAACAACCAACAGATATAACTAACTCTAGCTCCAGGTGGCAAGCTGTGATTGGCTGAAACATAAAATAGTTGTTGCCAAGAAAGCGCTTGTACGACTCCGTAAAGTGGAACCACGATTTATTCCTTCCAAAACAGTGTAAGTCGCACACCCTTTTATAAGTGAAAGCCCGACTTTACCCTTCAGCATTTAAACTCTTCTTCTCTGCAAACCCGATTTCAAATGCCTTCAGTCAAAAAAAAACAAAAACTCTCACCACTAGCCAATACACATGCATGCAGATACAGCCATTAATATTCACAAATCACAACCCTCAACTTATGCAAGCCTACTCATCTCCCCAATCTGAATTATTGATTTCCCCTAGAAATTGAAAGCAAAGCATAAAAACTAATAAGCAAACAGTAGTTAAGAAAAAGGAAAACAAAAACAGAAGACAATATGCATGATATAGAATAATATTCATAGTCATTAGAAGAGGGAGGTGAGGATGTTGGGACACCAAGGAGTTTTGGAATTGGTCTATACGTTAGGAACTATCATGTTCATCCCTTCATTGAGCTTTATCTTTTTTATTGTTTTAAACTTCAAAATTTGGAGAAAAATGTTTCGGAAGGTGTACGGATTCTTTCAATATGCTTCATTTTGTCATCTAAGGTCTTGTTTGGTGTATGTGCTTGGGCTGGATTAGGTTTGGAAACCAGCCCAAACATATGTTTGGTATATGTGTATTAGTCCCGGGTTTAACCTGGGCCCGGGTGCAAAGAAGGTGGATTAAGCTATGTTAAAGCCCAAACTATAAACCCACCATTTTTGGTGGGTTTATTTTACACCAAACAATAATGTATGTGAAAAGACTCTAGTGCCCTTACTGTACCTCAATAAATGACTCTTATGTCCTCCAATGTTGAAGTCATTATAGGGTTGCCCTCGTATATATATAGATAAACCCACCAACAAAGACGAGAAAACTCTTGCTCGATTCACCGTTCCTGGGCTGTCGACGACCACCATCAGCGGCGCCGTTCAACCGGCCATATCCAGGCCGCCTTCGCGGCGCTCGATTCACCTTTTCTAGGTGACCCTTTCTTTGTTTACTGGAGCAGAGGATTTAACACTTTGCATAGGGTTTCAAGATTTTCTGCATTTGTCGGGGTTAGGGTGAAGTCCTAAGTTTCGATACGAACCATATGTATGGTTTATGATGTTGATAGAACGACGCATGCCTCCTGTCCTGATTTCCAAATTTTTGAAATACGATACACTATATTTGTGTTTACTTTGTTGTGTTTATTCATTTGGGTAATTTGTGTTTCGCTGGATTTTGCGTAGGATTATTTTGTAGAATTTTGTATACACTTTTGTAGTAATGTTAATTGGATCAGTTATAGCAATTACTCATGAGAATGTATAAAATTTATTCCTGTAAATCGATAAATCATATATATCTTCTTAAAATTATGTCCAAATTTTAAATTGATCAAAAATATTTGTAAAATACAGTTGAAACTTAAATGGTAAAATTAGTGCAAAAAAAAGTTTCACTTTGAATCAATCTTTGTTATGGACATAATGTAAGGTTGAATTCTTAAAGTGTCATAAAATATCAGCACTCTTTTTTTGGTGTTTAAACGTAGTTTCTTTCTTAAACCTATTTGAGGATTTTGCATTTTCATACATTAATGTATTTGCTAAATATAGAAGTTTGACTATTTAGATCAAAATATATATGTAATACAGTTTTATAAAAGACCACTGTGTTTTATTTTGGTGGTTACATATTCCCTCTCAAAACAATGTCAAATTTCATCAATTTGGTGTATTAGTGAAGTCATCTCCCATCATTATATATACCAAATGAATGTTCTGGACTTTGTTTTCTATTTTACCAACCATTTGATCATAATAAAAAATATTATTCCATAGAATTAGTTTGTTATTTTGCATGTGTTTTTGTATTACAGTTTATGATGGTTAATGAGTCCTTCATCACTTCTGTAATTTTAATTTATATCTTATTTGTATTCTTAACTTATAATTTTAATTTGTATCTTCTATAGTTTGTGTACTTAACATGTAATATCTTATTGTATCTTAGTTTGTGTACTTAACATGTAATATCTTATTGTATCTTAGTTTGTGTACTTGTAATATCTTAACATGTAATTTGTATCTTCTTTTTTTATCGTGTGAGCAAGAATGTGTATTAACATTGTGTTTGTTGTTTTCACTTTATATGCCCATGCTTCTGTTATATATATTTTTTCTTTTTTTGAGAGGGGGGTTGGGTGGGTTTGATTATCGTCTTGGTTCAAAGCAATCTTGCATCCAGTTAGCAGAGAATATATAGATTTTATTTCATCTCATGATTAAGAAAAATTAATTGCTATTTCTTTTTATGGATCAATAACTTTTTGGGAGGATGGGGAAAGCTGCAAGTACATGCATATTCCTGACAATTAAATGAGTTGCTGCATAATTACCTATGGACATTAATGGTGTAGTTCTTCAATATATTCTTACTAAAGTTCTTCAAAATCCTGTTCGAACCATGCTTTCAAAGTCGAAGAAGAAGCATTTGAGGTCAACAAAGCAACAAAGCTTCAAAATTTATGGATGATTTTGAAGAATAGAGCATGTACCTTGACAATTGTTATGGATGATGTATTCGAATTTGTGCAGTGTGGAAGAATGAGTCAAATATTTTGTCCAATTTTGCCAAAATTAGGTAGGGCTATTTTTGTCATTTCACTTACCCTATCAAACTAAACCTATATACCAAATACAAATTTATAAATTTTACATCTTTTAATCATTAATACCAAACATAAAATACAACTAAACTCATATCAAAAACATCTACACCAAACACCCAAATAAAACTACATGAACAGTAAAAAGCCCGAAATTATTACAATCCAGTCCAAACTCAACCATTGAACCAAACAGGCCCTAAAACTAAGTTCTCCACCCTACAAAAATGATGAAAAGAACTAACATATCAAATTGAACAAGAACTAACCCTTTTAACCAAAATTTTCATTATTGGTCAAAATAATACAACTTAGTGGAAATACCTCCGGTTACCCAATTTGACATGTTAAGGAACTTGTTTACCCATTTTTCTAGAAAGTTACTTTTTTACCCAGTTTGAGGCCGAAATATCAATAATGTCCTCAACTTAAGTTTATATTTACATAAACCACACATATATCAACATATCGTGAACACGATATTATATCCCGTGTTCACGACATATTGAATCTTTTGCATATCGTGAACACGATATTATATTCCGTGTTCACGACATGTGAACCTTTCTGCATTTCGTGAACACGATATTATATCCCGTGTTCACGACATGTTCACCTTATCTGAAAAGTTAACTCGAGTCAAGTTTCCTGAACTCGAGTCCAGGATATTTTCTGAAATTTTCTTATGTAAATATAACTTAAATTGAGAGTATTATGAACATTTCACTACCCAAATTGGGTAAAAAAAAAAGTTACTTCTTACAAAAATGGGTAGATAAGTTCTTTAACTCATTTTCTAGTACTTTGGAAATTGACCCTACAACTTATATATGTTGTATGTTCCAGTTAGTATTGAAAAAGTTGGCTATTTATAAGCTAGGTAGGTGGAGGGGAGCAGAGGAAAAAGAAACTAGAAAACTTACATAAAAAGTCGTCTATTGTTTAGTAATGAATTTTTTTAATCCCAATTATCTTAGTTAAAAAAACATACTACATTTGTAATAGTGAGACTATATTTTTCCTTTTTAGCTTTTTTCTCCTTGTTGTCGTTCTTCTCTGTTTTTTTTTCTGTTAAAATGAATTGATCTTCTTTCTTTCCATTTCTTCCTCTTTTATATTCTCTTCTCATGGGCCTTATATATATATATATATATATATATATATATGTGCATTGGGCCTCTTTTATCATGTGTGCATTGGGCCTCTTTTATCATGTGTGCATTGGGCCTCTTTTATCATGGGCCGGGCCACATATATTTATATATGTTGGGCTTCTATAAATGCTTGTATATATATTAAGTGATACTGGGCTTCGTAAATGGGCCGGTGTAATTAAATTAGATTGAGCCCAATATATGATCCATATCAACCACTCCCCCCATAGTATGGTCCAAAAGACGTCTGTCGTGCAGAACTATTTTGGCCATGATCTGGGAAGATGACAGAACTGTCTTACATTTAAACATGGCAGAGCTTTGTTAATGGCAGAACTGATACGACAGTTGTCCTTATGCCATTCGTCCACGTGTCTTCGGAGGAGTTGAGGGAGAAAGGAAATTTGAATCGTTTCATCTTCTCCCTTTAAATACCCTGGACATTTTCTCTCTCCTCATTCCCCCCCATTTCTCTGCTCCTGCCGTGTCTTCTCCGATTCCTCCTTCTCGTTTTCGCTTGCTTTCCGGCCGACATTCCTCATTTCCGGCGATTCTCTCGGTTTTAACCCGACTCCCTTACAGATTCTCCACTTTTTCCATTTTTCCTCAAAGATGTCGCAAGGTAATCGCTAAACCTGCTTCTTCTTTTTCCTGTGCTTCGATTGTGGGTGATTGTGGTTTTCCTGTGTTCGAGATATACTATATGCGATATTCGATTGTGGGTGATTGTGGTTTACTGATTTTTGCTTATTTTGATTCCTTCTGCATTTGTTGAGTTGAATCGTTTCTGTTTTGCCCTCTTGTGTATACGCCAAAAATATAGATTTGTGCGAAGTGTATATATATTTCCACTCATTCATTCTTCATTGCTGTATAAGCTTGATAAAAAATGTCATCACCCCTTCCCGTTTTTACTCCTTCGGAATCCCTTTCTCATTCTGATGAAAATCAGAATGAAGATATTCCCGCCCATCGTGCCCTTCAAGGGCTCCTATGTTCTGATTCTTATAGTGATACTCGTGAAGGAGCTCTCTCTGTCACGCCTAGCCCGCCAGAGCCCCTTTCTCTGTTAGCCGCAGAAGCAGCTGATTCTACCAGCAGCGCTGATCCTACAAGCAGCGCTGACCCTCTTCGTTTTTCTCCTTCCAATCCGTTATATGATTATGTCAGCGGTCCTTCTTCTTTCACATCTGTTCGCATCCCTCTTCTCCGTGAGCTTTATTCTATTCCTCCGAACTATACTATTCGTAAGCCCACGGATTATCAGAGGCCTAATTTTGCTCCACCTCCGTTCTTAGCTTTCTGGATAGCCCAACTCCGCGCTGGGATGAGGTTTCCTCCTCATGATTTTCTATGTGAAATCTCTAGCCGATATGGTATTCCTCTGAATCAGCTGACTCCCACAGCCTTTCGTTCCATGATTTCATTTTACATTCTGATCAAGGGTAATGGAGGTGAACCCACTTCTGCCCTTTTTCATTCTCAGTTTTCCCTCAAGTATAAAAAGCCTTTCTTCTACCTTAGTGCTCAGCCCCGAGGAATGATTCGCTTTCTGGGGAAACCTCAGAGCGTAGATAAGAATTGGAAGCGTGATTACCTTTTTATATCTCCTGGTGATAAATCCTGGGTCTTTCCTTCTAGTAAATGGTACTATGACAAACCTGCCTATCATGAACCTGCTTCTATTCCCTGTTCTGACAAAACCAAAGAGGTCATTGAGTATCTGAACTCATCTGTTTCGGAGTTCGGGCTTTTCGATCTAGTGAAACTGGTTGAAGATCCTACCATCCTCTCTGCTTTTGGCTTCTGTGATGATCAAGATTCATCTCTTCCTGAACTTGGTATATACAGACATCTTATATTTTTTTTTTCTTTGCTTGTAATATACAGATGATAGATTTTCTATAACTTCTTATCACATCTGTTGTTTCTTTCTTCTGTGCAGATCGGCAGTGGATGAACAGTATCCGTCTGAAGGATACTTCAGGTACTAAAAAGGGACCCTCTGCTCCTCCCAGCGCTAATCTCAGAGCTCCTCGACCAGACAATCCGACAGCTGCTACTGATAGAGGCAAGCGAGCTCTGACATCTGCAGAACCTTTACCTGACTCTCAACGCCCTCGAACCAAATCGCCTATGAAAAGCAGTCGTACCGAAATCACAGTACGACGTTCTCATGGTCGATCTTCTGCTATAGAGCCTCCTCATATTGAGCTACCCAAGTCTTTGCTGAACTTAAGCGCTGAAGAGGCTAAGCAATATTTTCGTTTAATGCTTACCGCTGACGATAATGCTTCCCTCAGCAACCTTCCTTTAGAGGATGAACTGGCTCAAGGAGCACAATGCATGTTTAAGGTACCTTATTCATATTAATCCTTCAGATCTCGCATACCCCTTCTGTATATATATATATATATATATATATTATTTTTTATTTTTCAGGCAGTAGTCCACTTCAGCAAGCTACAAGCTAGGGTTGCCAATAGTTCTGACCAAGCTGAATATGCCAGATTAGTCTCAGAGAAGAGTACTGAAACAGAAAAGGCTAAACAAAAGTACGTAGAGCTGGAAAAAACATTTGCAGAGGCCAAGAATAGTTGGGCTTCAGAGAGGGAAGCTTTCAAGAAAAAGCTGGCGGATGAGAAGCAGAGCCGTCGCGATTATGGGTCTAGGAAATTTGCTGAAGGGATAGAGCTCTGCCGAAAGAACTTATTATTGACAGAAGCCGGACAGACCTTCTTGAATCGCGTAGTGGAAGGACTGCGAGAGGCTTATTTAAAGAGCAGCAAATCCTTAGCAGATTTCGGCCCCCATATTGGTCATTATTATCAATATGGGTTTGAAGCGGCTCAGAAGCAAGCTGAAGAACAAGGCTTCTCAGGTGAATTGGATGTCAATAAACCCTTAGCAGATATGCCAGCTTGCCCTTATTTCGAAGGAGATCAATTTGAATCCTTAGATCATCCTTGGTGGCTACCAGTTCTGCAACAAGCATATTCTGACCTCTTAAGGGCTTCACCTTCAATGACTCCAACGAAAGAGAGTGCTTATCCTCTGATGACCAATGTTTTACCCTCTGCAGAAGCTCAAGCTTTACCTACGCTTCCGCCCATATCTGAGACAGAAGTTCCAGAGCTACCTCTTGTAGATCTGGTAATGCTGAGCGGCGACTCTACAGGGCGTACTTCGGATGCTGGGGAAGTTGCTGCTTCGAAGAAGACCTCTTCCGGATCAAAATCCAAAGGCTGATGACTGTATTTGGAACTTTGTCCTATTTTGTTTTATTTTGTTTTATTTTGTTTTTGATTATTAGCCAAATGTGGCTACGAACAATTAGAAATAGAGCGTATCTGCTCGAAACATGAATTGCTGCCTTTCTTTATTTTGTTTAGTGTAAACACTTTCACTTCCATGGTCTTTATTCATATGTCTACTATTTATGCTCTCCCTAAATTCTAACAACTTATCAAGTTGAATATCAAAAGGAAATAATACTGAATTTCTTAATGATAATACTTACCCGATATTTGGAAGCTTTCGCACTATCTTCTGCTCACGAAGTAGTTGATGATACAAAAAATTTCCTCCCATCTTCAAAGGAACATACCATAAAACAGAGTTAAGTGAATCTCTCCTTCACAAACTGGACAATATTGCAAACGTGGATGTTTTAAGCTCTAAGTGAGTCTCTGCTCCGCAGGTCAGAGGATGGACGCAGACGTGAAAGTCTGGCCTCTGCCAGGAAGACGTAAAATGAGACCGCGTTGACTGAGTCTCTGCTCCGCAGGTCAGAGGATGGACGCAGACGTGAAAGTCTGGCCTCTGCCAGGAAGCTTCATCGATTCTATTTATTTATAATAAATATACTTCTGTTATTGATGATCATAATACTTTCTTCAAAAGATATCATTTAGTCATTAAAAACATACATCTGCAAACTTCATAACAACAAACAAAAAAGGTAAATAGGAAAGGTCTACGCAAAATACTTCTTCAAATTACATATATTCCAGGGTCTTGTCACCACCTTTCCCTCGTAATCAGAGATACGATATGCTCCTCCTTTTAAAACTTCTGTGACTATCCAAGGACCTTCCCAGTTTGGCTCCAGCTTTCCTTGGGGTTTTAAGGCGTCTGCTCGTCGTAATACCAGATCTCCTTCTTGGAATTGTCTGCGCCGTACTCTCTTGTCATACGCTGCTTTAATCTTACTCTTGTATTTTTCAATCTTCAGACGTGCTAAGTCTCTCTCTTCTTCAAGCATATCCAAATTTTCCTTCATCAGCAACTCATTCTGAGTTTCGTCAAAAGACATTATTCTGTGAGTTTCCATCCCAATCTCCACAGGGATAACCGCACTAGCTCCAAACACCAAGTTGAATGGTGCGATTCCTGTAGCAGTTCTCGGAGTAGTTCTGTAGGCCCATAACACTGATTCCAATTCCTCCACCCATTTGGATTTAGCATCTTCTATCCTTGCTTTCAGACCTTTAAGCAGTGTTCTATTGGTAACCTCAACCTGCCCATTAGCTTGAGGATGTGCTACTGCTACAAAGCGCTGTTCTATTTTCATCTCTTCGCACCACTTTCTGGTTTTCTGGCCATTGAACTGAGTTCCATTGTCAGATATTAATACCCTTGGTACTCCATATCTGCAACAGATCTGCTTCCATAAGAACTTGATGACATTGCCTTCATCTATTTTACTCAAAGGCTCTGCTTCCACCCATTTAGTGAAGTAATCAATGGCTACTATTAAGAATTTTTTCTGCCCCTTAGCCAGAGGAAGGGGTCCTACAAGGTCAATTCCCCATTTTGCAAATGGGCATGGTGCATACATTCTACCCAATTCCTCTGCTGGTATATGAATCAGAGGTCCATGAATCTGACAGCTATGACATTTCTGCACACATGCTTTTGCATCTTGACTCATTGAGGGCCAATAATACCCAGCTCTGAGTGCTTTTCTTACAACAGATCTATACCCAGCATGATCACCACCACAACCTTCATGTATCTCCTGAATTACATACTTTCCTTCTTCATCACTAAGGCACTTTAAATATGCTTGTGTAAATGAGCGCCTATACAGCTGTCCCTGATCAATACAATATTTTATTGCCAATTTTTTCTCCTTTTCGCCCCACTTCTGCTTTTGATCAGCCGACCTCATCACCTCTATAATTGGAGTTCTCCAGTCATCTTTCTCTGTAATTTCCCAAACATCTCGATCATTCAGATCTTTTTCTGCTATCAATATTGTAATCTTACTAGGCTGCAAGGAAGGGTATGAGCTAGCAATTTTAGCCAAATAATCAGCTGTTATATTATCTGATCTGGGAACTTGGCAGAGCTCGAACTGCTCGAAAGCCAGCTTTGATTCCATAATTTTATTCACATAACTCATCAGAGCTTCCTTCTTCACTTCATATCCACCTCCCAACTGTTGGACCACCAATTGTGAATCCGTAAATGCTTTTAATCTCTGTCCTCCCATTTCTGTCACCATCTTCATACCTCTCCAAAGAGCTTCATATTCAGCTTCATTGTTGGATACAGGGAAAATCAGCTTTATAGCAAATTGCATCTCTTGTCCATCTGGACAGTAAATCTGAATCCCAACTCCATATCCTTCTCTTGATGAGGATCCATCTACATACATCTTCCATTCTTCCTTAGTCAATGTATGAGTAGCCTCTTGTATGAAGTCTGCCAGAACTTGAGCTTTTATAGCTCTTCTTGGCTCAAATTCAATCTCATAAGATCCCAATTCTACAGCCCATCTGACCATCCGTCCAGAGGTATCCATCTTCCCCAACACCTGTCCCAGAGGATAATTTGTTCTCACAATAACCTTATGAGACATAAAATAGGGACGCAGACGTCGTACAGTGGTTATGATAGCCAGTCCTGCTTTCTCTATCTCTGAATATCTCGTTTCAGGACTATGCAGAATTCGGCTCACATAATAAATTGGCTTTTGCTGCGCCCCCACTTCTTTTATTAATACAGAACTAACTGCCACTTTTCCCACAGATATGTAGATATACAAAATTTCACCTCTGTCAGGCTTAGTTAACAGAGGTAAACTAGCCAAATATACTTTCAGTTCTTCGAAAGCTTGAGTGCATTCTTCAATCCAAGTAAATCGACATCCTTTCCTTAAAATCTTAAAGAATGGATAACTTCTATCTGCAGCCTTAGATACAAATCTGCTAAGAGCTGTCACTCTTCCCAACAATTGTTGCAGCTCTTTGAGGTTACAGGGAGCTTTCATATCCATTATAGCCTTAACTTTAGATGGATTCACCTCAATCCCATTCTTAGTCACCATATATCCTAAGAATTTTCCAGAGCTGACTCCAAAACAGCATTTCTCTGGATTCAACTTCATTCCGCTATCCCTTATTATTTTGAAGGATTCCTCCAGATCTGACACATGGTTTCCTGGCAATATGCTTTTTACTAACATGTCATCTACATACACCTCCATATTTTTGCCCAACAGGGATCCAAATAATTTATCAACCATCCTCTGATAAGTAGCCCCTGCATTCTTCAAACCAAAAGGCATTCTGACATACCCAAAGGTTCCCGCTGCAGTTACAAAACAGACCTTCGGCACATCTGCTGGGTGTAGCTTTATTTGAAGATAACCCTGGTAAGCATCCATCATACTAAGTCTCTCACATCCGGAAGTGGAATCAACAAGCTGATCAATACGAAGCAAAGGATAATGATCCTTAGGGCAAGCTTTGTTAAGATCTCTGAAATCTATACACATCCTCCACTTCTTTTCTCCTTTAGGTACCAGCACTGCATTAGACAACCATATTGGAAATTGGATTGGAATTATATGTCCCCAGTTCAGAAGCTTTTCAATTTCAGTGCGGATAATTATATCCTTCTCCTCTCCGAAACATCTCAGCTTTTGTTTCACAGGTTTGACAGAGGAGTCTTCATTTAACTTATGTATGACAATACTGGGATCAATGCCTGTCATATCCTTAGCAGATAATGCAAACAAGTCAGCATTACTTCGGAGACAATCAACCATCCGCTCTCTCTCCTCCTCTGTCATCTTACTTCCAATCCTAGTACAAAAACCTTCTTTATCTTTGCACAACTCAATTTGGATTAACTCTTCAGCGCATACCATCTTCCCATACTCCTCTCCAGAATCACGCTCTTCTCGAATTCTTTTACCACTTCTTGCTTGCAAATCAATATTACTTGTGCTCAGAAGAGTGGACTTGTCTGCAGACTTGATAGCTTCAGAATAACATTTTCGGGAGCTCACTTGATTACCACAGACCTCTCCTACTCCTCCTGAGGCAGGAAATTTTATTTTCATATGATAAGTGGATATGATGGCTTTTAACTCAGTTAGGATAGGTCTGCCAAAGATAACGTTGTAAGCTGAAGGAGCATCTATCACCAGGAAATCAACCATCAAAATCCTCTGCCAGGGCTGAGTCCCTAATACCACTTGAAGGCTGACCATTCCTATCGGAAAAACGGCTCCTCCGGTGAAACCATAAAGAGCTGTTGTCACAGGGCGAATAGGCGCATTGGTATTCATTTTCACAAAACAGTCATGAAAAATGATATCCGCAGAACTTCCCGTATCAACAAAGATCCTAGCAACATCATATCCTCCCACTTCTGCTGTAACCACTAGCGCATCTGAATGTGGTTGCAATAGAGTCGTCTCATCTGCAGGTCCAAATGAGATATTTGCTTTTGTATTTAACTCCCCCACTTCTAACTCAGGAATGGAATGGTGATTCTGAGCTCTTCTCAAAGAGGCCTTTCTTGCTCTATTGGAAATCCCTTCTCCCAAACCTCCAACTATCATTTGGATAAATCCTCTCTTCGGAGGAGGTGGTAAATCTTCCTCAGGCTCTCTTTTCTGCTTCCCCTTCAAATTACTTCCGCCCACTTCTTCACGTTCACTTTAATTCCTTTCAAATCTGTTCCCCCTCTGATCTACAAACTCTCCCAAGGCTCCAAGTCGTACTAGCCTTTCAATCTCATTCCTCAGCTGCCTGCATTCATTTGTATCATGTCCATAATCATTATGGAAGACACAAAAATACTTTCCTCTAGGCTTCTGGGGAGTATTAGATCTGTTCATAGGAAACCTAAAGGATACAGATCTCTCCGTTAGTTGCAAAATCTGAGCAACAGAAGTTCTTAAAGGGGTGTATCGTTGGAAATTTTCCCTTGCCACTTCTGCTCGTCGTTCATTAATTGCTCGCGGCAGGGCTGGTACAACCCTACGCTGTACCTCCTTTTCTCGAGAGCTGACTCTTTCACCTTGTTTAGCCTTACTAACATCCTCCAAATTGATAAACTTATCAGCTCTGGACAATATTTCATCAAAAGTCTTAGCAGGCTTCTTTGCAATGGAACGAAATAAATCCCCTTCTTTCAGTCCTTGAACGATAGCACTGATTTTCACCTCTGGCGTTGCTGAAGGTACTTCCAGAGCTGCCATGCTGAACCTCTTTATGTAAGATCTCAGAGGTTCAGTCTCTCCTTGTTTTAGGCTGAACAAGAACTGAGCAGTCCGCTGTTGTCTTCTAGCACTTGCAAACTGATGTAAGAAGGAATAACTGAAGTCTGTAAACGAATTAATACTACCAGCTTTCAATTGTCCGAACCATTGCTGCGCTGATTTTGTCAAAGTAGTGAGAAAGACTCTACATTTAACTCCATCCGAGTACTGATGTAGGAGAGCTGCATTCTCAAAGCGCAACAAATGATCATATGGATCGGATGTCCCATCATACTCAAATGACAAGGGACGAAAGCTCTGCGGCAGCTCATCTTCGAGAACCCTCGTTGTGAATGGAGTTCCCTCTGGTATTCGCAACCGATCTCCCCCATCCATCTGTTGTTTTAAAGACATCATCTCTTTTTGCATCTCCTCCATCTTCTTTAACAATTGATGTTCTCTATCTTCCCCTTCTCCAACCCGAGGAAAGGAATCACCATATGTTAACTCTTCTCTGGCTAGCGCAGCTCTTCCTCGATTTCTGCTTTCCATCTCCTTTCTTCTCTTTTCTTCATGGCTTTCCTCCAATCTAGCTTGTTTCTCCTCCTGCCCAGTTGCAGCAGCTACCCTAGTTGGTTGAGCAGCTTGTATTGCTTTGCTCACTGCCGACTGTATGAACAATTCCAGCTGCGATGGAGTAAAGCTTATCTTCTCCGGGGTTCTCACTTCTCTTGCCTCCTCTCCATCCTCCTCAACTCTAGGTGGGACATGTTCTAACCCCACCCCAGTATCTCTATCCACCATCTCCTCTTCATCTTCATCATCAAACTCCCTCCCCAAGTTTCTAGCTAAACCTCTATCATCTCCTTCCATTCTCTTCCAAAAACAGGAAAAAGCTTTACCAGAAAAAAGGAAAGGATACTCATTCACCTCTTTTCTTGCGATTTTCCCACAGACGGCGCCAATTTGTAATAGTGAGACTATATTTTTCCTTTTTAGCTTTTTTCTCCTTGTTGTCGTTCTTCTCTGTTTTTTTTTCTGTTAAAATGAATTGATCTTCTTTCTTTCCATTTCTTCCTCTTTTATATTCTCTTCTCATGGGCCTTATATATATATATATATGTGCATTGGGCCTCTTTTATCATGTGTGCATTGGGCCTCTTTTATCATGGGCCGGGCCACATATATTTATATATGTTGGGCTTCTATAAATGCTTGTATATATATTAAGTGATACTGGGCTTCGTAAATGGGTCGGTGTAATTAAATTAGATTGAGCCCAATATATGATCCATATCACTACATATATCATTATGTTATACATATATGATTATGTTATACGACCAATAAAGAAAGTTTTGATTAAAATAACAATTCAAATAAAAGTTGTAATATTCACAACAATTAACCTAAATATTTTTAAGTTGTTAGATTTCATTTTTTGTCCCATGAAATATAAAAATCAAGCAATCATTTATTTTTACTTGTAACATAAGAATAGTACAAGTGTTTGGATCCTATTAAATCTCAAAAATGATACCGTTAAAGAAAAGGTTAAAAGAAAATTTTAATTTTATTAGAGGTAAATTGCATATGATTACATTAATTACTTTCAACTTTCAAGGACACGTGCAGTGTTGATTGTTGTTTTTCTCATATTTGGGTAAGGTATAAATGAATGCATTAATATTTGGCATGAAAAGAAAAGCTCCTAAAAAATTAATAACTGAGAAAAAGTTAAATTCTTTCTAACATAGAGCTGGTTAGGATACCATGTCCCAATTGTAAGGCTTCAAGATTCTTCATGGCTATGAAGTTAAGTATAAACTCTATAAAACTACCACAATTAATAAGCTATAAATTATTAAATCTCAGAAACTAAATATTCTTATTGCAAAAAGATATGCTATGCTTTGCACTGCAACCCAAGAAATCCGAGAGAATAAAAAAGAAAAAAGAAGCAAAAGCTTCACTTCCACATCTTTGTAAAGTTGATGCAATCTCACCTACAAATACCATTCAACTTCAATGGCTTCAACCAAATCAACACTCCCTTTTCTTGTTTAATTTCTAGGCCAATTCTTTTTTCAATGGCTCTAGCATATAAACATTTTTTCGGTGTTTTGTTGTTTCTGAGTGTTTTTTTGCTCATCGAGAATGGCCATGCATTCGAGTTCAAAGTTGGAGGTTCACAAGGCTGGACAGTTCCCACTGATACTAATGCTCCGATCTACAATCAATGGGCTGAAAAGAGCCGATTTCAGATTGGTGACACACTCTGTAAGTTTACTACTTCACAAAAACTCATGTGAGAATAGTTTATGCGAGATCCTTATTACCCAAGAATTGGACCTATTTCCACAAATTGTTATATAAATTGTTAAGTGTACCCGTCTTGTATAAGACCTAATGAGGCTATGTATAACTATATTGTTCATCATTTTTGGTGCAGTGTTCGTGTACCCAGCTGATCAAGATTCTGTATTACAAGTCACCAAAGATGACTACACAAATTGCAACACTGGATCACCCATTGCGAAGATGACAGATGGGCACACAGTGTATAAACTGAACCAATCAGGGCCACATTACTTCATAAGTGGAGTGGTTGACCACTGCCACAAAAATGAAAAGTTGATAGTGGTTGTTATGGCTGATAGAACCCACCGTTCTGCTCCTCCCTCACCGCCCCCATCGGCGGAGGTGCCTCCGTCTCCAGCTCCTTCCGGTGAAGGGTCTCCGTCTCCTCCTTCTCCGGCCCCGTCTGAGGACTCTACTCCTCCAGAGGCTCCATCCAACGAGTCGTCTCATCCCAAGAATGGAGCTTCTTCCATGGCCATGAATGTTCTTCTTGGATCTATTGCAGCTTTCATTGGTACAATGTCACTTGTGTTGGCTTATTAATCATTGCATGTTCATTGTTTTTATTTCTTTATTTTTGGCTTTGGGTCTATTGAAGTTTTTTTGGCTTGTTTGTTCATTGTTGAGAGATTAATGGTGTTTGATTCTTTAATTATTAGTTTGTGAGAAATAAGGTGACTCCTTCATGTATGTGGAGACATTGTGTTGGCAATTGCCATGTTGGTGTGTCATATATTTTGTACAAAAATTGGGAATAAATTGATTGTGTACATGCATGTTATAAATTAAATCAAGTATGGAAGATGATAATGTATACTACAATCAATATTTTTCTCAAAAATATTTTTGACCTCAACACATTGCAAGGTGTTGAGGTCAATCAATGAATTTTACGGAGGATATAATATATTGTATTTTGCAATCGAACAACTCAATTTAGATATAAGATTGAGTCGGTTTACCTTATATTAAAACCTTATATAACTCAATTTATAATGATATAATTTCATTTGATATAAGGTGTGGTAATTATTTTGACATAAAAAATTAATATCAAATGTAATAGAAGATCTCGTGTTTGGATCAGAACTCGAAAGATCTCAAATTGGAACATTTGTTTTGGATATCTTATCAATTTGCCTCTTACTCTTCCGATTTATGATGTTGGATATTTGAGTAGTATAGTGAACATATTTAATGAATGTGAATCAGATTAGTACTCATGATCCTCAACTAAAATTTTGTTATCAAGTGATCTGCAAAAATTTTCTTATTTTCATTTCTGTAAAAATGTCTCGATTTTGAAAATTAACAAGTGAGAAAACAAATTTTCGCACAACAAAATAATGGGTCACAGTCTGACAACCTTTTCCTTTTTTAATAATGAACAAAAATTCATGCCAATCTATTTTAAGAAAATAGATATTATAATTTATTTGGAACTAAATATAGATATTATAAATTATTTGGCACTAATAATAAGAACATCACCCATAATTTTGGATTGTGAACTTTAATCTATATATATAAAGAGAGGGTTGTGGATTCTCTCCAGCCGCCACATCAACATTTTGAAACTCTCACATGTTGTCACATGTGTATTACCTCTCATTATCTTTCTTCATTTTCCATTAATTAAAATAAGATGAAAATACTCTCTCTTCATTTTTCCATTGATTAAAATTTAAGATGAAATCATCTTTCATCTCCTCTCCTCACTTTTCTCTTTCTAAGGATGGAGAGAATCAACAACCCTCTCTTTATATATATATATATATATAGATTTAAGATGGAATCACCTTTCATCTCCTCTCCCCACTTTTCTCTCTCTAAGTCCGACGTCTGATTCACAGTTATGCTTCCGCCGATTGCATTAAGAACTTCTCTTTGAATTCGGATGTTTTGAGCTTTATTTTCTTTCTTCTATTTCGTTTTTTGTATTGTGATTTTTGAATTTTGTTTCGATTTTTCCTGCCTAATAATATATATATATATAACGTGTTTCAAAATTTGCAGATGAAGTGACAATGGGTCCGCTTGAAGATGGGGAGAACCGTAATTCAACAAACAAAATTTTTAATGTGGATTTAAGCGACGTCGCCACACAACTAATTGACAATCAATTTTCTCCGGGTATATTTTGTTTCCCCTTTATGATTCACTAGTAGTGTATATGTGCGTTGCACAGTGTGTTATATATAATTATTAAAAAAAATATAATAACATATAAAGTGTAATGATTATTATTTTAAGAAAAATTTATTGATACTTTTTTAATTTGTATTAGTATAAAGCTAGGTATTTTAATTTTAAATTTATGTTATTATTTACATATATTTTCACCGGAATCGAAATTTTCATTCTTGGTTGCAATCCAATAAAAACACAAAGTTCAGGTTGCTATTAGATAAAAAAACAACAACAAAGTTTAGGTTGCAAAGTGAACAAATTAATCTCCATTTCGCCGGAAAATTTGCAATCGACAAAACCACAGAAAGATTGGGTGGCAATCTGAAAAAAAAAATTAGGTTGGAATTTGAGAAAAGTCGATAGATGGAGTTGGTTTTTGTAATTTACCCTTTAAAATAAGTACTTAAAAATAAGATGCATGAGAGATAATAAATATATAATCCCTTATTTCATCTTATTTATCTATTTATTTATTTTATTTGAAATTTCTATACAATAAATACTAAATTGAGTATCATAACTGATTTCTTAAATTAAATATTTATTTATTTGTATTGAATTTCTTAAGATACAATACATAGGTTTATTTATTTTTATTTGTATTGAGTTTCTTAAAATACAGTAAATAGGTTCATTTGTATTTATTTATATTGAGTTTCTTACAATAAATACAATATGAAAGCAATTAATAGGTTTCTTAAAATAGTAATTATTTAATAGGTAGATAATTTATTGCAGTTATTTTTGACAGGATATCCTACTTTTATATATATATATATAGATTACATGGTTGAACAAGATATGCACTTTATTGAAGTAACTATTTCAGGATTTCAAATGCTTGGAGTTTATGGGTTCTTATTTCGATAACTGGACATTTTATTATGTAAGCAAAGTTGAGATTTTTGACAAATATCGTGCTTTAACAGCCAGAATAATTAGTGTTTGTTTTCTCTATATTTTATTTTTGGAGTTTGGTTTGATACTTACACGATTTTCAATTGCGGAGAGAAAATAAGAATTGATTAAGTGGCTTAGGGTTTGTGTTTGGTGGTTAGTATCTAATCTTAAAGGCTTTTATATTAGTCGAAAAAATTAGATATGTATAAACAGATACGTACGTTGGTTATATTAGATGATTTTGTAAGCGGGTTTTGATGCCTTATTGTGGTCGAATGTTACTTTTAAATTTGTTGCATTATGTTGGGGCGTAGATTATTTCTGTGAATCAAGGTTCTTTTGATGGAAGAAAATGACTTATACTAATTTAATTGTCATGCAGTATCAATTTCTTCCATTCCCCACTCCAACAACTTACAGGTTTTGCACATTAATTTAATTACATATATGTTTCAACTGCTGCCATAATGATTTTATGCTCACTGATCCCTTATGCATATTGATTTGTTAGGATGCCTATAATGAAGAGGAAACTCATTTGCTTTCTCGGAGCTACTAAAAAAAATGTCTATTGAATATATAGATATTGCAAATGGGCTCCCTAACATTTTTTTATGATATTCAAGGAATAATATTCACAATTCATGGAATTGAAAAAAATTATATTCTTTATTTTTTTATCTCCTATATTTTTATTCTTTAGCTATATATGTTTCTCAATAATAGGGACAGTATGACGAATTAAACTTTCGTGGATTGCAGCTAAATGGACTCCGTTGGGCCAATGACAATAACTCTATTTACTTCCTGTTTTGTTTCTATGTTATTTACTTCTTTGAGTTTTTTTATTTCCTTGCTAATGTAAGATACTATATTGAGCAAATAAAATTGATTATGGAATTGGCATAATTGTCTCCTAATTGAGGACTTGAAATGAAAGTTTAAAAAAAAAAAGAATAATCTTTTTCTCTTTTGCTAAATATTCAGTGTTATTAGAGAGGAGGTATCAGCTTTGATCATAAATAATTTAAAATTCTAATCATTTTTACAATTTATACACTTTTGTTTTTAGGATACTGAATTGAAATGATTCATTATTTACATACGATTATGTGATGAGAGAATCGATATATATATATATATATCTAAGAGTGTATATACAAATCACGGTTTATTATTTACATACAATAATGTGATGAGAATTGACATATATGCAAATCACAATCTAAAATACAAGTTTCAAAACAAAATAAAAAATCAAACCCGTGCATCGCACGGGCCCTCACTAGTTTATTTTAATTAAATAGATCCAAAAGGATAAAATATAAATAAAATTATGGCATTTATATATATTAAATTAATCTTAACTAAAAATAAGGACCAAAGAAATAATTTGTCGATCCAATTTCGTGGATTGAGTGAACAACTCTTATGGTGGTGTCATTTATAAATCAGAAATTTCTTTTCATTTTTTAATTTTATTATATTTTATTTTCTTCTGTTAGATAATTATGATATAAATTTTCTTGAATATATTGACTTAGCTATTCGTTGTTCTTTATTTATTAGTCATTTGAAAAATTAGAACAAGGGTTCAAAGAAAAACTGTAAGAACAAATGTAGATAAGCAAAACATAGTAATAATAATATCCAAAAGATTTTTAGAAAATTGATTTCATTTTTGTCCTCAGAACAAATCTATCTATATATAAAAAAGCAAGACAGTTGGAGAGAATTACTGAAACGTCATTTTTCCTCCCAAACCTGTCAAATCATAAAATAATAAAAATATCACAAAATAAAATAAAAAAAGAATAGAGAATGTTGAAAGTTTGAAACTTTTCAAATCCAAATTTTACAGAGATGACCTGGAATGTAGAGAAAAGCAAAGAGAGATAGAACATCAGATTTACAAAAATGATCAACAAATTATTTCTTCTTTCCAGGAAAAAAAATAGAACAAGAAAGAAAAACATTAGTATCACATCATATTATATATTTCTTTTCTCTTTCTATCTATATAGATAGGATTTTCTGAAACTACATTAAAAGATGTTGGAAGAAATCAGAAGTTTGATAGATGTTGATGGGGCGGGTGGCCACGACTAGGGTGGGGACAACTGGAGCGGTGGCGTTGTGGTGGCAGGTGAAGGGGCTGATGAAGGTGATGGCAGCCGGTGGGGCGGCGGCAGGGGGAAATATGGGTGAGGTGTTTTAGAATTAATTATGTCAATAAAATTGGGCTTTCATCAGTTGGGCCTCAATAATTATATTTTTAAAATTAGGTCTTAAGTAAATTAAATATGACAATCAAATCTTAATTTTGGTTCATTCAAATTCAATTGATCCTTTTAATATCTTAAAGATATTCAAAATTTTGATCATTTATTCATTTGTAACATTTTATAATCTAAGCTATAAAAAAAGAATCTAACGAAAACATAATTGAATTAATATAAAAGATAAAATCAATAATATTTATTTAAAATATCAACAAATTTAAAATATCTAAAATTAAGATATTATTTTTAATTGTAAAATAATAATATCTATAATGGTTAACTTTTATAAAATAGTCTAAATAAAAGAAAACATACATTAATGTGAAAATTTATAATAATATCTTAAGCTTATTCTTTTAAAATTGATAATTATTTTTACTTACTTTTAAACATGACTTTTATTTATAAAAATCTTAGTGTAATTTAAACAAATAAAATCTTAAAGAAAACATAAAGTTGGAAAACTTTAATTTTTTGAATACGAATAAATCTTAAAATAATGTAGAAGTTTAAAAATATTAAAAAAAGAACCACAAAATTGTTTAATTAGATTATTAACTATACTAATTTAAATGTTGTTTTAGTTTAAATTTCTAATATTATCAAATACAATTTTTACAATTATAACAACAATTGAATGTTAAAATATTCAAATTCTATATTTATATATATAATTAGAACAATTGGAGGAATTGCTTATTTTCTAATCCAAAACTGTTGTCATTTATTCAACTACTTAAAAAATAAAAATAATTATAGTACTTTTGCCAAATTCATGGACATATCATTTATGATTATTTTGTTACTTCTTATTTATACATGAATTGCATTATTTGAATTATTTATTAAAAATATTGATTTATATCTCTACTTCTTCAAGATATTGTTACTAGTTCTACGATTTAAAGTGAGACATGATTGATTTTATGATGACGATGATGTGAATGAATTTAGAAGCACGTTGGGTGATGATAAAACAACCATTGTCGTGTTAGAGATTATGATTCATGGTCCTTTTCACAAATTCAGATCCATTGTTACGATCTATATTATTTGTTTTTCTTTTCTTTTACTTGATACAATGATTTGCTAAAACTATAGAGTGTCAAAAAGCAAAAAAATATAAAAAATGTAATTGTTTGTTGTATATCCTTTTAAATGATAAATATGATATAAAAAATCTTTTAATTTATACAACTTCATTATAAATTATATATATTATCAATATAAATAATGAACCACGCTAGAAATTCCTATTCATTCACTTATAAAATTTGCAGAGAGCATCGCGTGGGTGAAATACCAGTAAAATCAATTATACTTGTAACATGAGATTAATACAAGTGTTTGGATTCTATTGGATCTCAAAATATTATCGTTAAAGAAGAAGGTAAAAAGAAAGAAATTCGTATTCATTCACTTATAAAATTTGCAGAGAGAATTTTCATTTTATTTCTTAAAATATGATTTGAAGACTTTTGTAATTATATAGAGAGATAAAATGGATGAAGAAAAAAATAGGGTTGAATAAAATAAAAAAAATCAAAGAAATTTATGCTATGAATGAAGTTATTAGATGGCAATGCCACGTAGACATCGTGAGTACAACTTCTATTCACTCAGCAATAGGAACGATGAAAAAGATTACTATGTACCATGGAATATGCCCTTTTAATGAAGGCCCAGCTATACACTAATTTTCCTGATATTATATTTGAAATATAAAACTTTTTACAAGACGATCGGATAGTTGTCGTGGAACGAACATGCTCTTCGTGGAGGATTGGTAGGACAGACATAGATTTTTTCCTTCATTAAGTGTCATTTTAATATTTTTAATTGTACTATTTTGTTTCCTTGTATTTTATATTAAATGTATCACTTTATTGATTATACATTCATATAATATAACTTTAACTCAATCTTACATTTTATTGATAAAATCATAATGAATAAATTAAAGGTGTGATACTCACAAAAAAAAAAAAAGAATAGACAAGATTGTATGCACACTTTCTAGGACACATGCAGTGTTGAGTGTTGTTATTCTCAAAATTGGGAAAGTATAAAAAGTGGTAGGTAAAAAATAATAATGCTTGCAAATTGGTGAAGAAAGAAAGAATGGAAAATAGTTTCAGGCTCTTTCTCACATAGAAGAGCCTCTTTTCTGTAAATCCGTCCCTTCCAAAGCTTCAACGATTCTCTTTCGGCTTTTCCCATATATAAATACGCCTAATCTTCATTGATTTTTCTCAAAAAACTTTTGTTTAGTCAAACCCTCCTCAAAATCTTCGCCTCTTCTTTCGTTACGATTTATATTCTATTACTTTTTTTGATTTTCTGTTACTAGTACTACTATGATCTCTTCCCTCAAGCAGCCAGCGTTGTTGTCAATCCATGGCTGTGATTTTCTCCACCCCAAGAGGAAATTGCAAGCGCCGCCGGTGTGGCCTTCTCTGGGCCTGGCCAGAGATCGCCGGAGCTGCGTTCTCTCTCTATTGAAACCGCTTCACATTTCGACATTAGAGTCTTTTTCTGAAAAGAGGGACCGATCTTCGGTCACGTGCGGGGCGTATGAGGCCGACCGATCGGAGCCTGTGGGGGAGTCTCCGGCGGCGCGATCTGAGGCGGCGAGGAAAGCCAAGATCGGGGTTTACTTTGCGGTGTGGTGGGGCTTGAATGTGGTCTTCAATATATATAATAAGAAGGTGTTGAATGCGTATCCCTTTCCTTGGTTAACTTCCACGCTTTCCTTGGCTGCTGGCTCTTTGATCATGTTGATTTCCTGGGCTCTGAGGATTGCGGAGGCTCCAAAGACTGATCTTGATTTCTGGAAGTCCCTTTTTCCGGTACGATCGATCATTCGGGGTTTTACTTTGTGTTTTGAATCTTGTGATCTGGGGTTTTGTCAATTTCTGCTATTTTGTTTGTTAGTGATTTTATTTAATTTTCCTCAATTTTCTGATCTGGGTTTGTCCTTGTTGTCTTCTATGATTATTGTTTTGAGGTTTGGTGATCTGGGTTTTCAATTTCATGGGTATTGTGATGATTTTTCTGCAAAAAGTTTGAATCTTTGTGATGATGATTCATTTAGGTTGCTGTTGCACATACAATTGGGCATGTTGCGGCGACTGTGAGTATGTCAAAGGTGGCAGTTTCATTCACCCACATAATCAAGAGTGGTGAACCTGCTTTTACTGTTTTAGTCTCAAGATTCATCTTGGGAGAGACATTTCCACCCGGAGTTTACTTGTCGCTCCTTCCCATCATCGGTGGTTGCGGTTTGGCTGCTCTCACCGAGCTCAACTTTAACATGATTGGTAATTCACATTACCTTACCTATCTTTACTAATACATACTCGATATTAATTAGGATTTCCATGTTTGTGCTATATTGATAAGGTGTTTGGTGTTTGATAGCCAACTTGCAGTTCCACTTTAATTATAATCTTTGTTGAATCATGTGAATTCTTGTTCAAGTAGGTGGCTGCTGATAGTATTCTTTGGTTATTTGAAAATTGTGTTGAACTGTAAGGGTTTTGAAGGGAGACACAAGTTGCTTTCTGATGCATTCATGTGATTGTTTTCTGTCAATATCAGGTTTTATGGGGGCCATGATCTCAAATTTGGCGTTTGTTTTCCGGAATATATTTTCCAAGAGGGGCATGAAGGGAAAATCCGTTAGCGGAATGAACTATTATGCCTGCTTATCTATCATGTCTCTTCTAATACTTACTCCGTTCGCAATTGCTGTTGAGGGACCACAGATGTGGGCAACTGGATTTAAAGCAGCTCTGTCTGAAATCGGACCCCAGATTGTTTGGTAATCACAAAACTACCACTATGGCTTATGTGCTTTGTTTTATTTGGCTTCTATAATTTTAAAGATGTTGTGGCTGGAAGTTATAAAAAAAACACCAAATCATTAAAACTTAAATTGATGTCATAAAACTGTGGCTAGTAGTCCAATGTTTTGTTTCATATATTGCAGTAATAATCCTGAGTTTTAGTTGTTTAGAATGGTATTCATCCCATTTTGTTTTGTATTTTTCTCTAATTGTTTATTATTTTCATGGTTGATATTTTGCACATAGGTGGATGGCGGCCCAGAGTGTATTTTACCATCTATACAATCAGGTGTCATACATGTCACTGGATGAGATCTCTCCTTTGACGTTTAGTATCGGGAACACAATGAAACGTATATCTGTCATTGTCTCGTCTATCATTATTTTCCGGAATCCTGTACAACCTGTCAATGCTCTTGGGGCTGCAATTGCAATTTTTGGAACTTTCTTGTACTCTCAGGTAATTTGCTCTATCGCCTTTTATGTCTTTAAATCCTTTGATATTATGTGAAATCCGCTTGTTCCACTGATAAAAGACTCTTGACTTGCACAAATGATGGCGATTGACGATTTTTCCATATTAGTGCTTTGTTTGCATATTGTTTCTGATTGTGTCCTTTTCCATTGCACTAAACCCTCCATTTCTCACTTTAAGCGACTTGTATAGTAATGATGTCAATACTCTAGAACATATGCATAAATTAGCATGTCTTGATAGTTTTATCATCCTACAGCAAGTAGATCTTTCAGTAGTGAGTCTTACCTTTACTGATTTGAGGTTGTTGGTCATCAGTCATAATCTGAACTTCTAAGGGTGATTAGCATTTTTGGCAATGCATATTTTTCACATTTACAATTTTACATGTGGCTCTAAACTGAGATAAGGGTGTGTTGACGATGAGACAGAACATCTATAATGAGAGCCATTTTCTGTAAAACCAATAATGATTTTAATCCCAGAATTCCTTTACTAGATGATGATGATAATGATATTTACACCTTCGTTCTTAACTTTCTATCCATCATTTTGTCTATTATATATACATGATTCTGAGAGTTCACCTGACAAAGTAAAATCTTCTCTTGTACAGGCGAAGCAGTGAGTAGGAGTGTATACGAAGAAGAAAGCAGCATAAACGGATAAAACAGATGAAGATTTATGGTGCTTGGAGGCTGGTTGATACCAAGTGGAGCAGTGGCTTTGCTTGTAGATAATAGTAATAAGGAGCTACAATAACCTTTTATTTACATTTATATATAGTTTGTTTGATTAGGAGCCTGTTTTGTACCTTATTACAGAGGAACTTTAGAATTGCAAAAATAAGCAATGGTGAGATGAGAGAACTACTTTATCAACGGCATGGATTCATTCATCCACTCTTTAGGCTTTATATCTTCCTGTATGGATAATATATTGATGACACAGTTCAATCAATAATTATATACAATATATGTGGTCGTAGTGAGAGATTCACATCTGGGGTTGTCATTTTATTTCACATTTGGGGTTGAAAAACCAACAAGAATATTTTTGGGTATCAAATAGCTTCATCACGGTTTTTTTTTTTTTCTCCCAATAAACAACAAAGCTTAAAAATTTGAGGCGTTTATAAATTTTATATTCACAGGAATTGCACTATATATGTGTGCTGATAGTTTTAACATCATCTTGTGAACATGGGACAAATGGAGACACTTTAGGAAATTCATTTAAACTTTATTATCAAACTTGCAATGTCAAGATTCGAGGATACTTTCTGAGCTATCATTTCTCTTTCACAAGAGAATTTCACTAGGCGATACACAAACTAAGTTCCCTTCTAGGACCTCGAAAATACTTATAGTTCAAATTACAAGGACTCTATTCATACAACGAAAATTCCCCCGAGAGGTTGAGATAAGTTGAGAGCATGAGTTTGGGATAGTAGCCTTAAAGCTTTAAATGGTTAATGGCTGTGTGAACGTCTTTATCTCCTCGGCCACTGCAGTTGAGGACAACCTTAGTTCCATCTGGAAGAGTTGGGCATAGCTTCTCCAGATAAGCGAGTGCATGAGATGTCTCCAGTGCAGGGATAATTCCCTCTAGCCTCGATAATCTCTTAAAAGCTGCATGCACAAGCACATTATGCGCAATCAAGTATAGAATGGTGAATGAGCTCTAGCCTTTATATATAAAATCCATCACAGTTCCAAGAATCAAGAAAAAATAAAAAATGTTGAATGACCGCCTCATCTAAAAGTTTTGAGGTGACCGTGATACTTCAACACAGGAAATATAATTTGGCTTGATTCGGATACCATACAAACTTAGAAGAAATACACTTGAACATTTTCAATGTTGTCTTCTCAAGATCGATATGTTTTGCCTAAAACCAATCAATAACCTCACATATTCTTCACAAATGGAAAAGCACAGAATCTCAAAGACTTGATTTTTCTCTTAACCAGTGGTATTCGAATCTAGGAACTCTTAAAAAAAATACTTTAACATGATTGAATAGAAAACATAGATGTCATTCCTCACCTTCTAAAGCCTCCTCATCAGTTATGCTATAATACTCAGCTCGTCCAATATCTTTCAGAAAGCTGTGCTCTGGTCCAACTCCAGGATAGTCCAGACTATACAACCATAAAGAAATATTTGTTAGATATGAAGATGTAGGCACTGAATTGCATCTTAATTTGACAATAAAAACCAGTATACTATACCCGGCGCTTATAGAATGTGGCTCAACTATCTGCCCATCTTCGTCTTGCAACAAGTAACTCATAGCTCCATGCAGAACTCCAATCTCTCCCTTAGTCAGAGTGGCAGCATGCTTACCACTATCTAAGCCAAAACCAGCAGCCTCAACGCCAATCAGTCTAACATCTTTATCATCAATAAATTCATGAAAGAGTCCCATTGCATTTGAACCCCCACCAACACAGGCAACAAGCACATCAGGTTTGCCACCCCATTTCTCCAAGGCCTGTTTTCTGGTTTCTTTGCCAATCACTGCATGGAATTCCCTTACCATCATAGGATATGGATGTGGGCCAGCAACAGATCCCAATATGTAATGAGTAGATTCCACATTAGTGACCCAATCTCGTATAGCTTCAGATGTTGCATCCTTCAGAGTGGCAGTCCCAGAATGAACTGGTCTAACCTACATGTCAAATTAAGAAATTTATTTTCAGAAAAGCAGGAGACAAACAGTATTAACCAACTGAAAGGGACACAGACAATAAAATTGTGGATGCAGTCCTACACATAACAAATGAGTCAAAACTCGCAAATATGATCCATGGATGCTGCAACAGCTACCAACAGAACAAAAATCCATGGATGCTGCAACAGCTACCAACAGAACAAAACAACAAAAGACTTTGACGAGTAACATAACCAAATAACAAAAACCTTAGATACCCAATGGAAATCTTTATGAGACTCTACAACCAGCTTATCTATTTTGGAGGTTGATAAATAATTTAACAAGTTACGTACATCATAATTGATGTTGATCAGATAGCAAACAACTTCAAGCAACCCACAATATACAAACATATTTTAACTGAAAATGGCCTATGGTCCTCAAGCCATGAAACCCACACTACACATACACATCCTGAAGCCTAATACAGTTGCAGGTGGGATAATTCAAGAAAAACAGTAAAAGATATGAGAAAAACAGACCTCAGCACCAAGAAGCCGCATTCTGAAAACATTAAGTGCTTGTCTCTCCATGTCCTGAGCACCCATGTAGATAATACATTCCAGCCCAAATCGAGCACAAACAGTAGCTGTTGCAACACCATGCTGACCTGCTCCAGTTTCAGCAATTATACGCTTCTTACCAAGGCGCTTTGCAAGCAAAGCTTGAGCAACAGCATTGTTGATTTTGTGAGCGCCAGTATGATTAAGGTCTTCCCTTTTGAGGTATACGAGAGGCCCTTTTCCATCGGGGCCTTTGTAGTGCTCTGTGAGCCGTTCAGCGAAATAAAGTGGGCTTTCTCTTCCAACGTAGTCCTTCAATATTCCGTCTAGCTCTTTCTGCAATCAATCCATTATATATTCAAT
Organism: Scutellaria baicalensis; assembly: GCA_005771605.1. Classification (NCBI taxonomy): domain Eukaryota; kingdom Viridiplantae; phylum Streptophyta; class Magnoliopsida; order Lamiales; family Lamiaceae; genus Scutellaria; species Scutellaria baicalensis. The sequence goes on along the minus strand of CM016724.1, from coordinate 13,117,638 downwards.
GACAAAGAACTGGAAAAAACACAACTATTTAATTTAGGCATCTTCAAGGACGTCGCAAGCATATACAGAACAACTGCTAATCACATCAAACGAGTCAATCCAATTACTCCACGCAACCAAAAAAAAAAAAAACTCAATAGAATAAGGCAATCTTCACAGAGCTTGATTCCTCTACAATCAATGCAGCTCATATCGAAACACAAGCTAAAGCATCAAACAATTATCCAAAAATGAAATCTTTCGATCAAAAATGGAAAACACAAATAAACCTGGAATTCATGGTCAGCAGCAAGGGAATTGAAGGCGGCCTCGAGCTCGGTCAGAGCATACATTAAAGTCTCGGGCACGTATTTGCCGCCAAATCTGCCGAATCGGCCCAAAGAATCAGGGCGCAGCAAAGGCTCCGGCGCGGCCGGTGTCTCGAGTTCCTTGTCGACCGCCGTTGCCGCCATCTTGGTGAGCCTGCAGGAGATTGGAGGGCAACGGGAATTGGAAGGACCAAACGGCGTAGTTTTGACGTATTTGGCAGGCAGGAGGGAATGCGAACGGATATGTAATGGGAAGTCGGATTGGGCTCTGCAAGCCGTGGAGGCAGAGGAGGAGGCGGAGGAAGACAAGGCCATGTTTGGATTGCAAGTAATTTTGAAGTCAGAAAATGCAAAATCGAGATTTTATATTCCTATTGAATGGCGGTTAGGATGTGTACGTAACCAAACACGGAAAATGGATTATTTTATTTAGAATATCAGAGAGGGTTAGGCCATATGAGTTTTTAGCGTTTGGGCAATAACTTATATACCTGGGACATACAGAGGTACAGATATAAATATTGTACATATACTTTTCAGGTGTTATATATATATATATATATATATATACTATATAGGTGTTACTGATGTTATACATATACTTTACATGTATCACATGTATATAAAAGTATATATGTGATACCGAGGGCACATAAGTGTCACACTCTATCATTTATTTGGCTTCAATGAATCACACCAATTTTTTTTATTAGATATTGTTCTGGTTAAAAGAATTATCCCAAAATAACTATAAAGAAGTTTGTTATATATTTGATATAAGAGTAAGTCTTGTGTGAGACCGTCTCACGGATCTTTTTTCGTGAGGCGGGTCAACCCATAACCCACACTTAGAAATTTATATGAAAGTTTGTGGATATAGATTCAATTCATGGGTAATAAGGATCCGTCTCACGGAAACTATCCGTGAGACCGTCTCATATGAGTTTTTGCGTTGATATAAATGCATTTGTCTATACAGGTTTGATTTTTGAGGGTCCTTCTGTAGTACATCGGGTGTATTAATACACCAGACTCTCCATCATTTTTAGTCGTTAGATCTGAGATCATAGTTGACTTTAACTTTAATGATCTCAAATCTTATGGCTGAAAATGAGTGGAGAGTCTGATGTATTAATACACCTGGTGCACTATAGAACTACCCGATTTTTGAAAGAGCTCTAAATGGAGGGTTAAATATTTGGTATGAATGAAACTTTCCTTTATTTTTGGACTGTGATTTGATAGGAAATATTGTCGTCTATTGGTATAAAATCAGCGGAGAATCAAGAGTTTTAAAACATATATGAGTGATATTTGATATAAATGATTGTTTTTTCTTTCCTTACGTGGGAGAAAAGAATGTTAAGACATATGCATTCGGTATAAGTGCATTTATTAATTTAGGGTCCTTCTGTAGTACACACTCTTCATCATTTTCAGTCCTTAAATTTGAGATTATAGTTGACATTGACCTTAATGATCTCAGATCTGATGGTTGAAAATGAGTGGAGAGTCTGGTGTATTAATACACCTGGTGTACTATAGAATTACCCATTAATTTAATACAAATGCAAGAAAATAAGATTGTGTTTGGATTCGAAATCAAATTGAAACGTACATAACAAATTCATTTATAATTGTTTTATTTGGGTTTGATATAAATGCATCTTAGATATCTATATCTATATATATATATATATAAAGTAGAATATTCTGCCAAAAATAGCTACAATAAATGTCTCATTTATTAAATATTTCCATTTTAAGAAATCATTAATAACTTTTATTTTAAATTTATTAATAAACAAATACATAAATATTAATACTTAATACATTTAAATTTATATTTATTGTATAGAAAAACAAAAGAAAAGGTAAATAGATAAATTTATCTACATATTTCTATATTATAATAATAGAGGAAAAATTTAAGATATTTACAAAAATATTATTTTCTCAACAAAAAAAGTGTCACATCAATAATATTTTTAGTTTGCATTTTTTATTATTTAATCCATTCAATTTATAATATATATATATATATTGTATTAGTTTATTCTTATTTTATTAATACTAATTAATTTATTTTTTATTGAATAATTTCTTATACATCAACAATAGATAATGTTCAAATAATAATTTCAATAATAAATATTAATTTGTTTGGGGATAATTGTATCATATTTAATGTAAATATAATATAATTTATAAATAAGTGTAACACTATTAAAGATGCGTATATATACATATATGTATATATATAATGTATTTAGTGTGAAATTATATGTCATTCTATTAGTTAAATTATATAGCACCAACCACTAATTAAAATGAATTTCTTCCATAAATAGGAAACAAATATATATATATATATATAGAAATTCACTATAAAGTTATAAAAAAAGTTGAATAAAAAAGTAAACTGAAATTTAAATTAACAGATTGGATGGTCATTATAAATAAATTGTATCAATCATCAAACAGTATAGTATCTTAAAAAAACAATACTATTCTTTTAGATACTAGGTTTGAACCCGTGCGATGCACGGGCTTATTTAATATTTATCTTATTTTTATGTTAAATTAGTATTATTTTTTATATGTTAACAGATTTTTTTATAAGTGTGACATTTTCTATTTATCCTTAAAATAATCTTTCTTATTGTTCTTTTTTTCATTTGTTCTTAATTAGCACAAACTTGTTAATGTGATTTTTTTTTAGGGGAAAATTTAATTTTGGTCCACTTAGGAGGCTACTGCCCATTTTACGTCCACTATCGAAGCTAAATTCAATTTTAGTCCACTTAGACCAAAATTCGTCACTATTTGGTCCAATTTTCACCGGAAAACGGGTTTCGTCGGTGAGTGTAGTTCAACCACCCCCGGAATTTTTTAATAGCCTCGATGGCACACCAGATCCCACGTGGACCAATCAGAATAATTCGAGTCAACCATATCTATATAAATTAATCAAAAATAAAAAAAGAAAAAGAAAAAAAGTCTTCTTCCCCAAGCACCCCGACCCCCTACCCCCGCAACTCAGCCACTCGGCCGCCGGGATCACCGCTGCCAAACACCCCCGCCGCTCTCGCCGCCGCCACTCACATTTTCTTCCCCCACCGCTGCGCTCGCCATTGCCAACTGCTTCTTCTTCTTCTCGCCGCCGCACTCACGTCTTCTTCCCCACCGCCGCATCTTCTTCTTGTTCTCGTCGCCGCCACTCGCGTCTTCTTCCCCCACCGCCGTGCTCACCATTGCCAACTGCTTCTTCTTCTTCTCGCGGCCGCGCTCGCGTCTTCTTCCCCCACCGCCACTCGCGTCTTCTTCCCCGTGTCGAGATCCAAGCAGACGACACGGTGGCACTTCCATTCTCCTTCGACGCCACCGGCAGATCTGCCGTTCTAGTCCCTTCGCGCCCACGCCGCCACAGATCTGCTCCATTCAAGGAACTAATGAAATCTGACGAGACGTTTCTACCGGAAGTCGAGATCCACACAGACGACACGGCGGCGCTGCCGTTCTCCTCCGGCACCACCGCAGATCTGCCGTTCTATTCATTTGTTTTCAATTTGTTTTTTCATTTTTAATTATTTTTCATTTACATTTTTTATGTTTTTTCTCATTTAATCAATAAATATATATATAGGTGATTCAGATAATTCTGATTGGTCAACGTGGGATCCGGTGTGTCACCTAGGCTATTAAAAAAATCCGGGAGAGGTTGAACTACACTCGCCGGTGAAACCCGTTTTCCGGTGAAAATTGGACCAAATAGTGATGAATTTTGGTCTAAATGGACTAAAATTGAATTTAGCTTTGATAGTGGACGTAAAATGGGCAGTAAGCCTCCTAAGTGGACCAAAATTGAATTTTCCCCCTTTTTTTATATATGTTTTAACTGTAACATTAAGTATTTTGATATCTTTCTGTAAAAGGTGTAGAATACATCTCATTTTTATGGCTCGAAGACATCTATTTTGTTCAAATTTTATCTTTAATTGCACTCATTAATTGCTTTACATATTGGTTTCCTTTGTAATTTTTTTTTGTTGTTTTGTTTTTATTAATTTTAACCAATTGTTATATTTGTTGTTATAAAGTTTTAATATAATTTACCAATTGTTTAAGGGGTGTTTCGACTGGATGTGCACATCTGAATTTTGGATGACCAATATCCTAATTATGTTATTTATTTTGTTAAATTCTATAATTCTAATTTTTTTCTACTTTATCCATTTTCTTGAAATTTTAAAACATTTGTTTTTTTCAACAAAATAAAATAATAGGACATCATTTATTTTTCCTATAGTTCCCGATATGATATGATAAATTAATTATAATCTTACTTTATAAAATCTCTTAACAAACCCAAACTTATCAAATTCCATCATTTTCACAATCTACTTTCAACTTGCAAAATCTACTTATGTCTCAACCCAAACATATCCTAATTTTTTTAGCACCTATTTTTGTTAATGTCAGAGTTTGAACTATCCTAAATGCTCTTTTTGTAAAATATTAGTAATTTCAATATTTCTATATTATCTTTTGTTAAATTCTATAATTCTAATTTTTTTCTACTTTATCCATTTTCTTGAAATTTTAAAACATTTGTTTTTTTTTCATCAAAATAAAATAATAGGACATCATCTATTTTTCCTATAGTTCCCGATATGATATGATAAATTAATTATAATCTTACTTTATAAAATCTCTTAACAAACCCAAACTTATCAAATTCCATCATTTTCACAATCTACTTTCAAACTTGCAAAATCTACTTATGTCTCAACCCAAACATATCCTAATTTTTTTAGCACCTATTTTTGTTAATGTTAGAGTTTGAACTATCCTAAATGCTCTTTTTGTAAAATATTAGTAATTTCAATATTTCTATATTATCATTTGTTAAATTCTATAATTCTAATTTTTTTCTACTTTATCCATTTTCTTGAAATTTTAAAAACATTTGTTTTTTTTTTCATCAAAATAAAATAATAGGACATCATCTATTTTTCCTATAGTTCCCGATATGATATGATAAATTAATTATAATCTTACTTTATAAAATCTCTTAACAAACCCAAACTTATCAAATTCCATCATTTTCACAATCTACTTTCAAACTTGCAAAATCTACTTATGTCTCAACCCAAACATATCCTAATTTTTTTAGCACCTATTTTTGTTAATGTTAGAGTTTGAACTATCCTAAATGCTCTTTTTGTAAAATATTAGTAATTTCAATATTTCTATATTATCTTTTGTTAAATTCTATAATTCTAATTTTTTTCTACTTTATCAATTTTCTTGAAATTTTAAAAACATTTGTTTTTTTTTCATCAAAATAAAATAATAGGACATCATCTATTTTTCCTATAGTTCCCGATATGATATGATAAATTAATTATAATCTTACTTTATAAAATCTCTTAACAAACCCAAACTTATCAAATTTCATCATTTTCACAATCCACTTTCAAACTTGCAAAATCTACTTATGTCTCAACCTAAACATATCCTAATTTTTTTAGCACCTATTTTTGTTAATGTCAGAATTTGAACTATACCTAAATGCTCTTTTTGTAAAATATTAGTAATTTCAATATTTCCATATTATCTTTTGTTAAATTCTATAATTCTAATTTTTTTCTACTTTATCTATTTTCTTGAAATTTTAAAAACATTTGTTTTTTTTTTCATCAAAATAAAATAATAGGACATCATCTATTTTTCCTATAGTTCCCGATATGATATGATAAATTAATTATAATCTTACTTTATAAAATCTCTTAACAAACCCAAACTTATCAAATTCCATCATTTTCACAATCTACTTTCAAACTTGCAAAATCTACTTATGTCTCAACCCAAACATATCCTAATTTTTTTAGCACCTATTTTTGTTAATGTTAGAGTTTGAACTATCCTAAATGCTGTTTTTGTAAAATATTAGTAATTTCAATATTTCTATATTATCATTTGTTAAATTCTATAATTCTAATTTTTTTCTACTTTATCCATTTTCTTGAAATTTTAAAAACATTTGTTTTTTTTTTTCATCAAAATAAAATAATAGGACATCATCTATTTTTCCTATAGTTCCCGATATGATATGATAAATTAATTATAATCTTACTTTATAAAATCTCTTAACAAACCCAAACTTATCAAATTCCATCATTTTCACAATCTACTTTCAAACTTGCAAAATCTACTTATGTCTCAACCCAAACATATCCTAATTTTTTTAGCACCTATTTTTGTTAATGTTAGAGTTTGAACTATCCTAAATGCTCTTTTTGTAAAATATTAGTAATTTCAATATTTCTATATTATCTTTTGTTAAATTCTATAATTCTAATTTTTTTCTACTTTATCCATTTTCTTGAAATTTTAAAAACATTTGTTTTTTTTTTCATCAAAATAAAATAATAGGACATCATCTATTTTTCCTATAGTTCCCGATATGATATGATAAATTAATTATAATCTTACTTTATAAAATCTCTTAACAAACCCAAACTTATCAAATTTCATCATTTTCACAATCCACTTTCAAACTTGCAAAATCTACTTATGTCTCAACCTAAACATATCCTAATTTTTTTAGCACCTATTTTTGTTAATGTCAGAATTTGAACTATACCTAAATGCTCTTTTTGTAAAATATTAGTAATTTCAATATTTCCATATTATCTTTTGTTAAATTCTATAATTCTAATTTTTTTCTACTTTATCTATTTTCTTGAAATTTTAAAAACATTTGTTTTTTTTTTCATCAAAATAAAATAATAGGACATCATCTATTTTTCCTATAGTTCCCGATATGATATGATAAATTAATTATAATCTTACTTTATAAAATCTCTTAACAAACCCAAACTTATCAAATTCCATCATTTTCACAATCTACTTTCAAACTTGCAAAATCTACTTATGTCTCAACCCAAACATATCCTAATTTTTTTAGCACCTATTTTTGTTAATGTTAGAGTTTGAACTATCCTAAATGCTCTCTTTGTAAAATATTAGTAATTTCAATATTTCTATATTATCTTTTGTTAAATTCTATAATTCTAATTTTTTTCTACTTTATCAATTTTCTTGAAATTTTAAAAATATTTGTTTTTTTTTCATCAAAATAAAATAATAGGACATCATCTATTTTTCCTATAGTTCCCGATATGATATGATAAATTAATTATAATCTTACTTTATAAAATCTCTTAACAAACCCAAACTTATCAAATTCCATCATTTTCACAATCCACTTTCAAACTTGCAAAATCTACTTATGTCTCAATCTAAACATATCCTAATTTTTTTAGCACCTATTTTTGTTAATGTCAGAATTTGAACTATACCTAAATGCTCTTTTTGTAAAATATTAGTAATTTCAATATTTCCATATTATCTTTTTTTTTTCTTGAATCCTACAAATAAATTTCTTTCTAAAGTTATTTTTTAATCTGAACTATCCTAAATGTTCTTTTGTAAGGTATTACTATCTTCAAACATCTTTTTTATTTATTTGTTTTAATTCAATGAAAAATAGTAGTATATTTACTATTCAATTTTTTTTTTTGTTTTTTGTTTTTGTTTTTACATAAGAATTTCATTTTATAAAGGTTTATGTAACATTGTTGTGTACTTTTTGTTTTCTTTTTACAAGAATTTCATATTATATAGGCTAACGTAACCTTCTTGTTTACTTTTTTTTTCCTTTCAAATTGAAATGTTGGACAAATAATTATTCAAATTTGGAAGCAAAGATTTCATCTACTGAAAAGCAATACAACATTAGCAAACATTAGTAACTTACATATTTATTTTTTTGTTGAGTAGTGAGGTGAGTATTTAATTGATATTAATGTTTTTATATTTGACAAATAAAATATGTTTTAAGAAGGGACACTTGGCATGCTTATAGAGCTCCAAGTGTCATCACTTGAGAGTGTCAAACCACACTTTTATATATATAATTTGTTGATATCTAATGATTGATACAACTCATTTTGCTAATGATGATCCCGTCAATTGATTAAACTTTAGTGTTTTTTTTTTTGTTAAATTTATTGCAAATAACCCTATAAATTAATTGTTGATCTAATGGGCCTTTGTTTTTTTAAACTATGGACCTGCCGACCTGGTCCGTAGTTTTTACAGCAAAGCTATCTTAATATGTAACTGTAAAGCCCATCTGCTTCGTCCAACAATATACAAAAAATTAGGGCAAGAATGCCCCAATTAAATTAGGGCAAGTTTCGATAGCGAACAGTGCGCGAACGAATTTGAGAAAGGTAAGATTTTAGTGTATTCTGTTGATTTCATCTTCTGTGTTTCTTGTTTTCAATTTCCGGCTTGAGTGCGCCGGAAAACCGACTACTTTTTTATATGGTAATGAAGTTTTGAAGTATAATAGATGAAAACTTAGTCTCAGTTAAATAGATGAACTGCGCTCCACCTTGAGTAAAAAAAACACTGCCTCCATGAAGAAATGTTAACTTTTTTTTTTTTGGTTACCAGTAAATTAATTAATACATAATGAACGAGGCTGCAATTACACTAATGTCGAACGAAAATTTGATTGTTTGTACTGTTCAACAGTGATGAATTTTTAGAATGGTGCGCTTCACTGGGGTTTAGCACACGCCTATTTGTGCTGTCCGCCTTAATCGCTAGTAGACATTTGTGCCATGATTGGCTCAATTTACTCTTGATAACCTTGATTGAGATTTAAACTAGTGTTCATTGAGATCCCAGTTATTAGGTCAAAACAAGACCGTGATCTAGATTGTTGAGAGTATTAACGATTAATTGCATATTACGAAATGAATTTACTTGTTAGTGTTAATGATGGCTGCAATGCAGTCAAAGTAAAATGTACTACTATTCAAGTTTTCAAAAATTATATTGAGAATTGTGCTTGAGCTTATTCTATTGTCAACTGAGTTGAGGCTAAATGAGATTTAATCAATCCGAATGTGGGTTGAACTTGAGGGTTGATACCCCCCACCCATCAGTTCATCCACACACACAATTTATCATGCTGATTTTGAACTTTTAATATTATTAAATGGAAACAATATGTTCAAACCTATTTAGCGCATCTGTCGAATCTGAGTTCAAAATAGGTGTTTAGCAAATATTTTAAGTTGGCTATCAATTAGCAAATATGTTCAAAGCAATTTGATTTTAGCTCTGTACATGTCATAGTGTGGTGGTGTAAACATCAATGTTGATACTAGTAATATAATTCTATTATGTAAATGTAATTAGCCATTATTGTTGTAAACTTTTTGCTGCTTAGCATGGGTTGCTTTCTCTTTTGTTTAGATATGTTCTCTTGATGTAGTACATATTCAATGGGGCGCAACAACTCAGTATCTCCAGTCAGAGCAGATGGGTCTCCACGCAGGAAAAGCCCATCTCGAAGGGAAAGGTCTCCTGCTCGACATAGGAGTTCAAATGCAGATAGGAATTCAAGTCGCAATAGATCACCAAAACGTGCTAGATCAAGGTCCCCTGAATTACATTCACCTGTGAGGGAGAAACCTCATAGGTTCACCAGATCCCCAAACCATAAAAAACCATCATCTCACTCTCCAGGTAGACAAAAACCATCAAGTCGAGTGAGGTCTCCGAAACTTGATAAATCAAGGTCCTCACCACCTCTTTCACCACATAGTAAAAGAATAAAAGGAGCTAAAGCTGAACGAGATGCTGAAAAAGGGAATGAGAGGGAACATGAGAAAAACAATGTAAAGAAGAGGGACAGATCTATACGTGAAGAGAAGGATTTGGACAGAGATTTGCCAATTGAGAAAAAAGATAAAAGGTCCGGGAGGGATGCTGCTGACAATGGTTCTAGATCAAGACATGGACGCTCAGCTTCGCCTTCTGATCATAACCACAGGAGTCAACGAAGATCAAGATCCCCTCATGCTTCTAACAACAGAGGACGTGATGAGGTGTCTGGTGATATCCACTCCCTATACCTAGTTCATATCATTTTGAAATTTGGTATTCCTATTGATAATATATATTGATGTGGTATGAGAACCACAAAGAGTTGACTATTTCTTACATCTTAATGGTGAATCTTTAATCTGTTCATTATCTGTATTGCATGGCCAATTTTGTAGCTTTGACTATTAGTTCTCATACACCTAGGTGAACTAGGAAATTTGTTCCAGATGAATTCTTTTCCCACACTTTTAAAATGCTACAATGTGATTTATTTAAACAGTAAATTGATTATATATTTCCATTATTTCAGTATCCCTTTTGATCATTGAGAGTTCAGTTGACTCTTAAGGAAATTCTGATAAATTAGTGCTTTACCCAGTGCAGTCCCCCCCGGTAGAGTGTCAGTCTTAACATAATAAAAGAAAATGTGCTGTCCATCAAAATCAACTATCTACGTTGACTAAAACTATTAGTAGCCTTGCAATTAGTATCTGAAACTACAGTCTGCATTTCTAGTTGCTTCTGTCCATGTTTAGCGGAATATAGTTTTTGGTTGCATGTAAATCAATATCTAAGTAATAAATTGAAAGTTGTTGGTGTAACATTGTGTGCACCAGATTCAATGTTCTAAAATTATTCTGCAAATATTTGATGAGCTATTTTCTGTTTAATGTCTCAAGCTTTTTAAACTTTCCTTTATTAAATCCCATGTTCCCATTGATTGTCTTTTAGTTTATGTTTAATTTGTTTTTGGACATAGTGTTTTTGAATTTTTTTGTTTATGTTCTCCATGTTGTTGAAAAACCTTAAATTGATTGTTAACTATTATTGTTATTTTTAATTTGAAGTGGGTTTGTAACTTTATACATTGTCCTATTGTTTCTCTAAATGTCTGCAGCTGGTGATCTCAAGAGATACTGAACATAGGTGAGTTATGAAAAATCATTCTGATGAATTTTTATTTTTAGATTTTGATTATTCTGGTGGGATCTGTGGGTCTTTCCTAGTAAGTAGACTTCTTCCATATTGTTTGGAGAATTTTTCCTAATATTTTTAGGTTAAATAACCAAATTTCTATTAAGATCTGACTTACTAAATCATCAGATCTGACCTTTTCTGAAATCTAGTGTTTTCTGATTTATTCATCTCAAATTTTAAATAACATTTGTTTGGTTCTGCTTGGTTTGAATTTTCTAAAATACATTGCTACATCCTGTGATTGCAGTAATGGCGACAATGAGTCTCTAGCAAAGATGAAGGCCGTTGAAGAGACATTGGAAGCAAAGAATAAGGTAGGCTTTCCCACATTGAGTTTTATTGTTATGCCATTGTTCTGTATATATTTCTGTCGTCTTGTTATGCTTATTCAGACATTAACTGAAAATGAAATCAGATCCTTGTACCGTCATATTTTATGGGCGTTGTTTTCTAGATCTTTTGTTGCTTTCCTAATCTCTGCCATCGCAAGTAATGTATTTACTTATTTTTCTGAGCAGGCAAAGCCTTCTTTTGAGCTGTCTGGAAAACTTGCTGCAGAAACTAATCGAGTCAGAGGTGATTATGGGATTGACTTTTCCCATCAATAAAACTTTTCATTGTTTTAAATGCTAAAGTATCTGTATCACCCTTCTTCTTCTTCTTCTTTTAGGTTTTTCACTGTAGCATTGATGAATTACATCATTTTGTGGCCAGTCTGGTTGTATGATTATAGTCTTGTTTTATGTTTATAGCTATAGCCTATAGGGTTGCTTTGTCGGTCTGAGATAGTGAAAGAGTTTAAAGGGATAATTTGTTTTTGATATTGTTAGAGATTGGAGTTTTGCAATGTAGTGATTGTATCTTTATCTGTACACGAGGGATGTTCTATCCCATGTACTTTATAGTTTTCGTAATTTAAATTAAAAATGTATTGTCTCCTATTTAAAATGATTAATGACAAGGATCAGACTTCCATTCCCACTTTGTATTCCTAGTAATTTGTGTCGATCGTTATTGAGCATGCATTGTTAGTTTGGTACAAACTACCCTTTTTTGGAGTCTGTAAACTTCTCTCATGTCTATGCCAAGACTTTGTTTTGTATTATTTGTTTTTTTCTTTATGGTTTACTGTCTCTGATGCATTTTTAAATTATCAGGTATAACACTGCTGTTTAATGAGCCACCAGATGCTCGAAAACCAGATATAAGGTGGCGATTATATGTTTTCAAGGCTGGCGAAGTGCTTAATGGTAAACTTTTGTTGGTGATAAAATAATGTCTCAAAGTTCATCTCTGTTGATTTTGAAATTGGCATTTTCACTCATGCATGATTCCTCAATTATTTTTCATCTCAATTTCTGATATCATTTCCACCCATTTCACCTTAATGATTTCTTGCTCTATATGATATTTCACATTGTTCTGATAAAAATTTACAATATGCTGTTTGTCTCGATTGATGTTTGCCCATTTTTTTCTCTTAACGTAATTCGGACAACCCAATCTTGATATTGGAAAACCATTATGAACTTTTACCTCTACACCAAGGATCCATTAGTCATTAAACCTTTTAACATGCAGAACCCCTTTATGTACATCGTCAAAGTTGCTATCTTTTTGGTAGAGAGAGAAGGGTTGCAGACATCCCAACAGACCACCCATCCTGCAGCAAACAACATGCTGTTCTTCAGTATCGGTATATAAGTTGAATGTATAATACTCCTCATTCTTATTCGCATATGTAACATATGTAGTTTGTACTAATTTTTTATGGGCTGTTATGGTTAAAGGCAAGTTGATGAGGAAAATCCAGATGGTACTTCGTCAAAACGTGTAAAGTGCGTCTAGCAATCTCTTTATTATTATTATTATTTTATTTTTTTTGGTAACCAATTAATTGGCAATGCACATGTTGTTTTGTACCTGTCTGACAAATAAGACCTGCTATACTTTCTGCAATGTGCTAGGCCTTATTTGATGGATCTTGGAAGCACAAACAGGACCTTTCTTAATGTGAGCAATTTTCTGAACTATTCTTTTTTCTTGGAAGCACAAACAGGATCTTTTTTTTTTTCTGGAAGCTGGAATATTCATTGAAATGCTAATTTTTTTGGTTTGTTTCTTCTTATGGTCATCATAATAGAGTTGGTGTCAGTGTTAACACCTGACTTGACTTTCACGTTCCCTTTTTCAGGATGAACCAATAGACCCTCAGCGGTACTACGAACTTTTTGAAAAAGATACTATCAAGTTTGGCAATAGCAGGTAGGCTATTTATAAAGTTCATTAACGTGATATCTAGATGCTTGAATCACATAAAAAAGCTGCATGTCTTGATGTGCTATGACACTTTCCTATTGATAATTTCACATATTCACAAATAGGTATTCCTTCAAAACTTATGATTGGATATCATTCTACCATCCGCTCGTTGCTACTGAAAATGCATGCACAAGAGGCAATAATGTTATTTCTCCTTAATGCTTGAATTGCATAGTTAGTAAAGGAACTTAAGTCTGATATCAGGTTAGGGTGCAGGATGTGATAAGCACTAAAGAATCTGAAATATGCTTCTGCCAAAAGATTTCCTTAGCTTTTATGTTATTTCTACTTCTGAAATTTTGATATCAGCATGGTGTTTCTCATTTAGCCAAGTCCATTCCTCAGTTTTCCATGTTCTGATGTTGCAGCCGTGAATACGTTCTACTTCATGAGAATTCTGCTGGATGATGCTTATCTGGACACACTGGGCAACCATCTGCAATCGTCCATCGAGTGTGTTCGCATCGACATTTTTACACCCTGAATGTAGTGCTGCCAAACTTTATTCTTAAGCAGGGCTCTATTTTGTAGCAAGTTACCTTTAGTTTTGTTACTTAATTTTAGCCTGAGTTTTCACTCCACACACATATGTATATTACGAGACGAAATGGATTGAAATGTTATTCAGTGTTGGCATTTTCTCGAGGGTAGTTAAAACATGTAAAACTGAGCTGCAATCTTGGGGAGTAAAGCACGTTCAATATTTTAACGTAAATGAATACACCATTTGGCTACACAAAATAATTAAATCAATAAAGCCTTTTAGAATGAGATTAAATTCTCCATTTCAAAGCTTTTTAGTGAAAGAAAGCTGAGTGTGAATGATTGCATGGATGATCATCAATAATTTTAATCGTTCATCTAAAGTTTTAAATGAAAATATTGTCAAAGAAAACAATAATGTTGATTAATACTTATTTGATTTCTCTAAAAGCTTTTATAAGGTAATAAACAGTTTACAGCTTTATAACATTGATTTTTAGCTTCAACAGTTTTTGCCCATGACAAATTCTTTGACAAGTAATTATCGACACATTTTTATCAGAACGAGCTTACATTCTCCATGACGAAACTCGAGTGAAAGAAGGGTTGGAGTGTGAAGAATTGCAGTGATATCACTATCAGATTCAGGACAATGTTTTTCAAGCATATCAATCTTATGTTTAGTTTTACTCTTGTTGTTGTAGTAGAACAGGAAATAGTCCTCCCACCCTGTCAAAATGTCACCATCCTTGAAATCTTTGATTGGCAAAACCACACCATAGCAAAACCACCACCAGAATCAGGCGTCTCGATGACAAGTGTTTTCGTCCAAGATTTCTCGAACCCATATTCCTTCATCGACCAGATCACAATTTCATCACAACACCAACTACGACATAAGCATAGGCAATCCCACAACACAAACAACCTATCAAATGGCTATAAAATTCTGTTTCTGGATCAAAGCAAGTAATCCATTGCCATTCCTCCAAATCATACACCAATCAGTGAAGATCCAATAAAGAATACACCAAGATTGGAAAAGCTATAGTCGAGATGGGGCCTGGATCCAATGCTTCTCCAAGATCCTGTTCCTAGAGTGTTTACCAGACATTCGGGCTTGGGAATTTTTTTTGGTTGCTTATGATCATCTATGCATTCGAGGAAAATCCTAACCACTTTATGTTGGCTCGTCATTTTGCTAGCACCAAAACCATAGATGACTTATTGTTTTGTAAGGATAGACATACTCTTGAGGAGAATGAAACTCGATATAGTCATGTGTGATTGGATTGCATATGCAAAGAGTATCATGCTCTGTGGAAGTATCCGATAATAGGAGCAGGCCGTTGGCCATACCTTGTCTTGCAGTGTCAGAATCGAGCCGAGTGATGAATGCAGTGTGCATATTATATACAATCCAGGTTATATATAAAAATGTTATTGCCTTAAATGATGAAAATAGACAAAATGAGAGAATCACAGATTTTGGAAGTGCACACTGATAGTATTATGAAAGTGCAGAAAACCTCTGTCCTCGCTATTCACATGAGAAAGCCAAGTGAAGATCATCATTATCACTAACAAGATATAGCTAGCTCAATAAGTACTTGGTTAAGCTCAGCTACTTTTAGTTCTTCAAGCTGTTGAAAACATCTGCTACGAGTGTTTGTTGCATTTTGAATGTTGGCCTCACTGCTGCAAGACTAATATTAGCGAAGAAGTGTTTATTATAACAGACTGCTCTGCTTAGTTCCACTGCTGAGGAGATTGAAAAATGGATCTCCTTTTTCATCATTCTTCTCTGTTCCTTTGAAATTGAAGCTTGGTTCCTTTGTAGTTGATGGAGCTGGTGGTTTAACAGCTATAAACGCAACCTTCTTCTTCGCTTCCTTTTTAACAGGAAATGAAAGTGGCGATGAACTAGTAGGGAAAGTAATGCCTTTGCTCTCAGCAGCTCTGATGATGCATGATTCATCTACCAACATTTCACTGTTCGTCTCAAAGACTGTTCCAACTTTTGAATTGGCGAACACTTCTTCTAAGGAATTCATATTTGCGCTTGAAGCTCCAGCTGTATCTGGAGCCTCTTGAACATTCTTCTCGTCACAACGATTTTCTGCAACTTTCAATGGATCTGCTGATGGATGTTCAGCTGCCATAGCTCCAGATTCATCAACTACATAATTAAATAAAATAACAAGGGAAGGAAGTTGTGAATAATAGTTTACATAACACAAAGATCTGGCAATATCATTCATAAGGAAATGCTCGGATTGGAAAAAGATAAACCAACAAAACACAACTCCATTACGAGGCTATATCAGTGAAACATTACAAGGTAGAGAGGATGAATTAATGTATGTGTTGGATATTTAGTTTTCTAGAAGCATGATTTGAGCCATATAAGACAACAACTAAACACAATTCTTCAGCGTACTATCTCTAAACAATTTTCAGTATATTTTAATTAGCAAGCATCTTTCCTGTTATAAAGCACTCTGAGAGACCTTCAACAAGCAGACATTTTTATGTAAGGTCCTTCAGTGATGATAAATGAAAAAAGCATACCAAAATGGTTGTGATACTGGTAAAGAACATCATAGTGCAACTGAAACCTCGAATCCATACACCAGAGCGCGGCTCTAGTGAAACTTATGCAATGCGAAAATAAAACAAATCATATGAGGTTAGATTGTACCTCCAAGTAAAACCTCAATGTTGTCATACAGTATTTTCTGTGCACTTGATGAGAATTCTCCACAGTCATCTTTCTCTGCACCAGCAACCTCACTTTTATCTGTCCTCTCAACTAACACATATTTATCTGTCTGCCAAATGCATTCTAGCATTATAGTAGCTTCCTCCTTTTTTGGATGATATTCTCTAAAGACCTACACATTAAAGGAACTTAAAAAGGACTTCATAAGCAAACTGCATACAAGCAAGAAAGAGTGGTAGAAAAAAGATGGAAGCATACAGATATCAGTTTACTGGTGTACATATATAGGAGCAAACTAACCTCGAATCCATCTTGATTTAATTTTACAGTCTGTTCCCTTTGAGAAAGAGAAGAAACTGTATTGTACACAAGAACAGCATCAAGAAGCATCTGCAAATAAGGAATTGCAAAAAAATAAAAAGCACATTATTTACTTCATTGGACTTGAGTTATATTTTAATCTCAGAATGCCAAAAAAAAAAATTCCTTCCGTTGTAAGTTTGTTCTTAGAAATGGCAGCAGGATAGCAAGTATTTTGGTTATAGAATACATCCAATTTCTGGTCAAGTTCCTTGAGAAATCCAGATGTCAAGTACCCTGAACCAACTCCCAATCCCAATAGACAGACCCACCCGCCCAAAGAAAAAATGTGAAGATATTAAACAAAACTAAGAAAATAAATGAGAAACGAAATTTAGTACACGACTATTATTTATTCCATTCCATCAAAAAAAAATATCATAATATTTTTAAAATATTCAGGATCAATGAATAAGTCAAGAAATGGAGTCTTAACACAGAAATCTGACAAGTCATAAAATCCACAACTATAGCAATTTCAATACGGACTGTCAAAAAGACAACAATCCTTACCTGCTGAATGAGTACTCGAATGCGTGCAAGCACCGCCAATACCATCAGTGAAAATTTCATGAAAAATGACCGGGCAAGCAGTGTGGAAATCTCTCTTTGAATAGTTAAGTGAAAATATTTATGTATAGATTCAATTAGATTTTGTATACCCACCTCGACAACTTCATAAGGATAAAATAGTGTAACAAATGACAAGCTGTTTCCCACTCTAATTTATGTCAGAGGACGTCAACACAAATAAAATCTACCAAAGTATAGGGAAACATGACAATGATGGAAGATCAAATGGGGTTGTTTAATTCTGCTAATAATATTTGAGACATTGAGCCAGAAAAACGAACATTACAGATTTCATAGCAACAAACATGACTATATACATATAAAAGAAAGTCATGAACTTCAATGGTCTCACTTAAGACAGATTCTGTGATATGCAATGCAATCAGACCTTCATAACCGATGTTAAAAAGCAATTCAACTATGTTCAGACAATATCCTACATGATATAAATACAGCAAAACTTAAAAGTACAAGGATACATGGCTGCCTTCAGCAAAGGCTCCAGCATCTGCAAAAACATGACAAAGAAGTTAAGGATGAGAATGCCGACTTGGTTGGACGTCGAATCAAATTTCAGAATTATAAAACAACCTGCGACAGTAGGCGGGTAACTCCTAAAAGCCTCTTCAAAAAATTATATTTTGCACCACTGCATCTTCTCCTTTTCAAACTGCAACCACAAAAGCAAGAAGCAGCACTGGTAACCATGATACAGATCACAATATAATGATATAATTACATATAAATAAAGAGAAGCTTACATCTTGTAATAATAGAATTTTCACCATCAGACATAGAGAAAACCATTGCCTTATTTTATAATGATAAGTAAGAGGTTCACAAAGAAGGTATAATACCTTTCCAAAAGTTGAACCTTTTGCTTTGGCCTGTTACCATTGATCACCATAAAGGAGGCCTCCAATACTTCCTCCAAGTTTGCTAATTGCAGAAGCTTCAAATCCCTTCTCACCTATCCACCAAACATGATGAGAAATAATCCAACACTCACTTAGACCCACATGCATGTGAAAGCATCAATCAGATCCATACATTTGAAAGAGTAGTTCTACAAACCTTGAGAATATACTGGAAGTATGAGCATCTCCGGTGCTGATTCTTGTGTTTATACACAAGTCTCTCAAGAATTCCACTTTCTGTGAGGAGCTGGCTTGTGAATGTCTTTAATCTCTGTTCAACTGTTTCAATCTCTGAACCCATGTGTGTTTAACTATAGAAACGAATCAAACACTAGAAAACATGTAATTGGACGCTTTATGAGATTGCGAAATCTCTTCTTCTCTCGCTGACATTCAATCAAACAGGTTGAGAGCAGTAGAACCTTTTTCATTTTTACAGTAAGTAGAGCCTTGAGGTGAGCCCTATTGGGCCGTAGAATTAAATATGCCGATAGCCCAATTCTTTCCTTATTGGGCCGTCTCCTAAAAGCCCACATATCCTAGTTTGGTTTCATTTCCCGACTTGCAATCCAGACCAGAGATTTAAAAAAAAAAAAAAATTTTAAAAAGCGTTTCAAACTAATTGTTTTCATTCTCACAAATCACTGATCATTAAAAAATAAAAAACTACAGTACTATGTCAAATTGATTTAAGAAAAAGCATATCAATACAAACTATAGCAAACCAAAATTTTGTAGAGCTGATCTGGAAATTGATTACATTATATATATATATATATATATAAAGGGAAGCATATCAACAAATCAGAGTGGCGCAGCGGAAGCGTGGTGGGCCCATAACCCACAGGTCCCAGGATCGAAACCTGGCTCTGATAATGTGTATTCGAGAGCAAGCTTCCATACATTATCCACTCATCTTCTTTTTTGTTTGTTTCCCAGTGTTTTGTTCTTGATTAGATTTGTAGTGTAGAACTAGCAAAATATGATTTTTTGTATTCCAGTTTTTTTGTTCTTGATTAGATTTGTGGTGTACAACTAGCAAAAGAAGTGCAGAAATGTGGTAGTGGGTTTCCAGATTTTTGTTCTTGATTGGATTTGTGGTGTAAAACTGGCAAAGATTAGCAGAAAAGAGTATAAAGTGTTGATAAAAGTGTGATGGGATTTGCACAGAATGATGATGGATGGGTTAAGAAATGGGAAACACGAAGCAATGCAATCAGATTTCATGACAAACAAAAACCTGAAAAGCACACAACTCCACTTGTCTGAGTGAGAGCCATATAGAGAGTGTTGTAAGAATGTCTTTCTAAATGCTGTTTATTTCAAGAGAGTAGAAGAAGCCAGTATCTTAGTTTTAATTCAATTAATTATACCAAGTGTTTAACATTCATTATTGCACATAAAGAAACAATACCATGTCTTAGCATACAAGAATCCACCAAATGAAAACAGAGAGAGCAAAAGAGTGTGGAAAATGATCAAACACAATCTGCACCGAGGGATAATAAAACTTGAATCTTTGATTCTTCCAAACAAGAAATCAGAAGTGATATCATATGAGAGAAAGTTGAGAGAGCTAATACGGATTCTTGTAAGAAAACTAAGCCCTAAATATTCATTTTATTAAAAAAATTATCATCTTCATCATCATTATTGGCTTAATAAAAAATTGAATCGGATCTCAATTGTTTATTTTCTATGGATGGAAGTCAAGAGGATGAAATGACTAAATAAAAATGCTTTTTCTTTAGATCGGAAAAAATTATGAGCTAAATTTTGATTACAAAAAAGAATTAAAATTAATAGTCAAAATTGAATGATTGTTCTATCCCATGGCTGAGACTGTTAATATGTCAATATGATGGTTTATTACAGAAAGACGCTATATTATAATAAAGTTAAATTAGAGGGGTGCAAGATTGCAAAACGTAATTAGTCATATCTTTTTTAGAAAATTAAAAAGAAGAAGACTAATCTTTATCTGGGAAAAAATTTAAAAATCTAGAGATTAGAGAGAGAAAGTGGGGAGGGAGAGAGAGAGAGAGAGGGTCACAGATCTCACTTGTTTTTCCAACTCAGTTCAGATTTTGCTTTCAATTTGAGTAAAACTCAGCCACATTCATTCCCAATTCCTTATTCCTCACTCTTTCCTTCAACAATCTTTTTTTTTTTCACTTCAAATTCTCTTCAAATCTACTGCATTTCTCTCTCTCTCTCTCTCTCTCTCTCTCTCTCTCTCTATTTTGCAATTCTTTTGGTTATCAGTATCCGAATTTGTGCGAGAGAGTCAAAATGAGTGCGCAGAGATCTGCAAAACCCTCAAAACCCCCCAACCAAACAGCTCCATCTAGATCACCTGCGCTTTCTTCTTCGTCTTCGCTCTCATCCCATTTAGCAATGGTGGAATTAAAGCAGAGGATTCTCACTTCCCTATCCAAGCTCGCCGACCGCGACACTCACCAGATCGCCGTCGAGGACCTCGAGAAGATCATTCAATCCCTCACAAACGACGGCATTTCGATGCTACTGAACTGCCTCTATGACGCTGTCAATGACCCCAAGCCTGCTCTGAAGAAGGAGGGCGTCCGCCTTATCGCCGCCGTATGCGCCGTCCACACCGACGCCGCTGCCTCCCACCTGACTAAAATCATTGCCCACATTGTTAAGAGGCTGAAAGACTCTGATTCGCAGGTCAGAGAAGCGTGCCGCGACGCCATTGGCTCTCTTTCGGGTTTGTACTTGAAGGGCGGCAGTGGAGGAGACGGCGTTGTATCGCTGTTTATGAAGCCATTGTTTGAGGTGATGAGTGAGAACAATAAGGTTGCTCAAGGTGGAGCCGCATTGTGTTTGGCTAAGATGGTTGATTGTGCCTCTGATCCACCTTTGGTCACTTTTCAGAAGCTTTGTGTGAGGGTTTGTAAATATTTGAATAATCCGAATTTCATGGCGAAGGCTCCATTGTTGCAGGTTGTATCGAGCTTGGCACAGGTTCGTTCCCATTGCCATGCTTTCTGATGGAAATTTACTTTGTTTTACTCATGGTTTCATAGAGAAAGGTTAGTTGAGAAAATTTATTCTCCAAATTCATGATGTAGTTGACTTTTTTTTTTTTCCTATTCATATTTGGTGTTTGGAAATTTAGAATGGAGAAGTGGAACCACCTTTGCACTTTGATGATGTAGTTGACTTTTTACTATATACCTTTGGTGTTGGAAAATAGAAATTGGAGAAATGTATTCTTTTTGCCTTGCATAGTTAGGGGAAGGCTTGAGGAAGTTTAAGTTATTAGTAATGAAGCTCTGTTATATTACTTTTAACAAATTAGATATAATGATGCCATTTTCATTTGAGCTTACAAATCCTTCTTTCTCTTAGGGTTTTTGTTTCAATGCTATAAAGATCAATATTCTGCTTACTATGGTTTCAGGTTGGAGCAATCGCCCCACAAAACTTGGAGGCCTTGCTTCAGAGCATTCATGATTGTCTTACGAGTTCAGATTGGGCTACTAGGAAGGCTGCAGCTGACACATTGTGTGTCTTGTCTCTGAATGCGGGTAATGTAACAGCAGAAGGAGCTGCTTCAATATTGGTTGCACTTGAAGCTTGTCGATTTGATAAGGTACAAAGTAATACCCTGTTCAAGATCTTTCAACATGTCTCTCCAAATGTTATTCGCATATTTAGCTGCTTGAGTCAAATTGCCTGAATGATGTCTGGATAAATGGATTTTAAAGGCCCATGTTGCGTTCAGTCTCTGACATCTGCTTTCAGTTTCTTATGACATGAAACTTGTAAAATAGGTGTAGCTTTTCATCCGTGATATCCCCTTTCTTGTCAACAGTATTCAGTTTGCACTTAAATCACAATTTTTAGGATTATCAAATTAGTTGATTTTGGTAAGGAATATATAGTTGCTTGAATTAATGGTAATTCTATCAACTAAAATTGATTATGAAAATTTCCCAGATAAAACCCGTAAGAGAGAGTGTGATTGAGGCTTTGCAGCTTTGGAAGAAAATTGCAGGAAAAGGAGATGGATCTTCAGATGAACAAAAGGCTTCATCTCATGGTAGGCATTGTTGAACAGAGTGTTCATTATTTTGATCCCTGATGCAATGGCAATTTTTGTTTATTCTTTCTATAACTCCCAACCCTTCAGATGGTGAAGCCTCTGAAACTGCAGATGCATCAGACAAGAAGGATCTTCCGAACCTCTGTGATGGAGAAAGTACAAAATCACTGAAGGATTCTTCCTCAGGGTCGTCACCCACTGATCCTAATTTAAAAGGCAAGGGAAGCAACATTTTTGACAAGGCTGTAGGGATATTAAAGAAGAAGGCACCCACGTTAACTGAAAAAGAATTGAACCCTGAGTTTTTCCAGAAACTAGAAACAAGAGATTCAGACGATTTACCTGTTGAAGTGATCCTTCCTCGTCGAATTGCTAATCCTTCAAGTTCACAAAATGAGGAGGAATCAGAACCGAATGCAGATCCAAGTGTGAGAACTAGGGTTAACCGCCACTCTAGTGATGCACCCTTCAGAGCCAATTATGAAAGCATGGAGAGAGGAGAACGGGGTGATTTTGGTCAGATAGAATCATCCAGTGCATATCCAGATTTTTCCAGAGCTCCTGGCCAATCAGAGGGTTTTATGAACAATAAAGGAAATTGGTTGGCTATTCAAAGACAATTGTCACTGCTGGAGAGGCAACAGGCACATCTCATGAATATGTTGCAGGTGTGCTTTCTTCTGTTTATATCTAAGGGCATGATTCCTCAATCTGCATTTCTCTAATCATTTTTATGTTGTAGGACTTTATGGGTGGATCGCATGATAGCATGGTGACCCTGGAAAACCGAGTAAGGGGGCTTGAGAGAGTTGTTGAAGACATGGCACGAGATTTATCAATATCATCATCAGGTAGGAGGGGTAGTGGTACTGTGGCTGGATACGAGGGGTCTTCTAACAGGTCTCTCAGCAAGTACAATGGTTTCTCCGACTATTCCAGTGGCAGGTTGGGAAGAGGTGGTGATGGGCGCATTCACTTTGGGGAAAGGCTTGCTGCATTTGATGGCGGTGGCTTGGGAATGAAATCTAGGGGGCCATCTTGGAGATCTGATGCACCAGATGCTTGGGATTTCCATCCATACAGTAAAAATGGTCACATGAGTTCAAGGAGAGGTCCTGGTGGTGGTCCCATAGATATTAGATCTGGGAAATCGGAACACGATGCTGATCAGGTTGGCAGAAGAGCTTGGGAAAAAGGAGCTACACCTGTTAGATTCGGTGAGGGACCCTCTGCAAGGAGTGTGTGGCAAGCTTCCAAGGATGAAGCTACGCTGGAAGCTATACGTGTAGCCGGTGAAGACAATGGAGTTAGTCGAGGTGCTCGAGTAGCTATCCCTGAAATGACAGCGGAAGCATTAGGAGACGATGGAACGGTGCAAGATCGGGACCCAGTTTGGACAGCTTGGAGCAATGCAATGGACGCTCTTCATGCTGGTGATGTGGATTCTGCTTTTGCTGAAGTGTTGTCCACAGGCGATGATGTCTTGCTTGTGAAGCTCATGGACAGATCAGGCCCTGTTATAGATCAACTTTCAAATGAGGTAGCAAGTGAAGTTCTAAATGCTACCTCACAATTTCTCATGGATCAAAACTTGTTTGATATTTGCATATATTGGATTCAACAGGCAAGCATTTCAATACTAACAATCTTGGTCTTTTGTTTACTTTTTGCAAACCTTTTCTATCTCTTGACATTGTTTGGTGTTGTGTTGTCAGTTGGTGGATATTATCATGGAAAATGGGGCTGATGTGGTCGGGATTCCGATGGAAGTGAAAAGGGAGATTTTGATGAATTTACATGAAGCATCTTCGTTGGTAGAGCCACCTGAGGAGTGGGAAGGAGCGGCCCCGGATCAATTGCTGCTTCAGTTGGCATCAGCTTGGGAAATTGATCTGCAACGCTTTGGAAAATAGCTGCCTCAGTAATATTTTTGATCCATATTATTATTAGCTTTTGGAGCTGCCTATTGTTTTGTTTGTTAATCATGCATTGCTTGATTTTTGAATGCTTTAATTGCCTGAGAAAAGTGAAAAAGTTGAAAGTGAATGTTGCATGTAATGCACAATGCAATGCATTACTAATTTGTTTCTTGCTGCCTTTGGGTCTCATAAAGATAGATTGTTTGAGAGTCTTATTATTGGTATAGTCTTTTTTCTCTCTTGGCTGAACCAATGTTTTTATAACCAGTTAGCATATTTGGTTTGTGCGATTAGCATTATGTAACTGGAGATCCAGATCCTGTCCATTCCTGAAATTGCTTATTCAACCTTGTAAGCCTTATTATTTTTCTGTTATCCATGCCTTCAATAAGAATTTAGCAAATGTTGTGCCACTTCTTTATAACTTATTCTACGCAAATAAAAATTCAATGGTGAACACAAGGTCCCAAATAAGCTGGGATTGTGCGGAATTTTTTTACATGTTTCTACGTACGAGTACAGAGCATAGAGTCTTATTTATAGTAGAATTTTATATGATTTTGGTTTAGAATTCTAAGGTAGAATAATTTTAATATGAAAATCATAAATTACTATTATAACTTTAAATAATAATCTTTAATAAGAATATATTAGTAATCTATATTTTGTAAAATATGTTCATACTTTTATGGAGGTAATAGGTTGATAGATAGGTATGCGTAAAATGAAGCATAAGTAATAATCATCTGATAGAATTACAGCAACTTTAGTTCTGGTTGAAGAATAATTTTAATTCTGTAATTTGTACAGCTAATAAGTTAGAAATGTTATTTTTTTTTTTACTTTTCCTTTGGTTTATTCGATAGCTATGATTCTGAAGAAAACATTAATTTATTTAAAGTATTTGGTATAAAATAATAATGATAATACTCCTTTCAGCAAGAAAGTGGTCATCCAGAATCATGTTAAGAGATGGGATTATTCTAATAAATCAAAAACCCAATTCGTCCATGACTAGATGAAGTTAATTGATTGAACAATATTATTTTGTGCTGGCCATCCACCACGATATTAGAGTTGGTAATATTAAGTCGAATGTTTATTCTAGTTCCAAATAATTCTCCACTTATTATTTATTTATCCTAATATCCCAGCCAACTTATTAATATAGACAAAAATGTGTAAACAAATGGATGAAACCTGATATTACACAAAAAAAAAAAAACCATCAAGGAATTGCAATCTTCTACATGGGAAAAAAACTACAGAAATGTCAAAAAATTGAAGCTGAGTACAGAACAAATTATTTACAGGGAAAAAAAAAAGGGACCCTAAATCACATAATAATTTCATCAAACCGGGTGGGTGATCGAAGGAACGTGTGAGCTACTTAGCAGAATACCAGTTTTGAGCACACTTGGCATCAACAGACAAATCAACTAAAAGAATGTTTTTTCCATCAAAAGGGTGTGACATGCAATCAACCACTATAGCCTTAGCCTCCTCACCTGATTCTGTTGGCCCTTCCAAGATCACTTCATCATGAACCTGTTCCGACAGAATCCATATAGAGTTTACTCGATTTTTTCTGGGATAACTTAAATCAGCTAATAAGCAGAGGGGGGGGGGGGGGGGAAGGTTTAGCAAGGTAAATCGACCTGTAATAGAAGTCTCCAGCCTAGCTCCTTCAAACGTTCGTTCTTTGTTATTTGCAACATGGCACACATGGCCACATCTGCAGCACTTCCCTGCCACAATTTTTTTTTTTTTTTTTTCAAGTACAAGAATGTCAGCTCATTGACACCCCCCAATAAGTTGGACAATGGAACATAGCAAAAAATTAAAAGGGAACCTGCACTGGGGTATTGATGGCAGCGCGCTCTATGTGATTTCTATGTGCTTTACTGGCATTCCTTAGTGATGGGAAGTGGCGGGCCCGCCCTAGCAATGTGTGAACGCATCCAAACTTACGTGCATGTTTTTTCTGTTCTAGTTGCCAAGATAGCACTTCTTGTCTGTCACTGTACCAGAGGTCAACCGTTTCCTGAGCTTCCTCACATGATACCTAATAACAAAGATAGTGTTGACACAAATCATATGGAACCTTTTAAACAATTGAGAAACTCCCAAAAGCTAAGTATATACCTTCCAGTCCCGAGCAAGTCCAACACTGGTTTTTCCATATGCGATGGAGAAGTTAAGCATCTTTGCTTTCCTTCTTTCAGAGGCAAAAGCATCCTGAAATTATAATTAAGTTATACACAAAACTCAAATAACTCAAGGTTGCACTTGACTAAAAGCAAGAGTTTTTACCAACAAAGTAGTGGGAAAATCAAAAATAATTTAGAATGATATACTGATCGTCATTTCTACAAAAACGATAGCACCAAATCAAGGGCAGATCAAAGAACAAACCTTCAGCAATGGGGCTGGAGGCTTTTCATTTTCGGAATGGGGATGCCACTCAAGAAGCACTTTCTTCTGCTCAACAGCATCACGAATGTGCGGATACATATTCATTGCAGTTCTTGAGTGGAAGTCTCCACCAGCTTTAAATGCATCTAGCATGCTCTTACATTTGGCTACATGAGCAAGAATCCTAAGTTCTAACTGATTGTGAAACATATTTTATCAGAAACAAAGTTATACAAAATCAAAAATTTATGTCTTGAGAGAAGGTGAGTCATTACCTGTCCATAATCAGCAACTATTAGTGAGTTTCCAGGTGCTGCTATAAATGCCTGACGAATCTTGTAACGATCCTTCTCCAATGCAGGCTGATTCTAGAATTTCATAAACACAAGAATTATAGAACGGATCTATAAAGAGAAAGATTTGTCACATTTGTTTGTTTTTTAATTTTAACCAAATATCCATGATTTAAGAATCACACTGGACGTGTTGAGGTAATAAGTTCTCAAGCAAAGTCTCACTTGCTACTAGCATTAAAATACACCTTGTTCAGGTAATACATCTTGATTTGATGCTTCTTTCTTCTGTTTTCATCTAACTCTAGTTCTTCTCCCCCTTTCCTAAAGTTCCAAGCTTGGAGTCCAAAAGTTCACGGTTCACCCATATTTAAAAAAAAAAAAAAACCCTCATCAGACCACATCCCCTCCATCAATCTATCAGCCCAATATTTTATCTAGACTCACAACATGGATGAGCACAGTATACAGTAACACCATAAAACTCTCTCTTTCTAAGATGTCCTTTTCTTTGGGTCAATGGAGCACTTTCTCATGTACGTCTCTCACCACTGTAGGTTCAAAAACATTACTGATTGGTTTCTCAATCTAAATGTTGGGAAATTACTGGTCAAACCTGACTGAATTTGAAGGTTTAGAGGATTTGAGGATAGATTTGAAATGCATGATAGAAAATTCATTGGTTTTATGTCGATGGAAGGGTTTGAGGTTAAGAATTTGAAATCCATCACTGTCATTTTGATTTTTTTTTAATTAGATTTAAATCCACCCATTTGAATTCTTTAAAGTGGAGCTTATTAAGAAAGTCACTAATCAATTAAAAAAATTACAAGCAACCAAAATATCTCGGTGGTGTCACAAAGATTATTCAGATTTACAAGTTGATTTGTGTAAAGATATATAGACAACCTCTGGGTAGCACTGGAAAAGAAGAATACATTGGACAAACCTGCAAATTAGGTCTTCTTGCAGACAAACGCCCAGTTTCTGTGTTAATATTCAATGAGCAATGTATCCTCCCATTCTTGCCTGCTATGTGATTTCCCTGGGATAAAGTATGAATATTGAAAATAAGGATGAAGATATAGAACTGTCCCTTTCTCTGTCCTAATGACACGCTATCATCTGTAAATGACCCATCAAGCTTCAATGACAAAGACCAAAGACATCCTCATGCAATAAATGAGACCTTAGGGACTTCAGATTGGTTTAAAGCTGACAGAATCGTGTGTGTACCTGAATGTTATAAGAAATCTAATCATATAAACTGGTAAATGTGGCAGAAAGTAACCTGTAAGGGGAGAATAAAGTTGGATATCAGGGAGTCAATTGAACAAACTTCACACAAAGCAGCAATGGCATGACAAGCTTCAATCCCTGCCTGTCCACCACCAAATGCAGAGTAGGCAGTTCCATAAGCAGACATATCAGTGTCTACACTCTGGGTTGATTGATTGTCCTTGGATGATTTTGGGGTAAGTTTTTCAGGCATTTCTTCATCGCTGACTTCATCCAGTAGGTCAAAGTCAGCAGAGACCTTCCCGGCAAGACTCTTCAAAACATCTCCACTAACAGAAGGCCAACCACTAGCTGTGTACTTATCAGTCTCAATGTTAACACCATCAGGCTTACGCAATATGATTTTTCGATATTTTGTGGGATTTTTTTTGCCTTCTTCGATCATGTTTTCTACATTGGGAATTTTAAAATCCTTCTCCACAGGAAGAAATTCATTGGGATCCTTTCTGCAGACAAAATAATAGAGAATAAGGGTATATCCAAATTTAAATGAGATAAAGAGTGAACTTCAGATTCTAAGAGGAAGTGACCACTGTTGCACATGACATGAGATCTATTGAAAATAAACAGGATTTAGATAAGCTATTTCCTTAAATTACGTGTAAATAGCAAATTCAGTGGTGGCTTGTAGTTTTGTGCCACTTAAAGTAGTGAGACACAATAGTTTCAATGCCCTTCAAGAAGGCCCTATCAACTTGAATTTTACTTTATTAAGAATTATAGTACTACCTATTCTGTATGCCACCAAAAAAAAACTGGCGCAACTGTGTATCACTTCCCACATTCATGTATTTTGCATCAGCGCAGTACTTTGATGCCCACTTGCGAAATCTATCAGCAGCTACCTGCTGCTCCGCTTTAGCCACCTTTTCAATCTCAGCAAGGTATGAACGATCTACCAGCATTCCCTCTGTCTCCATTTTAACAAGAAGCTCTCCAAATGGACTTAAATAATTTCGATAGTTGTCAAACATTGATCCTTTGCAATGTCCATCAACAACCCAACGAATTCCCAACAGATGCTGCTCCAAGCTTTGATACAGCCTCAATGTGCTTATTGAATCTAAAGCAGAATAACAAATCCATAGTTTTCTCTCAACTCGTTGTAGCTCTTCAACAGGAGGAATGGTGATTAATTTTCCCTCAGATCCATCTTTCTTTAATTTTTTCCGGCCAAAGATGTTCTTCATTGACACTTTTCCTGTAAGCTTTTCACCAGGGCCACCCTCCGCATATCTCATGACTAAAGAATCACCTGTGAGCGCTTCCAGAGAATACCCTCCCTCTGTTCGCCTAGCGGAATTCCATAATCGAGCCATGTGCATTGTATCAGCATGGAAACCAGAAACTTTAATCCCATAATTCTCAATTATGTGATTATCAAAGCTATAATTATGCCACACCTGCAAAAGGCAATGGGAAGCTGATTATGCTCATGTTACTGGTTAATAACTACACAAATGATGTCTCGGTAAATTTGATAAAATAAACAACAGTACTGCAAGGGATGATCTAACCCAGAAGCAAAATGATAAACCAGCCGATATGAACAAAATAAAAATATCTACTTTTTTGATAGACGGATCTTCGAAAAATGGAGCAAATTCTTTGATAAGATCCTTGCCAGCTCCATCAAGGACATCCACCCAGATACAGGACGTTCCATGACCAAAATCAGCCATTGAACCAGAATATATACTAAAACATATAAGTTCGCCATGGTCCACCGGTGTTTCTTCTTTAACATCAATGTTTGCTACCTATGATCATCAGCAACCAACACGTGAAAAGCTCAGAAAAGGATAAAAGTTAACAAATGGGAAATAAAGCATACGATCAATTTACATTAGCCAAAAAAATACCTCTGTATCACATGCGTGAATAAGATCTTTGTATTGAGTGGTAAGCATACGGACTACTTCCCTTGCTGCCGGGATGGTATCAACCACAAGAACCTTGTCGTAAACCTGACTAAGACTCTTATGAAGTTCTGTGTGTTCACGAGCCAGTGCTTTTCGCATCCAGATGTTTAGTAACATCACTTGACACAATCTTTATATCATCAGAAGCACTTTCTTTATTTTCAAATGCATTATCCTTGTCAGATATGGAACCTCGATATCTCTTATTTTTTGACCCATTAAGGTGAGCACCTTTCGCCATAGAATGGCCCTCAAGTAATATCCTGTTATCATCATCATTTGTGTATGAAACTACATTAGATCCGACCTCAACTAGAGATATTTGGTTAAGGGAAACATGAAGCCCATTTTGCATAACCATTCCCTCATATTCCTTCTCGTTTCTGCTTAATCCACTCCCTTCTCCATCATACTACGAAATAAACAAAAAAATAAATCCCCTGATGAAAAGTTTTGACAATGGTGGTTAACAAAGTGAAAAAAATTGGAGGAAAATCGTACTATCTTTCTTGTCACCAACTTGGCATGCTCTGTTGTATCTTCTTCTGGAATTATCTTGAAATTGGAAGATGTGCTGTTTCTACGAGCAAATAGACTCTTGTCCCTTTTACATTCTTCAGTAGCTTCACCCCAGCCTGCAGCAGTATGTCCACAAAATGTTCCTAAAAAAATTTCTTCATTATCCTCCTCTCTCCCTCCCACCTCTCCATGAGGCAAAGGCTGTTTCCACTTATATGCAAAATTACTTCGTTGTCTATGAAGCATTTCACTATCGCTGCGCTGAAATGTGCTGTAACTCGATCTATGTTTTGATTCAAGTACATCAGCTCCATTAGAAACAAGCCTTTTTGCGCTTTGGGACACTTTATCTTCTAGCCTACAAGAGGCATATGCAGTATATGAAAACCAGAGCACCAAATACATTGTGAGTCTAAATTCACAAACACTATAATGGAATTACAGTATATCCACAATTTGCCACAATTAGAAGTTTCAATCTACAATCGATACAAAAAACCAGCAAATACGGACAAAAGCGCAATCATAAGAACACTATCCACACCCAAGTCCCTACATTTCTGAGACAAGAAATAGGCAACTGAAGAACCATCAAGAAACCATATATATTGAGAGAACATACACAAATTCAAAGAAAGAGAAAAAGAATCCCCAGGGTTTAATATAACGAAATCCAAGAACCCTTAATCAAATTCCACTATACAAGAAATAGGCAACTCAAGAACCATAAAGAAAGCATATAAGCTAAAAAATAAACAAGTTCATATAGTTAAAAAGAAGGTGAACCTGCAGAGCACTCTGGTTGAGGAAGAAAAGGTGTAAAAGCGAGTGCAAGAACGGCAAACCCAGAAATAGGGAGGACGAAAAGAGGAATGCCTGAAAGGGGTAGCCTGAGCAGAGAACCCCATTTTGGCCATAGCCGCAACTGCAACTCTCCCTAGCTTATTGCTAGTTCTGTAAATAACACCACCACGAAAAGCTGCCGTTTTGATGATTCTTTAAAGGATATAATCTTGGGGTTTAACTTGCGGCTGTAAATAAGAGGGTTTTACAGGGGTTTATCGGTTGTTTGTCAGGGAGTGTGGAGGTGGCGGAAGGGGCACTCGGCACATGCGTTTCTAGAGAGAGAGAGAGAGAGATGGGGGAGGCGGAGAGAGGGAAAGCAAAGCGGACCACATAGGTAGGCCGAGAATGTTTTAGCCTTCTTCTTCTGCTGTAATTTTAGCCAATATATAATATCGACAAACATTTTTAGGGAAAAAAAATAAAATTCATCTTTCAATTTTTTCCCTCTAAATTTTCTTTATCTTTCATTTTCTTGATTTTATATTTGAAAATACTATTTTTTAATCTTCTAATTTGCTATAGCAAGTAATTGTTGTTCATTAAAGTTAATTTTAACACCAGGTTTTTCAAATTGATAGAATGCTAATCTTTTAATCACATACATTTAACGTACCTAAATTAACATAAATAAATAAATAATATTTATCATCTTGATACATAGGTTCGAGTTTTGTTAGTAACTAGTTTGTCACTCGTGCAATGCACGGATATGATATAATAAAGTTTCTATTAATATTAAAATTCATTAATAGTTTTAATTTTCATTAATTTTGTGATTTCAAAGCATATTTGTAATATTCATGAAATAATGTTGTTTTTAAAATATCATATTTTGTCAAACTTGTGAGCATCTTGTAAAAATATAAGAAAATTTGGATATCTTAATTAGGGGTGGGAAAAAATATCGAAATGTCGAAATATCGAGGTTTTCGTACCAAAAAAATACCGAAAATATTGAAAATTTGCAAAAATTCATGTGAGAATGTCTCACGGATAGTTTCCGTGAGACGAATCTTTATTACCCATGAATTGAATCCATATCCACAAACTTTCATATGAATTGTTAAGTGTGAGTTGTGGGTTAACCCCTCACGAAAAAAGATTCGTAAGACGGTCTCACACAAGACTTACTCTTGAAAATTTCGACGTACCGAGGTATGATATCATACCAATATTTTCGGTACGGTATCGGTATAATTTTCCAAAGTTTTCGGTATTTCGGTATATATCGAAATACCAAAAATAATACAATAAATTAAAATATATATTAATTTATAATATTTTTCATTCGGTATATCGGTATATCAAAGTTTCAGTATGTAATTTTCATTTCGGTATAACGGTATTTTCGGTATATTGAAGTTTCAGTATATATTTTCATTTCGGTATAACGGTATTTTCGATATATCGTAAAATTTCGGTATACCGGTACCTATGATAGCGAAATTTCGGTATACCAAAATTTTCGATACGATATGGGTATGAGATTTTCGGTACGGTTTACCGTACCGACCCACCCCTAATCTTAGTGTATCTAACATTAAAACTTTTATGTTATTATAAGTTAAATTTTATATTATATTGATATATCATTTATGTACAACTATTATAACATTTGAAAAATATAAAGTAGTATTATTATAACATAAAAATTAAATTATAATAACGTAAAAGTTATATTATTATAACATAAATGTATAAAATGTAATATATGTTTATAATACTCTGTAAATGTTAAACTATTAGAATATAAATGTTTATGTGAACATGACTAAAAAGTTACGTAAATATAAAAAGGTTAGGTGAAATAACTAAAAGGTTAGATTACAAAATTAGAGTTTGAGCGTCGCTTTGGGGAGACTGGGAGTGCTCAAAAGTGCGTTTTGAGTGTGAAAACGACTTTTCAAATCACATGACATGGATAGCATGAGTCATGACCCATGCATCTGATGCATATAAGACTCAATGAACTTAGTAAAAAAACTATCTTTTGTTTATTGCATGTAATAATTGATTACAACCACGCTTAAATAAAATTATAAACTAAATATTACATAAAAAAATGTGAAAGTGCCCACATCGGTATCTAAGACGTCAGTAATATGTCCACGTTGGATAGAGTTACCCCATATATTAAATTTTCTTTAACAAAAACCCAACGGGCCAGCCCATCTAGGCAGGTGGATTGGACTGGACTGGGATTACAAAGCCCAGAATGAAAAATAATAGAAAAGAGTGAGGTGCAAATGCAATGCAATAGTCAACGAACTCAGAACAAAAAGGTTGAATGAAAAAGAAGAGGGAGAGAAGATTCAAAGATTGGGTCATTGGAATTGGAACTTTGTTCCAAGAAAAGAAGAAAGCATCGCGTCCATGATCTCTGGAATTTGTGCTGTAAACCAATCCCCAACTCTTATGTGATTGATTTTACGAAGAATAAGGAGTGAAAATTGTTCACAATTCACAACTGAAACTTTCTCCGTCCCAATAACAAGATCGTTGACGGAAGTCGCCGGTGGTGGGGCGCCAAGCAGATTCGACCTCATCGCCCCACCCGAAACACAACAAAATGATACATTGGTTGAAGCAATTGCGGATCGCATTTGGGGCCTCCTTCCTATGGCTAGTTTGCTTGATTTACTTCACCCAGGTTCCCTTTTTTCAATCCCATCTACTTTCCTTTTCTTCCTGGTGTTTTTTCGTCTCTATTATCTTTCAATTTGACTTATTTTATGAGAACTTTTGCATTTTGATGGAAGCTGAGTGGATGTTTTGATATTTTACACTGATCTTTCTCCCCTTCTCTTGTCTGGGGTGTAGTGTTTATGTGAGTCTGTGCTATCATAATGATCAATCAGTATATATTCCTCTTTTAAGAGCTTTTATACTCACCCTTTGTGTGTGTGTGTGTGTGTGTGATGAGATCCTGAGTCTATGGTATGTTTTGTTAATTTGAATTTCTCAATATGGTGAATATTATTAAGCAAACATTGTAATGATTGCCACACTTAAGTTGCATAAGCTTGTATTTGATTTGCTTTGATTTTGGGAAAAATCTGCTGTTTATTAGTCGTGTATAGCAGTCTGATTTCGATCGTTAGTACTGATTTTGAAAGCACAATCTTTAGCTGCAGGAATTCTGCTCCTCAAGCTTATGATACTGATAGAAAAATTGTTTGTCCTGAAGTTAAGAGATCATTTCCACTAGAAGTCTAGAACAGTGGAGAACTAATCTATTTTTGTATATATCAATGCTTCTGATGTGATACTTGATGTGTCCCTCACAATCGAATATAACCGACTCTCTGGCACCTGATGCAAGTCTTAAAGAAACATTTTTCAAAATATGTTTT
The DNA here is from genome assembly GCA_005771605.1 of Scutellaria baicalensis. Lineage (NCBI taxonomy): Eukaryota > Viridiplantae > Streptophyta > Magnoliopsida > Lamiales > Lamiaceae > Scutellaria > Scutellaria baicalensis. Next base: position 13,082,365 of record CM016724.1, on the reverse strand, counting down.
TCTTGAGATACAAAATGTTGGGTGTTATTCAGATGACTCTGATAAACTAAAATTCTGAGCTTTACCTCATAATATATGATGGAATAAGAAGTGAAATGTAAAAAGATATCATATTTGGCCTCGTTGCAGATTTGACACCCTTTTAGTGCTTATGCTTTCTTGTTTTCATTAATACATTATTCTGCTCTTACATTCGGAATATCATTTTATTGAACCAGGGCTTCAGATCATTTGTATGGACTGCAGTGTCATACCAGCTAAAAGACATGCTAAATCTATCACCTTCAGCGTCCCAGTTTGTGACTTCAATAGCCTTTTTTCCTTGGAGTATCAAACCATTATATGGGTATGGGTCTAATGCATTTTCCAGTGTAATGGCAGCTTAAATTGAAGATGCATGCACATCTTTGTTTAAGGAAAATGAATAGTGCAGCAATTGTGTTTTTCAGGTTCTTTTTTACTATCTCAGCTCCATGTCATGGAGTTTTTCTTTTAAATATAGGCCAATTTTAATCTGGTACGAAGAAAATTTGATAAAAGAGTGAGGTGAAGAGATACTGAAAGTTTATGCCTTATTCGAGTGAAGTAGTTATTCACTTAGGATAGAGAATATCAGAAATCAGTACCATGTGCTAAAACTGGCGATAACCAGAATAAGGAGTTGTTGTTGCTATACTTCCAGAGTTCCAGGATTTTGTTGACCGAGAACTTTTTCGTGCATGAGAAAAGAACTGCAGTGTTATTAAGTCAAGTTGAACCATGTTCTTGTCAACAGCATGGTATAAACAGATGATAATGTAATGCTGTGCTATATCATTCTATTCCATTTATGACATTAAGTGATGCAACATTCTACTATTCTTGCATATTTGTTCCGCAGGACATAAATAATATTGAAGCATGATTTACTTTGCAGAATTGTCTCAGATTGCATACCAATTCGAGGAAGAAAAAGGATCCCTTACTTAGTAATTGCAACATTGCTGTCTTTTTTCCCATGGTTGATTTTGAGCATCAATTTATCCTCAAGGAGCTCCAAAGTGCCTCTTATGATTCTTTTGACCGTGCAAAATTTAGGCTCCGCAATGGCTGATGTTGTTATTGATGCCATGATAGCTGAGGCTGTAAGATTTGAGATGTAAGTCCACAATTTGTGTGTTTCTTCTCCCTCCTTTCACTGTAACATATCTTTGTAACCTGAGTTTCTAAGATCTTGTTTTGTGTGTATCTGCTTCCTTCTTTCACTGTAACATATCTTTGTAATCTGAGCTTCTAAGATCTTTGAACATGATTTTTTGTTTGGAATAACACCCTACAGTGAGGCCTTCAACTATTTGCTGTTTGCGGTCAACCAAGAGTTCACTTATAATCTATAACCTTTTGACTAACTGTTAACTCAAAATTGAAGCATAAATTACTCTATTGTTCAGACTACAATTAAACATGTTGCCAATTTTCAGTGCAGATGTTGTGGAAACACATGACTGAGGGTGCATAAATAATGTTTATCCCAGTTTTGCACAAGTTGATACCATTGTAATGAATCAGACTGATGCATGTTCTTGAATTAGTGTATCCAATTTATACTTTTTGCCTTATATTAATCTTCTGGCTATATATGCATTTTTTTATTTGGTGATTGTTTGCAGTGATGAATTCTTCAAATATGCAAACTATCATTCACTAGTGGTGGTTATAGTGCGTGATGACTATTTTCCTGATTGTTTCATTTGTCCCTAAAAGTTTAAATCTATGCTGCGAGAAGTTTATCATTTGATTTATTGACATCAGGGAAGAAAGGAATGTCGTGACTGTATTTTAGCTTCCCAGAACATTCTTTAAAGTCTTATAATTGCTCTTGAACAGGGCCTCTTTTGCTGGTGATCTTCAGTCCATATCCTGGATGGCAATGGCTTTTGGAGGAATATTTGGGAGTTTAATTGGGGGATACACTCTTAACAATGTTGCCATAGATAAAATATTTTTACTTTTTTCAGCATTACCAGCCATGCAGCTGCTTTCATGTGGTTTAGTTGAGGAAAATTCTGTTGACAGTAAAGTATTTTCCGAACGCCCTAGTTCAAATGGAGGCTCCCACTCAATAAACGGAAGAGATTCCCATGAAGATACTTCAAAGATTCAAAATGACCTCTCTGCTAAGAAGTACAATACCCTAAGAAAGAGGAGACAGAAAAGTGCAAATCAAGAATGCTTACCTGCAGGAAAATATCAGGTGCCGGAAGTTCAAGGATCCTATGCAGCAAATTGTCTGCGGTCCTTGAAATTGGCCACACTTTCATTGGTTCGGGCTTTTCGACAGCCAATCATTTTGAGGTAACTACTTGGACATTTCTCGTTGACTTTGTTGGATGTTTGTGCATGAGAATAGAGGGATCTATCTAATTTATTAGGAATAGTTGAATAGTTGTGCATAAAATTTGAGTTGGAACCACTAGTGAAACAAAAATAGTAGTTCATCACCCATGTTACAAATCTACGTTTAGTATCCAACATGATACTAGTAGTATTATTTGGTGCATATGTATGCATTTTTTCCTAACTTGGTGGCCGTTGTGATACTTCATGGACTAAATACTAAAGACCTATCTAACAGATATGTTAACTAGCAAAACTGAGGTAATAAATAACAATGGTGCTATCAAAAATAGTAGTTTTCCAACGTGTCTGTTTACTGTTGTCCATCCTTTCTCATCATTAACTTAAATAAACTGATGATTTCTCTTTGATGATCTACTCTCTTTGGAGTTAGGCCTATGACATGGTTTTTCCTGGCACACGTGACTGTCCCGAACCTCTCTACAATAATGTTCTATTACCAGACAGAAACTCTAAAACTCGAAGCATCCTTTTTGGGCACAACACGTGTTATTGGGTGGTTGGGCCTCATGCTCGGAACCTTAATTTACAATCGCTACTTGAAGAAAATGAAATTGCGTAGGATTCTCCTGTAAGTTGATCATAGACCATGTAACTCTATTATCAATTCAGTAAAACATAACACACGCTTCGTATGCATTTTAGCTATTATTAACATGAGAAACTCATATATTTATTCAGGTGTGCTCAAATTGGTTTGTCTATTTTGAGTCTCCTGGATGTTATTCTCGTGTCAAGATCAAATCTTTCGGTAGGCATTTCAGACAAAGTCATGGTGCTCTTTGGATCAGCTCTTTCAGATGGCATCAATCAATTCAAGTACGTATAACAGTTTATGTATCAATAAGATTCCGTTCTGTCTTAACATGATTCCAAAGATGCTAGCTAAAATAACAGAAATTCTTGAAAATAAAGACAACGAAATCATAGATATTAATGAGTTGTCATTCGCTGTTGCAGATTCATGCCATTCCTCATCTTATCAGGGCAACTCTGCCCACCTGGCATCGAAGGAACTTTATTCGCGCTATTTATGTCCATAAACAATCTTGGTTCAACGGTAGGCTCGTTTGTAGGTGCTGGGCTAGCTTCGATTCTCAATATCTCCTCAGGAAATTTTGACAACCTACTTATGGGCATGGTCATCCAAGTTGTGTGTACTTTCATCCCAGTTGCATTTCTTTTTCTGATACCGAAAGAAGCTACAGGAATATCAGCATAGAATAGAGACAAAGCATTCAAATTGAAAAGCTAACATCATTAGATGTATATGGACCTTGCTGGCCTGGCTTTTTCTCAGGACCAGCAATATAGATACAGAAGATGAAATTAGACACAAATGAACATGCCATCATCACATATAGTTTCAGTGAAGAAAAGTCTTTGAATTTTTTGTTCTCTATCACTAAGATGGTGTGGAAAATGATTGTATTAAAATACTTGGGGCCCAGAGCAGTGGCAGGATCTTCCATCATTCTACTTATAGCAGATGCACTTAACTCTTGTTATTTCATCTACTATTGCTTCAGGAAATGTTATCCTACAATTCTCTAAATTTTATCAATGGGTGGTGGCACTAACAAAAAAAAAAAAGAATCAATTGTTATTTTATTAAAAAGTGAATAAGAAATAATATATGCAATTAAAAAAGAAGAACCCATTCAGCCCATCTAGTCTAGGAGAAGAAGAGAGAATTTAAGAATATGGAAGTCTGATTTTTAACAGAATCTATACATAATCATGAGCCAAAAAAAGATGAGTGGATAATGTATGGAAGCTTGCTCTCGGATACACATTATCAGAGCCAGGTTTCGATCCTGGGACCTGTGGGTTATGGGCCCACCACGCTTCCGCTGCGCCACTCTGATTTGATGATATACTTCCCTTTATATTTATATCTATTTTATTATTCCAATTTCCGAGTGCTAGTCCGTATAATTTTCTGAAGTAGTCGATCAATTTTTTATTGATCGTCGATCTAAGAGAGCACTGAAAAATCAGGATACCGGAATATGAGGCGAAGACCTGGAATCGGGGGTTTGCAGAACGCCGCCGCGGCGAGGGTCTCTCTCTCTCTCTCTCTAACTGTATATGTTCACGTCTCTGTTTTTGGGATCTGTATTTGTTTTGATGTGCTTTTTTTTTTTTTTTTGGTGAATCGATTAAAGGATCAATATCGGCTGCTCGGAGAAAATGTGGCGAAATTGCGTACCGACCTGATGAAAGAACAACTCACTACTTTTCGTTCTCAGCTAGAAGACTTTGCTCGCAAACACAAGGTCCTTCTATTAATTTCATAGATTGTGTTTGTGGTCTTTGTTGGATAGTTGAAACGAGACTTAGGCAAATTAACCTCTCGCAAGTCTCCAGTGGTTGATAAATAACTCAATAACATACTACTTTATGGGCTTATAAAGAACAAATTTTTAGTTAGAAGAGAAGCAAGAATTGCTATGTTTGTAGAGGACTGGAGTGGAGTCTTTGTTCATTGTACTGTACTGTATCATAGTAGGTGAAGTGATCTGCAGTGTATATGGAAATTCCCTCTTCAGCTCCCTATTTTGGTCCAAACTTTGGTAGGAAAAGTTAACATATGCATCAAAGGACAATTGCACTCTCTAAGTTTCAATATATTTTTACTTTTATGCACAAAGCGGATATAATTTGGTGAATCCTCTGTACCATAATTCCAAGAAAGTTGTACTCCATCTCTTTCATCCTTATCTAGTATTAGTTTCTGACATTAGTCGATGTGGCTTGTGCAGAATGACATTCGCAAGAATCCAGCATTCAGATCACAGTTTCATGAGATGTGTGCCAAAGTTGGAGTGGATCCTCTGGCCTCGAATAAGGGTTTCTGGGCTGAGTTATTGGGGATTGGTGACTTCTATTATGAACTTGGTTGGTACTAGACCTCTTGATTATTATCTCCATATTTCTTGTGACTTCTATTATTGCATTTTCTTTTATCCATTTCAATTTTTGAGTCTTGCTTCTCCCATATGAAGCCACTTTTGAATTTTGACTCGTAATCTAAAATGCTCTATCCATCTAGACAGGAGTGCAAATTGTTGATATTTGCTTGGCCACTAGACCTCATAATGGAGGTTTGATCAGCTTGGAAGAGCTGTGTAAACTGCTTGGTCAAAGGAGGAAGGGAGCTCGTGAGGCAATCTCTCAGGATGATTGTTTGCGTGCCATAAGTAAGCTAAAGGTATTTTGTTCTGGCTCATGTAATCTTACATCCTGATAGTGGAAAACACTTGACACACGTGTGTGTGTTCATTGCTCTCAAACAAATATCTCTATCTGTTAAGCAAAATGGGCCCACTGTACACCAATTGCATTGTGCATTATCTGGTTATGGCAATCTTACAATTATTATCATCTTTCTTTTAAAATATCATCCATAATTTATTTTGAAAGGTTGATGACACCACTGAATAAATGAGATCTCACCAAACAAGCTGGTTATAGGAAAATGCCTCTTCTCTAAAGCATCTTCGTGAAACACCAAAGCATATTCAAGAGCTCCAAAAGTTATGTCCGGATCTCAGGAATCTGCTATGGTTGGGTGTTTGGCATGAAATTCCAAGATTAAATATTGTAATCTACACCATGCACTGGTCTGTAATTTGGTTGATTTTTTATTTGGATGAATTTCATATTTTGTGGTGATTTAATAGTCAGATCATTACAACTTACTGAGGTGAGGTTTTTTTGGGATTGCTATGGACTTTCACTATAGTGCTAAATTTGAGACGTTGGGAGAGGCTACCCCAATTTTTTTTACATTGACTTTACCAATATTTATTTGTTGCATGGTTATGCATTGCTCACCCCTTGAGTCACATTTTTTCTCACTCTCAATCTTCACGCCTGATTATTAATCATAGAATAAGATGAGTACTCTCTTGGTCTCTCTCTCTCTCTCGCTTTTCATGTCACTAGTATCCCTACATATGCACACATGCATATACATGTAAATACACACTTTATTCTTAGTTTGTGCATTTTCTATTTTTATATTTAATGCATTCTATGACATGATTTTTACTAAGGCCTAGATTGCTAAAAACTTAAACTTGTTTTCTAGGTGCTTGGTAATGGTTTCGAGGTAATTTCTCTTGGCAAAAAGAAGCTTGTCAGATCTGTTCCCACAGAATTGAACAAAGACCACAATGAAATTTTGGAGCTGGCACAGGTTTCTGCTTTGCCTACATGTTGCAGCTTTGCTTTTTTTGAATTTGTCATTTTTCCTCTATCATATATTTGTTACTTCTATTCTTTTCTTGAAGCGGTTACCTTTTCTACCAATTAGTCATCAATGTTACACCAACACTTTACATCTATGCTATTAAACTTTCTATCTTAGTTTGACCAATGATCATTATCACCATGTTAGAAGACTATGTTGCTTTTAACATAATGATGCTTTCTGTTGCTGTTTTCTTAGGGTCAAGGCTTTGTGACAGTTGATGAAGTTCAGAGACGGCTCTCTTGGTCTTCTGGACGTGCAACAGATGCCCTTGAAACTTTATTAGAAGTAAGATATCAGTGATATTTCTTCTATTTAGTGACATTTTTAACAAGTTTAATGAACGTGTATACCTGTGCTGATTATTACAGGAAGGTCTTGCCATGATTGATGATGGTCACAAGGATGGGAGACGTCGATATTGGTTTCCCTGCATTTCTTCTGTCTCTTCCTACACAGCAACAGATGCTATATAAGGTTTCTTCACCTTGCAATCTCTGTATGAAGTGTAGTGTCTTTTTAACATTGATGGTTCAAAAATGCTAAATATGCTTCTATTCAGCAATGTTAAATGAAATTAGCTTCATAACTTCATTTATGAACCAAATTATGAAACTGTTTCCCAGGAATTGAATATGATTGGGACTGAGGTTAAATCATTTAATTTATTTGCTGAAAATAGATTTTATTTTATTTTGACAAACAGTGACTATTTTATTTTATAAAACATAAATTGCTAGTTACAACTTACAAGAATAACATAAAATTAAGATAACCTACACTATGACGTGAACTAAATGCAGACAATCAAATTCCAGCAATATTCTTAGTTTACTAATACCGTAATTAACTTGTCATGACAGTATCATTACTTCATAGGCAAATTCTTGTATGAGACCGTCTCATGGATCCCATTCCGTGAGACGGTTCAACCCGACCCGGTCAAAGTCAAAGTCAACGGTATTACATATTATATGTAAAAGTAGTACACAACATACATGAAAGTATTACATTATAAATGTAATACTTTTACTTTTATAAGGTAATATTTTTATGTGTATCATGTGTGACAAAGTTTTGAGAAATTATGTAATACTTTTGTGTGTTTTAGGTATTACTTTTTAATATACTATGTAATACTTTTGTAAAATAGTATTATTTTGGGTTTGGTTAGAGTGTATGAAAATATGTAATACATTTATGTGTAGTAGGTAATATTTTTATATATATAATCTAATACTTTTGTAATATTATACATTATATGTATATAATACAAAAGTATTATCCGATCTATAGAAAAGTATCACCTAATATACATGAAAGTATTACATTATGAAGTGTTAAATGATATATAAAAATATATTATCTAATACACACAAAAGTATTATTACATTATAAGAACATAAAATCATGCAATATTTTTATGTGCAACATGTAATACTTATATGTGTAACATGTAATACTATTAAAATCAACAAGTAATATTTTTATATACATCATGTGATACTTTTATGTGTAACATGTAATACTATTGAAATCAACAAATAATATTTTTACGTATATCATGTAATACTATGAGTATTATATGATATATAGAAAAATATTGTCTAATACTCAAATGTAATACTTTTATGTACAACATGTAATATTATTGAAATCAACAAATAATATTCTCATAATATAATACTTTTGTGTGCAACATGTAATACTATTGAAATAAACAAGTAATATTTTTATATATATCATGTAATACTTTTATATGTAGTACGTAATACTAATTTAAAGTATCACATGATACACATAAAAATATTATGTGAGTAGAATAACAGTATTACATTATAAATGTAATACTTTTATATATGACATGTAATACTTTTATGTATAACATGTAACACTTTTTGGTCAACGGCGTTGACCGACCGTTGATCGGCATTGACCATTGACCATTGACTTTGACCGTTGACGGGGTCGGGTTGACCCGTCTCACGGAATGAGATCCGTGAAACGGTCTCACACAAGACTCACTCATATATATATATATATATATATATATTATCAAGGCCCGCTGATGAACTTGTAGGGGATTAAGTCAAGTACGACAACATTTCTACTTTAATCTCAATCAATTACAAGTTTGTATCTTTAAGTAACTATCGATAATTCTAGGAATATGAAATATGTGATATGCATACATTACATATAATGTATATGTCACCTTTAATAAACCTAAAAGACTATAATAAATAACTATAAGTTAATAAGATCATAACATTATTTGGTTCTCTCACTTTTATCTCATGCAATCAAGACTTCGATAATCCTTGTAAGGAAGTAAGATCGAGAAATTAAAATTAACATAAAGACATATGATCAATAAGTCAATGTTGATGTTTTTATTACAATGGACAAGAATAAAAAGCATTTCATGTAATCATATACATGTGATAATTTCTGTCCATTTAGAGTTGGGCCCGGCCCATGAACGGGGCCTGAGCCCGAACACCTTGAGCACCACCACCTCCAACGCCACGAAAAACTTGGAATTAACCAAAACCCTATTCCAGATTCCACTTAAAATGCAGTAATTGCTGTTAAACGGAGGGCGGTGGTCCGCCGAGTGGTCAGCCCGCCTGAGGATGATTCCGCCGTCCTGGAGCGCCACCACCAGCGGCGGAAGCCTCCCTTTTGGTGTGTGGGCCCATGCATGGAACTGTTGGCTGAACATAATGCCACCGGCGAGCACACCAACGAACAACAGCAAAACGGGGTCGTTTGACATCACGTTTATGGGGGAGACGGCGGCTGTGACGGCGGCCGCCGCTATGTAGAGGTTGTTGGCCGGCTGGAGTTTGGTAATGGCCCACGGTTGCTGGTGGTGGCCCACAAACGCTTCGATTTGAGATCCGAAGATGGGAGTTTGGGAGCTGCCATAATTGTCGATGGCCCAGTGGGAGCTGCCATAATTATCACGGATCTCATTCCGTAAGATAGGTCAATCTAACCCGGTCAAAGGTCAACAGCCGGTCAACGTCAGTCAACGGTTGGTCAATGTCGGTCAACGTCATTGACCAAAAAGTATTACATGTTATGCATAAAATTATTACATGTCATATATAAAAGTATTACATTCATAATGTAATACTGTTATTCTACTCACATAATACTTTTATGTGTATCATGTGATACTTTTAATTAGTATTACGTACTACATATAAAAGTATTACATGATATATATAAAAGTATTACTTGTTGATTTCAATAGCATTACATGTTGCACACAAAAACATTACATTATGAGAGTATTACTAATTGATTTGAATAGTATTACATGTTGTACATAAAAGTATTACATTTGAGTATTAAACAATAATTTTCTATACCATCTAATACTTCATAGTATTACATGATACTCATAAAAGTATTACTTGTTGATTTCAATAGTATTACATGTTACACATAAAAGTATCAATGATGTATATAAAAATATTACTTGTTGATTTCAATAGTATTACATGTTGCACATAAAAGTATTACATGTTACACACATAAAAGTATTGCATGATGTTATGTTCTTATAATGTAATAATATTTTTGTGTGTATTAGGTAATATACTTTTATATATCATTTAATATTTCATAATGTAATACTTTCATGTATATATATTAGGTGATACTTTTCTATAGATCGGATAATACTTTTGTATTATATACATATAATGTATAATATATTACAAAAGTATTAAATGATATATAGAAAAATATTACCTACTACACATAAAATATTACATATTTTCATACACTTTAATCAAATCCAAAATCATACTATTTTACAAAAATATTACATAATATATTGAAAAGTAATACCTAAAACACACAAAAGTATTACATAATTTTTCAAAATTTTGTCACACATGATACACATAAAAGTATTATCTTATAAAAGTAAAAGTACTGCATTCATAATGCAATATTTTTATGTATGTTGTGTACTACTTTTACATATAATATATAATATTTTTGGTCAACGGCGTAGACCGGTGTTGACCAACCGTTGATCGACATTAACTTTTGACATTTGACTTTTGACTGTTGACCGTTGATTTTTAACCGGGTACGGTCTCATACAATAATTTGTGAATTAGGTATTATGATTGATCCCACTTAAAATGATAAGTGAGGATTTAAGTCTTTCTTAATAACGAGTATCATATACCTCAATTTCACGATAAATTACATGTGTCGCACTGTCGGTGACTATACTATACAAGTAATTTATAATGATTTCTAAACCAGCCAGTCATCATCTATATATTCTATTATAATTTATATCAAATTAGTCCCTATCTTCTTTAACCCAATCATTCTTCTATATTCGTATTATATATACCCATATCACAACTCAATAAATTATGTGTATCCATTTTCATTTGAACTAGCATACATTTCGCGCGTGTATGATACAATATTTTTAAAATTTAATATTATTAAAAAATAATATAAAAATATAATATATTTTGAGTAATAAATAACAATGCATCGAATACACATGTTTGATTAAAAATGTTACTTAACGAAAACTATTTTCATATTCACATGACTTAAAAAAATATTTGTATTGTCAATTTGTAGGTAATACATACAATTTAGTCATATTTTTAAATTAAAATTGAAGTAAATTTTAAATACAGAACGTACATTATATTTAGTATTTCTTTAATTAATTTGTATTAAATTACAATTTAATTTAACGTATATTACTATATTCGTCTTTACATATATTCATCAAAATTTTAAAATTAACATATATTAATTAGCAATTAATAATTTTTTTTTCATGAATTTACTAATTTTTTTGTTCTTGAAAGTATATATATAAATATACTCACATGACCTAAAAAGTACATGGACATAATATTCTTATCATGATATGCTTGATTTAATTTGTTTTCCCAATTTATATTGATTTTATTTATTAGCAATTAGTTTGTGGATATTAAAATGTATTGTCTCATTAAAATAACAATATTGAAATATCTTGACTAAAATTACATAGGTTACAAATTGTTATTAGTTATCATTAAAATTTCATAGGATACTAATTGTAGCAATTATCATTAATTGAATTAAATTATACTATATATATATAATTGAATGAATAATTGGAATAATCATAGAGACATGTGTCATCTAGTGGTTATTCCTTTAGTATATATGAAAGATTTGACAATATAAATTTTTAGGCAAAAATTTGTGTGCACTAGGGACACGACGCAAGCCCATGCGTCCACACGCGTGGTTGCACCTGAGCTGGTGTGTGTCCACCCACACCTGATTCCATATTATGTGATTCAATGATAGATATTATATATATACTCTTCAGGTATTACGTGTATAGTACTCTTAAGGTATTAAGCTTAAAGCATAAGGTATTAAATATGCACCTTTGAGGTATTACATATTTGATATTACATATGCACCTTTTAGTATTACATATTTACCTTTGAGGTAATATATATGTACTTTTGAGATATTGATGCTTAGAGTATAGTAAGTATTATATATTTGTTATTATATATATATATGCACCTTTGAGTATTACATATTTACCTTTAAGGTATTAATGTTTAGAGTTTTTTTTTTTTTTTTACGTATTTATCCTTAAAGCACAAATTCTTTCTCAGACAAATAGAAATTATAATTCGAAGTGTTTAATTGAAAATAAAAGGAAAGTAGAGGGTGAGACGGAATTCCTCTCAAACAAACGCCTACATATGTCGTCACAATTTATAACGATCGATGGATTTTGATTGAATTCATCATCATGACATCATCAAAAAATATAGATTATCACCCAATTAGAAAAATTGGCCCGGGAAGATCAGAATCTCATCGGAGACCTCGAGAATAAGTCGTTGTAGAGAGAAGGAGAGAAGAAGTCTCGTTGTAGAGAAATAGAGAAGAAGTCACCACGGTAGAGAATGAGAGAAGAGACGGAAAGATGTACAGTAGAGAAGAAGCGCAAAAAATAGAGAGAGAAAAAATAGAGAGAATGAGAGAAAAAAATAGAAGAGACGGAAAGAAGAGGCGCATGGAGAGGAAAAATAGAGATTATATATATATATATATATGTACATATATATATGAGAAAAAAGTAAAAATAAAGACGCAAGACTCACCCAAATTTCTATAAAAACTCAATTATATATATATATATATATACGAGTTGTATCAGCACGTGCGACGCATGTGGAGGATGATTTTTTTAGATCAAAAATATTATATTACTATTAACTCTTAAATAATAATTTTTTATAAGGATAGACAGTCTATATTAAATTAAATTAAACTCAAAAAAAATTAATAGTAAATTAGAGTCCTAATATAATAGAGTGCTACTCATAATAGAATTCTATATATATATGATTTTGGTTTACAATTTCAATGTAAAAAATTTAAATATGGAAATCATAAATAATCATTATAATCTTAAATAAAATCTTTAATGTAATCCATATTTTATAAGAACTAATATTCATACTTTTATATAGGTAATACATAATATATATACATACACACCTACCCAAACAATAAGAGTAACACTTCTGTACCCCTGGGGCCCCCGACCCGACCCGAACCACCCTATATATATAAATATTTTTTCTTTTTTTTTTCCTTTATTTTCCTTTCTTTCTCTTTCTTCTTCCTCCCTGGTGCGGTACGGCGCGATGACTCTTCTTCATTTTTTTTTCTGGATTTGTGGTGGCCACCTAATCGACGGCCATGATGTATATCTCCATAAGACGAATATGAAAGGAATGGTGATGCAATGGGAGGCAAAGTAGTGGTGAAGCCAAAGATGTGTTAGCGCTGATATCGTTGCCAAAGTTCCGACTCAGTCCCCCAAAGTGAGAGGCCAAATCGACACTGCTCAGCCTTGGCCGGTGGCGAGGTAGACGGCAGAGACGATGTTGCTTGCGTGGGCATTAAAGCTGCCTAGGGCTTCGGCCAAGACGGAGCCGGTGAGGTTCTTGAGCATGTTCAGTTCAACCAAGGAGGCAACATCGGTTTTGAGCACCTTCTTCATTGTCTCTTCCTTTATTATAGCTTCACACACCACTGATTTTCCTCTGCCTTCAATCCAATTCATTGTTGTTGTTTTCTTGTCCGAGCAGTAGTTTCCTGTTCAACCCACCATTAACATTACTTCCGTTTTCCTAAGCATTAATTGCACAAGAAAGAGGGTAGAAGCACTGTTTTTTCATGATTTTCAATGAATTAAGCTTTTAAATATATTTTTTGAAGAATTTTTTTTTCAGATGATTATAAATAGAATGTTGGTAATTACACAACAAGTAAATGCTCAAATATAGTATCTTAATAGTGTCAAGTGAACAAGAGCTTTCATTCAGAGTCTAATGAACAAACACAAAGTAATGTTATGAATACAGTTAGTTCAGGTGTTATGAAAATATTCTAAAGGTATTACAAATATACTATATAGGTGATATAAGATCACATGCATCTATAAGATATAATAAATACAATTCCTTCAGATGTTATAAAAATATTTTAAAGCTATTACAAAGATACTCTATAGGTGATATAAAATTATATGCATCTATGATATATAACACCATCTATCATTATATATGTGATACCTCAAGAACATACATGTAACACCTAAAGAGTATACATGTAACACCTAAAGAGTATATATATAACACATATATAATATATATATAACACTTATCACTATAGGTGATGGAGTGATAAAAAATATTATAATAATCATATCTGTTATATGTATATCTTAATAGTGTCAAGTGAACAAGAGCTTTCATTCAGAGTCTAATAAATAAAAACAAGGGAATGTTATGAACACAGTTACTTTAGGTGTTGTGAAAATATTCTAAAGGTATTACAAAAATACTATATAGGTGATATAAGATCACATGCATCTATAAGATATAATGAAAACAACCTTCAAATGTTATGAAAATATTCTAAATGTATTACAAAGATACTCTATAGGTGATATAAAATTACATACATCTATGAGATATAATAAATACAGTTCCTTCAGGTGTTATGAAAATACTATAACACCTAAAGAACATATATATAACACCTATAGAGTACATATATAACACCTATCACTAAATCACATAATATGAAATCTTCTATTTATGTGATACATTAAGAACATACATATAACAACTAAAGAGTATATATATAACTTATATAGAGTATACATATACATATAAAACTTATCACTGAATCACATAATATGAAATTTTATATATATGTGATACCTCAAGAATATAGATGTAACACCTAAGAAGTATATATATAACACCTATAAATTATAACTATAACACCTAAAGAACATATATATAACATATAAGTTTTGTTCTCGAAATAAATATGTGATACCTTAAGAACATACACCTAAAAAGTATATATATAACACATGTAGAGTATATATATAACATCTATCACTGAATCATATAATATGAAATTTTCTATATATGTAATATCTCAAGAACATACATGTAATATGAAATCTTCTATATATATACTAGATATGATACATTCAAGGAATATAACTAAATCATCAGAAAAATCTATATAATACCTTAAGAGTTTATATGTATCACCTGAAGACTACTCATATAACACATAAACCAAAAATTTCAAAATCATATGAAGTCTATATATGTGATACCTCAAGAATATACATGTATCACCTAAAGAGTATATATATAACACCTATCACTGAATCAAATAATATGGAATTATAAAATTACATGCATGTATATGATATGTTATAAATTAAACCAACAATTATGGTGGACATTACTCTACAACCATTCATATTCTTATGACCTTTGAAGTTCTTTTACATGTATATATATAATGTACTCAAGTATTGGATGATTGGTGATTTGGATGAATATAAATTCTCTCCTTCCTATCTTTTGTCTTATGTATATTTACATTTTCGATACATTGATTCAGGAAATATGGTGCAATCAAGCAACTATTTTACAACACGTTATCAGCACGAGCCTCTACCGAAATCTGAGTTGTGCCCCAGGAAAGAATCGTGTCATTCCTGCAAGGTGTTTTTCTTAAACACTTTATTGATAATAATAATCAGATGATCAACTCAAAAATCCGATTGATTTTTGTGGCTATAATCTGATGCAATAATCTTAATTTTTTTGATTTTATTTCATAGAATAGTAATTTTCTTAATAACCCTAAGTTTAATGATATATATTAGATGACTCCTTTATTGATAGATTACACGTCTGATACATCATACATGGAACTAGTTTGATTTAGTATTAAATTTTTTTTGCTAAGCATAAAATTAACAATCAGTAATTGATATTAAGGAAAATACACGATTATGCGTATACTCAAAAGTAATAGCCTTGTGCCCATGCTTACCCTATTTATTGTGTAAAGAGCTGTAAAAAAATGCCCTGGCAAGGAGGCCTTGAACAAAACTCCAGGTTCAAATCCTGTCTATGAATGGGTTTGCTCAATTTTCTCTTGGTATCATATGAAGGCTTTGTATTGGTAGTTATTTTAATGCATGTTCGACATATCTGAAGGGATTTGGAATAAAAGTTAGAGCACAAACAATTAGAAATGTAATTTTTATAGTATCACAAACTATGGTAATATAATGCTTGGAGCTCTACCTTAGTAAAACAATATATTTAAATAGACTTTACACATATGTCTTGAAGGAAATGTCTTAATTTTCTTTTCACATCTCATTGCACAAGTTTGCTTGAAGCAAACATAAACTTTGATATTGAAATGACGGATTTCTATATCAGTCTATAATATGGTTACTTTTAAATTTGGTTTCATCTCCGTGCTTATCTAAATGTTTATATAATTTTTCAACATCTTATATTGCATCATTGATTTTTGGTATATGAAGATAGATGATATTCTATATGTTTGGTAGATATAGTGAGACCATTTACGGTTCTATCCTCAAAGATAGAAAAAAATTCATACTTCATCTCAAAATAAATAGAGTAGTTTTACAATTGCAAATCATAATCTATTGATAGTAAGCTCCAGAAGAGCATTACTAGTTCTACATATGAGTACCAAATTTATCATACATGCATGATGTATTATTATATCAACAATCTAAATGTACCATTCTTAGTTTTATGAACAAATAAAGTGAGAATATTTAAGATTCAAATTCTTTCTAATAACGACATGAGAGATGGAGTCATTCCTGACAAGACACAATTTATATGTCGAATTTTTACTATTTCATTTGATATGGTAATGTCAAAAAGTAGACTCTCTTCTACAAATGAAGTATTTTGAGAGAGTTGTAAAAGAGACATTATAGTACGACATTCTCATACTAAAATAGGATTTAAATTTCCTATTTATCTTGAACGAATGAATTTGAGATATATGTGGACCAACTCATCTAGCATCATGACCATTTTGACATTTCACGGTCATGATTGATTTCTGCACTGGTTGGACCTATGTGTTCATTATCCATGATAAATAAAACTTTCACAAGATTTATTGTCATAGTTATTGAATTAATTAAGAGCTCAATTTTCTGATTAGTTCCATTATAATGGATAATGTCGATGAATTCATATTGAAAGCATTTGATGATTATTCTATGACAATTAAAGTGGAGCATTCGATTCATTATGTCCACACTTGATATGGTCTAGGTGAATCATTGATCAAACATATCAATTCTCTAGACCTTTACTACCAAAGTCCAACTTACTAATTTTATTTGGACTCATGCATTTTTGCATGCCGCTTCTCTAAATTCAAGTTCGCCCATCTGCATATCTTGAATATTTTACTCTACAATTAGTGCGTGCCTATTATATAATATAAATTTATAAAATATTTATCGGCATTAGGGGGAGACATATAATAGTCAATGATTAGAAGAATGCCGATAGATTTTAGATTCACGCACTAGTCAAACTGAATTAGAAGTTCAGAAAATAATTAACTTGCAGTATTTAGCAAGTAATCTGCCAGATGTGTTTACTTATCATAAAGGAGTGACACAATCATATATATCTGCTATACAAATATACCTGATGTAACTCCACGCCTGAAGCGTAAAAGGCCTATATAAAAATCCGCGGTAAACAAAATATAACAAAAATGTTCAGTCACTCCAAATATCTCCTAAAGAGATTCATCCCGAAGATGAAAAATCCTAGTAATTATGCACGTGCACAAAATAATGAAAACACTAGGATTGTGGAACGGCTAGATCCAAATATTTTGGAAAATAATGAGGATCTGGTTGATATAAATATCAAAGTTGTAACTAATATTATAGATATAGGAGAAACTCAATACATAAATATTATTGTTGTCGACAACATACTTGCCTCCAAAATTGCTCTTATCATCTATAAAGATAATCTTGATCCAAAACCCGAGTTAAGGGTTGAGTGCCAGAAGCGTTCAAATTGGGTAAGATGAAAAGATACAATTGAGGTCAAACTAGACTCGCTGAACAAAATAAAAGTTTATGAATTTTTCATACATACCCTTAAGGATGTTATCCCTGTAGGATATTCATGGGTTTTTGTACGGAAAGTAAATGAAAAATAATGAGGTACAAAGCGAGGCTAGTAGTTCAAGGGTTCCCGTAGAGACCCGTTATTGAGTTTAATCAAACACATTCTCCTATTATGAATGATATAACGTTCCACTACTTAATATCCATGACAGCAATTATAAATTGAAAAATGCATCTGATTAACATTGCTACTGTATATTTAGTTATGAATATTTATGTTAGAATCTCTGATAGATTTTACAATCTCTTAATGAAGAAAATGAGAATTGTAGTACATATCAAATTATAAAGATCATTAGGTGATCTACATTCATTGTGTAGAATTCGATACAAATCGAGTAAGTGAAATCTTTAATTGCAAATATTTATTCAAATAAGTGAATTCTTCCTGAAGAAGGATTATATTCAAATAATGATGCATTTTCTTGAGTGATTATAAAATGATGCAAATATTAGATAAATATTATATCATTTTTATATGTTAATTGAAGAAGCAAGTTCGATGTTAAAAGTCAACTTTGAGATAAAAACTTTAGGTAAAATCAATTATTGTCTCGACTTGCAGATCGAGTATTTCCTTGATGAAATTTTCATACACTAATCAACATTCTCGAAGAAGGTTTTTGGAAATATTTTACATGGATATGTCTCATCGACTAAGTAAAACAATCGATATCTCTTGAAGTGAGCAAGAACTCATTTAAATATGAAGAAATTTTTTGAGTATATATATAGGACCTGAAGTTCCTCACTTCTAATTTATCCTTCAAAATGGATCAGATTTGGTATTATGGTAAATCTACTAGTAAAGGTTCAGTGTTCCTCCAATATATTGAATTATTATTAACTATATTTCGGTATTTTCAAAATTCATGTTATCTTGTTTACTTTACAATAAGTTTTTGGTGGATTATTCACATGTTGGTTTATATATCTGATCTTCGTGATGCTAAAACACAAACTAATTAAGTTTTCTATATGGAGGTATTACATTTTCAAGAAAATATGCTAAACAAATTTTGATTACCACTTCTTCAAACCACTTATTATTATATGATGTCTCAGGAAAATGTGTATGATTAAATATAATGATAAAACACATTTGTGAATCATGTGGTATTAGTAAATATTATATTTTTCTTAGTTATTTTATGAGGATAATGCAACTTGTGTTGCATAAATGTGTAGCGGGAATGTGAAATGGAAATTTAATAAAACCAATGAACTTTAGAAGAGTTGTGAAATTATACAAAAATTATGCTCAAGTGACAATCTTGCAGATTTGTCTATTAAATCCCTACCTACATCTACTTTTGAAAAATATGTTCATGGTATTGGAATGTGTAGGCATGGAAGATTGTTGTCTTAAGGGGGAGCATTAAACAATCCTAAATGCTAGGTCCTGAAGACCAATAATTCTACTCATTTAACCCTGAAGGTTGGGTCCCGAAGACCAGTGGTTGTACTCTTTTTCCCTTTACTAAGTTTTTTCCCACATGATTTTCTTAGTTAAAGGTTTTTAATGAGGCAACTAGTGTAACACATTAAAAACTTGTATGTCATGTACTCTTTTCTCGTCTAGTTTTTTCCCACTGGGTTTTTCTAGCGAGTTTTTAACGAGGCATGTACATCAAGTCGTAATGTCCAAGGGGGAGTGTTATAAATTAAACCAACAATTATGGTGGACATTACTCTACAACCATTCATATTCTTATGACCTTTGAAGTTCTTTTACATGTATATATATATAATGTACTCAAGTATTGGATGGTTGGTGATTTGGATGAATATAAATTCTCTCCTTCCTATCTTTTGTCTTATGTATATTTACATTTTCGATACATTGATTCAGGAAAGATGGTGCAATCAAGCAACTATTTTACAACACCTAAAGAATATACATGTAACACTTAAAGAGTATATATATATATAACACTTATCACTGAATCAAATAATATGGAATTATAAAATTACATGCATGTATATGATATAATAAAAAACAAAAATATGCTATAATGGTATAACACCAGTTATGAAGAAAAATTATAATAACACTCTTAAGGTACTATAGTAATTATAATAGTACTCAAAAGATATTTCTGATTGAAGATATCACATTGATTTAAATGTTTGTAATTCATTGAAGTTATCATGAAACATACTATAAAGGTGTTTCTCATTATCTCTACAGGTATTAGATACACTAACTAAAGGTATTATACACGTTTTTGTTGTAGCATGAAAATACTATAAAGGTGATCAATCCAACAATGGATTCCAAATCTGCTACTCTCAAAGTCGGAGGCGACAGTGGAGGATTCAACACAAGCTTTCCCCCAATCTCTCTCATCCTCCAATAAATTCGAAGACTCATCAGACCTCTTACGTCAATCTCCGCTACCACATGAGCCCTGACCTCTCTTCTCCGTTCAACATCTACCTGATCTGGTACCACAAATGGTTCCCCATGATCGTTCTCTTCCTTCACCTCCTCTTGAAAACACAAAACATACATTTCCAATTAAAAGCATTTGCAAGTTTAAGATCCACAAACATTCTGATAACCCAAAAGTCCATCGTCGTCTCCATTGTTCTCGAGGAGCTCCACCTCAAACACCCGGTGGATATTCACCTCTTCAGGGCCTTTCCGATGGAGAGAGACGTCGCGTCTCGATAGGGCTGAGCCTCCTCCACGACCTGGTGGTGCTCCTCCTGAATGAACCCATGGACTTCCAGTCTTGACAGTGGATCGACGCTGAACGTGATGCAAACGCTCAGATTTGTCGCCGCCACGCTCCGCCGCACCATAATTCTGTCGATTCATTAGCCCAATTTCAAGATTCTGTCCATCATCGACAAAATCATCCTCCTTGCGAAAGATAGCGTCATACATACCAGAAACTATTGAAAAACTCCAAAATTCTTCAACAAAACAACAGTAATATGCAACACCTGTTGACGATTAAACAAAAGTCACGAAAAAAATGGGAGAAAGTAGAAGAAGATCGAATGTGAAGAAAGAAGAGGAAAAAAACAAGAGAGAAATTGTTTTGCAGCGTGAAGAAGAGAAAGCGAGTGAAGGAGAGAAAGAAGAGAAATAAAAAAATTCAAAAACTATTTATATTTACTCATTTAATGAAACCGGGTCGGGTCAGGCGGGTCAGGGGTACGGATCTAAGATCCGTGTCCCGGGGTATATAAGTTTTGTTGAACAATAAAATACCAGAATTTTTTGGTCTAGCTCGTATATATGTTAATAACGCTATGTATACATAGCTACAAATTAATTTAGGCTCCATTTGGATAGAGTAATTTGAAATTCAGGATTTGAAATGAGTGGATTTCAAATCCTCCCAAGTTTGAGTGAATTTGAAATCCACCAAATTGACTCCGAAATTAGTTCAAAATGAAAATCATGAATTTCAAATCCGTATCTATCCAAACACTACCGATGGATTTGCTACCATGAATTTCAAATCCCTCCTTAAATCCACCTATCCAAATGTACCCTTAGGTCATTCATTCATTCAGTTTTGGTGAAATAAAATAAATTTAATTAAATATATATGTATTATAAATATTAAGAGGAGAAAAAGAAGAAGAAATTAATACATATTAAGTGTTGAAATCTTTCGAAAATAGTACATCTTTTTTACTTTTCCAAAATTTTATCCAAGTATTAAACTAGTTTCGTGTCCGGCCCCTTTATTTGCTTTCTTTTTCATTATATTCTTTTGAAACTCATGTTGTGTACTTGGCATGGTTATAAGTATTACTTAAAACACTCGTTAAATATATAACTTTTACGATTTGTTGTCTAGCTAAAATATTATACTTTTTACATATTTTTCCATATTTGAATATTCAGGAAGGAAGAAATTATAGAAAGGGACAACTTAGTTAAATTTGCATTCTAATCAAAACAATTGGGATTAATCATTCTATAAACAGAATCTAGAAGCATGGGATCATCATTTAATTAAGATAAACATCTAACTAGATTAATCAGACAAGTAATTAGTATATAAGTGAATTAGTAAATGACCTCTTGGGTTGGGGGTAACAATATTAACAAAATGCCCACGTTTCTGATTTATCAATTTGCATTTCAGAAATAACAAGCTAATAACAATTCTTTGTCCAGATGTTCACGTTTTCCTTAATTTTTTTCTTATAAATACTGAAGATCAAACCCATTTTCTCTTCAAATTAATATTCCAACTATATATTTTAACAAGATCAAAAAATGGAGCTTCACCACAAAAACTCTCTCTCACAAGAAAGCAGCAGCCATGTCTCCACCTGGGCCCACCGTGCATGGTTCGCCGCTGGCTGCGCCACCGTGCTGGTTTCTATAGCCAAAGCACTTATACTAACAGCCCAAGCATCGACGAGCTCACGGCCGTGGCTGGAGTTCATACTTGCCATCCTTTCCGGCTACGTGGCGGCGGACCTGGGAACCGGAATCTACCACTGGGCCATCGACAATTATGGCAGCTCTGAAACCCCCTTCTTCGGTTCCCAAATCGAGGGGTTTCAGGGCCACCACGACCGGCCGTGGGCGATCACCAAAGTTCAGATGGCCAACAACCTCCACGCGGCGGCGGCTCCGGTGGCGGTGGCGGAGTTTCCGATAAACGTACTCTCCTGCGACCCGGTTTTGCTGGCGTTTGTGGGTGCTTTGGCGGGGGGCGCTATCTTCAGCCAGCAGTTCCATGCATGGTCCCACACCCCGAAAGGGAGGCTTCCGGCGGCGGTGGTGGCACTGCAGGAGGCCGGAATCATACTGAGGAGAGAGGATCACGCGGCGCACCACCGGCCGCCGTTTAACAGCAACTACTGCATTGTGAGCGGAGTGTGGAATAGGGTTTTGGACAAGATTAGGTTTTTCGTGGCGTTGGAGGTGGTGGTGCTCAAGCTGTTCGGACACACGCCCCGTTCATGGTCCGATCCCAACTATACCTAAATGATCTTCATCATACATTAATTTCATTTATACGCTGTCATCATATTAATTGGATTTGATATATTGTATTAATTTGTATATATGATTTGAGATACAAACTTCATATCTTCACTACTAAGTAGTAACTGAATCTGTTGTAAGTTATTTTAACTTATAATTATGATTTGAATCACCAAATTAGCTTCATTTTTACCTTTTATTTCATAAGTGAATAACTTAAATGATTGAATTAATTTATTAAACATACTTGACGTTATGTTTTGATTATATACCTTGCATTTGAAGTATAGAAACATGCATATTCATGCTTGTATATTTCAAAGACATTCATACTTATATTTGAAAATTAGATCACAAAATTAGATTTAATCATAGTCTTGCAAAGATCCCTATTCTTTTTTTCATATCGTATTCGCTTTCTTTATTTGTAGAATTTATTTCTCTAAAATACCCTTTACTAATAGTAAAACTTTATCTAGGGATACATAGATGTTGGTCTCTTTTTTTTGTTTAGTCATGAATGTGTATAAATAAGAGTATATAGTCATGTTACTCTACCCGATGCGGGTACAATTATATGTGTCAACTGCTGATATATCGCAAATACCTAACATACATATTAATTTCACATTCCATAATGTCAAGGGATGTGATTATTACACATCTGTCAATGTATATATTAAGAGCTGTCCACGACAGATATTTTAATATTTTTGAAAGAACATAATAAGAAATTTGTGGGGTTAATATTTTTCCAAGAAAATTAAATGTATATTCTTAATCTTATGAAATATGAAGTGTCTATCTTTATGGATGGATAAAGTATATCTTACTCAACTACCTATTTCTATAAATATATATCCTATCACAAATTAAATCTATCATTTTACAATCATTTCGATCATATCAACATCATATTTACCAATATAATATTACATTTATCACATTTTTCAATATTTACATCACATCAACGGTATAATTTCACTTTATAAAACTTTAACATGCATGTAAAATAAAACGTTACCAATCTTTGTCGTACTTGTGAAATTAATAGGATTCTAAAGGCATTTTTAACGGTGTGCAAGAAAATAATGCAATTTTTACATTATGTTCATATTGAAATTAATATTCATCTCCAGTAATATGCATCATTGTTCACGATAAATAAAAACAAAAGAAAATCAGAAGAGAAAATTTAACGTAAGATAAGAGTTGAATCCAAAGCAAAGTTAATGATTGAGATAATTTAATGTGCATTTTTTTATGCACTAGTGAAGTGAACACATCTTAAATTCTTAAGAATTTAAAGTATTGTTGGAGAGAATTCCAAGGAGGCAATTAGTTACTGGATTTTGTGATCAATGCAGTAATTTTTAGAGTTTATGGCTGATAGTGAAGCCCATATGCAAATTTGTTTTTTTTTTTTTTTTTGTTGTTGTCCAATTCATTGCAGATCCTATGTTGGGTTTTGTAGTGGGCCTCTACCATCAGCAGCCCACTAGCATTAACTTAATCAATAGTTTAAACCCTGATCATTATAAACCTAACTCAATTCTTGATCTCTAATTCACTGTTGTCTGTTTGTAATTAAGGTTCATTTTATTAGAGTGTATTTGATATTCAATAAAATTAATTCACTTAAACTTAGTTTAAATGACAAAGGTTGAATTCAAATATATATTTCTTCAAGATACAGATTTGAATGTAAAGCTTCCTTGATCACATTTTGTGAGACGGTACTCTACCAAATTCAGTATATGCATATTTCAAACAAAAATTGATCATCTCCAAATCTTTGTATGCTTCATCTCACCAACAAGATTTATAAGACAAATGAATTCTTTACTTAAAATCCTTCATTCAATCTTTTTTAAACATGGTTCATCTCACAAACAAAATTTTTAAGCGTGTGAGATCGATATTGAATTGATTGACCCGTCTTATTGATCCATATGAATCATGTCTTACATAACGTCGATCATCTCTAACAAAACCTACTCATTT
This sequence comes from Scutellaria baicalensis, assembly GCA_005771605.1. Classification (NCBI taxonomy): domain Eukaryota; kingdom Viridiplantae; phylum Streptophyta; class Magnoliopsida; order Lamiales; family Lamiaceae; genus Scutellaria; species Scutellaria baicalensis. The sequence continues at coordinate 13,057,120 of CM016724.1, read as the reverse complement.
TTAAGACGCAAATGAACTTTATACTTAAAACCCTTATATCCAAAATTGACTTTAAATATTGTAATGGATATATGAAGAGAGACATCAATTTTACCAAGCAAAGCAATGAAGTTAGACGTCCAACACCTAACTTCCTCAAATTATAGCTTATAACTTTATATTGCAAATAAAAGTCATCCATAATTCATGATTTCCTTTATGTAAGTAGCATTTCTTTTTCATACGCATCAAATAATGGATCATACGCAATCTCGATGACGATGAGACCGTTCCTTTCACTTGTTTGTGTCGCCAATTTGTTTATTCTTGTTTGGAAATGATGAATGCTGGTCCAAAATTAATCATAAGTGTTTAAGATCTTCAATTCTCTATACTTTTTGCATATATATAACAAGAAACAACGATAAACCTGTTCCAATCTCGTGCAATAAAGACATAAAGTGGAAGGAAACAAAAGAAGAAGAGAATAAAGATGGTGAAAATCTTGATTGAGTAACCATAATCAAACAATTTGCAGCATCTCTATTCTCTATCTCTTCTAAACAAGTTAACCGCCTCCACTTGTATAAATATGTGAAACTCTATCATTTCAAAATATCTTCTTGAATCCCTTGAGCCATGGCGATTCTCTTCAAGAACATGAAAACCCATCACGTATTGTTGCTGTTGTTAACAATTTTGGCCATTTCTGATCTGCAGTCGCCCAAGGTACAAGCCTTTAAAGCGCCGTTTCGTGCGAGGGACGTGTTGCCGCTGCTTCCACGGCAAGTTTCTTGGCCCATTCTGAGCGCTCTCAACAACGCCGCCGACTTGCTGCCGTCGTTTGTGGGGACTGCCACCGCTTCTAACACTTCTGTTTTGCAGTGGAAAGGGGCTTGCTTTTACGACTCTACTGCTTGGTTGGAGTTTCACAACAAGACTGGAACTCTACTTGGGGGTGGTACTCTTCATATTCAGGTCATTCAATTCGATGTTCTTTTCTGTTTCTTGATTTCTTTCTTCTCGGATTTCTTGATTTGTGTTTCTGGAGGTGGGTGCTTTTATGATTTTCTTGATATTGTGGCGTGAATTTAGCTTTTATTTATTGATTACTGATGATGTTCAGTATTTGGCTGCTTTACAATTGGGGAGATTGGTTGTGATTTTGCTTCTTTTGTGGAGTATATTGTGTTTAAATCAGGGATTGTTCTTACTAGGATTTTGATTGGTCTTTTTTTTTTTTGGTTCTTTTTGAGTAAAATTTTGTCAATTCTGTAGTTTTTTTGGGTTTGGGAGAAATGATTATTGTACAACGGAGTCTTTTGCTGGTAATTTTGGTTGGGAATATTTGCCTGGAATCTGGAAATGAATGCAAACTATATCTTATGATTAACAGGTCAGCAATGCACATAGCTGGACATGCATGGATCTCTATCTCTTTGCAACACCATTTCGCGTAACATGGGATTATTACCTTTTGTCTCGAGAACATACCATTGAATTCGAAGAGTGGGAATCAGAAGCTGAATTTGAATATGTGAGTTGAGTTTCTTAATCCTGCTGATGTTTTCATATTCTAAAAGCAAAAGTTCTGTATTAAATATGACTGAATCCCCATGACAATTAGGTCAAAAATAAGGGGGTCAATATCTTTCTGATGCAAGCAGGAATGCTAGGAACTCTTCAGGCTCTCTGGGAGGTGTTCCCCTTGTTCACAAATACTGGATGGGGTGAAAGTTCTAACCTAGCGTTTCTTAAGAAACACATGGGTGCTTCGTTTCAAGAACGCCCTCAGCCATGGGTCACCAACATTACTGTTGAGGAAATCCACTCTGGAGATTTTCTTGCGTTATCAAAGATTCGAGGCCGATGGGGTGGTTTTGAGACTCTAGAGAAGTGGGTCACCGGAGCTTATGCTGGTCACTCAGCTGTCTGCTTAAGGGACTCCGAGGGAAAGCTATGGGTTGCAGAATCAGGACATGAAAATGGGAAGGTGATGATTTACGTCATCCCATAAATAGACTTCTGTTTAATGTCTATGAAGATTATGTTCCATCCATTTTGTTAACTTGCCCACAGATTTTCTTGCCCCTTATGAGCCAACCACTACTTTTGAAGGCAATGATCATTTACAAAGCATTCACCTTTTTAACTTTTATCTTTAAGGTTCAACCCCAATACATAAACATGTGAAAAATGGAGTGTATTGTTCACAATATGATCTAAGATATAAACATATTTCATTTTTACTACAATATATGCAAGACATTCGGTAACATGCTTATCATTGAAGTTGCAGTTCATGTGGATAGCTTTTGTACCTTTCGGTCTTAACTTTGCTCTTTTCCAGGGGGAAGATGTTATTGCTATCTTACCATGGGATGAATGGTGGGAACTTGAGTTGACAAAGGATGACTCCAACCCACATATAGCGTTGCTACCCTTACATCCTGAGGTCCGGGCCAAGTTCAATGAAACTGCTGCCTGGGAATATGCAAGAAGCATGTCAGGAAAACCTTATGGTTATCATAACTTGATTTTTAGCTGGATTGACACAACTAGTGGAAACTATCCAGAACCGCTAGATGCCAACCTGGTACTGGATCTGTCGTCTTTTAAGTGTTCTTTTAATTGTTCCACCATGTTTTTGTTGCTGTATATGTGACAAGCATGCATTCAGTGCTTCTATATTTCATATTCTTGGAGGAAAGCTAACTAGTGCTTGAAGTATTTATGAGTTGCAAGTATGAGTTCAATCTTTTAAGTTGGGAGATCTCATGAATTATATCTGGCTGTGTTTGATTTTTGAACCCCATGTCTACAATTTGAATAGCTGTAAGCCAATAAGCAACGCTATTCATGTGTGTGGGTTATATTTGATTAAACAACTGTCTATTTATCTTGAAGACGTTAATGAAAATTCATAAAATGTGTGTAATGATAACAGTCTCGTGTAGAAATCCACTCAATGCCTTGTGACATTATGAGGGAAAGTGGGGGTGGTTGCATTTTTAGTTAGGCTGATGGGAAAAGCATGAAGTGTCCTAACTCTTGGCTACAGAATGTATCACTTTTTTTTTTTTTTTTTGAGTGGGGGGGGGGGGGGGGGGAGGGAATTGGGGTTTGTTGTCACTTGTCAATGACAGAAATGGTTATCATGCACTCTTTTCTCCTTCAAAAGGTGTTTCTTTTTTTACTCTTCTGAATTGAATGAAGGGCGGGGAATAACTGGTGAACTCATGAATAATTGTCAAGATTTTGTATGTAGGAAATGTTGTTTGGTTTTAATTAATCAAAATAGATGAGTTTTATCAATATAGATAGATATTGTACGTTAATTTGTTTTCATATCTGATGATGCCAGTTTATCACTGATGCTCACCCTGTGAATCAGTAGATCATTTTCTTCCTTCTCTTCGACTTTAATCTGTTTGCAATTTACAGGTTGCTTCTGTTATGACTGTTTGGACTCAGATGCAGCCTGCATATGCTGGTAACATGTGGAATGAAGCATTGAACAAACGACTTGGAACTCAGGTTTTATCATCAATCTTATTAAATTAACATTTAACAATTTTCTGAAATGTGTTTGGGTTAACTATACGCCAATATCTAACCACAAAAAAATGAGAGTATGGAAATACATAAGCCAAATGGATTTCTAGAGAAGTTGCTTATCTTAAAAGTACAAATATCAACAACTCCATTGAGCATCAACAAGTTAAAACCTTTGGACCCCGTAATATTTTGCACTGATGTCTCGTTTAACCTGCAGAACTTCAGTCTTTCTGAAGTTCTTGTAGAAGTGGAGAAGCGTGGTTCATCCTTTGCTCAACTGTTGGCTATTCCTGAGCAAGATGATTGGATTTACGCTGATGGAAAGTCAACATCATGCGTTGCTTTCGTCTTTGAATTGTACAAGGAAGCTGGATTATTCGGCAAACTTGCAAAGTCTATTCAGGTTACTGAGTTCACGGTGAGTTTTGATGAAATCACTGTACTTCAAAGTTTGGGTGTGTACATGAATTGATTGATCTCCTCCTCCACAGATAAAGGATGCTTATTCTCTCAAACTGTTTGAAAACAATTCAAGCCGTTTGCCAACATGGTGCAACGATGGGGACACGGTAAAACTCCCCTTCTGCCAAATACGAGGGAAGTATCGGATGGAGTTGCCTGGATACAATACGATGGATCCTTATCCACACATGAACGAAAGGTGTCCTTCCATGCCTCCGAAATATTACAGATCACTGGATTGCTGATCAAAGTGAGCCTTAGCTTGTTCTGTATAAATTTTGTACATATCAATTATCCAAAATGAGAATATCAATTTTATTTTAAGTAAATATGAAAGAGCTTTTATATGATGCACATTGAATTTCATTTAATTTTATGAGTTGGCTCACGAGCACAATACTTGAGCTTTACCACTGTTTGAGATTGATTGGTTTATGAGTTAGTGAGCCAAGTTTAGTCGACCTTCTTTTCAATTGACATTCATTTATTTAACCAAATGCTGCAGCATATGTTGTAAAGTTGTAGAATGAATAAATTACAAGTACAAGCAATCTTTATAGGTGTGGAACTATTCACTTTCATACTCATATTTTTCAAGAACAAATAATATTTGTTAACAATGCTTTAGCAATCAAGAAACCTATGTGCAGAGATCCAAATCAAGAAAGCAAAGTGTTAGAATTTAGAAGAAACACTGAAAACTTGACTTCTACCAATTAGATTATGTCGATTAGAAATATACTCAAATATAACCTTCTTTTTTTTGCTAAAGAGTTGTAACATTAATCTTAAATGGTCTGAACATTCATATTGTTGGAAAGATCTCGTGTCGGTGATGGCATCTCATACAACACTCCCAGGAAAACAAATTCAGGCACCATTATTTACAACTTATATTAGTTACTTACACAAACTTCAAATCTTTTCAAACAAATCCACCTAAATATAACATTGCTGCAAAAAATCACATCTCATAACATCATGGTCGCAAGCATGATTCTGCATGGTCGTGGGCGACCATGTGTGGCATTTTGTGCGAAAAATTATGACACGTGACATTTTTTCCACAAATGTGTTGTTTAGATGACGACTTTGTAAGTAACTTCTCCAGTTTCAATGCTCGGATAGTATTTTTCTTAACTTGTGTTCCTTTTCGGCAACGCAGCCTGAACCGGATAGTGAAGTAAACCAGACTTGATCTGATCTCACAGGTTCATCGTCATCGTTCCTATGCCAACTCCAGAATGCATGAGTTGAGTTCACTATCTTCAACTCACCATGACCAAAACTCGCCTCACGAAATACTGACCACTTGGGCTGGGGCTCTATGTATCTGTTGATTATTTTTAGAGCATTTTGTTATGCTCTGATATGTAGAATTCCATGTTCAGCAACATAATGTAATAAATCTTACTAAAGGAAGACTCACTTGTGTGCTAAACCTTCTTTGTTCCCGCCATCGCCAATTGTTATATGGACAGTGCCACAAGGATCTGGTTTGCCATTATAGATGCGTCCCTGTTGCAATAGGCAAGGCAATAGATCATGTACTCAAAGATTAATTGTGACAAACAAGCTTCAGAATAAAATCTTACCGAGCGCTCATAGGCATGCACGTGGCCAGCAAACACCACATCCACACCAGCAGCATGGAGCAAGGGTTCCATGGCTGCCTTCATGTCGTCGCCTTCACCTTGATGAGCATGGTTGCTGTTATACCATGGAACATGAAAGAGTACAAGGAGCCAGGGTGTCCTTGTACGGTCCACTTTTGAGAGATCAGCCTACAGATTAACATTCCAAGAAGAAATCAGTATCATTGAATTCATCAGTCTCATTTTACCATTGAAATCCATAATTTATTCAAGATGTAAAAGTGGATTTATTTCACAAGATATATTGTTTTTTTTTCCCTCTACTGACATATAATAAAGACGAGAAATGCTCATATTATGTTAAGTTTGGACGAGTCATGTACTAGCATCACAGACCTAAGATTACTGGTAGCTAGGATGTGATAAGCCTACCAATAGTACATGAATTTACTGTGTCGTATTTGTCTCAGGCATTGAGCACAGAGGGCTATCGAACTATGATGACATACAGTAACATACATGAAAAGAAAGTACTCAACTGACCTTTAGCCAAGCATATTGATCAGAGTGCTCATCATAGTCAGTATAGGACCCAAGCATGATAATATGAACTCCGGCCACATCAAATGAATAATACAAGTTCGAACCAGATGCACTTTCTTCATAAGGCATCTTCCATCTTGAATTATACGCTTTAAAACTATCTTCCAACAACAGTATGCTCTCCTTCTCATGGTTCCCTTGAGTCACCATCCACGGTCTTGTACTTGCAAGTGGTTGCACGAGCTCTCCAAATGTGTCCCACCTCCGCTGTATATAATCAGCGTACGAGAGATCCCCAGGAAGCATGTGAACATCATATCTGCACTGGTCTATGTGGTCCAACGTCGACTTGGTCCATCCAGTCTGACCTAAATCACCTGCCACAGCAAAAGTAACGGGGAACTGAGAGGGAGGGGTTTTGAGATGAAACTCGGGGCCTTCTCCTCCACATCGATAGAAATACATGGTGTTGTGTTCCAATGGACCAATGACTGTATGGTGTATCTTTCCAGAGCTATACAGAAAATAACTATAACTAGTACTCTCTCCTTGAGAGCTGAAGCTATAGTTTGTTGGTGATGTCCCATACTCAACAATGGAAGGGGAATCTTTATTGTCTGTGACCCACGTGATTCGCATGTGCTTTTCTCCAGCTAAGGAGATGTGAACCTACAAAAGCCATTTGAGCAACAGAGCATAAAAGATGAGCTCTTCACCACAAAAACCATGCACTTAAAACAAAAGCAAGTCTCCCTGCAAACCAGATAGGATATCACAGATTGGATCGAGAAAAACACCATTACGTATAACCAATAACAACTCCTACACACAAACAGTAATTCATCAAAGAACCTAATAACCAATAATACAAATTCCCCAAACAATGTACTCAAACTTTGCTCTACTTCTAACCTCATAAATGCAAAGAAATACTCTTTATTTTAATATTGCAACCCATCATCGGATACACTTCACTGAACACGACACACCAACCCACATCCAAGAAGCACCCAAATCACGATACACACCATCACACAAACCCCAAACATAATACCAATTTATCGAAAACCCCCAATCCCGATCGCCAACAAAAAACCCCAAGAAAGATCGAATTTCTAGAAAACTCAATCATAATTACAAAACAATAATGTTAAGCATCCTCTCTGTTCTGACCTGTTGAGGCTGCGAAGAAGGCTTCTTGCTCCACGGAAATGAAAGCGTACTGCGAGGCGGCGGCCTAACGTAGTCAGCAGAGACAGTGGCGCATACAAACACCAATATCAGCAATGGAATTAGCTTCAATTCCATGATTGGACGCCCTTCAACTCTGTGGTACCTATTCACAGAAGGGTTTTCTAGTGTGAAAAAGATGGTGAAATGTTGCTAGATATTGGATCTTCTACACCATTCTTCTATACTTTACACTTTAGAGCAGGATTCATACGGTACTAAATTTGTCTTACATATTACGACCAGTTTTCTTGAATAGCCCCACTTTTATTATTTCTTTATTAAACACTGCTCTTATCTCTAATATCAACCTTTAATTTCCAATCTATCTTTTTTTTATTACAATCCAGACTCTATTTTTAGATTTTTTAACTGTAATTTATACTCCCTCCGTCCCAGCATTTTTAGCCTACTTGCCATTTTCGTCCGTCCCACTTAAATCTGCCAGCTCCAAAATGGCAAAGAAAAAGTTGCCACTTTTGCACTTTTGCACTCAAAAAGTTGGTTTAAATTACAAAATTGCCACTCAAAAATATTAAAATAACACATCCAATCAAAGTCAACAGCTTTTTCTTAATATGTGTGCCGGTCAAAGTAGGCTAATTTTGGTGGGACGGAGGCTAGTATTATTTTTCCAATGAAATACACAAAACATGACGTGACTTGCACGTTACTTTTATAAGAGTAAATGTGTTACTGAAAAAGAATTTAGATTGCAAATTGAATAATAGTTTAAAAGATTATTTTTACATTTAATTCAAATGATTAATATACAATAATATCAAATCAGTTCATCAATATAGTATATTTTTCATACTAGTATAAGACTATGTACTACACAGGAATTTAAAGAATAATAATAACTAAATTTAGCAAGATTAGAAAAAAAAAGATATTATTAACATCAGAAAAAAATGATTTCGTGCAATACATATTTAATTAATGTGACATTAAATATATCACAATTTGATTAACATATTATTTGAATATGTGTTGCATTTGTAATTGAACGCAGTTAAGTTTGTGTTTATTATCTAAGCAAAATATATATTATATTGACATATTTTATTGTTGAAGTTTAGAACAGCCCTCTATTTTTCGTTTTAATTATATCATAAAAATATGAAAAATCAAATTAGTTAAATAAATTTCATAGTTTACTTTAAAACACATTTTCATGAAAAGTATTAGACTTGGTAAATTTTGAATTTTTTTTATTCAAACTTCCTTCGTTTTAGTTGTTTCCTTCCACCTTTTTTGCTCTAAATTTAAAAAAAAAAAAATCAAATTCATAAATGATTTTTATAGTTAAAGTCTAGCATGTATTATTTAAATAAATTTAGTCAAAATTACTATCTTATTTACTTATAATTGTTATCATCATTAAACATGATATCATTAGATGACCATATCATTTAACTGTAAAAATTTATCTACTATAGATGAAAAAAACAAAAAACAAAAAAGTCAAAAATCACAGATTTTGTTATGTATCGCATGTGGTCATTATTATTATTATTGCACATATATAAAGATAGTGGTTTGTCTATCTTATTTTAGTGTTACGTATAAAAGGATATAAATCTGAACTTAAAAAATATGGCAACTTATAGTAAAAGAAGATTTGATAAGGGAGATTGAGTAGCTTAAAAAAGAAAATTGAAAATCAAATAGCTATAAAAGTAGTGGCATATTGAAATTCAATTTCAAAAAAGAAATAATTTGGTAAAATTTCAACGTGCAGAGATAGGGATTCTTTTACATGATCGTCTGTATATATTATTTATAATAAATCCAAATGAAAAAAAACCTTTTAATTTGGGTTTTCAGATACAACTTTATTACAAAAGGATTGGAACCAAACATTAAAGGCAAAAACTTGTGTACCCCGAGGGTACGGATCTTAGATCCGTGCCCCCAGATCCGACCCGGCGCGTGGGCAGCCTCCACGCGCGCCCACGCGCCGCCACGCGCGCCCATAGCAAGTCTGGTGTGCGCCCCACACACACCTGATTACCTAGTTGATGATTCAGTGATGGGTATTACACCTATACTCTATTGGTATTACACATATATCCTATAGGTATTACAGAAATATCTTTTATGGTATTACACTGATACCTTAATGGTATTACAGAAATGTCTTTATGGTATTACACTGATACCTTAATGGTATTACAGAAATGTCTTTTATGGTATTACACTGATACCTTAATGGTATTACAGAAATGTCTTTATGGTATTACACTGATACCTTAATGGTATTACAGAAATGTCTTTATGGTATTACATTAATACCTTAATGGTATTACAGAAATGTCTTTTATGGTATTACACTGATACCTTAATGGTATTACAGAAATGTCTTTATGGTATTACATTAATACCTTAATGGTATTACATTATACACCACAGAAACTGGAATGAGACAGACAACTGTTGTTATAATCTGCAGGTTTGTCTTTGGATTAACTGCTTTGCTTCCACTGATAACTTCTACAGTTGCTATCCTTGTCAAAGAGGAGCCAGTGGTTGGACAGAATTTTTTGCCCAATAAATTTGGCTTTCTTGAAAGCTCAAAGAACAGCATTGCACAGTTGTGGATGACTGTGAAGCAACCAAATGTATTGCTTCCCACCTTATTCATTTTCCTATGGCAGGCTACACCACAGTCCGAATCTGCCATGTTTTATTTCACGTATGTCGGCCTTGTGAATATATACTTAATGAATATTATGATTGCCTCTTCCATCTTAGTCATGATTGTTAGAAGAAGAAGGAAGAGGATCTCCAAAATCAGAGTAGGAGGAGAGGAAGAAGAAGAAGAAGAAGGAAGAGGATCGAAGAAGAAGAGGAGGAGGAGGAAGATCAGAGGAGGAGAATGAGAAGAAGAAGATGGAAAAAAAAAGAAAAAAAAAATATATATATATATATAATTCGGGTCGGGTTGGGGGTACGGATCCTGAATCCGTACCCCAGGGGCACACAAGTCCTACTCAACATTAAAAAACATGCAAAACTAACTACAAAGTCACGAGTCATCAACAGATGAACCTTACAAAGATACACATGCATCTTCAGATACACATGCATCATCCGGACCATAAAGATACAAAAGTAAAAAGTCATGTACAAATTTGGGTTTTCATATAAAATTTAGGAACACAATCTCATTTCAAAAGTACAAACCTTTGAAAATTCAAATAAATATTGAAAACAACTTCATAAATTACCCAAAGATTTTCTTGCATCGTGCTAATTACTAATTAAATGGTTATATATAACATGGGTAAAAGTAAAATCCAGGAAACACAGATCGAACCACCTTATCTTAGAACAAAATCAAGAACGAGAAATCAACTATCCTTGGCATCTCAAATCAACAAAAGCACAAGGAGATTTTCTATAAACAGAAATCACACCGAAAAACCAAACCATCTCATAATACAGCCAATTGATGAGAACATGAATAAAAATCAACCGTAATAACAAAAATTCTAGAATTAGTTCAGAAGAATTTGATTGAATTTCAGTCCTTCCATTTTGAAGAGAGACGCGGTAGATCTCAGAATTACGTCATTTAATCCAAATGAAAAATAGTCTCAATCGCACAACATAAGCAAACAACTAAACATAATACATGCAATCCACTACCCAGGAAAAACTCAACTCAGTTGGGAGGAAGGTCAACAGAACCAAACTGTAATGGTACCACATGTTATTAGATATATTTGTTTCAATCTACTCAGCAATATCACATAAGCCACGCTCAACTTGAAACAACCTCTTCCAATACTTCTCCCGCAATCCAGCAGATCACTGCAGAAACAAGACACGCATTTAGCTATCTAGCAAGTAAAAACATCAACTTGTGTACCATTTAGGACCTTTATTAATATTTTAAATTTCTTTTTTTAGGGAGGGAGGGGGGGGGGGGGGGGTTCCCTTTATAAATTGTTCCAAAGCTACGTGAGAAGATTCTAGAATTCTGGAGATATCATGTTCAGAAATTAAACATGTTAGTTAACTAAAGCTAGTAGATTATGGGCATGATTACTTCCATGCTTTAATTGTCAGGTTTTCCCAACTTCCTCTCACAACCTCTTCCATTAAAGAACATGTACTAAACAAGCATTGAAAGCAGAACAATCCACCTAATACCTTGCCTTCATTCTTTAAAGCACCACAACTAAGGGAATATTTCAGAAGATGAGTAGAAGTCATAATAAAAGAAAGTTCAATTCAGCTTATATATGAACCATCTTATATATAAAACTAGTGAACCGATTACCTATAGTCTACATGTACCTTATATTATACATCACCGAAGGTCATACACAATGATATTCAGGAATAGAAAATAGTTTTCAATGCAATGAGTAAGGAAATAAAAGGTAGAAACAGAATTAGAGATTGAGAGTGAACACATCCAATAGTACAGTTTGGACCTGCATTAAGGTACAGAACAGAGATATCTTGAAGGTTATACCTGTTGCGGCTGTTGGTAGTTTGCATATCCAGGATAGCCTCCATAATACATGCTCGGATCTTGAGGTGGAGCATATCCACCATGCACCTCATGCCCTTGTGAATATCCATAATACGACCCACCCCACTGGTTCTGTTCCGCCTGATAGACAATTGAAGACAACATCAGAAACCAAATTCATGCACAACAGCACTTCAGTAACCAAAAAAAAGAAAAAAAATCAGATGCTTAACCGGCTTGTTTGAAGGACTACGCCCCCAAGAGAGTCGGACACTTTGCCCCCCTAACATAGTACCATTTAAATTCGCTAAAGCTTGCTCAGCAGAGGACCTATATTGAATATTTACCAGCACCATATAAGTTTGAGATCAAATATATGAAACTCTATATAACCCACTGTACATAAAACACCATTATACCTGTCCGAAAACTGAACAAAGCCACAACGCTTTCCTACTGGTATTTTTACATGGACTATCTCACCATATTGGGAGAATACTTGTCTCAAATGATCGTCAGAGACATTGGGGTCCAGACCACCAACAAATATCTACACGGGGAATATTAAGGATAAGTACCATAGTGTAAGAAAGCAATAAAACAGACCCCCTCCCCCTCACCTCCCCCTCCCCCCCTCCCCAACACAAAACAAAGGCCAAAAAAAAAACAAGAAAGAAGAAAGGTACGCACTGTGGTATTATTAGGATCACTCTCGCCCTGAGTTCCTCCTTGAGAGCTCTGGTAAGAAGCTGCACAGCAAATAATTGTGAAGATTGAATAAAATGTAATATAAAATTTCTTTACAAATCCAATACAATCCATTTCAGTAAATGACAAGGCATCACTATTAATTCCACAAAGGGAGATGAAGCAGATTGTGTGCTAAAAATGTTGCTTGAGAATCCTTCACTCCCACACAGTTGCACACTCTCCAAACAACAGTTTCAAGACAAATAGAACATGCACACACACACACATATACATGTATATATATAAATATAAATATGTATGTATAGAGAGAGAGAGAAGTTAAATACAAAGGGAAAGGAGATCTAATCAATGTCCAGAAAAATGCATGGCCAAACCTTGAGAGTTTTAAGCATAAACCTCTGTTGATTCAAGACTTCCCCAAAAAGCAGAGTCCCCCCATACATAATATAATGACAATAAGTATTCTTTATATCCCAATAACTTAATATCCCTCCCATTTCCCAGCAGCGGCAAATGTCACCATACAAGAGTTCCGATCAGAGAGACGAAGAAAGCTGACAGCATTACCTTCATAGCAAGTTACAGCTGCCACTAAATCCCATCCAATAACATAGATGAAAAACCAAAAATATGATAATCATTGTCGAGTTCAGCTGTTTCTAAAGTAAAATTTCTACCAATACTGTAAGAGAGCCTTACATGCATCTGGTGAGCTATAAGAATTTCACATTGTTACAAAAGTATACAAGTACAAGGTTAGCACAATAAAATAACATGAGGGAACTTTTGTGGGAATAAGAAAGGTGTGCATTGGTTTTTTCCACAGTAAAGTAGCATCTATCATACTCCAGTACTTAAAGAAATGAACAGAAACTGAGTGATGGGCATAGAACAGTCTTCCTATCTTTCCTACAATAGAAACTATCACCAAGTGGAGTTCTCACAAAAAGTACTTGCTCCTCCATATTCAACGCATCTGCAATTTCACTATTTCTGATAGGCAACTCATTTTAATTCTTCCTTTCCATATTCTTGAGTACAGGCCAACAAAAAACTGTAAATTTAAGAGAAATTATCCAACATATTGTACTTATTTTATGAGTCAATCCAATTATGCAAACACGATAGAGTAGAAATCACACGAGGTAAATGTACCAGAGGGCCCTGCGGTTCCACAGCTCATATACAGATTACTATTGGAGGACAGTGGGAACAAATTAGAAGTGACTCAATATTAATATTAAAGAAAGGCATAATAGTCAGCAGTTATCTTACAGCTATGCAGCAAATGAAATTTGCCCAGCTTTTGATATCATAGGATAGTTATGATAACCATCATTAGACTTGACATCAGCACTGCCTCTTAAAATATGCAACCATTAGAATAATATTTAAAGGACAGTACGAGAATTTTATAACTATAAAAGAGTTGTGGGGTGTATAAAAGATTCGCAGCGGAATAAAATAAAAAAGGAACGAAGGCATAGAAGTCAATGACTTGAAAAACTGGTACTAGAAGGTGATCCTTGCACAAGAAAAGCTATTTAATTGACTGGTAACTTAAGGGGAAATTTTGGGAAACTAAAGAAATTCCGTAGCAAACGAAATGCCACAAAGGAATGAGGGAAGATTATCCAAAAAACAAAGTCAACTGACCTAAAAGGAGGCCACGCATTATAGGGGAATCATTTCAGCTGAAACCAGTTCCAGGCCCCCGTAAATGAGAGCCTCCCTCATCCCTGCTTCGAGACAACATGAGTTTTATAAGAATTTTCATGTTTTATATAATTATATTTGTCCAGGTCTAGCAAAGTACTGGAAGGAAATGACTGTAAGGCCATGAATCTTGATTTTATAACTGCAAGATCCTTCAAATCTTAAAACACCAAAATAGAACTTCACAAGCACATCAGGAACAACCTAATCGTGTTATACTGGTGAGTAAGAAAACCTAAAAATTCACAACCACATCCTGTAAAATTTTAATGATAACAGAGGTAAAACAAAATTTGTTTACCAGATGATCACAAGAGAGAGTTGATGCTAATTAAGTGTTATTTCTTACCGTTCTGAGTTTGAGCACTCATAGGTTTTTTGTTTGCTGCAGGCCCAATCCTCATGGGCCTGGTTGAACATGGAACACCATTCATCTCAGTCATTGCACGCTGTTGCTCTCTCTCATCCCCAAACTTAACAAATCCATATCCCTTCGAACGTCCGGTGGTCCTATCTATGACAACTTTTGCACCCTTGACAGATTGGTACACAGACTTAAATGTTTCTTGCAAGAGGTAATCTGTAACATCACCAGCCAAATCTCCTACAAAAATTGTGTGTTCGGGAGAGTCGTCCGTCCGCTTATCACCAGAACCAAGGGAAGCCCAATTCAAACGAAAGCTCTGTTCAGCATTGGGCATCATTGTGCCATTATATGTTTGCAATATATTTTCAGCAGTGGCACGAGTCCTAAATTCTAGGAACCCATAACCCTCGGATTGGCCTGTTTGCTTGTTGCGAATTACCTTCGCAGATAAAAGCTGAAAACAACAGGTAGACAATAAAGATCAGATAAACGTAGCAATAAAACAGGCCTATAAAACTGATCAACTAGATATTAAAAAGCAGTTAACTCCATATAAATTAATACCCCCACTACCAACTCAAGTGCCCACCATACATCTTGGATTCTTTTACGAGCTTTAATAGCTGCTTTACCAATGACACTCAGAAAATACAGGAAAACGGTTTTAGAGGCAAGAATGAAAGGTGAGAAATTTACAATAAGCCATCCTTTACAAAAAAATCTATCAATAAGAAAACTAAGATTTTAAAAATAAAACTGGGGCAAGATACGATATGTGTGTGTGTGACGTTCCATTCAAGAGTTCATTCCCAACCACATAACCACAGATTTCTTGAAAGTAAAAAAATCATACCTCGCCGGTATGGTAGAAACAGGAGGTGAGATAGCTCTCGTCCATCCAGTACTGAAGATCCCCAATCCATAGAGATCGAACCTCTTCGCCTCCTGCGCCGCCGGCCCCCGCAACTGCGTTAGTCGGGGCGACACCGTAATGCTGTTGTTGCTGCTGAGGCCAGAACTGGGGCGGCTGGGGCTGGGCGGGCTGATGCTGCGGCGGCATCATCATCCACTGCTGGGGCGGGTAGGGCTGTTGCTGCGGGGTCTGCTGTTGATCCATACCCATAGCGGGTGGGGCCATTCCTCCTGGTTGCTGCATCATTCTCTAAACCCTAATTTGAGAGAGGGGGGAAATTGGGGCGGAAGTAGAGAGGAGAGGAAAAGCCAGAAGGAAATGAGAGAACCCTAAAAATCGATAGGGTTTGATATTTTATGGAAGAGAATCCACCCTTCAGTCGCTGTTGTTACTCTTTTTTTAACTCATCTCGCGTTTCTCCTCTTCAGCGACTTCAACCCATATACTACTCTTTTTCTCGCCCACTATTTACCAATTTCTCCCTCCCCTCCTCTCCAAGAACAACGATAATGCTAAAATATCCACGACTTTTGATTCTAAAATCTAAATGTAAGTAATTCTGGATATTTAATATGTTCAGGATGGGCACATATCACGGTGGGTATGACAGCAGCACCGCATAAAATGAAATAGTTAATGATAATAAATTTTTAGGAACTAAATGTTGTTTTACAAAATCATTAGAGTTAATGGGAATTATTATGAGGAACACGTTGAAGTTTAATTTTTGTGAATAAAACATTAACTCTTACATCACTTTGTCCATATCTTATTATTAATTGAAGCACCAATGTCTGATTTAATTTGAGTATAATTTCGTTCCTTACCTTTTTTTTTTAATCATTAATTCATTATAATAAAGGTTTGGGTTCATTAGAAAAGATAAGTAAGATTTCAATGAATAATGTGAATTATTGAGATCAAGAGATCGAATATGTTGATTTATTGTGTTCTCATATCATTAAAATAATTGAATTTATTTGAAGAAGAAAATTAATAAATGATTAGTAAGATTCCAATGAGTACTGCCAAAGTTATGCTCCATTTTTTTAGCATTGAACCCAAGTTTTTAAACAAATGATAAATTTGTTTTGAACATCAAACTGTAGTTTCATAAAAACTTAAGAGAATCGATCTCTTTGTATGCTAGTCCAAAAAAGAATAGGATCTATTTTGTTAGATTTAAATGGATTATTTATATCTATTTTTTAGAGATGGAATTGAGCTGAATCTGAATTTTAAAAATTCAATCATAAAATTATTCCTCTCACAAAATAAGCTTGAAAGGTTGGGCTCCACTATTAATCAATTATTATGATCGTCAAACTTCAATTGAGAAATTAGTAGTTATAACAATAAACGATTCTTATCTAATTTTTTAAAATTATTTCAAATAAAGTGTATATGTGTGTGTGATGATAAAAAAAAATGCTAAATATGAAAATATGGGTTTTTTTTTTGTCCATGAATTATTTCTAAAATTATTATTATAACTATAATTGTAATTATTATTATATAAGGTGTTGGTAGGGTTGACCATGGGTGTAGTTTTAACGGTTTTCCCTTAATTTTAAACCACATTGTTATGTGCGGTATGATTTATGAGTAAAATTAATATTATGGTTTTTATATAAAAATTGTACGTGGATATAAACGGTTTTGTTGGGTTTGGTGTGGTTTTGCGGTTTTTAACTTAATTTTATTGGATTACAACAATGATTTTAATGTCTTACGATATATTAAATATTTTAAAATAATATTGTTACGTTATATTGATATATATATATAGAGAGTTTTATCGAATTTTAACATGTCCTAAAATTTATATTAAATAATAATTAATTAAAAATTTAGAAGTAAACTTAAAAATATATAATTATTAACTTAAATAAAATAGGAGTTCAAATGCTAGCATTAGGTTATTTAATTAAGAATTGATTATTTATCTTTAATAATTAGCATCACACACTTCTATATCATATATATTAAAAATAATTTAACCTAAAACTAAATGCATTTCTTTAGTATAGTATACATATTCATAAAAGATAAAACATTTTGTGTGTGAGTTCATAACCATTATACACATTAACATATAGACACACAAACAAATTAAATATAAAACGCAATAATAATGTAACTGAAAATATAAAATATAATAATACAAATCTACAACATATATATATATATATAATTAAAGGTGATATAGCGTGGTGTAATTTCATTCAAAAGCTATAACCGACCATATAGTGTGGTGCAATTTTGATTAAAATTTCAAATTGCGGACTTGTCAGAAATTTAATCGTTTTTGGGTTTGTATGAAGAGCCCTCCACTCCACTCCTCTCCTAGCCTAGCCTAGCCTAGCCTAGGTGTTGGGAAAGAGTGGGCTTGGATTGTGGTGGGAGGCATTGGCATTGGCATTGGAGACGCAATAAAGCTGCAAACCTTTTCTTTTCTTTATTCTTTCTTCCATCCAATTTTCGATCTTTACTTCACTTTCTTGTCTTTAACTCCTTTTAATATCTCCAAATAATTCTGTTTTATATATGTACACGAAATATCTGATTTGAATTATAATTTGTTTTTATCGTTTGAATGCTTTTTTGTCAGATTTTGTACTATAAACAGTAAACTAAAAAGCATATTTAAAAAATAATAATCTAAACTATACTTTATGTCAGATATAATGGCTTTTCTTCGACAAAATCAAAATAAAGTCTGCTAACCAAACTAACAGACAATAGAATCTGCTAATCTATATGAAGTTCAATACAATCAAATCTCAAGTAATATAACAATCAAGTTACATTTACTTCGTACCATTATAAAAAAAGCACCAAAAAGAGAACTACAAAATTTGTTGCCTTGAGCATTTAGATCACTACTTAGGCAGAGAAATATACATCTTGAATTCTTCTATCTCAGTACTCCACTATCCCACAACAAAACTTCCCAGGCAGAACACAAACGATGGACATGGCTGATAAACGATAAGCATCTAGTTCTGCATTGAACTCAACAGTTTAAGAGCAAGTTCCTCTTGCTCCGCCAATGAGATTGCACCTCTATTATCCTCGATTTTCCTCCTCTCATGATCATCATTATCATCGCTGTCACTGTTGAAATATTTCTTGGCTTTTTTATTATATAATCTGTCCTTGGCTTCTTCTCTTTCGGAACCATTGATATCATCTTCACTAACAGCACCCTCCTCCTCCTCCTCCTCCTCATCCCTTCCTCTTTTCAACTTCATCTTTTGTTTGATACGTTTTTCCTTCAGACGCTGATTCTGCAAGGCTTTATCTTCCTTGTCCACCACTTTCATCTTTTCTCTCAACTCTGCATATCTTTGTTTTACTGCAAGATGGGAAGCACGACAACATTGAGACAAGACGAATTATCAAGTAAATTTATCAAGTCAATCGTTATGAGGTAGAGATTGTTATAAAGAAATGAGTATCAGTTTAAAACAGCTATGTACAAGTCTGAACAAACCTTTCGATATCCTATGAATCTGAGCTCAAAACTACATTGGATAACCAAACCCTTAAATATGTATCCTCCCCCTCCATAGTGGAGAGGAAAATATTCACAAAACAACAAAATCAGGAACTCTCAAACTAGCATCTCAAACTGAAACTACGTAAAGCATTGTAATTTACCTTTGTCCTTATCCAGTATAACAGAGTCAGACCCAGTCATGGTGTCAGCTAGTCTTGCAAGAGGAGGTAAGGTGTTGCCTTCATCATCGAATACAACCCTAGTGCCCACTGGTCTATGCACATTAATCTTCAACTTCTTTTTCTTTGAAACCCTGGTAGCAGGCCTGAAGGAACCACCAAAAAAAAAAAAACAACAACAACAATCAAAATTCAGAGATAAAGGTCATCATAAGGAGATTCAATGGGAACATAAAAATAAGATCTACAACATTACTATGAATAAACTTGTTTAAAGCACCAAATCCTTCTTTTTAAGTGAAATCATGCAAAAGAACAAGGCGTGCTAATTTTCACCAGATATGTGAATCAATAATCCAATAACTTTCTTTACTCATTACCAGAAATTAGGCAATTAGCAATGAACTAAACTAAGGTAAAATGCATTCATGTACATAAATGTGGATATGAAACCGTAATGAACGAAAACATACACATCATCTTTGGTATGAGCTGCAATTTCTTCCTGCAGAACCTGAGCATCTTTTTCCAAAAGAAAAATATCCTCCGGCTCCATTTCTGCTTTCACAGGCACAGGAGCCACACTTCCTCTTAAAAGCTTAGATGGATTCTCCTTAGCATCAGATTCCAAAATTAAGGACAGCTCTTCAGACACTTTTTTACCCTTGACTTTTTGATTGAGAAAACGGACTTTGGGGGTCATGGGAAGACCTATTGATGCACCGTACTCATCAATCGGAAGTTTAGTGACATCAAAAACCTCCTTATCTCGCTGTTTGTGGATAGACCTCAAATAAGTAATGAAGGCTCTCTGAGCTAATTGCTGTAGATTGGGGTACTTGACTAACAAAGCTGCCAACAAACCAGAAACAGGTTGCAATCTTTTTGTATTTGCCTGCAAGGTGTGATGGAAAATATGAGACTATTATGGGGGGAAAAAAGGACAAAATATGGTACATAAATGCAGTAACACAACACCTGTATCCAAGTTCCAACTATGCAGGGTCGACTATTTGCATCATATCTAGGCTCTCATTATATTTAAGTATAACTATATTATACACCAATTTAAAACCTATCAGCTACTTTTTCAAACAAAGAGACAACATTGAAAAAGAGACGAACCTTGATAAATCGAATGGGTATCTTTTTCTCTTGCAATTTGTCAAGCATTTTCGTCTCTGAGGGAGCAAGGAATAATACAGATCTCCCACCGGAAAGGTAACGAGCAGTTCGACCCACTCTGTGTATGTAAGAAGCAACGTCTTCCGGGCAATCTACCTGGAAGTGCACACAATTTGTAAAATTCAATTTGATCATCTGACTTCAGTACTAAAAAGGGACAAAAAGAAACCTACCTGCACAACCCAATCGACGCACTTGTTAAAATCAAGCCCTCTTGCTGCAACATCAGTGCAAAACAAAACAGAACGCTTTTCACAGAATTGTGCATATATCCCCATACGTCTGTCCTGTTTCATCCTTCCATGGAGGCATTTCAACGGAACTCCTGGACGGAGTTTCTTGAATGTTTCATAAACAAATTTTACCTGTGGTGAGGAACAAGTTCTAGATAAGCAAAGTTGTCTGAACCATACGTCCACAGAAGGAAAAAGAAAAATAGAACCCAAAAAAAAAAAAAAAAGGGACAAAACATAGTGTAAATGCAAGTAAGTCTCAGTTGCAAATGTGCACTCCATAATGCATTGACATCTCCAAAGTGCAAAAAAATTCCAGCACCCAAATTACACTTACCCACCCCCAGAGAGATAACTAGCTCAACAAAAATGGCAATGACAGAACAAGTAATAGTCTAAACCGCACAGGATTCTGAAGCTAACTATATATAAGGAAGATAAAGAAAATTAATGGTATATTCCCTATTAAAATGAAGTGAAACAAAAACTCCAATCAATTATTGGAAATTCAGAAGAGACTTAGTTCAAACTATCAACTCCCCTTATAAATAAGTAGAGAAACATAGTACCTGCTTGCAGCTTGAAAGAAATACCAGCATTCTCGAGTTAAGATGTGCCCTTATAAAACTCCACAGCATGTCTAGCTTTTGATCAAGTGGAACAATCATAGCTGTCTGCTCCAAACGGTTAGGAGTAGCGGTTGCCGACTCCTCATGCACACTGAGATACTCTGGGTCTTTCAAACTGAGTCTTGCAAGATCTTGAACAGACTTTGTCTGGGTGGCTGAGAAAAGTAAGGTTTGTCTTTGTTTTGGTAATTGAGATATTATTGCGTTTAAATCTTTCTTAAATCCCACATCAAGAATACGATCTGCCTCATCAAGTACTAAAACCTGTTTTCTGGCCAGAAAAACCCAAATGAGATGCTATCATAATGATTTTTATAACTATTTCAAAGATGAAATGAAACAGAAAAATAGAACCATTAATGAGATACTTAAAATCCATGCTCTTAGGCAGCTCGCATAAGCAGGATATGGTTTCCATTTAAACAAGATTTGCAGTGTTTCTCAGTCATGATATAGCCTCACTATTAGTGACGATGCTATTGGACATATACGTAAGCTTATATTAAAAGGAAATACCAGTCATTTAACACAACATAAACCAGAATGGATGGAGAAAGAGAATAAAACAAGTGTATGTATCAAAAGAAGACCTGAAGTTGTGAACATTCAAAATTTGGAGTCTCATCCATGTGCTGAAGAAGACGTCCTGGAGTACAGACCAAGATGTTCAACTCATTTACACGTTCTTTCTCCGTGTCAACATCTTTACGGCCACCAATCAAAAGGCCAGCACTAAAACCATGGAACCTCCCAACAGATTTTAATACTTCAAAAAGCTGGCCAGCTAATTCCCTTGTGGGAGACATTATGATGCATCCAACCCCATCCTCTGGACCCCATCTAGATCTAAATAACTTCTCCAAAACCTGAAGAACAAGTGAGTAAAACATTTTACCAATCATAGTAATCCATACATAAATGAAAAGAAGATCCATTTTTTCTGAATTCAACACTGTTAAAAAAGCACAACAGCAAGTGCTGCATTCCACAAAAATGGCTTCCAAAAAAAAAAAAAACATATTATATCAATAAGGTTATCTAATCCACCAGGTATAGGTGCTTATAGGTTGTAGCGGAAATATCACATATTGTCATTGCTCCCTTTTATGGGTATCTGAGAGAAACTATGTACAATTAAATATCATGAACCATTTGGTCAATAACTATTATTCTACATAATATGCTCTTCTAAACCTTAATTTTCAATATGCCACCAGCATGTGCTTTTATATATGTACCAAGAAAAACATATATTACTATGCTCAAACATCATCCAATTTTCTGAGGAAAAGAAATTGCACATCAAAATCAGAAATACATGAATACAAGTCTATAATATTCAGTGACCACAAGTGCTGCCTAGACTGGAGATGGAACCTTGAAACTTAAGAATCATTCGAATGGATGTCAATCTTCAAATAAGTGGAAAAGATACCAAGAAAGATGACAATGTTTTTCCTCCATGTTGAACTTATCTCTAGCAATTTGTAGCCTATGCTTTATGAAGATAACATATTTAGTCCATCTGACAACATGAAAAGACATCTATCTACACTCAATTTCACAGCTGGTAGAAGAAATAACAATTCTAAACAAAAGCAACGTAAAAATACAGAGAAATAAAATTACACCAAAGACAATAACAGTGAACAAAGAACAACTAGAACCAACCGGAATAACAAAAGCCAAGGTTTTTCCCGAGCCGGTTTTAGCAGCTCCTAGTATATCTCGGCCGCAGAGTGAGTGGGGAAGAGAAGCTCTCTGAATATCAGTCATTTTAGAGAATTTCGACTGGGCTAACCCATCCTTGGTTTTCTTCGACAGTGGCAAATGGATAAACTTATCAGCACCGGCATACGAAGAAAAGGAGCCGTCCGGTAGTCTGCCGATCGGAGACTTCGGCGGCGGCGGAGAAAGGGACAGCGGGTTCGAACCGGATTCCGGCTTGCCGGAATCTAACCATGACTCGAGGAGCTCGATTTCTTTAACCTCCGATGACCGGTTCAGTAGCTTAAATTTCCTGGATTTGGGCATCCTCATTTTTTCCGGCGATTATTTGCTAGGGTTTAGGGATTATGGTGGAAAGAGGGGGTTTATGAAGTTAGGCAATTTAGTCGGGTCATTCTAGGGTCCACGGTGCACCCGGGTTTTAAAGTGGGTCTTATTTATAATTTGGGCCCTCGTCTCTAACGTTCCTATTTTGGGTTCTAACATTAATTTTATGGTCCATTTGGATGGGTGGATTTGAGGAAATCTATGGTAGCAAATTCATCGGTAGTGTTTGGATGGACGTGGATTTGAAATCTATAGTTTTTATTTTGAACTAATTTTGGAGTCATTTTTATGGATTTCAAATTCACTCCAATTTGAGAGAATTTGAAATCCACTCATTTCAAATTCTGGATTTCAAATGAACTTCAGATATATGTACGTTCAATTATATTTTTTATTTACCACAGCTGTTCTAGCTTAAGTAGTATTCGAGCATGTCAACACGGATTCGAACTCGAGACAGACAAGTTCCAAGTATTTAATGCTATTACACTTCTTCATTGCACACCATTTTTTTTTTCTTTCAAGAGCCAAAATTAAAATTTTTTACAATTTCCTGTTTTACAAGAGTAGATAAATTCTAACGGATGATAAGAACATCTTGTGTAGTTATGCTTTGCTTATTGCAAACATGGCCGCAAATGTGAAATTCCCATTTTAAAAAGTCAAAGATTGGGTATTATCCCAACCCTACCTAGCAAAAAACTGAAACGAATACATATTTGTCCCCATGAAACTCATCTCCAAAATTTTGATTTATTCAGAAATTTTATTTTTTTTTCATTAATGGAGAAAATGCGATTCTCTCTAAGTGAGATTAACAAGAGGAAAGAGATGGAAAGATTAAATTTATAGAGGCAGATGAGCAGAAGTAGAAACAGAAGGGAGAGTTAATAGAAAGTTTTGGATAAAATATTACAAGATGTGATTCGAGAGTATGGAAGAAGGATTTGCATCTTCTATGTATATAACATAAGAAAACAGATAGCAGTTCCCCTAACTCCATCATGTAAGAAAGAACCGAACCGAACCTCCAGCTTAAGAAATGAATCTACCCCACTTGGCTGTTGCTCATACAAATCCCTCGGAATTCTTCATTACTACTGCTGCTTCTCAGACAGATATACAACTATGCTGTACAGGTCACGGGATCACAACAGGTGTACACGTACCAAGTATGTCGATCATGGGGCAATCCCCTTGTTCTTTGGATCGGCTTCTATCATGCTCGTTTTGAGGACCTCAAAGTTCACACCGGAAGATGGTTGTTCAGCAATTTGCACCTGGTTCTCTTTCATGTTCTCCTGTACAGCCTAAAATGGGGCATCAAATTCAGGCAGCTATGAAAAACCATATTTGCTAATCATTATTGAATGGATATTCATAAGTTGGTGCATTGACTTACCTGTAAAAGTTCAGTCATCCTTCCGGTTCCATAATTGAAGAAAGGTTTTGCAATAGATGTGCCTTGCAAGGACTCGGATGAAAAGGGTTCATCAGTGTTTCGACTTTCTTGTTTCGAGACAGTACCTGAATCTTCTGGTGAAGATTTAGAAGCTTCCTTGCCACTGTCAGTTTGGGTCTCTGATGTTTCTGAAGAGCCAGGGTTGTCAATGTCAGTTGATTCCCTCGGATTAGCCTTTTCTCCTTGAATAAATGGTTCAGTGCTGTTCTTCTTAGTTTCCTGAGAAGCTTGATTGCTGGCATGGGGTCGTGGGCCGATAAATATCTGGCCAGCAGGTATAGGTCGGTCTGGGGGTAACATGGATAACGGTTCAACCATATGCACGTCTTTGTCTCCAAAAGCCATCATATGAGTGGTTCTTGATGTGTCTGAAGGCGCTTGATTGGAGGTTGGCGTTCCATTCTGATTATTGATTGGTTGAAGCACAACGGGGACCACATTGCCTCTCACACCCACTGGGTGAACAGAGGGGACTGGTTGTGAGGATCGATATCTGCGTTTAAACGGCACCAAAGCCCCAGGTTGGACAGCAAGTTTCTGGCGACGAGACCAACCTCGGTTTTCATCTGGGAAATGAACATTGTTTCTTCTGATCATTTGAAGATGAGGAGCAACATCATTTTCTGCTGTGACAGGGACATAATGTCCTGGCTTGAAAACAATGCCCCTCAAATTAGTGGTGGAGTTCCCGATTCGAACTGTTAGCAAATAACCAGCATCAAATGTGGCCTCAATAACACCACTTACTGCCTGGCCCACCATACTGTCAACTCCATCAGTTCGATCAACTCTTTGGGGAAGGTGTTCTTTTGGTCCTCGAAAGCCAGGTGGTACATGAGCAGCTTGTGCACGCTTCAGATTAGGATCTTTACGAGGACGACCACGCCTCCGTTTCAATGGATGGACTGAGAGGCCACCTGAACTCTCCCCTTGACCATATTGATTCATCTTGAGAAATTGCAGTGAATTCACTTTTACCCAAGTCTCATGTGGTCCTTGGCGCTCTCCCCTAGCAAAAAAAGAACAACTTAAACATGGCCAATACAAGACACCAAAAAAAAAAAATAACAATCTTACGTTCTTATATAAGTGATTCTGATACAAATGAGCAGCTTTTTTTTCTTATAAGATATTATGGCTAGGTAACATGGAAAAAAAAAAAAACTTAAATCTCTTCGATTGTCCCACTTTTGTCTTCTGAATGCAAG
The DNA here is from genome assembly GCA_005771605.1 of Scutellaria baicalensis. Lineage (NCBI taxonomy): Eukaryota > Viridiplantae > Streptophyta > Magnoliopsida > Lamiales > Lamiaceae > Scutellaria > Scutellaria baicalensis. Next base: position 13,031,104 of record CM016724.1, on the reverse strand, counting down.
ATGCACTAGAAATCTTTCTCTTTGCATTCATTTCAAAAACTCATTGAAATAAACAAATAAAACTGAAAATAATTCTATTGAGGCACAAAATGATTTTACAAACATATAGCATTTCCAGGACTAGAAGAAACACAATGAATGAATTCAAAGAACCAAGATTATAAGTCTGATACTGACACTTCATATAAGAGGCAAGATTGTTATGAGTGGATATCTGAAACTGAGATTAATGTACTCTCACAAAAAAAACATTGTTAAATAGTCTTCCTTGTGATTCATCATAAGGAGCCAAGGTACTGTGAAAACAAAGTACTTTACAGCTTCTAACTCATGATAAGTACTTTACAAAATACTTAATCTATTATATCATTTGCAAAGGAAAGATAAATATTTCACGTAGAGATTAGAGGCACACTCAGAATGTGGAAATTTAAGCAACCAGAGTCAAGAATTAATGACAACTCAGTAAACCTCTGTACGCAAAAGCACACACAATTTTGACCTAAAGGGGAAGGCAGAGATCAGATTGCATACCCTTCAGGAGCATAGACAAATTGATGTTGAGAGAACTTCAACTCTATATGTAATGACCAAGTAGAGAAGATAGCACAGCAATTTAATTGAAAGACATGGAGACTAGAGTGAACAAACCAATGTTTTTATTTACAAATACAAAAGTAATAATCCACATAGAGCACAAATATATAGATGGAAAAAGTACATATTAATTAGCCTCTATTTCTGTTCTTTCATGCCAAATGGGATAACGAACATTTTGTTTAGCCTTTTCCCCTCATTACAAGCATCCAAAATGGAGTTTTACATGCTAAAAGAATTTATCTATAACTAACTTCATGCGACAATCAATTTCACATACAAGTTTACCTTATTGTCCATCTAATCAATGATAATCCTTCTGATCTCTTTCAATTCCTAATACATCATTTCTTTTTCAACAATTGTCATGAAGATTAGATAGTTATACATAAAATACATGAACAGCAAGCTTACAAATAAGCGATATATTATTCCTATAACTTGAGGCAAATTAACATGATAAATGCAATTAACAAGAAAAAGTAAACCACATAAGAATATTTAATCACTCCATCAGCAATAATCAAGACTGACAGTGCATTTTAGAATATGAAATGAAGTGGTTATTTTATTTGAAAACATAATAATAGACGCCTCAATAATGGATCCATCACAGCATCTAATTTTCACTTTATCTGCAAGATTGTAATCTTATATTATCTTACATTACATGCAATCTCAGATCTTAGCTATTTTAATTAATCCGCTTAAACATACATGGAAGATTAAGAATATAATAGGACTTTGTTGAACATGCCAAGAGCACACTACTAGTGCAATTTACGGTTTATTTAAACAAATTAGCATTAGACCACAAGACACTTGAACAGATACAAGAAAATAAAAGAGTAACAACATCATTACAAGGATCTAGAGCGGTGAAAACCTAGCAATGATGTGGTCAATTTTACTTATATATACTAAAACTCACAGTAGCACGGAGGGTGGGAGCCCCACCCAATAGCGCTTCCGGCATTTCCTAACCTATCAGCATCTACCAAGTTAGGCCAAGGCAGAACTACCCTTTACATATCTTGTAAACTTGCTGAAAGGCCTTAATGTTGGTGAGATAGCATGTTCTACTAATGGAAATGTCTGTCTGAGAGACATAGCATAAGTTTCATCATTACTATTTATTAGTACCAAAATCGAGTACCAAGAAATGCAGCAAAACCATATATAATATGATGATGCATTTTAATGGTGCTAAACTGCTAATACTAATTTTCCTACAATCAAGCGAGAATCAAATCAATAACAAGCTCAAAAGCAACACAATCAGCCAATTAACACGAAAGGTTCTGTACAAACCACACCAAGCAAAATCTCTCCCCATTTTGCTTTCGACAAGGTTACTAAATTCTGAACTCATCAAACAAGTTTTCAGAATTTATTGAAAAAAGTAATAAAAATAAACATCAGTCAGGATGAAACAGAACTAAAGAATGCAGCAAACAGCAAAACCCAACCCAGACGAATTAGACGGGCAGCAAACAACAACTCCACCGGAAAAGCGATACAAAAATCAGAAGGCAAAAAATAGCAACAAAAATCAGAAAAGCCATAACTACAAAAACAAAAATACATGAAATTATACCTCAGAGAAGAGCTCGAGATGAATTATTTCTTCGGTAAAACCCTAGAAAATTGACTGAAGGAGTAGAAGAGAGAGAGAGGGAATAATTAATTATAGAATTCAAATAAGTATATTTAGTCCAACATTAATGATAATTGTTGAAGGGGATTAATATGGGAATTTATTACGAGCGTGGCAAACGATGCTTTATATGATAATATGACGAGGCTGTGAACAAACAAAGCAATGGTAGCAATCATAACGCGAAACGTGTACTTACAGTTACAACCCTGTTTTAATTAACTGGGATTTTGTGCACCAATTTTTCATTTTTATTTTCACAATACCTCCAAATCGAATTTTTTAATATATGACTCCGTTTCTCTTTTCTTATTTGTGAAAACTAGCAATAATCGCGTGATTTATTATTTATTATTCATAAATATGATTTATAATAATATAATAAATTGTTATATTAAAAAATTATTCATAGATCTCATTAATATTGTGATTTGTAAAAAAATATGTGTTTTTTTATACTGAAGATGGTGATGATGATAACAGCAGCGACAACGATAACAATAAGAATAATAATAGTAGTTTGTGCTTGGGGATTTTAATTCTAAATAATTAAAAAGTGATTAATTGTACTTGCTAATATGTTTTGTTCATATTTTCGTTATTTATATCTTAGAATTATATTTAGAATTTGTAAATAATTTTCTGCATTATTTTTAGATGGATTTATTCAAAATACACCATATTTATTCAAAAACTTAGCTTATATTTAAAAAAACTTAGGTTTCAAATTAATTTTTATATTTTAAAATAATATTTACATAGATTTTTGAAACCTTTTTTTTTTAAACCATTTTTGAACCCATTTTTCAAAAAATTTGACCCCCTCTTGTTCAAATACACGGACACCAAGCTTATCGAGCACCCCCGATCATTGGTCCTTAACAAAATTAGGCAAATCGGGGATGTGAGAAAGTTCCAAAGTAATTATTGACCGTGAAATTTGATTTTGTGGGAAGCAAGAACTTTGTACATTAATAAAGCTGACTGTAGATATTTGAGTGAGAGAGAATTCGTTGGGGGATTTTAAAAAAGTGATAACAGTTATTTGTCTAAGAAGTGGGAACAACTATTTTTGTATTTTAGATGTAAATTACAAAATTATCCAATATATTTATTAAAATTACAAATATGCCAGACTTTCTTGTTATTATATATATATATATATATATATGTCTCCATTTGTTAAAAATCAAGTGGAGACGAGATTCAAATGTGTTTTTAGGTTATTTTTTTCATGTTTTATAAATATATTTTTTATAGTATAAACATGATTTTTATAGGTATATATTTTACAATATGTTTTTTTCTACTATAAGTATACATATTATAACAAATTTAGAGGGTGTTTGGCTAAACTTATAAGCTCGTTGAAAGAGCTTATAAGATGCTAAGTGCTTATAAGCTCCTCAAAAGTGTTTGACTAACTTTTAAAAATAAGATCTTATTTTATTAGCTTATAAGATGTAAGAAACTTATAAGATATTTTTTGAAAAGTTGGGAAATCTCAATTTATTTATAAAATAAGAGCTTATTTTTCAAAATACCTTCAAATTTAATCATTGAAATTACACAAATGTCATTACTAGCAACTTATAAGAACAAAATGATTCCTAATATTTCAACTATCCATTTTCGTTTTTTATTTTAAGAAAAACTCATTCATAGCAACATTAAAAAAATTTAAAGTATAAGTCTTCAACGACGCTGGAGAAGAGTTCCTTTTAAAGCATTAGTCTCCAGCTACGTTGGAGAAGAAGTATCTTGAAATGTTATCAAAATTTTGTACGGAATTCTCAGCAGCGTTGGAGAAGAAAAAAAAAATTAAAGTGTTAAGATTTACAAAAGCATTGGAGATGGTCTAAAATCTTGATAAAATTGGGAGATGTATATGTTTATGAAATCTCCGAATGTCTAATGCTATGTATTGCACACGAATCTCATTTCGTGGGATTATATAGATCATGTCGAATATAAAAATTATGTTATACCTTTATGTGTAGATAATATTTTTCAATATATCACATGATACGTTTGTATTATGTGATACATGTACATAAAAAAAAAAAAAAAAAAAAAAGTATTACTGGATGTATGGAAAAATATTACCTATCATACAAAAGTATTACATGTTGCACAATACTTTTGCATGAGGGAGAAGAAGGCACAAGCATCTCTAAAATCTATATGCGTTTGCTCTACCCAATCCAATTGGATTCATGTATACTATTGTACAAACACATTACTTGCATTACAGAAAATTATTACATAATACACATAAAATTATTACATATTTTCAAATTCAAAATCACTATACAATACTATTTTTAATATAGAAATACATAGAAATATATTACAAATTTATTATATCCAACCTGAACCAATCCATCTCATGAAATAAGACATGTTGGTGTCAAACTTCTTCCTCAAACAAATACAAGACAAATCAAATGAGTACGTCTTGTGTGAGATCGTCTCACGGATCTTTTTGCGTAAGACGGGTCAACCTATAACCTACACTTAGCAATTCATATGAAAATTTGTGGGATATGGGTTCAATTTATGAGTAATAAGGATCTGTCTCATTGAAACTATCCGACGCAAGTTGGATAAAATGGTAAGTTGATTTATTAGTATTATTTATAAAATCTTAATAAAATTGAATGGAGACACAAAACAAAAGTTCGTATTAAAATTAAGTGATAGAATATTGGCCCCCCACGTTGGTTTTAATTATAGTAAAATTGGTCAAACTCTATATTCAGTTTGATTTTGTGCCAACTCATCAACAGCCTCTAAATTGTTGGACCAATTAATCAGCTTTCTTTATCCGATTTACACTACGTAATTATTTGTTGTTTTCTTTCCTCTCTAAAATGCCCACACATAGAAAACAAGTGCAAAAATTAAAATATCAAATTGTTATTATTTGTGGAGTTCTAAAATAAAATCCAATACTTAATTTTCAACTCGATTTCATGTAGAATATTAATTATTTTTATCTATTTGTCTTCATTATAACATAAAATAATATTCTTCCTACTATAAAACAGACGTCATTTTATAAAATTCTATAAAATTAAATGAAATTTTTTATGGTGTGACTGTCCCAATCTCTCTTCATTAGATGAATTAGCTCATGTTGAACATCAAAAAACATTTAATATTTTTATGTGCATCTGTAGTACTTTTATATGACTAGAATTGAATCGGGTCGGTTCATTAAAAACAATATCTATTACTTAATGTATAGAAAAATATTAACTCATATACACAAAAGTAATATATAATTTATTATATCAAATCCGACCAGCCTCACAAAAATAAAATCCTTAAAATCATCTTGTAGAAGACCTGCTCAAATTAATAAGCACTCTACAATATTAATCCTTGTATTCCAATACTCATTTCAAAACTTTAAAGCTTCTAGTTTAAGAAAGTGATCTTAATGTGAACTGTTGATTAAAAAAAATCAACATAATAATAATTAAATTTATGTCACATAATAATTTTCAATTTCAAACGGTACCTCTCTTAAATATCTAAAATATTATTTATTTATAGATTTTAAATTTATTAAGACAATACTCATTACAAACTATGGAATAATATTTGACATGAAACATCTAATTTACCACGATATATTCATTATTTGTTATTGACATAGATTTTCCAAAGAAGAACAAATTTGAAGACACACATCCGCAAAATTTTCCCAAGTTGCTCAAAAGTCAAATAAAAAATGATGTTTATTTACAGGGCCCCAAAAAAGTAGGCATAAAACCAGCTTATTCAGGAATAGTTTGCAGAGCAGGCGTCCATGGCCGTTGATGGGGCTCCGGCGGGTCGCCGGCGTGGGTCAGGTGGGTAAAAACCTGCTTCATCGACATCTTCCCAACATCGGCATTCTTCAAAATCTGTTCCAATTGTTTCTTGGACACCTTGATCTTCATCTCTGTTGAATCATTACTGCCTATAACACTTCTCTCTCCAAAATCGTGCCTGTTTTTTTCTTCTACCAAAGTGTGGTTGGAGTTTTCATGCTTTCTGCTAATCTGTTCGTTGAAAGAGCCCCAGTCTTCACCTCCCCATTGCGTCAATGATTCTTTCCTTATGCAATTTCCCATGATTTGTACTTAGTTTTGTTGATATTGATCAATGTGTGTCGAGCTTGAGATCAACTGATCAAGAAGAAGCCTTGAGAGAATTGAAAGAGATGGTGTTTTATAGAGAGAGAAACAGGGAGGAGAGAGAGGGGGGGGGGGGGAGGTGGATATAGTGTTTCAGATAGGGTGTCATATTCTCTTACCCATATCTTGAGTTGGCGCCACCCAGCACTTTTAGTTTTAGTTTTTGGCTCGGCTCGGCTCGGCTCGGCTCGGCTAGTATTGGCTGGCTTATTGGTTTCATAATTTAATATGACGTGTGTGCTTTATTGTTTGATTTAGGCACCGAGTTATTTTCTAATCTTTTTTCCTTTTTACGGAATAACAATCATAATATATTGATTTAGTAAGTAAAATATTTAATTTGTTGTGTACAAAATACAAATATAATAGAAGATGCGACCGGAATATGAGCCGGCTAAGAGAGGCAAGAAATGGGTAGGTGTGAAAGGAATCTAGGTTGGAATATTGGGAGTTGAGTGTACGCGGCTAAGGAAATGGATTGCTTTACACTTCCTCCTCGCCTTCTCTCTATCTTCACGTGACCCACAATACTATTTATTGTACGGATTCTAATAATATCTCAATACAAAGCACCTAAGGCTAATAAATATACTACTATATTGCAAAATGTTTTTCCATTTTTCGATTATTATTATATTGAATATAAGATGCAAATCCTTAGTGCATATGTATATAATATCCTGTGTAAGAATGATTGAAATATACCTTGATCCGATATTAAGTATCATAGGTTATTAATGAAATTTATTTCATATGATGTAGTCAAAATCAATTTCTTCCTCTCATTCTTTCATATGGAGATTACTCAATCATTATTTAATCATATATAGAATAGAGGGGGTATTGTTTAATTGCATTGGGCTAGGAGGCCCAATAATGTGTAAAAACTATGTGGACTTGAAGCACAGGGCCATCTCAAACAACAAAAATTTCAAGTTAAAAGTGAAAAAACAAAAATTAAAATAAAAGGCAATACTAGTTTTAAAAGAAATAATGAGAATTAATGGAAAAATAAAGTAACAATTTTTAAGCCAAGCAACGAACTTAGTTGTTTTTTTAAAAGGATAACATTTTTCAAAGTCAAAATGTAATATTTCTTAAAAAGAAAGTAGTGTTAATTCAAAAAATTAAATGTAACACTCTCTTAGTTAATTGAAATTTAGAATTAAATAGGCTTTATTAATCCGTGTTGACCAACATTAACTCCATATTTACTGTATTGACCATCTCATAGTAATAATTTGCAACAAACAAACTTCACATGGAAAAGAAAAATACTATTGCACATTGATGAAGCAAGATAAAATAAAAAATAAAAAACATAAATGAAGTATTACCCCGTGATCCAAAAGTGAAAAGAGGAGGGAAATGGGCAATCAAAATTTCCATTTCATATGCGTGTTTCATAAATATCAACATATATTAAATATAAAGATGATGTCACTAATTTATATTTGACATGAATTAAAAATAATAAAATATACTCCATTTAAAACATCAAACTAAAAAAAGGGATCTGAATTTGATAAAGGAGAGAGCCTTTAAGGGCTAGGCATAAATTAAGTATTTGAACTTAAAGCGAGTAGTTAGTGGTGGTACCCTCATATGTTGCATGTGAGATAAATAAATATATAATAATAATAATAATAATAATAATAATAATAATAATAATAATAATAATAATAATAATAATAATAATATCAAAGCTAGCTATTATTCACTTTCTAATCCAATCAATTTCAACGAGACTATTGATATTTATATTCCACCATAAGAACACAAAATTACAAATTATTCAGTGAAAGTGAAATTTTTGATCAGCTCTAAAGGTGGTAAATAGAGAATAGAAATTAATTTTATTTAGATCATGAATGATTCATAAAAAAATATCATTGTGTGTGTGTTTTCTCATGAATTTTAGTTAGATATATAAATTATATCAAATTCTTGGATGCTTTATGTCTTTGTCCTTAACAGGACATGACTTGAACATCAACACATTATAGTACTGATTATCATCATATATACTGTTAGCTTTCTTTTTACTAAACCTTCAAATTGAACTGGTTGTCTAGTGAATTAATTAATGTAGTTGTTATATTCTAACTGCTATGAAATTCAATTAAAATTTCGACCATAAGTCTGGTCAAAAAAAAAAAAAATAAGTATAGTGTCCAATCTTGTATGTCATATTGAAGTGAAATATGTCAACACACATTAAAGTTATTTGTTGACATATAATAAAAACTTTTCGGTATCATTTAATAATAATAATAATAATAATAATAATCATCTTAAATATAATGTCTTTTTTATTTTGAAAGTTAAAATGGTAAAATTGAGCTTATAATTATTCTGAATGAGATAGGATAGGATGTAAATCTAATATTAGGCAATAGCAATAGATTAGGTTGGGAGTGGTGGTCTACTTTGACTTAGAACCCAATAGAATTTATTCCTATTAAATTGCCTGCAAAATTTTGCCTAAAGTAAGTAAAATAATTCACCATTGGATTCTTTTATTTCTGGATCTCTTTTAACAATTTATTATTCTCATTTCATTTCTATATTTGTTCACATTATATTGACTCCGTTTTTCATCTCGCATAATTAAATCCATAAAACCTTGTCGCCATATTCTTATTTTTTAAGGACTTTCAATAGATCCATTATTTTTATTGCAAGCGTACTTCGTTTTTCTTTAAATAGTTAATTAAAGTAAGAAACTAATTTTTTACAATCTTATCATAACATTGTTATTCATTTGATAAATTTTCATTTTTTTACTTAACTAATTTCCAGATCTCATCCTTGTAGATTACATCAGTTGATGGGAATTAAGCTTAAAAAAACAAAGTTTGAGGATATTATAAATAAGATTAGCTAATTTTGGTGTGGCCATATTTCAGCAAAATGGATATCCTAGCTACAAATTCAATCATTTCTTTCTATACACTTATTTATTTATCTAAAACATACCAAAGACTAAATAAAAAGCAATATTCTTCAAAGCCATTTATACAAATCTCATGGAATTATTAAGATCATTTTAGAGAAATTATATAATCTTTAAAAAAATACCGAATTATTTTGTAGAAAATGGATGGAATATAGTTAAATTAAAACCCTTCAATTTCCCAAATAATGAGTGAGAGAAAGAAATGCAGAGAAAGACAAGAAAAAACAAAAATGATGTTTTTATGTGACAAAGTTGCTATGATTGCTACGACATATTATGAAGTCGTGTTTTAGCATGAATTTAGTCTATTAATACATCATCTTCTTCGTCTTCTTTTTTTTGTTGGGAACACCAAATATTTTTTCGTGGTGTATTATTATTATTATTATTATTAAAATTTAGCATTGGATGCCAATTTGATGTGTGAATAATAAAATGCCTCGATTTGGCCGTTTTTGTAGCAAATGACCGCCCCACATGCCCAACACGGTAACACCCTTACACTTACATTTTTACATAACATTAATAATTCAGCCCTTTCATCAACAATATTTATAAATTACCACACTAATTTCATTTACAATCTCTCTCATTTTCTTTTAATTCAATGTTTGCATGATATTCGGATCCTAAATGGTACAATCTACGTCTTTGTAAAGGTGAAATATGCTGTAAGACTTATGATTAGAGAAGACACATATTTAAATAGTTTTATTCTATATATCTCAATTTTATTTAAGAAATTTGTTTTATTAGAGAGAAATCAATTCAATTTAATTTAATTAGATCAAAGTAGCCCTAGCTAAGGTGATTAAATAAATCTATGGAGTTGCAAGTTATTTGATAATATTATGAATTTATCTGGGCAAATTTTCTTCATCCACTTAAACGAAGTTTATTTACATGAACTAGTTTTGTGCCCGTGCGATGCACGGGATTAAACTTTTTTAAAATATAAGTATAAATATTTGTAATTTAAAATAATAATATATAAATTTAATAGAATAAATTTAAGTGATATATTTATATATTTTACATATATATATATATATATTTGAATTTTTCAGAATAATTATTACAATATTCCACTATTAAAAAATTTGTGAATTTGATAAAATAATTTTATTATGGAAAATGATTTTCATAAATTATAGAGCAACCATCACAATATAAAATAATGATGGAAAACAAATACAAAATATTGTGAAACATCAAAGTCAATTTTACTATGGAAAACAATTTTCTTGAATCGTGTTCTTCACAATTCAAAGTATTCAATTAACAATAAATATATATAAATGTTGTATTTTGATGCAATCTATGTATAACCTTTCTAGCACCTTATTTCAAAAACATATTTCCAAGAATAATGAAATTTATTCTTGACAGTGTTGTATTTTAGTGGAATTAAACATTGGATTTGATGCAATCTATGTATAACCTTTTTAACATGCACCTTATTTCAAAAACCTATTTCCAAGAATAATGAAATTTATTCTTGACAATGTTTGAAATATAAAATCAGTATTTTGACAATGGTCTTAAAAAAACAAAAATAAAAATGAAATTTATCTTGTAGTGTATTAATTTTAAATCTATAAAATCTCTAATCCAAAATTAGAGACTCTGGATTCAAATTTCTACACAAAATAATTTGAATTAGCGAAATAATATAATATTACATAGCAATAAGAATAACCAATATACAATACTAATAAAATAATAATATCTGAATTGTTCTTCTTCAAATTACAAACAACAATAACTTAAATTAAAAATGAACACTATGGTCATTAATTATTGATCCAAACTACAAATATCTCGGAAATCAATTCGTAACCAAATAAATATACATAAAGAAGAAGAAGAAGAAACAATCCACTAATCCAAGAAAACATAATGTTTGGAATGCAGAATTTGAGAAATTGTGAATAGAAAATGTGTGAATGAATTCCAAGTTTATTTTGATCTCATATTTATAGTGGATGATATTCTTATTAAATATGGAATTAGTGCACTATTTATGATATGATCATAATTGATTGATATTGTGATTACATAATTTTAGGTTGCCTTTTAAAAAATATCAAATTTTAGATCTTTTATATAAGTTAAAAAATATTCATTTATTCGATTGAATACAATATTATATCATCTTAAAAATTAATAAGCATTCCACATCCAAAATATGACATAATAAATTGATTCTCATAAATTAATAGTCTTCCATATATAATGACATTTGTGATGTTTAAATAAGATTAATTCTAGAAATGTAAGAAAAAAATTCATATGATGATTATTTTTTTCTTAATAATTATAATGATTAATCTTTTTAGTATTTTATTGGTCTTATCATTTTTACTATTTTTCGGTCATGAGACTTATTAAATTCTTTGAGATGAATAAAAGATAATAAAAAAAAAAAATCAATGAATCAAATTGGATATTTATGCAAAAAATCAGGGAATAAAATTGAATTTTTTGTTTTCTTTTTTTGTTTTTCAAAAAATATGTAAGTCTAATTTTTCCAAATGAGAGACGTGTAATGCTACTGTACTTTTTTTTGTTTTCAAGAAATATGTATATGTCACCCAATTTTAAATTAAAAAACACACAAAATTAAGTATTGTTGAAAAGTCTATTAATTATTTATGCAAAATTCACATAATTGATGACCAAATTAATGGACTTGACTATTTCAACTTATTTGCATTCCATATTTATGAATATGTTTAATTATATGATCTTTAATATAAATACAATTGTTTTATGATAACATATGTAATATTTTAGTATAGGATTTAAATTAACATAAAATCTCATACTATATTTATATTATAAATTAACTAATACTTTAATTTTCTATATTCAGAATGGGATAAATGTGAAATAAATGTCAATCAACTAAAACATATAATATATGTGTTACCATAATATATTATCTTTCCATATATATAATATCATGCTAGCATTGTTTTCCAAATTTAGTGGGGAGGGGGTTGGCAGGGCCGTTGGCCGGAAAAATTATTTTAGGAAACGTTTTTGGTTTTATATATATAAAGATAAAAATATTATATCATTTTATATTGGAGTGAATGATATAAATATATATTATTTATATTCATATTATATCATATATTTTATCATTGCATAGTGATGTAAATTTTATTATATATATTATTCATACATTGACTAATAGTGAATAAATTAAATATTTTTATATTGTTTTTATAGATTTTACCAATTAACATTACATAAAATATATTAATTATATCAATTGAAATTTAATACTTAAAGTTGACTTACTATAAAGATAAATATGTATGAATGTTTATTTTCATATCACTTCGTTATATGTATACATCATCAAACAATATCCCATTTTTATTCACATTCATTTATATATATATAGTATCTATTTATCTATTAATATAAAATAAATATCATTTATTATTTATTTTAAAAAAACATTTCCAATTTTAGCATGATGTTTTTGGCGGGAAAATTTTCATATTACTATTTCAGGAAATGTTTGTGTTTTTATATATATAAAGATTATTATTATTATTATTATTATTATTATTATTAAAAGAATTTATTAAATTTTGTTGATTTTTATAAGCTAGGTAAGTGAGAGTTGTTAAATGAATAAACATTCTTTATATAAGGCAATGACTTTGAGAGAAAATCTGATTTCAATGGCTTAGATGGAAGCTTAATTTAAAATTACTAAATTAATTTAGAAAATCAAAATGAAATCTTGAAAAAAAAAAGTTATTTACACAAATTTATATGACATTTTATATAGTATGAATATATTATTTTATAGATGGAAGAGTATGTTGCAAGTCATTTTATTGATTTCTCCAATGAAAGTTGTCTATAAATATCTATAGACTATAGACATAATCATAACTTATACTTTTAATATTATTTAATTGTTGAAAAGTATCTCCAAACCAAACATTAAAATAACTAATAATAATGATCAACTAAAAAAAATAAGAAATAAAATACAATCAATGTTCAATCACATTTTGACATTTGGACAAAATGACAAAGAATTAATAGAAGAGTATGTTGCAAGTCATTCTATTGATATGTATAGACTATAGACATAATCATAACTTCTACATTTTAATATTATTTAATTGTTGAAGAGTATCCTTCAAGCCAAACATTAAAATAACTAATAATAATCAAATAAAAAAATAAGAAAGAAAATACAATTAATGTTCAATCACATTTTGACACTTGGACAAAAGGACAAAGAATAAAATGGGCGGGAAAATGACATTCTTGTAATTTTTCTCAAACATTTTGGTATTAGTATAATATAGATAGATTTTTACTTTTTTTAAAAGATATATACTTTCCTGTAGTAGATGATTGGTTGCACAAAAATGTGACCCATTAATTATTTGGAATGGAGACAAAATAGTTCTGACGAATTTGAATTATAAAAGAAAAAAATCTCAACCTTTTTTCACTTACTTGAAATCTCAAATAAGTTTTGAATAATTAAATAAATAAAAGGAAGAGGTTTACTACAAAATGTGGGGGGGACGTAATTATGGTCCGAAGCCCGATTTAAAACAGTCCGAAGGTTGGCACTGTCTTAAAACGTCACCGTCTTGATACCATGAACCTATACGACGTCGTCATCTCCCCTTTAATTCACGCATACACTATCCAAGGTTTTATGTAATACAAGTCGTTGACTGTACTATTCAACTATCTCTCTCTCTCTCTCTCTCTCTCTCTCTCACATCTCCACCCCACCCCCTTTCCCCCTCCCCCCAGCAAGAGATCGAAGTTCCGCCATTTTCTCCATAACTCACCTGCAAGCTCCGACGCCGAGTTGACTCAGGCGCGGCCTCGGATTCGCTGTTGAGAACTCCAAACAGTGTCTCTAATGGCGGAGCCTACGCAGCTACAGAAATGAAGATAACACTAGACAGAGCTGCCGACCTAGGTACACTGCCTCCTCCCCAGCATCCACCGCCCTCAGATCTTCTCGACAAGCCCAATTTACCTCGCAAGCCGCCGCGTCGAAAGGCCAAGGCTTTCGGCGCCGGAGTCCGCTTGAAAAGGGAATCCGGAGCCCCGTCTGCTAAACGGAGCAGCCGACCCGAGACCCCTTTGCTGAGATGGAAGTTCGATGAGGGCAATGACAAGGGTAATTCCATGGAGGAGGAGGAGGAGGAGCAGAAATCGGCCGGTGAAGTTGGCCGGAAAAGTGGAAGGAGAACTAGGTCCGAGGTTTCTGCTAGGAAGCTCGCCGCCGGCCTCTGGCGCCTCCGATTGCCGGAGTTTCAAACTAATGTTGGCCAAAGAGTAGGGTTTCAGGTACTGATTTTTTACCTCTGACATTCTACTATTTAATCTTTTCTTGGCTCTATTTTGACTTTGCTCATATGTGTAAAATACTTGAATGCATTTTAGAATAACGTTCTTGATCTCTATCTTGGAATGTGGATTGTTGTTTGCAATCAGTGTAGTTTGTTAACAAGATTTAATTTTTAATTAAAGTTGTCATCTTTATTTACATTTTCTGGTTCACAAGTCCTCTTTGAGTTTTCCAGTTTCGATCTTGATATACTGTTAATCATCCTAGTCTTGTTAATTAATCTATAACCTGTGATAATAGAACTCTAAGAACCATCTTTCTTTTCACTTCTTGTGTTGAATCTGTGAAAAGCAACTTGCATGATTTGATGCAGTTTTAGATCTTCCTCTTAGATTTTGTTTCAGAAGCCATTAAAGTTAGTTTCAAATTTCAAGGGATTGTCGTTCATTGTTCGTCTTGTTCCTTTGTTCTTACCAGCAGCATGGAGATGGTCATTTCAGAGCCTCGATTCATTATAACAATGTGGACAGAGTGCATGGTTCTCCAGCTAAGGATTTAATGCATAGTCCACATTCCGTGTCTGGTCCCAAACATGGGCCTATTTTCAAGGTATAATTTTTCTTGGTTTTTTGTAGTGTACATGTTCGTGTGTTTTTGTTCAATGATGAACCATGTGGTGAGACTGTTCAGCTCCCTTCATGTTGTTAAGAAACTTTGTGTTTCAATGGCTCATCGTCTAGTAACTCATTGCTGTAAGTTGTGAGAATAATTTCATGCTATTAAGTTAGCAAAGATAAGTTCCTTTTCTATTATGGTTATGGTCTCTTTCTTCTTGTAGCCTTTTAATATGTTTGCCTCTGAATTGTCATTGCTCTTACCCTCTGCAGTTTGAGCCATCTTCACAGTTTCCAAACTATGCAATGGAGGGGGCAACGAAGTGGGATCCTGATGGTTGGAAACCATCAGATGAATTGAAGCAAATATTTGGCCAGCCAAAGCCCAAGGACAATCGAGCAAATTCTGCTAAAGTGATATCTGCCCTTGAGGCAGAACTTGAGCAGGCTAGATCCAGAATCAATGAACTTGAAACTGATCGTAGATCTTCAAAGAAGAAACTAGAACAATTTTTGCGTAAACTCAGCGAGGAAAGGGCTGCTTGGCGGAGCAGAGAACATGAAAAAGTTCGTGCAATTATAGATGATATGAAAGCTGAATTGAGCAGGGAGAAGAAAAACCGCCAAAGGCAGGAGATAGTCAATTCTAAGCTTGTAAATGAGCTGGCTGATGCCAAGTTATCAGCCAAGCGTTACATGCAAGAATATGAAAAGGAAAGGAAGGCCAGAGAACTGATAGAAGAGGTCTGTGATGAACTTGCTAAAGAAATCGGAGAAGACAAAGCTGAAGTGGAAGCATTGAAGAGAGAGTCAATGAAGTTACGAGAGGAAGTGGATGAAGAGAGGAAGATGCTGCAGATGGCTGAGGTTTGGCGTGAAGAACGCGTCCAAATGAAGTTAGTTGATGCCAAAGTAATGCTTGAAGAGAAGTATTCCCAGATGAGCAGGCTAATAGCAGAGGTTGAGTCTTACCTGAGTTCTAGAAGCACAACTTCCGACTCAGATGAGATCAAGAAAGCCGAGTTCCTTCAGAAAGTGGCTGCCTCTGTTAATATGCAAGATGTCAGGGATCTGAAATACGAGCCTCCAAATTCAGATGATATTTTCTCTGTCTTTGAAGATGTCAATTTTGGTGAATCCAATGAGAGAGAGGCCGAACAGTGCGATGGATACAGTCCAGCAAGCCATGCCTCAAAAATCCATACAGTGAGTCCTGAAATAAGAATGCATGGCAAAGACACTGCTCACAGGCATTCCAATGTGTACATAAATCAGAGTGGTGAACTAGAAGAGGATGCTAGCGAGTGGGAAACAGTGAGCCACCCCGAGGATCAAGGCTCGAGCTATTCACCAGACGGGAGTGATCCGTCGGTCAACAAAAACTTTCGGGTCAGCAATTTTTCAAGAAGTGGAACTGAATGGGACAAAGATGGAGGGGAGGGGACACCAACCATGGAAATCAGTGAAGTTGACACAGCAAGAATGAGGCAATTGAAAAAGGTCTCGTCCATATCGAAACTGTGGAGGTCAAGCAATGGCGATAGCTACAAGATCATATCGGTCGATGGAAAAAACGGAAGGCTCTCAAACGGCCGACTTTCAAATGGGGCTATGATGTCATCACCGGACCGTGGCTCAGCAAAAGATGGCCTTAGTCCACATGATCTGTCCGGGCAATGGAGCTCACCTGAGTCGGGAGATCCACATGTAAATCGCGCGATGAAAGGATGCATTGAATGGCCACGTAGTGCTCAGAAGAACAGTTTGAAGGCCAGGCTATTGGAAGCAAGGATGGAAAGCCAAAAGGTCCAATTGAGGCAAGTTTTGAAGCAGAAGATTTAATAGGAGCAAGTTTCTGAGTGCAGAGTGTCACTATATAAGGTTGAGTATGCACTTGATAGCGCGTAATACTCTGGTGTTTGGCTCATTATGCATCGACCGAAGCTTGGTAAGAACATCATCTGCTCGTGTATGGCAAAGGTAAGTATCATTATCATGAGCTATACTATATATTATTCCGATGGATAAGGGTCGATTCTGCAGATGATCAGCTCAGGAAATGGCACTAATTTGTAAGGTACTACTATGTAATATTTTTATTGTAATCCAGGATAAACTTGTTCTTGATACATATGGACACATTGAAATGCGGTTGTATCTGTAATCTGGCTTCAGACAGTCATTTCATTGATTGCTTCTCTGCCATTATTCACAACAATCCTTAGTCTCTTAGATTGAGATTGTTTTAGTGCCTGAGAAAACTTGCAGTCATTTGTGCGATCAATCAAGGTATTACAAAAATGGATATCATGTTTCACATTGTCTCAATAATTGCTTATCTTTGCATTTTGTTAAAAATCGTTATAGGGCTAAATTGACTTGTACTTCATGGTTAATAAAAAAGATGCTTTCAAGAGCTGCCATGATTTGAAAATAGAGAAGAAAAACATATCAGGCAATTGTCCCACAAAAAGTTGATTAAAATTATTCAAATTGCATGTCCAGTAATAATGCACATAGGTCTCAATTCCAGCTTATTCAGTTAAACCCAGTCGATTGATTTTGGTCAAACACTGCTAGGGTGTGATTGCCGATCATAGTGCAGCTATGCATTCGATTTCGATCCTAGCATCCATTGGCAGAGCAGCAACCTGGTAAGTAGCACGAGCCGGTGCAGGTGCCGAGAAATCTGCATAATTGAGACAAGTCATATTATGTATATATAAAGCCAAGGTGAAATAATTGGATCGGCAACATTTTGCACCATTGCAATAAATCAGAGACTTCTTATTTACACACGAATATAGTAATGATACAAAAGAAGCTGGGAATTCACGAGCCCAGATTAAACATACTTCACTGTCCCAAACCTTCTGTTCCAATAATGAGAAGTTGGAAACAATTTTAGGTTGTATGCGACAGAACAGAGAGCAAAGAGTTTGCATGAATGTGAGAAAAGGGAACTCCAACTGAGAGTGACAGAATAGGGAGCAATCTGGGAATGCTATTACCTTAATTGTTTTGTGCAGATTATGGACAGAAAACCAGGACAATGATGGATTTTATAGAGTATGCAATGCTGTAACTAAATAATGATTTTGTGCAGTCAAACACCAACAAATTGCATTTGAGAAAATATCTACAAGTTAACTTGAATTTTCCAAAAACTCACATTTAGCATAAATTTCATTGACCTTCTTGAAGTCTTTTAGATCAGCCAACCTAAACAAACAAAAATCTAACGTTAGTAGAAAAATTGGAGATCTTGTTTAAGAGAGAAAATACATGAGCATAGTGTGTGTGTGTGTGAGAGAGAGAGAGAGAGAGGGCCCACAGGATTGTCGTCTTGACAACCGAGGGATAGCTGATGCCACTTGCTTTAAGTATCTCACCCATGTTCTTAAGCACCTAGTAGCCCATGATGAGATCAAATACGCATCAGTGAGCCTCACTCAGCAAAACAACATAACAAAAAATATATATGATCTACAAGCACCCAGGATAGCATAGAAGTAATTCATTTGAAAACCACCAGGGTGTAAGTGTAAAAAGTTTGTAAAATATCTTGTATAGGATGTCTTATTAAATAAATTTACATTGCTTGGCTGCTATAAAAAACTTCTATTATTCTAAAAGCCATGTATATGCACCAGGATTAACTATTAAATCGAAACAGACCAAGCAAAATAGACATCCAAAGAATAATGACGACCCACTCAAAGACAACAGATCAATGCATTGTTTCAAACATGATTCTTTAGTTTATTTATGTCACAGCCAAGTCAAAAACCATATGGGGAAAAGAAGATCATTGTAATCCAATGACCCAAGATAGTCTCCCATTTTCTTAAATTTTTCATCTTCTTTCCAATCCACCACAAAGCTCTATATCTTTGTGAGTTCTAAAACAGATTCTTTCTGAAAAGAAAATCAGACAGAGTTCTAATGGCATACCTGCTCGGTTTGATCTTCAACACTATCTGAGACAAACTTCCCAGTCTACATTCCAAAAATAAGGAAAAGAACTCAATAACCAGGCTCTATTTATTAGGTATGGATTTTGTTTCAAAAAAAGAAAAAACCTTTACATCACGAAATAAATTTCCGAACATCACAAACCTCAGGAACAAGTCCAAGAACACCAGATACAAAAAGCAAATTGTTTGCTTTAATGGCTTGGGAGTACGGCCCCAGTGCTGCAGGAGCTTTATCCGTGTGAACAGCTTCCTTTATAGCTAGGCTCAATACCACATAACAATCACCATGAGCATAATATATAATTTATCAACAATACAATACTAATGCAAGCAGAACTACCGCAAATTTCCCTAATTCAGAAGATGAACAATAGAATAATCGATAAAATTCCAAAAAAAAAAAAAACCAACAAGTTGGCCACAAAATCAAATTGAGTGTCAATTTCGTTGGATAAAGGTAAGCGCTATAAGACCATCTCCAATAAGGTATAATCCTTTTACATAACTAATTTTTAACCCAAATCCAAATACAGGTACAACCGAGAATGCGCAAGGTACATTTCTATAATGCAAGCATGAAACATAGAAAAAACTGATATTACCTAGTTTAGCAGACACCAACACATCATCATACCATTAAAATATAGAGAAATTACTATGCGTAAATGTGTGCAAGTATGAGCTTCTCACGTGTAGTAGCATCAGTGGATATGCCTAGAGAAGCGAAGGCCGGCGATCGAGCCGAGCGGCGGAGGTTAGCGGAGGCTAGGGACACGCAGCCTACGCCGACGGCCAACGGAGCCCGAGAACGGAGAGCGCCTACATCGATTGCCGGAATATGGAAGCTCCTCGCAGCGGCGCACCACCCCATTACTCTTCTTCTTCTTTTTCGCTGTTTCTTTACTGTGACTAGCGATGGAGCTACCTACCAGTCTACCACTGTACCACTGCTAAACTTAAATCTACTGGATTATTGGTCCCATGATGTTCATGGGCTTTGATATTTGGGCCTGACAAGTATTGAGCCCAAAATATCAAAAGTCTATGCCCATGTTATATTGTTGGATCTATGATCCAATTTAGCAAGCGGCCCAGTAATCTGTGTAGAAGTATCTATTGGTAATTAAATGACAAATGAAGCTATTTTATGTCTCATAATTGTTTGGTGTATGAAATTTAATTTTAGCAAATCGATAATTTTATTTTGCCTTTCGAAATATGGTCTCTCTTTAAATCAATCGTAAGAATTTCAGTTTTAGTGATATCATGATAAAATGGTAGTTTATAATATAAAGGTTTGAAAGCTCAAATCCAATCGAATCCAAAAAAATTCAAAATAGGTGGTTCTGTTCATTATTACCTTTAAATTTTTTATTTTGACCAATGAGTATTCATCCGATTAGTTGAGCAACCATTTGAATGTTAATTAAGTCTATGAGAGAATCAAGTTAGGTATAATTCAAGAAAATATATGGATCTTGTGAGAGTATGTGTAAATTCAATTATGTGAGATTAATTAACATGTGATATTTCATATGAACATTTGTGTCACATAAAAGTTAGACTTCTATCTATAAAAAATGGGTAACTGTAAAAGTCTGATTTTTGCTTGATCAAGATTCCAGCTTTATGAGTTACAATCTCTCCACTCTTGGTCTAGTTTTCCTCTGCAGAACTCGAAAGAGAAAAAGAGATTGAAGATGCGTCCCCCCCCTTTAGCAAGAGAAATGGTGCCCCCTTTATACCTGCATATTGTTTAGGCTCTCTCCATGAAATGGGTTTAATTGAATTATGGGCTTTATACCCTTGTTTCCTCTTGGGCCTTATTCTAGTAGGCCCAAGTCTATTTTGATCCATATCAACCACTCCCCCCCTAGTGTGGCTCAAATCAGTTCATGCAGAACTGATTTGACCATGCAGACCAGAAATACTTATTTACAGAGCTACCCAGACGAGGAGTTACCAAGTTCTTCTACTTCTTTTTAGCAGATTAATAAGGCCCGTGTTCTGGATCAGCTTAATAAAGTTTTAGGTAGAGCTGGACAAAGACTGAGCTTCACGTTAATTTGTTGTGGATGAGTACAGACCCAGAGGTCTGACCTATGATAAGAAGAGTGTTATTAGGACCATATTGGATGAGTCTCTGCTCCGTAGGTCAGAGGATGATGCAGACGTAGAAGTCTGGCCTCTGCCAGGAAGACGTAAAATGAGACCGTGTTGACTGAGTCTCTGCTCCGCAGGTCAGAGGATGTCGCAGACGTAGAAGTCTGGCCTCTGCCAGGAAGACGTAAAATGAGACCGCGTTGACTGAGTCTCTGCTCCGCAGGTCAGAGGATGTCGCAGATGTAGAAGTCTGGCCTCTGCCAGGAAGACGTAAAATGAGACCGCGTTGACTGAGTCTCTGCTCCGCAGGTCAGAGGATGTCGCAGACGTAGAAGTCTGGCCTCTGCCAGGAAGACGTAAAATGAGACCGCGTTGACTGAGTCTCTGCTCCGCAGGTCAGAGGATGTCGCAGACGTAGAAGTCTGGCCTCTGCCAGGAAGACGTAAAATGAGACCGCGTTGACTGAGTCTCTGCTCCACAGGTCAGAAGATGACGCAGACGTAGAAGTCTGGCCTCTGCCAGGAAGACGTAAAATGAGACCGCGTTGACTGAGTCTCTGCTCCGCAGGTCAGAGGATGTTGCAGACGTAGAAGTCTGGCTTCTGCCAGGAAGATGTAAGATGAGACCTGTAATTCCACCTCTTATCAGTAGCTCCGACGTAGAACAGATAACTGACAGATCTGAAAATAATTAGAAAATCCAATTTAGAGCAGATAATTAACCAATCTGATTCCATTAACAGATCCAATTTAGAGCAGATGATTAACAGATCTGAGCAGAACCAAAATTCACATACTTAATTGAGCAGATCTTATTTAAGAACTTTTTTATAGAATCCAAGTTCATAACATGGTATAACAGATATGCTCTAACCATTAATAAAAAATAGATCTGATTTTTATCAGATAAAGATGTGTTTTCTATTGCGATATAACAGATAAGATTTCACCTAACAGACAAGATAAAATAAAACTTCACGTAGTGTAGCAGATTTGACTTAAGCTCAAAGCTAGCAAATCTAATTTTTCTAAACAAATAGCAAACATGGTGGATTCACAAATGGGTTATGAAGCTGAGAATGTAAAAATTAGATATTAAAATCTCTTTTAAAGAATATTCATAATCGAGATTAAAAATCAAACATCAAAATTAATATTTAACAATCAGAAAATAGAAGTAAACAATTAATTGAGTAAATAGAAGGAATAGGAACTATATGTGATGAGAAGAGGTGCATTGAGCTCGGCTGTAGCAAGAAGAGGTTCAACAGGCAGAGCTGAAACTTGCTATGGAGAGCAGAATTGCTGGCAGGCAGAGCTGAAACTTGCTATGGAGAGCAGAATTGCTGGCAGACTACAGCAAGCAGAACTGAAGGTGAAGTCATCCCATTTTGCAGATCTTCAAACTTCAGCTCCGAGAGATGGATGATTCTCTTGACAGAACTGGTGTAGACTTGAAGATAAGCGAGGCTGCGACATGTGTTTGGCAGATCTGGACAAAAGGAGAGCTCTATCAACTTAATCAGCCGGAGAAATGGAGCAGAGCTTGAGGAGATGCAGAACTGAGACTGGAGGTGCAGCAGGGCTACCATCCTTCTCTCGTAGTTCTGTTTCAGCGAATCGAGCAATCTTTATAGACGAACGTGCTAATGAATCCATCAGATCTATGCATTTACTCCACAAAGGATCATCTTTTGGCAAAAGTTGCTTTAATTCATCTGAAGCAAGTATGACTCTGTTCACAGCTCTGACCAGCAGAACTTGTAGAGCTATTCTGAACAGATTTTGAGCCCCTTCAAAATCTTCTCTGTTTAATGCTTCTACTGCAGGGATCACCGTATGTTCTATCGTCACCTTATCTGGTAATATTACCTCAAAACCCTCGTTTTCGAGCTTCTCCTGATAAAATCGAGGTACAAGAGTTTGATTGGTGAAGATAACATCGATACGAAGAGGGCTTCCAGCTTCAAGAGGCCTAAACTTTGCTTCTTTGAGTTCTTTGGCTACACATTCACCAACATGAAGAAAAGGTACAGAGCATCCTTCTTCGATCTCTTCATACCAAGAATGTGATACATGGCAGGGCATCGCGATGCAATAAACTCCCGATTTCTCAAGAAAAGCTCGTTTAGCCTTAGATTTTCCACTACTAGAGCGTAATCAGATTGTATGTGTTGAGTCTTAGGGGAAACGGATGGAAAAGAAGCTCGTTCGATGGATGAGAGCACGTTGCTAAGATGTGGATCGGAACAGAGGATGAAAGGCGGGCTACTTCCTTCATTTTTCAACTGTAAGTCGACTAGTTTTTTGGCGAAATCGAGAGTCGAATCAACCGATACGCCTCCAATTATCCCGATGCCATTGGCTTGAGCACTCCGTGGAACACCAAAGCTTGTATCTGATGATGATTTTGAGAAGGAATTTGTGTTTCCATCGGAGACAAACTCCAACCACCGTGCAGACGAAGCAGCTCTGCCCACGAAGAAGCGGCGCAGCCTCTCCGGAATGCCAGATCCAGAGGCGGAGGTGATCGCGTTGTCACCAACGACATTAATGGCGACCAACAGGTTCATGTGCGAGATCTGCAATAAAGGTTTTCAGAGAGACCAGAACCTGCAGCTCCACCGGCGTGGCCACAACCTTCCGTGGAAGCTCCGGCAGAGGAGCAGCAAGGAAGTGAGAAAGCGAGTGTATGTCTGCCCGGAGGTGACGTGTATCCACCATGATCGCTCCAGAGCTCTGGGCGACCTCACCGGAATCAAGAAGCACTTCTGCCGGAAACACGGCCAGAAGAAGTTTGACTGTCAACGCTGCTCCAAGAAATACGCCGTTCAGTCCGATTGGAAGGCCCACATCAAAACCTGTGGCACTCGAGAGTATCGTTGTGATTGTGGCACCTTGTTTTCCAAGAGGGATAGTTTTATCACGCAGATTATTTCCTGAGAAAGATCTCTAAAAACCCAGATTTTTTCCTGAACGAAGGGTAGAGGGCATCAACATCCAGCAAAGTTAAGAACACATCATCCAAAACACATCAAGTTCCTTTAGGTTTCTTTGATATAAAAGGGGTTTTCATACTATGGAGATGCAACCCATTTCAAAGTTATTGAAAATTTCTCACCAAACAACAAATTCCAGATATAAATAAACATAAAACGGAAAGTTAGAATTTCTTCCCTTTAGAGATAATTACGATTTCAGAGAATTATATGGAGAAAAGGATGATATTGAAGACGATGGCCGATGTCGGAATCTGGACGAAGGGTAGAGGACATTGAACGAGCAGCAAATTATGAATGGTGAGGAAGGAGGAGACTCACTTCTTCCCCTCCGGTTCCCACAGACGGCGCCATTTGTAAAAGTCTGATTTTTGCTTGATCAAGATTCCAGCTTTATGAGTTACAATCTCTCCACTCTTGGTCTAGTTTTCCTCTGCAGAACTCGAAAGAGAAAAAGAGATTGAAGATGCGTCCCCCCCTTTAGCAAGAGAAATGGTGCCCCCTTTATACCTGCATATTGTTTAGGCTCTCTCCATGAAATGGACTTAATTGAATTATGGGCTTTATACCCTTGTTTCCTCTTGGGCCTTATTCTAGTATGCCCAAGTCTATTTTGATCCATATCAGTAACCATATATATATATAGTCATTGATAATTACCAAGTTAAATAACGTCCTTCCCATGACTACAAAATTCAACTAATTTTGGGAATAATCCAGAGATATTTGACTTATTATAATCATAATCAAATCTCGAAATATTTCAAAATTAAATAGAAGGTCCAAGAAACTAAAGATCTTTCTTTATAATTCCTGTCTACCATTTAATGTCCCTTAATTACAAACATTAGACTCCATCCATCACATTTAATTCATATATCCTGTCCAAATGTTATTATTGATGTTCGGACAAGGATTTTGTTGTTATTATAATGGGTGAAAACTTCCAAATTTAGATGAACATTTTGTTAAATACTAATTGAAGACACTATTATGAGTATTAATTAAACTAACAACTCATAGTCTCTACCATTAAAGATCAAGTATTCGGATATTTTAATTACTTTAATGAAGGAAATATGTTAATAAAAAATAAATCCACAATATTTTATTTCACCTAAAATAATCTGCTAGGAATAATGAGAGAGAATACAAGATCATGTGTCCCCATATGGAATGTACAGTCACACGAGAATAAATGGTGTTTTAATTGTGGATGCAAAGCATTAACTATTTGCAACGACTATTACTTTATTTAAATATGAACAAAAGATGCAACTCCCAACATTTATTTATAAAGTTGGGAATGAAAATGGCACTTTGGAGTATTCTAGTACTACTAGTAATTCATGGATTGTCAAATTAATTACTTCAACGGAAATCTTTTTGATTTGTGGCTTGAAAAGATCGATTTCAATCAAATTTATTTGATTTGACATTGCAACTTGATACTTCTTTTGACTTCCATCCATTTCTTATATTACTAACATTTGTGTGGCACAGATTACGTTACCCAAATTAATTATTATATAATATTAAATATATACTCTATAGGCATTATATATATACTCTTTAAGTATCACATGTAATATTTGTAGAGTATATTTATAACACTAAGAAACATAACACCTATAGAGTATATTTATAACACTTGAAGAACATGTATATAACACTTAAATTTGTGTCCCTATGTGCATCAGATGTGTATAAGTTTTTGATTTCTTATATATAGAACGTATTTGATACATCATTAATTAAAAAACAACCATGAATTTATTAATTGTATAAGTTATACAATGATATCTCCATCCACACACAAATTTGGAAAGAGAAAAATAAAATGTAGTAATAACTAAAAGATATGAGTCTTCTAATTTAAGTGTTAGTCCATATTTATAAAATATATGCTGTGTGATGACCAAAAACATTTAAATTGAATCACGATTTTACACTCTCTTTTACTCGATTTAGCTCATAAAAAAAATTAACCTTAAAATATATAGTAAGAGAAAATTAATGGGACTACATTGGTGATTTTATTAAATGTCATGAAAACTTACAATAACAAATGTTGTTCCTATGAAACCTACATTCATTCAAGGAGTAATTAAAGAGATGTAAAAACTTATATAAAATAATCTCAAAAGTTATAATTCTCTGAGTGGATATCAATTTCCAACCAAAATCTATTTTTACAATACAAATTATATTTTCAAAGTTACAGATTCACATGTCCCACACAAGTTATATATTCATAATTAAATAAATTATACTCTAACATGGATGTATCATATGATTTTGTGATCATATTAATTCTTACAGTGACTACTTGCATTAATTGTCTGAAGCAAATTATGACCCCCACTCATAAAAATGGATATGATATAGCTACTTCTTTAAAGGGACATAAAATACAGTAAATCACTAAAAGGATTTCTATAAAGGGTTTCAATTAATAATAGGAAAAAGATTGCCATATTAATTAATTATAATTATTGATAAAATGAACTTTAGGGTACAATGAACCAAAAAGGGCTCCTTCACAAGTAACAGCACACGTGTCAAATGTATTCCAAAATCCTAGATGCATATGCTTATCATACTAAAAGGCCCTATACCCTAATCAAAAACCTCAAAGTAAATAGTAAAAGCAAGACAAAATTAGGATGTTCAAATATTAATAAGATATAGTCCCATGGTACTTTCATTTCCTTTTTATATACAGATTCCTAAAAACACTTAATATACTTAAAAAATCAATAAATGAATCTTCTACGGTATTCTTATTGTGGGAGTAATAGATGTTCTAATATACTATTTTCTGTTACATTTACTAATCCATAGTAATTACCACACACAGTGTGTAATCAAAGATATCCTTATTTAATATATTACTTATATTAAATATTATGAAATATGAGATATAAAACTAAGTCTCCCATAAACTAACGTACACTACAAAATTTTAAAAATGATAACCTAACATGTTTGAGACAGAGAAAACAATAAATGCTTGAGACGGGAAAAAAAAAAAAAAAAGATTTATATATATAGGTGGCTGGATTGAAAAGCAAGAGAGAGAAATGAAGATGAAGAAGTGCTTGTGTTGGATACGGAGAGAGCTCTCCATTTCTCAAATATCTGCCCTTTCCTTCTACCTTATCAACAAATTTGCTATTGCTCTCCTCACTTGCCTTTTTGCATTTGGTCTCTTCTTCTTCTTCTTCCTTATTCATCATTTCTTGGAGAGAGAGAGAGAGAGAGATGAGAATAATAATATTGTTGGTTGATTATGGTGATTAATTAGTGTACTTGTTGATTATATTGGTGCAGGTGGAGCTGCAATAGGAGGCATTGCCGGCGGAATCAAAGGGCAGACGAGGGAGATTGGTCTCTCACGTGGCTTCACCGTCGGAGCCATGGTCGGCGCTCTCACCGCCGTCCAGTTGATGGACAAGGACTTCACTCCACACCCGTTTTCTATGGTGAAATAACCACTAAATTTGATTTCTAGATTCTTTCACTGAATAATTAATGCAGGGAGGGAGGGATAAATTGATGGAGTTGTACTATGATTAGATTCTTTTAGCAACAACATTCTTAAATGATCATATATCATGTGAATGGCAGGTTGCACTGATAAGTAGTCTGATGAACGGCAAGATATTTATGGAGTGGGTGTCCCCTGCACTGCTCAAAGCCTATCAGTGGCAGGTAATTAATTACTAATTAAATTCTTCATCTCCTAATAATAATTAATGACTAAGTATTTGCAGGTCAGCGCCTTGGACACTAGTTTGGAGCATTTTTCAGACATTTTTGACACCAATACCATGAGTGTGGGATTGTCTCAAGACAGAATCAATGAATTGCCAGTTTTTGAGTACAATAGTTGTATTGTATCAGTCAGTTGCGCAATTTGCTTACAGGTAGGTAACAAGATATATTGATATAGATAGGGGCGTGGTGAAATGAAATGAAATACGAGATTGAATTGAATTGTATGATGTTAGGATATGAAGGATGGAGAAACAGGAAGGTGGGTTCCAAGGTGTAAACATATGTTCCACATTCAATGCCTGGATCAATGGCTTACACTGCAAGGGACTTGCCCCATATGCAGAAAAGGTGTCACCATCACTTGTTGAGATACATACCCATGTGTTTATGTTTGTGTTTATATTATTCTTCTCTCGCTTTCTCAGACCTATACCTATATTTATATGTATACACCTTTTAATTATGTAGATGAAATCTAGACACAATGCATGTGGTGTATAAAACACATTCAGGTCTGGGACTAAAATGGCGCTAAAGTCTGCTGGTCAAATTCCACTTATTTAGTTACATATTCAACTGATGTTTTTTCTTAATATACAACTTACAGATAGATTCTGACATACATATATATATGTGCTACAATCTAACTCCGAACAAAAACAAATAAATTCTAACTTTAAATAAAAACACTTGTGACCATGGTCTTCATACATAACCTTATCAATTTTCACATGCTCAAATATAAGTTGTAAATTGTGATGTAGGAGAACAAGAATTGTATTACGTTGGTCGTTAGATCTCCAAATCTATTAAGTTCATCAATAAATGATTGATTCTCAATTTTCAGACATACATACAAATTGTAAATTGTGATCTAGTAAAACAAGAATTGTATTATCTGGTTGTTAGATCTCCAAATATATAAATTCATCAATAAATGATTGCTTATGTTGTTGCGAACCAAAAAAAAAAAAAAACAGCAATCTCGGGAAAAGATTAAATACGCATAACAAACATGAATGATTATAAATCACAAACAGAATGCATTTAAGCAAAACAATATTTATTTCATTAATATGAGAAGACCAAATACAGTAATGGCCCATGGCAGAGGGTTCATTAAAAGTGAAACAAAGCAAAGAAAGAACGATGAGTTCACAAATATGACATGAAAGTAGTCGAGAAACGAAGCAGGGAGTCAAAAACCATGAATCTTGATTTGATCCTTCTTGACAAGACCAGCAGTGACTAGGAAGTGAGAGACATTCTTGCGCTGATCACCTTGAAGCTGAATCACCTTCCCAAGCTCTTTGTCCTGGACAACATTACCGTTGCAGCAAAACTCTTTCTTGAGATCTTTAAGAATCTTTTCGTAGCTAAAGTCCTTCTTCAGACCCTGCACTGTTGTCAAGCTTTTCTTCCCATTCCTTTGCTGTATGCGAATATGTACATACTCTTTTGTACCAGGCGCACCTGACTCCTTGGCCTCAGCAAAAGGATCGAAAATTACTGGAGTTTGGAAGTCTATATCAACCATGAACCTTGTTGGATTTTTGCTGAGTAACCCTATTCACAAGCTTTTAAGATCTCTGCATTCAATTCAACCAATTTAGTAAACACATCATGAACACGTGGAAAGATACAGATGAATAGAGAACTTAATAATTGATTAATCAACAAAAATATATTCAGGAATAAAACACAACACGCAACAAAGATACAGAGAATTTGATCATATGATTTCAAGCAAAATAAAATCAAGTGCCCTATAATTCATAATCTAGAATCAAGGATCCCATCGTGAATCAAACCCTCGGTTTTGAAGCGATCAAAACATCAATCAAATAATCAAATTCACAGAGACCAAAGGTCAGACCTGATCACATCCGACATAACGATCATGAAAAGAGGATTAAAATCACAATCATGGCAACACGATTAAAGTTCATGATAGCGCTTCAACGAAACAAAACCAATCAAACAAGTCACAGCAGGAACCCATGTATGGAAGAAAAAGATGAGCGCATCATAAGAAGGCAGAATTGAAAGGAAACACACCTTGAAATTAGAGAAGCTTTCGAGAAATCTGATATGAAAGAGGGGGGTTGTCTGAGAGTCAATTTATAGAGGAAAAGGCGAGGCGGTGGGCCGTAACATTGAATCACCACGGTTACTTTGGGCCATTGCATATAATCAACGGACAAGATTGGTTTCAGTATGATACGCGTAGATATAACGCGAAAGTGGTGGGATATGTTGAAAGTAGGGCCCACATCATGAGAAACATCCAGATGCATCAAGACAGCCTTCTCCCCCACGCCAATTGCAAGAGAGTGGCCCTCACGCTCTCTTATATGCATCCGATATTTTTCTCTAACTATGCAATTTGACAATTTGTATCTGTTTTTTTTATATAATATCGATTTTCTAAGCCCTAATTTCATGTTATCTACAGCTTCAATTCGCTCATTTCTCATCCGATTTAGTGGATATCTAATTGGTTCATTCCATACGAATTTGTACGTCAAACAATTGTCATGTTTTGGTGTTTGAAATATAACAATTTAATGATGTAAAATTGTGTAATAAGAAAATTACGAAATATAATAAACATATAACTAATGAAATCATAATAAAGTGTTTTTTTTTTCTTCTTATTAATGAAAAAATGAAGTATTAGATAAAAAAAAAAACTACACAAATATATAAAAAGTCATCGAGTATATTTTGATGCACCATAATACCAAAAGGTCGCGACCAAGGAATATAATGGGGAGAGAGAGAGAGAGAGAGGAGACTACATATTTGGTTCTTTTGGTGTGATTTTGAAACGTATCAAATTCGAGTTTCAATTCAATATGACCTGGTTAGCTACACAAATTTTTGTGCCAAAAATTATGCCCCAGCAAGAAACAGAAGGAAAATTGAACAGTCTTAATTGAACATAGTTGAGCATCTAAGATGGGACTAATGGCTGTGAAAAAACGTGCTCTAAGATTCAATAAAATACCAAAGTAATCTCCTAAACCGCGTTTGCATACATTGTTGCTGCTTCATGTTGGTGGTTGCCATGTCCCAGGTCGGAAGGATGCACCCGACCCTGTTGGCTCCGAGGACCTGAAAACCCAAGTTAGACATCAAAAACTATCCATGATAATGAATGTTTTCGCCTATAGAAAACGATAAAATGATCAGAGGAACGAACATACTCTGACTCTTTTCTGATATGTTCAGGAACGTCTTTCCCTTCCTCAGATTCTTTGAATCCCTTGTCACTACTTACACACATGTAATTTCATAATCAGTCATAATGAGAGAGAGAGAGAGAGAGAGAGAGAGAGAGAGAGAGAGAGAGAGAGTCATAGGAACAGCAACGATGCAAAGTTTAAGGATAGGTGAATAACATACTAACCTTGTGACATTCTTTGAGTCAGATGCTACGTCAATTTTGTTACCTTCAAGAGAAATATATAAGGTCCCATTAAAAACACAAGAGTGGCACTATAAATACAGCAGAAAGTAACCTCCACATCTATAAGAAAATGCATCATGTTCAGTTATATCCGTCACTGAGAAATCCATCTCAGAACAAATTGTGCAGTGACAAAAACAAGGAACTTGTGAAAAGAGTCATGTTCAACAAATTGAAGAATTGAGCTGATGCATGCATGTGAACTGATGTCAATACCTCAGGAGAACCAAGCATTAAAAATTAGATAGCATTCTGCAATTTGTACCTTCTGAATCAGTAGGAAACTGTTGAATAAAACTTTTCAAGTCAGGGGCAGCAGCTTTACCTATTAACAAACATGATACATCTAAATTAGTGATCATGGTCAAAACATATACCTATAAAAACAAACTAAGCCTTGATTCCACTACATGGGGTAGGCTATATGGATCATATTTGGACATAGATCGATTGAAAAATATGTTTCACTTATATGAAGTACACATCATATCCTTTTTAATAGTTTATTTCCTAGTCTTTAGGTGAAGCTCTTACCCTTACAATCCAAATAACAGAAATTCATATAACTAAAGCACGATTGAATTATATAACTAAATCAGCATTTTCCTATTAAAGCAAAAGTTGGAGGACAACTCACCAATTCTCGTAGCTTTGCCTTCCCTGGCTTTCCTTTCTTCTTCTTCCTTTTTGATAACTGATGCCACAAAAAGAAGAGAAAAAAAAAAGAAAGAAGATTAGGGTTTTCTTTTCAAGAGTGGGAAAATTATCAACAATCAAATGAAACAACAATGACACCAGTGTTTGGAGAAGTTATTATATCACTTTTTTTAACCTATATACTCCAGAGACCAGGTTGTTCATCGGGCATTCAAGTCTAAGGAGGAATCTAATTGAAAAATAATGATCAAATTCAAGTGCATGAATATAGTTACTCACGAGCAACATTCAGCTTAATACGTTCTCTCCTTGCCTCTAGCTCAACCATTTCCTGAAAAGAAAACCAAGTAATCAATGTTTCTCTTTTCTAGAACCCAGCTGTCACTATTTTTTTGTAACAATACTGAAGCAAGAAAATAAGTTTTGAGAACTCAACTCATATATCATAGGAGGATGCTACTTCAATTACTCACATAAAGGAGATAAAAAGAACTGCTAGGATGCAGAAAAATATATCAAACTTGGGTGTTTACTCTCCAAATTAATCATCTATCATAAGCTAAGCCAAAGAAGACTGCAGTACCCAGGAAAAAAAAAAAAACTTAAAAGATCTTGAATTAAGGATATGCATCCAGAATGATCGAAACCTGCCTATCCCAAAATGTACGAGTTGACACATAATTTCCTCAAGAAAGAGACCGCAGACTATAAGAGAGAATGAGTATAGTACCTCTAGTGTTGGAGCTCTTTTGCGCTGTCCGTTTAGCCAACATATCCATTCAACTACAGCAAAACTACTGAAGCATAAATAATTAATGATTACAAAGGAAGTAATATATACAATGTGAATGCACAGCACCAGCACACTGGACATCAGAAGAATATATGCAGAACACGAATGCCTTCAGTGCATTGAAAAACATATTAAAACGATTAGAAGCCTAAAGCACCGATATGTGCCGTTCGTTTTGTTTGAACATAATGATGCAGCAAAAACCATAAGTGCGATGACTAACCAATGCCTTAACAATTAACATCACAGACAGTAATATAGGAGATGTAATCAGCAACTAATAGGCAACTTAAATAGCTCAACAAAAAATAAACATACCCGGGATGGATGTGGGATCCTGTTCCCCTTTAAATACTACCCATCTTTTCTCCTTCACTGATGAATTAAACAAGAAAAAAAAAAGTTTGATAAAACTGATAACACAAATAACTCAATTTTTCATGAATATGCACCAAATACCATAGCGGAATTAAAAGATCACAGAAGAAGGCACTCACTAACACCGTCGAGTTCTTCAGTTCTAGCGAAGTATCTATTGCCAGTTTTATCCACCCCTACCAACGCTCTATTGCTGAATAATCCTGCGAACCTCGACCACAGCCTTGACATTACGCCCTTTCGTCTCTTCAAAACCCTCTTCAATAGATAGATCGATCAAAAATGATAGATGAATTCAACAACAAAAAAGCTCAATCTACGTCGTTAAACTGAAGGAATTTCAGGGAGGGGATCAGAAAAATGCGAAAGGCACTAGGGGAAGATCGTTGATTGAAGAGGGAAGCTGAATTGATGATGTTTTACTCAAGTTTTGGTTTAAGCTTTGCATTTGGAAGCATTAATGAGCTGGGCCGGCTATATACAAGCCCATTAGTTAGCCCATCAACATGTGGAAAAAGGAGCTGCCATTAGATAGGCTCTGTATAAATAAAAAATTTGTAATTTCGGTTTTAACATTTCTAGTGAAATAGGGTTTTTAAATGCTTTATAATAATATTTAAAATTTAACTTTAGTGTTTCAAATAATTCTTATTATTTTTGTAAGGTTAGTTTGGAAAATTTGAGTGCTGGAAGGACAGATTGCAACAATTCAATAGTTCAACGTGTTATGTGTGAAAGAATAACAAGTAATATATAGAATCTTAAAATGATATAGAATGTTTAGTGTAATGAACTCGTATTCAATTGAAGCTCCATACAAGGCAATGATCCTGCCTTTTGCTCGATTGCATATAATATTATTTTGATGAGGAATTTGTATTTTCAACTACTTTAAAAGATAATTTCAAATCAGTGGAGTTAATCACGTTAAATTAAAATTTTATAGGGACTAAATCCTCTTTTCCAATTTAATATTATTATTTTTTATTTCACGTTATGTCTTAAATTTTGATATCCTTAGTATGTTGATTAATTTGCAACACTAAACTGAAATATATGTCTTTTTGAAATTTTTGAATTGAAATGTTTTCGAAATTTTTGAACCGGGCCGAACCGGATTTTTACGAGTCGCCGGAACTCCAGTTTTCTATGTTCACACCAGTACAGCCACTGCAGTACCTGGACCTTTCTCAACTTCTTTAAACCAGAAACACTCGGACCGACAAAGATTCCGTCGGCTTTCAAACTACCGGAAATAAATTTTGCCGCCGGAAAAACTCTTCAGAACTATAACTCACTCGTTTTCTTCTATGGGAATCATATTTACCCGCCATTGACAGCTTAAAGTTTCTTCCCTTTGTTATGAAAACCTTCTTGCGGGGTTTTTCACTAATTCATAGGATATTTTAGAGAAATTTGGATATCATGTCTTGCTTCAATCTGTCTTCCTTTCATTCAATTTCTCTCCAATTTACGGTTCTCGAAACTGCACCCCCTTCGAAATCTCAGTTTTCATCCCTCCCGTCGATTCGAAATGGGCTTCGTGAACTCCGAGAAAGAATCGAAACGGTGAACAACACGCAGAAAGTGACGGAAGCGATGAAACTAGTGGCGGCGGCGAAGGTGCGAAGAGCGCAAGAAGCAATCATCAATGGTCGCCCATTCGCCGAAGCCCTAGTCGAAGTATTGTTCGACATCAATGAACAGTGTCAATCGGACGATGTAGAAACCCCTTTAACGACCGTTAGGCCCGTTAGGAGGGTCGCCGTTATAGTTATCACCAGTGACAGAGGGCTTTGTGGGGGTTTCAACAACGCAATACTGAAAATGGCCGAATCCCGGGTTTCGGAACTGAAAAACCTGGGATTGGATTGCACTTTGATTAGTGTTGGGAAGAAGGGGAATGCTTATTTTCAGAGGAGGGGTGGTTTGAACGTGGATAGGTTCATTGAAGGGGAGAGCTTTCCCACATCGAAAGAAGCTCAAGTGATTGCTGATAATGTGTTCTCACTGTTCTTGTCTGAGGAGGTTGATAAAGTCGAGCTTTTGTATACCAAGTTTGTGTCCTTGATTAGGTCCAAGCCAGTGATTCATACTTTGCTGCCTTTGTCTCCAAAGGGGGGAGCTTTTGCTGTGAATGGGGAGAGTGTAGATGCTATGGAAGATGAGCTGTTTAGATTGACTTCAAAGGAGGGGAAGTTGAGTGTCGAGAGGGATCGTGTGATGGGGAGTAAAATGTCGAAAATGTTGCCAAATTATGAGTTTGAGCAAGACCCTGCACAGATTCTTGATGGATTGATGCCACTTTATCTGAACAGCCAGATTTTGAGGGCTTTACAGGAGTCGTATGCAAGTGAGCTGGCATCTAGGATGAATGCAATGAGTAATGCAACGGATAATGCTGTGGACTTGAAGAGGTCTCTTTCGATGGCTTATAATCGTGGAAGGCAGACAAAGATCACCAATGAAATATTAGAGATTGTTGCAGGAGCTGAGGCCCTCTTGTAATCCAATTGGTTTGATCTCTTCAGTTATGATTTTTTCCTAATTCATTCAACTGTCATTCTTAGGAGAAATTATTGAATTGTATGGTGCCAATTATTTTGAATCTCCTTATTTACTGAAGTTTTATTGGTGTTCTCACTACTTATATATTTTGTTTGTTGAAGACCATCTCTTAAAAACTTATGACCAAGTGTCTATGAATAATTTGAAAAAAGAGTTTTCGGAACTTGGATCTATTGCTTACAAGTATGTATAACCGGGCAGGGGATGTAGTGATTAAAACTAATTGCAGGGCCATCACTAGATGAAAAAAATGTAAAGTAAACTTGTTACCAGTTTATTCTAGAAATTGATCTTGGTAAAGGATCTGAGATGGCATGTGATAGTGAGATTCAGAAATTACAGTTAGACTGATAGTTAATCTCTGTTTGGAATGTTATTGCTATGCTAAGAACTAGTGTTTCTCATGTTTTACAAATGCATCTTAGACATTCCCTTGAGGTAAAGTAGGCGAAGACGGTAATGCAGGAAAGAGGTTGAACGAGTATGTCTTAGAATGAACAACCTTCGAATGAGAAACTTTGTATGATGCTTGTGACTAGAAGTAGTAGAAAAGATGAAAAGATCACTATACAGGTATTTGGAGTCGGCCCTTCCAAGTTTTTCACTAGGTTCTACTGTTTTCCCTTGGTTTATCCATGAACAATTCAAAAGAGTTAATTAGCCATGAAATCCATCATACCTTCAGTATGATGGATTCTTATATTCGGTGTAATGCAACCAAGTGTAGAATGAAATGCATCAAGATTGAAGGTACAGATGTTGCTAACAAGTATTTACTTGGTATAGTTGTATTTGAATTTATTTAAATTACTTAGTAAGAAAAACCTGTTATTTGTTCCCCTATAATTAATTAGTTGGGTCAAATTTATACACTGAAAATAGAACTGTAGAGAGCAACTTGTTCATCATTGTTTTATTTATTTATTTATTTATCTCAGGCTGTCTTCATCATTCCTTAAAACCTGGACTTTGTTCATTCCCTGTTCTTGACGATATACGGGTGCAGTTGATTAGCATTTCAGCCTACTTTGATTTCACTACTTTTAATTCAGATTACGCATTGATAGAGGATATCATGTGGTGATAGAAACCCCAAGGCCTAAAATAATCAGAATATATCTTTTTTTACTTCTTAATAATTTAGAAAAAGATAGATAATTGCATCACGAATTGCTTTGTCTTTTATGTTAATTAAGGAATCTTGTGGCCCATATCAAAGATTATGACAGCAAGAATGTCATAGAAATTTATTCTCAATTTAACTTGCACCCAAGAAAATCCTGCTTTTTAAATACATTAAAGAGGATATGAAATTGAGACAAACTCTTGGTGAAACCTTAATATCTTGTTCTCATTCTCCCTCTACCCTGCTAAGCTTTCTATTATTAAGCTTATATCTGCATCTATTGCCCACTCAGCTAAACTGTGGATTACAAATCTCTCTAAGCTACATTTTTTTCGATATTGATCCAAGTAAAGCATTCCATCCAATACAAAGGTAAAGTCTTTTTTGCTTTTCATATTTGCATGAATTTGTGTCTCTGTTTGTATGAATATCAGATCCTTCTTTGAGAATGTATTTCAGGAGGTGTAGCATATTTATAACTCATCGGTTGTGGTTTTGCAGAAATGGAGAATATCTATGGTCATTACAGCCAAGGAGGGACTTCCATTAAAAATGAGGAATTCCAAGAAGAAGATATATGGGGAGTTTTCACACAAAGAAAAGATTCAGATCAACAGGCAATCAGTTCATTCAACGGGCCCGATTTCAACACAAATCGTCTCTCCAAAGCAGCAAGGATGATACCAAAATCCAACAAGAATCACGACTCTCAAGAATCCAAGATCATTCAACATACAGCCCCTGTTAACATCCCTGATTGGTCCAAGATTTACGGGAGGACAACCTCGAAGCAGATTTCGTGTTCATGGCTTGACTATGATCAATCTGATTATAATGATCATGGTGAAGAAGAAGAAGAGGAAGATGAGGACAATGTGATACCACCCCATGAAATGATAGCGAGAAAGCTTGCTCGGAATCAAATATCTTCGTTTTCAGTGTGTGAAGGCATTGGAAGGACACTGAAGGGGAGAGATTTAAGCCGGGTGAGAAATTCTGTGTTGATTAAAACAGGATTTCTTGAATCAAAATCCAATCATCATTAATTAGCATTCTTGATGTTACTAATTAGTTTGTTAATGTAATTAATTTTCATATCTATGCAATTATAATATGTATTTCCAGGAAATTACATTGTTTATTGTATAAAGTGGCTTTCCATAACACTCAGGGGAAATTTTGTGTTAAACAATGATA
This sequence comes from Scutellaria baicalensis, assembly GCA_005771605.1. Classification (NCBI taxonomy): domain Eukaryota; kingdom Viridiplantae; phylum Streptophyta; class Magnoliopsida; order Lamiales; family Lamiaceae; genus Scutellaria; species Scutellaria baicalensis. Next base: position 12,992,688 of record CM016724.1, on the reverse strand, counting down.
GACAACTGTTCAAGTGCACAATAAATTGATGATTTTTCTAAAGTTTTTATTTTATTTTTTAGTGTTGTTTTATGCATGAACGTTATATTGTGTAGCTCTCAAACTTAAAGTGGGCCCTCAGCATAAAAGGAAAAAAAAAAAAAGGATTAATTTGAGAGAGTGTCCCGTGGGTTAAATAGTATCCAATCTTTATAAACGTAAAGATTATGTAAAGATGTGAGTTGAATTCGAACAAGTTTTCCAACATTTTCATTATTGACTAAGCCCTTTTGTCTTCACATAAAGTAACACAACTCATTTATGTAGGAAACAATGAATAATAAGTAGGGTATACTTTCTTTCTTTCCAATGAATTGAAATTTAGTTTTGCAAAAAAATAAACAAAAACAAAATTTAATTATGATAATGTGGTGTTTAACATTTGAACCACGTATGATAATAGAGAACCTAATTATTAAATTAGTTTGAATTGCAATTGATTAATGAAAAAAATAATTAGATGAGCAGAATTTGATTCATAACCTCACTCCTAATCAAGAATGAAAATATCGCGAAATATCATGGATATATCGCGGATACGGATATTGCGATACGAATATTGGGTGTTAATGTTTTTTTTCCCGGGTATCGCGGATATGTCGCAAAATATCGATATCGATTTCGATATCGGTTCAGTGTAGTATAAAATTGGATGGAAATTGGAAATATCGTGGATATATCATAAAATATCGCATGTATATTAAAATGAACGATTTTAATTCAAAAATTTGAACTATGTGATTTTATTTTTACTTTGTATTGTGTATTTTGTTTGATAGTAGAAGGAATATATTTTCTTCTCACATCAATCTTTCATATCCATATTTATAGTCATCTTTCATCAACCCTGATCCAAAAGTAGGTGTTATGGCTCGTGATTATGCCTTTAATGTTGATAAAGTGTTACAACAAGAAGTTGGTCATGCATCTTCTACTTCAAAATCAAATAGCTCTACTGATAGAGGAAATAGTGATGGTGGAAATGATGACAATGGCAATGATGATGGTGGGAATGGTGGATATAATCAAGAGGAATATGTTTCAAACCATGTGTTATTGAGTCTATTCACTGGTGAGACCGAGTTTAGTCATGCGACACAAGATATGGATCATGGAAGCGGAGAAGGAGGTCCAGGGATAGGAGCTATTGGAAAAGAACACACTAGAAGATGTGCTTGAAATCAAGAAGAAACTTCATCTATTGATATTGAATGAATTTCAGTAAGTTTTGATTCCATGAATATGGGTAGCAGACACCTTTGAAAGTTCATAATTTGGTTGGAGTACTCGAGATGTTTTTCATCACCCACCTCTTCAAATGTCGTATGGAAATCAAAATGAGTATCAACAATATGATTGGATTAGTGTACACTATCCAATTCATTGTGAAGCACTTGGACGCAACTTATGAATGACATGTGCATAACTATATTAATAAGTAATCTAATGTGAAGAGTTGATATCAGTACTGCTTGGATCAAGATGACATTCCATCTACTATGTTTGAACCTCATAGGTCATCCTTTTGGTACTAGTGTATTGTGTGATGTAATTTTAATAATTTTGTCTTGTATTATGTAATATATTATCAGTTTTCATTCGAAAAACAGTATTTATAAGACTTATTATCTATATGTTAGTTTTAAATATATTATTTTAATGTGATTTTGAGTGGAATATATGTGTAATGAAGTGTAAAAATAATCTCTAAAATTTCATATTAAATTTCCAGAATTTTAATAAGATTTCCGATGTTTTTTTAAAATTTTTGCGATATCGATATGCGATATCGATATATCCGTAAAATCAAAGTTGCGATACGACATGCGATATCGATATTTTCATCCTTGCTCCTAATACATAAAATCTTTAAAGTATTGAATCAATTATGAAGTAGTTGAGAGTAGAAGATTTATATTGATTCCAAATTGCAATAGGTGATTGAGATGATATGAAAACAAAGACAAAATATGAAAATGAAGCTCCACCAACTTCAATGTTTCTCCAAAGAGAGAACTATTTTGTTTTGGACTCTAATTAATAGATAAATATTTTATACTATATTTCATAATACTTTTCTACTGTCACACATTAAATATTTTTATATATAGTTTCAGACATAGTGTTGAAATTTTAAACCTCTTATACATTTTATATTAATTAATATTCTAACGGTGGTTGAGGGCGTTGATTGCAGGAGGAATCCTTCTCCACTTAACTCCATTTATTTTATTTCAGATTACTTGTTAAAATAATACTACTTTTTCCTAATTGTTATTTATAGGTTAATCGCTAGCTTTTCTTTCTTTTAGAATATTTTAGTCCGTCATTGTTACAGAATAAAATGATATACTTAAATTTGAGGGATAAATGCGCGAAACCTCCTCGTGTTTTAGAAATGTTGCGTCGGTCCCCCCTGTATGATGGAAAATGCAAGAAATTCCCTCGTGTTTTCATAAAATCAACACACGTCCCATTTTTTTAATGAGCGTTAACGGTGTTAAATTTTTTCTTAAAATTCCCGTTATATCCCTCGTAAAATAGAAGATAGAAGATAAAGAGAGAGTCACAAGGCCCAAACCCTCGAGTCAGCGGTTGAAATGTGAGTGAGAAAAGCTTGGGGCTTGGGGGGTTTTTGAACACGGCGGCGGCGACCGGCGACCCTGAGGCGGAATCCTCACCAAGGTCAGATTCTTTGTATGGATTCTTTGTATAGAAGGAATTCTTTATATGGGCTTTTTTAAAAAATGGCATTCTTTTTAGGGTTTTTAATTTGCAGAAAAAAAAATTGAAATGGGAGTAAATGGAGAAAAGTTAAGCTATCTTTTGGTCTGAATCTGTGTGTATAGAAAAAATTGCAGGTATCTCCCTTTATTTGTATCTTTTCTAATTTCCCTGTACATATTTACTCCCTCTCTTTTTTTTTTTTTGGGCAGAAGAGGTAAGAGTGGTGGTGGTGGTGGTGGTGGTTAGGGGGAGTAACTGGTTTCACTTGTAGACTAAACAAAGCTTTTCATTGAGTTTTACTTTTATAAGGAATTGCTAACATTGTTCTGAGGGAAATATTTTTAATGTTTCTGCCTTTACGTTTGTAATTTGGGATTCACCATTCTGGAAAACGTATTAAGAGATGGCCAATCATGTTATGGTGGCATTTATTTTCATTTTTCTGGCAAATTTATGTCAAATGATCCATGCTTCTTAATTGTTGCTAGATAAGATGTGACTTAGTAACTAGCAATTCTGAAAATCACCATATAGATACAATTCCCTAATTTCGGAAGTATCCAACAAAACAGAGAAAATGAAGGTGTGGTACAAAAAATCATCTTAAGATCCTGAATACGTATTGTTCTCTATTGTGATTTAAGTTTTGGAAACCCAGACATGGTAATTGGTTGGTTCAGATTGAGACTCATCCTAAATCCTCTTTGCTTGGGATGGTTTGTAGGTTATTAAATTGTTTAGAGATGGGCTTTTATCGTGTGGAGCAAATGGCAAGTAGGATTCTTACAGATTTGTCTCCCACTTCTTTCTTAGTAGATTTTATCAAATTCTTGTTCTTTATGATCTGTTCATCTCAGGATTGGGAAGATGGTCTATGTGAGAGTGATGCAGATGGATCGTTTTTGCATGAGAACTGGAACAAAGATCTACGACTTTTTGCCGATGGGGAAGATGGTGGTCACCAATTACTTCAGGTTAAATTTTTTTTTTTCACAAACTTGTTACTTCTTGATTATATACACATCTTTATTTAGTGTAATCACTCAGCTAAATCTATTTTTGCAGCTCTTTTTGTTGCGTGCTGAGTCTGAGTTGCAATATATCTCTGGAAACAATCTCTCTCAGAATCTGCAGCATCTGGACTCTCTCAAATCCTAGATAAGCCAATTTTTCGGTGGTCCTATTACAAAATCCTCCTGCGAAACACCTCGGTCTGGAATTCGTAATTAAGGCTAAATTTTAGTGGTTTTGTTTCTTTGTGGATGATTCAATGGAGGTGCAATTCATGCTTACATCTGTGTAACGTTTTGAAGAATGTTGGTGAAACGTTTTGAACAATGTGTTAGATTCAACCGTTCAAGGATAAATATACGTGCGATATAAGTCATTTTTGTTGTGTACGTCTATGTTTCTTTATTTCGATTGTGTGAACCTGAGATTCATTTTAGTTTTCTTGATTTCTTTGTTTGTACATTTGGCTCTTCATTTTACAGAGTTCTTTGTTGTGTACATTTGACTCTTCATTTTTTGATATCGGCTAAATGTGGAAGACATGTATCCTAAAAAAATTAGAAGAAATTGAATTACTATTGATACAAAAATTACATTAAATAAGTATAAACAAATACATTAACTGTATATCGCAAAATTAAACATTACTAAGTTGAACCCAAAAAAAAAAAAAAACAAATACATTATAAAGGAATTTAATTGTACCAACTAAATTGTATCCTAAAAAAATTGTAGAAAATTCAATTACTATTGAGTACAAAAGTAACATTATAAAGGAATTTAATTAAATAAATATAGACAAATACATTAAGAGAATATTTGCAAAATTAAACATTACAACATTGAACCAAAATTGAGTACAAAGTCTGTTAATTTCAGCATTGAAAATAAATAGGAAAAAAAATTAAGCAAAAACCGTACCAAATTGTTTGTGAGGGTAGGAGAGGAGAGGAGTTCCATGCATATAAGTTTTTGGACAATGCACACACATATATAAGCAAAAAGCAAGGGCAAAATAGTATTTTTACATGCAAATAACGGTCAAAAATGAGGAAAATTCGCACTTCCGGCGCGTCCAACACACACCCGTGAAGTTTAACAGATTTGGGGATTTCGCATCGATTTTATGAAAACACGAGGGTGTTTCGCACATTTTCCTTCATACAGGGGGGACCGACGCAACATTTCCAAAACACGAGGGGGTTTCGTGCATTTTCCCCTAAATTTGATTCTATTGATTTTGGATAACAAAATTTAAGTTAATGTAAAAAAAAAAAAATTCATATCAGACGATTTCCATATAATTCCTTAAAATGGTTTGAATCTTTTTGAGAGGTCATTCTTATATAATCCACGTATGACTTTCAAAAAATGTTCTCTAAATAATTTTACAAAAATAATTAATAATTTTAATTATTAAAAAAAAGGGGAGTTCAGATGTGCATTTTCGTCCAAATTAGAATCAGACAGCGTGGCTAACCCTTAGCCACATTTGAGCACATAAACAATCATCATCACTGCACCTTCTTCCACTAGCTGGGACTCGAACCCGTGACTGGATGGTTCGAGTGCACCACTAGACCGCTGATGGTTGTTGTACCACTTTCAGGAAAACATGTACAAAGACAAAGTACTAGCATAGCCTCAGGCCTGAGATAAGTAAATCATGATTACATTGTACTAGAATTATACCCGTGATGCACGTTTTTTAATTTAATTCATTAATAATATAATGTGATAGTATTATCGTAACCTAAATTATATATCAATAAGAATTTAGACATTTTATCTCTACTGTTTTTCATTTTAAATATTATTATATTTTTAAAATGCAAACAATAATATATAAATTTATATTTTTGTTGAACAATAAATTATAAAATCTATATTTAAAATATGAAGTTGTTAAAAATGACACCAATTTTATACACTAATCAATTTTGTAAAAAAAAAATTAAATTTAGTAATAAGAAACATTTATTGTGTTATGGATGTTAAACGATAATTGATACTAAAAAACATTTTAACTCCTAAAGATATGTTATGCATGTTGCAGTTTATAATATAAACATAAGTGTCATGATAAATATATTATTGTATTTTTTGATGCATGCTTAATAAGTGATTAATTTTATTGACAAAACTGCATATTCCCTGACGTTCACAATCATAAATTTCTTTGAAATTTTCGGTCTAACCAATAACTTAATTATTTATAGTTAATTAAAGAAAAGATATAAATACTTTAATATATTGTTATATATATTCAAATAACGTAGATAACTGAATATTGAACTCACTTAAATTGACAAATAAACCAAACAATTATATAAAAATGTTTTTCATTATAATTAATTTCTCCAAAAGTCTAAAACTTTGTATTTTAAATTTTATTTTTTTATTTCCTAATCTTTGTTTAATTTAGTCATTTGTTTTTGTATTTCTAATTGTGTTAAATATAATTATGCATAAAAATTTAAATATCAAATTTATACATTGTTATTTTTTACGATGCAATGTAAATTAACAAATTAGAATTCTTAAAAAATGATAAATCTAATATCATGCATTAACAACAAATTTTAGATGAAGAAACTATTTAATTTGAAATTATGATTTGTTAAAAAATCTACGTCCCTAAAATTGTCTTATGGTCTCATTAAAATTAAAATTAAAATTAAAATTAAAAATTACAATAAACAAATTATAATAAAAATGATAAAACTGATCAATCATATATTAAACATAAATTCTAAATGAAAAATCATTTAATTTGAAATCATGATTTCTTATTTAATATGAATTAAGTATACATTCATTCATTTATACCCCACTTGTTATCAAAATTGTGAATACAAAATAAAAGGAACAATTAAATTCTAGATGCAAAAATGATAAATTTGATATATCATAGATTATAACAAAAATTTAAATAAAAATGATTAATTTAAAGAATGTGATTTATATAAATATAAAAATGACAAAAATAATTTACATAGCCTATCAATAGGCTATAGCCCAACCTAGTGGACCCGACATCCTTAAAAGTATAAATTTTTTTATTTTTGTTTTTTTAATTATTGTAATTAAATTCTTTCCAATTATAGTATGTAAATTTAGGAGAGAAAATTAGTTATGCTATTTTTATTGAAGGTCTTCTTTTTATATATACTAGTATTATACCCGTGGGATGCACAATTTGTAATATACGATTGATTAGTTTTAAAATTTCTAATACTATAATTTAATAAAATTATCTTAACTTAAATTATATATTAATAAGAATTTAATTTTTTTTATCTTTAATGTGTCACATCTTAAAAAATATTATAATTTAAAAATGCAAACAATAATATATAAATGTATATATATATATATATGTTTAACAATGAATTTTAAATTCTATATTTGAAATTTGAAATTGTTAAATAAACATCAATTTTGTACACATACCCATTATATTGTAAATTAAATCAAATTTAGTACTGAGAAACATTTATTGTAAACGATAATTGATATTTAAAAAATATGTTACTTCATATAGATATGTTGTGCATGTTACAGATTAATATAGATATAATTATCATGATCAATATATTATTATATTCTTGATACACTTATTAACAAATGTGTTAGTAAATAATTCCTTTGCATTCACAATTATAGATTTCTTTAAAAATTTTGGTCTAACCAATGCAAACAACTTAATTATTTCAAGTTAGAGAAAAGATATAAATCTCATCAACTAAAAGATCTTGATATGTATTTAAATAACGTAGCTAGTTCAATATTCAACCCACTTGTATTAGCAAATATATCAAACAATTATACCAAAATGTTTTTCATATTGTTATTAATTTCTCAAAAAATCTAAGACTTTTTATTTTAAAAATTATTTTTTAATTTCTAATATATAGTTTAATTTAGTCATTTATCATTGTATTTGTAATCTTGTTAAATACAATTTTGCACCAAAATGTAAATATAAAATTTATATTTTTCATAAACTAAAACAAAATTTAAAATAAAGAATAATTAATTTAAAGATTATAATTTGTATGAAATAGAGAAAAAAAAGATAAAATATACTTCATAATCTACCTACGTATAAGTACAGCCTAACCTAGTGGACCCCACAATCCTTAAAAGTATAAATCTTGTTATTTTTTATTTATTTAATTTCTTGTAACTACTTTCTTTCCATTTATAGTATGTTAATTTGGGAGGGAAAATTAATTATTACTATTTTTATTGAAAGTCTTCTTTATATATATATATAGATATAGATAGATAGATAGATATATATATATAGATATAGATAGATAGATATATATATATATATAGATATTGAAAAAAAACATTAATAAGGAAATTCATGAAAATTCTTTATATTTGTAAAACAACAATCATTATTCTCACGTGTCATTTTCTCAATAATTTGAAATATAAGAAAAATATTAATATTAATTATGTTATACTGACAAACGCAATCTTTCTATTATCACCTTAACAACTTATTGTCGTTGACAAACATGTCAATCTAATTATTAGATGAAATGTATTCACATATATAGAAATATGATGCAAATAGTAAAAAAAAAACAATTAAATATTCTATTAACAATATTACTATTATTATTATTACATTGTTAAGGTTACAATACATATATTTAAAATTTAAAAATATTTATTATGTGCAAAATACTATATATTATATAATACAAACAATATTATATAGGATTTAAAAAAAAAATTAAGGGCTCAGATGCGCTTATATCTCGTCCAGGAATCGGAGAGAGTGGGTAACCCAATATCCACTTACGGCGCAGGTTAATCTTCACAGCACCTTGTAAGATAAAGTGCACCAGCCGGGAATCGAACCCGGGTCTGTACCGTGGCAGGGTACTATTCTACCACTAGACCACTGGTGCTTCTTGTTACAAACACTTCAAGATTATATTGTTATATATTTCCACTTTAACATGTATACTTGATTGCAGTAGGAGTTTCTTTAACATGTATACTTGATTACATGTATATTTTCATCCCTCTATTCAACTCAACACCTTATATATATATATGTATATGTTTTCTTCTAAATATTATATATGTTTAGGGTGACTGATATATATTAAAACTCGAGAATAAAAGAAAAATATATCAATACAGTGCTCTTTCTATAGTCTATAAATAGAATGAGAGAAATTATGTAAACAGTTAGTTCTAACGATAACTATTTCAGTTCAAGATCAAACATTTGAATTAAAATAATCAAGTCAGAATTCAATCATTGAAGAGATCAAACCGAATAAATCTAGGGAAATCCTTCAAACAAGCTATTGAAGAGGGAATTTGAGGTTTTCAATTGAAGAATGTGATACAAAACGGAAAAAAAATTATGTGTACACCTTTTGTTTGTTATTTTTGTGCCCAAAAAAAAAAAAGAAAAGAAAAGCAGAAGGAGACAAGGAGCAAAATGCAGTTGAGTTAGCACTTAGCAGCAGTGGGTGGTATTCTAATTCCACTTTGTCTCAAATTCAACACCCTTTTCTTTCTTCTAAGTTCTAACATCTCACGTTCTTTTCTTGAATTCATTAACCATTTGATTTCCTCAGTATATTTGTAAGAAAATATTACTATAATTGTATTAACCCAAACGACGTCATCACGTTTCCACAAGTCCCATTGACCTGAGAAATCATATGATTCAAAGTTTTTTCTACATTGGTTCTGTTTTTGCAGTCTTCTTTTGCTTGAATTGGGTTCTTTGAACTTAAAATTGGTGAGTGCTAAGTGAAATTGTTGAGTTAGTTGGATCTGTTTCTTGATTTCACTATCTGGGTTCTTGGGATTGGACATGCATTCGTTCTTTGATTAAATTAAGGACCAATTTGAACAAGAACAGGATGTCTTCGAAGAGCAAAGGAGTGGCGCCATTTTCGAAGCATGCTTTTTCAAGAAAGCTCACTTTTTTTCTCTGTATTGGGTGTTTTTGTGCTGGGATGCTCTTCACCAACAGGTTCCATCTTTTGATTTTCTGTATTAATTTTGATTCTAATTCTTGTAATTTTGATCACTATGGTGTGATTTATGGGTGCAGATTTGGTCATAGCTCTATGTTATTTTTTATTGAATGCTGTCTATGATTGTGAACTTTTCTATTGATGTTGTTAACTGGTATATAAAAGTATGACATCATTGCGGAGTTTTAAATGAGATGCATAATGATGGGTGTGTGTTAAAAGTGTTAATGTGAGGCTATGATGCAATCTTTTCTTGTGGAAATTCATTTATTGGTTTCATGTTCGAGGGCTTTTTAAGAAGCTTGAACAATGAGTAGGTTTGTCTTGAGATTCTAAACTATTGCATTCCTTACAAAGTTGGAGACCAAGTACAGTTAGAATGGGATGCCATTCACAATGTCTGTGTTGTCAGGAATTCCAAAAACCATGTCTTGATTGAGTTATAAATGGCTCAGATGGTGTGGCCTTGGACCTCTTTATGTGTCGTTCGATTTTGTAGTCTTCAGAACGTGAGGAAATCGAGTGACCTCTAACCTCTACTGTTGCACTCAACTAGGTCTAGACTCAGTTTAACCCATGTATTGGTTTTTTGCTTTTTAACATTATCATTTTTGTAACTCTATCCATGTATAGTTGTCTCAATCTTACATAGTAGTTCTAAATTTGGATTAGAGTAGAAATGTGCGAGAGAGATAGGGTATACACCTACTGAGATCGAGCTTGAACTTAGCTTGTTTGGATCACTTACTTCACTTGTTAAAAGATCTAGTGACTAGACTTTCTGTTTGTTGATCATAATTGTGAAAAGCATATTGGTCAACACTATTTCCAGAATTTCTAGTAAATTTGCTGCATTTACTCTATATACTTCATAAAGTTTCCCATGCATGCAAATCTAATTGATCGATCTGGGTTTTTATGACAGAATGTGGGCAGTGCCAGAAGAAGCTAAAGACATATCTGGGTCAACTGGGGAGTCGGACCAAAAGCTGAAGTTAGTTTCAGATAATTGTGATCCAAAAGCTGTGGGTACTTAAAGCATGGCACATTTACTGTATTTTCTTTGATGTGCAAAAGAATACTTCGTTTATAGATTAATAAAACTATTTTGCGTCATCAGAAGAATATAAAAGGTGACTCCAAGGATGTGCTAAGGAAACTTTCGAAAACACATAATGCTACACAGTAAGCTCTTCTGATTATAGGATGCATTATAATGTTTGTTGGTGTGCATCTCACGTACAATTTGCAGGGTCCTGGATAAAACAATCTCGGATTTGGAGATGGAATTAGCTGCAGCGAGGGCAGCCCATGATTCGTTACTCAGTGGGACCCCCTTAACTCAAGACCTGAAGGTTCCGGAATTCACCAAGAAAAGAAAATACTTGATGGTGGTGGGAATAAACACTGCATTTAACAGTCGAAGGAGAAGAGATTCCCTGCGTGCTACATGGATGCTACAAGGTGGTTAATGATTGGATATCTTTCTCTGGATACATGTCTTCCAAACTATTGATTATTATGGAAGATTGATGAAGTTATATTTGTTGGTTTTGCAATTCAGGTGATAAACGTAAAAAACTTGAGGAAGAAAAGGGCATTATAATCCGATTCATGATTGGTCACAGGTTTGATACCATGTCTGAAAATTCTCTAAAGCAAATATGTAGTGCAAACATGATTTTAAGTAATTCTGAATATAGATCTTAGCATAAAAAAACTATAATACTTCATTAGGATTTATTAGCAATCATATTTTGATGTCCATGCAACTTAACCGTAATGTCTAATTTGATCATATGGTCACTAGCGCAACATCAGGTGGTATTCTTGATAGAGCTATTGAAGCTGAAGATAAGAAACATGGAGACTTTTTGAGACTGGTATTTGCCTTCGATTTCTCTTTGTAATTTATTTTCTCTATTACCATAGAAAAGATAGCTCATTTCAGGGCCATTATAGATCTCGATAGCTCATTATTATTCTTAGGAACATGTTGAGGGTTACCTTGAACTATCAGCCAAGACAAAGACCTATTTTACCGCTGCTGTTGCTCTTTGGGATGCTGATTTTTATGTGAAAGTCGATGATGATGTACACGTGAACATAGGTAAGCAGCAAATATCTTTCAAGTTAACTTCATATGACGATTAATGTTGCTTTTTTGGACCGATTTAATTTAGTTTCTGGAGATACCAATCTGTTTGTGGTAAATGAAAATATTCGTTTCACCACTTTCCATAATGTGGTAGAATGAACAATATTGTTGATAACATTCTAAAATTGTTAGTTAGCAAACCTTTTCATTTTTGGAAATTCTTATTTTCTTCTTTATCATTCTTTTTAACACACTAAAAGGAACGAAGAAGGGTTAACTAGGAGTAATTACTATGAAATGCTGGTAAAATGGTACCGCCTTATGATGCATGGAATAAATCTGCAGGGACACTGGGTGCGACTCTAGCTAGGCATCGTTCAAAACCAAGGGTATATATTGGATGCATGAAGTCTGGTCCTGTCCTTGCCCAAAAGTAAGCTACCTTCTCGGACAATTTATTTCATAGCATTTTTAAGGAGGTATCTGATATTTAACTTGAATTGGCATTATATGTTGGCACTTTGCTGACAGGGGAGTGAGATATTATGAGCCTGAGAATTGGAAATTTGGTGAGCAAGGAAACAAGTATTTTCGTCATGCTACAGGCCAACTATATGCTATTTCCAAGGACCTAGCTACTTATATATCAATTAACCGGTAAACTATAAACGTGTATTTGTTTTCTTGTTAGTTGTTCTTTTCACCTGTTTCAAACACACAGATTCAATGCATGATTTTGCTTTCATAGACACGTGCTGCACAAATACGTGAATGAGGATGTGTCGTTGGGGTCATGGTTCATAGGATTGGATGTGGAGCACATAGATGACCGAAGATTGTGTTGTGGAACACCACCTGGTAACTTCTAGAAAAATGTCTTTTCTTGTTGGAGCTTTTTATATACGCAATTTAAACTATGATTGCAACATAATAAGAAGCAAAAGATTTCTATATAAGAATTACTGGAGCTATGAAACAAGTGAATTAGTTAGAAAAAGAAAATTGAATCAAGAAGAGGATAGAATAATTAATAGATTAGGTTGTTAATTAATGTTGATGATATGACAGATTGTGAGTGGAAGGCTCAGGCTGGCAACATATGTGTCGCCTCGTTCGATTGGAGCTGCAGTGGGATTTGTAATTCTGCTGATGCGATTAAGGAGGTGCACCGAAGATGTGGTGAAGGTGACAACGTTTTATGGCATTCTGATTTCTGATGCATGAAAATGCGTAAGGTGAGAATCCTGCACAGAATGCGCCGTGTTTGTTCTAATGTCAGAACAATCAATGCATAGAGACCCTCTTAGGCTTCTCTTGATACATCATTATATAGAAGTATATGCTCTTACTATATACATATATATAGGGATGGAAGAGAGAGCGAGAGAGACTGCGATGGAGATTGTTCCCATTTTAGACGAGACGATGCATCATCGTAGCAACTTGGCTTAGGAATCTGGATTTGTAGGGCCAGTTATCTCTCATAATAATAACTAATAACTGTATATTCTTCAGCACACATTGATCCCTCTTTTGCTTTCCACAGTCGATATTTCCTCAGAAAATATTAAGGTTATGTTTGCATTGAAGGATTTGAGGATTAGTTTGAATTCATTTTAGCAGCTTTGTTGGTGGTTGTTTGGACTCGTATGAAATTGAAATCTGTTATTTCAAATTAATTTGAGTAAATCAGGTATATTAATCTATTCATTTTGAATTGTTCTAATTCCTCAGTCTAAAGTTACTTTGATGTTGATGTGCTGGTCTATTGTATTTCAAGAAATTATAAACAATATTTTGTTAAAATTAAACAGATATTAAAAACATGAGTATAATCTCAACTTCTATGAAGATGTTCATTTCCAAAGTATGAAATTAGGAACCGAATAAATATATTAAATAATAAATAAAGGAATAATAAGTTGAAGAGAGACGTGTCGAGATCACAAGAATCCTCACCAACCAAATAAGAAAAGATGGTTGCAAAGTCACAAGCTAATCCACTACACACCACTACACACCAATTCCTTTTTTTACCAACAATGTTTTCTTTTCCACTTTCAGACCACTATATTATATAGTAATAAAAACACATTATTAATATATACCACAGACATCATATCCTCTCTCTCTCTCTCTCTTGTTTTGGAGATGGGGTTAGAAGTGAAAGGGTTGGAGTTGTCATTAAGGCTGTTGGTCATTCCTTTCAGTGTTGCATCCATATGGATTGCTGTCACCAACAAAGAGGATAACAGTGATTATGGCAAACTGGAGTTCAACAATTTCATTGGCCTCAAGTAATTACAGTACTATTATTATATACTCATTTAATTCTGCTAATTAATTTAATCCAATATTCTCTTCATTCAATGAACAACCTACCTAGTATGTATATTGTTTTGTGTAGGTATATGGTCTGCATCAGTGCAGTATCTGCAGGATATGCCTTGTTTGCTGCTCTCTCTTCGTTCTTCACTTGCTTAATCACCAAACCCTGGTTTTTCTTCCTAACTGATCAGGTTTAATTATTCCCTACTTTTCTTGATTAAAAATGCAAGAAAAAGACATGAACCCATTTAATTTCTGAGTACCTAATTAATATATAACTGGGCAGGTTGTAGCATACTTAATGGTGACATCAATGGCAGCTTTGGTGGAGTTCATATACTTGGCCTATAATGGGGATCCATTGGTGTCTTGGAGTGAAGCTTGTGCTTCTTATGGATATTTCTGCACTAGATTGAAAATAGCCCTTTCTCTTCACATTATTGCTCTTTCTTGTTTTCTTCTTTTGTCTCTAATCTCTGCTTACACACTCTTTTCCAGATTTGACCCCCCTTTTCTCCCTTCTAAAGATGATCACCCTCAAAACCAAACCACTAATTAGATCATTTTTCATTTCATATTCAATGCTCCTTTTTACTATATGTATCACTGATTCATATTGGATGCATCCCACTATTAATTGCAAATTACATTTTGTTGTTTCCTTTTCATATATATCTCCTGTATATGTGTGTAATTGTGAGAATGAAAAATGACTTACTTTTGGGAATTATGAAGGCTCCATGCTCTATGATTATTGATGATATCCTGCCTTGTTTCGATATAAACACAATTTTTTTAATCTATTTTAATAGAGAAACAACTTTTCGACTATGTAGGAAATCAAATAATAAAGGACTCAAGCTTGGTTCTATTTGATTTTTTACATGCTTCAACTCAACTATAATCAAACTTTAAATTAAACCCATAGTCTCTTTCATTATCATTCTCGATGAAGATTTTAAACCAATTTTTGGTTGTTTATTATTTAAGTTTTGAGTACTTTATTAGAGCTTGAGACTTGGAAGTTAGAACTACTGCTGGCCTTGTGTGAACTTGGGCTTTTGGCCCATCAGTTAAAAAAACATTTTTAGGTAAAAAAAAATATTGAAATTTATATCATAGCACAATTACATAAAAATATTGTATTTGCATATAAATAATTTACATAATATATGAAAATATTTAATGTTGTCCTCATAATCACATAAACATCTTTTGAAAGACGGAATTTACAGTAAATTTAATGCATTTTAAATTAAATTAAATGCACCTCCCAACTTCCCCACATTTTCTTAAAAAAATCTTCACACTCATTCTTTTTGTAGATATACTGATCAAAGTGAAATTGAACTACTCTTGTCTAAATAAAAATAACAATGAAACTAACCTTAACAGTAGGAGCTAATCCCGAATATAATTATGTGAGATGAAGTTCAACCAAACCTATTTTTATAAACTCATACGTAAATTGTAAATCATTTCCCAAAATTAAATTCACGAGACCAACGAAAAACATGCTAATAAAGCTAACGAAGCCATAAAGTTAAAAGTGCAAAAGAAAATGAAATGAAGAAATAATAAAATATAAGAATATGGGTCGGGTCAAGAAGTGGTATCGGGGGTGGGTGAATAATAAATAAAGAGTTACTCTCCCACCTAGCCCGCGTCTCTTTATTTTTTTCGTGTCTTTTGGTCGTTACCTTCACGTTATGTTAGTGTTACCTTCATGTTATGTTAGGTTACCTTCGCGTTATGTTAATGTGACCCCATCTCCAAATTTCATACCCTTAGTTTAAAATCACTGAACTAAAATAATACGAATGTAACACTAATATAACATGAAGGTAACCTTAAGATAACATGAGAGTATGACTGCTTGAAGCGAATTTTGGTAGGTTTGAGCGCACCCACCAAACGTGTGGTGGAGCGTGAGAGTGCGTTGGGACATGTAAAAACGCATGTTAAAAACGCGTGAAATGGATCGACCCCGATGTACGGATCAGTGGCATAAAATATTTTGCCATAAATAAAATATAAAATGGGAAAGAGAAAGGCAGTAAGTATAGCTCCACACTCTTTCTCTTTGTTGCGTATCCGTGGGGTTCAACTCTCTTTTCAATTATTTATACATTCTCTTCCTTCTTCAATCTTGTTTTCGATCCCTAATTTCTCTCCTCTCTTCCTTCCGATTTAGGCTTAATCGGATTTGTTTCTCCTCCTCCACGCCATGGCTAAAAGCTCCTTCAAGTTGGAACACCCTCTTGGTATAATCCCTACTCCGATCGTTTATTAACCCTAATTCTTGTCTGGGTTTTGGTTCCCCTTTGATTTGATCGGTCGATTTTTATGTTGTGGATTTGGCTCCGCTAAATCTTTGACTTTATTTAATTGTTCTGTTTCAATTGTTTTGATTTTGCCCGTCTTCCGATTCGCCTGATCTCGGTCGTGTATTGTGTGCACGCGTGAGTTAGTGGCTAGATTCGATCAATTTGTATTATTGGTATCAGATGATTGGGGTTTTGTGTGATTTATGAGTATTAAGTCAATTGACTCACTTGGTTGGTTATTTGCTTTGATGATGTGAAGGAACAGAAATACCTCTTCTAGTGCCTTATTTTCATTGTTGTAATCTCTTAGGCTTTGAAGATTGAAATTTATTTGTTTCTTTTCTGGAGGGCTAGGATGGGAAAGAGGATTAGTTTATAGCCTTACAAACTTGGCGCACTACTTTCTGAATTGTTTTGATTTTGTACCTAGTAATGCTGGATTTTTTTATTTTTTGGGTTATCCAGTATTCTGTTGTTGATTGGCGACCTGTAATATTACTGAAGCTGAAGCCATGTTATTGAATTTGTGTTCTTTTTTTGCTTATAATGCAATATGCCTTGAAAGACCGTGTCTTCTAGTCTGTTTTAAAAGTTGTATCAATGTCAACCAATGTGCTGTTTTCATGTTTATTGCTTTGGTGTTTAATCATACACATTATAATACTGCTTTAACATGCTGCAGAGAGGCGACAGGCTGAAGCTGCTCGTATCAGGGAGAAGTACCCTGACAGAATTCCGGTACCAAAGATTTCAATGTTCATTTTTAAGCACTTATGCCTTCCAGTTCTTGATTTTTCTTCCAGTGCAGGTGATTGTGGAGAAGGCTGAAAGAAGTGACATCCCCGACATTGACAAGAAAAAGTTAGTTATTTATTCTTTTCGTCCTACACCCCGATCCTCCAAAGTGTCTAGTTTGATTTTATTTACTTAAGAAATTCTTAGATATTGCTCTCTTTTTCAAGTTTTTTAATGTTCAGCAGATGGCCTACATTCGTGTTGAAAAAAGTCACTGGATCCTGAGATTTATGTGGTTATAAAACAAAAACGAATAATGCTGGTTACTGTAGATAGTCGCATCAAGTTAAAAGTATGCATGTATTAGCTTTATCCACCTTATTAGAGGAGGAAAATAAGCTATGGTTTGGTTTTTTTTTGTTAACATATATAAAAAGTTTTTTTGTCAACATATATAAAAACATGTCTTTTAATTTGTTTATGATTGTATAATGATGATTGATGTGAAAATTGCAGATATCTAGTTCCTGCGGATCTGACTGTTGGGCAATTTGTATATGTTGTGCGCAAAAGAATCAAGCTTAGTGCTGAAAAGGCCATCTTTATCTTTGTCAAAAACATTCTCCCTCCTACTGGTAAGGAGAAAATTTCAGACATGTTTCTTATACTTGTTTAAATACACTTTTACATGCAGTGTTTTGCTTTTATCCTTTCTAATACGTATTATGCTTGTATTATGCAGCTGCTATGATGTCTGCGATCTATGAGGAAAACAAAGATGAGGATGGTTTCCTTTACATGACGTACAGTGGCGAGAATACTTTTGGATCTGTCTAACATGGAACTTTGTTCGAGCTATGTGTATAGTCTGTCACCTTGTAAATTCTCTTCAATTGTCTCTCTGGTTATATCCTTCTTAAAAGATTGTCTACGCTGAATGATGTTTTAACTTCTTTTAATTGGAAGATGTCAATACTATTATGACTTACAATCTTATCTATGCTCCAATTTCCCTGATATATTTGTTGTTATTGTTGTATGATACTTCCGAGTTTCTCTTGACCAAAAGTAGGATGTATATGATGATACCATGAAACGTGAGTTTTGAGAAGAAACAAGTTGACAGTGTCATGTAATGCTATATCTGAAACTATACAGTAGAGAAGCTTTGGCATTCACATAAGAAGCACCGATACAAAAAATTTATAATTACAAATATTCTGAGATACCATCTTTACCATCAGATCATCAAATGTCATAACTGCAGTAAAATTCTATTAGTAGATGTTTCTTTGTACAAATCAGATGTAATCAGCAATAGTTATTAGAGGCTGGGATGTTGATGTCATTTGGAGACCGAGGCTCATGTCATGCCTGATTTCATCAGAAGTTTTTGCGTTGGGGATTTCATTACCGATGTTGCACCATTCTAGCGTCTGCACGGTGGTTGGGAAAAAATCGAGGAGACTCGATAATTCTTCAGGCATGGTGTTCATGTGGTCTTGTTCTTGCTCTTGATGGAGAACTCCTAAGTAGGTGAACATTATAGCACATTATCCGTGAGGTGTTATCTTAGGTTTTACCATGAGCTTTTTAATAAACATAGTCTTTTAGAAATACCCACCTGTATAACCAGATGTTGATTCATTGTTCCAATTCATGGATTCCATTGGGTTTACAATTGGGTCCAATGAGTTCATTGCAAATATCTGATCTTGAAAAACGGTTTGCCTTTCTGGCTCGTCGTACTGTTTCCAGGTTTGGTGACAGTATTGTTCGACACTTTGGCTTTCATGTTCGAAGCCTACCAGATATCTTGCATCTATCAGGCTGGATTCAGGGGATTGATGCAGTAGAAAGGCCGATTCACAAAGATTTGGTGTGTCAGATGAACTTCCACAGCCGTCAGGTTGAAGGGAGAAACATACACCTCCGAGAGATTCTTGTTCCGTGAGTTGCTTGCTCATTAGATAACCAGAATCAAGAAGATGAGCTGCATGGTATTGGTGTCGTACAAAGCTTGGTTGTGATTCTGATGAATGTCCGGCAAAGTTGTGGAGAGAGAATTGTTCACATCCCATAGAGTTGGAATCTAGCAGATGGGCTGATGTAGAATTCTGGTGCATCAACACATTTGATTCGTGAAGAATGGATCTTGCAGCAAGGTTACCATCCATTAAGCCATCATCAGATTGAAGATAGCTTAACTGGACACCCTCATCACCTGGTTTTACCAAAGTGTTTTGGTTACAAAATTGTCCAAATGCATCTAGAAGAGGCGTGTGGCTCTGTGAAGAGAATTGGTGTTCTACATGAGATGTTTGACTAAACAAGTCTCCTTTTAACAAACTATCCTGCAGCAGAGTGGAGCTGCTCTCACTGAGAAAGCCTTCCATGGAAGAGCAGTCGTTTGAGTATTTTCCTGCAAGACCTTGCAAAGTACGTAATGGATCTGAAACACTGTTTTGGATCTTGAGGTGATCGAGTAAATCTTCTTCTCTCTGCAAACTTTTCTCTGACGAGATTCTTGATTCTGAACTTATACTGTGGATAGTTTCCAAGTCTCTGCTTCCTTGCCTATCTTCTCCACTCTCCAAATTCTCTCGATATTCTTTCTTGGCTTTTTTTTTAACTTCACCTTTAGGTTTAGAGATCCCAATCATGTCATCTATTTTTCTTATGTTTCTCATCGGGATCTCATTTTCCCTAGAGTTTTCAGGTGATGCATCCACTCTCCGGTCGCCACCAAGGAGATCTTTTGATTGTTGGCTGGTGTGCAATAAAGCACAATCCTTCATCATGCTTTGACTTGAATTCCCATCCAATGGTACTTCTGTTCTCAATAAATCAGATGCCTCTGAACTTTCATCAAGTGAAGCTTCATTTCTTGAAACTTTAAGCAAACTGCTCTTGTTTGAAATTCTTCTTTGCCTCAACTTTTTCTTCAGGAACCGCACTCTTGCTTGAGCTTCTCTGAGTTCATCCATTATCTCCAAATCGCTATCTGATTCTTCTTCGTGCATGCAAATATTCACCCCAGAGGTTTCTGGTTGATGAGATTGGATTGAAGGGGGCTCTCCTTTGACAGTGGGAGATGAATGTGAAGGAGTGGTTTGATTAGTGTCAACTGTCATTGGCTGAGACAGCTCCAACTGTTTAGATGAATTCAACTGAACTGTTGAATCCGGAATTGACAGGTTTGATTGGAAACAAGATTGCGTATGTACAGGGAAAGACGAATGCACTTTGAGTGGAGGTGTGGTTGGTGAATTTAACTGGAATCCAGAATATTGTGGAGGCATCTGGGGTGATAAATTGAGTTTCAGGGTTGATCTTGGTGAGTCCATGGGTGATGACCATTGAATCTGAGCACAAGAATCTGGAGATAGAAACGGTGATGCCATTCACGACTAAACTTGCTGAAGCTGATGTGGAATGGTCCCCTGAAGGTGGAGACAATTGACTTGCTGCTCTAAAGAATGGCTCTCAGAAAGAATGGGTAGAGGTTTTGTGAAGAGAGTGGAAGAAGCAGCAGGAGGTTGGGACGAGGAAGGGGGTTGGAGATGATGAGAGATGGTTAGAGAAGTTGGAGTATTGGGAGAAGGAGGAGTTGGATGTTGAGAGAAGTGATTTGTTGTGGGACTTTGAGATGATGATGATGATGTTGATGTTAAGAGGAGGGTGCTTGGTGAAGAGAGAAACTGGGATGGAATCATAGTTTGAGGTAAATGGAGAGGGATGGAGGGTGGAAGATGTGAATTGTTTACTGTATTTAGTGTATGGTTAGGAATAATACAAGACCAAGTAGTATTATTAGGATTATTGGCATTGGCATTTGCATTGGGAATAATGGGTTCTTGATTAGAATGGTTGGTGGTGGAATTTGTGTGGCTTTGCTTTTGTTGCATATTTGATTTTGTTGTTGGGTAAATTGGGACCTTCTCTCTCTTGCATTTCTTCACTCTCTTGTGCCAGAAATTCTTTATCTCATTGTCTGATCTCCCTGCTACCTGCCAACATATATTGTACTACTATATGATATACAACATTATTATTATTATATATTGTTATTGTTTATTTAATTTGGTAGGATACCAATAATAGTATTATTTCCAACAAGACAAGAAAGATCCAAATAAAAATGGCAACATCTCCTAAAAACCCATTTTGTTTGGGAAGGAACTCTGCATGGTGAGGTTTAAACCATGAAAATGGGTTTGATTTAAACCCAGTTCTTTATAATCATCATTTCTTAAATTCTCATTTCAAATCACAGTAGTAGAAGCAAATCCAAACAAGCTAAGAAATAAAGCTTCATATCAGCAATGCACGAGCAATTTGTAAACACATGATGATTCCCATTTAGAAA
This sequence comes from Scutellaria baicalensis, assembly GCA_005771605.1. Taxonomy (NCBI): domain Eukaryota; kingdom Viridiplantae; phylum Streptophyta; class Magnoliopsida; order Lamiales; family Lamiaceae; genus Scutellaria; species Scutellaria baicalensis. The sequence continues at coordinate 12,971,031 of CM016724.1, read as the reverse complement.
ATTCATGAGATTGGATTGGTATTGAATAATGTATACCTGGGAGGCAATGCGAGCCCAGGCGTTGCCATGTTTGAAATGCAAATCAATAATCAATTTCTCCTCCTCTTCCGTGAATGGATGTTTCTTCAGATTTGGTCTCAAATAGTTTAACCATCTCAGCCTGCAATTCTTCGCCGGCCTCCCCAAACCTGATAACCTCTCCATCTTCACCCAGTTTTTGATCCCATATTCCTCCACCGCTCTTCTCAGCTTCTCATCCTCCTCCTTGCTCCACGCCCCTTTCTTATACACCACCACCCTCTCTTCCGCCTTTGCATTGCATGACGTCGACGACGTCATTTGCAATGCTGCCGCCAATCAATTATTTCTGCTGCTGTTTGGAGCTTGGGTTTTGCATTTCTATCATATATACTCCATTTATTCTGTAATTTGAGCATTAAAATCTTAGCCTGAGAATTTACCTAATTTGAAGGGCATAGAATTGTTGAAGGGAGAGAAACGTGAGCTGGCACTGCAGGGACGTGGGGTTTATATTCACTTTCAATTACATTTCGGCTCTCATTCAATTTACCATTTTCTCCTCTCCTTCACCATTTTCTCTATTTTATGTATCTAATTCAATCCTCTCTTTTTTTATGTATCCTCATTAATTTTATTTATTTTTGGTATATTTCAGATCAAATATACTTGTGGTTTTTTTTTTTTTTCAGTTTCCGCTCTATTGCAATGTAAACATGCATCAACACGTTGAAAATATAAGAGTATTTTTATAATCTTATAATTTTAGAAGATTCTCGTATAAAGTAAATGTAGGTTTTATTTGCTCACATATTTTAGGAAAATGGTTTTAAAGCTGCAAGATGATAAACTGTACTAGTTTTGGTTGCAATATCGTAAGGCAAAAAAAAAAAAAATTAGGTTAGAAAATGAGAAAAACCGATTAGTTTAGATTGTTTTTTTTCATTTACCTGTATAAAGTAGTTACAAAGATTAATAATCTTAGTGCATATATAAAACTAAGATATTATTAAAGAAGCAGCAATCAATTATGAATCATCAACTATATTTCCTCTACTACTCAACTTACAGCTCCTAGGAATGAAGACAAATAAACCTTCCTTTCTTAAACATCACAAACATGGAAAGTAGGTTCTCAAAAGGATATATCCATGAAGACAACTGTCAACAATAAATCATCCTCCTCCTTTCAACAACCTACTCCACTCCATACCTAACAAAACTATGCTGGATCACATTCATCAGAAGCCAACATTCTCATGGGATTCCTCTGCTTAATGCCGATTCTTACTGCTAACCCCCTCCTACTCGTCACCTCAAATCCATCATTTCTACGTCTACCCTACTCTAAAGTTATTTATCAATCCAGTCCAAAGATGACAGCAACTATCCCTCACTCATCAGGTCAGTGAACGAGCGATGCATCGGTGCCAAGTGCAATCTCAAGTGCACGAGTGAAGGATACATTTGAGATATGATCCCAAATGCAAGAAGAAAACCAACTCACTAATCTATGCGGCAGTTTTCAGAGTTGTAGAGCCAAATCGGGCTGCTGAGAATCAACCAGGACACCTGAGGATGGCCTCCCAGGGGACCCAGATGACTGGAAACCAATATTTAAGTCTGGAGGTAGAGATTCCGGTTTCTGTCTCGAATGCATCTGTGGACTAACGTTACGCCAACTCGACTGCAGCTGGAACCTGGATAGATCAGCAGTAGCCAACTGGGGGAAAACCATTCGAGGGTTTTGAAACTGTACCTGATTGCCAACAATCATTGGTACAGGCCCTTGTGGTACAAAAGCATGAATTGGTGAACCACCAGGAGGAAACTCTCCACGAAACTGTGAAACTTGTGACTGGATATCACGAGGAGAATTGTACATTGGATCACCGAACATCTGGTTCTTGTATGGATTTGCATTTTCAGCAACGGGTCTCATTCCTCCAGCCCCTATAGACATCCATGCTCGTGCAGCAGCTGCAGCAGCATTGTTCGGATCGTTGCTGCTCCATCCATTACTGCTCAATGATGGTGGTGAAGGCAAAACTTGAGCAGCATTAGCTGACGATTGAATTGAGGGTTTTTGTTGATTATGAGTGTTTTCCGCCAATTTTCTCATCATCTGTACAGGATCACTAAGACCTTGACCCTGCTGTTCATGGGAATGGTAACTAGCTGGTTTCTGTAAATCAGAAGAGAAACGAGCTATTGTATTACCACCACTCACTCTATTACCGAGGACATTTCCATTAGGCAATCCTCCCAAAGCAGCCCCATTACTATGTTCAGGCTGTTTAAAAGATCCAGATCGTGAAAAGTTCATGTTTTTTGAAGTGAACTCTACCGATCTGGAAGCTTCCATTTCCAAACTCTTCGAAAACTGCTTGATGCCAACAGAATTAGTTGTGTTATCGTTTACCAGAGGTGGACTATTCAATTCGACCTGCTTCAGAAACTTTTTATCAGATTCAAGCAAAGCCCTTGACTGAAGATTTTGATGATGGTAACTTAGATTAGGATGAGCACTAGGTATTGCCCCAGAAGATAAAAAGAATGATGGATTCATTTCCGAAATGTTCCCTCTGATAGGCTGTGCAGTGATGATAGGAGCAGAGGGTGGCCTGTTTCCACAAGGACCAAGAAACGGAAACTTTTGTTCCAAGTGTATATTACGTGGGCTTTCTTTGGAAGAATCTGAGACCGTAGGGGTCTTCTCAATGTATTTAGGCACGGAAGCAGGCTTTGGTTTCATTAAAAATGGTGGCTCCTTCACACTGCAGTTTTCCAGCATTAATACAGGAGTTGGAAGTGGCTCATACTCTCCAACCCACCCCTGACCAAACTTGAATCCTTGAGGTAGTGCTTGTTCAATCCTCTTAGAAGCCACTTTCCAAGCGACGGAACCAAGAGTTGCCGCAAACCGAGCCAGGCTCCTAGCATATGAATGATCTGAATAAAGTCCTACCTGGTTGACAAAAAAGAAATTCAAGTTAGAGAAAAATAATGTTTGAAGGTGAGTGGTGAGATGTAAACCCCAGAGATTCTTACAGGAACCAGCTGCTTGGTTTCTCCATCAAAAGTAGAGAATATGGACTCTGAGCTGGAAAAAGGAAGAGACAACGATATGTTGTATGTCGTACGGCGGTTTTCATCTTGTACAAATGATCTCCGACCAAATCGAGACAGTGGACCCTTTCCTGCATGGAGAATGTGTAGTTAGGAAAGACAACATTGAACACAGAATCAACGTGCCAACATGGAATATTGTATGCTGAAGACAATGGTTGTGTTTCCCTGCTGCCCAAAAAAGCACAAGTTGAAAAGAAAAACGTGAAAGCAAGATGCTCATTATGAAAAGATCAACTAATGGAGTCCAATTATTTATAAGCAGATGATACTCATGTCATTAGAATAATTCGGTTCAGGAGGTACCTGGCAGTGATTCCTCTGCTTTGTCCAAATTGTTGTCATTCAAGAAAGAACTTCCCTCAACAAGTGCATCCATGCCACTAGTTTTCTCAGGCGCAACACCTTGGAGTGTATTTGGACCATTCTGGAAATCTCCAGCTGTAGCAAGAGTGGCTCCGGATGAAAAATCGGAGCCAACGGGGTCTTGCACTGTCCGGCTCATAGACCTTTTAATTTGCTTCTTTGAAAGGGAATTTGATCTCACTTTCTGCTCTGTTTTGATCTCTTTCTCTATGTGTACGCCTTTCAAACTTAACTTATGAAATTTCTTTTTTGCCAGCTCTTTGATGGTCCGTGCCTTTTGAACACAAAAGAACATTATTCAACAGCTACCTAAAAGTATAAAGAAAAAGAACAATAGAACTACAGAGGTACAGGCAATTACCTGTTTGTAATATACGGTATCTGGCGCATTGTATTGCATCGCGTTTGAACAAATGAGAAAGATATCATCCTGCAGAACAGAAAATAGATTTCTCAGTATGAAAAAAGGATAAGGAGAAGCAAAATCAAGCAGGTAAACCACTATTAGCACCTATCAATAGGCAAATTATTAGATGCGAATTGCGAATACTCAATATAAAGTTTGGAAAACTATAATTGAAGAGTCATGCAAGTCAAGAATTTCACAAAACCTATCAAATTAGTCCAATAAGACGAGGATTGTAACAGACATGTAGTAAAAGGATTTTACAAATTTTCACAGTGAACACCAGTATGCACCAAGTAAATTTGCATGTACTCAAGAGTTCCCACAAAATGCAAAAATTAAAACAAGATTCTCATCATGAACCAAAGTGGGAATATCACCAAAAAATCATGATTAACACATTGAAAAGTGTATGAATGTGGCAGTCGCTCCATGATTATAAAGGTTTGCATACGAAAATCGCATACCAATTCAAGCTCAGAGTCACAAAATTCACACCAGCAGCTCATAAGAATGCATGCAGACATACTTAACAGATAGCAGAATAGCAAAGAAGTGTTTGGAGCAGTGGAATCAATTCAGACAGATAAACAAGAAAAATCATCATAAAATTAGGACGATTAGAGAAGAGACTGAGGGGACCGATATATATTGAACAACCCATAATTTCAAACACTCAACCCGGCCCTTTCTTCTGATGCCCCAAACCGAACCCCCAAAAAAAAAATCAAAAAAAAGATAACTATGGTGTAGATTAAAAAAAAAAAAAAAGAGTGATACACTCAATACAGGTTCCTTTCAGACACAGGGGGGGAAGGGGGACAGAGCACTAACCTCAAATTGTTCAAATGTTGCATATGATCCATTTCTTAACTTGTTTCTCACAGTAGCAAAATCCATCGGATTCTCGATCACATCAAAGTAATCTGGAAGCTACATCCAACATCAAATTGCCTGATTTAGGAAACTCAGAGAGGCATGATCAAAACCAAAAGATGGGTGAACCAACTCCCCACTTACCTCTTCTGGATCAACCGGTTCTGCATAAACACCATAGATGTCTTTCCTGCTCGAAAGAAAAGCCACTCAGCATTAGGTGCAATCCCATGTAAGCATTCATTTTATACAGAACTAATCACTCACCTTTGAAGTTTATCCAAGATCAACTCCAAGGTCTTCTTCTCCGGCAACGGTAGCCCACATGGCACCTCAACCGGTGTTCCTACACCAGGTTAAATCAGCCAAACTTAACACAATCAATCAAAATTTCAAGAAAATCAGCATAAACACTAAATCCAAAGCATAGTCAAAAGAAAGGCAGACCTGGTGGTGAGTCTTCTTCAGCTTTGTTTTCTTGCTTTGTTCCTCTAACCTGTTGAGGAAAAAAAGCACCAATAAATGAAGAGGTGGAGGTTTATAAACTAATAAATATAACTCGAAAACGCCACTCCTCTTCCCATGCACCTTAGGAGAAGAAAAGTAGGCGCAGAGGCAGAAAACATGCGTGCGTGAGTGGAAACGTGAGTGTGCGTACCATACAATACTTACATGTCTCCCTGTGACAGAGAGGGGGGAGGAGAGAGAAAGAGGGGGCGTGATCAGATTCTGTGGGGGTTAGTTTTTTTGACAGTTGACTCGACCGTTACTTGTACTTACATCAACACAAGCACCCCACACCCTCCCCCCAACCACACACACTCATTCGCTCACCTATACATACACTCTATCTATATCTATATCTATAGAATAGAAAATTCTCAGTTTTCAGCTCAGGCTGAGCTGGACTTTTTTGAGCTCTCCCCTATTGCATTCTTGAATAATATAAATAAATGCATCTATAAATTAACTCACTTCACTCCAATATAGCAAGCTTTTAGCTTCATTTCATTTCATCCCCAGTTAATCTCTACTAAAGTTCCCTTTTTTGGTCATTTTCCATTTCCAATCAAAACAATTATTAACTGATAATCACCTCTTCGTCGTCCTCATAATTATAATTATCCTCCTCATTAGGCTCGTCATTTTCCTCATCAATATCATAGTCCATTTCTTCGTCGATTTTCCGCTTCTTCGAGGGCTTCCCACCGTCGTCATCCGATGAAGACGCCGACGAGGTCGGCGCGTGTTCAACGCGCCGATTCTGGCTCCCATGTGGAGCAGTCGACTCCGGCTCGGCGCCGCTCTGTAGCTTTAGTAGCAGCTTGAGCTTCTTCTCTCTTCGTCGCTGGTCCTCGTCGTCGGCGAACAGCTCATCCTCGTCAAAATAGTCGTCGAGGTCGAAGACGTACTTCACATTCCGGCGGCGGAGGCTCCGTCGAAGGTCACGCTCCGGCTGCGATAGATCTCTGGCGCCGGGATCTGCCTTGGCTGGCCTCCCTTTCTTCTTCCCCTTCACGATCTGCCCCATCTCTTTCTAGAGTCTTCAGCTCGAGCTCTTTCTCTTTCTCCAAATTTTCTCTCTCTAGAGAAAAAGACAATCACCCTCCCTTTCTCTCTCTATTTCTTAAAAATAAAAAATCTGCTGTCTTTCTCTCTCCTCCTTTATTCCATTATTATTTGAGGGTGGCGGTGTGGTTTGGTTTTTGCTTTGGCCGTCAGCTTTTTTCAAATTCTTGGTGGCCCGAGCCTGGGTGGCTCGGAGTGGGTGACAGTTAATAAAATGGAGGGATATAAACGGCGTGAGTGGCTGATGATGACGGCGTTAGGTGCTGCCCGCTGCCCGGAATGGTAGCGTGGAGCGTGGAGCGTGCCAAGTGCGTTCGCTGCCCTGATTGGCATTAATGTCTTAGACTTCTGGCAACGCTATATCCCCGCAGATTTTTTGTCGATCAGTCCTGGCGCGTGGCCGTAACTGCGTGGCATGAGCGCGTTCGCTTTCTCAATCTTGTCCTAATATCTCTCGAGTGGGGACCACTACATTGATTTCTCAAACTAAACTATGTGTCTGTTTCTTTTGATGTTCGGAAATAAGGGGGATGAAGGCCAGGGGTTTATTATCTCTACTGTTTGGACCACCATCTCGAATTTCTTTTTGCCATTAATTAATTAATTATTATTATTATTATTTTCATACAAAATAATATGGTAATTTATTAGTTTTATTAAGGTTTAAAATATAATTATTAATTTCAGGTTCATGTCATCAGAGCAAAAGGGATCAAGAAAATTTCACACACAAAAATTACAAAAGTGACTTTCTTTTTCAAATGCAATTAAGCATTCGGTCTCTATAATAATCGATTAATAATGATTGGACAAATTGACTTGAAACAATATTAAAATTGTTCTGTTTTTTTCTTAAATAAATAACACATTACGTGCCAAAATATAACGAATTGTAGCATGGAAGGGATTGACAACCATACAATAAATAATCTACATAGCTACATGTTAAGTAAGTCTACGTCTTAAAGTTCATTGTAGTTTCATTATAATACGCTTAGAAATTAAGGGTTGCAAACAATAGTATCTGGATATACAATTCAATAATCAGATGTTTTACGAGTTGATAATTATAAAAAAAAAAAATGGATAACTACTAATATATATTGTATCCATCCTCTCTTTGTAAGTTTATGATATAATGACTATGAACTTATTTAAGAATCATTTTATGTGGTTGTATTCAAATCTACCTTAACATTTAATTAATTGTTGTAAATTAAAATTAAGACTCACATGAATGATTGATAAGAAATCTACGATTTCCGCTGCATGTATGGTATTGTGTTAATTTGTATATTATTATATTATTAAATACTTAAGTAATTTAAAAACGTCAGATAATTAAATTTAAAGCTCATAATATATATTCCATACCAGAAGCTATGTTTTAATGATTGTCCAATTTGCCATATTTTTAACTTTGTGGAAAATCGCCTTTAACTTCTTCCTTTAGATTAAGGTCCTTAATTAATTAGTACTATACAACTACTACAATTTCATCATTAATGATGGTTCATTATGTAGAGTTATTTTATATTGACTTTATTTTATTTTGATGACACATATATTGATCTTAATCATCTCTTTACAAGATATTTAGGGATAACACAAATGACAAGTTTTAATGATATGATAATTATCTTCATAAATTTGATAACAGTGATTACAAAATTCTCACTTTCAAATATCCACAAAAATAATGTAAGAAATAATCAAACAGAAAAAAATGTCGAAATTATTACTTATAATTTTATCATTGTTAGGAAATTACACCAAATCACCTAACCTTTGAAGAACACCACAAACAACAAAGAAAACTCAAGTAAAGAATTCAAAGTAAAAACTGAAATTCAAGAGCACACCAAGGGTTACGTGGTTCGGCTTTCAATGCCTACATCCACGGGATAAACGGGGAGGGGATAATCTCATTAACCAAAGAAATCAAGAACACAAAAGTTCTGCAAATCTGCAGATTACAATCACTCAAATGTGATCAACTAGCACTCTTCCTCGCACAATTTCTCTCTCAAAACTAAATGTCAATTCGTACTGAAAACAACCCTTTCAAGCCCTATATATAAGCTACAAAACGCAACAAGAATCAAGTAAAACGGATCTCTATCGAATCCAGGAGAAGATCTTGAAAACTGCTGATTGAGGCTCTGTTTCTTGATCGCCTGCAACTCCAACCGAATTACCCGTTTTCCTTGCCACGTGTCGAGCTCCGATTGGCCGCCTGGAATGACAATTATAAGCCAAAGAAGAAATGCGCTTCTGTTAGTGAAAGTGCGACTCTTCCTGGGTGAGAAAACCACGCCTTCCATTCATCCGACAAACGCGACTCTTTAAGTAAAAAACGCGACTTCTTTAATACACAACAACGGGTCTTCCACAACGCTTTCCAAACCGTTGTTGTTTTACTTTTATCAAAAAACTTAATTTTTGAACATGCATTTCTACTGCATGTTATCTTGCATGGATTCCAGCCATATTTTACAATCTCCACCTTGACTGGACATCCTATGCAACCTCCAGCTAGCCTGCTAAGTGAGCTTGGTTCCACCTTTCCTTCTCACACCAATCAGATCCAAACAAAGATCAAACTTAGATGTAGGAAGAGCTTTGGTGAACATATCTGCAGGATTCTCTTCTGAAGCTATCTTGCTAACTCTCACTTCTCCTTGCTCCACCTTGTCCCTGATGAAGTAGAGCTTCACATCAATGTGCTTGGTCCTCTCATGGTAGCTCTGATGCTTGGTGAGATGGATTGCACTATTATTGTCACAATGCACTGTCACATTCTTCTGAAAAACACCAAACTCTTTCATGATCCCTTTCAACCAAATTGCCTCCTTGATAGCTTCTGTAATTGCCACAAATTCTGACTCAGTAGTAGACAATGCAACAACTGATTGATGCATAGACTTCCAGGAGATGGCTGTCCCAAATAAGGTAAAGACATATCCTGAAAGAGACTTTCTTGTATCTAAATTTGCAGCAAAGTCAGCATCTACATATCCTATGATTGGAGATGCCATCTGTGATCCCTTTCTGAAGATTAGTCCATAATCAACTGATCCATTTAAGTACTTCATAATACCTTTCACTGCTTCCCAATGTTCAATACCAGGATTTGCCATGTATCTACTTACCACACTCATGGAATGAGCAAGATCTGGTCTGCAGCAAACCATGGCATACATGAGACTGCCTACTGCACTTGAGTAGGGGATCTTGATCATCCTATCCACTTCCTCCTGGTTCTTTGGCTCTTGATCCTTGGAAAGATTCACACTTGTACTCAATGGAACATTCACTGATCTAGACTGATTCATTTGATACTTGATAAGCACCTTCTTCAGATAATCTCCCAAGTCAAGAGACACTTCACCAGTGGCTTCAGTCCTCATGATATCCATTCCCAGCATCCTTTTGGCCTTTCCCAAATTCTTCATTTGAAACTCCTTCTTCAGTAAAGACTTCACTTCATCAAGAGCTGAATTTGTTGTACTTGCAATCAACATGTCATCAACATACAATAATAAAAAGATATGTGAATCATGAGCATGCTTAAAATATACACAATGATTAAACTTACTCCTTTTAAAACCTGATTTAAGCATGAAATAATCAAACCTTAAGTACCACTGTCTAGGAGATTGCTTGAGTCCATAAAGTGATTTCTTAAGTAAGCATGCCTTGTTGTCTCTGTCCTTCACATCTAAACCCTCAGGAACAGCCATATAGATTCTCTCCTTCAGTTGCCCATGTAGAAAAGCAGTGGTTACATCCATTTGGTGTAGATGTAGATCAAACTGAGCAACCAATGCAAGTAGTATCCTAATAGAGCAATGCTTCACCACTGGAGAAAAGATCTCTGCATAATCTATGCCCTCCTTTTGAGTGAAACCCTTTGCAACCAACCTTGCCTTGAACCTTATCTTATTACCTTTGGTCACTTCTGTTTCCCTACTGAAAATCCATTTGCATCCAACTAGCTTTTGGTGTGTTGGCTTCTCTACTATCTCCCATGTCTGATTCTTCTCAAGAGAGTTGAGCTCCTCTTGAATAGCAACAAGCCACTGCTCCTTTTGATCACCTGAAATTGCTTCCTTGTAGCTAGCAGGATCTGCACTTTCCACTTCAAGAGCAGTAAACAATGCAAATGACACTGTATCTGCATGTCCAAATCTAGTAGGTGGCTTGATTTGTCTCCTTGATCTATCCCTTACCAGTTGATAATTATCCAGCTGATCTGTAGCTTCTTCATGGTCTGATTCATCTTCATTATCTGAGCTGCCATCATCTTCTTCTGGAGGTTGAATCAAAGAAACAGGCTCCACCTCAACCTGAGTACTATCTACTTCTCTGGAATTGTTTGAGCTGTCTTGTTCATTCTTCTTTAGTGGCATGTTGTTCTCATCAAATACCACATCTCTACATATCATGCACTTTTGAAAGTCCTTCTCAAAGCACCACAACTTATACCCTTTAACACCCTTTGGATATCCTAGGAATACACACTTCAATGCCCTAGGCTGCAGCTTGTCCCGAGTGATGTGAGCATATGCCATGCATCCAAAGACCTTCAATCCACTGTAATTAGCTGGTTGACCACACCACCTCTCCTCTGGAGTTTTAAAGTCAATTGCAGATGAAGGGCTCCTGTTGATTAGGTGAACAGCAGTAGCAGCAACTTCTCCCCAAAAGTTGCTTGGAAGGCCTGAGCTAATCAACATGCATCTCACCTTATTGAGAATGGTTTGGTTCATCCTCTCTGCCACTCCATTTTGCTGGGGAGTTCCAGGTACTGTCTTATGTCTTCCTATGCCTTTAGCTTCACAAAACTCATTAAACTCATTGGAAGTAAATTCTAAACCATTATCAGTCCTTAGATACTTTAACCTCTTACCAGAAACATTTTCAGTCTCAGTTAACCATGCTTTAAAAGTATCAAAGGCTTCATCTTTAGATTTCAAAATATAAATCCATACCTTCCTAGTATAGTCATCAATCAAGGACATGAAATACTTACCTCCACTCCTTGTTTGTGTCCTTGCAGGCCCCCACAAGTCTGAATGAACATATTGCAGTGGCTCCTTGGATAGATGAACTCCAGTCTTGAAAGGTTGCCTCCTATTCTTGCCAAGAACACAGCAATCACAGAATTCCAGTTTGCTGATTTTGTCCCTTCCAAAGACCTTTTGTTTAGCTAATTCAATTAGGCCCTTTTCACTCATGTGGCCAAGCCTTTTGTGCCACAGTTGAGTCCTATCCATTTCTTGAGCAGAATTCACATCACCTTGACATGTTTCACCTTCCAGAAAGTAGAGCTCCCTTCTCTTGATTCCCTGCATGACTGATCTTCCACCCTTTGAGACTGAGAGAATTCCACCTTCTGAGGTAAATTTGTATCCTTGTGAGTCTAGCATCCCAAGAGAGATAAGATTTCTCTTCAAGTCAGGGACAAATCTGACTTGAGTCAGTATCCTTATCACCCCATCAAACATCCTTAATGCCACTGAACCTGTGCCTTCCACTTTGCAGCTGTGATCATTGCCAAGCATTACAACTCCACCATCTTCTTGCTTTAGATCTTGAAACCACTCTTTGATAGGTGTCATATGGAAAGAACAACCTGAGTCAAGAATCCATTCAGAGGTTATCTTTGCAGTGGTAATGGCCAAGACCTCAGCTGGTTCAAAACCATTGGTGTTGTTGTTTGATTCAGCAGTTTGATTCACTTGATTTCCTTGTGGATTTGCTTTTGATCTGAGGAATTGTTTGTGTTTGAGGCAATCTTTCTTATGATGTCCTGGCTTGTGACAGTGGAAGCACCTGTTTTGTTCCACATCTTCATTTGATAGCTGATTTGCATCTGCCTTCTTGTCACTTGCTTGCTTGGGGCCTTTCTTCTGGAATTTCTTCTTGTTTCCTCCTTGCTTTATGGCTAGTCCCTCAGCCATTGCCTTAGGCTTATCATTTGAAGCCTTTGATAGTTCCTTAGTCTTGAGAGCAGAAACCACATCTTCTAATGTCAAGTCACTTTGCCTCCCATACAGCAAAGTGTCAGAAAAATGTTCATATTGTTTGGGGAGAATGCTTAGCAACAGTAAGGCTTTGTCCTCCTCCATTAACTTGACTTCAACATCTTCCAGATCATCAAGAAACTTATGGAACTCCTCCAGTTGATCTAGAACAGGTTTGTCCTCCATCATTTTGTAATTGTACATCCTTTTCTTCATGTACAGCCTGTTGGCAATTGTCTTCACCATGTAAAGACTCTCTAGTTTGTTCCAAACATCCATGGCAGTGGTCTCCTTGGATACTTCCCTTAACACCTTATCCCCTAAACTCAAGATGATTGTACTGTGAGCCTTCTTGAGAATCTGAATTTTCTCCTCCTCTCTAAAACCTTCAAGAAAAGCTTCAGGTCCAAGAAGTGCCATATCCAATCCTTGCTGCACCAGTAATGCATTCATCTTGATTCTCCATAGCCCAAAATCGCCCTTGCCATTGAATCTCTCAATATCAAACCTAGTAGTGGCCATTCTTCACCTTCTTCTTCCCACAGACGGCGCCAATTTGTTAGGAAATTACACCAAATCACCTAACCTTTGAAGAACACTACAAACAACAAAGAAAACTCAAGTAAAGAATTCAAAGTAAAAACTGAAATTCAAGAGCACACCAAGGGTTACGTGGTTCGGCTTTCAATGCCTACATCCACGGGATAAACGGGGAGGGGATAATCTCATTAACCAAAGAAATCAAGAACACAAAAGTTCTGCAAATCTGCAGATTACAATCACTCAAATGTGATCAACTAGCACTCTTCCTCGCACAATTTCTCTCTCAAAACTAAATGTCAATTCGTACTGAAAACAACCCTTTCAAGCCCTATATATAAGCTACAAAACGCAACAAGAATCAAGTAAAACGGATCTCTATCGAATCCAGGAGAAGATCTTGAAAACTGCTGATTGAGGCTCTGTTTCTTGATCGCCTGCAACTCCAACCGAATTACCCGTTTTCCTTGCCACGTGTCGAGCTCCGATTGGCCGCCTGGAATGACAATTATAAGCCAAAGAAGAAATGCGCTTCTGTTAGTGAAAGTGCGACTCTTCCTGGGTGAGAAAACCACGCCTTCCATTCATCCGACAAACGCGACTCTTTAAGTAAAAAACGCGACTTCTTTAATACACAACAGCGGGTCTTCCACAACGCTTTCCAAACCGTTGTTGTTTTACTTTTATCAAAAAACTTAATTTTTGAACATGCATTTCTACTGCATGTTATCTTGCATGGATTCCAGCCATATTTTACAATCATCACCGTACATATATATTAACTTTTACTAAATGTAAACATTAAATTGATCATGTTATTGTAAAGTCGGTTAGAGCCTTTGTTAAAGGTCACATGTAATATGTTGAATTCTTATGTTGCGGACATCACTTTACAAGTTTACATATATTCGATCACTTACAAGTTACAACCAAATTGTTTTATTGTCTTTTAGGATGATTTTTGTCCTTTTAAATGGCTTTTTATTCAACTTTTTAATTGAACGTTTGGGTGCCTTTGGTTAGAGAGTTTAGAGTAGATTAGGATTATTTAACCTAATCAAATATTTATAGGTGCGACTATCCACATGCCATCATTTTCTAAACGCCCACATTTACTAAATATACCCCAATTATAATAATTATTGCTTAAAAGTTCTAATCACACCCAATGTATCCCAATTTTACCCTTTAATAAAAAAAATTCAAAAACAAAAGAAAAGAAAAAAGAAAAATATCTGGAACCTTTCATCCTCCATCTTCTCTCCCACCCCTCTTTCTCTACTGTTTATATCTCTTCTTCAATCTCCTCTCTACGCTCCTTTTCATCTCTCCCCTATCATCTTCTTGCTTTAACTTCCACAAATCACAATCCACCCCCCACACAGTTCAAAAAAATGCACGTTTATACAAGATCGAGCCATCAACAGTTTAGGGAAAAAAGATTTAAGTTCGATCCTGGTTTGTCGATTTCATCAGTGTCTTGCGTTCGACCACTTATGGTCGAACCCAATCGAAGGACATTGACAGTCGATTTCGGAGGAAGGTTTTCGGTTAGAAGGTGTTGATTTAGGTGTGGTCGACCATGATTGTGTTCGAAAATCTTATCTATTCAGATCTCCTTTTTTTTCTTTGATTAATTTCATGTGAGTGATAAAGAAGAGAGAGCAGAATTTTGAGATGCAGTGGGGATTTGGTGCTATACCTGCAATGGAGGTTAGGATTGAATCTACTCTTCAATGGAGGGGTTAGGATTGAATCTACTCTTCAATGGAGGTTGGGGGATGAAGAAGATGAAGAATGAAATTTTTCCAAGAAAAAGAATATCAAAAGGTATAAAGAGGTCTTTTAATATATATTTAATTTTCAAATACTTTATATGGGCTGTGTTTAGGAATGGGTGGGGTGCATATAGTCCCACCCAATATTTATTTCGTTTATTGGCTTAGGGTCTAGGGCTATTTAATCTAAACAAATCTTTGCTTGGTTTATTGATTTAGGTTTAAGTTAAACGCAAAAACTTATATGAGACGGTCTCACGGATAGTTTCCGTGAGACGGATCTTTATTATCCATGAATTGAATCAATATTCACAAACTTTCATATGAATTTCTAAGTGTGGGTTATGGGTTGACCCGTCTCATGAAAAAAGATCCGTGAGACGGTCTCACACAAGACTTACTCTAAGTTAAATATAGGTTCGAATTCAAATTGATTATTTTTGTAAATTTAAATAAACTCGATATGAACCTATTTTAAAAAGGGTAGTGAAGTGTCATCTCCATACTTACTATTCAATTGTTAATGAGTACACAATTCTTTAGTTTTCAACATATTCAATGTCATTATATAAAAAGTTGGGGTAATAATTTTTGTAATCTAGTTTCCTCCGGAAAATTCAATTTTGGTCCACTTAGGAGGTTACTGTTCATTTTACATCCACTATGGAAGCTAATTTCAATTTTAGTCCACTTAGGTCAAAATTCGTCACTATTTAGTCCATTTTTCGCCGGAAAACTAGTTTCACTAGTGAGTGTAATTCAACCGCCCCCAGATTTTTTAAAACGCCTATGTGGTCCGCCAGATCCAGGGGCGGTTGAATTACACTCGCCGGTGAAACTGGTTTTCCGGTGAAAAATGGACTAAATAGTGACGAATTTTGGCCTAAGTGGATTAAAATTGAAATTAGCTTCCATAGTGGACGTAAAATGAACAGTAACCTTCTAAGTGGACCAAAATTGAATTTTCCCCCTCCACCAAATATGTTTTTTTTTTTAAGTGAATTTAAAAGTTGCAATGGTAGATGGGGAAAAAAATCCAACAAAAATCACTATATTGGATCTAGCTTAATGAGCAATTCTATAAAAAAAATAGTTAGAATAAAAAAATTCCAATTGGTTGGGTAAACTAATAATTCAAACACATGTACGTATGAAATAATAAACATTAAATTTATAATAAATAAGCAAATAATATATAAGAGCAAATGACCCTAATTATCCATTTTGTTAAAAAAAATGGGTCAAAAAGAACATTTATTATATGGAAAGTTCAAAAATATCCACTTTTGTTAAAAAAGTGGCCCAAAATATCCACTTTTTGAAAGTTAAATTAGACATGATTTGACACTCCTGAAATAATTGTTCTCTACGCCAACTTTTGCTCTCTTATATATGTGTTAGTGAATGGGGTTATGTCACGTATATAGATACATTTATATATTGAATGAGGTTATACCACGTGTAAAGTTGGCCTTTTATCACATGTCCAAACAATTGCTTACACACAAAAAATGATGTGATATAAGGCTAGAAAATGGAAAAAAAATTCAACTTCCAAGGGCATGTTTACTTCATGGGTTTAGGTTGGTTTCGGATTAAAATCCAGCCTAAACCCACGTTTGCTTTAGAGGTTTGCGGCCCGGGTTTATATGTTTTGCTTCGGATTACGCTGGACAAAAACACGGATTGGGCTCTCTTAACTAAACCCACCAAATTTGGTGGGTTTAGTCCAAGCCCAACAGTGACTCTAGTGTAAGTACAAAACAACCCTTACTGTGCATAATATAATTACCGTTCTGCTCATGGAGTTCGAAGAAATAACATCTTTGCCATTAGAGAAAACACTCCATTTCCTGAGCATACCCTAACCTTCGATCCACCTTCTTCGATTGAGTAGTAGGAGCGGCGCGTTCGGAGATTGAGTTGGCATCGGCGGCGGCCTGACGATTCCAGCGCGAGACGGCGGTGCCTCCGGGAGGAAACCCGTCTCCTTCCTCTATTCCAGGTTAGTCGTGAGATTTCTCAAAAAAGGGAAGGATCAACATTTCATAATCCGATTCGAAATCTGCAAATTTTTGAACGGCAGATTCTATAATCTGTTAAAACAAAATTAATGGAACTTTAGTTCAACTTGTTTCTTGTTATTTTACATTTCATCGTTGTTCTTATCATCTTATTATCATAGCTCCAAAATTTCTATTGTTTGTTGAATATTCTTCTTATTTGGCTCTCAGTTTTCCTTTTAATTGATAGAGATCATAGAAAGATAGGTTTTTTATTGAAATTCAAGCAAACCCAGTTCACCTATGTGGGCATTTGTGGTGGGATTGGATTGAAGAAGATGAGAGATTGATTTATCTTTGGTTTTTTGCCAAATCTAGTTTTCTTCAAGATAAGGGTTCAGAGAAAAATTGATCTTTCAGCAATAATTATTGCCTGCCGCCGGAGCCGTCACCGGCGATGATGGACCCCACGGGCTTCTCCTCTTTAAACCAGTACTTAAATTTTTCAATACGTGTATAGATTCTTCTTAGTTTTAGGGTTCTTGTTTTTTATAAACACATTTTTAGATGTCGTAGATTGTATTGCATTTGAAGATGCACGTTTGAGTGATTGAATTCAAAATGTGTTTTTTGTTGTTTGCTAATCAGCATCAGTGCACATAATTGCACTGTTTTTGGGTCGCTTGGGAAGGTCAAATTTGTTATTCATAATGTGAACCAAAGTTTTGAAAATGGCAAAATTTTGTTTATCATTGTTGATGGTAAAGCTGGGATTTGTTTCTTGGATTTAACGTTTGATGCTCATGATATGCTAGAAGAACATTGATCGTGGTTTTAAAGTTTGCTTGCATGCTGGTTTTTGTTTGCTTTCTTTATTGCAAAGCTTTGAAAATGGCACATAATTTTGCTTGCTTGCTTGTAAAACTGAGCATTCAAAATTTTGCTTGCTTGCCTTTATCTGCATTCATAAAAGTGGAATTTCACATAGAAGTTTGATTTATGTGCTTGACTATGAACTATGCTGGATTTTAGTGTTTATAGCATATGAAGTTCAAGTGTTTGGAGACATAAATGCTTGGGAAGCCATTGATGTTGATTTCCTCCTGTTTATTGGTTATATTTTATTCATAGGATAGTTTTATGCCTATGCTAATTTTATTCAGTGACATGCTAGAATGAAAAGCACAAAAAGTCTGTTGTCATCTGTTGTAATTATACTGAAATTCCTCTATTTCTTGGATATCATTTGTTGCAGCTTAAACACAAATGGGATGATCTACATGATACCCCTCGGATTAGACAGTGCAATAAGGTGAGAAATCGAAGATGATGAGATGAAAGAGATATATGCAGCTATGAGATCAATCTCAGTGTGGAAAGCAACAAAGATGAAAACATATACAACAGATATAGAGTTGCTGTTATTGGGCCAAAGAAGACACATATATATAAAACAAGAGATTTCCTTCACTGCTTGTCAAAATACTTGTGAAATACTTTGATTTCCTTCATTGCTCTTTGTGTATACTTTTCAACTACATGTGAAATTTCATGTATTGTTGAATTTAATGAGAAATTTTTATTTGCTTTTCCCATGAAATATTGCACCTAAACCATATATTTTAACAGTTCACCATACAACAAAAACAATTTATAGAAATGGCAATTCACCTAATTATCATGATTACAATATTTAATTGATAATTTATTTCCATTTTCACATTAATTTAAATTATTTTTCACATTTTAATTGATAACAGTATGAAAAAATTTGTTTCCATTTTCACATTAATTTAAATGGCCTATTTTAATTTAATATACATGAAGGGTAAAAATGTCTTTTCACACTTTTAATCCATTCTAACCTTTGTACCAAACAAGATTTTATAAACAAACCTATTACACCAAATCTACAAACATTCATACCAAACAAAAATTTACACTAAACCCACAACATAACCTGCAAACCAAACACTCAATTTATAACTTTTTTGTCCTAAATGAACAGTGCAATCCCACATTTTTTATCAATCCAAACAATCCCGACAACCAAAGTAAACGGCCCCCAAGTGTAAAAGAGATACGAAAAGTAAATAAATATAACACACTCCAAATTGGAATAGGATAACATGAAAAATTTTAGTATAACCTTGATTTCAAGAGTTTTCGTGTAACCTTAATTTTAAGAGTTTTTGTGTAACCTTGATTTCAAGACGTGTAACCTTAATTTGAAGAGTTTTCGTATAACCTTGATTTCAAGAGTTTTCGTGTAAATTTGATTTCAAGAGTTTCCGTGTAACCTTAGTTTGAAGAGTTTTCGTGTAACCCTATTTTTAGGTGTTTCATGAAAACTATTGTATTAATCTTGTTTGTCTCAATGGAACAAGTCAAAAGTTATAGGAAATAGGATAAAAATGATCTGTTCCCCTAATATATAATTTGTCAAATAATAATATTTAAATACTAAGGGTGAAATAGTCAATTTATACAAAATATTGTATAAACATATATATCATCCAAACAAAAAGTTGTTAGATAAACTCATGTTAAAACTTAAAACATGCATACAGTTTATCCTAAACCCTAGCTTTATTTATCATTTAAATCAAACACATGAATAACATCAAAATAAAAGAAGGTGGAGCTGATAGTGGAATGGAGAGAGTGAGAAGAGCAGTGAAGCATATAGCCTGCACCCCACCCTCCCACTGGCTCTCAACCCTTTCGCCTCTGCACCTCTCTCTCATCCCACTTCTCTCTCTCTCTTCCTCTCTCTACTCTCTCTCTCTCCGCCTCCGCCACCATCTCTACCGGTACAATCTCCTCCACAGCCACTGGTGAGTTCTTCATGCCTCACTCTGAATCATAATTATATATTGTTTATTCTCAGCGAAGAAATGTTGGAATTTATGAATTAAGGTTGCCAGTTCCGGTGATTAGTGTTGGGAATTTGACATGGGGAGGCAACGGCAAGACTCCAATGGTGGAGTTCCTCGCCCGCTCCCTTTCTGAAGATGGAATTTCACCCCTCATTCTTATTAGGGTATTCTATTTCCACCTTTTGCTTTGGAGCATACTTAATGAATTTTTTCTTTTCTGAAAGCATACATTTTGTATAATGCTCTGTTTCAGGGTTATGGTGGTGCTGATGAAGCTAGAATGCTTCAAAGGCAACTGCAGGGAACGTCTGCGAAAATCGGTGTAGGCGCGAATCGAGTAGCCACTGCTGTTCGATTTCTAGAACGATATGGTTACGCATCTTCCCGTGTAACTATTGAGAAACTTTTTTCTGATGACAAAACTGAAATTGTATCAGACATAGATCAAATTGGGGCTGCTATCCTTGATGATGGGATGCAGGTAAGAGGCTTTTAGTTCATTTCTAACTTAAGTCTTACACTTCTATCAATGCAATCAACTTTGTCTTGTGATTAATTACTTAGCATCCCATCCCATCCCATCCATGCAATATGGGTATTCTGTTTCTGCTTTTATACATTTTGTCGTGGGAGCCTCTCTGAGAAAAAGAAAATATGTTTTCCTGTTACTTTTTTATTTGTCAAAATATATGTATAGATGTAGTAATTCCTTGTTGCTGCCTTTGTATATTTATGTTTTAGTAATTTGATTTGTTTGAGGTTAATGTTTGGGGTTGCACTCATTTATATGAATGATAAACATCTGGAAGGTAGCATTTGAGTCTATGCCGTGATCTAGAGATTGTGATGGTGAATGCAATGATGCCATGGGGGAATCACCAGTTACTTCCACTTGGACCATTAAGGGAACCTTTTAATGCACTAACCCGAGCTGATATTCTAGTCATCCATCACGCAGATTTGGTACCAAAAGATTGACTTTCTATCTCCTTCACTCCGTTTTCAAATTCATGTATTTCCTACAAAGTTTTTTTAATTTTTTTTGTTTGTCACTAAATATGAAATGGGTGTATTGCACAGACTCTGATATCCCCATGTCTTGCAGGTAGAAGATAAGGATATTGACGCCATAACATCGACGATTCGAAAAGCCAACGAATCTGTTCCAATCGTCTTCACTAAAATGGCTCCTATGCACTTCTTCCCATGTCAAGATGTATCCAGTAAAGTTTCACTGAGGGCCATAGAAAATATGATTGTATTATGCCTTTCTGGCATTGGTATTGCTGATTCCTTCATTCAGAGGATCAAAATGGTACTTCCTATTTTGTTCATATTGGAGTATAATTAGATTTTTAGTTGTCTCCTTTTGGACTCTTACTGTGAATTTTTGGCACATCTATATTGATTTGAATTGCCAATAATTATTGAATTCAAGGAGGTGTCAACTATTTACAGATGGGACCGAAATTTGTAGATCACATAGACTTCAGTGACCACCATTTGTTTCAACTGCAGGTATAACACCCCCCCCCCCCCCCAACCCCCCACATCATTCCTCTTCATTTATTTCAAAGGCTTGGGCAAGAAGCAAATGATGTATCACACGAAGCTATACTCTATTTGCAAAGATAATACTATTGCTGCTTTGGCTGTAAATATTATGATATCTGATTTATATCAGATGTCATTGCTATGTGAAAGTCTTTTATATCCTTTTCTTTCCCCCCAATATTTCATTTGTTTTGAAGTTATATATATTCATTTTTTTTTATTTTGGAATCTGTGGTTGCTTTATGGTGTTTTAAGGACTATGGAAATTGACCTTGATGTTTTCTACAATATCAGGATTTGGAAATGGTACGAACAAGACTTGAAGCACTTGAGTCCAAGCATGATGCTCAGCCAATCATTGTTGTTACTGAAAAGGTGAGTATACAGACTCTTGAGTAATTTAAGTATAGAAAGATCCATGATAATCTATACATTCATTTTGGAATTCATTTCTGACTTGGATCACATTACACGAGACTAACTTGAACGGCTAACCTAGATAGGTACAATAATCTATAGTTATTATGATCCCAGTCCTGAAGGTTTTTTGGTATTTGTCTGATCAGGATTATGACAGAGCTCCAGAGGTGCTTGAACATTTGAAAAACTTTGAAGTCTTGGTACTTTGTAGTCGATTGCGGTTTCTGGGGCACAAGGGAAGCACAGAAGACAGATTTAGAAGGATTGTAAGGAATCATTTTTGCAGAAGTTAGGGTCTAAACATGTATGTGATCCCAATAAAGTTTGATCTTGTGTGCTTAAAATGAGAAGGAAGGTGCAATTTGATTGTGTAACATCTTGATGCATCTCGATCTGTAATATATTTGGATATGGTGTTATTTGTGTTATGTTGTTTGTGAAGCTGATACTTAGGGCATGTTTGGTAAGAGTGTTTGAGTTGGATTATGTTTGATATCCAGCCCAACAATGTGTTTGGTACAAGTGTTTTTGGCCTGGGTTTCACTTCGGCCCGGGTCTCATTCTATGGGTTTAAGGTGTGTTAAAGCCCAGATTCTAAACCCACCATTTATGGTGGGTTTCATTCTGACCCAACAATGTCATAATGTGAAATTATCATGCTGCCCTTACTATTCATATCAAAATGACCTTTATGCCCTTGGATTTGTTGGAAACTACGATCTTACCCTCATACAAATTAGACAAACCCTCCCCCAAATTGATCGCACTCCCTTCCAGTCCAAGCTCCCTCGTCGATCGATGATCACCATCCACAGCCACTAGCCACCACCTAATACAACACTAGTCACCAACACCCCGATGTCAAACAGTTTCGCCCACCGGTGATTAGCAAGGATGCTCGATGTAGGACAGAAGCTCTTGTTTTTGCTAGGTAATGCTTCTTCGAAAAGTAAAACTATGTATAGGCGAAACTGGGTATTGATCGGGTTAGTGTTTCAGTGAAGTTATCTCCGATTCTTAGAACCCTAGGATATCTCCGATTCTTAGAACCCTAGGATTTCAGTGGACAGCGGAATTAGGCCTTGCAATTTGAAATGTGTTCTTATTTCTATTTCTGATTTGATTTCCTTTTTATTTATTTGATTTGGTCGAATTTCATGTTTTTGATTGTAGGATGTCAAGTGGCAGGGTAGCTTTAACATGTAAGTTTTAGTTTGTTTAATGAATCAACTTTTTTGCATCTGATTTTTTGTTTTTCTGCAAAGTGAATATGATTAAGTAACAAATATCTATTTATTTATTTGTGTTTCTGTATATGATAATGCAATTATGCTTTGTTGAATGCTGTAATAGCTTTCTTGTTTTAATGGAATAATTAGATGCTAGACTTGTGATTAAAATTGAATAAAGATCTGTGCTTTTGTTGATTTCTGTATTCCTTTTGTTATGTATATGTGCAGAACCACAAATTTGTAATGATGTTTGATTGATGTGTGTGGTTTTTTGTCTAAATTTCTGTTGGGTTGAAGGAAATATGAGTGCATAAGATTGAATGGCAAAACAAGTGAAGAGTCCTGTTTTTGATCTTCATAAAAACACAAGTCCTGTTTTTGATCAGTTTCTGAAAGTGGCTAAGGAGCTAGTACATGATTTTGGAAGAATCTTGATTCTTGGAGATGGAGAGGCAAGGGTAGATTTGAGCTCTAGTTATGCTTCGTATTTCGATTATCTTTTGAGACACTACCAAACTTTGTTTGAGTCATTGGAGAGGAATTTCCCAGCTTATCTTGCAGAAGCAAGAACAACAATGGAGAGCTTGTTTCTGGCTCCATTAATGAGCCCTGTTTCATGGTTCCAAGAGTGGATGAGATGAGAAAAGGTGACTATTTAGTTGCAGATGAGAAGTGGGAAGGGAGGAAAGTGAGCCTGGAAAGCTTGGTAGAAACAAAAGAGATGGTGGTTGAAGGAGAGAATTCATATAGTGTCAAAATACAATGAATGAGGGTGCATGAGATGGTCTTGCAATGGAAGGAAACACCACTAGTTAGAGTTTCCACTTGGATGTAAATAGGAGATTTCAAGATTTAGAAACATATGTTAGAAATTGTTCTGTGTACATATATAGTGGATTGATTTTCAATTTATTGGTGATGTTTAAGCCCTTCTTCTTGATTGAGTACATATCATCAATTATGTTGATTATATAGCAATTTGATCATTTATTTATTGGTAATGTTTAAGCCCTTCTTCTTGATAGAGTACATATCAGCAAATATGTTGATTATATAGCAGTTTGATCATTTATTCCAATTTGGTGTTTCATTTTATGTTCTTAATTCACATAATCAGTCATGATATTATCTTTAAATTTGACGTTCGGTGCTTATTTTGATATACTAAATAAAAGATAGATGGTCTCGCTTAATTGAATCATGACATTCCCACATGATTTCTTGGAGCTCATGTGAATTGGCAGTGTTCTTCAATAATTTCTTGGAGCTCCAAATTGAATTCCTCATTCGAATTGGGGAGATAAATCGAAGAGGAAAGTGGGGTGGGCTTGGAGTAATCAATTTCAATATTCAATTTAGTTTATTCCAATAAATTGAGGGTCATTTTTGTAAAATCACATATTATATCCATATTAACCAATATATCAAACAAGAGTTACTCTCCTGTGCATCAGTTGCACGGATCTGTGATCAGTGCAATTGGGCCTCGCGCGGGCTGGGTTGACCCTTCCAACCCGTGTCTCTTTACTTTTTTCGCGTGTTTTGGTCGTTACACTCACGTTATGTTAGTGTTACCTTCGTGTTATGTTAGGGTTAACTTCGCGTTATGTTAATGTGACCTCATCTCCAGATTTTATACTCTTAGTTTAAAACCACTGAACTAAAATGTTAATCATACCCTCATGTTATGTTAGGGTTACCCTCATGTTATGTTAGGATTACCTTCATGTTATGTTAGTGTTACTCTCGTGAGGGTAACACGGGTAACACTAACATAACATGAGGGTATGACTGCCTGAAGCGAATCTTGGTAGGTTTGAGCGCACCCATCAGGCGCGTGGGTGCCGTGAGAGCGCGTTAGGGTGCGTGAAAACGAGCGTCAAAGGCATATGAGGCGGGTCGACCCGGGTGCATAGATCCATGCACCAGTTGCATAAAATATTTCGGGTCGACTCGGGTGCATAGATCCATGCACCAGTTGCATAAAATATTTTGCCATCAAACAACAAATTAAAAACAAACAAACTTTAACAAACCTTCAATCATCTATACCAAACAATAAAATTTAATCAAACCTATTGTAAAATTCTCACACTAAACAACCAATTTATAATTGTGAACAATGTAATCCCACTTATTTTATCAGTCCCTGTCAATCCTGACTTGTATAGCAAACGGGCCCTTAGTGATAGAACCTATTCATCACAAATAAGAGTTGAGTTGAGTTGGACAAATAAAGAAAAAGAGTTGAGAGAGAAAACATGGATCGAAAAACGGGTAATACTTAACCAAAAGGAAAATATTATAACCCTTAGTGATAGAACCTATTCATCACAAATAAGAGTTGAGTTGAGTTGGACAAATAAAGAAAAAGAGTTGAGAGAGAAAACATGGATCGAAGAACAGGTAATACTAAACCAAAAGGAAAATATTATAAAAGGTAATAAAATCAAAGGAAAAATTAAGAGTAATAAAATAAAAAGATTGCGGTGAGCGTGGATCGAACACGCGACCTTCAGATCTTCAGTCTGACGCTCTCCCAACTGAGCTATCCCCGCAATTTGAATAATTTTACCTAGTTAAGGTTAAATATTAATTCATAGATTTGTACTGTACCTTTTCTCCCTCCTAATATCAATAGGTCCTTTTAGGGAGATAACTAGTAGTATACCCGTTCGATGACCGGTTTGTAATATACAATTGATTAATTTTAAAATTTCTAATACTATAATATAATAATATTATCTTAACCTAAATTATATATTAATTAATTCTTTAATCTTTAATGTGTCACATTTTAAAAAGCAAACAATAATATATAAATGTGTATATATATATATCTATGTTTAACAATGAATTTTAAATTTTATATTTGAAATATGAAGTTGTTAAATAAACACTAATTTTGTACACGTACCCATTACTATTGTAAATTAAAATAAATTAAATCAAATTTAGTACTAAGAAATATTTATTGTAAACGATAATTGATATCTAAAAAATATGTTAATTCATAAAGATATGTTGTGCATGTTACAGATTAATATAGATATAAGTATCATGATTAATATATTTTTATATTTTTTAATTCATACTTATTAACAAATGTATTAGTAAATAATTCATTTGTATTCACAATTATAGATTTCTTTAAAAAAAATTGGTCTAGTCAATGCAAACAACTTAATTATTTCAAATTAAAGAAAATATATAAATCCCATCAAATAACTAAAAGATGTTGATATGTATTTAAATAATCTAGTTTGTTCAATATTCAACTCACTTGTATTGCCAAATATATCAAACAATTATACCAAATGTTTTTCATTGTTATTAATTTCTCAAAAAATCTAAGACTTTTTATTTTAAAAATTAATTTTTTTATTTCCTAATCTATAATTTAATTTAGTCATTTATCTTTGTAACCTTGTTAAATACATTTTTTGCACCAAAATGTAAATATAAGATTTATATTTTTCATAAACTAAAACAAAATTTAAAATAAAAAATAATTAATTTAAAGATTATAATTTATATGAAACAGAGAAAAAATATAAAATATACTTCATAATCTACCTACATATAGGTATAGCCCAACCTAGTAGACTCCACAACCCTTAAAAGTATAAATCTTAGTAATTTTTGATTTATTTAATTTATTGTAACTACTTTCTTTCCATTTATAGTATGTTAATTTGGGAGGGAAAATTTATTGCTATTTTTATTGAAGGTCTTCTTTTTATATATACACTAGTATTACACCTGTGTGTTGCACGACTTATAATTTAGAATATTTTTATATTAAAAGTGTATATTATAAATTTATTGAGTAATATTCATAATATATATAAAAGTCATAAATTGAAAAGTTTATATTCACTATATGACATGATCTGAAATATCTAATACTTTTATACTATTATTAATAACATTCAAATCATAATTAATTATTTTGTACTAACAACAATAACTATTATTGAAATAATGTTAGAAATTTTGTAGTTTGTAAATACTTTATAATTAAAAAGTGACTATTATATATAGTTGTTAACTTACAAATTTGTCGTTTGTTTTTTTTATATGATTTGACTAATATTGATAATACTTTTAATTGAAGAATTTAGCATGTATTAAAAAAAATATATAGCTTTAAAATTATTTTAAGGATTTTGAAACAAATTTTAGATTCTAAATGTGTGTGTTTTAAACAAATTTAAAAACTTTTAAACGATCATCAGATTAATTATTTTTTCTAATTATTTCAACTAATACTCTATTATAAAATTGCTTATTAATAATATTTGTATTACAAAATATTTTTTCTAGATGTTATTTATATATGTTCATAATTTATATATTACATTATCATTTAATTTCTCGATTTTACATTCTTAGATTCATTCACTTGACATTCTTATTTTCAAGATTTTTTATTACTTTTAAGATTTTTTATAGTTCTCAAAATTATAAACTTTTTCAAATTCTTATATATATATATATATATATATTCAATTTGAAATATCTAAATGTATTTTTACAATTTTACAAATAGATGTTCACTATTTGTAATCTTTAAAAGTTTTGACATTTGAATGTAAATTAAAGAAAAAAGTATAAATGAAATAAATCATTTAAATACTTATTTGTCAACACATTTTTGCTTCTTTTCTCAACAATTACTAATTTTCATTTGCTTGTAATAAGTATAATTAATTTAGAACTCAAGAATGTGAAGAGACATATTCTTGAAAATCACTCTTACTTTTACTAGAAAAAGTTGCCCCTAGCCACCCTATATTAACTCTAGCTCTAACTTTTTATAAAATAATATTTTATTATTAAATTATTATAATAATAAAATAGTATGAAAAGTAAACAAATGACCAACAAAAAATTTGTAATAATGACAAATAATAAAAATTATAATATTTGGAAATATTCAAAAGGAACTTTCCAAAAATAGCAGGTGAATTTGGGTGGGAAAATCTTTTATTGCTATTTATAGAGAATGTCTTCTTTATATATATATATATATGTTTCAATTAACAACATTGAGCTAGTAAATCTGAAAATGTTTAGTAATTTAAATTTGAGATTCCACAAAACATTGATACTATTTGACAACTAAGAGAAAACATTAACACTGAAATTCGTAGTGAATTTAAGGTTATTGAAAGATTTATAGCAGAGATCAACTTGCAGGGGTTTCTTAATCTTTTTTTTCTTCTTTCAACTAGTTTATATTTATATTAATAAGTTTTTTGATTTATTGAAATGGTATATACTAAGTCTAATAGTAAGAATCTTTATTAAAATATCAAACTTGTGAAGAAATTAGACTCAAGAGGAAAAATTATAACAACAGATTCCATGTTTAATATTTTTTTTTTCCTTTTCAAAATTGATCTGCTCCAAGATTGTACGTTTAATTCAAGGGGTTCACACTTTATTCCATAATTAACCATTATTGTTTGATGGAGTTCCTTGAATCATGCATGTGAATATATTTTGACACCGTCATGAAAAGTAGAAATGATCATAATTATCTTAACTTTCTTTGTTCGGAGTTCGGACTTACCAACTTTTAGTGTGATTTTATTGTAAAAGATATTAAAAAACTTATATGAGTAAGACACACGAATCTAGAATCTATGCATTAATGTTGACTCAGTCAACGGGTTCTCATGCGCGTTTCACGCTCCCATCCGCGGTCGGTATTCGCGTTCAGACCCACCCAAATTCACTTCAGTAGACCTATTTTTATGTTGTGTTAGATCTACCTCTATGTTATATTGAACCTTTCATATATTCAAATTCAAGAGTTCAAGCCACAAGACAATTCAATAGTTCACATCAAGAGTTCAAGATTAAAGGAAGATAATTGAAGAGATCAAGATCCAAGGAAGGCAATTTAAGAGATTAAGATTTCAAGACTCAAGAAATTCTCTCTCCAAGGTTCGAGGAGTTCTTCGTAGAAAGTCATAAAAATGACCTTCAATCAAAGATCAAGGTGCTAAAACCCTCTTGTCGACGTTTTCCAATTCAAAATTCAAGGCGTTCTACACGCGACGCTAAACCCCTCTTATCAGCGGTTTCCAAGTCAAAGTCCATGGTGCTCATTATTACGCATCCAAAGCGTTCTTTGAGGAGTCTCCAAAATTATTGTTAAAGATCAGACTGAAATTTCAACTTCAAAACCGTATTAATTTGAAGAGAAGAATCATATGAATTATTTTATTTAAATTCAAATATATTTAATTTACATCACTTTATTTTGTGTTTAAATATTGAAAACACGAAATTTTGTTGTTAGGGTAGGTCAGACAACCCGATCCGAGTTACTCTAAAAATATTGACGTATTACTTCATATTGACAAAATTTTACTTAACGTTAAAAAAAAAACTTGTTTTATGACTTATTCATTACAATATTATTGTCACATGGATTGTGGACGTTTCATAGCTAATAAAAAGGGCTTAATCCTGAAGACCCCCTTGTGATATAATAAATTTGCATTGGACCCCCTTGTGTTACAAAAATTGCGGCATAGACACCTGTGATTTTAAAAATACGGCACGAAACACCCCAAAACTGTAGAAGGTCAGACACGCGCCTTAGGTGCGATTTTGGACTATTTTGCTATTTCCAAGCCAAATTTTTTCAATTTATTCTATCCATGTTATTTCTTGATCCTACAAACCCGAAAATGATATATAGGCTGGAAACCTTGCTAGTCGTACGCTTGATATGTTTACATGTCAAGACAGACTTGCTAGGTATAACAACGCCACGTATCGCCTCGGAAAAGATCCTTGAAAATGGTATCAGAGCCAAGTTTTATTAAGAACTAAATTTATTTTTATTATATATTTTATCTGTAATTCACATTTGGTGAGGAGAATTATTCGAGAGAATAGAATGGATTTGGGCGAATAGTCCAAGATGTATATTCTATAGGAGATATCGTCAAATTTTGACGATGTATGCTCAAGAGCATCGAGATTAGGTAACATATTGGCACAACCAATATGTCGAAAAAGAGGAAGCAGGTGCCGATGAGGAAACTTTGAGGCAGTGCGACAGGCAAGCCTCATATCACATGGGTTACCTCGCGGTAAACGAGACGTTATATTGCGATCTGATGAATCATTAGGAAGCAGCCATCAAAACCATGTCTGATGGAGCATCCGAGTGGAAGGAGATACTTCCAGATACCTCTAAGATTTCTTCAGATCTTAGAGAAATCCAGAAGATGGTGCAGAGTTATGGCAACCGCCATAATCACTTACCAACACAAGTTCATCAGATCCAAAGCCAAATGGAGATGATGATAAAACATCAAAAGGAGACTCTTGAAATCATTTATGATATTCAAAAAAGAGTCAAGAATCTGAAGAACCGACCAAGTTCATCCGGAGAAAGGAGACGTATAAATTTCGGAACAGTTCCCTACCTACACCTAGATGGGAAACCAACTGAAGTTGTACGACCAATGACCGATGATGAAAAGCTCATTGCCATCATCAGAGGAAAATCCGTTACAAACAAGTAATGGATTTCGAGAGGATAAATCTGCAGGATCTACATGACCTAACCGAATCCTTTGCAGGATTAGGAATTATGGATTTAAAAATGAACGCAGGAGATGAATCTGCCCTGGTAACTCGGGATCAACAGCAGAGACCACCAGTCAATCTCAATGTAGCAGAAAGTTTCAGACCACATCATGTGGACAAACAAATGCCACACGCGGGGGATTTTATCAGATGAAGAGATCCTATTGTTGTTATAGGAACTCGACCACGTTCCAAAAGGCCGAATCTATTCAACACGCCTTATGGAAAATCACAACTTGACCCAATACATCCGTATGGGTTGATGTTAAATCTGGACATCCCAGATTTCAAGAACCGTGAAATCCTTATCGATGATTGGGCATCAGCTATGAGGATTGCAGCAGGAACCCTCGATCTTATGAAAGAAGGATTCATCTTACTACTTGAGATGAGTCTGGAAGGATCCGTAAAGATCACGTGGGATATGACGACACCAGAGATGAAAAACAACGTCACTACTGGTGAGTTATTGAAAGGTATTGTCGATAATATGGCCAAATTATTCAAAATCCATTTTATCGGCATAGGCTACTTTGAGGGAATTGAAGAAGAAAAAAGAAAAAGATATAACCAAGCCCTCTACAACCTCGAGTTGCATGATATTTGTCATATTGACGAATACATCAAGTTATTCACCGAGTACCGATGGAAGTCCAAGGTGGATGACAAAGAAGCATCACAATTGTTTTTTGCGAAGATACCAAGTCCCTGGAGAGAAATATTGATCAGGGAATACAAGAGTGCAGATGACCTAGATACGGTGGCTAGAAGGATGTCTTTCCTAAAAGCCAAGTTATCAGAATGGTGTTATCAAGCGACACTCTACAAGAACTACAAGAGATTGAATGGGCTGGAATGCCTGTATGCCCAATTTATGCAGAGTCGGTGCTCTATTCAGCAATACGGGATGCCCCTGCATAACTTCCTGTAGTATTTCTCATACAATTCGAAATTCAGAAGAACTGCACGGAGGGGGGGCATTGAACAGCTGGTGGGGCAAAAAACTTATTAGATGCCGGAGTCAATAAAGATTCATAGTGAACTTCGATGGGAGTTTGCTGAAATAAAAAATTAAGAAGAGCCAATAAGATAGAAATAATGAATCATAATGGGATCAATAAAATGGTTCTTTTATGTTGCGAAGAAAATGACATTCCAACAGTAGTTGGAGGTCAACCACGGAGGCATAAGAGGCAGAAACAACGAAGCCATCCATACCACCGTGGAAGTAACACCATGAGAGGCAATCGTCGGTCTTTATGGAAACCAAGAAGAGTTTGGTCAAAGCAAAAGACCCGAAGTTACAAATCTGGGCAAAGACCAACGCTAAACAGGAGAAGGGTTTTTACAAGCTCTGATTAAGGAAGTTCCAGCAGAACTCCAGGAAGGAGAACTTTCAGACGAGCTCACACCAGAGCTAATAAAAGTTTTAAAGATTGTAATTGTTGAACGTGTGGAGCAAGAGGGCATATCTCAACAGACTGCCCAGAAAACCAGAAGGTATTAGACAGTTCGAGGCAACACCCGAACTTGAAGAAGCTGTCTACTTTCAAGATCTCATACAGGTGTATCAATTTGAGGATCTACCCTCAAATGAAAGCATTTACGAAGAAGAGATTTATTCTGAGGATGGAAGTGAATCCAGCTCAGAATCAGAGTGAAGAAGAAATTTTTCAAACAATGGTGAGAGAGGATATGTCAGGATACCTTTCCCACACTACGGTGTCTCATAAGACTCTAATGAGGATTATGAAAGAAGATTCAAAGCTCCAGATATACGATAGTTTTACCATTGGAGCTATGGAAAAGACATTGGATAAGATTGGTTTTCGTAGCAGAAAACACCAGATTATCCACAGAGTAACTACAGGAGAATTTATCATCTCGATGGAATTCACTGGTAACTTGATCGAGATGCAATTGATCCCATACCAAGAGATACAGGAGATCAAAAGCAGAGTCAAAAGAGAAGTTGCAAATACACTCTCATGGATTCACATCGGAGCCATAAGAGTTGTTATTAAAGCAACCTTCAAAGAAGAAGTTGATTCGCCGCTCAACCTTGCAATATGTGATAAGTGAATCTCAAATCTCAAGGATTCATACCTTGGGGTTGTTACAAGAAATTTGTGTGCAGGAAAATTGGCATTCAATGTCTATCCAAGGATTGCATACAATCTAGGAGATCGAGATTTCAACCGAGTCTTAACCCTTCATCAAGATTTCAAACGAAACAATTTGATGAAAGAAGGGAACAGACCCTACTCGATCACATACAAGATTTCCTACGCTCTTTCGAATACACATCATTTAGATGTATTCTTGAGAAAGGAATTCATCGAAGTTCCAAGAATCTTTGAGCACTTCGCCAGGGTATTTCTACCAGAACTCATACAATCTCCAACCATAAAGGAGATCGACATGAGGATCCAAGATCAACCTGTCTTTAACAAGAGCCAGAGTCTCAGAATTGAGCCTAGGCGGATGTCTTTCCAACAAGACAGGCTAATGAGTAGCAGCCGTTGAGAAGAAAAGAGACCAAGTACAATTCAGCAAATCCCAGATGTTTTCAAAACACAAGGAGAGCTGAAGTGCCCGGAAGGATGGAGAGGAGTTGAAGTAATATTCGACATTACTCAATGGGAAAATACACTCCCATGTAATGCCCTATATTACCTGCAACAACCAATAGTTGGAAGATTTCAAGAACCCTGAAAATGGGTGAAATGGAATTGACCATCAGAGGAGTTCCAGGAAGAATCTCAGATCAGTTGATACTTGGGATTGAGTTTCTCGAGGAACACAAACCTTGGGAAAGATTACAAGATGGAATGGAGTTCACAGTGGCCAATAAAAGATATAGAATCAAATGACCACTAGTCCATTCTCCATATACATTTATATCGGAATGATATATGAGGAATACAAGGCCGAGTATTTCACCGCCTACATCGATTCAGGCGCCGGGATATGTACTGCAAAGCAGGAGGTTTTTCCTAAAGAAATTGGAGAAGATCTACCAGCTATCGCAGGAAGAGATTTCTCTAAAAGGATTCTTATCCTTAACCGAGGAATCAAGCAAGCGGAAATAATGATCGGAGGAGCAGGCGGTACCCCATGGTACAAAGTCAAGATGCCACCAATCTATTTCCATGATACAAGAGCAGATGTATTGCTAGGTAACAATTTCCTACAAACATTCAAGCGCTTTACACAGGAAAATGAGGCAAGAAGGCTTATTTTCACAACATTATGTGATCATAAGATTATTGTCTAAAGATTACGAGAGACATTCTACAGAAAAATGCCTATCACTTTTCGCAGCAAGCGTGGTGATGAAGCCAAACTTCGACATCCAAAAATGGCGGATAAAAGAAGATTTGGCAATGCACTCTTATCCTATCGTAAGTTTGGACATACCAGACCAGGGATCAAGGCGTGGGATAATCACTTGTATTCATTTAGGGTACAAGATGAAGAAGAAGTTCCTCCAATAGTTATTGCAGAAATAATGAGCCTATTGGAAAATTCATCGAGTGAGATTTCTATCGAAGAATAGATTTCACTCGAAGACATCAAGAAGAAGATCCAAAGAAATTATAATGAAAATCCTTTGGCATGGTGGAACAAGAACGAGCTCAAAGCATCCCTGAAGGTTAAATCCGGAAAGAAACAAGAGTTCGTAAGATTCAAGTCAATCCCTATGAACCAAGAGGATCGTGAGGATATGCAGAAAATACTTAAGGAACATCTGGACCTTAAGTTAATCTCACCAGGAGTTTCTCCATACAGCAGTCCAGGATTTCTTGTAAGAAATCATGGAGAAATCAAGCGAGGAAAACCAAGACTTGTTATTAATTACAAAGGGATTAATGACATCTTGGAGTTTGATGGATACTACATCCCGAGTAGAGAACACTTGGTCAACAGCATCAAAGGTGCCAAGATGTTCTCTAAATTCGATTGTAAGTCTGGATTCTACCAGATTATGATGGAGGAAGAAAACAAGAAGTTTACAGCTTTCTCCACACCACAAGGACATTATATCTGGAACGTGATGTCCATGGGATTGGCAAACGCTCCCCAGATATATCAAAGAAAGATGGATAATCTTTTTAAAGATTACTTCAGCTTCATGTTTGTCTACATCGATGATATACTCATCGCATCCAGGAACATGAAAGAACATCTCAAACATTTGGAAATCTTTTCAGATGTTTGTCACAAAGAAGGATTAGTGCTTTCAGAAAAAAAGACAGTAATTACTAGGAGACAGATTGAATTCCTTGGAGTCAAGATCGACGAATCTGGAATCATCCTACAAAACCATATTGTGGAAAAGATTCAGGGATTTCCAGATATCCTCAAAGACAAGAAAAAACTTCAAAGTTTTCTCGGAGTTGTTAACTTCGGCGGTTTATAAACAACCTGACAAATTACAGGAAGGTGTTTAGCCCATTATTAAAAAAGGATACAACATTCATCTGGAAAGATAAACACCAAGGAGGGATTAAGCAACTTAAGGAGGTTTTTCAACAACTTCCAAAATTTGCTATACCCCAAGACGAGGATGAACTGGTTCTCTACACAGACACCAGTGATCATTGGTGGGCAGTAGTCCTAATGAAGACTACACCAAATGGGGAAATGCCATGCAGATACTGCAGCGGTTTATTCACAGACAGTGAAGCAAAATGGCATATCAACGAGAAGGAATTCTTTGCAGTCAGGAAGACATTCAAAAAATGGTCTTTATTCTTACTAGCCAAGAAGTTCATCCTCAAGATAGATAATTCGAGTGTCAAAGCTTTTCTGAAAAATAAAATTGAAACTAAACCAGAAAAAGCTAGGATACTTAGATGACAGGCTGAATGTCAATATTATGATTACGATATTGTCATTGTGAAATCTCATGAAAATGTTCTTGCAGATTTCCTAACACGAGATGGAAGGACACGTCGCTGACGAAGTCCTCAAACGAGTCAGGTATCTCAGGGAAAACCTGGAGAGCCTACAACGAGGCTTTGATGCTTTATGCATCAATGCAGAAGTCACCCAGCGACTCCAACAGGCTGATCAGAGATCCGTCTCTAGTCTAATACGAGCATGCCAGGATGCACATGGACAATTGTTCACGGTGCTACAAGGGCCTATCCTCCAGGGCGCATTTCCAACGATGCAAAAGAAGGAAACAAGAGAGCGGGCCTCTAACCCGATTGTTATGGATTCAAATACCATAACCAAGAGTTCTGCAGATGATGCATTCCTTGAGGATGAACCCATTGGAACAAATATTGAAGCTCCGGTGTCAAAACCTGAGTCTTCAAGTCAACCCAGCACCTTTGGGGTTAAAGAGGGAAAGTTGAATCTTAGGCCACAGACTGGCAAAACTAAGGTTCAAACTGATGAGAGTTTAGTTTCCCCTATGCAGGTTTACCAGAAGCAATGGGAGAAGCTGATCACCAGGATAGGGTATCCATCCAGAGAGAACAATCATTGATATCTCTGGAAAATACCCAAGAGTTTGGATAAAACCAGGAAGTCATCCAAACGAAGTACAGGAATGGTATAACTTTGGAGCTCTTGCTTCAATCTATACCGTCTCACCAGGGTTCCCAGAAATTTTGAAACTTTCGAAATGGATTGGGACAGCAGTGCACGAGACTTGGGCCAATAATCCACATTTGGCCAGAGGTGATATTCTGGAATTGTATTTCTTTAGTGCAACTCCAGAACCAGCCAAGAAAGGTTTCCATGAAGCCTTTCATTTCATCAAGTTGAGGAGACCTGACGGGAACGCCTTGAAAAACATCAAGACGGTTGTTCCGGAGGATACTCCAATTTTGGTAGGAGCATTCACTGAAGACGAAGCTTCTACCCGACGAGCATGGGGATTATGGGTTTGTCTAACTGAAATGGACAAGGTCAAGTACCCATTCAAGTTCTTTCATAATTCGGCAAATGGATCTTTCCTGCTGAATTCCATGACAGGAACAACAACGAGCTTTGCAGAGGATCTTTTTGAAACAAAAAGAAGGATCCTTTGGGAAAACAAGCTTCCGGCAAGCAAAGAGACTTACCGGAAATTTTGCAACATGGCGCATATTGGCCGATGGACAGATCATGTCTGCCAAGCATGCCCAGAGCAGAAAGAACCCGAGTTCGGGAAAGGGTTTCGACCCAAACCCGACCGACGAGAAAGAGGGGCAGACAAGGACAAAGGGCCTGTCCAAAAGAAAAGTTATCTGCGGGGACCACGAAGGCCAAATTTCTAAGATTCCCCGACAGAGATAAGATGAGCTGAGTCACGCCCCACAAACATCGCATGCGGAAAAGTCACGGGAGGAAAAAGCAGATTCTCTGACAATTTCACATGGGATGAGTCACGAGAAGAAAAGCTGGCAATCACGCACTCAGTGGTTGATTCACTCAGAAAAGGTGGACAACTGGCTTTAACAGGTTTGGAATCCACACTTCAAGTCCGGATTTCTATCTATAAATAAGGCGAGCAGAAGGAAGCTAAGGACATCAGAAATTCTCCATAGTTTTCTTCAAAATAAAATTATCCTTGTATAATTTTAGTGTTCGAAGGTTTTAGTTTTTCAGTTTATGTGTTTACGAGTCACAGTCATCTCTATGAGAGGCTGATCTAGTATTCTCCTCCCAAAAGCAGATTACAGATTATGTAATAAATATTTTTTAGTTCTTAATAAAAAGGAGGCTTTTGCTTCAACGTGTTTCCGTTTGATTTGTTCATCCATTGGAAGGATCACCTTGTACACCTGGTGTAGGAAACGAACCAAGGTTGTGCTAGGCAGTTGCTGAAGGAGCTGGATAACTTGCAGACCAACTTCCATGAGGGTGAAGTTGAACAGTGAGGAGCTGTTCGTAAAACGATTTGGGGGCAGTAATTTTCCAGCTGGTGGTGTTGCAAACCACCTCACCCGGTGCTGTTCTGGTCGAAGAAAGGTATGAATTCCAAAGGGTTTATTTATTTTACGGAAGCATGTTGGGTCTGATTATTATTGAAAGTGGTTGGATTTAGAAATATGATGGATTGAAAAAAAATTTAATTAATATTTTTATTTAAAAATAAAAGAAAATGCATATAAAGCGCGTGAAAGACACTCAACAGGAGTAGGGGCACGCACGCTGAATTGTTAGTATCACAAGAGTCTTTCATGCAATTTCTTTGACAGAGGGGTATTTTAATGTAAATTCTGAAAACACGAGGGGGCTGTGCGCAATAAACCCCTCATCAAAGTGATAAGATTTTATCTGTTAGATCAGTGTTATTATGTAAAGGGATGTTGTCCTTGCTGAATTAGATTTCTACAAGAAGACAAAAACTTATATACCCCATGGGGCACATATAGGGGCACAGATTTAGATGTTATATACATGTTCTTCAGGTGATATATATATATATATATTCTCTATAGGTGTTATGTTTTGTGATGTTATATATATACTCTTCAGGTATCATATTTATATAAGAGTATACATGTAATACCTGAAAAGTATACACATAATACCTGTAAAGTATGTATTTAACACTAATATGATAATTAATTTGGAGATATCGTACCCCGGGCACACAAGTGTCACTCCAACAAGAAATGTGTTTTTTTAATAGTAGGTGTATTTTCTCTCTCTCTCTTAAAAAAAAGAGTAGGTGTATTTATTTGAAAAAAAAAAAAAAAAGGGAGTAGGTTGTAATGTACCAAACTTATATAGATTAATAAATATAGGAATATTTCAATTTCAATTTTGACAATCATTAATTAATCCTTAAAAAATGACAAAAAAGAAAAAGAGCAGAAATGGCTATGGAGTGGAATTGAGTCAACAGCAGCTTCATAGGTTCCTCGATTTCCTCACAGGTTCCGCTCCCCTCCCTGAGAATATGGGATCGATTTCCTGATACGACGTAGTATCATTCTTTGCCCTCAAAATGGAGGCTTCATTCGTATCTAAAGCTAGGACAGCCATCAATTCTGCCGCGGCTAAAGCGGAGAAAGTCTTCACTGATATGAAAAAATCTGATCATATCACCAATCGCGGTAATCGCTCTTCCCTTTTTCTCCAAACATTTGTCGCCATCGAATCTCATTGCCTACTTTCTTTTACTATTTTTAGGATTCATCATCTTTCCTATTTTGATTTGCATTTGATTTTTTTCGAATCCGAAGATTTAGATACACAATCGCCGAGCGCATCGACCCCGGAGTCGGATGAATCCCAGGTAAATCTTTTTTTTTTTTCAATTGTTAGATTCGCTATCGGGTTTTAATGTTTGATTGGCACGTTGGAAATTAATAAAAGGTTGTGTTTTTTTTATAGTGGCTAAGGTTCTACTTTGAGTTTTGATTATGATGTCGATTTGACTTTGTTTGCAGGATTGGCTTTAATGTCAATTCGAATGCGTAAATTGGGATTTTGTTGTTGTTGTTGTTTCGTTTGTTATTGATCATGATAAGGTTATATTTCATTGCATTGTTAATTCGTACTTATGTTCCTTGTTATAGTGAGAAACTTGAGTTCCTTTCATCAAAACCTTGTGTTTTTAAATTTGCAGGATTGTTGATAATGGGTATGCATGATATCTATTTCTGAATGCGGTTATTTGTTTATTCTGGTTTGAAACTTTGAAGGTTGCTTTGACTAACAGTTGAATATGAGTTATTTGGATGAAATTCCTTTTTGCTTGGAATGCAGAATCCTGTAGAAGCAAAGAATCAAAAAGCGCGGCCAAGACCAATCAAGACTAAGCAAGTACTGGCATGATAGATTGAGGAACTTAAGAATCGGTAAAAAGGGGGCTGATTCGGGGAAGCCCGATAATTCAACAATGGCATATGCACTTTTTGATGAAAATTTATACATGGACGTAAGAGAACTCTCTCGGTCAAAGGTAACTTTAACTCTGAATATTTACTTTGTTAATTTTTATTGTGTCTTTATCATGCAAAAAGAAGGCTAGCGATCTATTTATCACCACTGCAAAGGGGATTGGCAATTTTTTTATTTTTTTTTTCCATTGCCCTTTGGCGGTTTTAATAAACTCAATTGTATGGATATAATGGTATGAGAGGATACTTTCCTATGCTCGATCTTTTTTAATATTTTTGTCCTTTTAAAGATAATAATTTGCTAGGTCAGGCATGATAATAATCATTCTAGTTTGTTGGCTCTGGAAGTTTTAGATTACAGCTTATAGCATATAAGTAGATCGAATGCTTTTATTTACGCTTGAATAATGGAGTTTTTACCCTCTATTTTCACATTCAAATGTGTTTTTGTGTGTGTGTGTGTGTGTGTCATGTATAAATTGAAAAACCATCCAATTGGAAGAAATGTAGGAGCTATTATGTTTTAGCTGAACTATTGAGTTTGTATTCTTCAACTTCTGAAAGTGCATGATATCTAACAGGAAGAAGGTTTATTAAAGGAAGATTCAAAGGCGACAAACACAGATATCATTCCATCATCAGCCACCTTGAAACAGTTGGCTGTAGCAATCGAGTAAGAATTTTAATAGACAATTGGATCTTCTCTTTAATGGTGTGCATGTGTTTTCTTTATGCAATTCAAGTTGAAGCCGCAGTTGACTGAGTTTTGCTGTGATTTATTCAAGAAATGGAAGTTTCTATGTAGTGTATTGTTGGATTATCACAAATCACTTTATAATATAGCTAAAATTAGCAATATGTTGATTACTAGAATCATCTTGTGTAGTACACATTCTTTAATTTGGATATCGGCTAAGATCCTTTATCTATTGGCCCTCTCAGGAGTGGATTAAGCTACACCTCCATGAAAGATCTCCTAGTGTCTTCTAAAGGCTCTTCACCCATCCGAGAGAAGGCTAGCTTAAGCATTTCAGTGATGAAGTCACTAATGCTACGTGAAAAGGAGGATAGGTT
This sequence comes from Scutellaria baicalensis, assembly GCA_005771605.1. Taxonomy (NCBI): domain Eukaryota; kingdom Viridiplantae; phylum Streptophyta; class Magnoliopsida; order Lamiales; family Lamiaceae; genus Scutellaria; species Scutellaria baicalensis. Next base: position 12,930,689 of record CM016724.1, on the reverse strand, counting down.
GGTCAATGAGTTTGGTGCAAATGAAAAGGTTCTGGCTGTGATCAACTCATTGCTAAATCCAGGTAGATAATTTGGTAACCCTACAAAAGACATCCGCCCCCCCCCCCCCCCTCCTCATGCGAGTTGGCGGTAGGGGGTGGGGTTAAGTTTCTTAAATTGATAATTTTCGAGTTGTATTCTATGTTGATTTTCACTTCTGGTGTAATATCGGCAAGGTACTCGCAGAAGGACATTTTACAGGGAGGACTGTCTCTGGGCTGGAAGCACTGATAAATTCCTCAACTTTGGTTAGGGATATCCATGGTGCTCCTGTTGAATGTTTTGTACTTAAGCTCTCTGAAGCAGTTGGTTGCTTAAAAACCCTGCGGAAAATGGCATCATTTTGGTCCAGGGTTGTTGCTGAAGTAAGTGATTGTGGATTGAATTATATCTGAATACACACAGGCTGACTCTGAAAAATGCGTGACCTATCAAATTAAGTTGTATATTTTTGGGCATTCACAACAATTGGGAATGTCAAGTCACTGGGCGGGCTAAAATTTTCATATGTTATTTTCAAGTTGAAATCCTTTAGGTCAGCATATTATGGTGACATATGGTGAAATTTTTGCTTTTCGATTGCACATAGGCTATGGATCTATGGTTCTTTCAAGTAGCAACTTGAAAATGTTCAAAAAGTTAAATTTCTTTTTCGTCCAAGCTAGAATATTAGACCATAATAATACATCATATACTGTGCACACACAGAATATGCATATTTGACGTATCTTGGTTAACCCACCACCAACTTAGATGCTTGGACTAACTATTTATTTTTGAAGTAAAAAGTTTGCAGATAGGAAATTCACTAACAATAATGAATTATAGTTTAACCAATGATATTATGGTGGTTTTCTGCAACAAACTAGCTTTTGAACTAGAAGTCATGATAAAGAGTTTTGGAGACATTTATGTGTTTATGCAAGGCTCCTCATTTTCTGGTGATTTTTTTACTCTTTGAGTTTCTATTTATTTTTTTAGACTACTCTATCTCAAAGTGGGCAGCATTCTAATACTTCATTTAGAAGATTTTGGACTATTCATAACTTGCTCCACTGAGAAGGTTTCTTTCCTGAAATGATGCACAGAATGTACACCAATAGTTATCATCTTATTTTCTTAATTTCTGTTCAAAACAGCCAAACAAAAGAAGTGAGATTGAGGAAATATGAGATAAACGGACGAATGTTTGATAATTCACCACATACTGTAAATTCTTAATGCATGGAATAACTCAAAAAGGGTCCAATTGGTTGATTGATGGCTTTACCGTTTTAATTAGTCATCGACATAATATGTCAATATCCAATGCTTTGCTGCTAGCTTCTCTAATATATCAGCTCATGATTTATTTACTCATTCACATTGCAGCTCAGAAGACTTTGGTATGAGGGCCAATATATTCCTGGGATTCCACCTGGAGATTTGCCTGACCTGAATTCATGTCTGCTATATCAGCAGTTGCAGGTCATCAACTGTTGCATTTCCAGAAAAAGACGTCTTACTGCTGCCATTGAATCACTGGAGTCTGTTACAGCTCAAGCTAGTTCAAACGCTGAGGGTTCTTCAACTTCTGATAGCACACTTCCTCATGATCGTTGTTTTTATGCCAGAACTAAGTCGGGAGAACTAGTGCTTCGACTAGGAGCTGACAGAGAATGTGAGAACTTGACAATGCTTGAAACTGGTGAACCTATATATTCACCTGTGTTGCAGGTTGGTCAAACATAGATCTTGAAGGTATGCAAATAATGATGACTAAAACATCCACAAGTCCTTACCTTATGTATTACATATGTGTAGGAACCACCTTTGCTAACTGAAGACCTTATCAGGGAAACTGAGGAGTTTGTGCTAAGAACAGGAAGGTTGGTAAAGTCTATATACCTTCTGATTGAATTTGTTCCGGTGGGTGCCTTTGGGTGGTGTTTGCAATTATTTGGTGCTAAATCACTATCATTGAACTTTTTAGTAACTTCTTATTCGACATCTTTATTCTCTGCCTCATGACTGGGTCTGCATAAAAGAAAGATACTAATGTCGGAATATTACCTGGGCATTAACGTCGACTTTGTTATGTGGTGGTATTATAAGAAGGGTTAATGCCATCTTAGAAGTCCCCATTTAATAAATTAGTCCCCTACTGTCAATGATAACCAGTGGTTTTGAAATTAATTTCTGATACAAGCTTTTTTTTAATTACAGTGTTGGGGCAGGATGCTCCCAACTGCTTTCAGACATGCAGGCCTTCAAGGTGAAGTTTCTATTTATATCAATTTTATCTCCCCTCCCGCATGTATGCACACACACACATGGAGGCATTCAATGTTGAGGCCATGGATTGATATTGCTTTGCTGATTCTTGTCAGGCTGCAAATCCGGGTTGCATATTAGAAGATTTTGTAAGATGGCACTCTCCTCCTGATTGGATGGAAGATGGCACTGGCAGTGACTTGGATGATACCTCTGAGGGTGGTGATTTATCTTCCATCAAAGGTCAACTTAGTAGCCGAATGCAAAAGGAAGGTAACGATTTGTATGCTAGGGCATATATAAATATTTGCATGGTCCATATTTGTGGTAATTGATCAAGAGGGTGAGGTTCCCTCTTCTCACATGGTGTAATGAACACATGGTAATTATTGAATGCAGCTGGACTTTTAGTTAGATAAGATGCACAAGAACATGGAACGTGTGCTACAAGATGGGTTAGGTAGGGAAAATGTTATAGAAGGGTGATTAAACTTTGGTGAAGATTGATCAACTGTGTTCCTCCTAATACATGATGAAATTACTAATTCTTCTATATTCACCTTCTTTTTGAGAGGAAAGCTTCCATACTCGAGAACTCATGTTGACAGATGCCAAACTACTTTCTTTCATTTTCTTAATGTCGAGACATTTGACTATTAGATGGCGAGACATTTCTGCGCCGTTACTTAATAATGTTTTGTTATTAGAACAAGTAGAAAGATTTGTTGTCTGAATATGACAATATAATTTCTAAGAATATTAATTTGCGGCTGTATCCAGTTTTAGTACAATTGTGAGAAGAATTTGGAAAAAAGTGTAAGAAATTTTCTGCTAAATATTTCTGATTGATGGCTAGGCAATTTGTGGCGTGAACTGTGGGAAACATCAAAACCTGTACCAGCTGTCAGACAATCTCCTCTTTATGATGAGGACTTAGCTGTGTAAGCTAGCTTAAATTAAGGATTATCATGATCTTAATTTTCGATTGTTGGTAAATGAGTAATAATGCAACATCCTGATGTAGGGAAGGTATTCTGGACTCTCTGGAGGGTATCCAACCTTCTGAGCTTTTCAAGCAATTCTTCATTGTTGTTGTAAGTGCTCTAATTGATATCGTTGCATATTCTTTGGTGCATACACACACACGCACGTTTTTTGTTTATAAGTTTTCTATGTTCAGATAAAGCTGGTATGTTACACTTGCCAATCCACTAGATAAAGACATTACAATAAAATAGGATTTGTTTGCTATTAACACAGAAATAGAAATAAATAAAAAGGTGGGACTATTCACACGTTTTTTCCATTAAGGGGTGTATTAATAAAAATATGTTCATGATTTGTGAATAGCCCCACCGTAAGTAGAATATTCCCACCGTAAGTAGAATATTATTTCTTACTTACTAAAAGATACATGTGTGCTCTGTAGTTCATCCGTGGAGCAATGATTTTCTTCATTCCAAAACTAACATCTCCGTTTCCTTGAATTTCAGTTGGGTTCAGGGCTAGTAATTGCAGAAGCCACCCTCTCCACAAATTTAAATCTATCAAATTTTTTCAATGATTGCAAGAAATATATTATCATCACTGTTCAAGGCAACAATTGGGTTGAGAAACTTGATGATATATGCCAGGTATGTTTTATGCAGCTGATACTTGTGCTGGTATGGGTGGAATGGGTTTCATAGGGTAGGTACAGTTTAATTCGGAGTTCAGATAGTAAAACAAATAAAACTAACTTGTAGTATCAAATACAAAGATGTTTTCTTTATTGTGCACATAATTTATAGGCAGAAGGGAATTGACGTAAAATCATGATGATTGTGAAAACACTGATGTTGTTTGTGACTCACATCAAAAGCTGGCACGTTAAGCTGTACCCACTATGGATAAGGGGACGGTCCTGCGTTTTACCTATAGCATCATTTGCACTTGAAAATTTTCACTTGTGACATAAGTTTGTATATTTGTTACACTTGCAGGTTTATGAAACAGTGGAGAAAATCCTACTCAATCAAGATGAAGCAGTAAATATCTCCTTCCAGCCTGAAACTGGTGAAACCACACCCACAGGTGAAATGAAAAACCGTTTCAAGAGACTTAGCTTAATCTTCGGTGGCAAAGGTAAACCTTCGCCAAAGACCGCCTCTAAAGAAATGCCTAATACTGATGAAAACCCTGACCGGCAGCCATTCTCAATGTTTTTGAAGAAGCCTCCCAAGCCTCTTCCGTCTCCTTCCGATAAACCATCAGGTTCAGTTGAAAATGACTGGACAATTGTATGAGTTGAAATGCTCTCCTACTCATCTTGGGCATACTCATCGTTGATGTGGCAAGGCCATAATGAGGTATTTCTCATTATTTAAATTAGAACCGATTTACTTGTTGCACGTCAGCAGTGAAAATATTAAGCTATGTCTGGATGAGTAGATGAATATTTCTGATTGTATAAGCTTGGCCGCTGTATATTGCTTCAAAGGTAGTTCAAAAGAATGTGCAAAATTCATCACTTGTCTCCGCTCAATCAGAAATGGAACAGTTTGATCGATCCTTAATGGAGCATTGATTAATTTATTTATGAATATTTGTACATTTGTAATTAAATTCATTTTGTATTAATTGCTTCCATGCTAGATAAATTTTGTTTCCTATTATAATAAAAATAAAACATGGTGCGATTAGGTGGGGAAGATTTGACCTAGAATGCACCATTTATATTCATATAATTAATGAGCAAATTAATTGCTCAAACTAATACGGAAAATGTTCTTATTTTAAGGCTATTGCTGAATATGGCTAACATGAGGAATGCGATATATATGTAAAAATCGTACTATTTTCATTTGTCTTTTTGTTTTTACGATCCGCAAAAAATGCTGAGCTCAACGTGAAGAGAAATGAAAGTTGACAGATTGATAAGTAAAACAAGATAAAAACTTACAATTGCTTAATAAAACTTACTTAAATTGTTTGCATTCAACATGATCTTGTACCCAAAAAGATGGCATTGAAAGTGTAAGATTACTTGAGAGTTGCATGTATCATTGATGGATGGATGAGAGAGAGAGAGAGAGTGTGTGTGTGTTCTCGTGTTCTCGTGAGATGAAAAGTGTTGGAAGATGGGTTAAAAGTAGAAGAATTGAGGAGACAGCTAATTTGCATGAGAGAGAGAGAGAGAGAGAGAGAGAGAGGAGAGTGGTTGCAATTAATTAAGAATACCATATATGCTATGATGTTTTATACGGATGAGAAGATGATCCAATTTATTATCATCTCAACGCTCCCTATTTCTTCTCACTATATAATCCCCATTATCACTCCTCCATTCCATCTCTCATCACTAACACTACTTTCTCCATTTTCAAATATTAATACTATGCCATCCAAGCTTCTTCTTCTCCTCCTCTCCGCTCTTGTTTTCACCGCCACTTCTAGGAAGCTCGGCCCTTTTGACGATGAGAAGAATTTCGGTGGAGGACTAGGTGGCGGAGGAGGAGGAGGATTAGGCGGAGGTGCTGGTGCTGGCTTTGGAGGTGGTTCTGGGGCTGGGCTCGGAGGACTAGGCGGAGGGGGTGGTGGTGGCTTCGGAGGAGGCGGAGGTGGAGGAATTTCTGGCGGTTATGGATTTGGAGGTGGTTTTGGCGCTGGGAGTAGTCTTGGTGGAGGTGCTGGCGGAGGAGGGGGTTTTGGCGGTGGTGGCGGTGGACTCGGTGGAGGTGCTGGTGGCGGATTTGGCGGAGGAGCAGGTGGTGGATTTCCTTGAACATAAGTAGAAGCTTTCTTTCATGCAAGCTTCCACTCGCCATGCAATATTATTAACTAGGCTCAATATATATCTAATTATTAAATAAAATGTTAGAAATTTGAAATTTGATTTATTAGTGAAGACAATATATATTGCTCTTCATGTATGACTTTCGCCAATGTTTCCCCAAATGCTTTTAATATGGGACGAATTTATTTATTTATGAATTTGATTATGGTTCCAATCATTATTGTGTTTTATTGTTCACTATTTTTATATGTGATGTTTTTACTTCTTAACAATATTCTCTTTTTTCGTACGCTTAAGTGAAATATAAACTATTAATGGAATCAAAATGAATGTTTATTTAAGAAATTAAGTACATTGCTATTTTTAACATTGTTTAAGTAATATATGATTATATTCAATAAGTAAACTGTAAACTACAATAAAACCACACAAAAAAAAAAAAAAAGTGAATGCTATATCAGATGAAGAGTTTTACTTTGTAGTGGTTTGAAGATTTTCACTTTATTAAAAAACAAAAAGTTTCTTCTTTCCTTCCGCCAAAGTCATTCACCTGTCAAATTTTCAATGGATTGCGTCCGTCCTACGTAGCATTTTCAAAGTATAAGTTGACGCTGACACACCAACCTTTATATCCCAAAATTGTTTCACGTGTTTTATACTATTGTGTGTATATATCCCATACTTTTAAACTTGTAGATGCTACGAGGCGAAAAATATAGAAGGTTGAAGTTCATACAACAAAATGTGTAACCCAGAAAAATAGTCTTTGAAATTGAAATTCAAAAAAGAAAAAACGATACATTAAGCAGTTGATTCTCAGGAAGGGAAAAGCTGTTTAGTGTTTGTTACATTCTGACTTCTATACCTGCGTGTAGCAAGTGCTCTTTCACAGATTGTATGGGTACCTGCAATAAATCAGCCCATTCGATGCTGTCATGTCAATTTTTGATGTGGAAATAACCACATTTAAGATTCATTTACTTTGTCTGAGTTCAAATCTTTATAGTTTTATGTTTTTCCAGCATAATGTTCAATATTTTGGCTTACTTGACAGAAGTAACTTCAAGGGACGAATTTGACTAAACCCATAAAATGGATCGAAGATGATGAAGGGCATGCTCCGTCAAGAGAAAAGAAAGAATTCACAACTCTATGAATCATAAACGTGGTTGATAAGATTTACCTCCTTTCGATGGAACATTCCAGCAGCAAGGGCAGCAGATGCATTTGTTTTGGAGAAAACTTCTGAGAAGTGTTCGACTGTCCCAGCACCACTACTCGCTATCACTGGAATGCTTACAGCATCTGATATCAGCTTTATCAAATCTGTATCAAATCCTTTCCCTTGACCTGTTAAGAGATCAATGTAAACAGATGTATTTAATGACCCTTTTCTGTGTTATGTGCGTTGTGCTGTGATCCATAAATTATTAATAAATTTTATATTCAAAGAAATATATTGAAGTACCAACAGATGTTATACACAATTTGATACTCATTAATGCAATAATTTGCAGGTGGTAAAAGGAATGAAAATGCTCAGTAAGGGTGAACAACATGAAGCTTGGTAATGCAACAAGAGTTGCTATTAACGCCAGTGTAGTTGGGATATACTTGTATGATTAAACATACCAAGCTTAATTAAGAATATCATCTCACACGGTTTTGCATGTAGGAAATTACGGGTTAAAAGAACTTCCATAAACAGAAATGAAACATTGTTATTTGTTGGTGCATTGAAAAAGCACTAAGATTATCATACCATCACAGTCGATGCAGTTTAGAAGTATTTCTCCAGCCCCCAGTTCTTCAACAGCTTTTGCAAGCTCATATGCTCCTATTGGTCGACCTTCTCGCCCACCATTGACCTTAAGAAATGGCAGCAAGACATTTTCAAGTGCTCACAATACCGAATACTAGGTCTATAGGCAAGACGAACTCTAAGAAAAGAGGGAAAAGAAATGTAGGCAAAACCAACTCAGATGATGATACATCAAATATAGATGAAATGAGATCAAATGACAATGGAGTATTCACTGCACCACAAGCTAAGGACACCAACATAGTATTGCTGAACTTCTAATACACTTAAACTTTTGCAAAATAAGTACTTAATTTTTGGTGAAGTTAAACATCAACTTGGTGAGATCAAGAGAGAAAGGAAAATTATGAACTAACTGTGACAGAAAGAGAGGAAGGCAAAAGATATGTACCGTGCATTGGTACCAAGCATACTGCTCGCCATTTGGTCCTGAAAACCAAAACCCATTAGCACAGTCTCTACATTATTTGCTTTGCTTATCAGCAGGATGATCATGACAGAGATTTAAAATGCCAGGTTCCAGATCATTACGGTGCTCACATTAGCTATTAACAAGACATGAATACAAAATTCCAGTTCCAAATCGTAGCCTAAATAGAAACAGATTTGGCCCCATACTGGAAGAGCTCCAGAAGCAACTAGTAAATGGTGAGGGCGCACATCTTAACTACCTGGATTTAACACTCGTATGGACTTGAATTCTACATCCTTCGGATCTTTCAAGTATACCCTACGAGGGTCAATGCTTACAACCACAGCCTAAAATACAAAAAAAAAAAAAAAAAACAGGGGAAAAAAAAGGCAGTAGGTCAAAGAAATGAGAGAATCAAACCAGAGGAAATTGTGCAAAGTAATATGGGAAAAGGGAGGGACTGATGTGATATATATATATATATATATATATGCGCGGTACTAAACTCACTTGATTCCCATACACTCTGGAGATCTGCTCTAGGCTGCTCTTTCCAGATTTTACCTAGAAGAAAAACCAAAAATTAATTTCAGACGGGAACAAATCAAACAGAAGGATTAAGAACTACCTTTGTTTTTATGAACTCTTCTGCAGCATAAACCGCATCACTTCCAATAGAAATCTTATCCGCCCCAGAGCGGAAGTACTCCGAAGCAACTTCCAAACTAGAGTAGTATCTGCAGAACATTTCTTGCATTAACACTAAAAACAAAAGGAGTAAATCTCTGACCACAAAAGTTGCATTACAAAAACTATTTCAGATACACATGCAGGGCAAAAGATCTTAAGCAATAACTAGGAAGATACCTTCCATTTGCATCAGTAAAATCTCGAATACCACCTCCAACTGTCAATGGAACAAAAACATTCTCTGATGCATGCCTCAATACCTGCATGAGAAGATAGATATAGGCAATTGTCATGCTGTCAACTTGCAAGCTGAGGCAGTTTTTTTTTTTTTTTTCCCAAATTACTGACAAAAAAGAAAGGCCTAAAACATTCTCACTATGTGATTTCTGGTTGCAGTAAATTGGAAGCAAGAACGGTAAGCAGGTTAAATCAACAAAACAAACCTGCAACATCGGTAGATCACCAAGAGGAAAGTCGCGGAAGCCAGTAATATTTAGAAAACTGATCTGAAATTCAAAGATCAATCTGAATTTTTGTTTCATATAGTGTGGTACAACTGCAACTAGCATAACTTTTACTAGTTATAGTCGAGGGCAAAGCATACCTCATCAGCCCCATCCTTGTAATATTGCCCCGCAAGCTCCACCGGCTTGCCAAGGTTTCTCACCTAAAGAAGTAAAGAAAAGCAAAAACACAAATCCTATAACACTCCATGCATCTTGCTTCATAAAAAAAACAAAAAACGATAACGTTCACCTCTGAAAATATGATTAAATGCCCATACAAATACAGAATTTGCCATGTTGACATGTGGCATCACAGTGACAGACTTAATTAATAATAACACACAGAGGAAACAGTTGCACAACACAACATTTGGGATTTATAGTAATTCAAAACAGATGACAGATAAAGTTCAGTCAGTAGATTAAAAATCAAGAGAATACTTGAACGTGAAGATTGCAATACATGCAAAGAGGTGACCTTTGTAAGTGACAGCATCTATTAATTTGAAAAAAGAATGAGAGAGAGAGAGAGAGAGAGAGAGAGAGAGAGAGATTTATAAAACTGCTCTCTAAAAGAGCCTCGGACTGGTTGATGACAAATGTCTCTAATTTACTAACTCAAATGGCCCATCAAAGTTCTCTACATCAAGAGACAATGCTGTGATAATGCTGTGATACAAACAACCATAATCATAACCAGGACTGACCTAAAAAATCCATCATGACATACCTCATTGTCTTTGGTATGCTCTCTTACATCATACTGGTCTCCCTTAGTTACAACAAGATCACCTTTGTCATTTGTTCTTACATCAAGACAAGCAATGACCTGACAATTCAGGAAATTAAACATACATAAATTCTCAGAATCTTTTTGCGCACATCTAAGTACAAATCTAGTTCGAAGAGTGAGGCTGCATCATTTGCAAATTTCTAGTGAAAGCAAAATTAATTATATAAAACCGGTCTTTGGTTCTACAACTAAGAAAAGCTCTGCAGTGAAAAGTGATTGGTTATTGAAAATGTTATGTTCCTTATGTTCCTTTGGGAGATTACAACAAAGGATTTGCAGTCTATATTCTAGATGTCAGATTGTATTCATAATCTTCAATTCAAATTCTTATCAGAGGAAGAGTGTTAAAAAGTGAACTTCCACACACTTTATAAATGTAAGCAGGAAGCACTGCTGGAATATAAGCATCATACACCACTTCATAAATCCAAAGTGCAATCCCTTCCATGGCATTTTATATACTTAATATTCTATTGAAGCATTACTTACCCTCTTAGCAAGTTTAGACGCCTTGCCTTGAATTGGCTTCTGTATCCATGTCAAGATTTCAGTTCATTAGATGTTAGAGAAAATAGAATGAGAAACATTTCATAATGCATGGGAAGTGCTACCTTTGTCATCTCCGACATGGGGTCCAAAAACCTTCTAAGGACAGAAAGACCAACATCTGCAAAATTCATTTCCAATATAAAATTCAATTCCAGAACTATCAAGGCACTAAAGAAATCATAAAGTCCAACAGTTTCACTATCATTCCAAAATGCTAAGAGCTATAATTTCACCACATTTGAATTTTTACACCATTTAAAAGGTTCTAACCTCCACTCTTTTCTGGGTGAAACTGTACTGCATGGACATTTCCCCGTCTTATAGAAGCAATGAAGTTGTCACCATAGTTGCATGTGGAAGATACCCATTCTTTATTATCATCAGCCTGCATGATAAGGAAGACATAAGATGCAAAACAACAAATGAAAAGAAAAGGATGTCACTGAAAATCCTGGAGACAAGATGAGACATATTACAGGCATTGCGCGGTATGAATGAACAAAATAGACATGACGGCTCCCAATATCATCCAAAATTTGAGACTCTTTTGTCATCTGGACAGAATTCCAACCAATATGTGGAACAATCAGACCATTTGATGAGTCGAAACGACCAACTACCCCAGGAATCAAGCCAAGGCCTTTCACTGAGAAAACAAAACAGTCAAATAAGCCAAACTACTCAAACCGCACTATGACTATCGAACTATTATTACTTGGCAGAAAAAATAGTTTCTTGAAGAAATATTAGATTAAATGACAACAATCAATCACTAAAGAGTTGAATCAAATAGTTACCTGGCCCGTTTTCCTCACTAGACTCAAAAAGCAGCTGCAATCCAAGACAAATTCCTAGAAATGGACGATCTTGCTCAATATAAGAACAAAGTGCTTCAGCCATTCTACAGATTTCAGTGAATTCATAGACTTGATAAGTAACTGAACCTAAAACTAGCACTTTAATGAGAGAAGAATGAATCTTTTACATCAGTCAAAAATGCCATCAAACAGAAAAGCAGGCAAACTTGCCTTGGAATGATAGTAACCAAGAGTTGCATGTGAAGAAAATTCTAATATAGAACGTGCTTAACTGCCATATCTATATCTATATATATATATATATATATAATGTTGTATGTATGTATGCATATATACACACAGAAGCTTACCCTGTCTTGTTTAACACATCCATGGCAGGAGCAAATGCACCAACACCAGGAAAAATAAGACGTTTGGCATTCAAAATGTCCTCCGGTTTTTGTACCTAAAAACAAACAGATGGCCAAAAAATTTATTGCTCTTCAGTTCTTGTGCCTATACATTTTGGCTACTAAATACGAAATATCAGATCGATTCTCTATACGTAATTTGACGTTTGTTCTCTTAATTTTTCATATCAATTGTAATTCACTCATCAAGTTCAGATATAAACAAGAACTTAAAGGATTAACGAGTAAGCATTACATCTTTGATATCGAAACCAAGAACCCGAATTGCATTTCTAAGACTCCGCACGTTTCCAGCTCCATAGTCAAGCAACGTTACCACTGAAAGAAAACATCAGATTAGCAGGAAATTCAAAAATTCAAATCCCTCTAAAAAACTTATTTCTTTATTAAATATACATTGATTGATTCACATATTTATATACACGTTAGCAGGAAATTCAAAAACTCAACATCCTTCTAAATAACTTGTACTAAATATACATTGGCTGATATATGTAAAGATGATTACCAGAGTCTTCGGCAGCAGAAGTGGAAGCGCGGACTGAGAAAGCTCTCGAATTTTCGAACTTAAGAGGTTTAAACTGAAGCAGTTGTAGAGAATGTGAGCCAGAGGAGTAAATGGAAGCGGATGAGAAATGAGAGGATGCTGCCGCGGAGAACTGTGTACCGGAAGTGATCGCCACCGCTGCCGCTGCCGCCGCCGCCATTAAAATTTCCGCTGTTCGTGCGGCCCTCTCGGCTTCTGTCGTTGCTCGTTATTCTTTTCAAGACTGCGCTGACTGGACCTTCATATTGGGCTTTGAAGTCCAAAAATTGGGCTATAACCCATTAGGCTTTGCTCGTTATTCCATTCAAGAGTGCGCTAGCTGGGCTTTCATGCTGGGCTTTCAAGTCCAATAATTGGGCTATAGCCCATTACTCATTAGACTATCCAAGTCCAAGTTCATTTACAAATATGTTCTCATGAGTAGAGATGTCAATAGATGCAATCAACATGTTATACTCGTATTTTCTGTTCGATTCATTTACCATTGAGAATAAGACGTAGAACCGAACAAAAAAGGAAATAAATAGGATTATATATAAAGTTATGAAGTAAGTAATTAAGAGTCATGCACCCAAGCATGGGGGTTGTAAGAAAGCTAGTGATATAGTGGTGATCATAGAGAGAGAGAGGAAATGAGGATGAGTAAGAAAGCAATATGTGAAACTTGATTGGCCCTAAAAAGCAATGTTGGTGAGAGAGAAGAAAACCTGACAAGTGACAAGAAGAATACCTTTTTCTGGTATTGTCTCCTCTCTCTACAACATCTCACTAACTCCTCCTATCTTTCTTCATATCAATGTCTTATGAAATTCCATTCTGGAATATTCATTGACAACATATGTTTAGAATATGATTATGGTGGTTGAGATCAATGAATGGACTAAACATGGAGTTTAGAAATATATATATGAAGTTTAGGACCATCCAGACCTATTTGGGGCTGGCTCATGTTTAACGTGGCTGAATATACTGAAATCGATGTGGTTAGGTATTACTAGCTTGATTTTTAATTCACTGTAGTGAAATTACAAATAAAATAATTTAATTAGTTTATCAACTTCATGTAGTTTGACACATTATAGTAAAACAAATCATACAGTCACACTAGATTTATACTATAATATCTCCAATCATTTCAGGAAATAAGTATTTAATATTATAAACTCAATAACATATGTAATAATGAAATTGTAAAAGGTAGTGATATGAATTAGTTATTGAAGATACGTTATAGATTTTGATGCCTCAATAATCACAGGCATTGTGCCTCTTTTTTGCAAATTACACATTATTATTAGTATTGTTGTTCTCAAAAAGGCTTACATTACCCCCAACATTAATTTACACACCTACACCCTACTCTCCTCATATTCTATCTTTTGATTTTCATGCATGTTTGAACAATATATTGTTTCCTCTTGTCTTTTCTAATAATGGTTCACCTCTTTATAGAGATGAAAAAAAGTCATAATAATTTAAAATTAAATATGATTCATTAATCTATAGATATAACAAAATTTGAAAAAGATATGAATAAAGAAAAAAGAAAAACATGTGGGTTTGAATGAAGATATAGTGATTAGTGATGTAGGCCAGAAAATGGAGACAAAGCGTGGTGTTGGGCATGCAAAGTGGGCCGGGTCAGCGTTTTTGCCTTCTCTCGCGTTTCAATAAATTGGGACAAATTGTTTTAAAGTTTAGTCAAATGGCTTCTATACTTTTGCCCACTAATTTATTTCAATTTTTGTTCTATCCTCACTTTTATAACCTTTTCATCTGAGTTTTTTTCAATAAATAAAAGAAGATTAATTTGAACAAAATAGTAATAATATTCTTTAACAATTTCACGTGGAATTAAAATGAAAGAGATGAAATGTGATAGGTAAAAAAAATACGCAATTGAAACTTTAAAATGACTATGTTGCCCCCACCCTGTTACAACTATAACCTCCCTACAAATCTAAATGACTAAATTTAAATAGTAATAATAAATAATAGGGTTTGGTGTAAACATGAAAGAGCTACTAAAAAAAGAAGAGGATTGAAAATGGGCGCACAAATGGTGGTGGTGTTTAGGGTCAACAAAATGAGGTGAAGTAATTGATGAATGGGAAGGCATGTTTTTGGCTTTCCAACTCCAATAGAATCAAACACACACACCCACCCCACCCCCACCCCAACCCCACCAATTTTTATGCTAAACTAAGAGCCTTCAAATTCATGCTCCACTATAAACTTTCCTTCTACACAACTTTGCTACTTTTTCTATATCCCTATATAGGTCCTATCAAATGATGCACCAGGAATTTTGTCTTCAATGGATTTTAGGATTCCTAAATTCTATTTTTGTTATTCTTTATTTTGAAATAATAATATTTATGGTTTTTTTTTTTCCTTTTTGGGCGTCCAATAACGTACGATGAACAGATAGTAGATTAATGATGAGTGAATAATCAAGTTTGTTGTTTCATTGCTAAGAGATGTCTCAAATGTAAAACAACTTAGGTTATATTTTTCTATCAGCTACTCAATTTTTTGATCTAAAATTATGTGGAATAATCCTGAAAGGTTATTTGTGTACAATTTACACGACCATTATAATTAATAGAATTTATTACCATATTAATGGACGACCCACCTGGACCTCTCATACACCATTAATTCAAGACTACTCACCTATAACCTTGACAATCTATTTTACTTGTTTTTAATGATTTTTTAACGTAAACCAATATTAAGTTAGTTTTGAAGGTTATAACCACATTAAGAAGGCTAAGACGTGTCAAATTGTGGTCCGGTTTTCCTTAAACAAAAATACTTAACATAGACTAACATTGATAGTAAGCTACACTTAATTCCCAATCAAAAATCTAAATTTGCATCATCAATAAATGCATGACATTTGACATCCTTTTTTCTTTAGTTACACTTGGATTATGATAGCTCAACTCATATATGTACATAGTCATGCCGAAAGCATTGTGGGCTTAAAGACAACAAAAAAATATCACACGATTTATATGATAATAATTTTCGACACTCTAATTATTAAATATAGATTAATCAAACATATATATCTAAGAACAAGTTATTAAAAAAACAAAGCATGTACAAAATTCTTGCACACTTGTCTCCTTCTTGAAGAAAGAGGCATTGGCTAAACCAAAAGTTGCTAAAATCCAAGTTATAAAAAGGGCATATTCCCATTGAATATAGCAAGATCCTTATTGGTGCCCATCTTATTTGTTAGTTGACTTGTTTTTTTTTCAAGTGGCATTATTGACCTAACTTTCAAAATTAAACAATGGTTGACTTTTAAAAAAGAAGAGATATTTTTTACCCTTCCAGTTGCTCTTCAGATGCTTAAAGTCTTCTGTGTTCACACCGTTTAATAATCTCGATGCCCAACTCAGTTGACTTCTCACAAACACAAACTCGCCAAAATTCATTTCGTTCACACATTAATACACTGAGTCAACTCATTTCCAGTCCTCTCTCCACCGACCCATCTCATCAATCACTTTTTCGATGTTTCCATTCATTTTCGGACACGTTTTTTTTTTTGTTTTTTTGTTTTTTCCCCACATCGATTTACAGTTCCATCTCTAAAATATCTCATAAGATTAAATTAATTAGATTTCGATGATATTTAATATGTCGGTGAGTGAATATGTTTGTTGATATGTTTTGAGGTAATTGCTTATTTAAACAAGTTCCAAATTACTACTAAATTTTAGACATAGCTATTTATTAATGAGTACTGAATAAATGCATATTAATGTTATGCGAAATTTCGGACTCCAAAACGAATAATCTGTAAGAAGTAATGGTTACATAAATACAACTATTATGTGCAGTTAATTATTTGTAGTCAACATACTGTACAAATCTGTACTATATTCACATTTAATGTTGAAATCCTAATGTGAATACCACTGCGTTTTTTTTTTTTAAATTTCAGTCATCACTAGAGCTTCTATGAGACTATGGGCACACAAAATTCAATGGAAAAACTTCCCCAATTAATTTTTTATTTAAAAAAAGACAAGTGAAGAAATGATAAAAAAAAGATTATAAAGTTGCAAGAAGAATTTATGTTGATGAAATAATTGTATTAACGTAATTATTAAAAATGAAAATTGTAAATACAGAAAATGTTTTACACTTAAATGAAGTGTAAGTGGAATTGCAGAAATATCTCCGTTGAAACAATCCCACAAATAATTCTCCATTAATACTAAGGTTTCAATTCCTTGTTCCACTATCTCACACTCTGCTTCAATGGATTCTTCTGTGGATTCTTCGATTTCATTGCCCCTCACAGTCAACCACTCTTCCTCGTCTCCAAAATTCAAGCTCGCCGGAGAAGCATCTCCTATCAAAGCGCCGATCCTCGACGTCGGAGAATCCGAGGTCGAAGCAATTTCCGTCGGATTCCGAGAAGACTCCACCTTCAATTCCAAAGCATCCCAAAAGCCTTGATCCGTCACACTCGTCGGAGATCTCTCTATCACCCCTCTGATCTGATCTCCACAATTATCCTCCACTGATCGGAAAAACGGATGCCGGAGAAGCTGGGCCGTCGTCCACCGGCCTTTCGAGTCCCTCAGCAAACACTTGCTGAGAAAATCCTTGGCCTCATCGGAAAACCAGCTGGGACACTCCGGCACGTCGCCGGAAAACGCGATTCTGTAAAGGGTCGATGCAGGGTCCTTCATCTCCGGCCAGGGATGTGACCCGGTGGCCATTTCGATGACCGTACAACCAAATGCCCACACATCCGCCGGAAAGCTCTGCTCCTCTCCGCTTGCAACCTCCGGCGCCATGTACGCCGGCGTACCAGAAAATGCCCAAGTAGCAGCTACCCCGCCGGACTCCACCCATTTCGCACACCCGAAATCCGCTATCTTTAACCCGTCTTCTCCGACCAGAATATTCTGACCTTTGACATCACAGTGCACCAACCCCTTCCGGTGAAGATAGTTCAATCCCATCAGCACTTGGTGCGCGTATACCCGAATCGCGCCTTCATCCATCGAATTCCCCTGTTTCTTGATCTGATCGGAAAGCGTACCGCCGGAGAGATACTCCAAGAAGAGATTGTAAAAGACTGTATTACCCTCACAAGTGGTGTCTGAGCCCAAGCACCTGACTATATAAGGAGAGCAAAGTTGGGAAATGAAAGATTTCTCTCTCTGCAACAGAGTAGAAGAGGAAATATCAGCTGACTTAACGGCGAAGAAGTCGCCGGCGGGAGTGATGGCGAGCGAGACCGCAGCCGTGGATCCCCGGCCGATCGTCGGACCCCTTGTCCACGTCATTGGAAGAAGAGAGAGAAGAAGAAGGAAGAGAGAGAAGCAAATATTGGTTTTGAAAGTGTTGGAAAAATGTTAAGTTTTGGTTCGTTGGAAGCATATATATGGGGGGTGGGGGGTGGGTGGGTAGGGTACAGTTATTCGATGAATTTATTTGGGTGGTGTCTTTTATTAATTTGGTGGGTGTTTTCTTGTCATTATATTATGCACGTCTTCTTGTTATCCTTTATGTACAAGTGACGCCCCAATTCCAACATTACTAATTATTATTTATATAATACCTAAATGGTTGTATGACCAATAAATATCTTCCTAATCCCAACACTAAATATCCCACCTCAAGTGTAAGATAACCGTTTTTCATTCCAATTAATCAATTGATGAGTTTTTTTTTTCTTTTATTAATTGTTGATGGAAACTAAAATTATGAGTAATGGGAGTGATGTCATTCTTTAGTGTTTGAACAATAGTTATGAATGACAAAATACTCATATCAAGTGTGGAGAAAACGACTATTGCGTGAATAAAGCACTTTCAGACAGACTACTTCATGATTCACGAGTGATATGACGATCCACGAGGCAAAAGAGAATTGAATCACGCCAAATGTGAATTAGCCACTCAAACTTATATCGATGAAGTTGTACTTCTAAAATTAGTGATAACAGATTTGGAGATTTGAATGATAAAAATGAATTACATTTACCTGTTTTAATTTAATTTGATTATCAAACAAATATCAACGTATACATTTCCCTTACAATTTCCTTAAGTTGATTTATTAACCCCAAGAGTTATAGAAATTAATTAATTAACTACTTCTTCCACATTCGAGAATTATAAAAAAAAAAAAAAAACCCACTTGATTGAGAAGGAAAAATTATAGAGAAGCAGATCTTTTGATTTTGATGAAGTTACCTTGTTAATTTGAGTTCTGTGAGAATCATAACCAAATCAAATTGTTTAACAATCACCAGAAAAACATCACAAATCTCAATATACATTTGATAAAGTTGTCTGATAACTTCATCAAACTTTATAAAATTGAATGTAAATAATTATTTCAATCAAATGCATACACACACACACACTCTTTCTTTATCCCTCAAAGATAGTTCCCTTTCTCTCATCACCTTAATCAAAAAAAGTATTTGATAAATTTATTAAAAAAAATGGCTACAAAAACATTCAAGTATAGCCTTACAATATCATAAGTTGAATATGGTAAATACATGCGATTTTTAGTTCTAAATTACATTGCCAAGTAAATACATATGATTTATCCTTACAAGTATGTCTATTAAACATGATTATATTGTCAAAAATAAGTACATAGCACACTAGTAATAATAAATGGTGTAAACTATAATCTCGAAACCGACAATAAAATAATAAAACTATTTTTTTTCATGGGATAAAACGAATATATATATATATATATATATAAAACATACATGAGCCTTCCCTTTTAATACTTGAGTATTTAATTTGTGAAGAAAGAAAAAGAAAAAAAGAATAGTGTGTGTATATTAAAGTAAAAGAAAGAAAAGAGGAGTTGAGTTGAGTTGGGAGGGAGACACGTGGCGAGAGAAGAGAGGTCGGAGCCGACTATGGACGGCGCGTTGCTTAGGTGTGAATAAAGGCGTCCACGTGAGCACGTGCCTGTGGACTGCTGCTTCCCTCATCGCTAATTACGCAATCACCAATTTCCTCTCTCCTCCATCTTTTAACACTTTCCGCCGCCTTTTATTCTTCCCCCACCGATTTATGTATGACTTACTGTTCTTTGACGATCGTAAGCGAAACGGATTAATTTACGATCTACACTTAATAATATTTATATGTGATATCAGGGGATAAAAATGAATATTCTTATAGAAACTTTTCATAAAATCATATCGTATAAGTTTTCGTTAACTATGTCATTCCTTTGTTTTTTTTTTAAAGAGGGATTTTGAGATTTGGAAAAGAAGTTTGTAGTTATTTTATACTAGTATTCGCACCCACACGATGTGTAGTCTGTGATATAATATTAGTAAATATTAATTATTTAATAATATAATATAAGTAATTTTAGTATATAGAAGATATTATAATATTTAATAACTAAAAAAATCTAAATTTGCTTAAGATAATTCATTTCACAATAATATATCGATATTATACACATCCAATTCACTAATCTATGATTAATACTAAAAATAAAAGTATCAATCATGATCTTCAAATAAAAATTGGAATTTTAACATGCAAAGTTTGTAAGTTTTTTTAAAACTTCTTTATACACAACGATTCTAGTTGAAACATTTTTTTATCATCTGTGTTACAACTAATATCATAAGTCACTTAAATTAAATATACTAAAAAAAACTAAAAAAATTATGAATTAAAAATCAAATCCAATTACTTAAATTAAATACATGTGTGTGAGTATGTATATATAGAAACAACAAACAATAAAATTAGAAATTTTATGTAGGAACTTAATGCAAGCACTGTCAATTATATATTTTCAACCTTTTATTTTAAAATAAATTGAATTATAAAAATATTTTTAATTAATATCGTTTAACATCGAAGATGACAGATAATTATTTCATTATAAGTATCACGTGAATTAATTGATATAGATCGACATTGATCATTACAATTAAGCTCAACACAAAATCGAAATGTTGTAGTAGTGATCATGATTATGACAATATAATTAGAAACTAAGCATATAATTTAAATAATTAATTAGTTGAGTCATCTAAATTCAAAACGTGCACTATTATATAAAAATATACGAAGTCCTAAGTGTAAAGTAAAAGGTGAAAATTTTATTCGATTATGAGATATGTATAATTTAAAAAATATTTAGGATGACATACTATTCAGACTACATACATATTATATATATACATATATGTATATACACACATCTTTAATAGTGTTATCTTTATTTGTTAATATGATATAAATTATCCCCATGTAAATTAATATTTATTATTGAAATTATTGTATGGATATCTATTGTTGGTATTTAAAAAATTATTCAATAAAAAATTAATTTAATTAAGATAAATAAAATGATAATAAACTAATACAATATTTATATTATTAAATCTAATAAATTAAATAGTAAAAAATGCAAAATAAAAAAAATTGTTGACAGGACACTTAGAAATATATAGATAGATTTATCTAATTATTTTTTCTTTTGAATTTCTATACAATAAATATAAAATTAAATGTCTTAAATATTAATACTTATTTATAATTTGGTTAATAAATATAGAATGAAAGTTATTAATGATTTCTTAAAATGGAAATATTTAAATAAATGATACATTTATTGCAGTTATTTTTAGCAGAATATCCTGCTTTTATATATATATAGATAGATATGTATGTCTAGATGGCATGTCATGAATTTAAATAGCTCTTTACTCCAAAAACATTTTATATTACACAACTCTTAACCAAAAAACAAAAAGGAAATATTTGTATATGTATTTGACTTTTTACTGAAACGCCTTATTAAAGTTTAAACCACACCCCACTAAATACTGAGATATATGTGATAATATAGATCAAATAATATACACTTATGGATCGTGACACCCATATAATTCATGGGTGGATTGTGGCACGGAGGGGTGGGTAGTGCATGGGGTTTAAGGGGTAGGGGTTGTGTTTTGTGGGTTAATTAAATAGGTAGACTTATTGTTCGACTTAATTCAAATTTGATCTTACTTTCATTAAGAGAATGGTGTCTATTTGATGAAAAAACATTAATTTTATCTTTAATTTTTCCTCGTGCGATACTACTATTTGTAATTTGTCGCTTTTATTTATTTTAAGAGAAAACTAAATAACTATTATAAAAGGCATGGCTGTATATAAGCTTAAACGTAGATTTTCTTCGAAATATTGCGAGGAGAGAAAAGAAGATATTTAAATGAAATAAAACAAAATAAAGTCATTGGTCCATACAGGCAGAGGCGCCATTGTTACAAATTGCAGCTAATAATATTGAAGTTGAGACTGGAATTATATATACATCACATTCATCAACGAACAAAATTAATTGGTTGAAATTAAACTCGTATATGAATTATTTTAATTAGAAAAAAAATAACTCAAATACCCTTACGGTCCATTTGGATAGGTGGAATTAAGGAGAGATCTGAAATCAGTGTTTGGATGCATATGGATTTCATTTTAAACTAATTTTGGAGTCATAATGAAAGCCAAACATTGTGATTTACGATATGATTTTGGCGAAGTAGTACTTTTGGATGAGATGGATATAATTATTAAGAAAAAACTGTATGAAGAATTTGTTGGAAAGGGTTTAGAGTATCTTACAAGTTTACAACACACAATTTTGTTCTTTCTCAAACTACATTTTCTTTGTTAAATGGGGTAACTTACAACATTGCTTTGCTGGAGGAGGCACAATATTCATGTATTTCATTGCTTGCCAGCTAAACGGTGATAAAATTGTAGCAAAATCATGTGAATCTAGGACCTTAAATGAATGGCAAAAACTTGTGTACCCCGGGGGTACGGATCTTAAATCTGTGCCCCCAGATCCGACCCGGCGCGTGGGCAGCCTCCACGAGCGCCCACGCGCCGCCACGCGCGCCCATAGCTAATCTGGTGTGCGCCCACACACACCTGATTACCTAGTTGATGATTCAGTGATGGGTATTACATGTATACCCTATAGGTATTACACATATACCCTATAGGTATTACAGAAATATCTTTTATGGTATTACACTGATACCTTAATGGTATTACAGAAATGTCTTTATGGTATTACACTGATACCTTAATGGTATTACAGAAATGTCTTTTATGGTATTACACTGATACCTTAATGGTATTACAGAAATGTCTTTATGGTATTACACTAATACCTTAATGGTATTACAAAAATTGATTAAGGTATCATATACTTGTCTTGAAACTATTTATTTCCAAAGTTTATTAAAACAGTGAATATCTTAAAGGTATTACACGAATACCTTAATGTATTACACAAATGTCTTTATGGTATTACACTGATACCTTAATCTGTAAATAGTCTAGCAGATTGTGATTTATTTACAATACCAATAGAACTAATATACAATACCAATAGAGGAAAACTTACAACACCCACAATCACAACACAATAGTTATACATTAAAATCTTTTTTTTTTAATACAGAACTAAGCTGCTTCGACACTGCCTTTAGGGCACCCATGCCAGATGACCTCCGTTCATACCATTGCAGGATGGTATTTCTCTTTTTGTGTGCTATCTCTCTGAGATGGCACAGTAGTTCCACTCTCTCGAGTGTTGCTGTTCTGATCATGTTTTGTAACCGTGTGATGCTGTTCCTTGAACAAATTCTGTGTATCATTGGCTACTTCTTTGTTCTGCTGAGTTTTCATGCTGGCTGGCTTCGAGGTGGAAAATCAATGGCCCTGTTTGTAGATTGGTTTTTCTGCATTTCTCCCAAATCTAACTCCAAGACCTTCTTTTTTATGGGTTTTAAGAAGGAAGAGGATCGAAGAAGAAGAAGAAGAGGAGGAGGAGGAGGAGGAAGAAGAAGAAGAAGAAGAAGAAGAAGAGGATTGGAGAAGGAGAATGAGAAGAAGAAGAAGATGGAAAAAAAAAGAAAAAAAAAAGAAAAAAATATATATATAATTCGGGTCGGGTTGGGGGTACGGATCCTAGATCCGTACCCCGGGGGCACACAAGTCCTACTCTAAATGAATCTAAATCTGTAAGATGAGTTCACATGCTATAATCCACCGTTCGAATATATTATATGTTTGTAAAATTGGTTTTGTAAAATTAGTCCGTCTCATGATTATTATCCATGAGACTCGTGTAATATGAATTCTTGATACCTATTTACACATTTTATAATAACAAATTTTGTTTGTGTTTTGTTAAAGCAAATTCAATTTAATTTCAATTTTAACTAGGAAGTGCATAGGCTCATAAGGATTAAGATCAAAGATATGAACCCACTAAATCAATTTAAGGGGATAAGAGAAAAAAACACATACTTAAAATATGAAATAAATCACATTTTCTTTATAGCCAGTGGTTAATTAGGTACATAGACATAGGTAACGGGTCACCAAAACGAACTAAACCTGTTGGGTCAATCCATCTCGTCATTCATAAAAGATGGATTAAATGGTTCGAATAATTCCATTTTTACACTATTCTTGAATTTTATATTTTTCGACTATCATTTTAATCATTAATGCTCAACATCTTCAATTTGACTTCGACATCGAATTTAATATTTTCAAAGTAATGTTGTGTTTAAGCAGAGAAACGAAGGATAATGGTGTCGATTTTAATTCAATTTCAGGATTAGTATACAATTAGTTCTATTGCATACCTTGATGGATTGTTGATGCATGTTGCATTTCAATTTGCAAAGACTTTGTTGTTCATTTTATAACTTCAATTTTGACATTAAATTTAATGCTAACATTTTTTACACAACAAATTAGCAAATATAATTGGTAGTGAATTATTTGTTAAAAAAAAAAAATGTTAGCTATTTAACATGTATACTATAGCGTATATGACTATTATTAAGTAGTAAGGGAAAAAGAAGTGGGTAAGCCCGCCCAACTGACGACTCGTGGGTGGGTTAGTTCAGGCAAAACTAGGATTTGAAGGCCACTGCCCGCTCCACACCAAAGAGTGGATTCCAACAGCCCGTTTTGACAGCTAATAAGCTAGTTCACCTAATTAATGTCAACTATTTATTACTCCTTAAATATACACATTATTCTTTATTTTAAATGCTACGACTTAATCTCCAATTCCTACATTATTAGATCACTCAAGAAAAGAAAAGAGCAAAAAAAAAAAGTGTTTAGCCTATGGTCAATCTTGTATGAATCCTTGACGTGGGGTATTTAGAGTAAACATCATAGGTTTTGAGTTGGACTCTTAATGAGCTTTGAAATAGGAGGTCTAATAGTAACATAACATGGGTTTTGATCTCTTTACTAATGAACTACCACACATTTCATGCACAAAATTATGAAATAATATTATCAATAAATACGTATTAATGTGTACTAAAAATAATAATTAAAATAGAATGAGACTATTTGTAATAGCCGGATTTAAGATATGTAGGTGTTATTGGCCCTTAAGTTGCATGCCCCAAAATATATTAAACACTCGTTTAAATAATTTAAATAGTATGGAGGCCTAACAATAAAGCAACGAGTTGGGCCACTTTAATTTTTAACTTTTGACAATATTCTATTTCTTCCAGACATTTTTAAGCAAATCAATTTTTTACTATAAATGCCCATATTTTGATACATATATATATATATATATATATATTGTTTTAAGAAACTTATAACTAGAAATTTGGTAGGTTGAAAAAAGGCCACGATTCTTTGTGGATTCCGTAAATGAAGGTCGATCCATGCAATAAAGAAAATGATAGGGTTGGGAAGTAAAGGTGAAGGGCAAGTGGAAATACATGGCAGAGAGTATCCATTAAATAAAGCAGATTCCGAGCAGCTAAAGGGAACCGCCCCAGTATTAATGAATGAGAGAGAGAGAGAGTGCATTGTTCACACACATAGTAAACAAATGTTGGAATCAAGATATGGAATCTTTATATTCAGGATCAAAAGGCCAAGCCTTTTAGTTTATTAATCCATTTATGAAAATAAGATTCTTTATAACCCCATTTGCCCTTTTGGTTTTGCACACAAAATGGTATAGGAGTAATTGTTTTAACTCATACAATAAATTATTCTTACGATGATGTTGAAAATGTTCAATAAGCTTGATTTTAAGGAGAAAGTTACATGTACATAATTGATTGAAAATTTCCAAATGATGATGAGATGGGCCTAAGCTCAAGTTGTTTAATGATGAACTTTATTGTTCAAGTTGTGATGAGATAAGGAAAGAGTGTACGTATAATTGAAGGGGAATTTGTTCTACATTGCTTGGTGTGTATATTATTGAGGAAATTCGTGGAGTAGACCATGCAACATAGGCAACATATATGCCTTTTGGGCTCAATAATTATAGTATGGAATATAGTATTTTCAAGATACTTTTTGATATGCTCTTACAAGCTCATTTTGTAGATCTCCACAACTTTTGTTAATCCTAAATCTTCGAAGTTGAGAAATGTTGAAATCTCTTTCATATCTATACTTTATGTGTGCAAACATGATTTTTGGTTTTTGCAATAGTTTTTAGTCGTACAAACTACAATAATTAGGTGCTAAACTCGCTTATATTCTTGTTATAATTAATCAGACAAAAAACATGTCATTTCTTTTCTTGCAGTGTTGAATGATCACTCGGCTATCAAGCCGTGAGACACTTGGGTGTCGATGAGATATCTAGACTTTTGATTGTGTTGTATTTGAAAAAAATTAAAACATACCGAATAATAATTAAAATAACTATTGAGTACCATTTTAATATGACACGTCACATATCATGTTGAGTACTAAATCCTAGCTAGTCTTCCGTCCTTTAAGAATAGGCTCGAATCTTTGAAATTGTCATGGTGATATTTCAAAAACAAGATGAAAAGGATTGAAAGAAAATGTTTTGGGAGTATAGTTTTTGACTTATATATGTAAATATATATCTCAAGTCTCTATATACACACATGACACAACACAAGAGTCATATTATGTATAGTGCAAATAAAGACAGATCTGTATTGATTGTAGGATAGGGAAAGTGCTTCATTTTTAACTCTTACCTAATTTGTAATAAATTTTGTTTTCTTTGTTTGGTGTCTCTCGTGGAGTAGTGGTTTCTCTTCTTTGTTAACCCCATTTGATTATCGAATTCTAATTCAATCCATCCAATCATTTGATTACTTAAAATTTGTTTTATTATATATGTAGATGATTAGTTGCTTATTTTATAAAAATTTTTTACTGATCATTTATTTATTTTAATTTTATAATTTGTGTGACTATAGGTATGGAGAGGTGGTATTCTAAATCTAATTGGTGAGGTAAGATGCTCAAATTTATGGGCCACAACTTTGTATCCAAGCCAGCCCAAAAGTATTATTTATTTTCATGGCCCAAGCCCACCAAGTGTTGAGTATTCTCCAAAATTTATAATTCAGCACCCAAAAACGTGTGGGCTTCTTAACGAAAAAACATTGAGGATATGTTTGTTTGCAGATTAAGTTGAACTTCAATATAATTTATTGTGGCTTAAAATAAGGCAGTCCTAATAACATGTGGTCAAATTTCATAGACATCTCTTGCAAATTGCAACAAAGTAACAATTTATATATCAACTAAGAGCTACTCAACATCCACATCAACCAAGATAACAATAATAGTACAAGCAGTAACACCAACAATTACTTGAGTTTTATAGACTTACAAGTGTAACCCTGAATCAAAAAAGGAAAAAAAAAAAAAAAAATCATCTTCAGCATCATTAACTAAAATTACAACTATGACCGAGTGGCCATCAACATTGCACGAATCTTGGCCCTTAAATCAGCAGGGATCTCCGTAGTTTCAGACGGTTGAGATGGAGCCCTCTGCTGGGAGCTCGTTACGTCTACAGAGGTTCCCTTTTTGCCATCACTACCTGTAATTCCTCTAGACTCCTCCGACACTTTAGAGCTGATGATCTCTCCCTCTTCCAACTCATCTCTTTCGTCATGATGTCCTTTTTCAGGTTTGTCAAAGTTGTTATAATGCCGGGGTTCATCATCCGAAGAGCTACCATGCATATGTCTGTGTCGAGATTCTCTGTCTCTTGAAGAACGGGAGTTCCTGTGACTGCGCTTATCCCTGCTGTGATGTGAAGAGTGATGGGAACTGTGCCTTTTGCGATGCTCAGATGAATGCCTCTTCCTCGAGCTTTCATGAGAAGAACGGTGACTCTTCCTAGATCGTTTCCGATCCCTTTCCTCTTTATGTATGTCTTCACGACCATTATCCTCATCTATGTCATCTCCACTACTTTCTCCTCCATCATTTTCCTCATGAGAAGGATGAGTCGAGTGCCTTTTCCGATGGTGCTTATCCTCCTTTTCTACAGTACTTTCAATATCAATATCCTCATGATGTCTCCTGGATCTTGACCCATGCCTCCTCCTTGAGCTACTCTCAAGATACTTCTTATCTCTTTCCACTTCATATATTCTTTCAGGCTTTGATTGATGAGAACGTCGAGTCGGTTTATAGCGTTTGTGCTGCCTATCT
Organism: Scutellaria baicalensis; assembly: GCA_005771605.1. Classification (NCBI taxonomy): domain Eukaryota; kingdom Viridiplantae; phylum Streptophyta; class Magnoliopsida; order Lamiales; family Lamiaceae; genus Scutellaria; species Scutellaria baicalensis. Next base: position 12,902,518 of record CM016724.1, on the reverse strand, counting down.
GATTCATTGCTTTCTTCTCCATTCTCATTTTCCTCAGAAGATGTATGAGACCTGAGCCTTCTCCTACGATGCCAATGCTCGTTTTCTACTGCATTTCCAGCTTCCTCATCCTCATGTCTCCTGGATTTTGATCTGTACTTTCTTTTTGAGTGATGGTTATTGCGCTTTTCATCTCTTTCATCTCCATCATCCTGAGATAGGCGCATCGATTTAGAGCGCTTACAGTACCTATCCTCTTCACTGCTGGCTCCTTCATTCTTATATTCCTCGGAAGACTGGCGCTCACTTTCCAATGCATTTTCATTTCCATCATCCTCGACTCTCCTGGATCTTGATTTACGCTTCCCGCTCAAGTGATCCTCTTCATGCTCTTCACTATGACTATCTTCATCATCCTCACATCCTTCAGGTTTTGAGCGATACATTCTTTTTGAGAGACGCTCACTTTGCCTCTCACCTAAATAGCCTGCAGCAGTCAGCTTGTTAACAAGTGCAGGACCTAAGCTGCCTTCTCTTTGGTTGGTAAGGTTAACCTCACTAGCAGACATCAACACTCCAGATTCTAGAGGCTCCACCGATGAGCCCCGTGACGTCACAGTTTTTGTGGGAGCTGCTCCGCTTTTCAACATGGCCACAAACATTTTAGCCTTTTTTAGCCTCTCTGCTTTCCGCTTCTGCTCTTCTGTAAGGTTTGCATCAGAAGAGTCTACCCCTCCCAAAGCTCCAAGAGTGGCATTCCCACCCTCACTTCTATTGAGATGATTATAAGAACCAGAGTTCTTAATTCCTCTGGTAGCAGCCTGAAGAATAGCAGCTGCAGCTGCAGCATCTACAGTGACCCCACTTTCCTGGTCTTCTTTATCTCTCTCCTGTTCTTCCTTCTTTGATTTGCTAATTACCATCTTGAACTTCTCTTTTCTGTCAGATTCAAATGGAACATCACAGTCAGAAGTGGAGAGTGAGATATCATATCCCGTTTTCTTGTTCATCCAGCGTCCTCCTAGATCATCCTTTACAGAATAGAAGCGCTTGCCATTTACTTTTGACTGAAAAAGGATATAAGATATTAGAACAGTCCGGAGGAATGAAATGTCAATTCATATTTGTAAAAATGAAAATGAAGACATATTGAGATGCCAGAAAACTAAAACTTGCTTTTTAATAGCTTTATGCAGGACTCTGGAAGCAACATATGTGCAGGTTTGAACCTTCACGGGCTCATTCAAGATTGTTGAAAAAAAAAAAAAAAGCAGATTCAAGACATTTATAATCACACTAACAATTATTTGTCTATCCATTTACCCACACACCTAGTCCAGCTTAGTAGATCTGAGTCAGCATGAAAGAAGTGCAGCAAAGTATCTTTGAATACAAACAAGCCAATATTTCAGGCTGAGCATATATTGCACCTGATGGTCTATAAAAAAGTAAATTTTTAATAAAGTACAACTACCAATACCCACCATGACAAAATCATGCCTACTCTGCTTTCATGAACATGAGAATACAGTGCAAATGATTTATGAAACAACTTTGTGGTAATAGTATGCACAAAAAAGACAGGGAAACAGGTGCATCTGATGAATATAGATCTCAGTCAGTGTATGTGCTACAGGGTATAACAAAAAAAACATAATGCATACCTCCTCAGCTGCTTGAAGGGCTTTTAAGTAGTAGGAATGATACTGATTGGATGGAAGAAGGAACGAAAATCTCTCATGATTACTATCTTGCTCAATCAATGTGGCCTCAAACTGTCTTCCATTCTTCATTATGAATTCAACAAGCTTGTCAATCAATCTCTTTAATTCAAGAGAAGGCTCTACAGTTACAGGCTTTGAAGTCGCTCCAATATCATAATTCTTTGACTTCTCTGCAGCAGAAAACAAGCCAGAATTACCTTCCTTCTTAACTCCTTTCACATTTTTAGGTTTGGACGCTATGACTGAAACATTCTTCTTCACTGTGGGAACATTCTCTTTATTAGAAAGGATTGGTTTCCTGGATACTGGCTCATCCTTAGTAGCATTTTCCACTGATTCTACCTTCTCTGTATCCTGAGACAGAGAAGGATTAACACCATCATCACCGTCCTCATCTTCTCCAGAGCCATATACAGAGCCAAGCAAGGACAAGGCTCCCCCAGCACTATTTGAATTATCGTGTTTGCTGCTAGCCTTTTTCCTCTCTTCTTGAGATTTTTCACCAGATTCAGCTTCTATAAGTTCTGGGTGCTCAACAAGATATCTAAAGTATGCATGAAGATGATGATCAGGCATCAGAAATCCAAATGTTGGGTTGTCCCCCTGCTTCACCCGCAGAATGATCTCTGACTGACCACCATGTTTGCTGACAAACATGGCAGTCCTTGCAATTATCTGATGTGCCTTTTCTGTTGGAGGCTGCAAAAAAAAAGGGGCCAGAAGTAGAGGGAGGGACATTTTGTTAGATGTCATAAGTTCCAAAGCTTCCAAAAAGCAAATCAGAGCCATAAATTTTAATTGTGCACTTAAAAATCTCATAGGCAATAAACATGATATCTTGTAATCTCAACATGACAACTATAACTAAAAAAAAGAGCTCTCATGAGATAACAGCACAACATTTTCTTTCTGAATTAGTGAACTAGCAGTCCGCAAAGCAAGTTTCTACTTTCCTAATCCCACCTGCACAGCCCCATTGCCATGACATTAAAGGGACAGAAGGTGCCAGTGTACGGCGACCTTAGATGACAAGTATTCCATCCCTGCTCCAAGCATCTGAAAATCTGACATTGTGAGCCTCAGATAACACAAAGAACCTTGGCATTTATTATGGGCAATACTGGGAAAATCAAGTCAGCAAGTAAGAAAATCAAGTGCATCCAACAAAGAGCGGAAACTTTAGATTCAAGAAACATGCTTACCAAGCTTTGGACAATATTCCCAGGAATGGTGAAGGGGGGGACATATCCAGAGGATTCCATCCCACCATCAGTATTCTTTTGAGCAGCAGAATCCTCAGTATCTCCATAAGAGAAGGAAACAGAATGATAACCATCACCACATGGTTTTTCATCATCTTCTATATCTGGATACAAGACAAGTTGATTTAAATTTTAGACACTGCAGATTAGAAAAAACCCTACAACTTATAAAATTCATTAAAGATAATCATTAAAAACTTAATGAGATAAACTTTCTAGAAATCTAGGATTCTTACTTGTAACTGGAAGAAGTCAGATAACCCTCCTGCAAAATTTGAAGCATATAGCAAAGATAGTATGCTACCAGCACAAAACTAGATAGCTATCACACCTTTTTCTTCTGTCCTAGCCTGTGTTCTTATAAAGAGGTTCCAGTAAAACAATGCTTGACAACAGGCATGGCACCAATTCCATGAAAGAAACATTAGTGAAGCACTCTATTAACTTGTATCGACTATTTTGCATCCGTAACACCACAAATCATGACAATGATAAGTCGATATCCATTATTTTCTTAAGGTGTTGCTTGAGGGAAAAGAGTCTACCAGAAGCTGAACATATTTTTCCAATTATTATTTCAAGAAAGGTGTGTTAATTACATGTTTACTGAAAAATAATACATGTTTGATTAGTCCATCCTGTATTAGCAAGGTTATGAGCACAAAGGCACCATTCTTTACTTCAGTATCTCCAATATTTTATATGCACCTATTTACAAAATTCTCTATAATTAAAACTTGGCAAATTCTCCGGATGACTTTGTCTCATACAGTTAAATAATGATAAAATGTTCTATTATTTCCAAATCAAGACTCTCCAAGCTCCCCTCACCGAGCAGTAACAAACTCTACTAATACACCATATCTATTATAAGCTATGGTAAAACGTCAACCAACAGAATAACACATTCAATAACTTGACGAAACAAATGCGAACAGAGAAATTGATGCAATACCTGGTTGATCGGACTCCGGAGGAAGATCAAGATACCGCTCTTGATCGATTAGATATTCATCCGAGGATTTAGGTTCGATGTTTCGATTCCGGTGCCGCGGAGGAGGAGGAGCAGAGAGGAGGTGGCGAACATCGTACCGGTCAATTTGGAGGGAGTGCCATTCGACAAGGGCGTCGCTGGAACTGACGAACGCCGCCATGGCATCATCGTCGAAAAACAAGGCGTGGCGCCCCACAACCTCCAGATCCATTTCGGATATTGCAGAAATCGAATTACAGGACAAATTCGTAGAAAACCCTAAACAAAAGGGGGAAATTTTGGAGGCAGTAAGTGAATTAACAAATTAGACTATTCAACGGCTTGTTTGATATATTACATTACACTAGTTTTGTACCGTGCGATGCACAGGATAAAATTTTATAAAATGTAATAATAAGATTCGTGAAACAGTCTTATTCTTATCGACTATAAATTGTTAGTTGAGTGTCATGATGAACAAAATATTTATGTTTTCACCTAAATTGTGAATCACATAAGGATAACATCAACAAATTAAAAATATATGTATAACCAAAAATGCACCACACCTAAAATCGGGCCAAATTATACTTGTTGAAGTTGACTTTGTAGTAATACGATCAGCTATCCAAGAGCAATTGTTTTACAAAACATTTTTTTACCTAAGCATAACAAAAATAAAACATCAATCATCAAATACAATTAAAGCAATGAATTTATAATATCATAAGTATCCTTAGTTAAAAGGATGTCTTACCAAGTTGCAACTCAATAGCCTTGTTATTTCAAAGAGTAAAAAATTGAATTTCTGATTATATCAACAATTTTGATGTTAATCTAGTAACGGCTAAAATATTAAGACAAATATCTAATTCGAATATAAATATAAATAATAAAATGAATAATATTACCTATAATTTTAAAACCAACGTCAGTTGTTTAAATTTTAGACTATAGAAGTCATCACCTTATTCAACAACCTTCTTCAAACATTGGAGCTTTATCAATTCTTGTATCACAAAAACTTGTGTGAGAGTATTTATAGTTAACAAAGAATAAATCAAAAGATATGAAATGATATGAATTGATTTTTCAAAAGTTATTTATAAAGAAATACATTTGGTTCCAATATTCACGTAATTTTCATAAATAATGCAAAGACAATTATAGATGATAATATTAATATTAAAATCACATAAATAATGGAATTTGCGATGCATATATATCCTAGAAAATTGATATACAATACATTTTTTCAAAGTTTCATTATGAATATAGAAATTAACAATTTATAATAATGAATAGTTAATTTATTTATAAAAATAAATTTATTTATGCTTAATTATAGAAATGTATATTATACAAAATTATAAATTACATTTCTTTAAATAAGTATATCGTATTTTTTAATTTTATAAATTAGATAATCAGATATTTCAAACATTAGTACATAAGATTAACACCTTTGTTACATACTTGTATGAAATTTTATTTCAACAATTTATGATGTATAACTAAAATATAGATAATTCGTATTATGCAGAAATTCAATGTATAGAGATCGAGTCACAGATCATGATTATTATAATAATGAATCAATAAAGTGACCCATGTATCAAACATCAATAATTTTTTTAAATTTTATATCTGATGAAAAATAATTCACGAATTCATGTTGTGGATTTACATATAATTCTAATGTTCAACGTGGATTAAAAAAATTCATAAAGCTAACACAACTCTAATTTCATTCCTTATATTAATACATATACATATCAAAATAAATTACTACATATTTGTTCTTAACATCTATTAATCATGGTGCATCATTTTTATGATCGAGAATTAAGTTTATTTTCCTTAAATGCCTTTCAAGCATCCCCATCATGGTTGATAATTAGTGAAAAATCACTTCACATTTGTTCTTCAACTATCATTGAATATCTACCTTCCAATCGCAAGTCAAGATTTTCTTCAATCAATTTCTGCATAAAATAAATCATATCAAAGCTTACCCAAAAAATAAAATAAAATAATTACATTGCAGTGAGAATAATCCTTACATAATCATATCATGATATAAACTAAAGTAAAACAAAAATCGTCTATAAAGAAAATAATAATAACACAGAGCAATCAAATATTATATCATACAATCCCAAATCATTCAATAGTGAATGATTTTTATTATTCCGTAAAACAATGATCACTAAATAAAAACCATTAAATGCATCTAAATGATTCTCAAAAACAAAAATAAAATAAAATAAAAATTCAATCAATGGTTTGTACCTCTCAATATAAGGATTGACACTATTATTCGTTAGTGGTAATATGTGAAATTGCATGAGTGAATCAAAGGAAGATAAATTTATTTATAATGTCTATCTCTTAGATTATTTAGGTAATCACCCTAATTCAAGTAATCAATTTAAAATTGATTGATATCAATTTGAGATATAGCAATTAATTTGATTGATCATTAATAAATCCATTTGAACTTCAAAATCGGAATTGATAAATTGATGATTTCATTTGATCATAATTGATGAGTTTATTTTTTCATATATAAGAAGCATGTCATGCCTAGAACTTAAATTAGCTAATCGTGACTATTAATCTCATCTGATATATTTGGAAAGTTGTGTGATTAAAAATTATTATTTTTTACTATTAATTAAAAACTATGTATAATATAGCTAGATTTAACATTAATTTTTTAATAAATCTACATTAAATCACTCACATATAATACGGATTAGATTATTGACTCATTTATGTGAATACTAAATTCTTGTCATATATCTGTAATTCACTCACTTATTATTGTTATATAAAAGTCAACTCAATCACAAATATTATTATAATATATTTATTGAGTCACTCATATATGTTTATATATATATATATATAGTGTGAATATCTTCCATAATCTAATAAATGGTTTTAATCTATTAACATAAAAAAAATATCATATATACACATATATTGTGGTGTAAATCTCTTCCAAATATAACAAATTATTATGATAAATTAACATATATAATAAAATATGACATATGACTTTATTATTTAAGTCTTTTTTCTCAAATATATCAATGAAATTTAATAATTAATGTTGACTTACCTAATGAAATCATTTGTAAAATTAACCATTTTTCTTCCATACTATTTCCTTATATATACATCATCATTCAAATCACTTGATAATTTCCATTTTCATTTACATTTTTCTATATATTGCATATTTCATATTTTAATAGAAATTAAATATCATTTATTTTAATATAAAAAATTTATTTCTAGATTTAGCAATAGACTTTTGGCGGGAAAAACTTACCCTATTATTTGAGGAAATGTTTGTGTTTTTATATATATAAAGATTAGTATAAGCTCAGGTAATATACGAGAGTTTATGAAATAATTAATTAAATTTAATAGTTGGAAAGCGTTTAATTGTTTCTATATGGTAAATATAAATTTATGAATCGTGTAATCTATCTATATCTATCTATTATATATATGAGTAAGTCTTGTGTGAGACCGTCTCATGGATCTTTTTTCGTGAGACGGATCAATCCATAACTCACACTTAGCAATTCATATGAAAATTTGTGAATTATTTCAATCATGTAATATAACTGAAAACTTTTATATTGTTATAACTTAACTTTTATGTTATATTGATATAACATTTATGTACAACTATCATAACCTTTGAAAACTATAAATGTTATATTATTATAATATAAAAGTTTAAAAGGTAATATATATTTATCTTACTCTGTAAATTATTAATCTACTAGAATAGAAAGGTTATACGAACATACCATAAAAGTTATGTGTACATAACGAAAAGGTTAGACGAAATAACTAAAAGGTCATATGACCCGGATTGCATGGGTCATGACTCATGCACTTGGTGTATAGAAATAATTGTGATATATAAAAGTAGAATATTCTGCCAAGAATAACTGCATTAAATGTCTCATTTATTAAATATTTCCATTTTAAAAAATTATTAATAACTTTCATTTTACATTTATCAATAAAAAATAAAAAATATTAATATTTAAGATATTTAATTTTATATTCACTGTATGGAAACTTAAAACAATAAATAAATAAATAAATCTTTCTATATATTTCTATATTATAATAATAGAGGAAAAATTGGAGATATTTACAGAAATATCGTTTTCTTAACAAAAAGTGTTACATCAACAAAAAATTTTATTTTGTATTTTTATTATTTAATACATCCAATTTATAATATAAATATTGTATCAGTTTATTCTTATTTTATTTAATATTAATTAAGTTAATTTTTATTGAATAATTTATTATATACCAATAATAGATATTGTTCAAATAATAATTTCAATAATAAATATTAGACAAAAATTTATATGAGTTGGACACACAAATCTAAATCTATACATCAGGGTTGACTTGGTCAAAACACCAAAAAAAAAAAAGCACTCCCACTCGCATTTCACGCGCTCGCAATATACATTTATGTATAGTTAGACCTACTTTTGTGTTATATTAGACCTACCTTGTGTGGGTAAGTTTAACATAACACAAAGGTGTGTCTAACTTTACTTAAAGGTATGTCTAATACAACGTAATTGTACATATACCAAAACTAAGGTTTTTTTTTTTTAAGTTTAAGGTATGAAATTTGGGCAGAATGATAGGTTTAACATAACGTAAGGATACGTCTAATATAACGTAGTGGTAGGTGCCAAAATTCAAAAAATCAAGCGCAAAAAAGAAAAGGTATGAAATCTGGGCAGATAGGTAGGTTTAACATAACGTAAAGATATGTCTAACATAATGTAAATGTAGTTCTAACATAACTTATTGGTAAGTGCAAAAATTAAAAAACTATGCGCGAAAAAAAAAAACGGGTCCCTTGATTCGGATTCAACCCGGGTGCATGGATTTGATCCATGCACCCGTTTCATATGAGACTTACTCTAAATATTAATTTGTTTAGAGAAGGACTTACATGCACCTGGGGCACGGATCCTGCTGACCCGCCTGACCCGCAACCATTAATTATATTTTTTTAAATTTTTTTTCTTTCACGCATTTTTCTGCTTCTTTTTCTTCTTCTCTTCCTCCTCCTTCTTCAACCCGATCTTCTTCTTCTTCTTCTTCTTCTTCTTCTCCTTCTCCTTCAACCCTTCTGCTTCCTTCTTCTTCAACCCAATCTGCTTCCTCCTTCTTCTTCTTCTTCTCCTACGTGATATCCTTTATTCTTCTTCTACTCATTCTTCTTCTAATCGGAACAATGCATTAACAAAGAGAAGATATTATCGTTGCAAGACTGTTTCTGAGCAAATCTGTTATCCGGAGCAAAATTGTACTTCAGCGTTTCACCCCCCTAAGTCGGATTTGGGTAATAAAATTGATTTCAAGCTAGTTCTCCTGTTCTTGTTGGCCTACATTGGTGCAGGTGCCCTTTGCTTCTTTCTGCTGAGGCATGAGATCAAGGGAAATAAGACAAATGGATTTGTTGATGCTATTTATTTATGTATTGTTACAGTGACAATTGTTGGATATGGAGACCTTGTACCTAATAGCACCATGGTCAAAGTGCTTGCTTGTGTTTTCGTGTTCGTTGGGATGGCACTGGTTGGGGTTCTCCTGAGTAAAGCAGCTGATAATATAGTCGAAAAACAGGAAATTCTTTTGGTTAAGGCGATACACATGCGCGAGAAATGTAGTTCAGTTGAGATACTGAAGTTAGTTGAAACCAACAGAGTTAAGTACATGTTTCTTACTGTCCTAGTTTTACTTGTGATATTCATAATTTTTGGAACAATTTTCTTGTATCAGACATTTAACACCTAAAAATAGAGTATATATTAAACATATCAGACATATAATATGAAAATATTTTAAAGGTATTACAAATATACTATATAGGTGATATAAGATCACATGCATCTATAAGATATAATAAATACAATTCTTTCAGATGATATGAAAACATTTTAAAGGTATTACAAATATACTCTATAGGTGATATAAAATTACATGCATCTATGATATATAATAAACACAATTCCTTCAGGTATTATGAAAATATTATAACACCTAAAGAACATACATATAACACTTATAGAGTATATATATGACACCTATCATTCAATCACATAATATGAAATCTTCTTTATATGTGATACCTCAAGAACATACATATAACACATAAAGGGGCTGTTTACTTCATGGGTTTAGGCTGGTTAGGGATTAAAATCCAGCCTAAACCCATGTTTGGTATGCGGGTTAGCGGTCGGGGTTTATAAAGTAAGTGTGGGATTGGGCTGTGTTAATCAGTGGATTGGGCTCCCTTATTTGATGGATATTAAACCCACCAATTTTGGTGGGTTTAATCCAAACCCAACAGGAACAAATATGAAATTACACTATTGTCCTTACTATTCATAATGGAAGTACACTTATACCCTTCTACTTCCAAAAAATAACATTTTTACCACTAGATATATACACCATTTCCCCCAAAATCCTACCCTTTTCCCCACTTCTTCGACTGAGCAGTAAGCACCCAGCAATGTTTGGAATCATCAAATTGAAATCATCAAATTGAAATTATTGGAATCATCAAATTGAACTCATTTTTGCTGCTCTGTTTGTATAAAGAAGAAGAAAACAAGAATGAAGAAGATGATAGAAATCAGGCTCGTAAATCACCATTTTTTTCGATCCCATCTCCGTCTCTCTCCTCTAAGAGTTTCCCGGATTCCTCACCGTCGGATTCCTCACCGTCGGATTCCGACGTCTTCTTCTACGATTCCTTGGCCTTTATGGCCTGCAGCTTGGTGTGGTTGTAATAGGCGACGCCGAGAAACGTGCAGAGGGAATTGGTGCCGAAGATGACGAAATCGAAGTGAAATTGGGAGCTCTACTGTCTCAGCAATGAGAATTAATGTGGGGAAGGAAGAATGTCGTAAAAATCCGTTTCCATTGAAGCTTCGAAGAAGTAGAGAGTAAGCAGAGATTGAGAAGAAAAAGGTTGCAGGGGAAATGAAATTTGGGGATGAAAAATTATTTTCCATTTTCAAATTAATTTAAATTGCCCATTTTTATTTAATATACATTGAGGGCAAAACTGTCATTTCACACTTTTAATCCATACTAATCAATATACCAAACAACATTTTATAAACAAACCAACTTTACCAAACCTACAAACATTCATACCAAAAAAAAATTTAAACTAAACCCACAATATAACCTACATACCAAACAATCAAATTAACATTTTTTTTTATCCTTGATGAACAGTGCAATCTCACATTTTTTATCATTCAAAACAATCCCACCCACCAAAGTAAACGGGCCCAAATAGTATATATATAACTCATATAGAGTATACATATAACATCTATCACTGAATCACATAATATGAAATCTTCTATATATGTAATACCTCAAGAACATAGATGTAACACCTAAAGAGTATATATATATATATATATATATATATATATATATATAACACCTATCACTGAATCATATAATATAACTATAACACCTACAGAGTACATATATAACACCTATAGAGTACATATATAACACCTATCACTGAATCACATAGTGTGAAATCTGGTGTGCGTGGGTGCACACCAGATCAGGTGTGGTGCGCATGGGGGCGCGTGGGCGTGCCTGGGTGCGGCCCACGCGCCGGGTCGGGTCAGGGGCACGGATCTATGATCCGTGCCACAAGTGCATATAAGTTTTGTTCATTTGTTTAGGGATAATTCGATATTATATTTAATATCAATATAATTAATAAATAAGTGTAACACTATTAAAGATGCGTGTATATAGTGTGAAACTAGTCATCCTAAGTTTTTTTTAAATTAATATTTGTAAGTATCCCGTCAACAAATTTTTTTATTTTTTCATTTTTTACTATTTAATCCTTTTGATTTAATAATATAAATATTGTATTAGTTTATTCTCATTTTACTGATCATGATTAAATTAATTAGAATTGAATAATTTTTTAAATGTCAATAATAGATATCCAAACAATAATTTCATAATAAATATGAGGATATTAATATTTGACTTTTGTTTCCATTTATGGGTTGGCAAATTCAGTTGGGACAAACTAAAATGGCAAGTAGACAAGTTGAGATGGGACAAAGGGAGTATTATATTGTCATCATCATGATCACTACTACTACATTTCGATTTTGTGTTGAACTTAAATTGTAATGATCAATGTCGTGCTATATCAATTAATTTATATGATACTTACAACGGAATAATTATCTGTCATCTTCGATGTTAAGCGATATTAATTTTTTTCTAATTCAATTTACTTTAAAATAAAAGGTTGAAAATATAATTGACAGCGCTTGCATCAAGTTCCTACGTAAAATTTCTAATTTTATTGTGTATTGTTTCTATATATACATACTCACAAACACACGTATTTAATTTAGGTGACTGACGATATTTGTTTGTAGCACATATGATAAAAAAGCGTTTCAACAAGAAATGTTGTGTATAAAGAAGTTTTTTAAAAAAACTTACAAACCTGCAGGTAAAATTTCCAATTTTGATTTGAAGATCATGATTGATACTTTTGTTTTTAATATTGATCATAGATTAGTGAATTGGATGTGTATAATATCGATATATTGTTGTGAATTGAATTATCTTAAGCAAATTTAGATTATCTTAGTTATTAAATATTATAATGCCTTCTATGTACTAAAATTACTTATATTATATTATCAAATAATTAATATTTACTAACATTATAATATCACATACCGCGCATAGTGCGGGTGCCAATACTAGTATACATCCTATAACATTAAATATAACATGATTAAATAATTATTTATAGTTATCTAATTATGTTGAACTTGTAGATGCATCATATGTTTCAAATTAACATATTGATATGTCTATTATATTTTTCAACCGAGTGTGTCTATTATATTTTTCAACCGAGTGTGTCTTGCGTGACCCGGGGTACCGTACCCCCAACCCTTATCGTAATACCTTTAAATAATATGGTTAATACCTTAACATGTAACAAGTAATACCTGAATTATACCTTCACTAAAACATATATTTCAGTTATACACATAATACCTTTTGAATATGCAACTAATACCTTATGAGCATACCACTAATACCTTCAGGAATATACCACTAATACCTTATAAACACACCAATTATACCAAACTAATAACACCTTTGGGGTACGGTGCACCGGGGGTACGCAAGTTTTTACCATTTCAACCTAGCCATCTTTCTTTTTTTGGTTTTTTTCTTTTAAATTGTTTAACGTGTATAACAATTAACAATCCTCGATGTTTCTTTTCAGTTAAATGAAAAGAGAATGAAAGTCTAGATTTCATAGTTTATTTCAAAACACATACTCCAAAAAAGTATTCATTTTGATTTATTAATAAGTTTGAATGATTTGAACAATTATTTTCAATCAATTTACCTTTATTCCAATCTTTTTTGGTTTGTTTATATTTTTTCTATAAGATGTTATTCAGATAAACTATTTAAATATTCTATATTATTTGGCAATGTTTGTAGTGATATAAAATGAAGTGATTAATTGATCATGCATATTAAATATGAGAATATTATAAGCTTGTCAAGTATTCTTATGGTTATTATAGAGATTGGAGCCGACGACATTAGGTCATATTTAACCAAATTAGTTAAGATTTTGGCATATAATTAATGTAGGTCTAAACGTTATCTATTGTGTATGAAATATTTTTAAACATGATTTATTGTATATGAAATACTTTTTTTTTTGGCCCAAGCGTCGAGCTTGACATGTTCTGCAGATAAGTTTGGTCTGAAACTTATCAAAAATCTGTTAAGAGTTCACAAAATTATCTAAAATAAAATATTCTTATTTTTTAAACAAACTTTAATTTAAACTTTGAGAATTACAATGACAAACGTGAAAACAATATAACATATAAAATATATAAAACATAAATTATGTTGCAAATATATACAATTATAAAAAATATTAAACATATCATATATTTTCATATAAGCATTTCTAAATATGTCTTAAGGCGCGAGTCTAACCTATTTTTATAAATAGACTTTGAAAAGAATGTTAACTTATATATTGAATAGCATGCTAAAGAATCATGGCCCAACTTATATATTGAATGTTGGAAAAAGTTGAAGTTTTTGCCCATTTTGGGGCGTATTTATGGTGGGTCCCATTTGGTAAAAATGGTATCCGTTTGAAGGGGCGTGTTCTCCTCCGTGAGGGCTTCGATTCGGTTTATAGCTCACCCAAAATGGTTTAAGGTTGAATGAGAAATTGGGAGCCGAAATAGTGGTTTTGGATCATAGTTGAAGCTTGGAAATGTTGGAAATGCTATTGTCCCACATAGAAACTTTAGCAAGTTTTACACTAGTATATAATGTTTTCCACCTTATGAGTCGGATAATGTGTTAACTAAAAGACTCTCTCGCGCGCACACGGGGGTGCAAATCATTTCCAAGTATGCGCGACCTGCGTACACGAATGTCGGTCCGGAAAAGGGCGGGCCTGACCCAATTTCTTTTGCCACCCGACCAGGTCCATGCCTCTTCAACTTCCGGCAGCTTTTGGCCTTCCAGATTACGACAGTTTTGAAACTGCCGGTTTGAACCATCCTGGCTAGCCTCTTCAGCTCACTTTGGAGCCTATTTATAGAGCCTCTTTCCACAGTTCAACACAACACACAACGTTTGTCCACGCATTGGACGCTAGTTCGGTGAAAACAGCCAAGGAGTTATGGGATTCTTTGGACAAGAAATATAAGTCCGACGATGCTGGTGCCAAGAAGTTCATCGTTGGCAAGTTCTTAGACTACAAGATGGTCGATTCAAAGACTGTGATCAGTTAAGTGCAAGAGCTTCAAGTGATCTTGCATGAAATTCACTTCGAAGGTATGCAACTTAGTGAATCTTTTCAGGTTGCTGCCATTATTGAAAAGCTGCCACCGGGGTGGAAAGATTTCAAGAACTACTTGAAGCACAAGAGAAATAAGATTAATGTTGAAGAACTCATTGTTCGTCTTCGTATTGAAGAGGACAATCGTGGTTCTGAAAAGAAGTTGTTTGCTCCTGAAGGTGCTAAGGTGAACGTGGTCGAGCATGGTCAAGGCTCAAGGAAGAACAACAAAAAGGCTGGTCCACCCGGCAAGGGGAACCTAGGCCCGAAGAAAGAGAACTTCAAGAGGAAGTTTAGTGGAAATTGCTTCAATTGTGACAAGCCGGGTCACAAGGCTGCGGATTGTAGAAAGTCTAAAAAGAAGCAAGAGGTAAATAATGTTGAAAACATTACTAAAAATGTTAACAATATGAATTTGTTTGCAGTGGTGTCTGAAGTGAACTTGGTGGATTCCAATCCGTTGGAGTGGTGGATAGACACAGGGGCAACTCGTTACGTGTGCTCAAACAAGGAGCTTTTTAGTGAGTTGGTAGAAGTTGGACCGGATGAAAAACTGTTCATGGGTAATTCGGCTACTTCTGATGTGAAAGGCAATGAGAAAGTTGTCTTGAAGATGACCTCTGGAAAGGAGCTTACGCTCAACAACGTGTTGTTTGTGCCCGACATTCACAAGAATTTGGTGTCTGGCTCGCTGCTTATCAAGCATGGTTTTCGTATTGTCTTTGAGTTTGAAAAAGTTATTTTGACTAAGGGTGGAATGTTTGTGGGGAAGAGATATGTGGTTGATGGGCTTTTTAAGCTCAATGTAATGGTTGTTAAACCCAAAGTTATGAATAAAATTGGTACCCCTTCTGTTTATTTGCTGGAGTCTTCCATTTTATGGCATGGTAGACTAGGACATGTCAATTTTGATAGCTTGTGCAGGTTAATGAATATGAGAAACATCTTAGCATTCCATATAGACTCTAAATATAAATACGAAACATGTGTTGAAGTAGAGTTAACGAGGTCATCCTTCCAAACTATTGAAAGAAATAGTGAACCACTAAGTTTAATTCATACAGACTTGTGTGATTTAAAAATGATACAAACACGTGGTGGTAACAAATATTTTATCACTTTCATAGATGATTGCACTAAATACTGTGTGGTCTATCTCTTGAAAGAGAAAGATGAAACAATAGAGAAATTTGTTCTCTATAAAACTGAAGTGGAAAATCAATTGAATCGAAAGATAAAGGTGTTACGTAGTGATAAAGGTGGTGAATATGAGTCACCATTTGCCGATTTTTGTGCTCAGAATGGAATAAGGCATGAAACTACAACACCTTATTCACCTCAACAAAATGGTGTTGCAGAACGTAAGAATCAAACGTTAAAGGAGATGATGAATGCAATGCTCTTGAGCTCAGGTCTACCTGCGAACTTGTGGGGGGAAGCCGTGCTGTCGGCTAACTATCTTTTAAATAAGGTGCCCCGCAAGAAGGTAGACAAAAGTCCGTATAAATTGTGGCATGGTAGGATACCCTTCTACAAATACTTGAAAGTGTGGGGATGTCTCGCCAAGGTCGTTATTCCTCTACCCAAGAAAGTTAAAATTGGGCCGAAAACTGTTGGTTGTGTATTTATTGGATATGTACAAAACAGTAGCGCGTATCGATTTCTTGTGTTTAATTCTCAGGTTCCTAAGATCCATAAGAATACGATAATGGAGTCTCGAAATGCTTCTTTCTTTGAGCATATGTTTCCTTATAAACCCCAGATAGAAGTTGGTACCTCGAGTAGGGTTGAGGAATCGAAAGAGAAAGAGGAACATGTTGATGAGGCTATCGATTTTGAGCCTAGAAGAAGCAAGCGAGCAAGGGTTGAAAAATCATTTGGTAACGATTTTCTTACCTACATGATCGAAGGAGAACTTCAAACTTATTCTGAGGCTGTGAATTCCTCCGAAGGACCTCTATGGATAGAGGCTATTCAAAGTGAAATTGATTCCATCTTGTGAAATCACACTTGGGAACTAGTGGACCTTCCTCCTGGAAGTAAACCATTAGGATATAAGTGGATATTTAAGAGGAAAATGAAAGCCGATGACACAATTGATAAGTACAAGGCTAGACTTGTGATTAAAGGCTTCAGATAAAAACAAGACCTTGATTACGTTGATACCTATTCTCTTGTGACGAGAATAACCTCCATTAGAATGGTTTTGACCATTACAGCTTTGAGAAATCTCGAGGTGCATCAGATGGACGTCAAAACTACATTTCTAAATGGAGACCTGAACGAAGAAATTTACATGGAGCAACCTGAAGGTTTTGATGCTCCCGGGCAAGAAAACAAAGTTTGCAAGTTAGTAAAGTCATTATATGGCTTGAAACAAGCACCGTTACAGTGGCATGAAAAGTTTGATAATGCCATGTTAAGCAGTGAGTTTAAGATCAACGAGTGTGATAAATATGTCTATTTGAAGAATACGGAAATGGCTATGTCATTCTATGTCTTTATGTAGATGACATGCTAATTGTTGGGAGTAATGACAAGATGATCAAATCCACTAAGGATATGTTGAATGCAAAGTTTGACATGAAAGATATGAGCTTGGCAGATGTGATTCTTGGAGTTAAAATCCATAGATCACAAGAAGGTATTGTGTTGAGCCAATCTCATTATGTTGATAAAATACTTGAGAGGTTTGACAAAGATGATACGTCTGTTGCAAGAACTCCGATAGATCCGAGTCAACATCTTTCAAAATATCGAGGAGATGGAATATCTCAAATCGAGTATGCTAGGATAATCGGGAGTCTTATGTACTTGATGAGCTGCGCAAGGCCTGATATCGCTTATGGAGTGAGCAGACTGAGTAGGTACACAAGCAATCCAGGAAACGATCACTGGAAAGCGATTGTAAGAGTGCTCAGATATTTGAGATTTACTCATAGTTTTGGTCTGCAATATGGGAGATATCCAGTTGTAGTTGAAGGCTATAGTGATGCAAATTGGATATCTGATATGAAGGACTCGAAATCCACCAGTGGTTATGTTTTCACACTTGGTGGAGCAGCTGTTGCATGGAAGTCTTCAAAACAAACTGTTATTGCACGTTCCATTATGGAGTCCGAGTTTATAGCTCTGGACAAATGTGGAGAAGAAGCTGAGTGGATTCATCAGTTTTTAGAAGACATCCCAATGTGGCCGAAACCTATGCCTGCAATTTGTGCTTATTGTGACAGCCAATCGACTATTGGAAGGGCACAAGTCACATGTATAATGGTAAGTCCAGACATATACGTCGATGACATAATACCATTAGACAACTACTCTCTACAGGAGTTATCTCTCTTGACTATATAAAATCTAAAGATAATCTTGCCGATCCATTAACCAAAGGGTTAAGTTGAGATATAATTGCAAAATCATCGAGAGTGATGGGGTTAAAACCTTTTGGGAAAGAGGTTGAAACAAAGGAAAACCCAACCTAGCTGACTGGAGATCCCAAGATCTAAGTTCAATGGGACAACCTAGTTGTCAAAGTCTCACAGACCACTGTGGGAGTTATTCCCAAGAACCCATTCCTAGGATGATACAGTGGTGTCGTGGGAAATTAGGGTAAACTTAAAGCGTTTAATGGTTTAAAATAGAGTGGAGCTAGTTACTCTAGAAGAAATCACCTATGTGAGAAAGAAGTGGGGCCGCTTCAAAGGGAGTTGTGGAATGCTCAATTCCTAAAAATTCTCACAGAACCAGGTAGATGTTCATGGCCTAAACGAACATACCCATGAGAACTGAGAAGTGTCAGGAAGAGTTCTGAGTGTAATGCATCATCGTTTACACCGATGGGAAATCAGTTCAAAGACATCGCGTCTACTGATTGCCTAGTAAAGTAAATGTGTTTCACAAGGGAAGGTTCAAAGGGTTACACCTATCTATCCTGTGAAAAACTCAACTGTTGACTTGTACCTTTCCTTGTCGGTGTCAATTTCCATTCATATGGGGGACTGTTGGAAAAAGTTGAAGTTTTTGCCCATTTTGGGGTGTATTTATGGTGGGTCCCATTTGGTAAAAATGGTATCCGTTTGAAGGGGCGTGTTCTCCTCCGTGAGAGCTTCGATTCAGTTTATAGCTCACCCAAAATGGTTTAAGGGTGAATGAGAAATTGAGAGCCGAAGTAGTGGTTTTGGATCATAGTTGAAGCTTGGAAATGTTGGAAATGCTATTGTCCCACATAGGAACTTTAGCAAGTTATACACTAGTATTCCACCTTATGAGTTGGATAAGGTGTTAACTAAAAGGCTCTCTCTCGCTCGCACCGGGGGTGCAAATCATTTACAAGAAGATCGAACCAATGTGCTCGCACAGGCCTTGATTTTCGACCATTCTTTCTAGCCGTTTTTCGCATCTATTTCCTACATTGAATAGGCTTAAATCGAACTGGACCAACAACATGCTAAATTATAGGCCCGATCGAGTAGTTTAAACTATTATCGCCCCTACTTTTAAATTACTAAAAACAAATGAAAACATATCAACATGCTTAATACGAATTCATTTTAAATGAAGAACTATGCTCATATGTCCACCAACATGTTGGGCACCTTGTCTTCGATAGCACAAACGTGTTGCATGCAGTTACTAATTTAACTTCCCTCCTCCTAAAGAAGGAAAAAGAATGAAATGATTCATTGCTTCATTTGTAAATTCTCTCTCCCCTTTTTTTCTTTCACTATTTATATATAGGGAGCACAATAGTACGAATTCATTTGTGCTTCCTCGTATTTTATCTTATTCGATTAGGAACACTGTTCTTCATACATCAACTTTTATATATATATATATATATATATATATTAGAATGCATTTGTTCCCAAAATATTCAGATAACTCTTTTTACATAAGTAAAGAACTATAATATGTATTTCGAAGCAATGAATCATTATATTCAATGGAGTTGTAGAATTTCAATTGAAATTATCTCGTCCGTGGCTTACATATGTCTTGGGCAAGTACGATAGTGGATTATTTAATATTGAATGTTGACCTTGCAAAAAAACAATCTTACATGCGAGATTCCTTATTTTTAATGTCATGTTGGATGAGGTGGTACCTAACCTTCTCAATTTTAAAGTTTAAATCATTCTTATCCACCTTTACTTAACCATCCGTAAAATCACGGAAACTTCAAACATAAAATAAATTGCTAGCATGTTATTTGTACAAACTATTTGTTGTACAAACTATTTGATTGAGTGAGTGACATTACAATAACCATAATTAAAAAGGAACATTAAAGAAAGAGAACATATCCATAACTTGTTATAAACTCATAAAAATCATGCTTGGATGGAATAAAGTGTAAAAAGAGCGTTAACATAAATAAAAGACGAACACACAAACTGCAACCTCCTAAACGACCAAAAAACATGTCGTTTTCACATATGATCCTGGCTCTCACATTTCTCCCTCCTCTTTTCACAACCGCGCACAACTGCAGCAACGAATTCTCAAAAGAGATTGCCAACAAATTCACCACCACACCAAATTGCCGCAAAAAAACCCTAGGAGCCGAATTCGCGTGGGTTTACAAGTCCAATTCGCGCCAGCTGGACATCGCCTTCGGAGCCAGGCTGAAGACCGAGACCGGATGGCTAGCGTGGGGAGTGAACCCAATAGGACCGCACATGGTGGGGACTCGGGCCCTGATCGGCATCAAGCACCGCAACGGCTCACTCGAATGGGGCGGCTACAAGATCAGCGAAGCCACCAAGCGCGGGTGCCAGCTGGAGCCGTCGGCGAATACGGGGCTCAACGTGAGCCGCATCAGGTTCGAGTATTGGGAGAGGATCCAGTATTACGTGATACTGGGCTCTGTTTCTGTGCCGTACGAGTTCGAGGTTTCGAGAACGAATGTGGTGTGGCAAATCGGGGAGGCGGCGAGTGGAAATCACCCCGAAATGCACCCCACGTCGCTCGACAATCTGAACAGTGCTCAGATTTTTGATTTTGTTGCTAATGATTTGATAAGCTACTCGCGTCATCGACTTGGGATCCTCAGATCGGTAACTAAGCCCTTCTCTTCTCTCCGATGCAAATCCAATCCAAACACGATCTCAACCTATTTATTCATCGAATTTGTGTGCAGGCTCACGGAGTATTGAACATTGTGGGTTGGGGAACTCTATTGCCGATGGGTGTGATAGTTGCAAGATACTCGAAGACTCAACGTGGGTTCAGATTTCATGTCATCTCCCAGACTACTGGATACATTGTGGGTTCAACTGGGTGGGCTCTTGGAATCTGGCTTGCCAATTCCTCCAAATACTACAGCTTCCACACGCATCACGTCCTCGCCATCATAATCTTTACTTTCACTTCCATACAGGTATTAGTTGCTGCTAACTCAATCCATCCTACCATTTCAGATCAATGATCGAATTTTGGTTGCAGATGTTGGCATTCTGGTTACGACCCAAACCGGAGGATGAGTTCAGGGCGTACTGGAACATGTATCATCACTTTCTGGGATATGCATTGCTTGTGTTGATATGGATCAACATCTTTGTCGGGATTAAGATATTGGAGCCTGATCATGTCTGGAAATGGACATATATTGGAGTTGTTGGATTGCTGGGAATGGTGGCTCTTGTTTTTGAAATCTTTAGCTGGATCCAATTTCTTGTAAAAAGAATCCCAACCTTGAAGCACTAGCTCTTTAACCATCCAACCTCCTCTCTTTTCCGCCAATTCTTTATAATTTAAATATTTTAGTTTTTCCTAATTTACTCACAAATCTGGCTTCTACACCTAGCTGATTGAGATGTTCCGTTATGCTTTTATTTTTACTTATAGTAACAATATGGATAAATCATTGTTTAGTCCTATACCATAAAAGACATATTTTCAAAATAATTGTAAGCGGTATCTTTCATTAATATATTGTATTTAATTCCACACAAAAAATTATCTGTGATAGTATCCGTGAGATGAATGTTTATTATCCACAATTAACACTCATTTTAATAGATTGACATTTAAATTATGAAATATGGGTTGCGGGATGACCTATCTCATGTAGATAAATTTGTGAGACGGTCTTATATAAAATTATAATGTATCATGTGTTGGGTATTTAAAATTCTCTTATTCATCTTTATCCACAAATTCCTTGTAATCATTTACTAATTTATTTTAAAATTTAAGTTTAATTAATTATTTTTATATTTCATAAACATTTTCTTACAATTAAGAAAATACTCAAATTAATTTGAGAGTGAATATTGCTTAGAATATTATATAATGTAATATAAGCAGGGGTATAAACAAAAAGAGTGTTTAACAAACCATTTGTGATTGAGCTCAACTAATATTTTTTTGTTAGTCAACAACTATAAACGATGATAAAACTTATTTGATTATATTCATAAACATATACACAAACCTGTTTATTTAGCGTCTGTTTCGCATTCATTTATTACTCATTCATTATTTATTACTTAGGTAAACACATATATTTGTTTAGTTAATATTCATTTATGTTTATTTCGACTTTAATGTCTTCTAATTAACTTACTTATATTTATGTATTATATTATTCATTTATTAATTTTTAAAAAAATATTTTTAATTTTTCAATATAGAAAGTTAATAAACATGTTTGTGAACCTTTTGTTAACGGTTACTAGTACTCGCACCCGCGCGATGCGCGTTTTGTGATATAATGTTGGTAAATATTAATTATTTCATAATATAGTGTAAGTAATTTTAGTATATAGAAGACAATATAATATTTAATAACTAAGAAAATATAAATTTGCTTAAGATAATTCAATTCACAACAATATATTGATATTATAAATATCCAATTCACTAATCCATGATTAATGTTAAAAACAAAAGTATCAATATCATGATTTTCAAATCAAAATTAGAAATTCTACCTGTAAAGTTTGTAAGTTTTTTAAAAACTTCTTTATACACAACATTATAATCGAAACATTTTTTTTATCATTTGTGTTACAAACTAATATCTTCAGTCACTTATTAAATATACTAAAAAAACTAAAAAAAATTATGAATTAAAAATCAAATTCAATTATTTAAATTAAATACATGTGTGTGTGAGTATGTATATATAGAAACATTAATTGATATAGCAATAAAATTAGAAATTTTACGTAGGAACTTGATGCAAGCACTGACTGCACTGTTAATTATGTATTTTCAACCTTTTATTTCAAAATAAATTGAATTACAATTTTTTTTATTATATCGCTTAATATCGAAGATGACAGATAATTATTCCTTTAAAGTATCACGTAAATTAATTGATATAGCAAGACATTGATCATTACAATTTAAATTCAACACAGAATCAAAATGTAGTAGTAGTCTACGATCATGATGATGACAATATAATTAGAAATTAAACATATAATTTAAATAATCAGGTAAACCATATAAATTCAAAATGTGCACTCTCATATAAAAATATACGAAGTTCTAAGTGTAAAGTAAAAGACTAAAATTTTATTTGATTATGAGATATTTATAATTTAAAAAATATTTAAGATGACATATAATTCAAACTAAATACATACTCCCTCCAATTTTTTTATATGTCTTTTCAAACTTTGGAATTATATTCAAAGTATATGTCTTTTTAAATTTTTTTACCAACAATGACCTTATGCCTTTTTCAACTTTTCCATTAATTAAATTCAAAGAACATTTATTTCCAAGTATTTAATTCAAAACATTTTATATTCAACATGCTTCTTGGAGTATTAATTAAGATTAATTTGGGAAGAAAATTTATTCCTTAATATTGGTGAAGAAGCTCAGGAAGACATATAAAAGAAATTAGAGGGAGTATATTATATACATATATGTATACACACACATCTTTAGTAATGTTATATTTATTTATTAATTTATATTGTTATGGTATAAATTATCCCCATGCAAATTAATATCTATTATTGAAATTATTATTTGGATATCTATTATTGATTTTTAATAAATTCTTCAATAAAAATTAATTTAATTAAGATCGATAAAATGAGAATAAATTAATACAATATTTATATTATTAGATCAAATGGATTAAATTGTAAAAAATGTAAAATAAAAAATTCGTTGATGGGACATTTACAAATATTAATTTAAAAAATATTTAGAATGACATATAATTTTACACTAAATACATTATATATAACATATATATACACATCTTTAATAGTGTTACACTTATTTATAAATTATATTTATATTAAATATGATACAATTATCCCCAAACAAATTAATATTTATTATTGAAATTATTGTTTGAACATTATCTATCGTTGGTGTATAAGAAATTATTCAATAAAAAATAACTTAATTATTATTAATAAAATAAGAATAAACTAATACAATATATATTATAAATTGAATTGATTAAATAATCAAAAATGCAAAATAAAAATATTGTTGATATGACACTTTTTTGTTGAAAAAATAGTAATTCTGTAAATATCTCAAACTTTTCCTCTATTATTATAGTATAGAAATATATAGATAAATTTATCTATTTATTTTTTCTTTTGAGTTTCTATACAATAAATATAAAATTAAATGTATTAAATATTAATATTTATGTATTTGTTTATTAATAAATTTAAAATAAAAGTTATTAATGATTTCTTAAAATTGAAATATTTAATAAATAAGACATTTATTGTAGCTATATTTGACAAAATATTCTGTTTTTATATATATAGATGTACATATTCAATTATTAAATAAAACAAACATGACCATTCTTGTAAGATGCCAAACATGAGCAATCTTCATTTCATTTGAGCTTTGACTCGTATCCACTAGAGCTGGCAAAACGGGTGGCCTGGCCCGACGGGCCACATGAAAGCTTCGAGCCGGGCCGAGCCGGCCCATCCTTTATTCGGGCCCATAAATTTGTAGCCCAGCCCAACCTCACATGGGCCAACGGGCCAAATCGGCCCACATCGTCTTTTTAAACAAATCAAATATATATAATTATATATATATATATTGATACAAATTTATATATATATCACTACAACAAATTTATAAGTGTGAAGTCCATATAAAATTTAAAATTTTAAAATACGATCATTCAATCATCCACATGTTTAAATTAACAACATTACAATACTAACACAATAATTAAAAATTAGAAAGCTAACAAGTGTGATAAAAGTAACACTTTTTGTGATAAGTGTGTATTTTTTTAAATTATGGGCCATCGAGATCATATTTTGAGATTTTGATTTTGGATTAGAGATTTTGAAGACTTGATTAAGACTCTGCAAGATAAATTTTGTTTTTGTTTCTTGAACAACATTGTAATTAAAGATAGTTATTTTGTATTTTTATGCCCAGTAATCACATTATTCTTAGAAATAAATTTGCGAAATAAAGGTTCTAAAAAGGTCTACATACATTGCATCGAATGCATTGTTTTAATCAACTAAAAATGGTTAGTGTCAAAATACAACATGTATATTGTTGCTAATTGATTGCTTGAACAGCGGAGAACATGGTTTATGAAAATTATTTCCCATAATAATAATTGACTTTGATATTTCACAATATTTTATACTTTTTTCCATCATTATTTTATTTTGTGATGGTTGCCCTATAATTTATGAAAATCGTGTTCCATAATAAAATTACTTTTTTGAAATCACAATTTTTTAAATAGTGGAATATTGTAATAATGATTTTGAAACTCAAATGTATAGATGACAAATTTGATGGAATTTTACATTACTTTGAATAATGCATGAACCTTTTGTTTTATACAATTCTTATTTCAATAAAAAGTTCAAGTATTAAATAAAATAAGTAATATACTTAAAAATTTATAATCAAAACAAGAAAAATCTTTCTAAGTGATAATTTAAAATATTAATTGGAATGTCCCAAGATTTTGGATTAATAGAAACCTTTGTAATTCAGTCTAAGTTGATGCTTTTCCACTTATGTATCAAAATATATTTGAACTTATATATATGCGATTAGTTTAGATTATGTATATTAAAATTCATATTGAAATGTTAATTTAGTCATAACCCTTTTATTAATTATTTTTGTTGTTTGATATATTAGACAATCCCACAATTAAAAGCACAATATCATATACTTTAAATGTTTGAATGTAATTTGACGACGATAATTTATTATTTTATTTAATCTCTTTAATCTCACCAACTATAATTAAAAAAAAAAAAAGATAATCTCACTAACTACGTAGTTGTATATAAAGAAGTTTTTCAAAATTTATAGTTTATGAATGTTAGTTTATTTTGTAAATTGATTCACATTTCTATTTCCATACTACTCAGTTCAAATAGTCTTACATATATTATGTTTAACATTATAATTTTTTTTTATATTCACGTTAATCTTAAATAAAGAAACACATTGAAGATGTATAAATTAAATTGTTCATTCAGCTAAATTCAAATATTTTTATACTACAACTTAGTTATTGAACATAAAATATTTTCAACATATCAAACTACATAATTATGTTTTTCAAATATTTTATTCCGTGCAATGCACGGGTGAAATACTAGTTTTATTAAACAATACTCCCTCCAATTTTTTTTTATGTCTTTTTAACATTTGCAATTATATTCAAAATATATGTCTTTTCAATTTTTTTTACCAATAATGACCTTATGCCTTTTTCAACTTCTCCATTAATTAAATTCAAAGAATATTTATTTCCAAGTATTTAATTCAAAACATTTTATATTCCACATGCTTCTATTTATTTGAGGTATTAATTAAAATTAATTTAGAGTATTAATTAAGATTAATTTAAAAAAAATTATTCCTTAATCTTGGTGAAAAAGTTCAGGAAGACCTATAAAATAAAGGGACAAACTATACACACCCCATCAATTCCTAAACACACCCCATTTAAAAAAAATAAAAAGTATATATATATTAAAAGTCCAAAATACCCTTACTATTAACATTTCTAAACACACCCACTTCATCTTCTCCAAAACTATATATATATATATATATATAAATGTAATTACAGAAAAATCGATTTCATATCAATTTGGCCATGAACCTTGTGGAAATGTCGAATCCTCCCAATTCTCAGGCCCGAGATTTTGTTGCCTCTCATCCTGCTCTCTCTCTCTCTCTCTCTCACTTGTACTCTCTCTCTCTCTCTTATTCTCTCTCCTACTTTCATGAAGAGCTTCGAGGAGATTACTGCATCCCCGTCCTTCGCTGCTAGCACCGGTGGAGAGAGTGAAGTGTGTCTATCTAGTGTCTGATTCCGACGAGTCTCGGGCGGATTTGGGGTACTTTGTTGGGAGCTTCTGTCGACGAGCTCGGGATTCCTCCTCTCGTTCGATGGTGGTGGAGGGCGACTCGAGAGAGGGAGAAAGAGAAGGGAGCGGGGGGGAGAGAAAGGGGGCGGGGAGAGAGACTGGAAGGTGCGCGAGAGAGTTGCAGGTTTTTATGTTATTTGTGGATATGTTCTGGGTATGTTCGGCCCTGGTTGGCCGAACAATGCTAAGTGTGTTCGGCAATACGCCGAACAGACTTCATAGTGTTCGGCCACCCGCCGAACACTCTGTAATATGTTCGGCGTATTGCCGAACACTCTTCAAGATGTTCGGCCACCCGCCGAACACCCTGTAAATTGGTAAGGGTAAATTGGTAATTGTGTAAATATTTTAAATTTATTTTTTTAAAATGGGGTGTGTTTAGGAATTGATGGGGTGTGTATAGTCTGTCCCTAAAATAAATTGGAGGGAGTAGCATATAATAAGTATAGAGGAAAAAAAGTAGTCGTAGTGTAATTGTGAGGAAAAGGTTTTGTTAAACCCCAGCAGCTTTTGTGTTCGTTCACCTTCCCGAGTTCTCTTATCTATAATTCCCACTCTGCAACTCACAATTACAATTCTCGAAGCATGATTTATCTCACAAATCCACCTCAAATTTCCTGTTTCCCAATAAATTTCCCAATTTCAAAGAGAAATTTCACCGGCGGCGGCCGGGTTTTCATCCCTCCGCTCAACGGCAACATAAAGAATGACAAAGGAAAATGCTTCGCCGCCGACCACTCGCAACCGCAACCCCAAAAGCAGCAGCAGACTCAGAGGCCGCGTAAGAAAGCGCAGCCGCGCGAAGATGATAAAAAAGATGGTATCGATCCTGTTGGATTCCTCGACAGACACCGGTATTACCGATAAAGCCTTCGCCCAGTTCCTTCGCGAAAGGTGATTGAATGAATTGATTGATTAGTTTTTGAATAACGGCGTTTGTTAGTTCACTGAATTTTGCGCTTGATGGTGGATATTGGTTTTTGGATTTTGGTGACTTATGTGGCTTTTCCAGGTATAAAGCATTGAAGGATTTGAAAGATGAGATTTTGAAGCGGCATTACGATCTCGGGGAACTTGCTACTGGGTTAGTGTTCCTTCTGCTTAATCAACTCTCTTGTTTTTATCGATCATTTGAGAGATTCTTGGATTTTTGTTTATATGTAATATGCTTCAGAATCGGATGTTTATTATTGCTCTTGAGATCATAAATCTTGTTTTGTTAATCAAGATTCCCGTCTTCTAACACTCGATTGTCTGTGAAAACTCAATTTTGGGTGTTTTTCATGAACTTATATTACTTTGAATTTATCCTAATATTTCTGCTGTATTTAAGGTTTGAGATTATGGGAATGCATCGGAATGTGCAGCATCGTGTGGATTACATGGAATGGGCTCCAGGTTTGGCAAACTTTTTTCTTTTCTTGCTAAAATAAATCAGGCAATATTCAATTGCTGTTACATATGCACGCCAGACAAAAATGCTTCTTTGATTTCCAAGCATGCTGAGTTTTCTGGTGTCAGGGGCTCGCTACTGTGCCCTGGTGGGTGATTTCAATGATTGGTCACCAACAGAGAATTCTGCAAGGGAGGGTAACCTAGGCCATGATGATTATGGATACTGGTTTGTTATTCTTGAAGATAAACTGAGGGACGGAGAAGAACCAGATCAAGTGTACTTTCAGCAGTATAATTACGTTGATGAATATGATAAAGGTGATAGTGGTGTTACAGTAGAAGAAGTTTTTCAGAAAGCGAATGATGAGTACTGGGAACCTGGTGAAGACCGCTTTATAAAATCACGCTATGAGAACGCAGCTAAACTGTATGAGCAAATATTTGGACCTAATGGGCCTCAAACAGAGGAGGAGCTGGAAGAAATACCAGATCCAGAGACAAGATACAAGGCTTGGAAAGAGAAGCATAAAGATGATCCACCAAGCAACTTAACGCCTTGTGATGTGATTGACGATGGAAAAGATTATGATGATTTTGAAGTTGTAACTGATCCCGCTTGGCAAAAGAAATTAAAATCCAAGAAGCCTCCTATTCAATATTGGTTGGAGACTCGAAAAGGAAGGAAAGCATGGTTGAAAAAGTATTTACCTGGGATTCCCCATGGAAGCAAGTACCGGGTGTACTTCAACACTCCATCAGGACCATTAGAGCGAGTTCCTGCTTGGGCTACTTATGTTCTTCCAGGTTGCTTCTGCTTCTAGCCAGAAATTTTAGTCCATTTTCTTGCTGTCATCCGGAAGGCTATATTTGAATGATAGTAAGTCTTAAAAACATCATTAATGGATCTTCGGATAGAGCATGCTAAAAATAAATACTTTAAAAAAATAGTAGACCATAATAAGAGTTTAAAATAAGCAAGCTCCAACTCATTTTCAAGGCTTTTCTTTTTTAGTCAGTTAAAACTCATTTGTTAATGAGGATTATTTGATATCATGCGTACAGAGTCCATACAGAACTAAACAAGGGCTGGACTTCTACGCACCAGTTTAGAATGAGTGGTTTGCCTTGGATTATTTATGATGAATAATGTCTGTAGCATTTGAAGGACGATAAATTCATAGTTCACATACTACTTTGTTTCCGGTCTTCAGTCAAGAATCATATTTATGTGAACATCATACTACTTCCACTTAATGCTTCCTGAATCTTATAATACATCTCACATTTTTTGGTTGTTTCTGGTAACATGCATGAATTTGCTACTTTTATATTTTGGCTTTATCAATGATATTATGGTTTCATAACATTTCGTTCCTCTCATGTTGTTAATCGGAAAAACAAATGATCTTGGCATCTTGTTTGAAATATGTTCTTTGCATCACTTGTAACTGAACTCCTGACTAGAACATATAGTGATATAAACACAACTCACCAATATTCCCATAGGTGCCAGCAACAGTAAACTGGTTTATTATTCTTTTAATTCCTTTTATGTTACTTGTCTGCCTCATTTAATTGCGTATTACATTTGATTCCTGCTATGTTTCAGTACTGTTTACTTAGCTGAACTCTGATTTCCTATGTGCAGAATCAGATGGCAATCAATCTTTTGCAGTCCATTGGGAACCAAGCCCTGAAAGTGCCTATAAATGGAAACATAAGCATCCACCAAAGCCAAAATCTTTGCGGATATATGAATGTCATGTTGGGATAAGTGGGCGGGAGCCTCGAGTTGCTACCTTCAATGAGTTCACCAACAACGTAGCTCTCTGTCATTTTATTTCATTAAGTTTCCTTATCCTTTATTTTATCAATTTGTGGTTCTGCTTTGTTTTCAACTGCTGGTTACTGGGTAAATAATTCACTGTCAATTTAGGTCCTAATTCATGCAAAGGAAGCTGGATACAATGCAATCCAATTGATTGGAGTCCTTGAGCACAAGGACTATTTCACTATTGGCTACAGAGTAAGTAACAATTGAAAGATTTCTGTAGCATAAGCACAACATTGAATACAAAATGCACCCCTTACTTACCAAATGATTGTTATTAGTCACCACACATATTTAGTTGATTAATATTGAAGTATGACGTCTTCTGAGTCATAACACACAGAGAGAACTGCGCACACAGACACAAAGTAAAAAAGTCTAAAATCACTTGAATCAATAAATTAAAACACTGGTTTCCTCCATATTCTCCTGGATACTACAAATGCACACAACATAAGATAGCTGTATCTTAAAATATAGAACATTGAACATCTTCTGCATTATTTATCTTTTTCTATCCTCATCAGTTGCTATCATTGCTTTTGGATCCACTCTTTTGCAGGTGACAAATTACTTTGCTGTTAGCAGCCGCTATGGTACACCTGAAGACTTCAAGCGATTGGTGGATGAAGCACATGGTATTTTAAATCTCATCAAATTAGTAACAGTTTTGGCTATTTACACTTCTTCTGAAGCTAATTAAATAACTTGGAAGCTAAAATCTATGTAGTATATTACGTAGTTAATGTGATTTTGATAAATATTACTTAAAACATGTAGAAACTAGTTAGGACTCATCTTTGTTTTCTCATAGCCTTTTAAGGTAGATTGCATGGTTGATATTGATTTGGTTGTACCATATGAATCAATATAACTACTGGGGTGGCATAGTTTTCTTCAGCTCTATTGTGACTGTAGAGGCTGAGAAGGGACGTTCTGATGTATGTAAAAATAAATTGTTGAACCTTTTGCTGGATTAATAAGCAGACTGACAGCTGTCATTGCTGTAATTTATGAATCTCGTTGCTGTTGAAGGTTGTTAGTTAATGTTACCTGAATCATGTGCAGGACATGGCCTTCTTGTCTTTTTAGATATTGTCCATTCTTATGCCGCGGCTGATGAAATGGTCGGGTTATCATTTTTTGATGGATCAAATGATTGCTACTTTCATTCTGGTAATCCTTTTTTCTTTTCTTTTTTCATCTTTTAATGACTTCAATCCGTTCTCTTAATGTAGTAAGCAAATTAAGAAAAATTAACAGATCAAAACACAAAGAGGGGAGGGAATCTATGATATTTTTGAATTAGAACGCTGTGGTTAGAACTAAATACTTGTTTGACTTTAATGTCATTGTGTATTTGCACCTTTTTGATTGAATATTACTTAACTACTATTGTCTGATTCCTGATGTATTGTTTGCATATGCATGACGTCTAACTAAGTTTATATACAAATTCAGTTTGTTGATTCTGTGGTTGTTTCTCTTTATGACAATTATGGGCCTTCTTGCAAATAAAACACAGCTTTTCATTTTGGTAAATAAAATATTAATCTTTCCATTTTTGGCAATTTGAATCATTGGTTATTTTTTTAAAAGGATTATTTTTCATTTTATATCGTATATTTTTAATTTATGTTATCTTACTCCCTTGTTTTTTTTTTTAAATTATTTCAATCCATGCGGCCACCACCATGCTTACTCAGTTCAACACCACTGTGGTGCTATTGCTCACGCCCTTCTAACAGCTTTTCTGTTCATTAAGTTTGAAAAGATGTACTCAAAACAAAAACAAAAAATAAAAAAAGAGTGAAAAGATGAGGTTTTGATTATGTGTCGGTGAATATAAAATTGATTAAGTTTCAGTGACTTTCTAAAATTTGATTAAGTTTATTGTGTAATTTCCAAAATTCTTCCTAGTATGCACTTGATTGGGCAAATCATAAACCATCCTTTGTTATCTTTTATGAAAAAGGGAACTAGGGAAGGGAAATAAAAATAAAATAAAGATAAGGGATAGAAAACAAAGCAGAAATAAAGGCCTGAGCTTGTACGGGATGTCATATCGGGCATTCAGTCTTCAGGTTCAGATGCGTCGATGATCATTAATACAATGGAAATCAATATCTTCTTCATCAATGAGCTTATTAATTATAATCTCATGATCAAGCATTCCAATGCTAGGAAGATCATCTCTATAATGTTTCCCAATATTCTGACTGAACATTTAAGGAAATAAATATTCTATTTCAGCATCATCAGTTTTTGCTAAATCTAGATGCTTAACCATGTTTTAATTATAGTCTTACATTATTTATTTCAAGGTAAAAGAGGCTACCACAAATTTTGGGGCACACGAATGTTCAAATATGAAGACCATGATGTGTTGCATTTCCTCCTTTCAAATTTAAACTGGTAACTATATGATTCTCTTATCCTTCTACTGCAGGATATTTGGACTAGGATTTGTTGGGATTTCTAAGTTTTGGAATTCAAAAGTTTGGGTAGTGAAAAGTCAGTGAATAGTTAGAATCCTTATATGTTGCTTAATTGAGAATCTGAGTTTCTTCCTGTAGATATCAAATCATGTGATGATATTGTATTACTTATTAATTTAGTTTTTTTATTTAAAATGTAAATACAATTTAAAATTAATAATGATTATAGAAGAGAGGAGAGAGAGTAGTGTAGGATATGTTTATAGGTATAAGGTAAGGTTTATGTGGTGTAATTGAAATTAGCACAAACTGGATTCTGGATTCGGCAACTGGATCTGGGAACTGGATTCCCAAGCCCCGTACAAACACCTGTTAATGTTTTGAGGCTTCTTATGTGTTTCATGTTCCATATCTTTGTGATTACTTAAAAGTTAAAATGTTTTTTTATCTTGTATATGACACTAATCTTGTCTTATTACTTAATAATTAATACTCATATTATGTTTAAATTTTGGAATTTAACTAGGTTTATCTATACTGAATACAATGACATTTTCCAGGTGGATGGTGGAGTATCAGATTGATGGCTTCTACTTTCATTCTCTCTCATCAATGATGTATACACACAACGGATTTGCTACCTTTACTGGTGATATGGAGGAGTAAGGTTTCTGAATATATATTAAGCATCACAGTATGTCATATTGCCTCGAATTGGTACTTGTCATGATGATGATGTGTTGGAAGTACATTCCATAACTGAATCTTGCAAGATGTGTCCGTGGCAAGTGTTAATTCGATTTGGGCACATTAAGCCTTGTCACTTATGAACCTTTTATTTGACAGAAATAAACCTTTCTCTGTTTCAGATTCTGTAATCAATATGTTGACAAGGACGCATTATTGTATCTAATACTTGCAAATGAGATATTGCATATTCTTCATCCTAATGTTGTGACGATTGCTGAAGATGTAAGAATCATTTCTACTTTGTTACCTATTACCCTCCGGTTCAATTTACATACTCCATGTTCTTATGTATGTTACAAAAGTTGCTGGGTCTTTGATTTAGGCAGGGTATGTACAATTATCCATTCTGTTGCCTCAGGCTCATGGATTTTCCCTTAAGAA
This sequence comes from Scutellaria baicalensis, assembly GCA_005771605.1. Taxonomy (NCBI): domain Eukaryota; kingdom Viridiplantae; phylum Streptophyta; class Magnoliopsida; order Lamiales; family Lamiaceae; genus Scutellaria; species Scutellaria baicalensis. The sequence continues at coordinate 12,868,433 of CM016724.1, read as the reverse complement.
TTTGCTTTGTTGCATGACTTTGTTTCAGTTGATTTCTGTACTATATAATGTTTGCCTAATTGTCTCTTTTAATTCCAGGAGGCATCATTTTTGAAATTATTTGTTTGTAAAACATCAACGAGTAGCACATCTACCTTGGGGATTCACTTCATGTTTCCTAACTTGATTGAAATTTACTTTGTGTGGTTTGGTTCACGAACATTCTTTGAAACCTACATATGTATATATTACATTGTTTGTCATATTACTGTGCTTGGGTTAAGATGAGGCTGATGCTAGAAGTAACCTGGGATCTGTGGTTGTAGAATCATAAACAGTAAACTAACTTAATTCCATTTTTATCTAGGAGATGGAAGAACAATGTTGTATATGGAATCATAGTAATTGACAGGGAGCCTGAATGTGACTTACTTTCAGTCGATCCTACTTGGATATACATTTTTTCTTCTCCAAAAATAAAAGACACATAAAATCAGCTTAAAGTGCATGCAGAAACATTGATGTACTAAACAAATTCTATTAGTTGATCTTTTTTACTTGCTGACATGGTTTCACAACTGTCAATAGTGACAAGAAATTTAAAAACACACACTATCCTTATCGTTAATTGTGATCTCTCTTCTGTGTGTGTGAGAGAGAGAGAGAGAGAGAGAGAGAGAGAGAGAGTATTTATATGTATGCATATATTTACTAATATAAATGTTTTTTTTTTTCTTCATATGATCGAAATAGATTAATGCTTTTGATCTCCTTTAACAATTTGATGATTTGATGGATTTATTGCTTAGGCCACGCTGTATCCTGGACTATGCGAACCAACTTCTCAGGGTGGTTTGGGGTTCGACTTTTTTGTTAATATCTCTGCTTCAGAGTTGTGGTTGTCATTCCTTGAGAATGTTCCTGACCATGAATGGAGCATGAGTAAGGTTGTTAGCTAATACAAGAAATCTATTTCCCCTGTACACAGTTGTCTACATAGTCTGTTCACTAGAGATATTCTTATTTTTGATCTTTTCTAGCTTGTGAGCACATTGATTGGAACGAGGTCCAGTGCTAATAAGATGCTTCTGTATGCTGAAAATCACAATCAGGTGATCTAAATATACATCTCTCTGATTAAATATGACCATCTCCCCCCCCCCCCCCCCCCCCCCCCCCCCAAAAAAAAAAAAAAGGAAAAAAAGGGCCCTTACTCTACTCTGAATCAGAAACATTATCTTTCCATCCTTAAAAGAAATATTATTTTTCATGAATAGGTGGCTAATGGACATATGCAGTCTCTCTCTCTCTCTCACACACACAGAGGAGAGATCACAATTAACAATATGGATAGTTTGTTTTTTAAAATTCTTGTCACTAAAGACAGTTGTGACACCATGTCTGGCAGTCCATTTCAGGGGGGCGGTCATTTGCAGAAATACTCTTTGGTTCTGCTAACACAGAAGAGGACATGCTTAGGGGTTGCTCATTGCATAAGGTAAATGGAGTCAATTCACTGCTCACCTTTTAATTTGTACCTTGAAATTTATGGTCAATGCTTTTGTTAGTGCTTATCCGCTTTGTACATCTCTATGCTGTTTATTCCCAGTGCTCTTAGCTTTTGGAGTCAAGATAAACCCATTTCAGAAAAGTTTATTGAGAAATTGTTGGGCCTTTGTTGGCAATGTTTATCGATATTATCTGCATGATACTGTCTAGAAGTACAATGCCTTTTCTTTCAATTCATTGGTCTATAGTTTATTTTCAATCACTATGTGGCTTTGGAGCCATTGTATGCATATCAACAATTTTCCATAGCATGTTTTGCCTATTACAGATGATCAGATTAATTACATTTACAATTGGTGGACCAGCATACCTCAATTTCATGGGCAATGAATTTGGGCACCCTAAGGTGAATTCCTTTATCTGGCCATATAATGATTCATTTTTCAGATATTAACTTTTTATTCTCCTTTTCCAGAGGGTTGAGTTCCCCATGTCAAGCAACAAGTTTTCTTATTCACTTGCTAACCGCCGCTGGGAGCTTTTGGAGGATGGATTTCACTATAAACTGTTTGCTTTTGACAAGGTAACTTGGAAATCAATTTATTGTACTGCCCTTGATTCAGCCTTATTTACATCCTCTCTAGAGCTCTATTTTGCAAACTCAGTTTTAATTTGCACACAATAATATTGGTATTTTATTAGATATGAATTTAGAAGAATTTCATGTCATGATGTTTGAAACACATTCCTTCAGGACATGATGAAACTGGATATAGATGAAAGAGTACTTCGAAGAGGTTCAAAAGGGCTTCCCAATATTCACCATGTCCATGATACTTCAATGGTAGATTAGATTGTTTGCCATACAGATAATAAATCTTTCTGTCAGTAAGTACAAAACTAATGCCCCTTCTTGCACCAGGTGATATCTTACTTACGAGGTCCTTTACTTTTTGTGTTCAATTTTCATCCCACGAGTTCATACGAAAGATATAGTGTAGGTGTTGAAGAAGCTGGAGAGTATCAAGTAAGTGATGCTGCTCTATTATGAGATTGTACCTAATCTGAAGTCCTAAGTTTCACTTCAAGCTGGTTGTGACATCCGTATGTGTGTGTTATTTAATAATTGGTCGTGTCCAATGCCTGCATCATTCATAGGTCTAGTCCACTTGCGAATTTAGTCATGCATATATTATCTTTTATCTTGCTTAAATCAGTCCTCTGGGAATGTAAGTGTTTGTTAATTGCCACCATGTTTCAAAAGTATTCTACTCTCTCATGGGAACCATAACATTCGTCAAGGGTAAACTGAGGTTAGGGGCTGTGTGTGTGTGTGTGTGTGTGAGAGAGAGAGAGAGAGAGAGAGAGAGAGAGAGAGAGAGGGTGGGGGGTGGGGGGAGAGGATAGCAGCATAGACAAAATATTCCCCTCGATTCAAATTTCAATAGAAAAAAGATAAGCTAAATATAAATGTGCTTATCATACATATGTATTCCTGTTTTTGTTCCAGATTTATGGCAAATGGTTTTTAGACCAACTGCTCAACTGGGCATTACATTGCTAGTGGAGGGAGAATAGCCGTGTCTTTCTTAACTCACCTTGTCAAGTTTGCAGCATATTGTCTAAAATGGATACATTCCATGATGAGCTTCTGTTATGCCAAACAAAAAACTATACCCTGTTGTGGGAACTGTAACAACTATTGCCTGAAATGGTTATCACCAGCCTTTCAGTTATGTTAATACAAACATGATGTTCAATTATTTTGTACCAATTTTCACCTCCTAACAAGTCGGCACTCTGCCACTAGGAGAACCGATGGCCCTAGTGTCCTAACTGAGCTTTTTGCTATATTTTGACAATCATGCTAGAATAGGCTTTTGGAACCAAGCTTCTACCATGTAGTTTAATTATTCTAATCCATAAATTACTGGACAGATCGTGCTGAATACTGATGAAGAGACTTATGGTGGTCGAGGATTAATTAGTCCAGATCAGCATGTCCAAAGAACTATTAACAGAAGGTAAGATGTGTGTTGTATGCATTTTTCCTTTCTCTTGGTGCACCTCCACACTCATTCATTCGTGGTGAAAGCTTTTGCCATTTAATTATGTTTAGCTTAATTAGTTGTTATGTGGAGTGTTATGACATCAACTCAATCAATTAGTGGTGTTAGCAATGTGCAACATGAAACTGAAGAGTAGGAATACACATTTTTTATGTGGTTCAAATATAATAATATCCAACATGCATGATATGATGCCTATAAAAAGAACAAAAAGTACTCATTAGCACTTGAAGCAATTTAAGATTCCTCAAAACTGAAGTTGTTCACTTGAAGGATGTATTTATTTGATTTGCCAAAATCTTGCACTAACCGTGATACAATGCATTTCATTTACTCATTTTTTCTAGCTAAGGACCAAGAAACAAGACAAGAATCGGGTGTAATTGTATACATGCATATCTTGAATTAATCCTTATCTTGATTTGTTTCATATCTGGAAGGCCGACCAAGATTTGTTCTCATTCCAGCAAATTTTGGCAAATCTTGTCCTTTTAGCGTGATATCTAAAGTTATCTTAGATTCGTATTATCAAAATTCAAAATTAGCGCAGATTGAATATTCTTAATTAACTACTTTAAACTTTTGTATATCTGAGTACCACCCATGATTTTATATCTGTTTGCTATATTGCTTTGGCTTTTCAGAACTGATGGCGCCAGGTATTGCTTGGAGGTACTGCTCCCAAGTAGAACTGCTCAGGTTATAGCTCTTGTAAAATATCAAGCATTTAATTCTTCCCTTTGCAAATATTGAGCATAGGGATCACTCTACCTAATTGCTCATATGTGAATTAGCTCAAGATATTACAGCCATGAACTAGGATCATTTCTTTCATGCAGGTCTATAAGCTAACTCGGATTCTCAGAGTATAACTCGAGGAGGATGTATAGATCCTGTAAATTCATCGGACTGTCATAGAAATGGGATAATCAATCATCTTGTAGCAGGTGTACCAGTGAATCTTCTATGCCCACCTCATGACTTCGATGAGAAAACTTGCAAGCTCTAATCAAATGCAAAGCTCTGTTGGTTTTGAAATTGCAGATGTATACAATACATGGGACTACCATCATCAACTACTCTGTTGTAAGTACAGAATGTGGAATTGTGACGCGTACTTTTTTCTGTCTGTTTTCCGGATTTTTTTACTAGAGATGATGATATTCGTTGCGCAGTTGAGTGATGAATTTCTTGCTACATTTGGGTTCTTAATTTTGGATCCGGACAGTGTATTTATGTCCAAAATGTAAAGAATCACATACACCAGGTTTTCCATTTTGGAAGGTTTTATAGTTTTGAAAACCTTCATCTACATGTAATATTGTTCAAACTGGTCGTTGTACAAAGTTCTACCTGATGATTGTAAGAGTTTTTAATTGCAATCTATCTATCTATCTATATCTACAAAATGCTCATATTTTCATCGTGTAAAAAGTTACCTAATGTAAGAATTCATTTGATCAAATGAGATTTGTGAATATGATTAATTGGGAATATCTTGTCATTTTCAAGTTTCAGAGATCATACTTTTGGAGTGTTAACAAAAAGGATTGCAATCAATCTTCATTAATTTGTGAAACTTGTAGAGCTTTTTATTTCTTCCTTTTCTTTTTACAATATTTTCAAAATTTTATTTCATACGTGAAAAATAGTGTCTCATATGTTGACTTAAAAAATAAGCAGTTGTCACACTAACCAAAAATAACAAAAATTTAGATAATGATTAAATTCAAAAGGTTTTGATAAAATTTCTCACCTTTTCCAAATTTTGTTACAATTACAAATAAAAGTTAGTGAACTTTTTTAACAGTCAACCCTTATAAATATCTACGAATTAAAAAACATTTGATAAAATATGCAATAAAAGTCATCAAATAGTGATTTTTAATCAGAAAAGGAAAAGGAATTAAAGACACTTAGATTTTATTTATAATTTATAACTATAAAAAAAGCACATTCTATTTTTATTTTTATTATAATAAAAGCAACAAGGACCATTTTACCCCCCCGCCCAGGAGGTCCGCTTCTTTAAAAGAGGCAAAGCCTCATTACTACTTCTTTCTGTGCTTTCCTTTTTATTAAAACAGGACCGCCTTTTGCAGCGGCAGCGCGTGGGCTACAACGCCGGCGTTATCCAATTTCGCATCTCTGTACAGCTGTGTTGCTTACCTTATTTATCGGCAGGCATGGCTATTTGCGACGAGAGCGCGTGGAGAAAAACCGAATGACAGCGTCATACAGATGTCAAGCAGCGACGCGCATTCTCAGCACGTATTGCCCAACCTCCCCCTCTCCCGTTGTGTGCTTATAAGCGGACCGCAACCTCGTAACGTAAATCACAAAATCAGGAAAAGTAGACAGAGAGAGTATTGAATTGTGAGAGTGAGAGAGAATGGCGAACCTACCTCCACCGCTGGGCCCGAAAGCCACCCAATTTGAGGCCGGCAGCAGCTCCTCCGCCGCCGCCAACAAGGACCGGAGGTTGCAATCCGCAGAGCAGTTGGTGTTAGATCTCTGCAACCCTGATCTGAGAGAGAACGCACTCCTCGAGCTCTCCAAGGTTTTTGTCTTGCTTTCTTGCTATCAAGAACTGATTTTTCTTGGAAGTTTCATCCGAATTCAAATTGCGTTTTTTTTTCCCCACATGCAAATACTATAGATTGATTCTCAGGACGTGTTTTCATTGTTCATTGTTTAAAGTAGATTACTTTATTATTTCCCCAACAGTTTTGTTCACTCTGTCATCTTTTCTTACATGAAGTGGAAACCCCTTCTTTATTTCTTCTGCGATATCACATTGGTAAATTGAAAGAATTTACGCATTATGATAAGGGGATTTCGCCAGCTCCTTCTCTGCTATGTTTTCTATGCAATCGAGTTGTGTGCTATGTGGCTTTCTCATTTATTTCTATCTCTTGATGAAATTCACTGTTGATTTGTGCTCATTTTTAATCAGCTGTTAGTTCTTATATCTGTTATCCACTTTCTTGTTTCTGTTCATGTAGAAGAGAGAACTGTTTCAAGATTTGGCTCCACTGCTGTGGAATTCCTTTGGTACTGTTGCTGCTCTTCTGCAGGTTTGTTTATGACACTAGTCTCAAATTCCAAATCTTTCTTTCTAACTGCTGGATTTTAATCAGGTTTTAAGTTCTTGATGTTTTGTCAATCCCTCAATTCTGGATAGTTTTAACTGCTTTATTTGAACTACATTCAGTTTTATTTTCTGATGATGTTTCTAATATCCCGTTATACTTATTCCGGGGAACTGGGAAAAGTTTTTAATAACGTTACGATTTGTCTTACCTCCTTGTTGGAATACGTAGTTTAATGTTTATTAAATTTAGCCAAATTAACTGGTTTTACTAACGACCAAAACTCGTGTGAACGTGGACAAAAGTGTTATGATCAATAATCCTATATCATTCATGCAAAACACTCACTATTAACATTTTTGCTATGTTTTCCAGAGGAGAAATTTAGAGGAAGTAAATCTTTTTCTTCCTGTGATTCTCTCTCTCCTTTTCTTTTTAATTTCAGATTTTACTCAACAATGGTGGTTTTCGGTAATGTTAGCTGCCGTTTTTTCTTCGGATTTACCTCTGATTTAATGTTTTGGTTTAATTTTTACACAATTCGGACTTGGATTTAAGCATTCTGGAGTGACTTTTGTTGATATGACATGTATTTTCTTCCGACTGATTGCAGGAAATAGTCTCTATTTATCCAGTTTTATCACCTCCAAATTTGACTCCTGCCCAATCGAACAGAGTTTGCAATGCACTCGCTTTACTTCAGGTAATATCAATCTCTATTTCTGAATCTTACCTTATGTCTTTTATATGCAGAGTAGTTTGGTAATTATTGACTTTGCTTCAGGTTTTCACTCCCTCGTGAGAAACTATTCTGTAGTTATCTCCATATATCAACTTTAGTAATGTTTGATGTTCCTGAATCAAACCAAAATGACACCACACCCATGTGGGACAGCACGACAGCTGTAGAATATTGTCTTGTTTCTGTCGAGCTTAGTGCGTCAGTTTTAGAATTTTGTCTTCATTCGGTCGAGCTTAGTGCGACACGTGTAGAATTTGTCTTGTTTCGGTTGAGCTTAGTGTGACAGTTGTAGAATTTTGTTTTGTTTCGGTCAAGCTTACTGTGACAGTTATAGAATTTTGTCTTGTTTCTGTCAAGCTTAGTGCGTCAGTTGTAGGATTTTGTCTTGTTTCGGTCGAGCTTTTGTGGTTAGAACTTGGGACCTAGATTGCACCACTAGCACTTTTTTTTTTGGGAAAAGGGTGTGTTAAACATGCATTTTTAAAAAATAGTTTTAGCATTAGTATATTTCTAAAGGAGAAAATCAAAAGTATTTTGTCTTCAAATCTTGAATCTGATTAAGCTCACTAAAGTTTATCCTCTATTTTTTTTTCCTCCCTCACTTCAGATTTTCCAAGCATACAACATTAATAATATAAAGTAGCACGGATTTTTTCAAAATCTCATCATTAATAGTGATGAAAGAAATTTAATAAACTAAAAGATGCTCCTCTACTTTAAATGAGGTGGTCATTTAAGTGAGGTATTAGAGCTTGGCCAAATGAGGTCCTAGGTTCAAATCTCTTCGTTGTCCTATTAGCAAAAACTTTCAATATGCAAGGCTTCAACTTAAAGTAATTCATCATCACGTGATGCATGTGAGGAGGCTACATTAAATATATACTATATTAATCAGTATCTATTGAATTCTTACGCTCTTATGATTTTGGAAAGTTTTCTGAAAAATCTGAAACTTCCTGAAATAGGCAAAATGTACATTAAATAAATGTCTTATCACTTATTACTTCACAAATAAGCTTCATCTATTCTTGAGGCAAAGTCAGTTTGGTAGCGTCCACCAACGCAGGGTCTCTGGTGTGTAAGAATCCATAGAGGAGCTACTATGAAGCTCTAAGCTTTTACCTTGTCGGGCAATATTTTTTTTATTATATATACATAGGAAATCATTCAAGCTGTGAGCGTTATAAACTTGTGAATTTATGTTGCCAAAGGCATTGATATTCGACTTTCTAGGAATACTTAGCTAATCTATAATGAATACTTTTTTCGAACTGTTCTCACCTACAACAGATAAAAGTTATGATGTAAAAAATCCATGTCTATGGAGATTGTTTTCTTCTATGGAGATAAAGAAAATATCATGAATAGTAATGTGACCTACGAAATTTGGAAATAAATCCCACATGGAGATTGTGATATCCATGTTGCCATTCTTATATCTAGATATTGAATGAAATGTACATTTATGAATGTAATCTGAGTGTGCCAGTATATCATACTAATATTTTGCATCAGTGCTGTTTGCAGTAATGTGATATTCAATATATCATACGATGCAATTTAAATTTGAAAGATTTTGGTTGCTTCCGTAGCTGTGTGAACACCTCTATCCCTCGACTCTTTTGTCTTTACCCTCAAAAGATAAATTTAAATTATTGAAACCCTGTTGGAGTTGGTACCTGAAAAATAAAAGTTCATTGATGGGCATAATATATGAGACAAAATAACTCTACATAGAGAAGAAAAATTTCTCACTCTCTTGGACTTACATGCTTTTCAATTTGTTGCAGTGTGTAGCTTCACATCCAGACACAAGAATGTTGTTCCTCAATGGTAAGTTTCTAGGTTGCATGGAGGTTATCATCTTTTCTACATCTATCTATAGATTACAATTTTCGAGCTAGAGAGACTTTCCCACAGCTGCCTTCTAGCACCTTGTCTTTTCTCCTTTTATGGTGACTGGGACGTACAGTAGCTTTGTTGATATGTCTTAATTTTCTGATCTATACTGTGATAACTCTTATTATGCAGTTGGCCACATTTAGTGCTGCACCTTTATTCGGCAAATCATCGTGTTGATTTGTCCTTGAAATGTTATTGAGTTCTATCAGATTGAGTCTGACTATTCTAATGAGTTTTTATTTTATCTAATTGGCATCTGTTCCTTTTTACTTCACTGCTGGTAGCCAAGATTTGTCTTTTTTGAACTGATGTTTCTCTGTTGCAGCTCACATCCCTTTGTATCTGTATCCTTTCCTTAATACAACCAGCAAATCAAGGCCCTTTGAGTATCTTAGGCTTACGAGTTTGGGCGTCATAGGTGCTTTGGTCAAGGTATTCTCAATCTGCCTTATTAATTTTCCCATTCATGCATTAATAGAAGTTGTTTCCTATTTGAAAGAGGAAAAGACTGTGTTATTGGAGAAGCTGCAGCAGCTCTCTCTCTCTCTCTCTACACACACACTCACACACACCCAACATGTAAATACATGTATGTGCACGTACACAGTTCTTGTACAAGCCTACCTTCTCATAGACATTCTTCCCTCCTTCCATATCCTGTCATTACTCACTGGTATTTAGGATCATACAATCTTCGTGATCTTTAGTTTCTGGTTGAATAGTACGTTGGATATTGAAATGACTATATAGGACATGTGGTGACATAGTTTTAGTAGCAAACACTCAGTTGGTTGGGTTGCCAATGGAGGGTGACCATGTGCATATTCTAGCTTCCTCCCATATGTGATAGCGAAGTCTTTCCAATCTATATTTTCTTTTACTGATTGCCATTTTAGGATTCTCATAATTCATTATCCTTCATGAATTATATCTATCATGTGGATGCAGTGGCACCAATTTTTATGTCATTAATGTTTTCCTTAATAAATTGTGTTTGCTATTTACCAGGTTTATTTGAGTTCCCCCTATATTCTAAGTAGTAGAAGAATGAAAATGATTTGGCTCGTGTTTCTTTTTTTTTTTTGTTCTCAGGTTGACGACACTGAAGTTATCAGTTTCCTTCTGTCAACTGAGATCATTCCCTTGTGCTTGCGCACAATGGAGATGGGAAGTGAGTTGTCCAAGACGGTGAGTTTCTTCTAATTGTTTTTTTATAATTCACGGTTATTTAGTTTTTGGTTGCCTCCTTTTCAAGATGCCAGTAGAGCACCCTTTCTACGTTTACAACTTGAGTGTATTAAAAATTGTATGCTTCTTTTTTGTCAGGTGGCAACATTCATTGTGCAGAAGATTTTGCTCGATGATGTGGGGTTGGAGTATATATGCACCACAGCGGAGCGCTTCTTTGCTGTAGGTAGAGTGCTAGGAAACATGGTTGCTGCTCTTGCAGAACAGCCTTCGTCACGGCTGTTAAAGCACATTATCAGATGCTACCTGCGACTGTCTGATAATCCAAGGTTGGTTCAACTGCATACAGAAATTGGTCAAGTAATCATCTACTTTATTGATACATGCTCAACATTAGATGTAAATAAACTTCTCGTCTTTACAGGGCTTGCGATGCGCTGAGAAGCTGTCTGCCTGACATGCTTAGAGACGCAACTTTTAGTAGCTGCCTGCGTGTAAGTGCCAATTGTCTATAACTAAAGGCAATACATATGATTCGTTTATACCCTTATTGTTGAGCGGTGAATGCTGTGTTTCAGGAGGACCCGACTACGAGAAGGTGGCTGCAGCAGTTGCTTCACAACGTGCAAGGGCCGCGGGTGCCCATGCAAGGAGGTGGCGGGTTTGATCACATGTTGGTGAATTAAAAATGGCAACCATCTTCAAAATAGGTTTCTCACATATATACATTTATTTATGAGTGGTTGTTTCTGAAAACTTGATTGCATAGCAGTGAGTAGGTGAAACTTCTCCACACACAAGCTGCTACCCACCATCAAATTCTGCAACTATTAACCTTATGTCTGCTCTGCTCTGCTCTTACTATTTTTAGAAACTCAGGATAGCTCAAACCTCTTTTTCCCTGTTTGTTTTTCTTTCTTCTCTTTTTGGATTTCGGAATGGTTTTAGATTGGTGGATTTTTTTAGGACAAAATCAGTTTTCTTTAACGGGTTAGGGTGATCTGTTGTGTTGATGCTTATTCGACCTCCAAATGCATGTATATGTTGACATATATTTCATTCTTTTTGTTAAAAAAATTAAATGTCTACTATGTGGAAAGGATTCAAAATGGGTTATTAGGCACTTTAGAACATTTTCTCTTTGACTAGTCTATTTCAGAATCATATAAAGGGGTGATGCTTTTTTTAAACATTCTCTTTGATAAGTATATTTCAGAATTGTAGAATGGGATTAATTTTTTTTTTTTAACATTTTCTCTTTGATTAGTATATTTCAGAATTATAGAAAGGGATTTTTTTAAAACATTTTCTCTTTGATTAGTATATTCAGAATTATAAAAAGGGATGATTTTTTTTCTTTAAAACATTTTCTCTTTGATAAGTAAATTTCAGAATTATAGAAAGGGATTAGAAAAATATTCAAAGGGCTCGGGGAACGGAAGGGTGGGGACATTAAAAACTAGAAAACTTGTGCGACTTAGGTTCGAACTTTGGTTGTCATATAATCTGTATCTTTATATAGGTAGGATACTCCTTGAGTTACAAGGCTCGTGGTGGTCAGAAGGGATGATTAATTGAAATGAAATAGTTTTTGGACTAGTTTTGAGTTATATGTTAAAACTCAACTGGTTTAAGAAGGCTTCAAGAAAAGGCTGAGTTAAAAGTTTTGTGACATGTACTAGTACATAGATGGAATGGCAAATGTGCAAAGGGAAAAATGAAAACGTTGTCGTTTTTTCACTAACCAGAAACCACCATGGAGATGATAAAAAGAGAAAAGGGCTTCACCTTTTGTGATTACGATAAGAGAATGAACATTCCATTCTCGAGGATAAAATATTTACCAGAATATAGCATGAAAATTCAAAAGTTTACATATATATTGTTGTTTTTCAATATTAAATAGTATTTGTTTCATAGTGGTGGGCACGAATATGGGATATAGAAAAAATGGGCATCAAGTATTGGTTTTGGGGTGAATAAATTTAGATGGTCCATTGATGAACTTTATCAAAAAGTGGTAAAAGAAAAAGTGAACTTGTTGCATCTTTTTCTGAATGTAAAAAGGCAAACCCTTCTATTTCATGTGCACTTTTAATCCTTCACTTTTTTTTTTTTTTGTTATGTTGTTGCAATTTATTAATTAACTCTCTGCATATTTTCTTTAAATAGCAATTGAATCACAGTTTTGCTCACTAATTCAAAATGAATGCTCTTTCTTTCCCTTTTCTTGTTAATACTATGATTAGTACAATTACCCAAACCCATAACCTTAGATTGTGTTGTGATTTGGAACGTAAAATTAACAAAAATGAATTAACTTTAACATGATAATAAAATGGATTTCAAATATATATGGACCAAAATTATGAATTTGCTACTATAAATTTCAAATTCGTAGTCAACTCTCTCAGCCCAAACACAACGGGAAGGATTCGAGACTATCAAAAGTGAAGGTACAAGTTAAGGAGCTGATAATTGGAAGAAGCATGCATTGAGCAATACATGGCATGGGTGAAGAAATCAAGAGGCATTATTATGAGAAAGATGATGATGGAGTTTCTTCCAAGACTCTTCTCTCTGCATCTTGAGCTGCTTATAGAAATTCCCAATAAAGATCTCAGATTTGTGGTACAATTCTTGGTCACTAAGATCTGCATCCTCATCAACCACAATTACTTCTTCTTCATCACTGCTCTCATCTCCAATGAAGAAGATGCTCGTCTCCGAACCAGATTTCTCCGTCTTTACAACTTCAACACCACCCCCACTCATCTTCTCTACATGTTTATGATCAAGACATGAATCTTCTTTCTCAGCCGCGCACCCAGGCGAAGAGATCACGGACTGTTTATTGTGATGATGATCAGATTGGATAAAGAAGCTGCTGGAAAAGAGACCAGCTTCAGCTCCAACAGCCATAATGAGAATGTTAACAATGAAGTAGAGATATTTGAATCTGAGAGAAGAAGATAGAAGAGGGGTTATGATGATGAGGAGAGCTGCCATTGGCAAAACCACCTTTAAACTCATCATCATCGAATCTCACTTTTCTTCAACTTCTCTTGTTATATATATATATGAGCTTTGGAGGGGCCTCTTTGCCTTCTATATATAGGAGATTCTCTTCTTCAACTAATTAACATGCTCACTTGTCTTTCTTTCTATCTCCTACCTTTTATTTGGTGTCTTCCGTTTCTCTGTTGTTGATTAATGACGTCGTTTAAAATATATACATGATATGTGACAACACTAAATGTAATATGAGATCAGTGACTAATCTTTTTTTTTTTTTTGTGTTTTATTGACCACTGTAATTACGTTTAATTGAGACCGATGATATAAGAGATGAGATACCATTTTAATTTTTATTGGGTTTTTTTTTTCCCAATCAAATTGGAAACATATGGTTCATTTATTAATAAATGAAGAATTTAATCAATGTAAGTATGTGGTCCGTCCTTCCATGCACTATCTATTTATCCATATGAAACATCAGAGATCGAATGTGTGATATATAGTAAAAAGTAAACTTTTTAAAAAATTTACCCTTTTATTTTCTAAATAAATATTCATATGGTTTTCAAGCACAAAAGAAGAGGTGGTATAAAGCTATAAACTTTTTTAGATCAACCAACCATACCTTATTGGTGAGACATTATCTAAAAATGAACACAGAAAAATTATCACCTATGGCTATAACTAGTATTCTATCAATAGGAAGAAACTTTTCAGTAAAATATGTAATTATAGAAATTACGTTTTCCTTAAAAAAAAAAAAAAAACACTATTGACCTTTTCACGTACTTAATTTGCACACATAATATGTAATTAATCTTGCTCTCCAATTCCTAATGATGGGTAATATCACAGATTTGTTTTTCTATTTAGGTTTAATTAACAATTCATATTACATTTTATATGTACAAGTCATCTATATATATTCGCACACTTTATGATTTATATTCTTTACTTTAGATGCATAATATAACACATGAAACTACATTGAAACAAATATATTAAAATTTGAAACACATTGAGAATGTTTAATTTGGGTGATATATGTGTATTTTGGATAGTAAAGATGATAACATATATGAATATTATAGTGTTGAGGAAGAAAAATAATGGGAATATAGAAAATAATTGGCTTATAGTCTTACCTAGATTCAGTTGAATTCTTGTCGTCTGGTTTTTACTATGATACCAATACGGCAATTATAAGTAGTTAGGCCGTAATGATGTTGAATCACTTCATTCATTCTGTGGTTGGCTAATCAAGATTGTTTTATTACAACTCTTATCAGATCGTACTTGTTAATCTAATTATAAGAAATGGGTCAACCCACAAACAACAATCGACCATGTATAAATTTGTGAAAAATGAGATTTTCATCTTCAAAATATTTATATCCATGAAAGTTTCAAATGAGTTGTTATTAGATTATTTGGCTCATGTTTCCGTTTGTAGTAGCTGGCTATGAAACATTATTTTTGAGTAGGACTTGAAAATTGTACTAAATTTAAGATGTACTAATGAACAAGCAATATTTAAATCATAACAATTAGACATTTTTCTTATAAAAACACAAAACGTGATTAGAGCTCAATAAAAGATAATTAATATATATCAATATATTGAAACTGGTAATTCTTTAACTTGTTTTTCCCATTCAACTTGAACTTGTTCGAAATTACCTTAATTGAAAATCAAAGAAGCTCGAGTATAGTGTTCTGAAATAAGAACTGAAAAATAAAAATTATGGGATAGTTCTACAAGAACTAGCCTGGCATTTAATCAGATCAGAAAGGAAGAATAAAATTTTATAAATTACAAATATATACCTCTCAGGGCTTATCTATTTCTATTTATATAATTAAAGGGTCCTAATAGAAAAATTCAGCCCACAATAGGGTGTTCATGGACTTCAGGTGCCATTTGACATTTTAAAACCAAAAGGAAAATGTCATATTTTCCCAAAGCATAATATTTTATTTAAATTAAGATGCAACCTTTTATAAGTCATCAATTGTCACTTAAAATCCTATATCTACACCATTACTTTAAATGAATGATTTATGTTCTAATGTGGTTTACTTTAAAAACAAAAAACAAAAATGAATAGAGGTTTGAGTTAGTATTCACTTAAAATTGGAAAGCTTAAGTGGTGGAGAGGAAAGTATTATATGGTGCCAAGTTGGGCTATGCCAAATTTTCACCTGACACATACTTGCTTCTTTTATTACTATCCACATATATGTGTTCAATTCAATATTACACTATCCTCTGTTTACATACCACCAAAAAAAAAAAAAAAAGAAGATTCAGATTCAAAATATTTTGTCCAAGTGTGTGAACGAGTATGTGATAGATACAATGGTTTGGTTTATATATTATGGTTGATTTTTGCATTTTCTTTGGTGCTGGGCAATGGTGGAACCTAATAGATTTATGATTTAAATTGAGGATAATTGAGGTTCTTGTTTTCTGTTATCTTATATGAACTCAAAGCCAACATAAAACATAATGGGCAATGTCCAATTGTGTTCATATATTATGGTTGCTTTTTATTGGAAGTAAGGTATTAATCAATATCTTCAACTTGTTCTATTCTTAATTTCTTACAACTTTATATTAATTATGTGCTCTCCAATCCATCATACAAAACCAAAAAAAAGCACAAGCAAAGAAACCTAACCAGCCACCATAAATACTTTATTCCAAACCAATATACAACTCATATGCATGAAATCTTTAAAGCCCTGGTGAATCTCATGCACAAATTTGTTGAAATGACAAATAAATTATCATATATATCCTCTTTGGAAAATGTTTTTATTTGCCCTATTCTTTAACATGTGAAATTTAATTGCAGGTTTTAAAGAAGACAAAATTTGTAGGAAACAAAATTAACCTTTAGAACAATGATGAGTTTGTAGGAAACAAAACTAATCTGTAGAACAACAGGCTGGGGAAGATAATCGATGTGCATGAACTGTTTAGGACAGACAGACAGACAATTATGGAAAGAATTTTGAACGAGCCATATACACAGTTAACACAATGTAATTCATATAAATAGCGTCGGTTGTAAACCCCAGCAGCTTTACACAAATCAAACCTTCATTGCTAATTCTCCATGTTTTCAGAATTCTTTTTCCATTTTCTTCAATGATTATAAGCGATCTTGAATCATCCACTGAAAGTCAGAAACCTTCAACTTCAAGTAGAACTTTTCAAGAGGAATGCCACTATACATCCCAGCAAAGCTCCTGCGACAACCTGGAGTTATGGGGGAGCTACAATCAGTTAGCTATGATTGAGCAATAACAGAGTCGGGAGTAAGTTTTTGTAATCTTGGCATATTTGAGGTTCAGAGTTGGGGATTAGTGGTCAAAATCCATGTGAAAACAGATAAATGATAGAAATATGTTGTAAGACTGTTACAAAAGAGGAAAAAAACATAAAAAAACACAGTTGATGAAGGACATGCTCAGAGAGGACAATGCTCCTATAGTAGGAGACATTTTTGCATAAATTTATCTGAACCAAGCAAAACATATTTATATAGTGGGGAGAATAAGTAATCCTCCACTTACATTTAAGGAAGTGATAGCAATATGTTTAAGGAAGTGATGCGGCTACATTGAATTAAACATGACTAACATACCTGCAGTGGAGTGTGACCCAGTGAATCCCGAAGAGGTCTCACATTAGCAACAGGATGATCAGGAGGCAATTCACACACAATTTGATTCAATAACTGCAGTTAAGAATCAAATATCATTACATATTGCAGAAATGAAGGTACTGATACACCCCATCACTAACTACTGAGCATAGGACATGAAACTTTCTTATACAACGTGAAAGCAAAAATGAATGGACAATCATAAGGTGTACTCTCTCAAATGTCTCAAGTCTCAACTCCAACCATCCAAAGTGAAAGACCAAAGCAAGATAATTCCTAAAATAGAAAGGACCATGTTTATCATCAGGAAAGATCTCACCTCAGCTTGGCGACCAGCATGAAGCCTGATTCCCGTGGCATCATACATGACCTGGTTGATAGATTAGAATTGTTAGCAAGAAACACAATTCCAAAAGAGTTCAAGAGTTTGGCTCAATATGAATTACTATGGTATGGTGAGAGAAATACCCTTCTAGAAATAGCATTGTCCATGAGGTATATATAGATGCATTTCTATCACCTCTTAAAAAAGCAACATACTATCAGCAGAGACTTGAAGTAACCAGTAATTACATAAAATTTCATGAGACTTGCAAGCACAAATTTAACAAACAAAGTTCAACTACAGTGACATCTACTTAAGGTGGTCAGAATTACCAGGTCATCATAATCAACTAGAATGTTTCCTTTTCTTGCATTGTATTTTAAATTAGATATTCATGCTACATGGAAGATGAGGTAAATAACACCAAGAAAATTTACCATATCTGATGGGATGGCATTCTAGAACTGGATAAACAAGCAGGCAAATACTGAAAGGATGAAGAAAACCTGGTTTAGAAAGTACATACAACACATGCCAAGACCACTGCAATGGCAAATGATGCTCCACCCACTCCCTCTTCCAAGCCAATTGCAGTCGCAAGAGCTGTAACAGTTGCTGAATGTGATGATGGCATTCCACCTGAGCTCAGCATCTTTCTAGAATCCCATTTTTTATCCTTCAACCTGCATGTCTAAAGGGACATATTGAAAGATCAAGCAAGACATAGGTAGATGACAAGGCTAGATTTTGTCCGTCTAATACAGGCCAGCCTTAAATTAGAAATAAGAAAAGTTTTTCATCACAATTTCGACCCAAATATTTACAACGACCTTGTAACTTGTAAGACATTCACTCAAAGCCTCCTAAAAATTTGCATCATAATTCACCAATCTTGATTTTGTTTCAATTTTACACAATGATTAGAAAATGGACTCCAATTAGAGCCAAAAGGTACGTTTTTCCACCTGCAATTAGCAGTCAAACTCCCCTAAAGTTTCACATCACTTCTAAGCGACGCCATAAAGCTAGGAATTTACTCTCATTTTCTTATCAACATAAACAATGTCGCTTAGCAGTGAGAAGTGATATTTTAAAGGAGATTTTGGCTACTAATTCCACACTTATGGATAACTAGGAGATAACACCCACCTGTTCCAATTGGGACTAAAATTCATATCAATGTATCCAGCTGATACAAAATTACAGTTAACCTAATCGAAATGAGAATATAAGCCTATTAGCATGTCTAAATTTTCATACTGATACAGTAAATGGAAATTCCCCTTTCCTGGCAGATGCTCGGATTCAGAGGAAATGAGAATATGAGCCTAGAAGGGTTGGACCAAACTAATTTAACCTAATCGAAACAGTAATGCCCATTATATGGAGAGAAAAAAAAATCTAAAATCAGAAGAATTGAGACAGATATAAGTACCAAGTAGTGAAAGGCTTGAGAAACTGAGCAACAGCACAGGCGAGTAAGGCGGAGATGAGAGACAGATTTGCAGGTGCGATGGAAGAACGGAGAGTCGTCGCAGCATCAGCCCCCGCCATAACCTCGCCGCTGGATCGGATTTCAGTTTATTGCGAAGAGAAAGAAGAAAATGATCGTTGAATTGAAGTTTAATTTGTTGGAGCGGCGGCCGCCGCGGAGGAGGAGGCGGCGATCGGGAATTGGGAGTTTAGATTTGGGAAGAATTGAGGAAGGTGAGTCACGTTTACGCGGCCGACCAGTTGGAGAAGGAGCAACTTGCTTCAAGTGCAAGTGGGTGGTGGTGGATTCATTAATTTCTACCTTTCTTAGTTTTATTCAATTATTTTCGAAATACTTGCTCTATAAAATTATTTTCAAAAAAACTTGCAAATTAATCTTATTTTTATCGAATTTTCTTCTTTTTAATGTAGAAAAAACAAACAGTTAATGTTAATGAATGAACATCAACTATTTTCGAGCCAACGGTAAGCCCTTGTTATAAACTTATGGGCCCAATAATTGGCCCAAAAAATATACCACTAATTGAGATAACCTCATAAGTATAAATTAATTATGTAAACGTCATAATGACAATATAAAAATATAAAGTTCTGAAATTGACTTTTAAATTTAAATTGAGTAACATCAGAAAATTCAAATGAACCAGTAGTATATTTATTTCTATTAATAAGACTAGTCTGAAAAAACCAAATTGACCCTTAAACTAAAATAAATCACACAATTGGCATCATGTGGGCGACTACAGTAGAGTATATACTTGGCATCAACATCCCTGCCCATCATTCCCTATCACTTCAACTCCACGGCTCAGAAATTCCCAAAACTAGTGATTTCAAATTGGAAGACGTGGTCATCGTTTTATTCCTATTTCATAAATTCTATAAATTATCACGATTTTTTTTTTGGTATATGTGATTCGAATAATTTATTTTTTGGATGTATTTGTATAGTTCTTCATATAATAATAAATCTTTTGATTGAGTGAGCCCCAAACACCTATAAGAGCTTGTTGTGGAAATAAAGGGTGTGAACCAATCTAGTATTGCGTAAAAAATATTGTCATTCACTAAGTGAGATCAATATAAGTTTTTAAATATTTACACGTAATATAGTATGCGTACATTATGATAATAAACTCATGAATAATATTTTACAAGACAACTCATAAACTATAACAAATCTAGCATTACTTATGTTCATATATTAAGGATGATTTTAAATAAGTATACTATAGTTCTATTTTAATCCAAACTAAACTTATTCCAATCCATGTGAAATCTTCCTTCATTTACTCTATAGCATGGCTACATTTTTTAAAAAATAAATCTATTAAGACAAGTTAATTTGTGATTGATGTAAAACACGTCAATATATTATATTTGAAAAACATAAACTATCCTCCTAGCTTGTGATGCAATATTGATAATAAAGATATCGACATATTTTTCAGTCAAAATAGATATCTATTTTACCAAATAATTTTATCTTAAATTAAGTGTTATTATAGGATTTTAGTAAACAAATATTCGATGTTCTATCAAAATTATCCTTTCTCTACTCCTCTCAAATCAAATGAGAAACAAATTAATTATTGAAAAGTTCACAAATAAGGGGTTATACTTAAATAACAACTTATGGATGTTTTAACTAATTAATCTACATGTGAAATCCTAAAAACACACATTTTGTGAATAGCCATATCCCAATTGATAGTACATATGTGATATTAATATATGTATGTATGGGCCGTGACACCGTCTCACATACAACGGAATTAAAATATGTCATTTAATTATAGGTATAAGTATGTGTTTTTCAACTATAATTGTGTGTTTTATAAATATATTTTTCAGATATAATATGAGTTTTATAAATATTTATATTTTTGAAAGAAGTATTTACTTTGTAAAAGCATCGCATATGAAATGGTTTACATGAGTTTTGGTGTACATGTAATCTAATTAAGGGAGATAGATATAGGTGGAAAAGAAGAGACCAAGATTGTGTCAAACAAAACAAAAGTGTTCAACAAAAGGGTGTCCACACCACACCACACCACACCATACCACACCATGACATGATATCATATCATCCGATCCAAGCACAGCCACATTCAGTCCCATCTCTCTCTTCATCCTCTCTTCATCCTCTCTCTATATAAACACCAACACCTCATCCCTCCTTAACCACATTCAACTCAACCAAATCTCACCCAAACCAAATTCCATCACAAACAATCCCTCACTCATCTTCTCCAAATTTCTTGACTAGGGTTTAAAGCCCAGGGAAGAGAAGTTGTCGACAATCACGGCTATATCAAGACCCCCTCTTCTTACACATGTCCGAGCGGCGCGTCGCGAGGATTGTGTAATTCAATCCAACCCTTCGCCCCACGGCGGTCGTGGCGCCTTGCCCTCCGAAGGCGGCTCCCCTTCCGACCTCCTTTTCCTCGCCGGCGGCGGTTATTAGCTCCCTACCCACTTCTCCATTCCTTGTTTTCGATTTTTTATCAACAATTTCTAAAATATACAAGTGTGTAAATTGTAATTATTATTAAGAAAAAAACGATCCAAAGATGATGCTAAAGATTAAGAGGGTTCCTACTCTTGTTTCCAACTTCCAAAAGGACGAGGCCGATGAAGGCCTCCGCCATGCATCCGGCTGCGGTCCGCAATTGCTTCAGAACCTGCTGCCTTCCTGGTATTTTATTTTTGGTCCTTGATATTGTTCATAATTGGAATTTGGTCCATGTTTTTTGCATTGAGCCCTTTTTCAGTCTAATAACGAGGATGTTGCTGGGATTTAGGTGCAAAGCTGCCACTGTATGCCTTCAAGAAGGCCAGCGACGTCGTTTCTGAAAAGGGCTCTGTTGCCACCGAGAATCAAGTTGATTTCTTGGATTCTCTTCTTCTTGGGGAGGTATACTATTTCCTCTCTTAATAATTTACTTCTACAGTTTTAAACTTCATCGGAATTACACCATGTTTGAAACTCATGAACATTGTTGATGGCAGTGGGAGGATCGCATGCAGAGAGGTCTGTTTCGTTATGATGTGACTGCCTGCGAAACCAAGGTACAATTCTTCTCTGTGTTGCAGCGGAATCTGCAAATACATTCATGTTTCACCTTAGTATTCATTAATGATGATGATTAATTGATAGGTGATATCTGGAGAGTACGGATTCATCGCGCAGCTGAATGAGGGGAGGCATCTAAAGAAGAGGCCAACGGAGTTTCGTGTCGATAAGGTTCTGCAGCCCTTCGATGAGAGCAAGTTCAACTTCACCAAAGTTGGCCAAGAAGAGGTGCTCTTTCAGTTCGAGCCCAGTGAGGATGACCAAATCCACTTCTATCCAAATGCACCTATCGATGCTGATAACTCACCTAGTGTTGTCGCCATTAATGTGAGTTTGTGTTTCATATTCAGTCCTTCGAACTTGGATTCAGTTGTCCTTTTAGTGATGTTAATGATCCAACAGGTTAGTCCCATTGAGTACGGGCACGTGTTGCTCATCCCCCGGATTCTTGAATGCTTGCCTCAAAGGATAGATCTTGAGAGCTTCTCACTCGCTCTCAACATGGTCGTTGAAGCTGGGAATCCCTACTTCCGGTTGGGGTACAATAGCTTGGGCGCGTTTGCAACGATCA
Organism: Scutellaria baicalensis; assembly: GCA_005771605.1. NCBI lineage: Eukaryota > Viridiplantae > Streptophyta > Magnoliopsida > Lamiales > Lamiaceae > Scutellaria > Scutellaria baicalensis. The sequence goes on along the minus strand of CM016724.1, from coordinate 12,845,791 downwards.
ATCACCTTCACTTTCAGGCGTATTACTTAGCAATGCCATTCCCTGTTGAAAAGGCTCATTCGAAGAAGATAACCACCACAAGCAACGGTGTGGAGATCTCTGATCTTCTCGATTATCCCGTCAGAGGTCTCGTTTTCAAGGGTGGAAGTACTCTTGAAGATTTATCGGATGTTGTCTCAGGCTCGTGTGTTTGCTTGCAAGAGAATAACATTCCCTACAATGTACTTATTGCGGATTGTGGAAAAAGAATCTTCCTCTTCCCCCAGTGCTACGCAGAGAAGCAGGCACTCGGGGAAGTGAGCTCCGAGCTTCTTGATACACAAGTTAATCCGGCGGTTTGGGAGATTAGTGGACATATGGTGCTAAAACGGAAGGAGGACTATGAAGGGGCGTCGGAGGAAAATGCTTGGAGGCTTTTGGCAGAGGTTTCCCTGTCTGAACAGAGGCTCCAAGAAGTGAAGGAGCTTATATTTGAAGCCATTTCTTGCAATATTGACGAGGAAGTTACCAATCCAATTGCACCCGAAAAGACCGATCACACCCCTCAGTCTGGTGAAGATGGTGATAGTCTTAAAGGCATCCAACCTGCTATGGTGCATGTGTAGCTAAATTGTTCGGTTCTGAGTATAGGGCTATTTATGATTTCCTAGGGATGTCTGGCTTGAATTATGCAAACCGTGTTTTGCTCTATTCTCGGATCATGTATTTTAACTTTTGTCTGCTGCATTTGTTAACCACTCATGTCCCTAGTGTTTTATGTACGACTTCTCTGTCTTAATGGATGTTTGATTGAGCTTTTGTGTCTTGTTTCTCGCAGCTGACATATACATCATATTAACGAACCACTCTGGGTTCCATCCCAACATAACATTTTTCATCCAATCATAATTCACTTCCTATACATTTCCCGATCTAACTACCAAAGCCAACTTTCAAGAATGAAGTTCAAAAAATAACAACATATCAAAGACACATTTCAGCAAATGACAAATGCAAAGTTTCAGGCAGACAGCAATGGAAAGAAGCCACTGTCGGAAATCAATTATTATAACGTACTCCGAAGTTGATGATGCAATGCTGGAAATTGAAAACGACGAACAACAAAGCATTATGGCAAAACAAACCAAAAACAGGAATGTGTAGCATAGATTCGGCATTACAATGGATTCATTTATTTACTCTCGGGTTCAGCTTCCTTGTTGCCGTATTTACGCTTAAACTTGGCAATCTGTCCAAGGCTTTGAGCCATCTGGCGCCTGGCTCGGAAATGATAGACTTTACCAACCTGGTGGATCTTCGTCATCATCACAGGCATCAGCCTACCGCTTTGGGTCACATACGATATCCATTGCATCTGAGGGTGAATTCCTTTCTTCATCGTTTCCTAAACAAAATTCACAATTGGTAAGAACTATTTCAACAGAGACCAAATCATTAGGGCATTTCATCAAACATGTTGAATGCAATTACCAATGAGCAGCCACCACAACAAATCGTCTGATCAAAATGAAATCAATTGTTCTATACTAAATACAATAACAAACAAGCAAGATTTTATTGAGGAAAAATGAATAGCAGATTAACCTTTCTCCGATGGGTTTTCTTCGTCGAGCAATCACTGCGGGGATGACTAGGGTTTAAGCAGGAGTTAAAGAAAAAACCTCGTTATAAGCTGCCAAGTGCCGATGTGGAAAATAAATTTCATATCTTATTTTATATCTAATACTATTTAATTATATACATATTAATAAATGAAATGTGGAAATACCTCCCTTTACCCATATTCATGGGCCAAGGAACTTTTATACTCATTTATTGAAGAAATGACTTTTTTACACATTTTTTGGACGAAATATCAATAATGTTCTCAACTTAAGTTTATATTTACATAAATGGAAATACCTCTTATATCATATCAGCATATTGTGAACACGATATCAGCATATCATGAACACAATATCAGCATATCGTGAACACAATATCCATATCATGAACACAATATCAACATATTGTGAACACGATATCAGCATATCATGAACACGATATCAGCATATCGTATGAACACAGCATATTATGAACACAATATCAGTATATTGTGAACACGATATCAGCATTTCATGAACACGATATCAGCATATCGTGAACACAATATCAGTATATTGTGAACACGATATCAGCATATCATGAACACGATATCAGCATATCGTGAACACGATATTATATTTTGTGTTCATGATATGTTGAACCTTATCAATAATCATATGTGTTGATTATTTCAAAATATTAAATTGTATATGTATATTCTATTTATTTGCAGGTAAAGTATTTAAAAGGAAAAAGTTAACACAGATATTTTATATATTTTCCGCCAAAACCTATTATCCTCCTCGTACCTCTCCGACGCCAATTTCGTCTCAGAAGAACCAAATCACAATACTAATAGCGTTATCGAGCTCACTGATTTGAACGTCGACATCAATCCGTTGCATACTCATAGGCATTTTTTTAATCAGCTAAAAATCTTCCGAGATTGGGTAAGCTCCTTTTTTTCATACTCATATGTTTATGCTTATTTTATATGATTTTTGGAGTTCTTCAAATGTAGAAATGCCGTGCGAAATTCTGAGATGTTTATCCAGAATTTTGAAAATAGCAAGGAATAATTCTCTTGCTTTGAGAATGAGGAAAAAAAAGTTAAGGTTGGAGCATTAAGGGCTTTCTTTTGGGTCCTAATCCTGCTCAATCTATTCTCTTTGGATTCTCTTCAGCTAAAATGAATTCATTCTGAAGAGGATTTGCAGTTTGTGTGTAACATACACGCAGTTGCTTAAGAAGAGTGATATTTTTCTAAGTCTTGCATTGGCGTTTTCTTGATAGGATGGAATAATATATTTTCATGTATCAGAAAATGTGCACTTTCATCTCTTCTCGGGTTAAATTAATATTGTTATGGTGTCATTTTATTAGGGAGGAGGTTTTGTTCAAAAATCTTGTAGAACAAGTATATTTTTCATGTAATTTAGAAGACTCAATTCCAAAAGGTTCCATGGTGGAGATTTAAAGAACCTGTAGTTTGCAATTTCTCCTATTCTATTTTATTTTGCAGAAAAAACAATCTAACTAGAGCTTTTCTATATTTGATCAGGTTATACTAATTGTTATAATGGCATCTTCCTCCGCATTTTCTGCTTGGACCTTGAACGGTGCTACTCTTGCTTCTAACTCATCAAAGAGCAATGCTGAGTTTATGTGCAGTTATCTGAATGGTCATTTCAAACAAACACATAATTTTATGCCCTTGTTTGCATCTACCAACAAATCACATTCTTGGGTATCCCCAAATGATTGGAGGCAAGGAAATGTGTGTATCAGGGGTGGAGTAAAATGTGGAGCAGTGGAGGTTGAGACTAAACCTCTATTTTCGTTGGGAAGTAAATTTCAACTTGAAGATGTCATTGAAGCTCAACAGTTTGACAGAGAGACTCTTAGTGCCATATTTGATGTGGCACTGGAGATGGAGAAGATTGAGAAGAACTCCGCTGGAAGCCAAATTCTTAAGGGGTATCTGATGGCAACATTATTTTACGAGCCTTCAACCAGAACTAGGCTTTCATTCGAGTCTGCTATGAAACGTTTGGGTGGGGAAGTCTTGACTACAGAAAATGCACGAGAATTCTCATCAGCAGCTAAAGGGGAGACACTTGAAGGTAGCTGTTCAGTCAATCCATATTTATGTTTGGGTTTGTATGATGACACACTGATTCTGAATTATATTGTCTTCAGATACCATAAGAACAGTTGAAGGGTACTCTGATATTATAGTGATGAGACATTTTGAAAGCGGTGCTGCCAGAAGAGCAGCAACAACAGCCAGTATTCCAATTATTAATGCTGGAGATGGCCCTGGGCAGCATCCAACTCAGGTCTGCAAAGTGAAGTTATTTATAAGATATGTATCTGAAAAAATGGATTTGCATCTTTTATGCTTGTTCGCATTAACCATTATTCACTGGGTGATTTGAGTTGTATTTGACTAATTTTGCTCATCACTACTAGCCAATGGACTAAAAAAAAAGAAGAAAGGAGAAACAAAATGTATATTACTTTTGATAAAATTAAAAAAAATGTATATTACTTGTTTCCAAGGACATCTATATGCGATACAATTTAAGTTCTGATTGTGGATTTGTTGAGTGTTTTCATTCCAGCTTGAGTTTTATCAAAGGGTTTTGAGCAGTTAAAATAATATACAAAGTTGATTTTCTCTAAGTGTTTCTTTTATGTGTTTGTTACCTGACAATGATTATGAAGAACTCTATGTTAATCCTTTTATAAGTCTAGGTGCACTTATCATGTTGTTACCACTGTTTTAGTACAGTCACTACTTATAAGTATGCTATTGGTTTGATTTTTATACAACACTCACCTATGAGGGTCTCTTTTTTATGTAATCATGAAAGTAACTAGTATACGGGTCAAATAAAATGTTTTGTATTTGTGGAACAATTCAGTCATTTTATTGGATCCGATAATTTGTTGGTAGCAAATGCAACTTCTTTCAGTAGGTTATATTTTTTATTATAGATATCTTAAGTGAAAGAAACTAGGTTTGCACCTTCACTTCTTCATGTCTTGCTTTCTTGCTTAACTGCTGTTGCCTTACTAGTTCTAAACATCCTCTATGTATGTCCTATCTATCTATAGTATAAAGTTGATGATGTTATTTTTAAGCGACTATAAGGTTAGTAAATTGATTTATTTATGAGAAAATCCCTAGCTTCAATTTTACACAAAGTGCAAGTTCCTTCGTAGAACAATTTATAAAGTATATAATCAAGTCGATTCAAGATGTTCTATGGTATTATAGCTATTTGTGCATATAGTGTATTATGTTCATCAAAATTTACTTATCTTGATGAACAGGCGCTCCTGGATGTGTACACTATTCAAAGAGAGATTGGTAAACTTGATGGCATTAAGGTTGGACTTGTCGGTGATCTTGCTTTTGGAAGGACCGTTCGTTCACTTGCCTATCTGCTGGCCCAGTATAAGGATGTCAAAATCTACTTTGTCTCACCAGAAGTAGTGAAAATGAAGGTAACAGTATGGAGTTCAATATCCAATGGGAATCAAATTTGATTTATTCCAACAAGAACTTGAGAAACTAATCTCCGATGCTCATTACAGGATGACATAAAAGATCATCTAACATCTAAAGGAGTTGAATGGGAAGAGAGTTCTGATCTAATGGAGGTGGCTTCTAAATGTGACGTGGTGTATCAAACCCGTATTCAGCGAGAAAGATTTGGTGAAAGAGCCGATCTTTATGAAGCAGCTCGAGGCAAATACATTGTGGACAGGGATGTGTTGGATGTTATGCAGAAACATGCAGTTGTAATGCATCCTTTACCAAGACTTGATGAGGTAGGCTTCTCTTCTCTTGTTTATTTTCAAACTTCCAATCCATCTGTATCCTGATTTATGGTCTTCTCGTTCGATCGATCCAGATAACTGTCGATGTGGATGTTGATCCAAGGGCTGCTTATTTCAGACAAGCGAAGAATGGGCTGTATATACGTATGGCCTTATTGAAGCTTCTTCTTCTTGGTTGGTAATAAAATGCATTTTCTCCTGCAATTTTTGAGCCATTACCATATATGTTGTGGAACTATTCCTATGTTTCTCCTTAGTCTAATGGTTCGTCCATTTTTGCTAGTTGCTTTGGCAATTGCGTTAGACCCTTGTTTTACTTTGGCAGCTTATCTTTATTGAGAAATTGCACAGCAATTTAGAATTTTTGTTAGTGAACTTTATATATGATTCTTGATTGCCATTTATCGAACAGTTTTGTCAAATTGTCTCAATGGTACCCACTCAAAATATTTTGGATTGTGATGGATCCAGCATTTTTATTTAGGGGAATTAACTGATGAATATCATATCAAAATTTAAATTTAGATGATTTTTGAATCTTGCAATTATACATATTAAAAATGACATCTAAAATAAAATAAAATTATAGACCCAACAAATCACGTCAAGAGTAAAGTTAAAACTAAGTAGATTGTGTAAATGTAAAGTTAGGATCTTGTAAATATTCCTCTCAATTAATATTCATAATCTTTCATCTCTTTAGTTATATAAAAGAAAATAAGTTAAATGACTGAAATAATAAATAATTCCAGATGATTTCAGAAAGACTAATATCCCCTTGGTCTTACATGGCCGTTCTTGAAGGAAAATGAGCCCATAGAGAAGGCTCGGCCCGTAAGTGGTTCGGCCCACAGGAAAGAAAAGAAAAGACTGGATAATCGAATTTTGCAACTGAAGTGACTCACGACGTCGTTTGCGGCCATCGATAAACCCTTGCTTCTCCCTCTTTCTCCGCACTGCACAGTTCCTCCATCGCGCCTTTCAGTTCATCAATCAAATATTTGTATCATTGTAATTTACAGGTAAATTATTGTAGAGAGAGAAAATCCACTGAAAATGAGTGCGTTCAATGCATTTAAAGCGAGCGTTCCAGTTGCGTGGAGCCCTAATCTCTACGTAACTCTGGTGAGGGGCATTCCGGGTACTCGGAGACTCCACCGGCGCACGTTAGAAGCCTTGCGCCTCACCAAGTGCAACCGTACCGTCATGCGCTGGAATACGCCCACTGTCCGCGGAATGCTTCAGCAGGTTTTCTATTTTCCTTTTGATTTTGATGGAATTATTTGTTTTTCGATCATGATGATGCGAGTCGTAGTAAATAGTAATGCTTCATTGTTGATTTAACTTCATTTTTTTTTTTTTTTTGAATTTAGGTGAAAAGGTTGGTTGTGATCGAAACCGAGGAAATGTACAATGCTCGAAAGCAGAAGATAGTTAATCACCGAGCTCTACGCCCTCCCTTGGTTGTAAATCATCATTCTGCCCCAACTAGTGATTCTTCCAACTAGTTCCTGAGATCCTTTTACTGGTTTGCTCTTCTATTTCTGTAGATAAATTCAACTGATTATTTGATTAGAGTGATAAAACCACTTTAATTATGCATTTCTTGAGCTTTAGTTTTCTAGAGAAGAATTGTTAGTTCTATGAAAATGTCGTTTTATCCTTATGCTTAGGATAATTCTACATCCACCCCTCACTGTTTAACTTAGTAATGGAGTGATAATAGTCGTTTGGATAAGTTGTCTCTGCTCACATCTTGCTAAAGTTTTTGATTAGGGCAAATTACATCAATAATAAGAATCTTAGTATCACTTTGGTCCCTAGTCATAGTCATAATAGTCAGTCTTAATAGTTCCATCCCTAAAGTATAAATTGTGTCCCACATTACTCATTAACATCACTTCTCAAGAATACTCTTTTAGAAAAACAGTCCTTCCTCTAAATCTTACCTGTTCGTATAGAATTTAATAGAGCTTGTTTTATCAAGGCGCATAAAGAAATATTAACTGAATTGAAAGTGGTCTCTGCTAATTGTTTCGGGTTTGGGAGGAAATATTGAGTTTGACCTTTCTTTCACCCTAAGAAGATTATTGATATGGGTGTTTTAAAGGGGGGGTGTGAAGTTGAATAATGAATTCCTTTTTCACACATGATAATAAATGCTACATACCAGTTCACTAGTTTAGCTTCAAATCTACATCATAGCTTCTATTTTGCTTACTTCACATATCTTTTCCAATACTCTCTAGGTTGTTCGCAGAATAAATCATCTGTCAACAGACTACAGGGGCAGGTGGCACTCAAGATCAAAGATTAAGCACTATTGCAAGCATTATTGCAAGCACATGCCAAAAACTGTACTCTTTCAACTTCTAGTAGTTATTATCTCAACAAAGACTTTATTTTTGCATGATGAAAGAGATTATTTATAGATTATAAGAAATGAAGTTTGGAAAATTGGAAATATTTTGCTTTCCTTGGTCCAATAACTTCAGATGTATGTTTTTCTGTTCTGCTTTAGTTTTCTGATCTAATTCATTATAGTTTTCTACATAATTAGTCTCAAGTAATTTCTTTTGAAGCTGTCGATTTAAGTCATGATTTTCTGTGCAAACAATTGCTACGACCTTTATCTGTGTAGAGTTTTAAACTAATTAGCTTGGTTCCGTTACATGGATATGCTTCTTGTGTAACTACTTGGTTTTGACAAATAGCCACTCAAGACTCCTTTTTATTTTCCAAAAATGAAAATCAGTATATTTTTTTTTGCTGTTTCTGACTGAGATGTGAAAGAAGTAAAATTCACAATGATCATGTGATTCATCAAAGCAAGTTTGTTTAGTCATGAATTGCTATTAATCCCATCACTTCTTCATCAAGCCTGTGTATTAGGATAAAACACGCATCTCATGAGCGATCGATATCGAATAGCCCCCTAAATTTATGTACTCCATACTTGAGGATGTTCACAACTTTGATCATATGGTGTATAGCTGTATTTAGTTTTGCATTTGGAGATACTAATTCTCCTCGAGCTGCTTTGCTTTTGAAATGTCATTACACTTGTTATGAAAATACACTACCAAGACTTGAGGATCCATACATGAGAACAATGTTCTTAAACATGCTTGGGCCGTCGGGTTCCAATAGAAGCCAGTATGGGGAGAACGAGGTGGTATATGATATATTGGGGCTTAGTGCCTACTGCATAGGCAAGGTCAGGTGGGACTATTTAGAACACTGCTTGTTGGTCATATCATTGAATAGGATTTTTGCACTGACAAATAGTGCAAGCAAAAAATAACTTTGTATGAAGTTGTGCCTAGAACAAATTCGTAATTAGCTTTATTTCTTATCCTATCACCATTTTTCTCTTTGATACTCTCTTTACCAAATCCATCCTTTGCCGGGGTATAAATCTGCCTTTCTGGGTTTGATAGAAGTGCCTCCATCTTGCTATATATTTTGAAGTTCTATATGGAAGGAACCAATTATAGATCAGGAGAAACAGTGGAACTCGAATTGCCCTTTTCTAGTGCATGCATTCGGGCAAAAATTCCGACCAGTGGTGCTGTGTTATACGTGCAGGCCTCAGTTTGCGCAAAGTTGTATCTACTATCCCTGAATTCATCCTTCAAACCTGGTCCACCCACAAGTGCCCCAACAAGAACATTAGGATTCGGACCATTGTTTCGTAACCATCTATGATAGCCCTGCATGCACCCAATAAAACCCTTGCTATCTTTGTAAGATGCTGTGGATGCTCCCCTATGGTGCACCCTCCTCGGGTAGGAGGGTCCGTATCCAACCAAGTAGCTCATTCCCATCGGATTGGACCCCAAAATGTAGTCAATCTGAGATTTGACGAAGGAGAACACGTCATCAGGTCCCATGGATCCTTTGTGGCAGTAGAGCGACTGGTTGGTGGAGTGGAGGTGGTTGGAGTAGACTGCGAGCAACAATATCGCGTTGGCAACGTACTGCATGTTGTTCCACCGGCGGGTGTAGAGGAGGCCACCGGGGGTGCGCTTCACGTTCGTGAAGTTGTTCAGATTGAGACAAGCACACAAGTAGTATTCTGCCATCGAGCGGTATTTGTGGAGGGTATCTCTCTCTTGTGATGTTTTCCCTTCCATTGGCACCTGCAACATTTGTCCTAAATCAATGAGATGAATGCATATTGAAAGTGAGATTAAAGAAAGAGTGGGAAAATTACAATGGCTGCAAGGAGCTGGACAGCAGGAAACTTGACATCCCAGCTGAGCTCCATGATGGCCCAAGTGGTTCCACCATATGAGTCTCCATTCTGAATCACATAATCCAAAAACCTAGCATTGTGGGTGGCTTTGTAGAGCCACATGGCAGCCCACAACAACTCATCCTTGTATCCACTCACCGATGGGTAATACCCCTTCACTTCTTCTATACTTTCGTCATATTTCCCTCTCCATTTCTCTCCAAACTCAAACAACTGCAATGCCAATTACAATTCAAATTTGTTCACTTCTTTTATGATTCGATTCAATTCAACTCAACTCATTTTACCTGCTCTGCATGTTCCAACAGAAGACCAGAGTATCGCCGGTCTCTTTTCCTATATACAATCGCTGCCGCTGCCATGGCTGCCGCTGTCTCCCCTGCCACTTCTGTCCCGGGATTCTCCTCGTCCACCTTGTAAGCCCGTCGGGACGTTGTCATGTCCTCCGGCCGCTGCCAGCACAGGTGGTCGGTCTCCCCGTCACCCACCTGAATGTGTAATCAATAATCAGAAAACATTGCCTTTCCTTTTGAGACATGCATATGAATAAACTAGTAATTATAACAACCTGAGCCCAAAGAAGATTGGGATGAGTGTGAGCTTTGATGAAGAAATCAGTCCCCCACTTGATGGCCTCAAGTGCGTGATCAAACTCTCCGGCGGTGGCTATTTCGTCTCTGAACTCCATCACACTCCATGAAAGCATCGTGATCGTAAACGCCATTGGTAGACCAAACTTCACATTGTCTCCAGCATCATAGTATCCCCCAACCAAATCCACCTGTATAACAATACAAATTAATTCATGAAAAAGTACAGCAACACTCACCTAATCATGAGATGGAAAAACGAACCCCTTGTGGGAGGCCGTCGGTGAGGCCGGAGTGGTGGCGCCACGTCACTCTCTGGTTGTAAGGGAGGCGGCCAGAACGCTGCGCCTCGAAGTAGAGGAGGCTCTTCGAGAGCGCGTCGCCGTAATCGAAAGATCGTGAAAATGGAAGCATTGAGAACGCTAAAAGCGCTGATAAAATTAAGCGAAGAAGAAAGTCACATTCTCGACATTCCATTTTCTCTGAATCCTATGATTCTCATGTTTCTTCAAATGTCTCATTTCCCCCCTTTTATATATAACATAGCTCTAGATAGATTATCACTGTCTAATTCACTACTTATTTAGCTAACAAAATCTTCGTATTTGACAGCATTAATTGGACCCATCCTTTCCAATCTTCTTTTTTATTCTCTGCTTCATTTTCGTCATAATGCATCTATGTTTGTTCAAATATGTTATCAATATATACTTGGTATCTACTGAATTAATTCATTAATTAAAATACGAAATTCAAATGCAATATCCAAGGAGATCGTACATTATAGTCCCAAACTGTCAAATCTTGACTAGTAATTGATATTTACATATTGTTGTGTTTAATGTGCCCGAAGTGAAGTTAAGAAGTTACCTCATGAAGTAGAAATCAGATTTTTTTAACATATACAATATAAGCCTGTTTTAGCAACTTTAGGATGCGGATGGCATATTTAAAACTGAAGAATTATTAGTGTTACAGTTTTGCAATCAAATGTGAGGAAAGTTATTACTTGCAGTATGATCTTAAGTAAATATATGTATAAATAATGAGTAAGTTTCTTGTGAATCACGCGTCGGATCAGGGTTAAGGGACCCACTTTTTTTTTTTTTTTTCGCGCATGATTTTAGAAATTCTACACCTACCAATAGTATATGTTAGACCTACCTTGACGCTATATTAGACATACATTTAAGCTATGTTAAACCTACCTTTCTGCCCAAATTTCATACCTTTTCTTTTTTTGCGCTTGGTTTTTGAATTTTGACACATACCATTACGTTATGTTAGATCTATATTTACGTTATGTTAGACCTACTTTTATGTTATATTAAGCCTACAATTCTATCCAAATTTCATACTTTAATTTTTTTTTTAAAAACCCTTGGTTTGACACATGTATCATTACGATATATTAGACATACTTTTATATATAGATAGACATATTAGACCTATCTACATAAGACAAGTTTAACATAACACAAAGGTAAGTCTAACTTTACATAAAGGTAGGTCTATTGGAGCGAATTTGGGTGAGCTTCAGCGCGAGTATTCAGCGTGTGAGGGCACGTGGGAGCGCTTTTTTAGCATTTTGACCAGATCAACCCTGATACATGGATCTAAATTTGTGCAACCGACTCATATAAGTTTTCGCCATAAATAATTGGTCAAACTGGTTAACAAACGTCGCACAAAACTACTATATTTAATCGTGACTTGAGTCTTCAAAAAAGAATAGTGGTTACGATTTTTCATGCATTTATCCACCTACATATATATACAATTATTCAGTTTTTAAACATGACTTATATATTTAAATTTCACGTAATTGCAAAAAAATCACCATTTTTTTTAAAATTGTGAATTTAACCCCATTTTTCAATAATTGCAAAAAAAATTTACAACTTTTGTTCATTGTTGCAATTTAGATCATTTTTGAATTTTTCGGCAACCGGAGTTCACATGTCTGGCAAACATGCCACGTCACATGCCACATCGGATGACACGTCATTTCCAACCAAAAAGATTTAAAAAGCAAATTCCAAAATAAAATCATTTACTTTCCTAAAGTTGCAATTTAATCTTAACCTTTCAAAAATTAACAAAAAAAGCCACATACTTCATTTTGCAATTCGGATTTATTCATTGGTGTTTAAATTCATCATGGAGACGTCACATAAACTGCACAATCATATAATTGTTTATCTATATCAAACTGATGTTGTCTCTAATATATTAATCTAAATATTTTGTTCTTTAATTTGAAGATAATTAAGTCACAACTCTCATTTACAACATTTTAGAAAATTGTATTCTTGTTCTAAAAAAGATAGTAAAACATAATTACATGAAATAAATTATAAATCTTCATGATATTAAGCACATTGATCAACAATAATTTATCGAATCGTTGTCGATCATGACCATAGAGTTTAATAATCAAATCGATGAAATATGAAAAAAATTTGAAACAACTTTGATTAAATCATGATTTAGAGTTGAGAAATGTTGTATCAACATAATGAATAAAACAATAGAAGAACTATCTATCTACACACATATATGTCAATTGTCCAAATTGAATTTCCTATTATGTATTTAACATATAATTAATTTTCCACACATTTAAAAAATGCATAATAATAATAATAATAATAATAATAATAATAATAATAATAATAATAATAATAATAATAATAATAATAATAATAATTTCCAAATGCATGCGTATATATTGATCTAGAGATGAATTATTATATTCATAGTTGATCTAGCTAATTTAAAAAAAAAAAAAGGGCATTATTAATATGGCTCGATCCATTTTAAGAAATTAAGATCTTTATGTTGATTTAGAAAATTGTATTTTTGTTCTAAAAGGTTGTAAAATGAGAGTTGTGATTTTATTATCTTCAAATTAAAGAAAAAATATTTAAATTAATTTACTAGAGACAACATTATTTTGATACAGATAAACAATTTCATGGTTGTGTAGTTTATGTGACTTCTATATGATAAATTTAAATATCATAAAATAAATTCGAATTGCAAAATAAAGTATGTGACTTTTTTTGATAATTTTTGAAAGGTTTGGATTAAATTGCAAATTTATGAAAGGTGATGATTTTATTTTCCAATTTGATTTTTAAATTTTTTTTGGTTGGAAATAACGTGTCATCCAATGTGCCATGTGACGTGGCATGTTTGTCGAATAAGTGGACTCCAATTGCTGGAAAATTCAAGTGCTCTAAATTGCAACAGTCAACGAAGGTTCTGATTTTTTTACAATTATTGAAAAGTGATGATAAATTTATATAGTTCTTTAAAAAATTGTAATTTTTTTTGCAATTATGCCTTTAAATTTCATCTTGCCATTTTAATTGAGTGAGTTCGTAAGAAACTTCATTATACATGCTTCCAGAAAAAGAAAACAAAAAAATGTTCAATGCGTACGTTTTAGAAGCATCAGTTGCAGATACATATATATGATATATTTATGATTTCAATGATTAAAAAGATGAAAATGAAAAGTAACACATAAAAATGACATTGTTTGAACCCACTTTTTTTTTCGTGTGCCCATATATATTAACCAAAAAAATTTGAAAATTTCATAGGAGGTAAATTTTAAAAAATAAAGAAGGTGAGCTTGCAAAAGAGTGAGTAGAATATAAAATGCAGGGGTAAAAACTAGCAAAGATAAAATTGTGAGGGGCAAAATATAGAAATTGTATGCAAGGTGAAAATCACAATACTTAAAAAGTATTAGACCTATAAATACAACTTTTTTTGATATACCAAAACACCTTGATATTATAATTGCTGTACTTATATTATATAACTAAATACAATTAAATTATAAATTGTGTAATCATATTAGATAATATATTTGAACATGTAAATGTATATTATACATGAGAAACTATTGTGTGAGACCGTCTTTTCATGGGACAAGATCAACCCATAATCCAAACTTAACAATTCATATGAAAATTTATGGATATTAATTCAATTCATGAGTAATAAAAATACGTCCCACATAAACTATCTTAGAAACCGTCTCACAGTTTTTGTGATTATACATATTGCTCAATAAAATCCTCTGTAAATAAATGCAAAATTAACTGCAAAAAATTTGATTTCAAAATGAGTTCAACATTCAAAAACCTGATTTCACCTACATTTTGGACTCATTTCACAACTAGAACAAAATTGAACCAACTTCATAAATATAAACAAAACTAACAACAAAAATTTCGTTATGCAAAAAATTGGAAGTTTCTTTGGCAATCAAGCCTAGAGATCAGAGTTCAAAATCTCTGGATTCAAAGAAATCATCCATACTCAGAAAAGGAGGAAACGTAAAGAAACTAGCAAAACAAATAGAACTAATACGCCACAAAAAATTGACATAGCAAAACGAGATCATGAGAAAAGTTAAATGTTTTAGGTAGTTGTGCATTCACATAATAATAAAAATAGGAGGTACCCGGTCGTTACGCACATTAGCATTAAAAATATGTCTAGCAGATATATAATACAATACGACCACTAACTTCATGTCTGTATCAGTCACTGAGCTGTTGTGCCACCAGTCTGGTGCAGCATTGCATCTATCTCGTCTCCGTCCTCCATTTCAAGCTGTCAAACACAACATTCAGAACCTAAATCAGTTCTCCTAATGGAGGGAGAAAGATGAAGCATTACTTTTACAGATGTGGGCGGGCGCCTTGAGAAAGAGACAGAATTTAACCTCATCTGGGGTCTGCTCTCCCCGGAGGCGACGGCCATCAAACAGAAAAGCAATAGAGGTGAAATCCACCGACTGTCGGTCACAGTAAGCATTCATGAGCTTCTTCAATTGGGTGCTTCTCTTAATCCTGAAAAACACTTCATTTCCATCCTACAACAACCAATAACATAAGCAAACTACTAAAGAGTGCAAAAGAAATTCAGAGCTAAACAAGTATTTTCACACCCTGGAAGTATTTCGGGATGTAACTAAATAATCAGTAATCAATGACCCTTGAAAGTCAAGATACACACATCTCGTCATATCCGCTAATGTAGCTAAAAGTCAGTAATAAGCAAAATTTGAAAGTCAAGATAAACACATCACATTAGGAGAGACGAGACCAAATGCTTAACAATTAGAATGTAACTAAACAATCAGTATGATCGTCCACAGTCAAAGTATACATATTTTGTCATGAGAGACGAACCAATTCTAAAATCAGCCTAGTCATACAGAGAAAGAAATTTGTAGACAGAAAACAAAAATAATTCAAAAAAAAAACAGATTGTTATATAAAGGTGAGAAAAGACACAGCAAATTAGCCAAATCCAGTCCTAAACATCTTTCAAACGCACAAGAATCTCAAAAAAACTGATATCATTCAAGAAACCGAAAATCACTTGATATATCCGAAAACGATCATCACAAACAATATAATTCAGAAAGACATTCCAATTGTACAATTACACCCAATAAAACTAGAATATAAAGAGGGAATTAATAAAAAAACGATGGAAAAACAAAACCCTAGAATAGAAAATAAGCAACAAGCACTAGATCAGTCCAGAACCCTAAATACTTCATTCGATAACACAAAGCGCATAAAAACCACAAAACACAGGCAAATACAAAGAGAGATCTACAGAAAACTGATAAAAGGAGAGGCGAATCGGTGAAAAGAGAGAGAAACCTGGCCTTTGACTTTGAGATTGATGTGGCCCGCCGCATCTGCTGGCTTCTTGTCGTCCTCTACAGTAGACATACTCTCACTCTAGCCGACGACGATTAATATCTCCTGCTTCGATTTGCCTTTGATTAATCCCACCTTTCATCTGGGATTCTTCCAAATATGTATATATATAAAATGAGGCTGTTAGGGACGGCTCAGATGCGCTGAAATATGATCTACGGTATAGAATCGCAGTAGTAGTTATGTAAGACTAAGCGACGTCGTTTCGGAGGGGAATTAGAAGGTCGGTCCTGGAAAAGTACGCCGCGTCATAAGTAAGCTATCTAACGGATGAGACTGGAATATTACTTATTTTTCTTTTTTCACAACACCACTCCAGTGACTCCACTCATCAATTACACCTCATTGATCCATTCAAAATAATTAAGTCTAATAATGCTAATGTTACTACAATTTAATATGTTAAATAGCTCCATTGTAATATTTATATACGATATTAATCTTTAAATACAGTCCAAATGAAGAGTAGGACTTGGGTGTCCCCAGGGTACGGATCTTAGATCCGTGCCCCCAACCCGACCCGGATACACTATATATAATCAAAACCCTAATTTTATTTTCTTTGAGCCTCAAAGACATAACACTGTCCGGATCAGGATTGGATCTGGATCCACTGGAGTTTCTGGAAAGGCTTCTGAATCTGCAAGCTCTCCGACTACTGGGCCAGTCCGTGATGCACCCAAGGATTCGTTGCTCGACGAGAGGCTTCCCTCTGCTCAAAGTTTTGTGTCTATGCAAGCTGGAGAAACTGGAGGAATTGAAAGTCGAAGAAGGATCACTGCCATGTTTGGAAGAGCTGGATATCAGATCTTGCCGTAACTGGCAGAGCCCACCAGATGGGCTGCGACACATTAACAAACTCAAGAAATTCAAACTCGCCAGCATGAGTGAAGCATTCAAAGATCAATCCCAGGAGCTTTCCAAGAATGTTATTATTGATATTATTGAGCTAGATCAACACTAATGCTTGCTTGCCTTTCATTATATTCCATATATTAATTATTTCCTTGCTTCATTTTCCTCATCAATTTGCTTCTTCTTCCTTGCATCTCTATACACCATGTGATAATAATTTATATGAATTTTGCAATTTGCAGAAAAAAAATGAGGAAGAATATGATATAAATCGCGGTTTTATTGTTTAGAAATATTAAACTCACCATACAGTAATGTAATACCTATAGAGTAAATATGTAATACCTATAGAGTACACATGTGATACCTATAGAACAAAAATTCGAACAAATAATTCATACCTTAATTGAGTTAGTTTGTAATACCTATAGAATATACATGTAATACCTATAGAGTAAACATGTGATACCTACACAAAAGTAAAAACAAATAATTCATACCTTTATTGAATGAACACATGATACCTTAAGAATATACATGTAATACCTATAGAACAAAAAATAGAACAAAAAATCAATACCTTAATTGAGTAAGTTTGTAATACCTATAGAGTATACATGTAATACCTATAGAGTAAACACATAATACCTATCATTAAATCTCAAGAAATATAAGTGTAATACCTATAGGGTATATGCGTAATACCTATAGGGTATACATGTAATACTCATAACTGAATCATCAACTAGGTAATCAGGTGTGTGTGGGCGCACACCAACTTAGATAGGGGCGCGCGTGGGGGCGCGTGGAGGCGGCCCACGCGCCGGGTCGGGTTGGGGGCACGGATCTTATGCACACAAGTTTTTGCCCCAAATGAAATATTAAAAGTTATGGTCTACACTACTAAGATTTTGATATTGTTCTGTTATTAAAACTCAAAATACGATTCCGGAATTCAAAGGATTTGAAATTAGATTAAGTTTTATATGTAAGGTTGGTAGATAAATTTGTACCTTAATTTTACGGACATATCGTTAGATATATCGGATTCAATAAAAATATTGATGAGTAAGTCTTTTCAATGGAAATATCGATGAGTAAGTTTTATGTCAGATCGTCTCACATTTACGTAAATGGATTGGGTTAGTGGGTAAAAATAATCTGTTTCGCCCAAATTGTCAGTGAAACCGTTTCACGCAAGTTTTTTTGAATATCAATATATATATTTCCCATATTTACCGATATTCTCCCTATATTTATCGATATTTTCCCGATATTTACCTATATTTTCCAATATTTACAGATATCTATCGATATTCCACCAATATTTACCAATATTTCTTTGATATTCACAAATTTTCTATAATTTTTACCTCAAGCCTGATATAAAAATCGATACCGATATTTAGCTAATAATTATTGATATTTCATTTATTGATTGTTTCGGTCACATCAAGAAATGGAAATATCGGGAATATATCAAAATATTTTCATCATTGCTTATATGAGACCGTCTCATGAATGTAAGAATGAGTTTGATTGGTGAATAAAAAGGAGGCAAAAACTTGCATGCCCCCAACCCGACCCGCCGCGTGGTATTAAAGACATGTTCATCCGGTTCGGCGGTTCCGGTTCCGGTTTCCGGAATGACCGAACCGGGGAGAGGGGAAAACCGGTTCCGGTTCCGGTTCCGAAACCGCCGGTTTCAGCCGGTTTTTTTTTTTAATCACCAATTTTGATTTTTAATACTTGTTTTCGACTAAATTGATTTTTTTAGAATACAAAATATGAAATCTAACAAATAATGATTAATTGAACAAACTTTTGATAAAAAATTGGAAAATTACAAGTTGAATTTACATAAAAAAATGTATTTGATTTATAAGATTCTATCTATTACGAATTTACATAAAATAATTCTATCTATTACAAGTTTACAAGTTTTCAATTCTATCTACAAATTTGTAAATAAAAGATTGGGAAGGGGGGAAAAAAATTGAAAGAGCTTGAGTTTCATTATAATTTTGGAATTGAAATTCATTTACAAATTCATAATGAAATTGTCTACGTATCTTTAATTTATAAAATTAAGGAATCAAAGCTCACGTAGTTCTCTTACCTCAACTTACCCGCCGGTCCAAAAGTTATAATCTTCGAAGTTGGTTGGTGTGCCGCCGCCGGAGGATGATGTGTTCGAGTCGTAGCCAAACAAATCGGGACCACCATCTTCAAATGTTGATTCGTTATGTAAATGTTGTGAACGTCTTTTGGCTTTGCACCAATCTTCAATGAGCATAAGGTTTTGCACATTCTCAATTGCCAAGTTTGCACGTCTTGGAGCCAATGCGTGGCCCGCAATACTAAATGCATGTTCAACCGAAACCGTCAAGACGGGACTTGCAAAAAGTTCCAATAATGGTTAAAATAGGATACATGGTGGCCCTTCGTGACCACCACTTCAATAAATCTATTGGGTCGTCAAAAGCAATTGATTCAAAAGTGGCACTTAAATAACTATCTAATTCTTGTGAAGGGTTACTTCTAGCTCTTTTTTGTGTTCTAATGTCATAAAAGTTATAGAATTGACTAAGGGCCGATCCAAAGTGAGATGAAGAAGAAGAAGAAGAACTACTAGATCCTACATTTTCACTAGCACTTATATTTTCACTAGATTCACCACTATGTATTGTTTTGTATTCTCTAAATAAATCAAACAAATATCCTTTAGCTCTAGAAACTATTTCCCTAGGATTAGGCACATATTCTACTTCATCATAATCATTTAGAAGTCCATTTGGAAACAAGGCATTGTAATACATAGTTAATAATTCTTCTAGCCCATCTTCTCTAATCCTAGGATATAATAATTTAGCACACAAAAATAGGGGGGGTATTTCATGAAAATATTTTAACCATTTTGATCTCATCAAATGAGTACATGGCTCAAAGAATCATAATCAACAAAAGAATGAAAAATTAAAGCAATTTTAACACATTGATCTAATGCTATATGAGAAGTAGGATAATAACATCCACTAATGTCCTTAGTTGATTGTTCAAAAACCTTTAACAATTCTAACAAATGTGTGCAAGAATCCCAACAATCACTATGTAACATAACATCATGAGCATTTTGTTCCAACAAAAAAGCACATAAAACTTCTCTATAATCATAAGTATCTTGAAGCATATAATATGTTGAGTTCCACCTTGTCTCGACATCTCTAGCAAATTTTCTAACTTCCATACCATTATCCTTACAAAACCTAGTACATTGTTTACGTCTAGCAACGGAAGAAGTTATATAATTAATTGCTTTCCTAATCGAGACTAATTCTTTCTCTACAACTTTTAAACCATCTTGAACACATAAGTTAAAAATGTGAGCCATGCAACGGGTATGAAAAAATATACCTTGGATTGGAGGTTTACAAAATTCAACAAGGGTTGGTATGCTAGCGGTATTACTTGACGCATTATCAAAGACAACGGCAAATATTTTAGTTAAAATCTTATAATCATTTAAAACTTTAATAAGTACTTGAGCAATATGAAATCCGGTTGCTTTATCTTGAAATGATACAAAAGCAATTAAACGTTTTTGATGATTCCATGCATTATCAATCCAATGACAAGTAATACCCATATAATTATTTAATTTGAAAGGATCCTTCCAACAATCATCACAAATAGTTAATTTTGTTTTAAGTTGAGCTAATTCTTCTATTACTTCAAATTTAAATTTCATAACTCTTTTAGCCATATCACGTGTTTGAGTGCTCCTAGATATAACTTTAGCAGGTGGTTGCAAATACGTATTAATATGTTCTTCATATATGTCATCGCATGGATATCCTAGTGGAAGATGTTTCATAGCAAGCAAATCACAGTTTCCTTTTCTCCATTCTAATTGACTAAATTTAAAAGTTAAAGAATACATACCTAGTGACGAGCCGGTCGATCCTCGTAGTTGCGTTTGAGACCGGTCCAATCCCATCTTGTCCGGATGCTTCTTCAAGATATGGTTGGTGAAAGTTTCATATACCCCTTCATGCTTGAACTTGTATTTGTTCGAACAATGGTTGCAAGACACAATGTAGTCGATGTTTGAATTAGAAACCGGCTCCTTCTTGAAGTGGACGGAGAAAATGTCACTTCGAAGTGATGATGCGGCTCTAGTTGAAGTGGTTTGACTAGGGGCACCACCTCCTTCTTGTGCACTTTCTTATGTTGTTGGAGGAAGCGGCATCTCATCTTCACTCCCCTCCAAGGCCGCATGGATATCGGCCCCCAAATCAATATCATCGCCCAAAAGCTCGTCGATGTAAGTATCATCATCTCGTGTGAATTGAGGAGGGGGCATGGGACTTTTACCCTTCCCACGAGATGAAGATCCTCTTCGAGGCATGATGATAGAATAGTAGAAATGTAGAAGTAGAAATGTAAACTCGTAAAGTAGAAATGTAGAAGTAGAAACGTAAAGTTGTAAGGTAGAAATGTAGAATAGTTGAAATGCTTCTTTGAAATAGTAGAAATGTAGTAGAGCAAGAGTGAGAGGTGTGGAAAATCACCATCTTTCAACCTCTATTTATAGACTTCGAAAAAAAAAAAGGGTTTTGCGTCTGGGCCGTTAATCTTCAACGGCTCGTAGATCTGCGCCGTCCAATTTGAAATTTTTTAAAACCGGCGGTTCGAACCGGGCGGTTCGAACCGCCGGTTCGGTTCGGTTCCGGTTCGGCGGTTCCCAACGGCTACTTCTCCCGAGCTGTCGATCTCCAACGGCTATATCAGATTCAACCAGAGCCGTCCACGTGGCAGATTGAAAAAAAAAATAATAATAATCAAAACCGGCGGTTCAAAAATTCTCGAACCGGAACCTAACTGATTATATCCGGTTTCCGGTTACGGTTCGGAACCGGAACCGGTCAACGGTTCGGCGAACCGTTGACCGCCGATTCAAACCGTCCCGGTTCGCTGGTTTCCGAACCGGATGGGCGTGTCTAGGTATTATATGACATATATACTCTTAATATTACTTATGTCACGTGGTATACTCTTAATATTACTTTTCATGTTAAAGTGTTGTATTAGATATATAAGATGTCACATATAGGTATCACATATATACTCTTAATATTAATTTTCATGCTAAAGCGTGATATTAAATATAATTAATTACAAATAACCATCCAAACTATATGTTTTTGCAGTTAGCTACCTAAACATTTTTCAGTTGCAACTAGTCATCTCATCTTTGTGTGAGTTGCAAACAACCATCTAAAATCATTATAACACAATTTCTGACCAAATCAAATCACGTGCGAGGCACAACCTATACTTATAAATATATTTTTTTTCATTTTATGTTAAGTTTAGAGAAAATAAATAGGGGTCCTACTTTTAAATCTTAAACCTCAATATTCTTCCTCAATTTTGTTGAGTATAAACGAGTTGGACAATAGGAATAGATAATCATAGATGAACTTTGTTTTTTGTAGTCGAACAACTAAATAAACACATCATGGACTTCTGGAAAAAAGATTTTGGACTTGCGAAAAGTATAGAGTATGTTCTATAATCCATATTTTTTATTTCACATACATACTTTCAATTGAAAATTCTTAATTTAGTTTCAAAATCCCTAATTTATTTTCGAAACTCCTATGCTAACTACAAATTTTATAATTTTCCTATTATATGATAGGAATTACATATCTATAATAATTATTTTTGAAATCTCAATTTTCTTAGTAATTTATTTTTGAAATCCCTATTATTTTCCTATTATTCTTTATCTTATGATTTTTTCCTCTTTGTACACCCAAAAATCTTTTTCCTGTCATAGTTTTTTTCCCACACGATTTTGCTATGTTAGGATTCTAAAGAGGTTGATATTTCATTTTTAACTTATTTTTCTTTTGTTGTATAAACTTTTTTTCTTTCTTTTTATTGAAAAAGAACATTGCTCATTTTGACGTATACTTATGGTACATCCAAATAAATTTTAATATTTGTCTTATTTTTCTTATTTTCCCTAATTAAATTTAAAATGATAAAATTAGTCTCATAAGTATAGGGTATGTCTCATACGTGATTTGATTTGGCTGAAAAATGGTGTTTTGATAGCCTTAGATGGTTATTTGTAACTCTTGCAAATGTGAGATGATTGGTTGCAACAAAAAAAAAGTTCAGGTAGTTAAATGCAAATATGAGTATAATTTTGATGGTTATTTGTAATTAACCCTATTAAATATATACTTTTCAAGTATCACGTGTATATTCTAAATGTATTATTTTCTATTCTGCCATATATATTAAATATATATTATTCAGGTATGACATATATGGGCACGAATTAGGATCCATACCTCGAAGGCACATAAGACTCACTCTTTGAACCGTCTCACGAAAACAATCGGTGAGACATCTGAGGTTTGTTTTGAAGTTAGAGTATCTTATTATAGACAATAATACAATGGTCAGACTATTGCGTTACCAAAACTCAAAATACAATCCAAAAATTCCTAAAAATATGTTAGTCCCAAATATGGTGGTAGTAGGCTTAGAGGGGGGGGGGTGAATATATCTACTATATTTTCAAATTTTTCTTCTTCTTAGCTCAATTCTAGGATTAGTAACCTTTTGGGAGGTTACTGATCAAAGTGGTGGCGGAAGCTTTTCTTTCATTGTAGAGCCAAATATAGAAGATGTGCTGCTTTATCATAGAGTATGCAGGTTAAGCGATGAGCACACATAGACACAAGGATATATAGAGGAAGGTGGAATAATCCTTCTACATCCTCTCTGTCTCTTCTCAAGAGGGAACCTTTGTTAAGCTAGTTGCTTTACATAGACCTATCTATTACAACCCTCACTTAACAAGTAAGTAGCAAACCTTCACACAGATGTTTGCCTACTTTCCCACTGACCCACACAGGATCCTATTCTACCCACCCAGGGTCCTCACTTTCTCTCATAGAAAGTGGAAAACTCAGCAGGACTCTACTACTCGCACTGAGTACTCCAAGACAGTCCTTTAGAAGGAGTTTGTCTTCTTCTTCTTCAACTGGGTGCAGCAAGCTTGGCCTTGTTTTGTAGGTTGATCTGCTGAAGCTTACTGCTGGACTGACTGACCGAGCGTGCGTCTATTGGGGTGTGGAGTGTTCGAGCTTTTCTTCTTTTCTTCTGCTTTTCTGAACACTCTCTTCTATTTTATCTTTCCCCTATTTCTGCGCTTTCTTTTTATGAGTCTTCTCTCTGTTGAGCTCTTCTCTTTTCTTTTGCGCTTCTCTCTGCGAGCTTGTATATTCTGTTGTGCTCGTTCTCCTCTCTCTTGCACGCCCCTTCTTTCATCAGTCTCTTTCTTATCTATTAATTAGGAAATCTGCCCGTTGAAGGTAGGTAGGTTCCCTAATCTATACATGCACTGCACTCCTGACACATTCCAACTTTTCGCTTTCCATGTGTCTTCTTCTAGTTGGCTCCTCTTCTCTTCTCTCTACCGGTAACTTCTTGTGTCTACCGGTAACTTTCTTCTCATGCCTACTCTGTAGCTACCTCCTCTTGCTTCACTCTGGAGCTTCCTTCTCTTGATTGCTCCTTTAGGTGGCTTGAGGCTTTTGTAGCATACTGCTCCTGCAGTATGCTTTCGGCATGGTCTTCTCAGGTAGCTTCCTGTCTCGCTACGTTCTGCTTCGGCGAGGTCTCTTCCAGTAGCTTCCTGTAGTCATCAGTATCCTAATTAGTTCATCTGATTCTTTTCAATCATTCTCTTTAGTGTTCTTCCGTTTGACACTTTCTCTGTTATTTTAATCTTCTATAGTAACTATGTTGTAGTAACCTATCCTAAGATTGATTATGCTTGTTAGAGTTACTTAAGGTTTTGTCTCATCAAAACACACTACAAATGTTTCCAACAAAATACAATCTGAAAATTCCAGGATTCTAAGGGCAATGTGATGTAAGAAATTAAAACAAGTCTAAGTTCAATTTCACATCTTTACTCCATCATTATTTTTTTTTAATTAAACATTGCCTTGAATATTTCCTCTGTATAAACATACAGTTTTGCTAATTTTTTGGGCTTTTAGGTTAAGGATAGTACATAAATTGATTTTTGTGTTGGATTATAATAATTAAAATCCTCTTTTTTTTTTCTTTCCAAATATTGATTCAAAACGAATCTTCCTATTTGATTGTGTCAATATATGAGAATATTAGATTTCTTAGAATCATAAATCAAGAGAGATAATTCGAATATAAATCTGCTCACTTTTTTATAAATACTCAAAATTCACTAATAATATACCTGATTTTAAGGGCCACCAAAATTAGTTCAAATCTGAATGCGTTTCCTAACACTTAACTTTTGCACACATTAAACAGCTCGAACAACATTTTTGTTGGTTCCATATTCTAGTAGGTTTAGAGAGGGTGAATACTTTCAAACTTTTTCTCCAAATGATTTAGTAGTAACTTTTTGGGAGGTTACTTATCAGAGTTATATTGCGAAATTTTTCTTTCATTGAAGACAAGTATAGAAGATGTGCATCTAACATAAGATATGCAGATAGAACAGTAAGCACATACAAACACATAGATATACAGATGTTCGAAGGTGGAATAATCCTTCTACATCCTCTCTACCTTTTCTCAAAAGGGAACATTTGTTAATCTTGTTGATTTACATAACTCTATCTATTACAACACAGACTTAACAAGTAAGTAGCAAGCCTACTCATAGCTGCTCACAGCTGCTTGCCTACTCTTCTAACTGACCCACACAGAATCCTGTCTGACCCAGGATCCTTACTTTCTTCTTCAGAAAGCGAACAACTTATCAGTATCCTAGTCCTAACTAAGCACTCCGAGACAGTCCTTAAAAGGTTTGTCTTCTTCTTCAACTGGATGCAGCAAGCTTAGACTTCTTTTGCAGGTTGCTCTGTTGTTGCTTGCTGCACGACTGAACGACTGAGTATTCTTGCGTTTTTGGGGTTTAGAGTGTTTTAGCCTTCTACTCTTCTTTTGAACTTTTATAAACTTTTTTCTCTCTTCTTATTTTTTTTCTTCTTTATTCCCCCACTTAGCTCTCTTTTCTTCTATATGCTATTCCCCTTCTTTTCTGCGATCTCTCTTGCGCTTCCTTCTTCTCTTCTCTATACTCTTTTTTTTTTCTTCAGTCTTCAGTCTCTTCTATTTACAGATTTTAGGTTCCCAGCATTAAATGCACCGCCCTCCTTCTGATACACGCCAGCCTTTTGCTTTCCATGTGTGTTCATCTAATTGGCTCCATACATCTTCTCTCTACCGGTAACTTTCAGTTTCCTTCCCATGCTTGCTTTGTAGCTCCCTTCCCAGCCTTGCTCTGTCAGGTGGCTTGAGGTTTCTGTAGCTTGCTGTCTTGCAATATGCTTCGACATGGTCTCTTCCAGTTGGCTTCCTGTCAGGTAGCTTGAGTCTTCGGTAGCTTGCTGTTTTGCCGTATGCTTTGGCATAGTCTCTTCCAGGTAGCTTCCTGCAGTAAGCAGTATCCTTTCAGTTTACTAGATTCCTTTCACCATTATCTGCAACATTCATCTGTAGTGATCTTGCTGCAGTAACCTTAACGGGTTACTTTTCTAAGGTTTTGTCTTATCGAAACATACTTAAATATGTTCTAACAATTTCGCAACAAGTTGAAAAAATATATACATATTAACAACAATTTTATTCCGAAAAAATAGCAAAATTTTGTAAATTTCCATTAACATTGTCATGCCTAGACATCAAAGTCCAAGTCGTGTCGTACTTATGTATCACATTAAAACTACGTCGTTTTGGTATTAAAATATATAATATAATAATTTGTAACCGATTTTAATTTTAAAATTAATCTAACATATTTTGAGATATGATACACGCGTGATACATGAATATGTGGTATAAAGGATCTCATTTGGATAAAGAGTGTAACGAAACTAGCAAACTTGATAGAATCAAAACATGTTTGGCTAAGTAACAATAGTACCAGTGACAAAGCAAATGGAGAAGATGAGATAAGTTAAAAAGTGAAAATACTTCTGTTTACCCATTTTTGTATATCAAGGAACTTATTTACCCATTTTTAAAAAAAATGTAATTTTTTACCCATTTTTTGGCCGAAATATCAATAATGCCCTCAACTTAAGTTTATATTTACATAAAGTGGAAATACCTCTGATATCATATCAGCATATTGTGAACACGATATGCATATCATGAACATGATATCAGCATATCGTGAACACAACATTATATTTCGTGTTCATGATATGTTGAACCTTTCTGTATATCGTGAACACGATATTATTTTCCGTGTTCACGATATGTGAACAATTTTGCATATCGTGAACACAATATTATTTTCTGTGTTCACAACATGTTGAACCTTTCTGCATATCGTGAACACGAACATGTTCACCTTATCTGAAAGGTAGATGCGGGTAGAGTCTCTGGACACGAGTCGAGTTTCCTGGACGCGGGTAGAGTTTCTGGACACGAGTAGAGTCTCCTGGATTCTTTTCTTATGTAAATATAACTAAAATTAAGAGTATTATGGAGATTTCACTTTAAAAATTGGGTAAAAAAGTTATTTTTTTTTAAAAAATTGGTAGATAAGTTCCTTGGCTTATGAAAATGAGTATTTTGGAAATTCTCCCAGTTAAAAATGTTTAGAGTTGAGAATGTAAATGGAGAAGATGAGATAAACATTAAACTGTAGTAAACAATCCTTGACTATCAAGATACACATCTCATGGGAAGAGATTCACCAAGACCCTAATATTTGAAAATATTGTAACTAAACATTCCGAAATCAATCCATTATATTTAATATACACATATGAACCATTTGTTAGTATAAAAATTAAAGTGTACGTGCGTAAACTGTATTTGCCGGAATTAATTAATGGGGTCTTTAAAATATTTATAATGTGTTGAACACTTGTAAAATTCTATTTACAAATGTTCAAATAAATGTGTGTGATACAATTTAAACAAAATATTTTATTTCATTTTGGATTAACGTTAAAAGCTTATAATTTCTTTCAATTAATAAGAAGATTTCATCTTGATTATAGAAAACAAAATGTTTAATTCAACTCTTAATTAGAAACATTTCAACAATGTATTTTCAAAACAAAATAAAATGTGGTGTTAGTACTGAAACAAATGTCACAGGATATTACACCCTTAAGTACATGATTCAAAATACCATATTACTCATATGTTAGCATATATAATATCTATATATCGATCACATAGAAGGTTATACTAAATCCTTGTGAAGAGGTGATGGTTGGTATTAGGCTGATCTATTAGTCAAGACCCAGAGCTATTTTCCTTCCTAATATTTCGTGACAATCTTATATTTCTCTATAACAAATAATACATCCATTAGAGAACTCCAATTCCCACTACCTCCACATTCTATTTTTTCTATATAAACACCACTAAATACCCTAATCCTCTCAACCTCAACATCCATCCACCATGAAATCTCATCATAACTTTCTCTATGCTTTATTTTTCCTTCTATCCTCCCTCCGTTCCGTCTTCTCCAACTCCGGCGCCATCGGAATCAACTACGGCCGCATCGCCAATGACCTTCCACCACCGGAGCAAGTGGTACAACTCCTGAAAGCACAAGGTATCACTAAAGTGAAGCTCTTCGACACAGACTCCGCCGTCCTCTCCGCCCTCGCTCATTCAGCCATCTCCGTCGTCATCGCCCTCCCTAACGAACAGCTCTCCTCCGCCGCCTCCAGCCAATCATTCACTGACACGTGGGTCAAATCCAACGTCCTCCCTTATCACCCCGACACCATCATCGACGCCATTGCCATCGGCAATGAAGTCTTTGTTGACCCAAAAACACGACACCCTTCCTCGTACCTGCGATGAACAATGTCTACGCATCTCTCGCCAAATACGACGTCGCTTCCTCGATCAAAGTCTCCTCCCCCATTGCCCTCTCCGCCCTCCAAAACTCCTATCCTCCCTCCTCCGGTTCTTTCAAACAGGACCTTGTCGAACCGGTGATAAAACCGATGCTGAATTTCCTGAAAAAAACCGGGTCCTATCTCATGGTGAACTCTTACCCTTTTTTCGCCTACGTAGCTAACCAGGACACGATCTCGTTGGATTACGCTCTGTTGGGAAAAAACTCCGGCAACGTGGATTCCAAGAACGGGCTCCTTTACAAGAGCTTATTCGACGCCCAACTCGACGCCGTTTTCTCAGCCATGAATGCATTGGGTTTCAACGACGTCAAAGTGGTGGTTTCCGAAACAGGCTGGCCTTCCAAAGGCGACGAGAATGAGGTCGGAGCAAGTGAACAGAACGCCGCCGCCTATAACGGAAACCTAGTGCGCAGAGTTCTCACCGGCGACGGAACGCCTCTGCGGCCCGACGAGCCACTCACCGTCTACCTGTTCGCTCTTTTCAACGAGAACGAAAAGCCCGGGCCTACTTCAGAAAGAAACTACGGGCTTTTCTACCCGAATCAGAAAAAAGTCTACGACATTCCACTCGGCGAGAGTAAAAGCCAGGTAGCAGCGTCACCATCACCATCGCCGTCAGTTACGAAACCATCATCCGGCGGCGCAGAGGTGTCAGCGAGCAAAGTCCGGCAGACGTGGTGCGTGGCGAACGGGCAAGCCGCGGTGGAGAAACTGCAAGAGGCGTTGGATTATGCATGTGGAGAGGGGGGAGCTGATTGCCGTCCGATTCAACCGGGGTCCACGTGTTACGATCCGAACACGATAGAGGCCCACGCATCATATGCGTTCAACAGTTATTACCAGAGAAATGGAAGGGGTAGTGGGACCTGCAATTTCGGCGGGGCTGCATACGTTGTCACACAGCCTCCTAGTAAGTTGTTACATATAAAAAAATTTAATCCTAATTTTATTGTTAATTAAATGAGTGAAATTATAATCTAAAAAAAAAAAGTATAACAAATAATAAACTAATTAAATTGGGAATTGATTTTTGCAGGGTTTGGTAGCTGCACTTTTCCAACAAGCGATTGAATCGACATGGTTGGGTGGTTCGATTTGGTGAACAATATTTTATCGTGCAAGCTTGACTAACATTTTTTTTTTGCATAATTTATTTATTTAATGTCAAGAGAGCATTAGGCAAGAAATGGGATACACAATGATATTGGTCGGTTGGTGATTTGAAGCCTCTAAATTATTTGTACACCATCATCATATTAAATTAGGAATTTGAGGTCCTCTCTTTACATTTCGGTTAGTTGATTCTAAAGCATATTTTACTTATTATTATTGCAATGTTGATCCTATTTTAATTAATAATACTACACCTTATAAAATACCATACATTGATAATATTGGTGATTGCTCCTTTTTGGGTGTGAATCGTAATTACCATACATGCTCAATACACAAGCTATTATACACACATTTAATATATAACTTGATTTATAAATATTCTAACTTGATTTTCAATATTTTCGCATACATAATATATAAATAGAAATATTGGCGCATAAATGAATAGAAAAATATAAGATGTACATCTTCTTCTTCTTTTAAGCAATGTAGATTATAGAATACATTAATACATATAATACATTTCATAGGGTACAATAATTTTTAACATCAAACCACTTTTACTATTCTTATATTATTATTAATGAATTATAGATGACAAAAACTTGTGTAGCCCGGGGGTACGGATCTTAGATCCGTGTCCCCAGATCCGATCCGGCGCGTGGGCAGCCTCCACGTGCGCCCACGCGCCGCCACGCGCGCCCATAGCAAATCTGGTGTGCGCCCCACACACACCTGATTACCTAATTGATGATTCAGTGATGGGTATTACATGTATACCCTATAGGTATTACGCATATACCCTATAGGTATTACACTTATATTTCTTGAGATTTAATGATAGATATGATGTGTTTACTCTATAGGTATTACATGTATACTCTATAGGTATTACAAACTTACTCAATAGGTATTACACTTATATTTCTTGAGATTTAATGATGGGTATTATGTGTTTACTCTATAGGTATTACAAAGTATACTCTATAGGTATTACAAACTTACTCAATTAAGGTATTGAGTTTTTGTTCTATTTTTTGTTCTATAGGTATTAAATTTATACTATTAAGGTATTACATGTATACTCTTAAGGTATCATGTGTTCATTCAATAAAGGTATGAATTATTTGTTTTTACTTTTGTGTAGGTATCACATGTTTACTCTATAGGTATTGCATGTATACTCTATAGGTATTACAAACTAACTCAATTAAGATATGAATTATTTGTTCGAATTTTTGTTCTATAGGTATCACATGTGTACTCTATAGGTATTACATATTTACTCTATAGGTATTACATTACTGTATGGTGAGTTTAATATTTCTAAACAATAAAATATCATTTATATCATATTCTTTCTCATTTTTTCCTGCAAAATGTACAAAATTACAGAATTCATATGAATTTTATCATGGAAGCATTGTGCACAGAAACCCTAGAACAAATTTATTCAATTCGATCAATCTTTGATGGAGAAGAAGAAACGGTGCATCTTAATGGAGAAGAAGAACGATGCGCCTTAATGGAGAAGAAGAAGAAGAAGAAGAAGAAGAAGAAGAAGAAGAGTAGTTGGACAGCAAAACAAAGGTGAATATAAGATGGAGAGAAAGAGGAGACGATGTGGAGAGGACTGTGGAAAGTGGAGAGAAGAAGAAGAAGAATGAAGAAGATGCAGAAGGAGTGACGATCGCCTATGCAGAAGGAGAATGGATCCGATGGAAGTGGGAGAATGTATCTGGATGGAAGCGGCGGATCTGGATAGAAGTGGCGGATCTGTTAGGTCACCCATTGGAGTGGGAAAAAAAACAAATATATATATATATATATATATATATATATATATATATGATTGAATGGGCCGGACCGGGTCGGGTTGGGGGCACGGATCTAAGGGGCACCCAAGTCCTACTCATTATAGATTAATTATGTTCAATTGTACTTTTAATTCAACCCAATGTTGGTTATTGCGGCCCAAATAAATTTTTTAGAATGAAGACCATTTGCCCATTTGGATATCCACCTCAGCATTTCTTTTTCCTTTTCCTTTTTAGGAAATGAAGAACTACACGTTGAAGTTCTGTTACCGACCTTCATACAAGCTCCATTTATAAGTTTTATTAATTACTAAAAATTCTAAGAGCACAATTTTTTAAAATAGGAATATATTAATTATTGATTATTTATACAATTTTTTGAAATTAATTTCAATGAACCACAAACTCATTAAATATTGAAAATTAAAAATAAATTGAAATATGTATACTTTCAATTTAATCAACATGTCAATTTTAAATTAACTATAATTGATAAATTTTTGAATCTACGATGAAATTTATTGTATTTCTTTATTTAAGTACTATGTTCTTAACACG
Organism: Scutellaria baicalensis; assembly: GCA_005771605.1. Classification (NCBI taxonomy): domain Eukaryota; kingdom Viridiplantae; phylum Streptophyta; class Magnoliopsida; order Lamiales; family Lamiaceae; genus Scutellaria; species Scutellaria baicalensis. The sequence goes on along the minus strand of CM016724.1, from coordinate 12,813,427 downwards.
TAGGATTAAATATTTTTTGACTAAGAATATAACAAATCAATCATACACGTTTGGCTTTAGTTTTAACAATAGGTGGATCTCTTCCATCACATACCCGAGACATTGCATTATGTGGATCTATAAATGTCTTATTTCTACATTTTGTAAATTGTAATTTAGTAATATAGTATTTAAGATAAAAAAAAAACTATAAAACGACATTTTTAATACATTCATGTATAATGAGATCAACTTCTCATACATTTTTTTGCTTTTGAGTTTATCATATAATTATATATATATATATGTGTGTATGTATATAAATTGAAGTTATTGGAAGATATGAATATGTAATTACTTTCTTCTTTTTTGCGTCTCTTCCTACACTTTATATTTCTATTGTCTGAGTAGTGATACTACAATCGCATGAGCAAAATAGTCTTACCACTTTACTTGTTTCTACACCAAATATATATACAGTGACGGACCCAAGATTTCAATCGAGGGGGGTCCAAGTCAATACGTAAAAAAAAAAATTATAATGTATCGTAATTTTGATAAAATCAATATTATACAACAATTCTTTTCTATTTCTCATGTTCTACGGTCAGTCATAGTTTTTCATAGTGTATTTTCATTATAGAAAGATTATAAAATAAATTAAATGTTCAATAACTTGTAGGTAAAAGAAAACGAGATTTAGTAAGAAAATTTGAAATATCAAGATTGAAGTAGAATAGTAAAACATAAAAATATACTTGAAAGTTTGAGAGTTTAATGATAAGCTTTGTCAAAGACTTAAAACAAAGAATTTTTTTCATAACGTACTTAGAGATATATAGAGAATGTGTAAATATAATGTAAAATTATGTATCAATATTTTCCAACTAAATAAGAAATTACATGTATAATATAAGGCATGATAATCAATAATAACAATGAAGAAAAAATGGTAAAAAAATAATATAAAGATGTCACTTTATATTAAAATTAGATGAAGAAACAAATGAGAGAAAAATGGAATAATTTAGGATTTGTATTGTTAAAGAAACAAGAAAAAATTATTATGAGGAAGATAAGAGAGGAATGGCTGGTGCAGAATGGAAACCATAGTCATAACTATTTGCTCAATATTTTTTCTTTTTATTCTTAATTAAAATTGTGAAATTACTATATCACCCTAGCTAATTTTGAAAATTTCAGGAGGCCCAGTGCCTCCTTGGCCCTAATACAGGTCCTTCCCTATGTGTGTGTATATATATATATATATATATGAAATATGTATATAACAAAATATAATTTATATTCCCTGGGTTCATCAGATTTTAATATAAGAATACAATAGATAATGTAAAGGTTATATTGCACAAAAAAGAAAAGCGATAAAATTTTCTAAAACGGGCATATATAGTAAAACTTTGTATTAATAAAAGAAAAGTGTGTTAATAGCCCACCCATGGACCTTCGTCTTACTCAATACTCATCCATGTTATGACATCAAATATATTGGAATACAAATAAACTTGAAGTAATAATTATTGGGGACTAAGTACATGAAGATTTTAAGTTTGCATTATTGTTTAATGGCTAAAATTTCTAATAATTACATTGAACTTAATTAACAAAAACGTAATGATATGACGAAGGAATCATAAAATAAATGCGTAAATGGGAAGAAAAGAAAAGGAACAAAGTTGTAAATTAGAAAGCGATAAGCCGGTTGAATGAACCGGCTCCAAGTGGACCGGTCCATCGACAGAAAACGTAATCAGACCGGTCAACTTAGAATTGCTTTGAAAGCAAAATTATAATAATTCCCTAAACTAAAACCAGAAATGAGGTTTGGCGCCGTCAATGTGGACTACCTTTTCACAATCACTCCAATATGATTTAAAAAAAAAAAAAAATCACTCCAATATGATTTACCACTTTGATTTTTATTATTTTCTATTCAATTAACAATAAATATTGTTTCTAAAATACTACTAAATAGATAAATTTGTACCAAAATTAAACATCTAAAAATTAATGATATAGATCCAGACAAATTATATTATTTAGTCATTTGATAAATTAATAATCCATTATTTAATAGAATTGTTACCACTATTAAATGTCTTGAAGCCTGACGGTAATAAACCTTTTAATTCAGTCTCGATAAAATGTTGTAAATTTACGTGTTTCAGGCTTATAAAAAAATACTACCTCCGTCCCCACTTATTTTGCCTACTTTGACCGGCACGGATCTTAAGAAAAAACTGTTTAACTTTGATGTGATGTGTTATTTTAATATTTTTGAGTGGCAATTTTGTAATTAATGTGTGTTTTTTGAATGCAAAAGTTGTAAAATGAAAGAAATGAAGGGGTAAGGTCGTAAATTTTTTTTGCCATTTTTGGGCTGGCAAAATAAGTTGGGACAAACAAAAGTGGAAAGTAGGCAAAATAAGGTGGGACGGAGGGAGTAGTTAGCAATACAGTTAAAATTTCCATTGACATGAATCGAAATCGTAAGATACTTGCTTACTTTTATGACGCATCAGTAATTTTTGATTTTATATGAAATCAATTATTTCCCTCGTAGTAATTAGGGAAAATATTAAAATTGATATCCGAAAATAGGGTTTATTTTAGATCGGGTACCCCAAAATTCAATTTAATCAATTAAGTCCCTCAGTTTTACCAAATCAATCAGAATTGGTCCCCGCCATTAAAAAACCGTCAAATCAAATGGAAGTTAACTGCCAGTTTTGGGAAATTTTCAAATTTGGTACCCGAAAATAGGGTTTATTTTAGATCAGGTACCCCAAAATTCAATTTAATCAATTAAGTCCCTCAATTTTACCAAATCAATCAGAATTGGTCCCCGCCGTTAAAAAACCGTCCAATCAAACAGAAGTTAACTGCCAGAAATTATACATCCAACATCCAAAAACTGAAAATTATACATCCAACATCCATTCATCATACTCCTCTACACATTATAAACCACAAACAAAACAATGATCAAAATTACAACAAACTTCTTTGTAAATTTGTACTTTTTCTCCAAAGTACTGATTTCATCCTTCATTTTCCTTTCATTGCTCTTAGAGCATCTCCAAGGGAGACCTTAAAAGACTACTCAAACTCAAATTTGTTAAAATAGTTGTCCCAATGGCAACTCAAATGCCAACTCTAATTTGAGTATTTGAACAGTAAGTGGCAAATTTTTTTTTTCAAACTACTTACTGTTCACTACTCAAACTTTTTTTTCATTTATTTTATTTATTTACAATTTGTTTTTTGATCTATTATATTTTAGAGAAAATGCATGAAAATGCCATCTTTTATATAAAAAATTAAAATTTTACCATTCAATATAACTTTATATAAAAAAATGCCATCCAACATAACTTAATATACCAAACTACCACTTTTTTTTTCCTAATGATTACAACTTTTGATTATTGGGCAATGATTGAAATTTCTCATGATTGGATGATTTGATGTATATATTAATTTTCTTACGATTTTCGAATAACCAACAAAATCCAGGGTTATTCGAAAATTAAAAGTAATTTTCGAATAACCCTGGATTTTGTTGGTTATTCGAAAATTACTTTTAATTTCGAATAACAACTTATTTTATATTTTCGAATAACCCTAAAAGTTAGGGTTATTCGAACAATAAAAGTAATTTTCGAATAACCCTATATTTTTTGGTTATTCGAAATTTTTTCTTTTTTTTTTATTTATTTTAGATTTATATTTTTCTTTTTTTCCCATTGTTTATTTTTGTCCTATTATTATTGTTGGTACAATTTTATTCAAAATTGCAATTTATTTCTCTGGTGACTTTAAATTTACTTTTTACAGTGAAAATGATATTACAAAACTGTTTATTTGACTATTAAACAGTGTATTTTACTTTTCAGAATTAAAATAGTGTTTATTTCAATGTTTATTAACTTTTTCACAATGAAATAGTATTTATTTTTACATTTTCAGAATGAAATAGTGTTTAATTTACTTTTACAGAATCAAAAATAGTATTTATTTTACTTTTTCAGAATGAAATGAGATTAGATTCAGAGTACTAATCAACATTCAATCTACATTCACGGGTCGTACATAAAATTTGCATCTATTTAAAGATGTGAATTTTATAAGAGAATTCATTCAACAAACTTCACTCAACTTCACTCTAAGCTTACAATTGAATTTGTGGAAGTAGTTTGGTACATCATCTCCCTTCAACTCTCAACATCTCCCTTCGAACTCTCAAGTAAGTAATAGTATACTCTTAAATTTCAATCTTAATATTTCATAAATTAGTAATTTACATTTAGTTGTATATTAAATAGGATTGTTAACATATTTTCGACGTGTTAAAAAGTATTTTGGAATATCTTAACATATATATTATTATTCGATATAATATTGTTTAAGTTAGATATATTATTGTCTAAGTTCAAATAAGTTAGAAGAAATGAATAAATATTGTTTAAGTTAGAAGAAATAGGGAATAAATTATTGGTTATTTGAATATTAGGAAAAAAATACGAATAATGAGTAATTAACAAGTAATTTTCGAATAATGAGTAATTTACTTGTTGTAATATTAGAAATAATTTTCGAATAATGAGTGATTAAAGTAATTTTCCAACAAGTAATTTTGTAATAAATTATTCGAATATTAGAAATAATTTTCGAATAACAAGTAATATTAGAAATAATTATCATAACCCAATTTTTATAGGGTTATTCGAAGATTACAAAATAATTTTCGAATAACCCTATTTTTTAGGGGTTATTCGAAAATTATTTTGTAATCTTCGAATAACCCTATAAAAATTGGGTTATTCGAATAACCCTAATTTTTTGGGTTGTAATTTTCGAATAATCGAATAACCCTAATTTTAAGGGTTATTCAAAAATTACAGAAAAATTTCGAATAACCCTGAAAAAAAAGGGTTATTCGTAATATTAGAAATATTAGAATTAATTATTCGAATATTAGAAATAATTTTCGAATAACAAGTAATATTAGAAATAATTATCGAACATTCAAATAACCCAATTTTTATAGGGTTATTCGAAGATTACAAAATAATTTTCGAATAACCCCTAAAAAATAGGGTTATTCGAAAATTATTTCGAAATCTTCGAATAACCCTATAAAAATTGGTTATTCGAATAACCCTAAATTTTATGGGTTGTAATTTGAGAATTTTCCAATAATCGAATAACCCTAATTTTAAGGGTTATTCGAAAATTACAGAAAAATTTCGAATAACCCTGAAAAAAAAGGGTTCTTCGTAATAACCATATTTTTTGGGGTTTTCGAAAATTATTTGTAATTTTTTAGGATTATTCGAACAATACCATTATTTATTTATATTTTCAATTTGTTTTTGAATTTTAAGTTATTCATTTATATATTATTCTTTGGATGAAATTTTTATTAATATTTTTTTTATCAGGATGACTTTCTCCATAGCGGTATGCTACGGTGGTTATTGGGAAGGGTTACAGTATGTAGACGGTACACAATCGGTAATTAATCTTGAAAGATTTAATTATCAAGATTTATTGAGCTCAATACATGAGATCGTGACTGCCGACATGAATATTTGGATGTATTTGATCCATTCTGTAGTGGAAATGAACGGAAGATTGCAGAGGAAAAAAAATTAAAAATGATTTTGATCTGCAATACTGTTTTTCAGAGTGTCATGGACTTTTGGTTGTTTTCGTTTCTTTGAAAAGGATAAATGTTGGAATATCAAGTGGAACCTCTTATCATATAGAACAAAGTCCAGTTGAGGATTATAATCCAGGTGGTCAAACTAGCAATCTGGATGACGTGGAAAATTTGAATTGGTCAACTCTTCCGTTGGGACTACAGAATGATGAAAATTTTAATTCAAGATGGGGCGTAGACGATAGTATAGAAGGAGCATGTTCAAACCAACCCTGGGGAACCTGGCCGTCCCAAACTGAACATGTTGAGTACGGAAATTTTAACTATTTTGACCTGAATCTTGCCCCAACTGATGAAATTGAAGAACCGGTACACGAAGATAGGTGGGAACAAGAAAACCATGATTATCCAATAGGTATTATTTATATTATTGGACTTATCTAAGCAATTGTTTATATGTATCTTGATTATCAAAAGTTGACAATATCCCCTTTTTTCTAGATCCGAGTCATTTTGAAGATGACTTTGTACTTGAGGAAGATGTTGAGGCAATGTTGGACGAGGATCAACGAGAGGCATATGAGCAATTCTGCTCTGACATAATGAGAGTTGAGTGGTTTATTCCTGATGTACCTTCATTCGAGCCGCCTGCTTCTTTAGAGATTGAGCGGGCTCCAGAGGGTCTGCGGAAAGGATCGACGTTTGGCAATAAGGCCGACCTAAAAAACGCAGTTGGGTACTATCATTTGGAGAATCGAGTTGAATACTATGTGGACTACTCGGATAAACACCGATGGTGCGTGAAATGCAAGGAAAAAAATTGTCCCTTCGTAATCACAGCATCTGAAAAATATGGCATTTGGAAAATTGCCAAAGTTGTTTTGCCTCACACTTGTTCATATGAGTTGAATACTAGTACTCCCCACAGACTTCCATCCACTTTGATTGGAGATTATTACGTCCAGAGGCTTCGAAAAGATAACTCCGATCTCTCTCCTAGGGACATCATTAGGGAGATGAACGAACGACATGGTCTTCGTCTGAGTTATCACCATGCATTGACAGCAAAACGTCATGCAATGAGAAGTGCGTATGGTGAACCGAAGACGTCATTTAGCATGCTTCCAGCTTACTTACAGGTCTTGAAGGAACGAAATCCTGACACATATACTGCATTAGACACACATACGAATGGGAAATTCAAGTATGCTTTCTTTGCTCTAGGTGCATGTATTATCAGATTTAAGCAATATTCCCGGCCTGTCATAGTCGTTGATAGATGTCATTTGAAGGGGCAGTACAAAGGTATTGGACTTGTCGCTGTGACCAAAGATGGAAACGATCAAATTTTTCCACTTGCAATTGGGATTGGTAATGTTGAGAACGATGAATCTTGGACGTGCTTTTTACACAATGTCCGAGCAGCGTATGGTTGCCCTGATGGCCTTGTCATCGTGTCTGATCAACACGTTAGCATCAGTAATGCCATCACCAGTGTATATCCCGAAGCAACTCATGGTCTTTGTTGTTACCATCTTCAACAAAATCTGGCCAAGTATGGATCACATTTGATTGGGCTGTTCCACCATGCTGCATACTGTTACGAACAGGGTGAATTTGATAGGTATGTCCAAAACTTGCTCCGTATAAAGCACATAACTAATCTATGTTAAGTGTCTTATTCATATTTTCCATCTAGGTACATGTCTTACATCCACGAAAGTGGAATTAGGGGTGCAATCGACAGCTTGGAAAAAGCTAATCCTATCAGGTGGTCCCGTGTGAAATGCCCGGTTCGAAGATTCAACTTCATGACTTCGAATGCTGCTGAGGTGTGGAATGCTCGTCTTGTCTGGGCAAGAAAGTTGCCCGTTTGTTCATTCTTAGAGGCTGCTCGGCGGGTCATTGAGAAATGGTTTGCTGAGCGAAGGCAAGGGGCTGATGAAAGAGAACAAACTTTTACAAAGTCCGCGCACGACAGATTATCCGACCTCATGCAGCAGGGACGAATGATGGAGGTCCAACGGATGGGACGAGGCAAATTCAAGGTTACAGAAGGTCGGAAAATATTTTTGGTAGACCTCAGTGATAATGTGTGCAGCTGTATGTTTTTTCAGATGGAGTTGATTCCATGTGCCCACGCATGTGCAGCCATTAGGTTAGCTATATTATATGGAGAAAAATTACTGTGTTTCTTAAATGCATCATCCATGTTTTGTAATTTATAGCAATGTGTCTGATCTATTTGGCTTGTTTTGGAATAGTTTTGCTAAGGAGTCGGTTGCCTCATACGTTGCCCCTTATTACACAACCCAGTCGTTGAGGGGAATGTGGGCTGGTGAAGTGCTACCTGTGCCTGACCCGACAGATTGGGTTGTTACTGATGAGACTCTTAGATGTGTTTGTGTGGCCCCAGATCAACCAAGACAGGCCGGTCGACCGAGAGGTAAGCGAATACCTTCTGGTGGTGAACCTTCTGGAATACGTCGAACTGGCACTACATCATGTAGTCGTTGTGGTCAACCTGGACATAACGTCACTACATGCACTCAATACCTTGGCCCATCCAGTCAGTACCATAATGACGATCCCGGTGAGGAAAATCTCCCGTCTGTCCAGAACGAGCGATCAAGTACAAGAAAAAAGAAAAAGTGTTCTATTTGTGGATCAGAAGCACATACAAAAAGACGGTGCCCTATGTATTTGAGTTAGGATCCGTAAGCTCTTTTTTGTAAATAACTAACATTTTGTGGAATGTTTTGTTTATATGAATTTTTTTAAACTAGAAATCACTGGTGCCATAAAAATTACTTAGTATCGATACAAAGTGTACAAAGTACAGATAATCAAACCAAATGGTCCTCAGATATAGTGTCTGGGTCAGTTGAATTCTTATACACTTTAAGTGCCTACCACTTCCTACAGCCGACGACCCCTTTGTACTTGACGTAGGACCTCCGTGGCCACTCGCCGGTCAGGCCACCCTCAACTGCAAGTATAGCATAGGACCCACAATTATTATTGTCCTCTTGCTTGTAGCACAAGGTGTCATCAAAGTAGTCGAGCGGAAACTCGTCTACAACTCGTCTTGGCTTGAATGTTCTTGATGCGCACTGATCATAGTATCCAGAATACTCCAACAGCCGAGGTAACATACGACGTAGTGGCAAGGTCTGTCTTCTGCGGACTTCCCTCAATTCTGGAGTGTGCTTATGGCTGAAACTGTCAATCATCACGACTCTCGGCTCATATAGATTTATCTCACATGCAACCCAATGGCCGTCTAAGTTCAAAATAGCCCACAACTAAAATAAAGAGACGAACCGTGTTAATAACATTATTTAACCCTAAGTGGTCAGATAATAAATCAAACGTATTACACACTTACGATATATAGGTCGTCCCACCATGGCTTCATATTGTTCCACTTCGGCTTAATCCCATGCACATACGGGACAAGACGATCCAGATCCTCCGCTGCAAAATCCTCCTTCAGAGGCGCACGCCACATGGTCCATTCGTCCTCGCCCGTATGCTTTCTGTGTCATACTTCTTTAAATGTTTCCTGCACATATTATGCAATATTTGATTAAAGATAAACACTCAATAATTGATACAAATTTCTTTACATGTAAATTGGAACTTACGAAAAAATGAGTATCCACAATCTGAAAACGGCCGATGACACTAAATCTGATATGTACCCCTGCTTTATGTGGGTCGCTCTGAAGTATACCAAGATAAGCATCTATGGCCTATAATAGATAGATGATAGGGTAAGTAAGAACAAATGATACATACAACCCAATATGACAACTTTTAAGAATAAGTATTACCTCAAAATTGAGATCCTGTTCTGGATCAATGAAGTTCCGGAAGAAGCTGGGCTTCACAGGAAATCCCACACCGACATTTCGTCTACCAAAACAACCAAAATAAATAAAAACCTGAAAGCCACTGTAAATAATGTTGAGAACTAAAGTTCGGTATGCTTACCCCGAAACCGAGTCATCCTCTGCTTTGCAGTATTCCATCAGGTCGGTCCATTTGCTCCCCTTTAAGCTATGCGTCTCCTCCGCCAAGAAAGGACTACAAACGAATGCAGATGGCTGTCTCCGTCGCACTACGTCCCCAACAGGACCGACCGTGGGGACGCCAATGGGCTGACCGGGCACACTGGGGGGTCGTGTATCTCCATCGGCACTGAAATGAATAGGTATGGCCTCAGGTCTACCCGCACTGGTCGTGGGCTCACTCGGAGCGGGTGTACGCCCGTATGACCTTGCTTGACTAGCAGCTGTGAAAACAGAGCTGTAGTATGCCCTCATCTCGTCTCTGAGCATACCGGGCATCAACCCCTCCAAGCGTTGTGATTCCCTATCAACCCTCTCGGTGACGTGCTGCACAATCTCATCCCGCAATGTGTCGCACCGACGATCAAACCTGTCAGTCATCTCGTCCAATCTACCACCCAATGAGTCGCATCGACGATCGAACCTGTCAGTCATCTCGTCCATTCTACCACCCATCCACGTCGTCAACCACGTGAATAGGGCCTCAAAATCTCCAGTATGGTGGCCGTGAGCAAACGGTTGGGCACGATCACCTTCCTCCTGATCAACTGGCTCGTCCTGAATCACCGGTCGTGCCCGACCACCGCCCCTCGGTCGACGAGATGTTCGTACAGCCTGTCAACTCGATGTACCAACTGTTTCATGAGCTGTCGTAGGTGCAGCGACATTGGTCGCAGGTGGACGGCCACGTCGCGTCCCGACATACTGGACCCCCTTGAAAACGTCGTCCTCGATATCCCTCCAGTACGGCTGTAAGGTCTCTTCATCTTCGGGTTCCAGCCGTTGAATACACTGAATACCCTATTGAGTTTATTTCACAAACAAATCACATACCCCTGATCTATATTGACGGAAAATATTAAAATTAAAAGTAAAATACCTGGCCGCTAAGAACATGCATAACATCGACCTCAGACCTCACAAGAGACCACTTCATACAGCGAGATATCTGTATTGGGCTGTTCAATCTACGCCCGGCAAATGACGACGATATGGGGATCGCTTCAAAAGCCCATAGATGAGTCAACAACATTAATAATAAATCAACAGAAGTAATAACTGAATACACATACCAGCAGGACTACTGAGAACCCGTAGAAGTGGTAAGAAGGGACATTGGACCCGGGCGGCACTTCCTTCGGTATTCTATCAAAGTATCGTAGCAAGTTGAGGAAGCTTTTCTTCCCCCATGGAAAGCTCTCCCAAAGCTCCTCCTGCTCGACTAAGTCCCAGACCCATAAGTCGACACGTGTCTTCCCAGGCTCTAATCCCAATAGAATACAGTACACAATCAAGATCTTCGCGATCTTGATCGTATTCTGTGGGCTGTCTTGAAACTCTCCAGATAAGAATCGATCTAGGAGCTCTGAAACAAACACACGACGGTTGTTTGAGTCTGCGTGAACTCTGTAGTATACTGCACCGTGGGCGGGAGTGTGATCCCCTGATAGGTCAAAAGGCGAATCACCAAACTTCAAACCGGTAATCAATGCAAACTCCTGCCTCCCGAACCGACAAATGGTGTGGTCCTCCCCTATCGCAAACCATCTCTCGTCCAGAGGGATTCGTGTCCCACACACCTGACGAGAGATGAGGACGTGCAAAAAGGCCTTGCAAGACTCTGTGTCCGTCTTCCATTGCAAAAAATGGCCGAACGAGCATCTCCAGAACTGACGGACACAGTTAATGCCTATCCGTCGCAATTGTGTCTTGATCTCAGCAAGTAGACTAAGACGGACATATCCGCAAATATATGCCATGCGATGCTGATAACCCGCTCGTGCCCAGTCCAACTACACATATAAAAATACGAATTATTAAATAAAAATAAATGACACAAATAATTATTTAATAAATTATGAATTATAATTACAAGCATATTTAAATATAATTTTGAATTAAAATTTTTGGGTTTTTCGAAAATTATCTTCATTCTAAAGATAATTTTCGAAATGAAGATTAATTATTAATATAAATTTCGAATAACCCTAAAAATTTAGGGTTATTCGAAAATTATCTTCATAATTAAGATAAATTTCGAATAACCCTAAAAGTTAGGGTTATTCGAAATTTATCTTAATTATGAAGATAATTTTCGAATAACCCTAAATTTTCAGGGTTTTTCGAAATTAATAAGAAGATAATTTTCGAATAACCCTAAATTTTAGGGTTATTCGAAAATTATCTTCATTCTATAAAGATAATTTTCGAAATGAAGATTAATTATTAAGATAATTTTCGAATAACCCTACAAATTTAGGGTTATTCGAAATTTATCTTCATAATTTTCGAATAACCCTAATTTTTAGGGTTATTCGAAAATTATCTTCATTATGAAGATAAATTTCGAATAACCCTAAAAATATAGGGTTATTCGAAATTTATCTTATGAAGATAAATTTCGAATAACACTCATTTTTAGGGTTATTCGAATTTTATCTTCTTAAATTTCGAATAACCCTAAAAATGAGGGTTATTCGAAATTTATATTACTTATGAAGATATATTTCGGATAACCCTATATTTTTAGGGTTATTCGAAATTTATATTAACTATTAAGATATATTTCGAATAACCCTAAAAATTAGGGTTATTCGAAATTTATAAGATATATTATTCGAAATTTATCTTAATTATGAAAATAAGCTTATTCTAACAATCACTAATTTTCTAATAACTCGAAAATTTTATCTTCCCCTCAACCCATATCATTTTAACTACATTTCAACATGCTTAAATCAAAAATAAACAACCGAAGGTAAAAACGATAATACATGCTATGCTTAATCTAAATAAACAAACACACTAATACATGCTTTTATCTAAAAAAAACAAGCACTAATACATTAATAAATGCTTCAATCTAAAAAACCAAGAACACTAATACATGCTTAATCTAAAAAAACAAAAACACTAATACATGCTTAATCTATAAAACAAAAACACTAATACATGCTTCAATCTAAAAAAACAAGTAGAAATTAACTAACTTGATCTTCCATTGTTGGATTCAAATTTGATTCTCGAACTTTCTTTCTTCCTCCGAACAATCTTATCCGAACAAATCTTCCACTCCGAACAATCTCGTCCGAACAAATCTTCTAAAATCACTGTAATTTGTAAAAAATTTCCACTAACAAATCGTCAATTTTATGGCTATGGAGGTAAAAAAAATTTGAAGATATGTATGGATGTTTGAATGAAAGGTTGAGGGAGGTGAAGTGGGTGAAATTGGGGTGAAATTAATGGGGGTGGGTGATAGTTTTACATTCATTAGCATGCAAAATTCAGACAAAAAAGTCAGTAAAAAAGTAGTCAACTCTGCAAGATTCTCTGCCAAAAAGTCATAAAAATCAGTAAAATCAGTATTTGCAGTAAAATGTGGTATTTTGTATCAATAAGTTATAATTCATGGCATTATCCATATTATCTTATATTATAGTGTAAAATTTATTTTCTCTATATGTAATGTGGTATTTTGTATCACGAACTCTATATTTTATGTATTGATTTTATATACTTGATATTTGGTATTTGATACATTATATAATTTATATATATATAAGTATTGCATTATATTGTAGATTATATAATTTAATAAATATAAACATGCATTATAATTAATAGAAATACGATAAGATATCATACAATGTTTAACGATCTTTGGATATGGCATGCATATTTTGGTATGTCGGGATCCAATAATGATATCAATGTGTTGGAGAGGTCTAATCTTTTTTCAGATCTTACTAGAGGTATTGCTCCTCCTGCGCATTATGTTATCCAAGGAAATGAATACAACATGGGTTATTATCTAGCAGATGGGATATACCCCAAATGGTCGACTCTCGTTCAGACTATTTGTGATCCACATGGTCCAAAGAAAAGATATTTTGTAACCATGCAAGAAGCTTATAGAAAAGATGTGGAACGTGCATTTGGAGTTCTTCAGAGTCGATTTGCAATTGTAGCAAATCCTGCTTGGTTTTGGAAGACAAATGACATGCAAGACATAATGGCTGCATGCATTATAATGCATAATATGATAATCGAGGATGAATGGGATCTCAGTGCTCCGATTGTAGAAACGAGAGATGTGACAACTCCAGAGGTAGAAATGATAAATCACGAAAATCCTACATTTCAAGATTTTCTTCATCGGCATAGAAAAATTAGAGATGCAGAGGCTCATTACAAACTTCAAAATGCATTGATCGAACATCTTTGGGAAAAATGGTCTAATTCGGAATGTTAGTTATAATTTGTGTCATTATGTTATTTATTTACATTGTGTTGTATGACTAGAGTATTTTCTTTACTATATTAATATGTATTTGTGATGAATTTTATAATATATTTTTGGTATTTTAATAAGATTTATAGTTCATAAATATTTTTTTATAAAAATTGAAACCAATTAAGTTAATTTTTTTATGAACTAAAATAAATAAATATTTGATATTAAATAAAATTTGAAAAATAAAAATTAAGAATATTGTAAGAGAATATTCCAATTTGAGTTTAAAGGGTTGGAGATAGTGGCAAATGTGGCAAAATCAAGATTGAGTTTGGATTGAGTAAAATGGTTGGAGATGGTCTTAGCCATTCTCTTCCCTTCATTGATTTCTTCCTCAAGCCTGTCACATTTTCTCAACAATCCAGGGATGATGCTTTTGGACCTAACACAAATTTTATCATCAAACCATTTGAACACTCCACAATACCCTACTTTCTGCATTGCCATATACAAAACAAGATGTTTCAGATTCGGCCAAACAAGAAAAAAAAACAGAAATTCACTGGAAATTCGAAGTAAAAAAAAATGATAATAAACTTTACCCCATAATTTGGGCAACACCAATATCTCCTCCCTGTATTATCTTTCGACCAAGAGGTCTTCAAAGGCAAGTCAAATCCACATTTACATTGTTGATGTGTTTGAAGCCTCTTTGAAGAATTCTAGCTTGAATATGAGGAAGACTCGCTATTTTGGGACATTGCAAACAAAGGTTAAGGATCTTGAAGTTCAGAATTGAGGAAAATAGGGTTCAATTGATCGATTGTGGTCTAGAATCGATCAATTTTGAGGTGAGGAGAGCCTACGCACGAATTGGGGAAGAAATTAGGGTTAGAAAATTAATTTTCGCTCTAATTCGTTTTCTGGCAGTTAACTTCTGTTTGATTGGACGGTTTTTTAATGACGGGGACCAATTCTGATTGATTTGGTAAAACTGAGGGACTTAATTGATTAAGTTGAACTTTGGGGTACCTGATCTAAAATAAACTCTATTTTCGGGTACCAAATTTGAAATTTTCCCAAAACTGTCAGTTAACTTCCGTTGGATTTGACAGTTTTTTAACGGCGGGGACCAATTCTGATTGATTTGGTAAAACTGAGGGACTTAATTGATTAAGTTGAACTTTGGGGTACCCGATCTAAAATAAACCCTATTTTCAGGTACCAAATTTGATATTTTCCCTAGTAATTATGTGGTTTAAATAAACAATAGAATAAGTAGATATAATATTAGAGAAAATAACTCAAATTACCACAATATATATAATGTTATAACAATAATACCATTTACTTTAACTTTTTGTCTTTTCTACCACAACATATAAGAAATTATACTTTTCTACCACAAATTTGACCGAGTCCAACTTAACAATCATTGAATGATTGAGTAGTTGAATTATATTTACTTGAAATTACATTTACTTTTGGAATCTTATTTTTACTGAAATCTTATTCAGCTGGATGGTGATCTCCACGCAGGTCAAATGCCGAATCACCAAACTATAACCCAGTGATCAACGCAAACTCTCTCTTCGAGAAACGGTAAAGGCGACGATCTCGGCCAATATGGAACCATTTCTCATCTGCAGGAATGATCCCACCACGCACCTCACGTGTCATTAGGACATGTAGAAAAGCCTTACACGATTCTCTATCAGTGTCCCATAACAGAAAGTGTCCAAAAAACCGTCCCTATAAAGTCACGCAAACACCAACATCCTACGTGGCGCAATTGTGTGTTGATATCAGATATCATCGATCAAGGATACTAAGATGAACATATCCGGTTATATAGATAGTGCGTCCCTGTAGACTCTCACGGACCCACACCAACTACATGCACAACAATTGAATATCATGATATTATTGAAAAATAATAAAGAAATTATAAACAATTTAATTGAGAATTCACTAAACAAATTGATTAATGTATTTAATTAATATACGAGCCACTTATTAAATAAAATTTCCATTCATTAAATATAAACGAGGCTACTAAGTAATTTAAAATACATTTAAGTTCATTTTCCAGTAATAAAAAAAAATATACGAGTTACCCTAACCGAATCAACTGAGTCACTACTATGAAATTAAACTAGCCAATAATAAGAAACTTAACCGAGCTCTAACCCTAACCGAGTGAATTACCCTAATATGAAATTACCCTAACCGAGAGACTCTATATGTGGTGATCGAGTAACTCAAGGTGGTGACCGAGTAACTCTAGGCAATTAGCCGATTATTTGAGCCTTAGCCGAGTGATTTGAGGTAGTGACCGAGTAACTCTAGGCAATTAGCCGAGTGACTATTTGAGCCTTAGCCGAGTCACCGCACAAATCACTTTCCACTACTAACATAAACCGTAAAAATAAGTGAGACTAACCTCGTCACCCATCTTGATGAACAAAATCGAGAGCATCTTCAAAAGATTTCAGCAAAATTTTGATAATATGGTTAATAAGAGTTTCAAAGGGTGGTTTGAGAGAGGTGGGAGGAATTTTTGAGAAAAAAATGGGAGTGAATCGGCTATGGGTTTCGAAAGGTGGTGGAAAATTTGAGAGAGGTGGGAGAATTTTTTGAGAAAAAAATGGGAGTGAATCGGCTAAGGTTTTTGAAAGGTGGGAGAAAAACTTGAGACAGGTGGGAGAAATTTTAGAGAAAAAAAGTGTGAGTCAATCGGCTAGGGTGTGTCACACGGGTAGGTGTAGGTTATTTAATTTTTTGATTTTTGGTTATTGTGAATTTAAGGAAATAATATTAAATTCAATAATCTTTAATTAAATTCAAAAAATCATAAGCAAACAAAATTGTGGCATACTGAAAATGACTGAAAAATGGCTGACATAATTTAATTTTTCAGAAATTGTGGTATTTTGGGATGTTTTGTTATATTTTGTGGTACTTTTGTATAGACTTTTATACTAAATGTGTCAAGCTTCAGCCTCACAAGAATCACCAATTCAACTCAATTGGCAACTCAAACACAATCCACCAAACCAGATAACTCAATCCAAAAATGCAAAGCTTGATAAATCAAAGCAAGAACTCAATGCAATCAACACACAATGAATTACGTGGTTCGGCTTAACAATGCCTACATCCATGGGAAACAAGGGAGGGGAATTCTTATTGCAAATCGAAGCAAATCTCTGTTACAATGACTCTGCAACTCAACCAACACTAAGAGAAAACCCTAAATCGCGCAGTAAACTTTGATCTATGAACTCACTGTGTATTAACTACTATATAGCACAAAACACACACCTATTTATGGACCTAACATCTAGCTAACAGCAGCAATAAGAATTAGGCGAATTGGTTGAGAAACGAGCTCTGAATCTTAGCTAAAAGATCAACCCCGTTCTTGGATAATATCTTCAGATTAAATCTTCCTAAGTCGTCGATTAGATGAACGGCCCAGATTAACTCCAGGTTCAACGGCTATCAACTGCTGCCCAACGACTTGAAATCGCATCTCAGGAAATGCGCTTTTATTAGTGAATCGGCGCTTCTTCTTCAGCCTTTGAGCAAGATTCAATCGTAGCCCTCGGATTAAATCAACGGCTGAGATTATTTCCTGCACAACTAACAAAACTAACACAAAGGTGATAAAAGGAATTAGCAACTTTATAAGTGGAAGTGCGATTTCTTCCACACTTAGCAAATCTGAAGAAAATGAGCTGAACCAATCTTTCAAAATGGTATATTTGTATTGTTTTATATCAATTGGGGTAAATTGGGTTGGCCACTCTATAATATTATCTCACGCCAATCCGAAATATGAATGACAAAAACTTATATATCTTTGAGGCACATAGGGGCACAAATTTAGGTATTATATACATGTTATTCAGGTTTATATATATACACTCTACAAGTGTTATGTTTCTTGGTGTTATACATATACTCTACAAGTATCATATGCATATAAGGGTATACATGTGATACCTGAAGAGTATACACATGATACCTATAGAGTATATATATAACACCTTATGATGATTAATTTGGGGATACCGTGTCCCGGGGCAGACAAGTGAGTTGTATATAACGTTGATGAAAGATAAAGTAGTTGAGTTCCAATACAGATATACTGCTATGATTATGATCCTATTATAGTGCAACATTAATACTTATGTTTCTTTCACACACAGAGATTGTACTTCAAATAATAAAGTACATTAGATCTGGCATAAAACTTACACAGTGGGATTGGATGAGGGAAAAGAATTAAAAAACAGAGAAATTGATGAACAACATTAATTAGTCGTCCATTGCCTAATGTGAATCAGAAAAGCTTGAACACAAAAAAGGGCAAGCCCAAATTAAAGAAACCCTTCTTTCAATTATTATTACCCATGAATATATATATATATAAATAGAAAATTCGATCCAGGTTAAGAAAAAGAAAAAAAGAGGAAAGAGGATGGATGGTTATTGTTTTTCTGGAGCAATGTCACGTTTAGAAATGTTTGGAAGATGGCAATTAAGGATGCAACAGAACGTGCATAACTAGGAGGTATAATTGATGCATACATATGATATATCACTCCGACTTCAAAGGTGTTAGAAAAATTAGTGAAACTTTTGCCCATTTTGGGATAATAATTTCGTAAAATGACATCCAAATGAAGAGACGAGCTCTCCTCCAAGAGAGCTTCGATTCCGTTTATAAGTCGTCCAAAATGGTTAACGGATGAATGTGAAATTGAAGCTAAAGTGATTGGATCCTTGGAAAGGAATTGGAAGCCTTGAGACTTTAGTTGTCCCACATGGGAAAACTCTAGTCTTTTATACTAGACTTTTCTCTTGCGTGTTGTCAAGACGCTAGATAAGAGGCCCTCTTTTGTGCACAGGGATGCAAATTATTTGGAAGGAGGCTCAGACCATGGGACTCATGCGCGACCTATATCGGTTTCGGACTATTTGAATAGGGCGGGCCTGACTCAGTTCCTTTTGCCACCCGATTTGCCCAAGACCTTCCAAATAGGGCGGGCCTGACTCGGTTCCTTTTGCCACCCGATTTGCTCAAGACCTTCCAAATTGTAGCGTCTTTTGGCCGTCCAGCTCCTATTTCCTATTTATCTTTTATTTTCTACTTATTTCAATATCTGTCACAATTTATATACATCATTTGTTAGTTAAAAGAGATATTAAATCTAACAAAAAAACTCATGTGAGACGGTCTCATAAATAGTTTCCGTGAGACGGATCCTTATTACCCATGAATTGAACTTGTACCCACAAATTTTCATATGAATTGCTAAGTGTGTGTTATGGGTTGATCCGTCTCACGGAAAATGATTCGTGAGACGATCTCACATAAGACATACTCTAAATCTAAACATTTACCCTATTATCATGGAATAGAATAGCCAACAAAAAAATGTGAATAAATAAAGGAATAACGTGATGTTGACTAGGCTATTTAAACAAAAAAATCATGAAAAATGCATAAAAATCTCACATGAGATAGCCACACAAATAATTTATGTAAAACAAATCTTTATTATTCATGCATTAAACTTATTCTCAAATTCTCATATGAATTGTTAATTTGAGTTATTGATTGACTCGTTTCATATAATAAGATTAGGAAGATATCTCACATAAAACTCATTCATTAAAAAAAGGAGAGGTGCAAAGAAAGGTGTGTGTTTGTTTGAGCGGAAATGAAGGGTTTGCGTTTGTTGTTCAATATTTAATATATAGCTCCACCCATCCATCTACCCATTATTATGATGCGTAAACACCTCACGGCTGTTATACCAAAACATTCCTGCATCCTAATCTCTATCTATTTTCTTCATTTTACCTTTCTATTTTTTATTCAATTAGTCAATTCTAACGTTATTTCAATTATATATATATCCTACCACCAAATTCAATACGTGCTAATAGTTAAGTCCTGTATCTTGGAAATGACAAATTTGCCCCTATTCAATGAAAATGTTAAAATTATAAAGGTTTTTTTTTTTTTTTCCTGTCTAGTTATGTATCATTTGTAGGACCAAAAACCTCCAATTTTACAATAAGATGTGGTATCTTTATTGTTAGTTCAAGCAACGAAATTATCCTGAAGATCAACCAAGAACCAATGCAAGCTTCTTGACAATTTAGAAAACCCTAAACCACGCCACTATCTTACTATCAATCTACCAATCAAAACTGAATGAAATAACACCAAGATTTAAGTGGTTCGGCTCTACCACTTGAGCCTACATCCTCTGCAGCAAGAACGAGATCAATCCACTAAGAATCGAGTGAGAAATTAGAAGTACAAAACGCTTATGAACTCAAGAACCCTAAGAACACTAAGTTCACTTGCACTCAGCTAAAACAGAAATCTAATGAATGAAAATTACTTCTAATTAGACCCCATTGTGCATGCTTATATAGAGGTTGAAAGCCCTCAACTAATTGAGTAAAACTAAAGCTAACAAACAACTAATTTCTGTTACAAGAATTAAGCCTGCGCCGAAACCCTAATTCCCCAGCAACCGGTCCATGCAGAACAGAAACCTTCAACCGCCCGGTTCACCTAGGAATCCTCCGGTTCTATGTGATTTGAACCCGGTTCCATACTCAGAAGGCTCTGCACGTGTCTGCACATGTGTCACATTGGATTTCCTGAGTTGTACTTCACATTTATGAATTATGATATGTATGTATCATATAGAGCTTTTATTTTTGAAATTTTGAGTTCCATTTCAATAATATTATCAACTGAATCTTTGTCTGTTTAATAATTTTTTGATAGGGAGAAGTGAATTCAAATTTGAGATCAAACGAAGTTATATGTTAAATTTGGATGCTAATGATTTGGAATGAATTTGGTGGACATAATGTGAATTGTGCGACTCTCTAATCCAAGTTTTCGCCTTCAACATCTCAACCTATTTAAATAATATAATAAATGTTATTATTACTATAGATATACTTTTTAGGTATATAATCATAAATTTAGAAGAAAAGTTTTTTTTGTTATTTAAGGGATATGCAGATTTCTTAAAGTTAATCCAATAATATTAAATTATAAGTTTGAGTAGCAGTCAAATTCAATTTGACAATAGATGTGTTTATCTTAATGGGGTGAGATTTAAATCTAAAGTCTCAATTAAAATAAACTGAGTTATCATGGAGCTTGAAATATATTAATATATCCTATTATCCATTTGTACTATGCCAACATAGCTTGACTATTACACATTTCTATTACATAAAATAGAGCGAGTTTCGATTAAATACTTTTGGAATTTTTATTTTTATTTTTGTTGGCAAGGAAAATATAATGTTTTTAATAAATATGAAATAAATCACCAATGGTCTAGCCTAGAAAAGAAAAGAAAAATGGAAAAGAGGATGATGTAAGAAATAGGTAAAATTCATAATATGTATGGGTCAATTAATCGTGTACGTTGACAGTTGCACTAAATCAAGCATAATAAAACAAACACTACCATTTTATTTAAAAATTAAATTAAAATTGATGATAGAAATAATAGTTAATAACGTGTGAAGAGAATAAATGACGGCATATTCGTTTCAAAAATAGTAGAATTCATCTGTGTTAGGCCGCAGGATGGTCAGGTGTGTATTAGTGTATGCCTTCCCAACCATTCAATCAATTAAATAAAATATAAAAAATTCCCACCTTTCTAACAACCTTATTATTATTACTAGTAGTGTACTCGTGCGTTGCACAGTATGTTATATATATAATTATAAAAATATATAATAACAAATAAAATGTAATGATTATTATTTAACAAAAACATATTGATACTCTTTTAATTTGTATTAGTATAAAGCTAGATATTTTAACTTTTAATTGATGTCATTATAAATAATTATATTCGAAAATATTAGAAATTTGAAATATATAAAGTAATATATTGATTTATGGATTAAACAAACAAATAACATTACATGGGTAGTGAAATTTTTAAAAAAAATTAATATCTAAAAGTAAGTTATATGTATTAGAAACGTTATGATTTAAGTATTGAGATAAATAAATTTATATTTTATTGACATTTATAACTATAAATACACACGTATTTTAATAATTTTTTTTGGTTTAACGCCACATATAACTCATTTATTTTAAATCAAATAAAAAATTATATCAGCTTATCAAATACATGAAAATCTCATCTTACTATCTATTTAAATGAAACAATTCAAAATTTGACTTAATCTACACATATTTTGAATAAAAGAAATTATGAATAATAATTATAAGACTGATAAGTCAATATATCAGGGACTAAGAATGTGAAATTTTAATTTGTGAAAAACCAGAAAAATTATCTATGTCCAATCCATTATGTCATCTCAATTAATCAGAATATAAATATTAATAAAATTTGACAACAAATAAATATAAAATAAGAAAGATAAAATAAATATTTGTATATTTCAAATGAATTAGTTGGTTAACTTGCAATAATAATTTTAATCTAATTTTTTCTATTTGATATGTTTTATATGTGTAATCTATTAGGTACACCTATAATATTTTTTTATTTCTACATTTTAATATCAATTTACTATAAATTAATACTATATATCATAAAAACGTTTAAAAATGAAAAATCATTGAAGCCCACACACATACATTTCCATATTTCAGTTTGATAAATTTTATATGAATATTAAATTTAAGATCATTAAATAATGATTGATTTTATATATTATATATTTAAAATAGGGTAAATTACAAAAAAAACAACCCTATCTATCGACTTTTTTAAAATTGCAACCTAATTTGTTTTTTTTTTAAGATTGACACCCAGTTTTTCTGTAATTTTGCCAATTGCAAAATTTCCGGTCATTTTTCCGGCAAACGAATTAATTTTTTTCACTTTGCAACCCAAACCTTAATTTTTTTATCCAATCGCAAATCATGATTTTTTTTCGCTTCACACTAATACATTTATGTTATATATATGAGTGTGACATTTATGTTATATAAGTGTGATCGATATTCATAAAATAAATATCAAGGAAATATTGGTCAAAATTGATGAAATATATGTAACATCGGTAAAAATTGATGGAATATCAATAAATATCAAGAAAATATCGGAATATATTGGTAAATATAGGAAAATTAACAATAAATATATGTACCCATATTTCTATTGATATCGATATTTTCACGATATTTCCGTGAATTTAAGTTACCTATATTTCCACCGTAATCGAAATTTTCATTATTGGTTGCAATTTGATAAAAACACAAAGTTCAGGTTGCAATTAGATAAAAAAAAAAAAAATTAGGTTGCAAAGTGAACAAATTAATCTCTATTTTGACGGAAAATTTGCAATCGACAAAACCACAAAAAGACTGTGTGGCAATCTGAAAAAAAAAAAGATTAGGTTGCAATTTGAAAAAAGTCGATAGGTGGAGTTGTTTTTTGTAATTTACCTTTTAAAATAAGTACTTAAAAATAAGATGAGAGATAATAAATATATAATCCCTTATTTCATCTTATTTATCTATTTATTTTTTTTATTTGAAATTTCTATACAATAAATAATAAATTGAGTATCATAACTGATTTCTTAAATTAAATATTTATTTATTTGTATTGAATTTCTTAAAATACAATAAATATGTTTATTTATTTTTATTTGTATTGAGTTTCTTAAAATACAATAAATAGGTTTATTTGTATTTATTTATTTGTATTGAATTTCTTACAATAAATACAATATGAAAGCAGTTAATAGGTTTCTTAAAATAGTAATTATTTAATAGGTAGATAATTTATTGCAGTTATTTTTGGCAGGATATCCTGCTTATATATATATATATATATATATATATATATTATGATTTTTGAAATTTTGCATCTATCAATAGGTTATGTTGACCTACCTTGACGTTATGTTAGACATAACATTACGCTATGTTAAACCTACCTATCTGCCCAGATTTCATACATTTTCTTTTTTGTGCTTGATTTTTGAATTTTGACACCTACCACTACGTTATGCTAGACCTACCTTTACATTATGTTAGACCTACCTTTACGTTATGTTAGACCTACCTTTATGTTATGTTAAGTCCATCATTCTGCCCAAATTTCATACTTTTATTTAAAAAAAAACCTAGATTGCTCACATGTACCATTATGTTGTATTAGACATACGTTTATGTCTAGTTAGATCTACCTTTGTGTTATGTTAGACCTACTTAATTTATGTAAGTAGGTCTAACATAACACAAAAGTAGGTCTAACTATACATAAATGTAGACCTATTTGAACAAACTTGGGTGAGCTTTAGCGCGAGTTCTAAGCACGTGGGGCACGTACATGCGCGGGTCAGGTGATCGGGAGCATGGATCTAGACATACACCTGATGCATAAATTTTTTGTCTTGAATTAATTTTCCTTATAATGTCATATTATTAAAATTTATTAAATTAATATGGTGGGAAAGAGATGAAAATAATGATGGGAGAAAGAAGAATCCACCTTGATGAACCACAATTCAAGAGACATGGTTACTGAATTCGGTTTATTTCCACCTATCTTAGTTAAATTTATAGTTCGTGATTCATATTATTGTATAGACGATCAAAACATTACAATCGCGATGTAAAAATATCTACGAACGATAATATATCAAATCAAAGTTTTTATTATTTCAGTCGAGAGTCACATGTAGTTCGAAAATAAATGATATTGAAAAATAAAATTTTTATATTATGTTTATATTTTATACTACGTATATATTTTAATTTCTTATATATAAATACATGGTATTAGCTCAAAGCATCGAATTATCATATCAATTTAACCAGACCTTCAACTTGTATGACACATAACAATTCAGAGCAGTCAGACTATCATATAAAATTAATCAAGTTCATGTGATTTATATAAGAACAACTTAAAAAAGTTAAATTATCGTATGAAATTAATTAGACCCATATCTGAAATTAGGTATTTTTCAGAAAGAATAAAAACATGCATCTACCACCACAAAGAGGAGACATATATTGACAGAATCCTAAACAAAAATACCACCACCATCAATGACCTCTAATAAAATACTCAGAAAAATATTAGGGTTAATAAGGCCCTCAAAGGAAGAAGTTACACAACAACATATTGATCCCGAAAAAATAAATCCATCATCATATTAAAATGATTGTCATGCACTTGGAAGAGTTTAAATCACATGTGGCCCTGTAGGATAGGTCCAGGGCCAAGATTGGCCCCATGGTTTCAGAAACAACCCCAAAAAGTTCAAAAACAGCCCCGTCCGTTATCTTTTTGGATGGAAAACGTTAGGTCAAATTTTGGTGGGAATTTTTTTTTCCCCAATTCGATTTTCCCGGTTTTTCCTGTGACACAACAGCCACCAAACATCTCCTATTTATACCAGCCACACCAACATCTCAAGAAACAAGTCAAGATCAAATTCATCACATTAAAGTGAAAAAAAAAAAAAAGACAGAAGCTGGGAACAAGAGGAGAGATATGTCAACATCTACTCAATCATACACTTCAGGCACAAAACGTTGCAAGTGCGGAAAGTTTGCTAGAGTTCGAGTATCCGGTCAACCTGATAGTGAAGGCTGCCGTTTTCAGAACTGCCCCGACTCCTTGTCAGAGAAAGGGTGCAATTTCTTCGAGTTTTGTCAGATCAAGATCAAGAATAGAGTACACACAAAAATCCAGGACTAAAATAAGATCAAGATCATGTTTTGTCATCTACATCTCCACCATTCGTCCCTCTCGTTTCATTTCCTTTGCTTTAAACCCCCAAAGCCCAAATTGAAATTAGCAACAATAACCAAAATACACAAACAAGAAATGAACAAAAAGTGCGAAGGAAATTAACTCCAATATATCATGTAAAACTTGAGCTCCTCTGTATTACAAAAATGTGGTCAAAAGTAGTTTTAATTATTTTATCACCAACTAAAACAATTCCTCTACTAAGCTCCAGTCTAATTTTCATAGATTCTTGAACCCTACAACACCAAAATATACATGGATTGAAACTCAGACTATGATAAGCAATTCGCAATCTAGAAAGCATATAAGCTATGAAAGCATGTAAAGGTTCACTAGTATGTACCAGGATGAAGTAGATAAAACAATATATTCAATGGTAATTTAGTTTCAGCCAATCAATCACCTGATCGTAGTTGAGTTTTTCATCAGAGTTATACAATGCAGCGATTGTCCCCACAGGTTGACCACGAAAGTAAACAAGTGATCGCCTCACATTATCCCAAGCCTCTGCTATCATCGGGTGGGGATCATAGTTCATCACAGAGCCAAATAACGAACTAGAAGAATTGGGGTTTGCCCACCCAAACGCCATATAATCCTGAATTCCAATTGCAGCCTCCAAACCAATATCAATCTCCCCTTCCCCCTCCCTAAGACTCCACCTAATCCTATAATTATCAGCTAGCACCCTACAATTCTCAAACACAGTGGGTTGCTCGTTACCACCAAAGCCCGTTTCATTCCCAGAGTAATTACTCAACAAAACATGGCCAAAATCAGAAGCAGTGGGAATATCCCAAACAGCAAGAACATTAATTTGATCCCACGTCACATTATCCCGCAAACGAACAGTAAAGCTATCATTTTTGTAAGTCTGATTGAGGGCAGAATCAGAAATCGTAAACCCATTGGTGAAATTCTGGAGATCATCACCAGCGGCGCCCCACCAGTGAACGTCGGCGCCGGCGAGCATGTCGAATTTAGAAACCCGGAAAGAACAATCATCAATGATGGAGAACAGACCGTGGAGCTTCAGGGTAGGGAAAATACGATCTTCAGGGTTTCGACTTCCTTCCGACTCATATATGGGTGCGCGACTTGGGAAATTTCAGTCAGATTTTGCGATTTGGGGTACGATTTGGGGTTAGAGATTTGGGGTGCGATTAGGGTTTCATTTTAGTTTGGGGGAAAAGTGTCCTCGATTTTGGCCTACTTCAATTGTGTTTAGTTGACTTAACGAGCATGTGCTTCGCGCGTGGCAATTGCCGTTAGTTATTGACGGAAAAATCGAACGGGGTTAACATTGATTGACCTAGGGTCACATTTGGCCCAAGCCCTATCCTACGGGGTCATATGTGATTTAAACTCCACTTGGAAAAGTTTAGAATAACTAGTAATTGTGTTTTATATTCAATCGGTCGTATATATCTGCTTCCATTATTTTAAATGGTATATGAAATCGTCTCATATTATAAGTGTGTTTTATATTTTTGATAGGTCGTATATATCCGCTTTTGTTATTTTAATTGGTAAGTGAGATAAACTCACATATCCCATTATGTGGGACACATACTCAACAATTCATGTAAGAAATTATTAAAATTATTTTAATTTTTATAAATAAAAAGAATTCATCTCATAAAGACTAAATATATAACTATATCGTATAAGTTATTGTACTATTATTTTTATCTTGTTCTCTTCTTTTTTTTCCTCTTCTATTCTTTTCTTGAGATTTCTCTGATCGTGGTTTCTTTCTCTTCCCATTTTTCCTTATTAGTAATATATATTTATAATAAATAATATTTTATGTTCTATATTAGTAGTCATATATTACTCATACAAAAAGTGTATATTTATTTTATCTTTTTATTCACAGATGTACATAACATTTACTAATAAGATTAAGATGATTTGTGATTCAAAATAAAGGAATTGGGTATCCACAATCACCTCACCACTAAAATCTGAGCCAACCCATTCCATTCTTAATGTGGATAGATTCGAGTCCTCATCAACGTCCACCTACTCTTTTCTTTTCATTTACTTTTCTTCATATATATCATCTACATTTCTTTTATATATATATATATATCATTAAATCTTCTCTCAATATTCATGACGTGAAAATTGGTGTTATAATGGTAATAGTAACAACTGACACTTTTTTTAATGAATAAAATTGTATATTGTTCCAACATGAAATACAATCAAAATATAAATGAATAATAATATGAATCAAAAGTAACAGCAATGGCTTAAACTAAATTACAAAACATGCATTAAAATTAAAAAAAAAAAAGGAGACACATGCAACACGTTAGAAAAGAGTAGTGCGAGTAAAGAGTGTACAATCTTCTTCATCACAAAAATAATCCTCCAATTCTCCTACAAAAGAAGGAATCAAAACTAAATATTAAAAAAATGAATAATAGATAACATGTATGTATTGTTTTCGTCTGAATGTATGTCTCCAAAATCCATTAGATTTGCTAACTTTTTAAAAGTTATCATGAAAAAATTTAAATGATACGACAACATAAATTTCATCAAATCTTCTAATAACCCTTTAAAAAATTAATTATGAGTGATCCAAAAACATTAAGACAAATTTAACGAAAGAAATACTGTCATTAATTGAAAAGAGAAGATGAAACTCCAAAACAAAGCAAATAAGAAAAAAGCTAATAATCCTGTTAAATTGCATGTTAATAAAGTAGGCAAAATTTATTTAATCCATCCAATGCAGTGGGTCGGGCATGTGAGAAGGTAGAGAAATCGATAAGGCGTAACACCCACCCTCAGAGAGAGGTATTATCTATGAAATTAAATAAATATTACATATATCTCTGAAAATTAAATTAAATAAAATTAGACCAAAAATTGAGAAATAAAAAATAACGCTCGCCTCCCAAACCAACCCCTCGCTTTTGTCACACACAGTAGAGAGAGAAAAAGGAAATCATATTATCACAAATCTCATCTCTCTGTGGCGTTGTTTCTTCTCTGTACATAGATAGAGGTGTTTTTCTCCCTTTTTTTTCTCTCCTTTGAAGACTTTTTTTTCTTTTTTTTTTCCTTCATTTTTGGTGGTTAAGCCATGCGGCGAGGCAGAGCTGCGGCGAGGCAGGCGGCGGCCGCCGTTGACTGCGGAGAACCTAATGGATCGGGAGGATCTAAGGAGATCAGGTTCCGCGGTGTAAGAAAGAGGCCATGGGGAAGATACGCCGCCGAGATCAGAGATCCTTGGAAGAAGACTCGTGTCTGGCTCGGCACCTTTGACTCCGCTGAGGACGCTGCACGCGCCTACGACGCCGCCGCACGCTCTCTTCGTGGTCCTAAGGCTAAGACAAACTTCCCCTTGCCCCCAAACGGTACCGTTTTCCCCGATTTCAACCCGCAAAACCCCAATCAACCACATATCAATAACAATTCCAACGATCCGTTCATGGATTGCCGGTACTACCCCCAGGACCAACATATAATTGCTCAGCAACGCCCCACCTCTAGCGGCATGAGCAGCACTGTGGAGTCGTTCAGTGGCCCACGCCAGCTGCCACCGCCGCAGCCGGTTGTGCTGCAGCATAGACGGCATCCGCGGTCGCCGCCGATGGTTCCCGATGATTGTCATAGCGATTGTGATTCGTCCTCGTCAGTAGTGGATGATGCTGAGTGTGACATCGCTTCATCCTCGTGTAAAAAGCTTATGCCTTTCGATCTTAACATGCCGCCGCCGGGAGATGCCGCCGGGGACTTGGACGAGCTCGCTTGTACGGCTCTCCGGCTCTGAGTTTTTCTTTAAATGATGTACTAAATCATTTGGAAGGAATCCACCCATTTGGTTAATTACTCAAATTTTCTTCTCTTATCTTTTTCCCCCAATTTCACTCTTTTTTTCACTATATTATGCGGATAAAAGAAAAAGGAGAAAAATGCTCATAGTCATAGACATGGGTGAAGACTGGGGGAGCCATAAAAAACTAAAGAGTCTCGTCTTCTATGAGTGTGTTGTTTGAAGAGATTTTACCTCTCTTTTTTTTTTTTTTTTGTATTTATAATCTCTAATGTTATCGATAATAGATGATATTGATATTAAAGTGTGGGCTCTAATTTTTTTAATCGTCTGGTAATGTTGTATCTATGTGAAGTGTGCTGATTGGATCCATATTGTAGCATAGAAGTAGGTGGAGAAGCAATTTTGAGCTGCTCTCCAACTTGTTTTGAGGCTTCATTCATATTGTTTCGGTATCTGATGCCTTTTGACAATGTAAAAACGAAACTTTATCTGTATTAACATTGATGCGTTATATCATTTTCTGATATGGCTAAATATCAATGCTGGCATTGTTATTATGGTCTTTTGACTCTGATTTTGGAAATTAATCTGAAGCAATGGTATGTTTATGCTTCGATCTCTGATCTGTTTTTGCATTATGTTTGGTTGATTTTCATGCCTACCTTGGAATTTCTTCCTTGTATTAGTTCATTTAAGTTGAGATTTTCACTGAGCCTTGAACTGTGGTCACAAGATTTATTAATTTGTGCACTGCTGCTTTGATATTATGTTGTTCTTTGGATCAGCCTGTGTTGTGTTATGATTTTTGTACTAATTCATTGGTGGTGTTCTTATCCATTAGCCTTTTGGCTTCAGAATTGAATATGGGTTCTAATTTTTTTTGACTCTAGTTATAACATGTTATGAACATGTTTGTTTCTTTCTTTCATATGGGATGGTAAGTTGAGTTTGCAGCCTTTTATTACTCTTGCCATTTCTTTAATATGTTCTTGTTGATGTGTATACATTATTATGTATTTCGAAATATCAATTTGTTTTCATTTCTTCTTTCATTGAGTTATATGCTGATGCTTATT
Organism: Scutellaria baicalensis; assembly: GCA_005771605.1. NCBI lineage: Eukaryota > Viridiplantae > Streptophyta > Magnoliopsida > Lamiales > Lamiaceae > Scutellaria > Scutellaria baicalensis. The sequence continues at coordinate 12,782,764 of CM016724.1, read as the reverse complement.
AAAAAATTGATGGTTTGATTTTATTTCATGCATTAGCAATCAACACTGCTTACACGGATCTGGCAGTATATCTTGGTAATTGTTGTATCCATTAGTTTTTATTATTAGTTTTGGTTGTCTTTCTAAGTTTTTTTTTTTTTATTGTACAGCATTTTGTTGGTTGTCATTGTTGAAGCTTGTGCAGAATTTTGTTTACTAATTGCAACCTTTTAATAGTTTAAATGGGTAATTTCTGTTATTTCTTCTTTCTGCTGTTATGCATATCTTTCATTTAGGTGTGGCTGCATATTTAATCTTCTTGTAACGTATGGTGCATCTCTAAACCTTTACTATTGTAGAAATGTAGGTTACTGCTGTATGGTTTACACTTCTTAATGGTCGGGAAAAATGCAGCAGAATTCAGAATATTTCAATGTGTATGGTTATGACTCGTCTAGTTCATACCAGTGTGGATATTTCGGACATAAACTTGGAACATTATTAGACACTGGATTGTGATTGTGCTGTGCCTCTGATGCACGAATGAATCCTGAAGTTCATATGCACAAGTTCTTTTGTGTGCTTTTTACTTGGTATTTCTGAGCAGACATGATTAATGATTTGCGGATAAATTTTAAATCCCAGATAGTAATTTCATTGGTGGTGACATGGATTGACATGGACTTGAAAGTAGGTCATTTTCATCATAAATCATAGCTTTTCATATCACTTTGGAAGAACCACATATTTGTTTGTTGAAGTAGTGGTGGATTATATATTCTTTGAAGATGGGGAGTTGATGTTGGATTTAGCACTCATTGTTGGGATGATAGATGAAAATGAATAATGCATAGTTGTTTGAGATAACCCATTTCTTTTATCCTTTGTCTTAAGCATTTGGTCCATATTTCTCAAACCCTAGCCATTATGGTAAGTTGGCAGCTATGTGGATCAATCAATCAATCAGGGTATATTAATTGCATAGGAATATTGAGCCATGAAACTCACAACATGGTCATGGTTAGCCCCAATTGTGATATGTGAATCTCAATGTCATATGAAAATGAGTGCTACTGTGTTAATAATCTCATTCTCCAAAAACCATCCTCTTCTTTCCTTCTATTGCTTCCTTAGGTTTCTCTTCCTTAAAATGGCTTTTCCAACTCTCATATGACTATGGCAGATAAAAGCACCAAAAGGGAATTAACAACTCACATGTATAAGACTATAGAATAATATAAAAAATACAAATATATATACACACATGTATATACAAGGAGGTGAAAACAAGTCGGCCAAAACTATTTTTAAAATAAATCAACAAAAGTCTGATAACCGCAAAAAATGCATTTTTTGGAAAGTGTAACGTGATCATAAGATATAAACGACTAATTCTTACCATATATGCAAGATTTTTGCCTCGTCTGAGATATTGATCTCATACATGACCGGTCCTTATCATATATACAAAATCTCAATTACATTTTTCGTATATTCATCTCATTGACGTCATATTCTTATCGTATATAAGATTTTTGCAACGTGTCAAGATGTTGAACTGTAAAAAAGGAAAGTACATCACCACTAATTATGTTGTAGATTGAGTTGTCGTACAAACCTAACTTGTTCTACAGACAATAAGATTAGAAACTTATATTACATATACATTACTATTATTATCATTAACACAAACATCTTTATATATATAAAACAATAACCACAAGTGTCACATGACACTCTCACAAAGCTTGAACAAGTAATTCTCACATTAAATGTTTTTTTCTCTTTTTCTATTTAAATAAACTATCTTAAAAATATAGATATCTTTTAGATTCATATAAAGATTAATATATATATATATATATAATTAAAAACTTTAAAATATAAAAAAAAAACATTATTGATAATTTTTTCAATACTAACTATAAAAAAAGAACCTTTTCTATTAAAAAAAACCATGTGCTATAATGAAACAATTTTTTCAAACGTGACAATCTATCTTTTTATACATGTAAGATTTTATTTTCACTACAAATATGTGACATTGAATATATTTAAATATTATTTAATATTTTTAATATGTAGATAATATATATAATTTATTCACACACATCTATATATATAAGAGAAGGATCAAAAGTGTCACATGACACTCATACAAAGCTCGAACAATTAATTATCACATTAATTTTTTCTATTTAAATAAATTATCCTATAAATATTTTTTAGATATATTTAAATATTAATATATTTAGACATATATATATAATAAAATTAAAATATAGAAAAAGACTATTGATCATTTTTTCAATACAAACTAAAAAAAAAAATTAAGCTATAATGAACCAGTTTTTTACAAATGTGACAATCTATCATTTTATATATGTAAGATTTTTTCTTCACTAGAAATATGAAATATTGAAATAATTTATTTAAAAATTATTTAATATTTTTAATATGCAATTCACACATATCTATATATAAAAGAAGGACCAAAAGTGCCACATGACACTTATACAAAGCTCGAACAATTATTTCTCTCATGAAATGTTTTTTTTTCCATTTTCTATTTAAATAAATTATCTTATAAATATAGATATCTATATATATAGATTAATATATCTATATATAATTAAAAATTTAAAATAACGTAAAATATTATTGATAATTTTTTCAATACAAACTATACACACTCACAAAAAAAAAAAAACTTGTGTCATAATGAACAATTTTTCAATGTGACAATATATCCTTATATACATGTAAGATTTTTTCTTCACATGAAATATGTAATTTTAAAATAATATATTTAATTATTAGATTTAATATTTTTAATATGTATACAATATAATTTCTTTACACACATTATGAAATATTTATTTAAATAATTACATAATATAGTAATTAAAATTACATTATATTTCATATTAACTTAGATGGATATAAAATCATAAATATATTTTTTCTATATAAAATATTTTTTTACTTTATTTATTACATTTAATATATTTAAACCCGTGTATTACACGGATCTTATACTAGTATATATGTGTGTGTATTTCAGTTTTTTTTTTTTTTGTTCTAGGTCATAAAAAAAATCGCAAACACACTCTAATTATCTCCACCAACTCATGAATCTTCACATAGTACAACTTAAAATATATTAATTCCACCTCAATTAAGAGATGCCTCATCCTAAAATAATACAAATAAGGCAAAAACTCACATGAGACGATGAAATTTCAGATCACATACTTATAGTAGAAAAAACATACTTATGAGTGTAAAAGACATACTTCTAAAACTCATGTTTATACCTGTAAAAACATACTTATAAAACACATATTTATACCCATAAAAAACATACTTAAATTTCATTGCACGTGAGACGGTCTCACAAGAGACCAACTCTACAAATAATTGTTGGGATCTCATAAAATATGAGCTAATGTATGTTAAATGTTTCATAGCATAAATAATTTGCTGTGAATTTTTGTAATCACGAGATGTAATTTATCATCAAATTAATTTGTGAAAGACAAGGGGTAATCTTGGTATTAATCTGCGAAGTAGATAAGTAATATGAAAAAGACCCACCATAGGTCATCCCAGGATATATGGTTTGTAAATTGGGTTCATTATTTGGTACTATAGGGCCAAGCCCTTCAATGAATCTTGGGCTTTAATCTTTCAATAAATCATCATTTGTCTATATAATAAATAGTGTTCAAATACCATAAACTAAAGATGAATAAATCGATTGATTGAGAGCCACAAAGATGGAATGAACCCTAACAAGAACAGGGCCTTGTTGGTATATAATTACTAAATCAAAATTAAATGGTTCTCCGAAATTGGTAAGAAATTGAAAGTGTCGCACTTAATGTGGCTACCATATTTACTCTCTCTCTCTCTCATGAAAATAATCCACCACAGAAAAAGAGACATATCCGGACAGAATCCTGACCAAGAATACCACCACCATTAATGAGCCTATAATAAAATACTCTCAAATAATATTAAAGGAATTATTAAATTATCCTTGGGGTTATTTTTGTCTTTACAGTCCATAGGTCCAGGAAAATGTTGAATATCATCATATATTCATATTAATCTCTAAAAAGGATAATCACATATTAGAATAATGCAAGCACAGCAACTGCCATGCACTAAGTGAAAGGTCCAAAATACCCTTACATGTATATGTGTTTTTTCCCCTTTTCTCTTTCTTGCTTTTGCTACCCTTTTCTTCAACTTCATTGTCTGTTGCTTCGTTCTCTTTCTTCCTTGGTTCTATCTATTTTCTTAAATAATGTTTTAAGACTATTTATCCTCGAGATTAACTTTTTTCTTCTAATTTTATATAATAAAAAATGTATTCCCTCACAATATTAATTATTTAATTGCTTGATACGTTTTTTATGTGATAGGTTTGATTATTTGATCATTTTATGAATAAATAAGTTCTGAATGAGTTAATATTTCTTAATGTAAGAATCAAATTTAAGTAATTGTGAACATTAATATTGACAAAGGGAAAATTATGAGAAATCATGTGTCCCAGTATGAGAATTTATGATTGGTGCCCGTATGATAAGGTGTATATATTTATGAGACCTTATATCATTAGAATATGTCCAATGAATTAGGTTACTTTTAATTTCATAAAATCTATCTGTTCCATTATCATTATACCGACAATCACCATAATTTAGGGTTGTGAAAGGATTTTGGAGAATTGAAATCAATGGTGAATTGAAAAAATTTGGTAATATTTGTTGATTGGATGACTTTTTCGAAATTATATAAAAGCGGAAATTGTTGTGGTTTGGTTTGAAGATTTACATTTATCCATATTGCGAATAAAACCTAAAAAATAAATCAAAATTAGTCAGAATTGTCGTTAGAATGATCTTTTTTGTCTGTGTCCATGTATGTCGGACAATTCTAAAATATGGGAACAGTAAGATAAATTTAAGACGAAACATCAATTACAATAAGAATGAACGATGCTATACAATGATACTTGTATGATACATAATGAATTGCATTGAGGTTCCACTTGATGGAGAGTTTATATAAATGTTTGTAATCATGTATATGAGTAAGATGATGACACTATTTATGATTTAGATGTTAGGTATCTTGTTAACATGTCCAATTTTTTACTTTTGTAAGTTTGTTGAACCATTGGATGTTTAGATGTTTTTATCTGTGATTGTACTTTTAATTGAATGGTATATTTGTTATGTTGAAGAGGAGTTTTACATGTATAATTTCTATATGGTTGCTCCTTTTTTTTTTTTCATGTCCATTTAGATTGTTATATACTATCGTTTGATCGGTATATCGAACAAACTCCAAATAATTGATATAGATTTATGTTTCAGTTGTTGATTAGTGTTACACGTGGCGTGCTCAATATATTCATGAAATTTGAAGTGACACGTTCAAAATGTGACAACTACATGCATTAACTCGAGGTTGAATAACATGCACACGTGCATGTTGGAAAGTCGTTCCTCTGAGAAAAGAAAATAGCTACAACATGTTGCAATTGTATTTAAACTTTTACATAAAACTCACTATGAATTTATTCTCTTGCTCTTTCCTAGCAATCGATTTAGAAAACGTGGGACTCCTATCAACAATGCATGGTCAATAGTTAGCCTCCTAAGAACAATGAAAGAGATTGCAAAATAAGTGAAGCATTTTGTTCCAACTAAAAGAAAGGGTAAAGCATGTGGAAATAAATTGAAGGAGTTGTTCATTTCCGAAATCAATTTCTTGTGCTCCATCCAATATTTTGATTGCTAATTCAACACACCAAACATTCACTCCTCTTAAATCCCAATCTAAACACAACATAAAGCAAACAAATTAAAGAAGATAGGATAGTAGTTAGAAAGGCCTAAATCCCAACTCAACACTCGAAACAAAACTGGACCTTGCATTTACGGGGTAGGTAAAGTGCATTTCACCCTAATTGTAGAAAAAGCAAATAAAAAAAGGGGCAAAATCTATCAATCCAAGGAGGGGAGGTGAGGTGAGGTGAGGTGAGGTGCAGTCGGTTGGTTTGTGGGGGCATGTGAGAAGGTAGAGAAATCGATAAGGCAATTCCACCCCCCACCGCACTCCCACACACCCACCCTAAGAAAAATCAGAAATATTTGTATTTATGAAATATAAAATGGAAAAAATTAATTAAATAAAAAAAATAATGAAAAAATATAAAAAAATATCGCTCCGCTCGCCTCCCAACGCCTCTCTTTTTCACATACAACACACACACAGTAGAGAGAGAAAAAAGAAAGGAAAATTATTATCACAAGCTCATCTCTCTTTGTGGCGTTTCTTCTCTCTTTACATATATGTTTTCTCCGGTCCATTTTTCTCTCCCTTTCTTCTCCGTCCTATCTCTCAAAATCTACCTCATTTGTTGAGATTTCTCTCTAATTTTTTTTCTCGATTTTTGGTGGTTTGTTTTTTATTTGAGCCATGCGGAGGGGCAGAGCAGCGGCGAGGCAGGTGGCGGCGGCCGTTGACGGTGGAGAAGCTAATGGATCGGGAGGATCTAAGGAGATCAGATTCCGAGGTGTCAGAAAGAGGCCGTGGGGGAGGTACGCCGCCGAGATCAGGGATCCTTGGAAGAAGACTCGTGTGTGGCTCGGCACCTTTGACTCCGCTGAGGACGCCGCCCGTGCCTACGACGCCGCCGCACGCTCTCTCCGTGGTCCCAAGGCTAAAACGAACTTCCCCTTGCCGTCCAACGGTGCCGTTTTCCCCGATTTCAACCCGCAAAACCCTAATCAGCCACATATCAATAATAATTCTCACGATCCGTTCATGGATTGCCGCTACTTCCCCCAGGACCATCACATGATTGCCCAGCAGCGGCCGACCTCTAGCGGCATGAGCAGCACCGTGGAGTCGTTCAGTGGCCCACGGCAGCTGCCGCCGCCGCAGCAGCCGGTTATTCAGCAGCAAAGAAGGCATCCGCGGTCTCTGCCGGTAGTTACCGATGATTGTCACAGTGACTGTGATTCGTCATCTTCCGTAGTTGATGATGCTGAGTGTGACATCGCCTCATCCTCGTGTAAAAAGCTCATGCCTTTTGATCTTAACATGCCGCCGCCCGGAGACTTGGACGAACTCGCTTGCACAGCTCTCCGGCTCTGAGTTGTTCTTCTCCGGTGATAAATGATGTACTAAGTCATTTGGAAGGAAACCACCCATTTGGTTACTTACTCAATTTTTAATTTGTCCTTTTTTTTTTTTTGACTCTCTTTTTCCCCTTATTATTATGCGGATAATTGAAAAGAAAAAAGAAAGAGAGAAGAATGCTCATAGATATGGGTGAAGACTGAGGGTGTCATAAAAACTAAGGGTCTCGTCTTCTATGGGTGTATGTTGTTTGATGAGATTTTACTTTTAATTTTTTTTGTATTTATAATCTCTAATGTTATCGATAATAGATGATATTATGATTATTAAGGTTGTGGTCCTTGTTTTTTTTTAATTATCTGCTAATGTTTCTATGGAATTATGTGAAGTGTGTTGATCTATAACATTGAAGTAGGTGGAGAGATAATTGTGACCTGCCTTCCAACTTGTTTTGAGTCTTCAATCTTATTGTTTTATATCTGATTCCTTATGTTAATGTAAAAAAAATGAAACATCATTTGTTTTAACATTGCTGTGTAGATAATTTCCTGGTATTGTTGAATATCAATGCCGGCATTGTTATGTCTTTCGTCACAGATTTTGTTGTTTAATCTGAAACAGGATGTTTATGTCAGTTTCATCGTTCCGATCTGTGTCTGCGTTCTGGTTAGTACCATTTTTGCTTTCCATGTGATTTAGTTCTGGTATGCCTAGGGAATTTGGTGAACATTGAACTTTGGTTGCAAGATTTATTAATGTTTAGGTTGTAGGCTGCTACTTTGATGTTTTGGTGTTCTAAGGATAGCCACTGTGTCTTTATATGTTACCTAAAACTTCTCAACTTATATATATGGTAGGAATATGCCAATGATTTGTTCACTAATTCGTTAGTGTTTCTTGAACGATTGTTATTGTATCTTGAATGTTAATAGCGGCAATAGTAAATGTGGATTCTTTATTTATTGACTGTAGTTTGCATGTAATGAATGTGTGTGTTTTATGTGATTTTTTTTTGGTTCCGTCGTTTTTGTCGTTTTCTTCATAGACTGCTTGTTGTTGTGCACACTGACTCGAATAATTGGCACTTTCAGTTTTTTTCTTTTATTGACTTATTTGCTGATTCTCTGAGATAGACGTGTAATTTCCTCGTGCCGTGATGGTGATTTTTGCATTTGCAATCAACATTGCTTGCATGGATCTTCGTTATTAGTTTCTTGTGGCCTGTTTGCTGATTCTTGTTATTTGTTTCTCTCTTTTACTGTTTTACTTCTTTAGCTATTATTGGTTGATTCTAAGCGATTTTTTACAGCATATTTTGTTTTGTATTTGTTGAAGGTTGTGCTGAGATTCATTGACCAACTGCAATCTCCTAGTGTAAATGGATAGTATTTTATTTGCTCGACTCTTTCGGCAGTTATGCATCTTTATCATTCTTCTTCCTTCTCTTTTACTGTGTTCTCTTCTCTCTTTGGTTACTTGAGAAGGTTGAATTATATGGTCGACATATATTCTTCCATTATATCTGGCATTTTTGAACCTTTGCTAGCCTAGTAATGTGGGTTATTGCTGTATGGTTTAGATTTCATAATGGCCTGGAAAATGCCACAGAAGTTGAAATATAACCGATGTATCTGGTTATAAATCTTCATTCCGGATTCTGCATTGCAGTAGGTCCCTGCCAGATACTAGTTGGAACATGGATGTTCCCACTATGCACTGGATTGTGTTTGTGCTCGTTACGCTTAAACAATTGAATTCTGTTGTTGATAATCGGTATGTGATATCTGAGTCGTGTGTTCCGTTTGGGTACCAAGTGTGATTGAGTGCTTTTTACGTTGTCTTCTTGAGCCAGATGACTTTTATGGAGTTGTATTTGAAACTCTTGAGGATGTAAGGATAAGTTTGAAATCCAAAGTAGTAATATGGATGGTTTTATTTGTGAATTTGAAACCAACTCTTCTTAAATTGTTGCATTTCAGAGAAACTAACTGTTAGTTGAAGATTGGCTTGGTGTTTGATCTTGATTTAACCCCATCGAAAGGTCACGCTGTATGAATTTAATGAGAGAATTATTGTTTGTGGTGTAAAAGGTCGATATTATGTTAGCTGGAAAACTGGAGATATTATTACCATTGATGAGAAATCATATTTGGTCTATGATGTTGCTCTAATGTCTAATCAACATAATTTTTTTTATACCGTTCTTTGATATAGTCAATGCTCAATTATGTCAAAAATGATTAAATAAACTAGTGATGTTTGTTTTAAAAAATTTAAAGAGAAAAAACTAGTAGTGTTGTAGAGGCTATATTGTGTAATGACAATAGTTATATTGTGTATACTGGTACAATATAATTCTATTTCATGAAACAAATAAAGAAAGAATGAATACTGTGTAATTTTTTGTTGAATTACGATATTAGTATTTTTACATCAAAAATATGATTTAATAAAATTTTTTAATTTTTTTTATAGTTTTAACTTATTAAACCATTTTTATCATTTAACTTTATCATCTATAGTTGAGGCTGAAAATTGCCCAAAAGAAGAGTGTTGTCAGATTTTTGTTGTTTTGCAATTAAATCGATGTGTTGATCTGGCTTTTCAGTCATTTCCTTTGGAAAATAAATTGAACTTTGATATGTAATACCATATTTTTATTTTGGTAGATTACAAACTTAAATGTTTTGATTTGTTCTAAATGAGCTCCATCCCAAATGGATTCAAGCTATTATGCAAAGAGTAGAAGTGGAGATATAATATTGCAAATATCTGAGTTTGATAAACAACCCTAGATGTAACAGAAACGGTGCCGTTTCATTAGAATACAGATGCTCTAGTCTACAACTAGAAATCATCGTGAACAACAGTGGAAAGCTGCACAAATAAATAGCTGTCTCTCCACTTTTCTTTTTCCCGTCCTTTGTTTTCTTCTTTCACTCTTTTTCATGATCGATTGGGATGTTTTCCAATGAAACTTTGACTTTTTTTTTTTTTTTTTGTGGTGATTCTATTTTTTGATAACCCCATTCTTATTTTATGAAAAGAAGGTTTGCTAACCATAGTGGATCTCTTGAATGGATACCTAAAATCTGAACAAAATAAGGGTTTGGTTTTGCCTAATTCACGAATTAAGTCTTCCACGCTTCTGCTTCATCACTCATATATATTCTTATTTCATGATTTTTGCAATTCTAAAAATGTGGCTCACATTTTTTCCCCTTTCTTCAAGTTCAATGTGGAATACCTATATTTGATTTCCTAATCTTGTTGATAGCTTGGATCATCTTGTGTCGTTTTTATTATTGTTAATGATAAACGACACTACTTTAGCTAACTCATCTTCCAAAACTTGCATAAGTTTGTGAAGATTAGTAACACTTTAGGTTAGGGGATATACGATAAACCAATCACAATATTGTAATTATGTACTGCATACATATTTAGATTCATAAAAAATGACTAATATTGAAATCGGGACGATTTTTGTGAATTAGATATGTATTTTAGGTGTAGTTAAGCTTTTAATTAACTTGATTAAAATAATGTGCAATCTTCTCGTCCTCAAACAAAAGAAATCATCCCCACAAAATCCAACCTACTCAATACTTGGTGTATTTATCTGCACAAATTACATTCAAAATTGATGTTCGTCTTTTCTTAAGCAATAATTCAGAAGACGACACATAAAACAAATTAGATATATAACCAATCTCGGAGTTAAAATGCATTAATATAAACACTTGGCCCAAACCTTCACGCAAACGGCACCACCTGATCATGATGTGCCCAAATATAATCACACTTAATTTGAATGTTAATAATATACTTTTATTCCGATAAATAGTGTTTTAAATTCACTTCTTTAAGTGGGATAATCAATTGGATTTTGATAAGTTTTGGGATTAAAAAAAAAAATAGTTAGAATAAAATTGATGCGTATTCATTCATTGCAATTTTCTTTTTAAATGTATGCTTATGTCCGGATTAAATAAAAAACATACAAGTTACTTGGTCATTTTCACAATAATAAATAAAGAGCAGATGCCATCTCATGCATAATAAGACATAGACATGGGTCATGCCATGTTTGATTACATTAATCGACATGTGTATATGCAACATAATTTCACATTGAAAAAAGTTACTAAATAAATTTATTTTCCACATCAATTATGAAATGCCTCATCTTAATAATAAAAAAATAATAATAATAGTACAAACTTATGATGTGGGGGCAAACTTACTATTAAGTATTAATATGCCCATTCATGGCTAGATATGTAAGATTAAAAGTCAACATTAAAGAGCATTGGGTATGCATTGTGAATTGGGCTCATTATTTGGTGTTGGGCCTTTTATCAAGCTTGGGCTATAAACATTCAATTGTGTGTTTCATTAAAAAACAATTGTCCATTTTTAAAAAAAAAATACATTCCTCTTTGGGATGATATATTTTTTTCATATTAGGTCTTCACTTTGGTAGATATTCACAATTTTTGTTGGAACCCGTATCTTTTAGTATTCCAACAAAGATATTGTTGTCATTTGATATATATAATCATAATTGATAAAATGTTTTCTTAATTTATGTAAAATAATATGAAATGACATGTATAAATTTTGAGGTGTTTTGGTCCATCGCACCTTCACATATCTTGACTTATGACTTCCACTCCTTTATTAGTGTTTGTCCTTTTTCTTAGACAAAACTTATATACCATTGAGAGACATAAAGAAACATATATAAGTGTTATATACATATTCTTTAGGTGTTATATATATACTATATAAATGTTATGTTTCTTGGTGCTATAAATATACTCTACAGGTATCATATGTATATAAGAGTATACAAGTGATACCTGTAGAGTATATATTTTACACAATATAATGATTAATTTGGGGGCACCATGCCCTTGGGGTACACAAATACTACTCTTATTCTTATCGTTTTATCCCTTGCATATATATATTTAACTCTTCTACTACTACTACTACTACTACTACTATTATTATTATTATTAAAAGAAACAAATTAACAAAATGTATGAGGAAAAGAATAAAAGAAAAGGTGTATGGCATAAAACCAAAAAGAAAAAAAGTGCGAAAATGGTTTTTTGATAAGCTAAAGTAAAATTCAACAATTCAAACCATCACCAATTCACCACAACTTACTCAGCAAATTCAAACCACACATAATTGGTTTCATTTCTTTTCCATGACTATCAAATTGGTCCCCATCGAGTTTGAAAGAACAATCTATAGATTTCCTAATTCAAAGAGTGAGTTCCAGGATTTATTTTTTTAATTTCGCTTAATGTGTTAATTATGATATCATCTTATTCAATAGTCAGACAGTACTTGTATATTATTAAGATGTTAAGGAATAAATAATATTAAAAAAAATGAAACTTTTACACATGATTATTGATTACCCATTAAATTTTAGGACACGTAAATGGTAATGGGTGCAAAAACTTTATGGATTTGGTGTAACAGCTGCCAACTTTATTATTATTATTATTATTAAACTTTGATTGAGAGTATATGAATCCTCACGAGAAAACCCCTTTCTTTTTCCAACTTCAACTACACTTGTGGAATCATGTGTGACAAGTGTCAAATACAGTACTAATGTTGAGTATGATATTTAAATCAATAAATTACCTTATTATTATCTTCACTTAACTTAAATTAGGATTTAATAGTAAAAATCATCACATGTGGGGGTGCCACGTTGGCCGCTCACGTTTCACTCTACCCGAATTGCTCTATAAGTTTTACTCTTAATCTAGCTTCTAAAGTTGACATTATATTATGTGTTGAACATTGTTTTTATTCTTTATTGTAATTCTTTCAAATACATCAATAACTGTCATATGATAACAGTTAAAGAAGAGTGACACTTGTGTGCCCCAAGGGTATGGTGCCCCCAAATTAATCATCATATGGTGTTGAATATATACTCTATAGGTATCATGCATATACTCTTCAGGTATCACATGTATACCCTTATATACATATGATACCTGTAGAATATATTTATAATACCAAGAAACATAACACCTGTAGAGTATATATATAACACCTGAAAAGCATGTATATAACACCTAAATCCGTGCCCCTATGTGCCCCAGGGGTATATAAGTTTTTGTCGTTAAAGAAATATTGTAAAATAGAAAAAAAAGATATAAGTGATCCAATTTCGCTCTACTCCTAAATTTTTGTAAGATTAAACAAAATTAAATAATTTTCATATGAGCTTATAATGATAAAACGAAAATTGAATTGATTTTTTTGTAACCCTAAAAAACTTTTTCTTTTTGTTAGGGTAATAGGAAAACCCTAAAAATTATAATCTTACATTACCTATTGTTAATTTTTCACGATAAATTATAATCTTGTAGAACATATTTGTTTTTAAAATAGATGAGTTCAGGTTATATCCACTAGATAACAATGATTTGTTGTTTAATATAATTTTCTTCACAATAATAATAATAATCTTACGACTTTGAGTACGGCTGAGATATTGATCGGGAGGGGCATCTTTTGCGCTCACCTTCGTTTTGTCCCATCTGATCGATAATGCACTTCTTTCTTTGAGTTTTTATTTTGGTGTTTGTCACTAGGTTTTCTAAAATTAAATAAAAAAAATATGACAATCATTGCATGAAATGATATTATTTATTCTATATTCCATTATCCTAACTCATATAAAATTATAAGATAAAATGTTAAATACATCCTATAAACTCTTAAATATCTAAGTTGAGTTTATTATAACATGCACATAGGATATGACTCACACTGTCACACACATGACTTTTATGCACAATCAACTTATTTAATATCATTTAATTTTCTCGATATTTAAAACTTCATGCCTGTTGTATATATATTAATTTTCAATTATGAGTCAACGGCATGAAGAAATAATATTCATTAAATTGGTTAAATTTCTTGATATTTTTTGGAATGTTTTTATACAATTATTCTTTCAAAGGTTTGTAATTAGTTTCCCAAACATTCTTAATTAACATAATTTGCTCATAGACGTATAATAAGTCGAACTTGATTAAATCGGGATTAAAGGCATAGATGAAGATCTAGATTTATTTACGATAAAACTTATACTTGAATAGAAAGCAGAATTAATGAAACCTGATGAAGAAAGTTCAAGTCTTGATTGTTGTTGTTGGCATAAAATATATATACCAATCTTTTTCCGGTTCTGATTTTCTATTACATTTGATGTTGCATTTATATTTCATAATATTTAATACAAAAATCACGTGTTAAATTTTGATATCATCTAATACATGTGATATTGAATAATTATTTTGAAATAGAAGATGTAACATCTCTCATAGATCATCTCGTATGGAGAAAGTTATTTCTAACATCAGTAGAAATAAATACAGCAATTTACGTCGTAAAATAACCATGATACTAATGTAGTAACTCTTATTATATAGTTATTATTTTGCTTTTTTGGTGACTAGCCTAATTTTCCGAACAAACTGAATTTGAAACAAAATTGTACCAAAGTTAGATAGGCCTAGCTACCATAAGTCATATTTCAACCTAAACAAAATCTTATGTTGGAATAAAAAATAGAAATGATTGATGAAAATTCTCTTAATAAATATTTGTGAATTCTTACTTTCAACAGTTGCAAAGTATTAATACTCTGTCTTTTTATATTTTTGATTGTAACTAATTTAAGCATAATCGTTCATAATCATAGGGTCAACTCAATTAGTCCAATGTATGTTAAGTATTGCTATAAAACACTCTAAAACCGATTTCTACTCAAAATTAGAGTTGCAATCTTGAATTAGAATTAGATTGTTGATTATTTTTTTCCACTTAAAAAGCGGTTGTTGATAATCAAATTAAACCGATATAAGGATTATAAAACTTTTTAACTTATCAAAACAACACAACTAATAGTTCACCATCACCAATTTAGTTCTAGCATGGACCCAATTGTTGATTGAATCTATTTAATCAAGAACTTAATATACAAATAGTTATAATTGTTATAAATTATCATTATTATGGACATTACTCCTTTAAACTTTTCATCTCTTATGACCTTTGAGATCCATATTTTTGTATATATATAATTGTACTCAAAGGAATGAGGTGGTTGACAAATAAAACCGTCTTCTCAATCTTGCCTTATTTCTATTTTTGTTACTTCTATACTGTTAATTATATATTGCTTTATAAAGAAAATACATTGGATCAAAGATTTTACAACAATAATCACATACTAAATGCCAACTTATATCAGTGGAAACTTATAATCTGATAATAAAGTTGACTCGTTTCTCTTTCAATATTAATAAGAAAACAAATTATTTTGTTTCCTAGAAAGAGAGAGAGAGAGAATGCTAAAAATTCCTAATTATTTGGATTTATAAACCTTAATTTGGTCAAAAAAAGGGAAGAAGAGGGGACTTGGGTTGGATTCCATGAATTCACGCAACGAACATGATTCTCGCTTCCAAATAAAAAATCCACTTTCCGCAATACCATTCGTTGCTCCTCCCATTTCTCTCTCTCTCTCTCTCTCTCTTCGATTGATTCAGACATAGTTGATGTTTGATTATGGAAGATGAAAGAAGAACAGCGTTGGTGCACCCGAACAGGAAGAAGGCGTTGTCGCGATCTCAGTCGTACGCCAAGGACGAGCTCCACGTGTTCCGAACATGGCTGAAATGGCTGTGCGTGGATCAATCCAATCCCTGGACCGCCTGCCTCTCCTGGTTCGTCTTCCTCTCCCTCGCCATTATCGTCCCCGCCCTCTCCCACTTCATCCTCGCCTGCGCCAATTGCGACAGCCTCCACACCAGGCCTTACGACGGCGTCGCCCAGCTCTCCCTCACCTCCCTCGCCGCCCTCTCCTTCATCTGCCTCTCCAGTTTCATCCGCCAGTACGGCCTCCGCAGATTCCTCTTCTTCGATAAGCTGTGCGACGAGAGCGAGACTGTTAGCAAGGGTTACACCAAGCAATTGAATGTATGTATGTATGCTTTTCTGTTTTCATCATCAATCCATACATGTTCCTCCTCGATCCCCAATTGAAATACGTACCTACACATCATGCAGAGATCATTGAAGCTGCTATTCATCTTCGTTCTGCCCTGCTTCGCTGCTGAGAGCGCATACAAGATATGGTGGTACAGCTCGGGTGGGACCCGCATCCCGTTCTTAGGCAACGTGATAGTGAGCAACACGGTTGCATGTGTTCTGGAGCTTTGCTCCTGGTTCTACAGAACCGTCGTCTTCTTCCTCCTCTGTGTTCTCTTCCGCCTCATCTGTTGCCTTCAGATCCTCCGTCTTCAGGACTTCGCTCAGGTCTTCCAGGTCGACTCCCCCGTCGAGTCTGTTCTCAGAGAGCACCTCAGGATCAGAAGGCATTTGAGGATCATCAGCCATAGATACAGAACTTTCATTCTCTGGGCTCTCATCTTCATCACCGTCAGCCAATTTTCCTCTCTCCTCATGACCACTCGAGCCAAGGCTGACGTTAACATATACCATACCGGAGAATTAGCTGTACCTACTCTGCATTTCCACTTCCACCTTCTTCCTTTTTTTTAATCTTTACGACTCAAAATTAAAAGGAGTTGCACTTTATGCACAGGTTTGCTCTGTCAGCCTTCTAGCAGGCCTCATGATTCTGCTACGGAGTGCTACCAGAATCACCCACAAGGCTCAGGCCGTCACATGCCTTGCCGCCAAGTGGCACGTCTGTGCTACAATCGACTCCTTCGATGCCACGGAGGCTGAGACTTCTCCGGTGGGCGGCAGGGGAGGTCATGATACACACAATTTCACGGCGAGTCCAGATTGTGATTTCGATGATGTTGGAGATGAAGAAGATGAACTGGATAATTCCAAGTTCGTTCCGTCCTATGTTTCCAGCTCAATCTCATTTCAGAAAAGACAAGCGCTGGGTATGTTCTCAAAATAACCATCACTGCAAAGTGTGTTTTGTTGATGAAAATATTGAACTCTTGTTATATTTCTCTTTTGCAGTTACTTATTTTGAAAATAACAGAGCTGGGATTACAATATACGGGTTCATGTTGGATAGATCATCTCTTCATACGATATTCGGGATAGAGTTATCCCTGGTATTGTGGCTGTTGGGGAAGACGATAGGTATTTCCTGAATCAAGAAATGTGTGTTTTGTGATGATAGATTATGAAGGAGCAGAAATGAGAGAGGAGTGGAGCATCTTTTATTCATTCAATTCTACAACATTGATCAACATCTGTACACTGATGTTGTGCCTCAGTTTTATGAGAATTGTCACATTGTTGATTATTGCACAAGGGATTACTCTCCCATTTTAATTGCTTCTTTCTCTATCTTAATGTTCATATATATGTAAACTCATCTTCCTTCTCAAATCCCAAAATAATTTAATTACCACTAAAAGAAGCTTGAATTGTCTTCAAGGAACACTATATGAGGTCGTTCAGATATCCTAACATAACATCGTACCAAAAGGGGGTCATTTTTAAGGAAAAACAATAAAAGAAGAAACATACAACCATCTTACACATCAAAGGATTAATATGTTTTTAAAGGAAAAATACTAAAATAGAATCTTGTTTCTTGAGAAATGGATGGTTGAAAACGGGAGAAGAAAAAGAGAATAACTTGCGTCTTGTTAAAATTTTGAACTAATAAATGGTAGTTTCAATTCTCAAAATCATAGTGAAATTAGAAAATATGGACTTTCCTAAAATAAAATTAAAAATATCGTGTTTGTTTCATGATCGTTCATCACACAAATTTCAAATATTCCGATATCCACACATCACAATCATACAATCATGTCCAATTATATAGCTTTACTATTTGAAAATGAAACAAACACCCCTTATTATTTTGAGAAAGTGGGTTTTTTTTTGGTTGACAAGTTTCATGTTTTATAATGGAAAGATAGACACTCTTATTATTATTATTATTTTATTTAAAGATGATAGACACCCTTACTTAACCCGAGTAATATATTAATTTCAATACTAAAAAGGAACATTTGGTGTGACAATATCTCGTTCGATTCATTCCGTGCGCCCTTTTAAAATAAAACTTGCCATGCATATTTAAAACTCTTAAATAAAGTTTCAAATGATCAAAATGGAATCACTACGGTTTTTATTTTCTTTAATTTTTTTTCCTTATTAACCTTGAGAAGCACGTTCATGTTTTCTAAGGAAAAAAACATTACATATAGAAGGAAAAGTATCTAAATAAATAAATAAAAAGAAACGTGCATAATACATATAGAAGGAAAGGAATGTAATTAAGGGCAATTCTATACATATCCCAAGCAACACTAAACACACTCCATCTATATACACACTTTTTTTATTATTATTTTAATTATTTTAGTATAGATGGGGTGTGTTTAGTATTGTTTGGGGTGTGTATAGAATTGCCCCGTAAATAACTGTAGTTATATATTACAAATCAATATTGAAATTGAATAACTTACTGTTTCTGAGGCTGCAATTATGAGTTCCCCTTAATATAGGATTGAGTATATAACCGCCTGATACTAATGGTGGAACTGCTGATTCGGAAAATGTCAACCGCCAGTCGACGCTGCGCCACCGCATTGGACGCTGAAACGGCCGCCTCTCTTCCGACCAACTTAAATCTCCAAAATTCCTCAGATAAACATAAATTAGTTTAATGATTTGAAGGAAGATCCAAGTTGCCACCCCGAACCTTTTGAAATCCTGCGATGCAAGATTCATAAATGAAAATGGAGATTGGTTCTGCATCCGTCGCTCGGTGCTCCAAGGAGCATGAGAAGATCTATCAGTCTTGGTTTTCTTATGCTGATTCTGGTATGTGCTTTACTGTCTCCTTGTTAATAATCTTATTTTGCATGAGAATTTGAGAAATTTGACTGTGATTTATATTTTGTTCTAATGCGAGCAGATGGAGATGGCCGTCTCACCGGAAGCGACGCTTCCAAGTTCTTTTATATGTCTAATTTGTCTCGTCAGGATCTCAAACAGGTTTCCCCCCCCCCCCCTAAATCATTTGGGGAAGATTTTTGTTCTTGAAAATAATTTGATAGTGAGATTTAAATTCGTGCTGAGAACAGAATGTGTTTGGAAAAGATGAGATGAGCTGATATCTTTGGAAGATGTTTTCATGATTTGCAAATGTTGCTTTGTAGTGGTTAACTGTAGAATGTAGATGAAACGGCAGAGTCAAGTTTCTTTAACTCCATCGAAACTCAGTTCTTGTCAAGCGTTCTACCTTATTTTCCTAATTGGATTTCACTTTTTGCTGGATTGTGCATGTTTGTAGAATTTATCTTCTTGAAAGACACTATGTTGTTTGTGTGTTTTTTTCTTTAGAACTGACTATTAAATGCAGTATTGTTACCATGTCAATGATGTAGTGTTGTTGTCCAATGTTAACATTGTGTTTCTGATGAGTTTTTCACTTATGCTTGAGAGATGTTGAATGAGCATGTGGGAGAATCCTATTTTTAGCTGCTATAAATAAATTATGCCAGTTCTTTTTCTTTGTTCACATTATTAATGTTCGAAGGTTCTTGAATTTAGATTAAGTTTTGCATTACTTATGGTTCGTGCCATTTTGTGTTAGTCTTTTCTTATTTCTTATTGGTGATTACTATTTTCGGCTTTTTCATCCTTCCACTAGGTCTGGGCAATTGCTGATTCTAAGAGACAAGGGTATCTTGGATTTAAAGAATTCATTTTAGCAATGCAGGTTCTGAACTTCTTTGTTTGTTGCGCTGCTGAAACTGTCAATTATTGTGCTGATCTCAAGTATCATTTGGATGTGTAGTTAATCTCTTTGGTACAAGCCGGGCATGCTCTCACGAGTGATATTTTAAATGCTGAAGGTTAGCATTGGATTATCAGATCAGTAGTTTGATTTTTGATACAAGTAATCAGTTTTATTCATGTCATCAAATGTAAAGTGCTTTGATTACATTATATTATCTACAGTTGACTTTGAAAACTTGCAACCTCCGGCCATGGAAGGTCTTGATAAAGTCCTGCACGTGAGTTTCCTGCTCTTTATTCTTACGAGTTTAAATACTTATTGTATTAACATAAATATCCTTTTATACAGAAGAAAAGGCGTGATCCTGAACAGAATGGTAAGATGGATGATCGATGTTTTGTGCACTGGACGATTTTACCTATGTTTTGAGGCTGACATTCAATGATTTAGGCAGTCAAATGCAATCATCTTTGTCTAGTTGGTTTTCTTCTTCAAAATCAGGAAAGGTAACATGATGCTTGCTATCAACATCATCATTCTTTTATTCTTTCTGAAATTTTGCTTCTTTCAACTCCCCAATCCCCGCTTACTTTTAGCTATATAATGGAATGAGATGGTTAGTTCCACTACTTATTAATTTGTTTCTTGCATTGATGTTATATATTCACCTTCTAGTCTCCTATTCTGTCTTTTGGTTGCTTGACTGATGGCTTCCCATTGATGCACTTAGGTACCTTCTAGTTCAGCCCCTGTCACTTCGATCATTGATGGGTTGAAGAAGCTCTATGTTAAGAAGCTTAAGCCCCTGGAAGTTACCTACAAGTTCGACGATTTTGTTTCTCCTTTACTGGTAAATATTTCAAATACCAAGTTTTTAGTAATGTGCAAAGAATACAAAAAACATGTTGGATTCTGTTTTTGCTTTCGGATATAGGTTTTCCGCTGTCCATGATAGAAAAAAAGAGTGCCTTCAGATTGACTCTTTCTCATAATGTATGTTGGAAGACAAACAGTGATTTTGATGCTAAACCCATGGTGATGCTACTGGGGCAGTACTCCACTGGGAAGACAACATTTATCAAACATTTGTTGGGATCTAATTATCCTGGTACTTTATCAATTTACTGATCATTTATGTTTCTATTCTCCAATTTTTTATCTGCTATAACTTCTAAATATATCATTTATATTACAGGAGCTCACATTGGACCAGAGCCCACCACAGATAGATTTGTCGTTGTGATGGTATGGTTCTGTTATGTGTCGTCTTTCTGTGCTTTTAATAATTTTTAATGTGCACATAGGGAGAGCTTTGAGTTAATATCTTCTGCTAATCATATATCAATTTCTATTTCTCTATTATTGCTTATCAACAAATGGTGTTTTCTATACAGAATGGGCCTGATGAGAGAAGCATTCCAGGGAACACCGTTGCTGTTCAAGCGGATATGCCATTCAGTGGCTTGACAACTTTCGGTACTTCATTTTTGTCAAAATTTGAGTGTTCTCAAATGCCAAATCCTGTGAGTTTGAATTCTATTCGCATCTAAATTTTTTTATTTTTGAGAAGTTTTTAAAGTGATTACCCAATTTGATGCTAAAAGCTGCTCGAGCATATCACTATTGTGGACACTCCCGGAGTTTTATCTGGTGAAAAGCAACGGACACAGAGAAGCTATGACTTTACTGGTGTAATATCTTGGTTTGCCGCTAAGTGCGATCTCATCCTGCTTCTGTTTGATCCTCACAAACTTGATATAAGTGATGAATTTAAACGAGTTATTGAATCTCTTCGAGGTCATGATGATAAAATACGAGTGGTTTTGAACAAGGCCGATCAAATTGACACTCAACAAGTATGAGCTATTGGAGACTTTCCTCATGCCTCCTTTTTAGCCTTTGCTCTTCAAATTATTTTTTGATATATTGTGTAATATATCTACTATGACAGCTTATGCGGGTATATGGAGCATTAATGTGGTCCCTAGGGAAAGTACTGAATACTCCTGAGGTTATGCGTGTTTATATCGGGTAAGCTTTCTGTTTATATATGTATTCATGATTTTCTGGTAACTGAGTGTCATGGAATCGCATAACTACAATAGTAGCTATGTTTATTTTCTGTATCCTATTTATCAGACAGTTCCATTCTAGTCTACCATTTATTTTTAAAAATTTCAGTTCCTTCAATGATAAGCCTATAAGTGCTGCTGCTGGCCCCCTCGGTGAAGATCTTTTTGAGAAAGAACAAAACGACCTTCTGTGTGATTTGAAAAACATACCTAAGAAGGCTTGTGATCGTCGTGTAAGTATGATATCTGTTTCTTATTACATATACACTGCACATGAAGAGGTTTTCACAGCTTTATAATGTTCAGATTAATGAATTTGTAAAACGAGCTCGTGCTGCCAAGATCCATGCCTACATCATGAGCCATCTGAAAAACGAGATGCCTGCAATGATAGGCAAAGCTAAGACACAGAAAAAGCTCATCGATAATCTGGCTGATGAATTTGCAAAGGTACATACATAAAATACTCTCTCTTTCTCGTCTCCACTCTCCACACACCAACTCTATTGTTTACGTATGTGTCCGGTCTCCTCAAACTTTCAGGTCCAGAGGGATCAGCATTTACCAGCAGGCGATTTCCCTAATGTGGAACATTTTCGGGCCAAATTAAATGGATACAATATAGACAGGTTTGAGAAGTTGAAACCGAAAATGATACAATCAGTTGATGATATGCTTGCGTATGATATCCCTCAACTTCTCAACAATTTCCGCAACCCTTATGACTAGAGATCTATGGCTGTGTTTTTTTTTTATCAAACAGCTCGTGTGTACGTACATCTAGTATATAAATCGAACATCAATTTTTTGTTGTAATGGTTGTACAGGTTCAGAATCTGTACACCATATTTTTTTATATGTGATTCATTTGATATATAATAGATCTCATAATTGGGCACTTTCATGCAACGTGGTGCATGTTGGATGTAAATCCTTCTATGTCTAAATCAGCCTCTAATTGATAGGCAATAGGAGCTGTTATAATCTCGTGAAACCTAAATCACAAGATTATACACATTACTTATATTGCATAGTATCACGATTTACAATTGTTAAGAGTAGTGCTATGTGCGTCACTTGTGAAAGGATCGATTAGTCCTGGCTACGTAACTATGTTTAAGCAAATAAAATTATCATACAATCAAAATAAATTATCATATAATTAAAATTAGTCAAATCACTACAATAAGAAAAAACTCATCAAAATAAAAAATGGTCAGAGAAATGAATTAGAATGGAGCAAGGATTAAAAAGATGGAGTGAAGGGCTCAGATGCGCTTATGTCTCGTCCAGGAATCGAAGAGAGTGGGTAACCCAATATCCACTTAGGGCGCAGGTTAGTCGTCACAGCACCTTCGGAGTTGGAGTGCACCAGCCGGGAATCGAACCCGGGTCTGTCACGTGGCAGGGTACTATTTTACCACTAGACCACTGGTGCTTCTTGCTTTTCAAAGCCTAATAACCATTTATAGCATGTACCCTCTACGCTTTAGTACTGAACATATTTAAGTAGATATGTATATATTATATATATATACTAGCGTAAATCCGTGTATCACACGGGTATTAAATATTAATTAAGAAATTTAAAATTTTTTATTTAAAGATAAATTTAATTATTATTATTTATTATTAATTTTAATTTAATTAATATGAATTTAAATTTAAATTGTGCAATTGTTTTTTAATTTTCAATTAATATAATTGCAAACATGAACTTAATTAAAATATTTGTCTAAAATTTCATAATTTATAATTTATTATAAATCATAGTTATTAATACTTTGTTATTCAATTATTATTATCTCATTAAATATTCTATTATAATAAATTATAAATACTAAATGAATTAATTGAAAATCAAATTATAAATAAATAGAATTAACCAGAGAGTAACATGTGTCATTTTTTATTTTTTCTTTAGTATAGATATAGATAAATATAGATATAGATAGATAGGAGTAATAAAAACAGGGTAGTGAAGCAGAATTGTATTCATCTCAATCAAATTCCCGATTAAATTGATAATATAAAGAGTGTTTTTGGAAAGAGAAAAGAAAAGTGTGTATTTGAGAAGTTAAATTTCTTTCTCTCCACGTCGTCCAAAATCCCTCTAAAACCCTGCCCTTCATCAATCCACCGCCACCAATTCCGCCGTCTCCATATATCCCAACCGGCCCTTCTTCTATTTACGTAAACCTTGTCGCCTCAGTTACCATGTCCCTCAGCAAAATAACTACTCGATTTTCGAGGACCCTTTTGTCCCAGTGCCGCCACTCGGTGCTCCTCTTTGGCCGCCATGACAGCAAGCAATTCCAATCTTTCTCAGCTCCCTCACTAGGGCTCAATGATAGGGTAATTCCCTGCTTTTTCAAGATTTTGGTTTTTTTCTGGGATTTTGCTGAGATACTTCTCTTTTTCTAATTTAATCGGTTGGATTATGGTTTAAGCTTTTGTCTTTCTTTTGATTAGTTTATACATTAATTTTTCAAGTTATTTGTATGAATCTCGCTGGTTCAATATTTTTTTCTTTGAGTTGAATTTTGTCCTTAATTTGATTCTGGATTTTTGAGTTTTTATCTGTGTGCAGCTCCTTAATGTTAATGAAAGTTCAGAATCGCTAGCTTTCTGCAGTAGCAACTTCTGAAGTGATGCTCATTTATCGTTTGCCCCTTTGATCTAGGTTTCGTACCTTAGATAACCTATCACATAATTTGTTCATCGTGTAATTTGCGTGAAAACTTGTGCTCTCCCTTTTGATTTAAATTTGTGCATTATTTAGAGATTAGTGTATGAACTTTTAGAATTTGAAGCGATCTTGTTTTTTCTCAAAGAAGCTTCTGGAGTTTCTCAAATATTAACAGAATAAATGTGGTGAATTCTGGCTGTAGTTGATGATGTTTGTTGAAAATCGGGCAAACTCACTCATACTGACTATTGCATAGGTTTGCACCTACATAAATCTGTAGTTCATAGAAGGACCAGTAGAGATGCCATGTTACATTGTTACTCTGTGACTTGGTTATTGTTACATTTGATTTTATTCTGTAATCTCATGCTATTCTTTTCACCTGAAACTAAATTCAATATCCATGATTGTAATTTTTAATATCTGTGTTTGGGCCAACAGGTGTTCTTATCTGTTTCAAAGTACTTTCTGTCATCACCCTTCTTATCAATCTCAGATATCTTATCTGATTCATAATGCTTTTCATCATCACATTTCTTATCATTGATTTTAATTTACTACGATATAAATATTTTTTAATGGCAAAAGTATCTTGATTCAATTGTAAAAAATGTGTATTGAAGTATTTCACTAGCCAACCCTGTTAATTTCTCTTTTTAGTCTCCATTACCTTCAATTGAAAGCATATACCTTTTCACCCCAAAGGGTGTCATTGCATTCTGAATTTGTTCCAAGGCTGGCTGAATCAGTGTATGCAGTGATTTCTTAGAGGTTTAACGTTAATATGGACTATCAGATGGGGTCCCTTCTTGGGTCTTGGAATAATAGCAACTGTCATGGGGATACTGGGGTAGAGTTTTGCAAGGGCAAAAGTATTATGCTTGAATGGTCATATCAGAGCTTTTCTGCTCTTATTTCTCCATTGCTTCTTCTACTGTAATGGACCTGAAAATTAATGGTATTAAGGAGTGCTCACTTTTCCTTTTTAGGTTGTATCTGGTCAGGTGTCGTTACTACATCATTCAGCCCTGAACTCGTCTGCCTTTCAGTGGTTTGGCTTCTCATCATCTGCATCTCAGCCAAATCAGAAGGAGACAGCTCAATCTGGACATGGAAGTAAAGAGCCCAATGAACATGAAGCTCGATCTGGAAATGAGGATGAAAATAAGGGGTCTAGCAATTCAATTTCTGATGAAACACTTGATGAAACCGAAGAATCAAATTTTGATGGAAAAACTGAATCAGGTTCTGCTAGGTTTCTTGACTTAATACATCTCTGACCATCAAAAAGAGAGTACTAAGCAATTTTCATTTTATGATTTTGATTCAGATATGGAGAGTGACCTTTCTAGAGATGATCTGGTGAAACTTGTGTTGGAGAAGGAGCAACTTCTGTTGACAAAGCAGGAAGAACTTGAGAAAATGAAGGATAAGGTCCTGAGGACTTTGGCAGAGATGGAGAATGTGAAGGAGCGCACAAGGCGGGAATCAGAAAATTCAAAGAAGTTTGCCATTCAGGTATGTGATATATTTTTTTAAATTTTGTTTACTCAACATGCTTTCATGAGGACCACTGCTAGACTGCTTAACTTTCCTTGGTCATCCGAGGCTTTCTAAATTTGTTGTTTGATGCAGAATTTTGCAAAAAGCCTTTTGGATGTGGCAGATAATTTGGGTAGAGCTTCCTCTACTGCAAAAGAGAGTTTTGAAAAAATTGATACATCTAAAGATGCAGCTGGAGCTGTTAAACAACTTAAAACTCTCCTTGAAGGTGTAGAAATGACTGAGAAACAGTTATCTGAGGTAGTATTGTAGTCTTTGAGTTCTTCTTTCTTTGATTATATTTTCTGTTTTTAGTGCTGTGAAGTGCATTTTGTTTTATACAAATTGACCATGTAATCAGTTGTACATGAGGTTGTATTTCTAGTAAATAGGCTTGGGTTGTGTTATCATTCTGCAAAAGTTGGTTATTGCTTACCTTTTTGCTGATGCAAGATTCTATGCATGTTTTGCAAAAGTAAATTAGGTCCATTTGAATAGAGTGATTTGAAATTCAGGATTTGAGAAGAGTGAATTTCAAATTATCTCAAGTCTGAGTGAATTTGAAATCCACCAAAATGACTCAAAAATTAGTTCAAAATGAAAACCATGTATTTCAAATCCATATGCATCCAAAAACTACCATGAATTTCAAATCCCTCCTCAAATCCACCTATCCAAATGGACCCTTAGATAATATGATTCCACATTATGTTAAAGGGTTGAAACAATGTCTTTGATGGAAGGGAAGAATTACAAGAACAGAAAATAACTTTTAGTTTTGGCAAAAAAATTATATATCCTTGGGGCACATAGGGGCACGTGTCTAGGTGTTATATACATGTTTTTCATGTGTTTTATATATATACTCTATAGGTGTT
Source organism: Scutellaria baicalensis (assembly GCA_005771605.1). Lineage (NCBI taxonomy): Eukaryota > Viridiplantae > Streptophyta > Magnoliopsida > Lamiales > Lamiaceae > Scutellaria > Scutellaria baicalensis. The sequence goes on along the minus strand of CM016724.1, from coordinate 12,755,632 downwards.
ACGGTTCTTGGTGTTATAAATATATTTTACATGTATGATGTATCATATGTATATAAAAGTATACATGTGATACCTGAAAAGTATATACATGATACCTGTAGAATATATATTTAACACCATATGATAATTAATTTGGGGACACCATGTCTCTGGAGCACACAAGTGTCACTCTTTAGTTTTTTGACTTTTTGGGGAAGGAAAATCTACCAATCACTTGTACAAATTTTCAAAAACATTAAATGCCTGCTATGCTGTGGCCTGAACCGAATGCCTTAATAGTAAATTGTTGCTTTCTATGTTTGAAATTTGTTGGTATTGCTAAAGTTAATTTCACTACCTATTGGCGTATGTGTGAAAGTTTATTCATGTAGTTTAACCCATAACTGCAGATATGGATTGTTGAGTAATGCGCTCGGTTTTGTTCATCCCCAGGTATTTAAGAAGTTTGGACTAGAGAAATATGACCCCGTAAATGAAGAGTTTGATCCAAACAGGCATAATGCTGTGTTTCAAGTACCAGATGCTTCAAAACCAGCGGATTATGTTGCAGTTGTTCTGAAGGTATCAGAAACGCTACAATATAGATGCATGTGGTGGTTATCTTTAATATTTATTTAAGAAAGTTGAAAAAGAGTTGCTTGTATAAGTTTTTGTGTTGTCTTAATTTAAGATACAGACTTCCATTATCTGTTGGGACGACGAATCATGCATGTAATGGAAATTTCAGGGGAATTAGAAGTTGTCAATCGGCTTTAAAATCTGATGCATGTTATTCGGTATTCGCAGGCTGGATACACGCTTCACGACCGAGTTATAAGGCCTGCTGATGTTGGTGTTACTGTGGCTGTGAACAATGAGGAAAGTTGATAAAGTAAACCAGAGACAATAGAGGATTGATTGCACGCACAATTGCTCTTCCACAATGTGGTTGCTGGTAAATGATAGATTAACTGTTTCTCATTCGGATAAGTATATTGTGTCGTCCCTAGTTTGGAGATAAAATCATAAGCTATTTTTACATTTGTATCTTTCATTGAATAGTCATACTAATGAAATTTTGTTCCGAAGAACAAAGGTTGGAGGGTTTGATTTTGTTCCGTGAGAGCTTCCTTCCTTCAATTGCCTGTATTAAATAAACACAATGACTTCTTCACATCTCTCTCTACATCCATGTGAATTCTGAATTTAATGTGATGTAGTTGTACTTGCATTTACACACACAGCGAACGAGCTTTAAAATTGTTAGGTAGTGGAAAAGGTTGAATGAATGAAATGAGTCCTGATTACAACTAGCAATGATTGCGACCTTTGCCCCTAAATCTAGGTTATCATCACCTCTCTCTCTCTCTTGTATCCGTCTTTGCACCTTAAAACTTCCATTTCACTTCAATGTGCAACCCCAAACTGTACAAAAACTTTATAAAACTGCGATTATTAGAGTAACTACATAAAATTGCAGTAATTAGAGTTCGCATTGGATTGCGAAAATTTTCTAGTTTTTATTGTCTCATTCTTTCATTTGTCCTGATTCATTCAAATTTCTATCTAGTTAATTTAAAATAAAATAGAAGACTCAGCTAAGCTAATATACACACTCATACACTAAAGTATTGCGTTAAATTTCGTCTTCTTATTAGACCAAAGAACTTGAGGAAAAAAGACAATGAATTGAGCAAGTGTTAGTACGTAACTAAATCTGTAAAAAAATCTCACATGAGACCCACTTTAAATTAAATGTAACAAAAGAGTATGTGATTGGATTATTCAAGATTAAAGCTGACAATTTAGATCACAAACCATAATTCCGATTCAATATCATTTGATAAATTAGTAATACCATAATTAATTTGTATCAGGATTAAAAAAAAAAAGAAGGAATTTTCACACACACGCACAACGTTCAATTGAAAAACAGAAAAAGATTATACCTCTCATTGAATAAAAACCAATCTAAACTTTTATATTAAATCTTTTGAAAAGATAATATAATCATAATAATGAAGCACATAATAATTATTAATTTAAGTAATTAATATTAGAATTTCTGGAATATAGCACACTGGTATTGACCATTGAGCCAAAAAACAAGTGTCACATGAAACCAAAAGATATAAAGCTAGTATTTGCATATATGGAGCTCCACTCCAGTCCAGTGTCATATTACGTAATTAACCTAAAAAAAGATCTTCACCTTTTCTAGGCAATAATAATAATAATAATAATAATATTGGTCAGAGACGACGACGTTTGAGGATGGCCCCACGCTCATACTCCCATGACCCCAACACATGATATATCCCTTTTCTCTCTCCTCCAGTCTTTCTACTCTCACTCCTAGTCCTTCCTCACTCTCTGCGCCAAATACTGAATAATAACACTTCTAGATCTGCGCCCAAATCTAACGAGACCCTACTCGTACACCACCATCTTGTAAGCTTTTTATCTCTGTTGCACCTTTTTCTCTTGATTTCTTTGGAGAAAATGAGAATGTGAATGAGTGCAGGTGTTGTTGTGGTTCTTTCCTTTGGAAAAATCTTGTTTAATTTAATGCTAACGGATGATATCTCTTTTTGGTAGCTGATTTCGATACTTGTTTGTGCGGCATTTTGTGTGAGCTGTTGTGGACTTTACATTTGTGTAACGTAGGTGTTTGTTTTAATTGCTTTTAGGGTTTGTCATCAACATCTTAACGCTACTCTGTGTGTGTGTGTGTGTTGGGAGTGTGTTTTCCCTCTCTACTAAGCAAAATGAGCTGAAGGGAGTTATGTGCTAGGATGTGGACTTATTATGCCTGTGCGAATGACGTGTGTAGCTTATGTTTCCAAAGCAGTTTGGTGGATTGCTGATTCTGTGTGAATTCTTATTGTGCAATCGGGCACATTGGAGGGATTCCTAGGTTTACTTTACTGAGTACTGTAGTTTAAACATTTTTTGAGTATCTCAGGTTGAGTTCTGAGTATTAGTTGTCACTTTTTTGCCAATATTGTGAGTCTTATCAATTGCATGGTATCATAATTGATAAATGGCAGTCAGAGTAGCATGATTCTAAAATTTGATTGTTTTTTCAGGTTGTTTCGATCCATAGTCGAATGGCAACAGTAGAAGCTGAAAATCCTCTTCTTGGTCAAATTACTTGTGGATCTTTATTACAGCAGTTGCAGGTAATATATTATTCGACATAAGTTGCAACTCATGCTCTGTTATTCACATAACTTAAATCTCTAGCTTACTGACATAAACAAAATGCTTGTTTTTTGCAGCAAATATGGGATGAAGTTGGTGAAACTGATGAGGAACGGGACAAAATGCTCCTTCAGTTGGAGCAAGAGTGCTTGGATGTATACAGGAGAAAAGTTGACCGAGCTGTGAAATCTAGGGCACACCTTCTTCAGACTTTGGCCGACGCTAGAGTTGAACTCACCAACCTCCTATCAGCCCTTGGGGAGAAAACTTATATCGGGATCGTAAGTAATTCTACTTCTATTATATGGAAACCAACTACATGATGCTGCAAAACTCTAGAAATGATCATCATGCTAAGAACAGTATGCAGGCAATGCTAATAGCTCTTTTCCTGTTTGGTGTTTTGCAGCCTGAGAAGACATCAGGAACAATCAAGGAACAACTTGAAGCTATTGCTCCTTTACTGGAAAAACTTTGGAAGCAAAAAGATGACAGGATAAAAGAGTTTTCGGATGTTCAATCTCAAATACAAAATATTTGTGCAGAAATTTCTGGTACTGGTAAGCAAGTGGAGAGCCCTGCGGTTGATGAATCAGATCTATCCACAAAGAAGTTGGATGAATTTCGTGCTCAGCTCCAAGACCTTCAAAAGGAAAAGGTAAGGTCTTTAAAGCATATATTCATGTAAATGCTCAGAGTTTGATTCCCGAGCTGTAAAATTAAATGGTTTGTTTTTTTGATCTGGCAGAGTGAGAGGTTGCACAAGGTTCTTGAATTTGTGAGCACAGTACATGATCTTTGTGCCGTCCTTGGCATGGACTTCTTAACTACTGTCACTGAAGTGCATCCAAGCCTAAATGACTCTCGCGGTGTACAGTCAAAGAGCATAAGCAATGATACACTATCTAATTTGGCTAAGACTGTTTTAGCACTAAAGGAAGATAAGAAGACAAGACTGCAGAAGGTAATTATTTGATTACCACACACCATTCATGCCACATGAAATTACATTTTTTTAAATTGACAATAAACCTCGCAGTTATGTGATTGAGTCATAGTAGAACGTTCTTTTCAAGTTTGAACAGTTGGGCAGGCTAACTTCTTTTAAATTGTAATTAAACAAAATTTAAGAAGATTCTTGTTGGTTAGGCATCTACATTCATGTTTTAAGCAACCAATCTTAATAAAATGAAAGTGATGTTAATTATTGTAGATGTATTTTGAAGTGTGTGTTTTAGTGTAATTTGTGGTGTATTTTACTGTAAAAATGGTGTTTGTGTACCCCATGCAATAATTATCTTCCATCCCATCATGTCTTGGTTGCTGTGTAGAGAGGTGAGAACCTATTTAAGAAGGGTGTGCAATGCACGCACCCTAAGGGAGTGTGAAGGGAGGTCCAGGGCGTGTGGAGGATGGGGAGCTTTCTCCTTTCCCTTTTCTTTTAATATTCATACAAACTTTCATTTGGTAAATGTAATGACTGTATTTGTGGTATATTAATGTATATTTGTGTTGAATTGATGTAGAGGTGTGTTTTTAAAAAGTAAATGTTTTTAAATAGTGTGTTGCCATGTGGGTCCCACATTAAAATGGTGTGCTAAAAACTCACTAATGTGGATGCTCTTAGGAACCTTTAGTCACAACTTTATTTTTTTGCATTATTTTGCATCATAATGGCTTAAGGTTGTAATATATTCATTATTGTGGATATATATTGCTTTTCGAAACTGTATTATATGTTGGTAAATTTACCTGTAAACTAATGTCTCCCTATACAGCTTCAAGAATTGGCGACTCAGTTAATTGACCTTTGGAATTTGATGGATACACCCCCAGCGGAGCGCAGACATTTTGATCATGTTACCTGCAATACATTAGCTTCGGTGGATGAGGTTAATGTTCCTGGGGCTCTTGCTTTGGACCTTATTGAACAGGTGTGGGTTAATACTTTTATACTTAAATTTGTATAGACAATGAAAATTGTTCTTTGAATTAATCAGTGCAACTTTTAAAGGCTGAAGTGGAAGTTGAGAGGCTTGATAAGCTGAAAGCCAGCAAGATGAAAGAGATTGCTTTTAAGAGGCAAACTGAGCTCGAGGAGATATTTGCTCATGCTCACGTAGAGACTGATCCTGATGCTGCTCGAGAAAAAATTCTGTCTCTTATTGATTCGGGGAGTGTTGAGCCTGCAGAGCTATTGGCTGACATGGATAATCAGATTGTAAAAGCAAAGGAAGAGGCTGCGAGTAGGAAGGATATATTGGATAAGGTTGAGAAATGGATGTCAGCTTGTGAAGAAGAAAGCTGGCTTGATGACTACAACAGGGTAAATATTTTGTAAAGTTTTAATTCTTCCCTCTTTGTTTCAATTGTACATTTTAATTGTCTTTTTGCTTACATACAAGCAAAGCTTAACCAATCATTAGTTTCTTTCATTCGTGTCTGAAAGCAATGTAAAAATTGACTCATTGATTTTTTTGTTTCTTGATGCTCCCCAGGAATTTTTAGATTTTGTTTCTGAAGTTTCTCTAATGTTTGTATATGGTTTTTGTGCTATTGGAAAATGTAAATAAAACAGTTATTTCTCCTATGTGATTTTCTCTAACAAACTTTTAATCAGAAAATATATTTCATTGGTAAACAGGACGAAAACAGGTATAATGCGAGTAGAGGTGCACATTTGAATCTGAAGAGAGCAGAAAAGGCACGATATTGGTCAATAAAATTCCAGGTACATGAACATGAAGCATGTTATGGCTACCGAACTAATTTCTCACTTTCTCTTTGTTCAAATTGTTTCTCAAGCTGTATGATTTTTGCGCCTCTTTCTAGTAGAAACAAACTAAAGTACCATTCTGTTGCAGAGTGCGCAAATATTCCCATAGTGTCATCCTAATACTTGATTTTTTATACTTTTTGGGTTTTGAAGCTCTTGTTGACAGCTTAGTTGCTAAAACTCGTGCTTGGGAGCAAGATCGTGGGATAACATTCAGTTATGATGGTGTCCCTCTACTTGCAATGCTGGATGAGTATGCAATGCTCAGACATGAAAGAGAAGAGGAGAAGAAAAGGTTAAGGGTGAGTCAAGTTGTATTCTTTCATATTTTGTATAAAAGTGCTTTGTATAATAATGATTGGTTAGTGTTGAGCTTTTACAATTGTATTCAATGTTACTTTACAGGATCAGAAGAAGTCCAGTGAACAAGTGAACAAAGAACAGGAAGTTGCTTCAACTCCGAGCCCGACCCGACAACCTAGTACTAAGAAAGTGGTTGGTCCACGAGGCAATGGAGGAGGTACTAATGGAAATAGCAGGAGACTGTCTCTGAATGCTCATCAAAATGGTTCGAGATCAGTGAATAAAGATGGGAAGAAAGAAACTAGACCGATTGCACCCCTAAACTACGTGGCCATATCGAAGGAGGATGGAGCATCACACATTTCTGTGACTGAACCTCTTCCAAGTACGCCTTAGACATTTATAACCAAGATGTGGGCCATAATCGTTTTTTAGTCCTTGTAGGAACATGTTCAAAAAAATCCGGGGTAGAGAGTGCTTTGAACATTTCCATTTATATTCATGTTAACTAGAAGTTATTTCAACCTGCTTGCTTAAATTTAAAACTAGTATTTTCCCACTCTTGGAAAATTCAATTTTAATGAATCCTCCAAAGCGTTGCTAGATGAAACATTAAATTAATTGATTACAAAGTATGTTTTATACCATGCATACAAGAAGTCATTAACAATCACTTAAGTTTTACTCGTCCTAACCCTTCCAAGCCTTAATTAGATCAAACATTAAAATAACCGGTTACAAATAGAAAGTATATATTATATATCAAACCTTAGCTAGATTAAAAATTAGAATAATTGGTTGCAAATACCAAGTATATTTTATATCATTGTATGACTCATTAGTTCAATGTTTTTACCTATACTTCACACAACTACATATATTTCTAAGTGATTATTTAAATACAAATGAACTATTTGTTAACAATTGGTTCCAAATATTTTATAATTTTTTCAAACTCTTTCGCCTTTATCTAATAATTTTACTAAATAGGAACATCTAAAGGCCTCTTAAGAACATCTTAAATAATTTTCAAGTATGTTTTAATTTTAAAAAAAAAACATTTCAATTTTTTTTTACAAAAATGTCATTCAATTTTTCCATATTATTCATTTATTTTATTATTCTACATAACTAATTAATGTACAATATGAACTCACCATTTTAAAATTTTATTTTTAGGGTTCTCAGTTTTTTGTTCATGTTCATATTTATTATAAATTACTCTATTTATAGTATAAATCATGTTTTACCTATTTTTCATAATTCCGATCTTAACCATTTAACATGATGAAATTAAATTGAAATTAAATGGACTCCTACTTATAAAGAAAAATCTTTGTTAAGGATAATTATGTAATTCAATGTTTATTTTATTTTTCTATTTAATTATAAATAGGCAAGAGTTCTTTACATTCCAAACTCTTATTGAAAAAGTTTACATGTTTTTTCCTTCTATAATCTTGAACATTTAAAACTTTATACCAAAATTAGTCTCATATTAAAATATATTTGAAGAGTTTTCCAAAGATATATTATAAGCATATGACAAAAAAAAAAATTATATCATAAATTTAGTACTTTATTAAAGTATGATGCTATTATATAAGTTAGGGTTAATCTCAATTTAGGTCATTTATGTAAGACACTTTCCATTTTTTTGAAAACTAAGTATCCGTTTTTCAATTTTGGTCTTTTATGTTTCAATTTTTTCCAATTTGAGTCACTTTTCTCAACATTTTCAAAATTGCTAACGTGTTTTTGTCATATGATTAATCAATTAATTTTTCATTTATTTGTTGCATCTTCCTCCTTCAACCATCAGCTCGTTGATGACTGCCACATCACCGCTACCGAAAAACCTTCAAAACTCTAACTTTCACCTCAATCCCTATGTTTTTGTCAAATTCAATTGGGCATCATGTTTCCATTAATGTTCGTAAAAATTTGACAAAAATCACATCATTACCATCAAATAACCGCCACCATAGTTACCGAAAAACTCCATTACCGTCCCTCAAGCTGAAAACTTAATTTTTACCAAAACACACAAAATTCACAAAAAATTAATTCTCTCTGCAAGCCCCACAAAAGCCCTTCTTGATTTTTTAGTTCTTACAGAATTTAAACTTGAACCGAGTAGAAAAGGAATGAAAATTCAAATCTAACCCTTTTGTTAAACTATTTTTCGTACATGTAAGTTCAATTCTGGTAAATTTCAAAAACCACGTCAAACTATAACCCCTTTTGCACAAGTATGTATGTATATATATATATATATATATACACTTTAGAACTTTAAAATAGTTAACCTTTGTGAATGATACTTAGGTCGATACGATGAGAATATTGTCCCGAAGATACTTATTTTTGACGATATTTTTGTCTTTTACCTAATTAATTAAATATTTTTTTGGCTGCATCTTTCTCTTCCAACATCAGCTTGTGGATGACCACCACATGATCACTAATGAAAGACCTTCAAAACTCCAATTTTTGTCTCAATCCCTATATTTTGGGTCAAATAACCTTCGAAACTCCAATATTCGTCTTAATCCCTATGTTTTGGGTCAAATTCAACTGGACATCATCTTTCCATTAAATTTTCATAAAAATATGATGAAAAAAACACATCAATACCATCAAATAACTACCACCATAGTCGCCGAAAAACCCCTATCGCTGTCCCTTAAGTTGAAAACCAGATTTCCTCCAAATCTTAACCAAAATGCACAAAATTCATATCAAATTAATTCTCTGTGCAAGCCCAACAAAAGCCTCAACTCGAATTTTTTATTCTTATTAAATTTAAACTCGAGCAAAGGGGGGGAATGAAATTCAAATCTAACCCTTTTGTTAAGACTTTTTTGCATGCATGTAAACTCATAAATTGTTTTAGGGTTTTTAATTCTCATGATTTGAGCATCAATTTTCTATGAATTTATGTTATTTTTATTATCTTGTGATGACTCAATTTCTCTCGTTTATTTTCAAATTTAAGGACATGATTTTGAGAAATCAAAATATAATAAGGACTTATTTGCAATTTTTATAAGCGTAAATATCAATTATAGTCCTGTAAGTTAGACCATTAAGTTTTTGTGCATCAAGTTTAAGCTTTCCAATTTTAATCCTAGCTATCGTATTTTTCCACTTGCATTCTGATTTTGATCGGAAATCTTTTAGTGCTGATGTGGCTGTCGGAATTGTATACGTGTCACCCCAATTAAAAATCCTTATTGCCACATTATTAAAAGATAAATAAAATAAATGAAAAATCAAAAAAGAAATAAAAAAATCATCATTTGTCTTCTTCCTCCCTACCGAACACAAGTCGTGATTTATTTTGCCCTTTTGTGGTCGACCACCATTGTAGTCATCCTGTTCACTGATCCACAACATTTCTCATCACTAAAAATCACAATTTCATCAATTCCCCCAGGAAAATCCAGAATTTTCAATACAATTTTCTAATTTAATAGAAGTTGAGCTTCGATCAACTACTCCATGGGGTAGCTTGATCTGAGATTTCAATTTAGGTAAGAAAGAGGCAACAGGTTTGAGAGAAGATAGTGAGGAATTTGTTGGAACAAGAAGTCACAACCTCCACCCGAATACTTTTAAAAGATTAAAATACTCTTCATAATAAACATATACAGGGGAATTTTCCACCGTCGGCAGCATTTGACGTCCTATGTGTATCATTCATAAAGTTTTGTGGTAATATTATAAAGTTTCAAAGTTCAAGTACCTTAGTCAAGTTGAAAACCAAATTTTAACCAAAACATACAAAATACACGACAAATTAATTCTCTCTGTAAGCCCCACAAAATTTAAAATCTTGGTTTTCATATTTCTTTCAGCGTTTATGTTTATTAAAATAGAATTTAATTAGAAAAACTTGAAATTATATTTATACTTTTTAATGGTAATTTAATAATTTTAAACGTTAAATGATGATTTTATAATATTTATAGTTGTAAAGATAGAAAGTTTACAGAAATTACAATTTGAAATGAAAGAAATAAAGATAAAAATATATAAATTATTTGACGTATAATGGTATGACTGAAAATTTAGTATACAAGGTAAAATTTAGTTAGTAATTTTTTAATTACTTGAATATTCAATTTTTTTATTCTTAAAGAATTTTCGAATCAAGCAAAAAATTAATGAAAATTCAAATCTAACCATTTTTCTTGAACTCTTTTCATACATGTGAATTTATAATTTGTTATTACAGAAAAATAAGGTAAATAACAAAAATCACCCCAAACTAAATTATTAGAATTTTGGAACTTTACCATTGCCAACATTTGCAAATGATACTTATAGACCGATACGGTGAAATATTGTCCCGAAGATGTTTATTCTTGAGGGTATATATTTTTCTCTTTTGATTAATTAATTTCTCAATTATATTTGGTGTTCGCTGATGACTGTCACATCACCCCTAACGAAAAACCCTCAAAACTCTCATTTTTGTCTCAATTCCTATGTGTTCGGGTAATATTCAATGACACATCAATTCATTAACTTTTCATAAAAATATGACAAAAAATACACCAATAACATCAAATAATCCTCATCATAGTCGTCGAAAAACTTCATGACTGTCCCTCAAGTTGAAAACCAAATTTCCTCTAAATCGTAACCAAATGGCTCGATTTCTCTTGTTTATTTTCGAATTGAAAACATGATTTTGAGAATTTAAAGTATAATAAGAAATATTGTGAGTTCTATAAACTTTTCAAACTTACAGTCTCTACCCCAATACTTTTAAAACATAAAAATACCCTTGGAAATAAATATCTTCAGGGGAATTTTCCACCGTCGACATCATTTGGTTGTCTATTAGTATCATTCGCAAAGGTTGGTGATGGTATTATAAAATTCCAAAGTTCAGGTACCTATAATACTTAATTTTAGTTTGATAGATTATTTAAACCAAAGTCTCTATGTCTTCCAAATAAATCTCCGTGGTTATTTAATTTTATTTCCTCTTGATTTTGCTAATTCAAACTTACTGATTCTTACATAAAGATAATTATATTTTACCTCCAATTTTGATAGCTACGTCAGCAGTTCTGAAAATTTAGACAAAAAATGACTAAAATTGAAAAAAATTAAAACATAGAGGACCAAAATTGAAAAACGAATACTTAATTGTACAAAAAATGGAAATTGTCTTACATATAAAACCATATTGAAATTATCCCTAACTTCTTATAGTACAATACTTTAATAAAAATATCAAATTTATAGTATAACTTTTTTTCCATAAGCTTTTAATATATCATTGAAAAGCTATTTAAATATATATTAGTATGAAACTAATTTAGTCTCAAATTTTGGATGTTATAGAAGAATAATTTTAGTTTGATAGATTATTTGAACCAAAGTCTAATCTCCATGGTTATTTAATTTTATTTCCTTTTAATTTTGGTAATTCAAACTTACTAATTATTATATAAAAGATAATTATATTTTGTCTTCAATTTTGGTATCTACGTTAGCAGTTTTGAAAATTTAGACAAAAAAATGACTGAAATTGAAAAATATGAAAACATAGAGGACCAAAATTGAAAATGAATACTTAATAAACCTAAGATAAAAATGGAAATATTTTACATAAAAAACCAAAATTGAAATTATCCCCAACTTCTAATAGTAAAATACTTTAATATAGCAAAAACTTATATGCCCCTGGAGAACATAGGGGCACGGATCTAAGTGTTATATACATGCTCTTCAGGTGTTATATATATGTTCTATAGGTGTTATGTTTCTTGGTGTTATAAATATACCCTACATGTATCATATGTATATAAAAGTATTCATGTGATACCTGAAGAGTATATACATGATACCTGTAGAGTATATATTTAACACCATATGATGATTAATTTCGGGCACCATGCCCCTGGGGCACACAAGTGTCACTTTAATAAAAATATTAAATTCATAGTATAACATTTTTTTCATAAGCTTTTATACCATTGAAAAACTCTTTAAATATATATCACTATGAAACTAATTTTAGTCTCAAATTTAAAATGTTATAGAAGAAAAATAATCAATTCATATAAAAAAATTCTAGAAGAGTTGTAAAAGTAAAGGATTCTAGAAAAATAAATAAACATTAAATTACATTAATTATATTCTTAATAAAGAGTTTTATTTATATAGGACTCTATTTCACATCAATTAAATTTAATCATGAGGGTTAAATTTGGCATTACAAAAAATGGACAAAACATCCATACTTATATAGTGTTATAGATATTGTTGGAGTAGGGATTGGAATTTGGAATTAAGCATGTAAATGGAGATTGTTGCTTATAATGGTGGAACCACAGGGATTTTGGATCTACGTTTCTTGAATTCGACAAGTGAAATTATATTGGTATGGGTCAATAATCATACTTGGCTTGTAAGTAAATGTACATTTTACTATATCTACCTATTACCTACACATATAAGAGTATGAATATTTTTTTACAAAATAAGGATTGCTTAATATATCCTTATTAAAGATTATACTTAAGGTTATAATAGTAATTTCTGATTTTTTTTTCCCATTTAAATAATTTTAGGTTAGATTCTGACAAAATCATATAGAATTCTATTAAGAATAAAAGACTCTATTATATTAGGATTCTAATTTAATATAAATTATATATCTATTACCTATATAAAAGTATGAATATTTCTTACAAAATATGGATTGCCTAATATATCCTTAATAAAGATTTTATTTAAGGTTATAATAGTAATTTATGATTTTCATATTTAAATAATTCTACAAAAGAATTCTAAACCAAAATCATATAGAGTTCTATTATGAGTAGAACTCTAATTTACTATACATTTTTTTAAATTTAATTTAGTTTAATATAGATTGTATATCCTTATAAAAAATTTATTATTTAATGTTAATAGTATTATAATATTTCTTATTTAAATAATTCATCATCCACATGCGACGCATGTGCTGATACTCGTTCTTATAAAAGATTATTATTTTAATGTCTTAATAGTAATTTAATATTTTCGATTTAAAAAATTCATCATTCACGTGCGACACATATGTTGTATGCTCGTCAAATAAAAAAGGGGGCAAATAAAATGAAAATTGATATTAATGAGTAGAATCAGTTCATTAAAAGCCTACATTTATTTACCAAATAACATATATATACATGACTTGCTGGATCTAAACTTATAATGTTACATTTAATACAACATTACAAAATACTTCGTTTGGAGTATTTAACATTACAGGAAATGTGCCCATAACTAGCCACCCTCAGGTGTTGAAGCAACTCTAACAGCATCTTACGTCGCTATATCCCAGATTCCAGGTCATTACAATGCTTGTCTCATGTACTGAAATACTCTTTGCATTGCAAATGTAAACCCAGTAACATGATCGTCGTGATTAAAGAGAAACAAGATGAGATTGAGCTGATTGATATATACCACTTCGTGTCACAATGACGGTGTTTGTGCAGAGGATTTGTGTATATTTTAGGCTTAGATATGGAAAGACCAGATCTTCATTAGAAAGCAGCTAAATGAGATTGAACTGTATCAACAGTTCCAACATCACTGCATATTACAATCCAAGGGTCTGTGCAGAAGAGTTGGGCATCATGAAGCTCATAACCATGGAAAGCTGGAAGCTGATATCCTTTGCTAAGTTTCAAGTTTATGTATGGCAACACCGCAGTCCTCAGAGTAGTTGAAATAAACGTCTGCAAAATATAGTGCATCCTTTGATCAACATATGGGGTAATATTTGCAAATATTGATAGTACAAATGGAACATCAATCAAGGAAATGAAAGAACCCTATTTAAGCAAACAAGTCATTGACCCTGATGTAATGTCTACCTTCATCTAGTGGTAGTCTGTTCATTTTGCTTAGCAAATTTGTGTCCATGCTCATTTGGTTAAATATTAGTGAAATAAAGTTTGAAAAATACATTAACTAAACCAGAAAATATGGCTCATGATATGAACAATGCAGCTATTTCTAGATATCTCCATTAATGTATTTCAGGAAGGCATTAAGCAGATATCACAATCAACTGCAGAGAGATGGCTTATTACATTTTTCTACCTTGAAGTCATTTTTTGTTGCAGTTATAGGTTAATTTTCCATATAATTTGTATAAGTGCTGTGTTTTACTATTTTCTCTTCTGGGGCTTTGGTAGCAGACAAATGGGCAGTACATTCTCTATAAAGAATATTTCATTTGGAAAGTGACCATTTATTTTTCCTATTTTTCGTAGAGACAGGAATTGAGATCCCCAATGTTATAAATGAGTTTTAAATGCATATGGTAATGTTTTCCAGGTCATAAACCATTTAATGAGAAACTAATTCATTGAACTGCAAAGGTTAGAAGATATACCTGGATTAGATACATGTGCAGGTTACCAATTTGGCTCCAGTTAAGAGCCATAGTGAAGTCATCTAATTTCACACTTCCAGCTATAACATTCCCTGAAATTTCAGCAGACACAGAAGTGCTAATCACCTGCATTAAACACCAAATTTGTTTTCAAACATCAGCTGGGTAGATGGATAAATCCAGAGACATTAAATGTAGTAGGTCTAAAAACCCAACAGCAGCAAAGTACAGGTGAAAAGGGCATCACCCCATAGCAAGAAAACCAGAGAAACAGGGTAACTTTAATAAGCTTACCACAGAAATGCATGCGACTGGTATTATGTCCTCCACATCCAGAACATTAATTACCACATCTAAGGGAACTTTTGCCTTAATACTCTGATTTTCGACTTCTATGGTTGGTAGGGATGATACAAAGAGGTTCATATTCATATCAAGATTTGGGTACTTCTTATACAACTGGGGAATAATGAACCTCCACTCAGCTGTGTTCAAGAAAGATTGATCAGGTACTTTGTCAACAATCCAATGCATCTTTTTTGCCTAATCCAAAAAACAACTGTTACTCCACAATAAAATTTAGATAACAAGTAGTGCATTTTAAGCAGCGCAAAAGCAACATGAAGGCTGGAGTTGAACGTGAACCAATTCACATTTGCAATCATGAATAAACTATCTGTGTGTGAATCGGGTGTATTCATATTTGAGTCAACAGCGAGGGATTTTCCCATCTCTTCTCGACTCAATAATTACAGAAATTCATAACTCACCTCAAAGTAAACAAATGCAGCTGACTTAAGCACATCCTCATGCAATGAGAATTTGACCATCTTATCTGCTTCCTTGCAGAAAGATGAAGCTTGTGCTGTTATTTGATAATAACTGGGAAGTACAACTCCATGCTCGGCAGAGAATAATCCATCAATTGCAACATCAACTGATGATTCACTTAACATGGGTTCGTCGACTAAAGTGATGTTCAGAGAAGCAATACTAGTTACCGGTACTTCTTTAGGAAGAGATTGTAACAAAGAGTCAAGTTTTACCATTGCCTCTTTTATTTTTTTAGGAATAGCATCTTCAACAGCAGAACCAATTTTATCCCCAAAAGCATCAACCAACCTGGAAATGGATGGATCAAAATCTTAAATCAGCACAAACACTGTAATATATGTTATGATGTCACTCCAGAGCTATTCATTGCATTGTTGTTATAGAGGGACATTTATATATAGAACACATGCAATAACATCAATTGTATATAAAAAGTAGGAGCACTGCAAGTGTTTTCATGTGCATAACATCTACTGCAATTAGAGGGAATAATGCAGATTCATGACAAAACTAGGTCAAGAAACAGACAGGTGTGCTGATATCTTACAACTTAGTTGTATCCACAAGAATTTTCTGATGCCCATAAGGACTAAAAATAGAGAAAGATTCTTCTAATTTATCTTGAAGAAAATTCAAAATTCACATTATTATTTGGCAATTTGGATTTCATAGATAACATATAGTTGGAGATCCAATAATAGACGGTCAGTTCCTCGAACAGAAAAAAGAACTACACAAGTAGACATACCCTTGATAAAGCCACGATGCGCCTCCATCCAATTTTATAGAGATATCATTCACATAGCATCCACATTCCAGGAGAGGCACATTTAGAGATCCTTCTACACTCTTTAGACTGAGTGTAAGACCAACTTCCATCCCTTCAACCTTGAATTAAGCAAAAGCTTAATAAACAGCACTTGGTAAATAACTTCTCTGGTATTAATGCAAGACCTAACAATGAAAAGACTAAAATTTTGCAACCTTCTCTAATTAAATTAAAGCTTCTGGTCAAAGACAGGAGACTTCCTCATAACCTGACTCGCAAAGAGAGTCAAGATATAAATTAAAGGTATATATGACTAAGGGCATCAAGGACATTGACCAAACAATGGTTCTGATACACAGATCATATTCAAAGTTGAGAAAATGGCAACTCCCACTATATTAAAGTTATCTGATATTAATCTTTCACCTGCATCTTTGCACATGCTCCCATGCACAAAAATAAATTCATACGATTAGTTAAGTGGAAAGTTAAATGATTAACAACATAATCGCAATTTTTTAAGATGTAGATCATCCATAAAATTTTGCAAAATGTGGTAACTTTGAAGGCAGAAAGCAATAATTTTATGGATCCCCAAATGGCCAAAAATAACTCCAGCATCTCTACCACAATATCCGTGTTAGATTTCCTCTTTGTCTTCAATAAACTATTCAGTCATCAGTGTCTTATCAAAAATTCCAACTTTATTCGTTTACAACTAATCACTTAACTAACACAGAGATATACAGCCACTCCAAGGTTGTCTAAAACTATGAACTTCTCTAACTCAATATCCATATAAATCAAATTTTCATAACAAACCTTCTCCAGCTTCTATACCAATTATGATCAAGAGCAGCTCTATCATTATGATCAGAAAGTCACAGAATATCAATTCTTACCAAAGCCACGCAAATTTACAAATTGAATAAGTTTCTAAGAAATTCAATAGTAAACATCACAAACAAAGTACCTGAATGGTAGCATTTCCCTCATCAGAGACCGAAATCGGAATCAGCCAAGTACTGTAGGAATACTTCCAATTCATACTCATATTGGCCGTAGCACCAGAAACATCGATCACTATTCCGCTATCTCCAGTTCTCACAGTAGATGACGTGACGTGGATGCTTTCAATTACAATATTGGAAAGAGCAATTTGAACAGTACCTATAACTGGAATTTTCACATCCTTTTCAATATTGGGAAGCTCAAGTGGGACTATGGAAGACTCCGCTTTTTGTATGAGCAAATCCTTGAGAAAATCGAGGCCTTTGTTTGATATTTCGGCCGTGATATGCCCTTCCTCATCGGATTGAACACGGCCATAGGAAAAGATGAGTAGAAAGAGTAGTAGAGAAGGGACATTCAAGCACGCCATGAATACGAAACGGGTCCTTGGGATCAAAGTGGTGAGGTTATCCTAATCATGATTGATTGAGGGTTTGGGGATTCCTGAAATTGAATTGTGTGATGGTGGTGGAGTTGAAATTGAAAAGCTCCATTTCCAAATATTTACCAAACAGTCACACACAACGTTTCACACCAAACAGTCGTTGGCTTCGCATTCCTTCATCACACACAAGCTGGGCTATATCTACCAATGGGATCGCTGATTGATTATCAAAATTATATAACATCCCCAAAACACACACCCTATATAATATCTTTACAAAGAATGAATAAAATATTCATTCAATGATTCCATAAGATTTATCAAAATTCGGATATAACTAAATGATTCAATGATATTTATCAAAACTCGAATATAACCAATTTGATTTAGAAATTAATTTAGCTATGCATATATTATACAGTAATGATGAAAACCTGAAGAGTTTTTATGAAGTCAATTCTTTTGACGTTTTTATTTTAATTTTTATTTCAACTCATTCTCATTTTACCTCGTTTTTCATTCATTGTTCACACGGTTTTTCAAATTCGTTTTTTATTTCACCTCATTTTTCATTTTATAGCTTCTCAACTTCTCATTCTACCCTCATTTTACCATATTTTCATTCATTTTCCCCCATTTTTTGTTTTATATATTTTCAAACTCTTCCCACTTTTTTATATGTTTTCAAACTCTTCTCGTTTTATCAAATACTTCTCATTTTACCCCTTTTCTTTTTAAAGAAAACATGATTTTACCTCATTGCTAAATTTAAATGAAAACAAAAGAAAAAGAAAAAGAATTTAAATGAAAACTTTATGTACATGTATTGTAATTTGTCAGGAGAATTGACTCCATAACACGATTAGGATTCAGGAGAAATGACTTCATAACTCATATACGTGTATTGCCACGTTAAATAGAAACCAGGTCATATATAAGTGACTCTATGTAAATGTCGATAACCAATCTTGTGAATTGATAGCCAAAAATAATGACTTTTACCATCTATCCAATTTAATCCAACTTTTTGAAAATTGTAATTTGATGCTCAAAGTTTTTTATTTTGGTAATTTGACTTGCATGAGAAAACTTTTCATCTAAGTTCTGATGACTGCAAAATTCATAAAATTCGTGCCACAAGAGTGATGAAAAATAAGATTCCATTGATGTGTTATCCACTTGATGATTACTTACAAAACTAAATAGATCCAAGACAGAAAGAGGGGTGAAACTAAAGTTCTGTAATCACAAATATTTGATGAGAAAATATATAGCAGCTATCAAAACAACAATTCCTATAACTGATAGAAGCATGCACATGCAGGAGCACCCACCCTTTGTCCGCTTGTTTAACATTGCAACCCTCCTCTGCACTTGCTGTTCCATTACAAATCAACGAACATTAATCACATTCGCTCGCTGATATTTATAAATTATAATAGCGATAATAAATAAAGTTTAGGATGTCCTCGTCATACATCAGTACATATCACGTTACCAATAATGATGTACTCTGTTGAATTCGAGAAAAATATAGAAGCTTTGTATGATGAATGACATATAAAGCACATATTTCTGTTCGAGTATACCCTATTATCTCCTAACAGACCAGTTATAACTAACTCTGATTTGAAGAATTTACTTTAAGAGGTTAATGTACAAAGAGAATAGATAGTTGCTGAAAGGTTTCAAACTTTTGATGCATAGCAGCACAGGTATATTATGATTTGGGGAAATACAAACGACCGTTACCTGTAGTCTGGAGTCTGTGACCTCAACATGTTCGTCCAGATTATCCTGCACATCAGTAGACATGAACTTCACCGCCAAACATTTTATAATTTACTGATAACACATGCTTCAAACAAGAATAGGTAGGCATCTATGAAAAGAGAAACAAGAAAACCCACAATTAGTCTCGTATGTAGATCAAGTTCTTCATTCACTGCCAGTGCAATGTGTTTAGTGCTTTTCACTGTCTCCTCCAATTGCTCAAGACCTTCATCTTGCTCTGCACAAAATGTATAAGGATGAAGATGAACAACCAAAAGTCAGATTGAAATTTAGAGAGAAAAACTAAATGAGGTTAACTATCATCACTACAGAAACTAGCCTTTCATGATTTGTCTCTGAAGACCAACAATCCCTTGGTTGTCAAGGCCGGATGCCCTGCTCATGGCATCAGCAGACTTTGTCTCTGGCCCAAGTAAGCTGTCTCTATTTGCAAAGTTTGACATGTTCAATGTAGACGCCATCTGGATAACTTTTGACCTCATATTAGCAACCATGTCCCTTCGACGATTAATTTCTTTCTCAGTCCTGCATACAGGTTCCAAACGCACGAGGAATTCAATTTCAGGAAAGATCAAAGAACCAGGTGCCCAGACGAACCTAATTATATACAAACTGGTGGTGATACATTGAGAAGTCACAATAACTGGTTTACATAATTATTTAACCATGAGCTGTTTAGACAGAAATTAAGAACCAGCAGAAGCATAATGCCCCAACCAAAGTCTCCCACATATCCACCCCATGTGCTATTGAAAAACAGGAGGTGAAGAAAGATACATCAGGTTCATAAAGAAAGGAAGAAAGAAAGAAAAAGATAGATATAACTTAAAAGCTCATAAGGGTTGCTCCAAATAAAATTAATCATTCCACATCAAACTCTCTCACAAGTGATAACAGTCATCATGGTTAACATTACTGCACTTATTTTGTGACAATAGCACAACACAGATTAGCAGTAGATGGTTATGCTGCCTGGAAAGGGAAGTTGATAAGAAAGATTGAACGAGACTAGAAAGAGGAAAAAATAAGTGAAGCATATTAAACTGATGCAAGTACAACAAGGGACAAGAAAGGTTTACACAAAACTACTTAAATCATTCCAATGTAATAGTCGGTTCCAAACATTATTCAAAAAAGGAAAAAAATTCAATTAGATAATTTACAGAGATTTCTTTGAGGGAAGCTTTGCCAGAAGAGACTGTAGGCTATCCAATCTGGTCCCAAGTATGGTAATTTTCCTTCGTATAGCAGATGAATGCCGCTGCGCTTCCGGCCCAGATTGTGGCAGTGAACTCCTTTCAGATATCATGTTAGTGATATCATCAGCGATTCTGACTGCTTCATTATATTCCCTTACCCAAGAGTCAATGGAAGCTGCCATTCTCTGTTAAAACACATCAGAGTTCTTACCTCTATTAAATGAATGGGATAATCAAGAAAGCAATCAATATAAATTCACATAAAGTGTTCTTCTGACAACCTAATATAATTTTGAAGGTGCTCATGTTATTCAACTAGTATATCAAATTGCACTCAATGATAGCATGATAGTTAAAGATCAAGGAAGGCCTTGAATGTCCAGTCTCCCAATACAAAGGCATGCTTTAAGTATCTATCATCTCCATGACCAAATAACCATGTGTTAAACATAACAAAAAACTACCCGTCTTTTCTTCATTACTAGAAACAACAATTACAATAATCTTGATCTGGCCAAAACAATTGGCGAAGAAGTCATATTCAAACATCTGAGGAATCAATACATAGCAACATACATTGCTGCAAAATTCAGAATCCCAACAAACGGGGAAAGATTCAGCAGATATCCATCCAACTGAAGAAAAGTTGGAAGTCCCTCGAGCCAAAATTGCAACCACAACGCAGCTGAAATACCAGTGATCAGATGTTCTATTGCAGTAATATTAAACACATCAATGTAATTACCTTCTCGATCAGAATCGGTTATCTGTGAGGAATTGTGGATTGTATAAATGATTTTTAATTCAGAAAAGGGTAATCAATGCGACACGATGGGCGGCGCTACCAGCTGACGGCAAAATTTGTCCTTCCAAATTGTCGTCTTCGCCACGGATCAATAATCAATGATTTTATGTACTGCCGAATTCCTATTCAGGATTGAGTTAGGAAATTTGAATTGCAAATTTGAAGGGATCGATTATGATGACAACGACGTCGTCACATCGAATGTTTCCTTTTCTTTCGAGGTCGTTACCCTACGCGTCGTCCACGTTGTTTTCTTTGGTGTTTTAAATATGAGATTTTCGTGATGGAGTTATATAATAAGATAAGCTAATTATATTAGTACGTTGCATCAAAAGTTACACAAAGATTTAAAGTTATCAATCAAAATTCAATGATTTGAAGTTATCGAATTAATATGAACAAATCTAATACTTTTATCATTCTAGTATCGTTAACTATTTTTTGTTATACTGTGCAAGTTTATCCGATGTTAATATTAATAGAGCTGGATTCCTGTGAGACATGTGCGACGACACTCGTGCACGATCGTGTTCAGAACACGGTCGATCGTGTGTAAAAACATATATTTATATCTCTAAAAGATATACTTATAGATAAAAATCGCATACTTATCTAGACTGTATTCTGAGATCCGACCGTGCACCATAGATTGCTTTTAGTTTTCGCGTGTCCAGAACACGGTCGATCGTGTGTAAAAACACATATTTATATCTCTAAAAGATATACTTATAGATAAAAATCACATACTTATCTCGACTGTATTCTGAGATCCGACCGTGCACCACAGATTGCTCTTAGTTTTCGTGCAAGGCACTGCCGTGTCACAGGGCACGATCGTGAACGAGGAAAAAAAATATTTATAGTGAAAAATCACATACTTGTTGTTGAAAAAGACATACTTATACACCACAGTCGCTCACGGTCGTATCCTGGAATACAGTCGACCGTGCGTGAGTGTCATCGCATGTGCGATGGTCGCATATGAGTATTTGTGATATTAATATATGATATATATTAGCAATCCAGTTGATGAGTACGATCAATATCAAGTCTCACATAATGCTACACAAAGTCATCTTATATAAGATATCTCTTATAATAAAATATGAAGATTAAATCCAGCTTGAAGTCTAGATTGCAGAACCGGAGTCGGCGCATCAAGAACCGGAGTAAAATCGCTCGAACCGGGCGATTCCTCGCAGGCGGGCGGTCTGGGGTAGTTAGGGTTCATAGAATTAGTTAATTAGGGTTTTGGGCGATAGGCTGCGTTTGTAACAGAAATTCGAACTGATCCGAATAGCGGTTACTGAAATTGTTAGAGGGCTTTTGTAGTATATATATGCATGCATACATAGCAGCTGAGTTCACAAGAAAACATTAAGATTCGAGAGAGATAGAGGCTAGAGAGCGTGCGTGAGTTAGCATACAAAACCCTAGTTTCTGGGTTATCTTTTGTAATCGAATTCTTTGTGTGTGATAGTGAATTGGCTGTGATCTCTCCGTGGATGTAGACCTAGTGGATTGGTCGAACCACGTAAATCGGTGTTTTGTCATTTCATTTCGTTTTCGATTGAGTTCTTGTTGATTTGCGACTCGAGTGCGTGAGCTTCGTTGCTAGTCCAAAGTTGAGTTGTTTGATCGGAATTTCTTGCCGGAATTTACATTTGGCGCCGTCTGTGGGAAGCCCAGACCACGGCAAGGAGGAGAAACAATGTCTTCAATGAGGATGGATGTCGCAAAGTTCAATGGGAAAGGCGATTACAATCTGTGGAAAGTGCAAATGGAGGCACTTCTAATCCAACACAATCTTGATGAGGCACTTCAAGATCAAGATCCAGCTAGCACATCTGATGCCACTTTGGCTCAAAAGAGGGCGGAGATCTGCAAGAAGGCTCGGAGCGCGATCATTTTATGCTTGGGTGAAAAGGCTTTGAGAGAGGTTTGCAAAGAACCAACTGCAGCAGCAATCTGGAAGAAGCTTGATTCTTTGTACTTCACTAAGTCTCTGGCTAATCGTTTGTTCCTCAAACAAAAGCTATTGAATTTCAAAATTCCAGATGAAAGGAAGGTAGCAGAGAAGTTAGAGGAATTTAACAAGATCATTGATGATCTGGAAAACATTGATGAGCCAGTGAAGGACGAAGATAAAGCGTTGATGCTGCTGAACTCTTTGCCAAAATCATTGGAGTCTTTCAGGGATGCTTTGATATATGGTAGACTATCAGTGTTGTCTTTAGAGGAAGTGATGATGGCTATCAAAACTAAGGTGATGCAAAGTCACATCGATCAGAAAGCTCAACCCTTAGGAGAAGGTCTAAACATCAAGAAAGGCTTCAAGAAGAATCAAGAGAAGAAAGGAAAGAAAGGGCCAAGTCAAGAAAATAAAGCAACTGAAGGTGGAAATCAAGAAACCAGAAAGTGCTACTCTTGCCATAAAGTAGGACATCTGAAGAAGAATTGTCCTGAGAGGAACAAGAAAAAGACTCAGCCAAAGACACCTGAAGCTGCTGTGGCCCAAGAAAGCAATGAAATGGCTGATATGCTGTGCATCTCAACATCTAAAATCTCTGATGAATGGGTATTGGACTCGGGATGTAGCTTCCATATGTGTCCAAGGAAGGAGTGGTTCTCTGATTTCAGGGCACATGAAGAAGGATTGGTGCTCCTAGGCAATGATCAAGGGTGTAAGGTGAAAGGATCAGGAACAATTACACTGAAACTTCATGATGGCAGCATTAGGAGGCTACCAAATGTCAGGTACATTCCTGATTTGAAAAGAAATCTCATTTCCTTAGGATTACTAACATCTGCAGGTTATGAGTTTAACACCAAAGCTGGAGAGATTCAAGTTACAAAATCAAGTCAGCTGATACTCAAAGGAAGGAAGGACAATGGACTTTACATTCTACTTGGATCAACAATACAAGGAGAAGCAGGAGCCATCATGAGCAGTGAACAAACAAGTCTATGGCATAAAAGACTTGGCCACATAGGGGAGAAGGGACTAATACATCTATCAAAGCAAGGATTGCTAGGTGGAGAGGCTGTAAAATCCCTTGAGTTTTGTGATCAATGTGTCATGGGAAAGGCTCATAAACATCCTTATGGCACTGGAATTCATAAATCTACCCAACCATTGGAGTATATACACTCAGATGTGTGGGGGCCTGCAAGAACTGCTACTCATGCTGGAGCAAGGTACTTTGTAACTTTCATTGATGACTTTACAAGGAGAGTATGGGTGTTTACTATGAAGAACAAGAGTGATGTGTTCCACATATTCAAAGATTGGCTCAAACAACAAGAGGTAAAATCAGGTAAGGTAGTGAAATTTCTTAGAACTGACAATGGTTTGGAGTTCTTGTCTGATGAATTTCAGGAGTTTTGCAAAGAAAGGGGCATCACAAGGCATAGAACGGTTCCAGCAAACCCCCAACAAAATGGAGTTGCGGAGAGGATGAATCGTACACTGCTGGAGAGGGTTAGAAGTATGCTCCTTGATGCAAATCTGCCCAAGATTTTTTGGGGTGAAGCTGTTGTGACAGCAGCTTATTTGGTAAATAGATCTCCTTCTTCTTCTATTAATTTCAAAACTCCTAATGAAATGTGGAATGGAAAGGCATCAGATTACTCCTATCTCAAAGTGTTTGGTTGCTTAGCCTTTACACACTTGAAGCAAGACAAACTGGAACCAAGGGCCATTAGGTGCATCTTCATAGGATATCCCACTGGAACTAAAGGATATAAACTGTGGTGTCTTGAATCAGGACATCAAAGGTGCTTTATAAGTAGGGATGTAACCTTCAAGGAGGGTGTGATGGGATATAAGGCTCAGATTCAATCATCACCCACCATTTCAGTTGAGGTGGAGCAGGAGAGTAACACTAACTCTCTAGAGGATCAGGAAGATCAAGGGCAGGAGATCACCAACAATCAACAGGTGATTGAGAATGAAAATGATCAAGCTGATAGAGATGATGATGAGGAACAAATGGACCTAAGGAATTATAGCCTGGCTAGGGATAGACAAAGGAGAATGATCCATCCACCTACCAGATTTGGACAAGCAGATGTAGTCTTCTATGCACTCACTGTAGCTCATGATATTGAGTATGAGGAACCTCAGAATTACACTGAAGCCATAGCCTCAAAGGACAAGGAGAAATGGATAGAAGCAATGCATGAAGAGATCTTATCTCTGGAGAAGAACCAGACTTGGAAACTTGTGAATAAGCCAGAAAAACAGAAGATAGTGGGCAGCAAATGGATCTTCAAGAGGAAAATTGAAGTGGCAGGGACTGAACAGATAAGGTATAAAGCAAGATTGGTAGCAAGGGGCTTCACTCAGAGGGAAGGAATTGATTTCAATGAGGTCTTTTCTCCAGTAGTAAAGCACTGCTCCATTAGGTTGCTCCTCACCTTAGTAGCTCAGTGGGATCTTGAACTGCAACAGCTTGATGTCAAGACTGCTTTTCTTCATGGTTACCTAGAGGAGACTATCTACATGAAGCAGCCTGAAGGATTCGTTTTACCTGGGAATGAAAACAAGGTATGCAAGCTAGAAAGGTCTCTTTATGGTCTTAAGCAAAGTCCTAGGCAATGGTACAAGAGATTCAATGAGTTTATGCAATCAATAGGGCTGTATAGGTGTCCATATGATAGCTGTGTTTATCTTGAAAAAGATGGAAATTCAGTGGTCACTTACTTGCTTATATATGTTGATGATATGTTAATTGCAAGTGATAGCATGAAGAGGATAGATAACCTGAAATCTAAGCTGAATTCTCAGTTTGAAATGAAGGATTTAGGTGAGGCTAGAAGGATACTAGGTATGGACATTAAAAGAGATAGGAAAGCTGGGAAATTATTCCTATATCAAACCGATTACCTAAGGAATGTGCTGAAAAGGTTTTTTATGCATCAATCTAAGCCTACACTAACTCCTATTAGCCAGCAAGTCAAATTATCAAGCAAGCAGAGTCCACAGACTGATCAAGAGGCAAGATACATGCTTGAAGTACCCTATGCTAGTGGAGTTGGTAGCCTTATGTATGCAATGGTCTGCAGTAGGCCGGATCTGGCCTATGGAATGAGTTTGGTTAGTCGATTCATGGCCAAACCTGGAAAGGCTCATTGGGAGGCATTGAAGTGGATGCTCAGGTATATACAAGGTTCAGCTGAAAAGGGGTTAATCTTCAAAAGGCATAAGCAATTCAGAAATACAGATTACTTGGTTGGCTTTGCAGATTCGGATTTTGCTGAAAACTTAGACTCTAGAAAATCCTTAACTGGATATATTTTCACACTTTTTGGAACAGCTATAAGCTGGAGAAGCATCCAACAATCCATGGTGGCGCTGTCCACCACCGAGGCCGAATATATGGCCATGACCGAAGCAATAAAGGAAGGAATGTGGCTTAAAGGAATGATTGAAGAACTTGGTATAAATCAGAGCAGTGTTCCTATACACTGTGATAATCAGAGCGCGTTACATCTAGCAAAACATCAGGTTTTTCATGAACGTTCGAAGCATATAGATGTGAAACTTCACTTTGTTCGGGATATAATCGAAAAGGGAATTGTGAGGGTGCTGAAAATTGGTACCGAGGAGAATCCCTCTGATATGTTAACAAAGGCTCTGGGTAGTGCTAAATTTCAATACTGCATGAGCTTAGTTAATATCCAAACCTGGGAAACTAACACTTAACTTTTCTATCTTAGTGGTTTTTGAGTGTGCAGGTTCCTGGTGTGCTTTCAACATGGATTCAAGGTGGAGAAATATGAAGATTAAATCCAGCTTGAAGTCTAGATTGCAGAACCGGAGTCGGCGCATCAAGAACCGGAGTAAAACCGCTCGAACCGGGCGATTCCTCGCAGGCGGGCGGTCTGGGGTAGTTAGGGTTCATAGAATTAGTTAATTAGGGTTCTGGGCGATAGGCTGCGTTTGTAACAGAAATTCGAACTGATCCGAATAGCGGTTACTGAAATTGTTAGAGGGCTTTTGTAGTATATATATGCATGCATACATAGCAGCTGAGTTCACAAGAAAACATTAAGATTCGAGAGAGATAGAGGCTAGAGAGCGTGCGTGAGTTAGCGTACAAAACCCTAGTTTCTGGGTTATCTTTTGTAATCGAATTCTTTGTGTGTGATAGTGAATTGGCTGTGATCTCTCCGTGGATGTAGACCTAGTGGATTGGTCGAACCACGTAAATCGGTGTTTTGTCATTTCATTTCGTTTTTGATTGAGTTCTTGTTGA
The DNA here is from genome assembly GCA_005771605.1 of Scutellaria baicalensis. Taxonomy (NCBI): domain Eukaryota; kingdom Viridiplantae; phylum Streptophyta; class Magnoliopsida; order Lamiales; family Lamiaceae; genus Scutellaria; species Scutellaria baicalensis. The sequence goes on along the minus strand of CM016724.1, from coordinate 12,727,897 downwards.
TTTGCGACTCGAGTGCGTGAGCTTCGTTGCTAGTCCAAAGTTGAGTTGTTTGATCGGAATTTCTTGCCGGAATTTACATAAAAGAAGACTTGTTTCCTAAATTATTTTACTAGCAATTAAACTTTTGTGTGATTATTTAATAAACTCTAATTTTATGAAACATTTCAATCAATTATTGACCATTCACAACTTATATATAAGTTTGTGAATATAAAATTGGTTAGTGAATATTAAATCTCCATCAATTCACAAAACAATTATAATAATTTTTTACGTTTACTAGAAAAAGGTCAAATAAAATATGAATTTTATGAAATTCGTGTAACCTCCATGGTCCGTATAAACATGTTTTTTTATGTCCACTAGAAAAAGGTTAAAAAAAAATGAATTTTATGAAATCCGTATAACCTTCATGGTCCCTATAAACATGTTTTCTTATGTTTACTAGAAAAAGGTAAAAGAAGACATGAATTTTATGAAGCTAATGTAATCTTTATGTTCCTCGATCTATTACAACAGACAAAAACTTATGTGCACCAATTGTATTGATTCAGACCTGTACTAATTTGTTTTTTTAATGACTTCAGGTTGAGACATTTGTATTGTACTGATGTAACATTTACGTTATAATGTTGTGACATTTATGTTCAGTAATTTACAAAAGGATTAAGATTATCAATTATTTTTACTTCAAGTTGAGACTTTTATTATGTTCAGTAATTTACAAAAGGATTAAGATTATCAATTATTTTTACTTCAAGTTGAGACTTTTATATTGTATTTATATGATCTTATGTTTTTTTAAATATACAAATAGCATGACCTTTATATTTTATAACTAACGGGAAAAATGAAGATTTAAAAAAAATCAACATATTTTTTGATCAACATACATTTATCTGAAGTTAGTTGTATGTTTATATTATAATAATATCACATAAAAATATATATGTAGTAATTGTGCTGAAATTATTGTTGGAAATTGGTTTGAAAAAGTTGGTGTTGACCAATCTTTGACCAATTTGATTACATGGTGTTTCGTTTGTCAAAAACGAAATTAAGTTGCAAATTTAAAATCTACGTTTCGAGTAGATAAATTTAGAGTATTTATTTTCTCAAATCCAATTTTGGATGAATGAGAAATTAATGCTTAAAGTTGGCAACTTAAATTGAAGAGGTGTGAAGGTGTGAAAGGGTGTGAGTTTGAATTGAATTGATGCAACCCAAATTAAAGGGATGCAACCATTCCAATTAGACACACTATTTCATAGAAAGAGGTGTCTAATAATGAAAAGACTTCAATTCAAATGAATAGATGTCTAATCATGAAAAGACATCATTTCATGAAAATGTGTCTCATTATGAAAAGACATCAATTCAAACCAAAAAGGTGTCTATTATGAAAGGACACAACACCTATTCAACTTCTATAAATAGATTCCACATTCAATCATTTCACACACAACATTCATAACATTAGACTCCACTACAACTTGCATTCATAGCATTCTAGCAATTGTAGTATTCTTTTCATCTTGTCCTAGAAAGTTCCAAATATCTCTTTTGTTCGCCGGAAAACTTTTGGATTCGTTGTGCTGCGATCCTTAAGTTAGAAAGTCGTTGTATCTTGGGGACGTGTGCCGTAGACCGTAAAGCACTGAATACGGGGCAATTTCGTCTTACGGAGAAAGAGTCCAACTCTTGCCTCGACTTTACCTATTTGTTTTCCAAGTCATTTTCAAATACACCACATCCAACTCCAACAGCGTAAGACGAAATTTTGTGTATTTGAATATGACTCGACAAGCATATTTGTTTGATTGTTTTTTTTTTTTTGGTTGATTCCCCATTTGATTCTCATGAGATTACTTCCAAGCATTGTTTATGTTGGAATTAATTACATTTTGAACTAACTTTTGGTCTGTGAATTCCTTTGTTTTGGAATGAAATATTTGCATGGAATATTAACCATCACGCGTGAGTTGGTAAATTTTAAACCACAAAATGATCAGTTCTATTCTTGCGACACCAACTTTATGCTGAAAGATCGATGAAGTTCGATGACATTGAAATTAAAGGGTGTCACCATTCGGTAAACTTCAAATAGAGTAAGTTTTCTTATATATATTTTGTCGTCACTTTTTTTTTTTAAAGTGATAATTTTGTTTTAAACCCAACTAGATTTAAATATCATTGGGCTTCAAATAAATTTATATTGGTCTTACACAATTAGGTGGGCTCTTATCAAATCGTGGTTTAAGCCCAAAATTAATTGTGGGGGTCCACTAGTATATTAATTATGGTCTTAATTTGTGGCATCGAATTATAATTTGATGACACTAGTTATAGACCTAATTAAATTGTGCATTATGGCACAATTGGATTTAATCCAATACAAGTTGACTTTGATTTAATGAGATCAAAGTTAAGAATCAATTTGAGAATTGTCTCAAATTAAATATTGGACATCATTGACCAAAAGTGGTCAATAAAAGTGAAAGGTGAAATATGTTCCCGTGTGGGGGGGACATATACAAGTTTGAAGAAGTTCAAACTAAAACTTGATTTGAAAATCAAGTTAAAAGTCAATTTTAAGAATTGTGAACACATATATACTTTGTGGCATAGGGCCTATTCAAAGTTAGACTACAAGTCCATAGAAATCTTATTGGGTCTACTATATAATTAGGTTGTGGGCCTTCTAGAAATCAAAAGTAGAGAAATCAGTTTGATTTGATGTCCATATAAATTGGTTTAAGTCCTATTAAGATGGATGTAATGGGCCAAATTGAGGACATTGACTGATCTTATAAAAAAAAAATGTTGACCAATAAATTTTATGGACATGTCCCACAAAGTGTGGAAAGGAAAGATAAGAGATTGTCTTTATGGTCCTATTGTGTTGTGGACATAAACTTGTTTGGATCAAGTAATAACATAAATAATTATGAATAACTTAGTAAGTTATGTCCAAACAATAGCGTATGGAATATCAATTTATAGATTGATTACTTCCAAAAAGTGGCCTAGACACCCTAACATGAGAAATACAAAGTTACCACATAAATGTTCAAATGTGGGGGGACTAAGTCATCCCATAAAAATGTTCAAATATGGGGGTGTTCAACTAGTGGCCAAATGCAACCGATCTCTAGTGGAATAATTTCCAGATGTTATACGGATCCGTGAATTAAAATATTGGAATGGAGATCAACTATGTTGCATGTCTAGGGGAATGAGATCAAAATCCACACATTAAAGAACTTTCATAGCGGCAACTCAACCATGATGAGTGGAGATCCCACAAACTTGGTTCAATGAGACAACTAAGTTATGGAAGGTTCAGTTGAGCACTTGGAACTCACTCAACTCATTCCTAGGGACAACCAAGTGCGAATAGATAAAATCCTGTTGACGTGTGGTGAGGGTAAGCTTATAAAGCTTTTAATGACGCCTATACCTAATAAGGTGGAGTATTACAGGTTACTCTCTGGATATAGTCCTAATGGGTAGTCACCTATGTAAGTGTGAGGATGGCCGCCTCAATGAAGCACTTATGAACCAAGATATGGTCCAGGGCCGAAATGGACACAACGTGAGAACAAAAGAATATTAGAACTACTATTGTGTAAATGTTATTGTCTTGGTTTACACAAAAAGCTAACCGGTTCAAGACATCGCGTTCACCGAGTAGCAAGTAAATCCGATAGCATCTTACTAAGGAAGGTTCAAAGCCGGAAGCTACCTATCCTGATGCAATAGCAGTTCGCTGGAACTTTCTAAAGTGTCTGCATTTGCATATGCATTAATTTCATTCATGTGGGGGATTGTTGGAAATTGGTTTGAAAAAGTTGGTGTTGACCAATCTTTGACCAATTTGATTACATGGTGTTTCGTTTGTCAAAAACGAAATTAAGTTGCAAATTTAAAATCTACGTTTCGAGTAGATAAATTTAGAGTATTTATTTATTTATTTTTTTTTTTTTATAAGATCAGTCCAGTCCTCAATTTGGCCCATTACATCCATCTTAATAGGACTTAAACCAATTTATATGGACATCAAATCAAACTGATTTCTCTACTTTTGATTTCTAGAAGGCCCACAACCTAATTATATAGTAGACCCAATAAGATTTCTATGGACTTGTAGTCTAACTTTGAATAGGCCCTATGCCACAAAGTATATATGTGTTCACAATTCTTAAAATTGACTTTTAACTTGATTTTCAAATCAAGTTTTAGTTTGAACTTCTTCAAACTTGTATATGTCCCCCCCACACGGGAACATATTTCACCTTTCACTTTTATTGACCACTTTTGGTCAATGATGTCCAATATTTAATTTGAGACAATATGCGTTCACAATTTTTTTTAAAATTGACTTTTAACTTGATTTTCAAATCAAGTTTTAGTTTGAATATAGTCCTAATGGGTAGTCACCTATGTAAGTGTGAGGATGGCCGCCTCAATGAAGCACTTATGAACCAAGATATGGTCCAGGGCCGAAATGGACACAACGTGAGAACAAAAGAATATTAGAACTACTATTGTGTAAATGTTATTGTCTTGGTTTACACAAAAAGCTAACCGGTTCAAGACATCGCGTTCACCGAGTAGCAAGTAAATCCGATAGCATCTTACTAAGGAAGGTTCAAAGCCGGAAGCTACCTATCCTGATGCAATAGCAGTTCGCTGGAACTTTCTAAAGTGTCTGCATTTGCATATGCATTAATTTCATTCATGTGGGGGATTGTTGGAAATTGGTTTGAAAAAGTTGGTGTTGACCAATCTTTGACCAATTTGATTACATGGTGTTTCGTTTGTCAAAAACGAAATTAAGTTGCAAATTTAAAATCTACGTTTCGAGTAGATAAATTTAGAGTATTTATTTTCTCAAATCCAATTTTGGATGAATGAGAAATTAATGCTTAAAGTTGGCAACTTAAATTGAAGAGGTGTGAAGGTGTGAAAGGGTGTGAGTTTGAATTGAATTGATGCAACCCAAATTAAAGGGATGCAACCATTCCAATTAGACACACTATTTCATAGAAAGAGGTGTCTAATAATGAAAAGACTTCAATTCAAATGAATAGATGTCTAATCATGAAAAGACATCATTTCATGAAAATGTGTCTCATTATGAAAAGACATCAATTCAAACCAAAAAGGTGTCTATTATGAAAGGACACAACACCTATTCAACTTCTATAAATAGATCCCACATTCAATCATTTCACACACAACATTCATAACATTAGACTCCACTACAACTTGCATTCATAGCATTCTAGCAATTGTAGTATTCTTTTCATCTTGTCCTAGAAAGTTCCAAATATCTCTTTTGTTCGCCGGAAAACTTTTGGATTCGTTGTGCTGCGATCCTTAAGTTAGAAAGTCGTTGTATCTTGGGGACGTGTGCCGTAGACCGTAAAGCACTGAATACGGGGCAATTTCGTCTTACGGAGAAAGAGTCCAACTCTTGCCTCGACTTTACCTATTTGTTTTCCAAGTCATTTTCAAATACACCACATCCAACTCCAACAATTATTTTCTTTATACGAATTGTGCTGATTTTTTTTTTCTAAATTATAATACATGAAGGTGAGCATATTTATACATAAAAGCACACTTGTACAATATAACTGTCACACAAATTCAATATAAATATTTCAACCTAAAGCAAGAAAAAATGTGTATTAGTTATCGAGTAGAAACCAGAGTTATTTTGAAACGAATTGGTTAATTTGTATTAGACTTGTATTTATGAAATGAAATGAATAAATAAGAAAGGAAAGGGAGGATGGAAAGAAGGTGAGGTGAGTTGAGCAGGGTCAGGTCCAACCACGCACACTCACACTCCCATCTGGACAACGAAGTTTGCTCAATTTTCTGATGCACTTCAAATCTATTATCAATCCCATACGCGGAAAAAGGGTTTTTTGGATTTTGTGAAGGAATATGTCAAACCTAGACCGCCAAATTGAACAGTTGAAGAGGTGCGAACCCCTCAAGGAGTCTGAAGTCAAGGAGCTTTGCATCAAAGCCATTGAAATCCTCGTCGAGGAGAGCAATGTTCAGCGCGTAGATGCCCCTGTTACTGTAAGTATCCATTCAATTTTTTTAATATTCTGTTTTAGCTCTTTTTTCTTCATATGAGTTGCAATGCAGTGTTTTGGCTCCGGTTTTGTGTGTGTGTGTGTGTGTGTGTGTGTGTGTTGTAATCTTTAAGTTATTGGTTAATTGTTTGGTGGATTTTCAGTTTGGTTTTCGGTGGAGATTTTCTGATTAAATAATGTCGAGTGCTAAAACTAAAATGAGTGGAGGGAAATTTGGATTTACAAGTAGCACTATGTTTCTGGCATTTAATGAGGATCTTTATGCTTTGCTTTTTGTTGCTTCTGAATAGTGGAGGGGTTGACATGCTAAAATATGTTTTTGGCTGTTTAATTTGATTTATTAAGTGCTTATGTGAAAACTTGTTTGGTGAAATTTCATTTTTGGTAACCTCTGTAGATGGTTTTTAAGAGGCTACCAATTCTCACTTTTCTGGAACTGACCTTTTCCATCCAAAATATATTTGCCAAACATAACTTTTTTTTGGTAAATGGACCTTTTCTGCTCAAAAGTGGTACAAAACAAGCACATGTATATGTTGAGGTAAATTTAGTCGAAAGATATTTGTGCAATCGAATGAAGATTGAGCCCTAAAAGAATATTGTAGTTTTAGTTCAGTGTACTGTTAGGTCATGTCTGATGAGTAAGGGAACCTCATGATAAGGAAAGGTCAGTAAAATGGGAAGTATAGTGCTTTCACTCTCATTAGTCTCTCTTATTGTGTGATTGATTAGATCTACATTAACAGTTAGATGCTAAGGGTTTAGTAACTAGCGTGCAAGTTAAAGCAAAATTATATACCTAGTATTGTTTGCCATGTGTGTTATTGCCATTCTTGCAACTGTTTTTTGCCACATCATTTTGTGAAGAAAGCAAAGGCTCCTTATTGAATGAAACCCCGTCAAGCAATGATAGTTATGTTGCCTTATATATCATGACCGTATACTTTCTGGCACTGATTGGAGTTCATCTATTTTTAGACACCGATTTAAATGGAAGTGTATATGTGATTTGCTTGATTACATTTAATGAGTATGAGGATCAACTATAGTACCTTAAAAGCTCTGATTTTCATAATTATCTATTTTGATTGAGCTAATTGAAGAAGAGATAGGCTGAAGCTTTAACCAATGGTAGGGAATCTGTGCAACTTTCATTCTGAAATCTGTTGCTAACCAATAGTAATTGATTATTGTTCTGAACTAGGAAGCCACTTGGACAGGACATAAATAATTTAGAGTAAATTAGGTAAAGAAAAGATATTGAGGATTTCAATTGCTTTGAAATCATTTTCGGTAAAATGAATTTGATACTCTTTCTACAAGTCAATAAGGACCCAAAGAAGTGAGTTTTCGTATTCACTCATGTCAAATATCTAATCAAATTTGAGGTTCTCTTGATACTTTAGCTATTTGCTTGATTGTCTTGGTCTCAATTTGATAGTCTAATATGTTTTACTTCATGGGATGTTGTAGATTTGTGGTGACATACATGGGCAGTTCTATGACATGAAAGAGCTTTTTAAAGTAGGCGGCGATTGTCCCAATACAAACTACTTGTTTCTTGGAGATTTTGTTGATAGAGGATTTTACTCTGTCGAGACCTTCCAGCTTCTACTTGCACTGAAGGTAATTGCCTTTTAACTTGCATTAGAAATCCAACGTTTTTCATGAAACCCAATCTTCTAAGACCTAAGGTTCCATTCTAACTAACACTCAGTGCATTGACAGGTACGATATCCAGACAGGATAACGCTCATCCGAGGAAACCATGAAAGCCGACAGATTACACAGGTTCTATCTTAATTCTTGTGTGAGGTTTGAGATACATTTCTGCATCAAGTACTTAATAACTATGTTATCTTCCAGGTATATGGTTTCTATGACGAGTGCCTACGGAAGTATGGTTCCATTAACGTCTGGAGATACTGCACCGAAGTTTTTGATTATTTAAGGTTAGGTTCCTTCTATATATTTCACAAGTTTTTCTGTCAAATGCGAAGTGCAAACTTTAATCAAGTTCCATACATGTTGATCTCTTGCAGCTTGTCAGCACTTGTTGAGAACACTATTTTTGCGGTTCACGGGGGATTATCTCCTGCAATATCCACGTTAGACCAGGTTCAACAACTACACTGAATCTAAGGTTCTCTCTTAAATTTATTTAAATTTTTACTACATATTACCTTAACCTGTATTTCAGATTCGAACAATCGACCGAAAGCAAGAAGTTCCGCACGAGGGAGCCATGTGTGATCTCCTGTGGTCAGATCCAGAGGACATTGTTGATGGCTGGGGTCTGAGTCCACGTGGGGCTGGATTCTTGTTTGGTGGCAGTGTAGTCACATCATTCAATCATTCGAATAAAATTGACTATATCTGCCGCGCACATCAGTTGGTAATGGAAGGCTACAAGTGGATGTTTAACGAGCAGATAGTGACAGTTTGGTCTGCTCCGAACTACTGTTATAGGTGCCTATTCTACTTACTGATGATAAGTTTTTCATTCATCTTCCTCGAATTTAATCATGAATGTTATGCTGCAGATGTGGAAATGTAGCTGCAACTCTCCAGCTAAACGAAAACCTGGAGAAGCAGTTTCGTGTATTTGAAGCAGCTCCAGCGGTAAGTGCATACCATTTAATACAATAGTCTGGTTAAGTCATAAGTGATGAATATATTGCACTTATTTTTTTGCCTCCCAAAATGCAAATCTGAGAGTGCAAATGATGAAATGCAGGACTCAAGAGGAGCACCAGCCAAGAAGCCGCCTCCTAATTACTTCCTATAGGGGGATCTCACACTTAAAGAAAAAAACGTGATGTACGTAAATTTTGATCACAGTGGAATTTTAAACACTGAAGTTTTGGTCTTCATTATTCTTTGATATTGTTTCTCACTTGCTCCTCTTGGTGTGATGTTAGGCACAACTGCTTTTGAAAATATTTAGGAGATTTTCATTCATGAAATAGTTTACTTCAAATCTTTGTTTGGCTGGCATTTTCCAAAAGCTTTCAGGATTCATTTTTATTATCTCATGAAATCTATTTATGTACAGCGAGATTACACGTCTTGTTAATGACAAAATTATTTGTCTTTTTCTATGGTCCAAAGTTTGAATTTTTTTTTCTGTCAACAACCTCTAAATGTCATTGAGCAGTGTACTGTGGGTAAATGCACATTGTTTGGTTCTTCGGCTCATTCCACCCTACCCATGAGGTATTACCCTCATGGGTTAGGATATTGTCACGTGTACACTTTTGATGATACAAGTGTAATTTTTTCTATTTTAAATACAAAATGTACACATGGCAGCATGCTGAATTGGGGTTTGCTGCCCCTTTTATTGGTTGAATCTAAATGAGGAAATCCACATGAATATCATATTGAAAAGCTCAAACATGAATTTTATTCAAAAATGTTTTCCATTATATATAGCCCCATTCAGTTTTATTGATTTGAAATTTACTTGAAAGAAAAAGGTGAGACTCCAAAACCTTAACTACCACGCCATGTTTCCTGTACAGGTTTAAGTACTATGATTCATTTATCTACCAAGTGAGAATATTAATCAGAGGTAACAATTCCAATCCGGCCAGGCCAGGCACAAACATCCTGAGAATGATATGGACCAGTTGTTAAATCGCCAGCCTGAAAAACATCAAGCCTATTCGGCCAATTAGGGAAGACAATGGGGCAGGTCGGGACAGGTAGTTAACTACCCAGACCCGCCCCGCGTCTACTACCCGCCGCCCTGCCCTGCGCCCCTGCCCCGTGACCCACCGCGAGTCAAAAACTTTTGCCATGCCCCGCCCCACCCCACCCTGCCCCGCCCCATTTTTAAAAAAAATTAAAAAATAAATAAATAAAAATTTGTAATTTTTACATGAATAATTTGAAAAACACCTAATTATTAAATCATTAACTAAATAATTTGAATAATTATTTGATTGAATAATTTGAAGTGAGGATTTAATTTTACTATTTTACACCCCCAACAACAAATTAAAAACATTATTTTACATGTAATATTACTATTTTAGTATTTTACTTAATTAATTAAAATATGATCCTAAATTATTTATATATATATACACACATATACACTTAATTATCATAATTATACATTAATTGAAATTAATGTATATAAATTTAATTATCACAATATATATTATGTATATTAATATTAGAAATATATTATGTATATTAATATTAGAACTAGGTGGGGCGGACGGGCGGGGCAGGGTGTTGTGGGTACCCAGACCCGCCCCGAGCATGGGTCAGGTCCGCCCCGCCCCTTTTCAAGCATGGGATGGGTCCATCCCACCCCAAACACCACGAGTCAGGTCGGGTCCCCACGGATCGGGACAATTTTGCCATCGGCATGGCCCAATTTTGTTTTTTTAGCATGTCGGGCTGGGGCAAATTGCCAACTCTATATTTAATTCAGTTACAAGAGTTATGATGAAAGAAGGCCACAAACTAAAAACACTGAAAAATTGCACTTCAACACATTATACAATAAGAGCATTGTAGTTACCTGAAACTACCCTATCCATGCATCAGAGGGAAAAAGAGTGAAGGGGAACAAAAAAGTAAAAAAAAAAAAAATTTGATAAAGCAAACGAAACAAGAATAGGCTAGAAGAAAAGCCTTCGAGTGGGTGTCTGAGAAGTAGCGACAGAAGAGGGCGATGAATTGAGAGTGACTGGAGATTTCATGCTGTTTAGGATACCTGCCTTATCAGATAGCTTTGCTCCCCTTGGGTCGGTTAGAAGGGTCTTCTGGAACGATTGAGTGAAACCAGTTGCAATAATGGTAACATGAATCTCACCATTGTATCGCTCATCCACAACTGCACCAAATATAATATTCGCAGAGGGGTCTGCTAAACTTGTAACAACCTGCAAGCCAATGGTCAAAGAGAAAAAAATCAGAAAATTAATGCTCGGCATGATTCTCTCAGAGAAGCCAGTAGCACCATACCTGTGACACTCTGTTTACTTCTTGTAGTGTTATATCCTTCCCACCAGTAATATTGTATACAACTCCCGTAGCAGATTGGATAGAAGAGCCGATCAAAGGAGCCAAAGTTGCTTGTTCAGCTGCTTCCTCAGCTCGGTTCTTGCTAGAGGAAACACCCACTCCAAGCATAGCAGTACCAGAATCCTTCATGACTGCCTTAACATCTGCAAAATCTACATTCACCAAACCAGGTATCTGCAGAACAAGAAGAATGTTATAGAATTCACTTGATCGGTCCACAAGGTGACTGGATTATAGTGACACAAACATAACCGGTAGATGCCGGTCCTTAGATGTTACTCAAGTAACGTTTTACAAGTATCAATTTATAAAATGAACTCAGAAGCCTCCAGGATGATTTGGAGCTAGGGGTACTCACATTAACAACTATTTTTTGTTTCTAATTTAGGTTTGTGAGACAGGTACAAGATACACTGAAATAATCAGAAACTCAAGCATCATAGCTTGTTGTGGGAAAGTCAAACTTGTTTTAGAGAACGATATTGTAGATGAAGTGACATACGTTCATATCAGTTACTCACCGTGATTATATCAGATATCCCTTGCACACCTTGACGGAGCACATCATCAGCTAGAAGAAAAGCATCTTGAAGGGGGGTCTGTTCATCAGCAATATCCAGGAGACGATCATTTGGAATCACTATAAGGGTATCCACATTTTTCTGGAGCTTTTCAATCGCTTCAAGAGCCTGTACAGTATCAGATGCAGGAAAGGAAGTGAAGAATTGTGGGAAATTTTGGCACAACGGCCACACTGCATCACTCCACGCATGAGGTCATAATAGAAAAACAGATATTTGACTGGTAACTACTTTAACACTTGAATCACTTTAAAAGACAATCCAGTAATTGTTAAATTGAATGCTAGGCCACATCTTTAAGCCAATGTTGCATTCATAAAAATTGAAGCATCATCATTGCTTGCGTTATTGCATTAATGACATATGTTCATATCCCACATACCAGTAGTCAGAGTTCTCAAAGTTAAACTCAGAACCCAAACAAGCAAATACATAAAAGAAGACCAATTGAGCAGACATCAGCCTTGAACCAACAAGCAAATAATGAGCAAACCCAACAGATTTTAGCTTCTTGATTGCATGAACTCTGTTCAGCACCTTTCCCAATCAAAAACCAGATTTCTAAGCAAGGCAATGAGATGAGTAAGTAGTTACCCTTTGAACTTCGTATGATTTCCTTTCTTATCAAAATTTACATGTCCTTGGCACAAATAAACATCATAAAATTTTAAAAACCATAAAACCACTATTCAATTCAGATCCAATTGATCTATATAGTTATGGTTTTTGTTGAATGAGAATAAAAGAAAAGGAAACACTGTTCAGTGACAGAAGAAGCTCATAGTCCAAGAACTATGAGAAGAGCAAATATTCACTCTTCTCGCTCAACAAAAACATACATAACACCTACCTGCACAGATCTCTTACGTCCTTCAAAACTGAATGGGTAGGTAACAACCCCAACAGTCAGGTACCCTGCTTCCTTTGCTATTTGTGCAACAACAGGGGCAGCACCTGAACCTGTACCACCACCCATTCCAGCAGTTATAAACACCATATCTGATCCCTTCAGAGAATTCGCGATGGTTTCCTTTGATTCCTCTGCTGCCTGTTCACCCAAAAGTGGATTTCCTCCAGTACCTAAATTCACCAAGTGTTACGCCAATGCAAGTTTTGGCCACTCAAAGCAATATATGGATAACTAAACATCTATTATGCAAAATTGAGGATGGTATTCCTTTCCCATATATGGAAACAGGAAATAATAGCAATTTTAATATTCAGATTTCTTAACAATTCAATCTCAAAAGTTTAAAGATGCTAACCAAGTCCACGAGTTAAAAGTTCGCCAATCTGGATAGGGTTCTGTGCAGCAGATTGCAAAAGAGCCTGAGCGTCTGTATTTACGGCATAGAAGTCTACTCCCTGTTGTTAAACAGGGTGCATAAAAACATGCCCAGAATTTAGACCATTACATAAAAGAGAATGTCTAAAACAAGAATGTAAGTATTTATCTTTATGGAAGGGAAGAATACTAGAAGAGCACAACAACATATTGTATGAAGAGCACAACAACATTACTATTAAAAAGAAAATGAGAAACATTAAATCAAAGCGGATTCACATATCCACTGACAGAAAAGTGCACTACCACATGTTGATTCTATGAACTAACTCATATTAAAAAAAAAAAAGCACACCGTTTTGAAATCCCATTTTTTAAGGGAATATCGAGAAATATAGTAAAAACGCATAAAGAATAAGGAAAAATAGGAGTAGGGTTGCGGGGGAATTGGAGGCAACCTGCAAGCCACTGCCAATCATGCGATTAACGGCATTGTTACCACCGCCACCGACGCCGATGACCTTAATCTTGGCGGAGTCCATAGGTACAAACGAGCAGTAAACCGCATTCTGGTGGCGTTTGGAATTGCGGCGAAAATTTGAGGAGATATTACAACGTGCATTTTTGCTCAGCAATGGGGAAAATCCAACAGAAATATTGGGCGTTGAAGAGCGACATGAGGATAATTCGGAAGCTGGGTTTAAGAATGTAAGCGTCGCCATTGATGGAAGGTTTTGCTTACTGTTACCAAAAAATGAGTAATTACGTTATCTTATTGTCGTTGCTGAGTTAAAAGGATTGATTGGAATTGGAAACATGAAAAAAGGAAAGGTTTTTAGGGTTTTAAAATCCAAACGATTTTGTTTTATATGATATTCATATGTGATGTGTGTATAGGCTAGCCCCACTCCCCTCTCTCTCTTTTAAAAAAATGAATTTCTTTATTTGCAACTTTTATAAGAACGAATTTTATGTTTATCTCTAATTAATTTTGAAATAAAAATCACTTAATTAATTTGTGGATAACGAACCAACAGTAATCATTAATCAATCCCTTGTGCAAATTTAGAACAAGAAAAGAAACAAACTCCATTTCTTATTCTCTTCCAAGTTCCAAGTACAGACAATTTTATGCCATCCTTAAAAAATAAAATATAAGGTCTTAAAATGTTTAACATCATAAATGATAAAAGTACATTCAAGGTTTCTCAAGTAATGGACAAATACATACAAATCTACACAAATGGATTCCTTCAGGGAATTGCATGCCCAAAAAGTTATTGACCACTCTCCAATTCTCCATTCGCAAACGATAATAAACCTCCCGAAGAGGAACTCATATGCTTCTCGTAGATTATGTCACTCGGATTCGTTCAAAATTGGAACAATTAGAGGTTTCATCTGCGCCATATACACTATTGCCCACCTATACACGTGAAGAAGAAAAGTATAGTCAATTATAAGGGAAAAGGTCTAGCACAATCGCAGAATTTAATAACATAAAAGCAGCAGCAACAAACAACCCCTAACGCAAAAAGAAAACACCAGCTTCATTGTCAAAGCCATTCTCTTTACTAGAGGAACTAAAGTCCAAACTGAACATGGGACCTTCATTAATAAAACCTAGAACAATCAAGGACCTCGAAACTATACTATCTACATGACTAAATAGAGCAAATGCCAAGCATCGTACAATTTGGACAAGGTGACATAACAGCATAAAGCTGAACTTCCTCTACTTCACAAAAGCAGAGATCAGTAGTTCAACAGATTTGAGACTCCTACAAATTCAAAGAAAGAAACATAGAGCAAGAATTCTAATTCCTAAACATCAGAAAAGGGGATAAAAACAATTATCATAAAATTTGAAGAAAATAAAAATGAAAAAGTACATGACGATACTCTTAACCAAATTTCAGCAATGTAATACCATGGCTATGATGAGCAAGCAACATCAGTAACAACTCAAGCAAATAGGGAAGAAAAGGAGAAAAAAGGAGTCATGCATACTAGGAGAACTTCTATGTGTTAATGTATGCATTCATTACTTATACAAGGAAAAATAACTTACATCATCCAGCAACACACAACTGCAGTAACAACCAGTGTCAGATGTAACCTGCATAACAGCAAATAATTAGCTATGATCCAAAATCCAAAGAACGCTTCAACATTAAGTCAGTAACCCAAAATAACGAAACTAATACAGACAAACATCAAGCACATGTCTGTCATGCTATAATGAATATCTCTAATAATCAAATCATGCCTGCAGAACTACATAATTTACATCAAACAGTTAAGGATTAACTTTAACCTTCTACTAAATTGTGCATGACCTTGAATAAATATACACATCATTCAAAACATTCGGCATCTCCACAAGAACAGTTAAGTTCTTCCTACGACTAAATAGATATTTGATGGTCAAAACAAGTCAATAAACGCCTATTTCAGAGTTTTTCATCCCAAGCATAAGATAATAACCTATAAACAACAATCTGGTGAGCAACACAAATACTCATGATTAGGAAATCACAAATCTTCTTCAGATACAAAATGAACAATATTCTATGATTCCAAAAAGAGTAATCAACACTACTAGCTTCATGAGTACAATCAAATGAAGCCAGAACATATAAACTAAGCTTACTGATCTTATACATTGCCTCACATTGAAACAAGATAAAAAGCATGAAAATGGTGTAGTGAACTAAACACAAACACACACACACACACACACACACACACACACACACGATTGAACTTCCCACAAAGTAGAAAATAACATAAAAGAACATACAAATTGGCGGAGGGTCCTCTGTTGAAGCAGATTCTGGTGCAAAGGGACGCGATAACACCAACAACTAGGAAGATTAAGGAAGTTACCAAGAACCCCATCTCCAACTCCTGCTCCGAGACACGATACTAATACAATTTACCTATTTCCATGAATTTCAGAAAACAAATCAATATGGAGATCCACACTAAAGCATCGTTATACTTTCCAGATTCCAAATATTTCTGTAAAATAAAGAGATAACCAGATGCAAACTGAATATGATTTGGAGTACAAGCTTAAACATACAGCAATTCAAAGGGATCAAGACATTTAAAGAACCCTAAAATTATAACGAGAAAAAGATACTAATACAGATTATAATAGAACGAAACTCACTGCTTTTAACGAATGAGAGCACCCCAAAACTCCGGCGACGGGAGATGCTTCGGGAGGGCAGTGGAAGCTGCTCGATCCGGCGTCGCTTTGTTTAGATTCAATGCTTTATCAGCGAATGGAAGAAATATCAAATCGCAAGATAATATTCGACGTGCAATTGAGTAATGGATTGATGACAAAAGGAAACAGAAAAATAAAAAACTATATTGGGCTGCACATAATGATTGAGGTGGTTTGGGCCAAAGAGCACATAAATTGGGTTTGTACTTTTATTAGGTTTGGGCCCGAATTCTTACCACATCCAAGTTGTTGTTGATACTATTGATCACTTAATTATGATTAATTAACATAGAAGACAAATTCGATTGGAGATCATATTGAAATATACATTTATATTACTTTTCAATAACAGTAAACTAGGTTGGGTTCATTATTTAATTTCATCACCTCCTTAGGATCCGTAGTTGACTTGATTTATTTTATTTCGTTTTTTTTTTTTTTTGAGGAGTCGAATTTCTGATTTAGAAGAATGGATATGTCGAAGGCTTGTTTACAAAATCAAAATATTCGAAGGCAACGTTTGTTTATTAGAGTAACACTAGGTTTGAACCCCGTGCGTTGCACGGGTTTTATTTAATATTTATCTTTTTTTATTTTATATTAGTATTTATTGTTATATGATAGTAAAATTTTACATAAGTGTGATATTTTTTCTTTATTCTTAAAATAATATTTCTTAGGATCCATTTGAATATGTGGATTTGAGTAGGGATTTGAAATCCTTTGTAGCAAATCCATTGATAGTGGTTGGTTGGATATGAATTTAAAATTCATAATTTTCATTTTGAGTTAATTTTAAAGTCATTTTAGTTGATTTGAAATCCACTCAAATTTGAAAGAATTTGAAATTCACTCATTTCAAATTTTGAATTTGAAATCACTCTATTCAAACGGAGTCTTATTGTTTTCTTAAATAATTTTTTTTTCATTTATTCTTTAACACAAAATTGTTAATATATAGTTCTTAATAGGTCTTTTAATTATTGCATTAGGTATTTTCATATCTTTCTGTAAAAAGTATATAATATATCTTATTTTTATCGCTCGAAAACATCTGTTTTGTTCAATGTTTGTCCTAAGTGCACTCATTATTAGCTTTATGTATTGGTTTATTTTGTAATTGTATTTTTTTTGTAATCTTTTTATTAGCCTTAACATATTGTAATATTTTAATACAATTTCTCGATTGTTTAATGGGGTGATTGGACTGAATGTGCACGTTTGGATTTTGGATTACTAATATCCGAATCATGTTATTTGTTTGCAGAATCTTATAACTATTGTTTTTTTTTTTTTTGGTCTACCTCATCCAATTTTACAATTTGAACTGAAATATTAGCTCTTTTTTTAAAAGATAAAATAACAGTACATCATCTATTTTTCTTATAATTCCTTATATGATGACATATTAATTGTAATCCTACTTTTTAAAATCTCTAAACAAACACAAAATTATCAAATTTCATCCTTTTTATAACTCACTTTCATACTTGCCAAATTTACATATGTTTTAACCTAAACATATTCTAAAAAAATTTAAGCACCTATTTTTTGCTAATTATATATATAAGTGTGGTTTGCACCCTCAAGTGTTTCAAAGTCTATTTTTTTAAAGATAAAATAACAGTACATCATCTATTTTTCTTATAATTCTCTATATGATGACATATTAATTGTAATCCTACTTTTTTAAATCTCTAAACAAACACAAAATTATCAAATTTCATCCTTTTTATAACTCACTTTCATACTTGCCAAATTTACATATGTTTTAACCTAAACATATCTTTAAAAAAAATTAGGGAAAAGTGGTGAAAATATCTTGTATATATACCACATTTACAATCCGGGACTTTAATTTTACCACTTCCTAAAACTACCCTTTAATTTACACACTTTTGCCGAAAATAGCCCGTCACCTGTTGTAGTAGGTCACTATCCGGTTACATGCTGATATGGCCTTTAAATACACATGTGTAATCAAAATTTTTTTTAACTGTATCTCTTCTCCTTCCCCACCTCGCCGGAGCCGCCACCAGTCGCGGGAATAATCACCGGAAAATTCTCTTTTGCACTCAAACTACTTTCAACCCTTCAATTTTTCATTTAAGTTGAATCTTCTATCACCTCCCACCAAGAAATCCACCAAAATGATACAAATTAGCTCGAAAAACAGCCCCAACAGTCGCCTATGTCTCCGGAAAACAACCATGGCAAGCCTCCAAGCTCAAAATGTTGATTTTCTTCATTTCTCACCCAAAACACCCAAATTATATACCAAAATGATCATCTCGTCAAGCTCAAACATAATCTCACATCAATTTCATGTTTATTGTTCAAAACAAACCTCAATCTACCCAAAACCGTTCGAAAATTGCTTTGTAAACCCATTTCTTTGTTTTTCAATTTCATGCATGTTTTCTCAAAATTGAATGAGGGGTTTTAGTTCCCATGTAATGAGGAATAAATCCATGTGATTGTTGGTAAGATTAGTGGAGAAATACAATGTTATTTTATGCTTGTTTGAGATTTCAAATTTTTTGGAAGAGAGGTATGTGAATTCCAAAAATTCATCCAATTAATAGATATAGAGAGAGAAGGTGGGTAGAAGGTGACAACCATTTCATGGCTATTTCCCAGCAAAGGAAGCGACCGACAGAGGTGGTGGAAGGTGGTGGAATAGAGAGAATGACGAGAAGAGAGAGAGAGAGATCAGCTGATGTGGACACCACCATCTGATGTGGAACAAAAAAAAATTGAAAATTATTTTCCACGTCTGAAAAAACCGGCCACGTCATCAAGTTACCTCCTACAGGAGGTGGGCTATTTTTGGCAAAAATGTGTAACTTACGGGGTAGTTTTAGGAAGTGGTAAAATTAAAGTCCCGGATCGTAAATGTGGTATATATACGGGTATTTTTGCCACTTTTCCCAAAAAATTAAGCACATATTTTTTGCTAATTATATATATATATATATATATATAAGTGTGGTTTGCACCCTCAAGTGTTCTAGGGTTTAAACACAGTTTCAAAGTACATTATTTTTATTTAATACATGACATTACCGAACTAATGTTTGCACATTGTTGCTTACTTTTTTTTTTTTGCCAATTTGAAATGTTGGACAAAAACAATAATTCAAGTTTGAAACCAAAGATTTCATGTAAAAAAGATAATACAACATTAGCAAGCACTTGTAACTTACATATTTATTTTTTTTCCAAGCAATTATTTTTTTATAATACCCTTTAAAATTTCTAAACAAACACAAAATTATCAAATTGCATGCCTTTTCATTATCTAATGTCAAATATGTTTCAATCTCACATATCTTAAGGTTTTTTTAACACCTATTTTTAGTAATGTCATTAGCAATATGTTTCATAGTTTAAATTACAATTTTAAAGTACATTATTTTATTTCATGCCTGACATTACCGAATTCTAATATTTATATGTTTTTTTTTTTGAATCCTCTAAATAATTTTTTCTCCAATGGTTTTTATATGTTATTTTATTCTTAACAAACCCAAACTTATCAAATTCCATCATTTTCACAATCCACTTTCAAACTTGCAAAATCTACTTATGTCTAACCCAAACATATCCTAATTTTTTTAACACCTATTTTTGTTAATGTCAAAGTTTGAACTATCCTAAATGCTCTTTTTGTAAAATATGAGTAATTTCAATATTTCCACATTATCTTTTTTTTTTCTTGAATCCTACAAATAAGTTTATTTCTAAAGTTATTTTTTAATTTGAAATATCCTAAAAGTTCTTATTTTGTAAGGTATTACTATCTTCAAACATCTTTTTTATTTATTTGTTTTAATTCAATGAAAAATAGTAGTATATTTACTATTCAAATTTTTATTTTTATTTTTTTGCATAAGAATTTCATTTTATAAAGGTTTATATAACATTGTTGTGTACCTTTTGTTTTCTTTTTATAAGAATTTCATATCATATAGGCTAATGTAAACTTGTTGTTTACTTTTTTTTTTCTTTCAAATTGAATTGTTAGACAAATAATTATTCAAATTTGGAAGCAAAGATTTCATGTAGTGAAAAACAATACAACATTAGCAAAGATTAGTAAGTTACATATTTATTTTTTGTTGAGTAGTGAGGTGAGTATTTAATTGATATTAATGTTTTTATATTTGACAAATAAAATATATTTTAAGAAGGAACACTTGGCATGCTTGTAGAGCTTCAAGTGTCATTATTTGAGAGTTTCAAACCACACTTTTATATATATATATATATTATTCTTATTGATTTTATTTTTGAAACAATCAATCAACAACTTTTAAAATAATGTTTGATATGTAAAGATAAGTTGATGTAGTTATGATAGCGGATACACATGAAGAAATCAATCTCATAAAAGTTTCCAAACTTACTAATAGCTCATAACTTATATTTGAGTATTTCTTGGATGAGACTGTTTCATGGATCTCTTTTCGTGAGACGGATCAACTCATAACCACACTTAGCAATTCATATGAAAATTTGTGGATATGAGTTCAATTCATGGGCAATAAAGATCCGTCTCACGGAAACTATTCGTGAGACCGTCTCACATGAATTTTTGTGCTTATATTTTATATGTGAGTTTGTGAAGTTAGTATATTTTCCGAAATGTGGACTCTTTTTCATGAATGGTAATATATAAAAGAGCAGGTCTCGTGTGAGACCGTCTCACGAATCTTTTTTCGTGAGACGGGTCAATTCATAACCCACTCTTAACAATACATATAAAAATTTGTGGATATGGGTTCAATTCAAGATAATAAGAATCCGTCTCACGAAAACTATCCGTGAGACCGTCTCACATGAGTTTTGTTTATATAAAAAAGTCTCACATAAATTTTACTGATATTTTAAATAAAAATGATTAACATTTGAAACTTGACAAGAAAAAAGAAGGATGCTGGTAAAATCTTTAATTTGTTGGCTAGATTTTTTTATTTTTTATTTTTAATGTAAAAAATTGAGGTGTTAGTTAATGGAAAATCCCACCCTTTTTTTTATTGGAAACAAGAAAATCGAAGTACTATTCAGTTCATGTGAAAACAAAAAATTTCCCTATTTAAAGATTAGTCGACAATGATAATTGACGTGTACACAATAAGTCACAAAAAAATCTCAGAAACATAGAGAAAAGAAGCCCTTTTTTTTGAGTTCTCCGTCCACAATACCACATTCAATATAATAAAGGAAAATTTTACCATATAATATAAGTTAATATACCAAAATACCATATTTTATAACTTAATATACCAAAATACCACATTTTATGACATGTATAACACATTATGACATGTGTTAGTGGGGGAATAAATTGAGCAATAATTATGTAATAATGACCCCACTAACCCATCCCATCCACCCCACTAACTCTACCTTCCCCCTCCCCCTATGTTCAGGAACCCATCCCAACCCTATTTTATAGGGTTATTCGAACAATAATATTGTGGCTAGACAATAAGAGTTCGAATAACCCTATTTTTTAGGGTTACTCGAAAATTATATGATATTTTTGAATAATCCAAAAAATAGGGTTATTCAAACAATAATAGTCCAAATAGGATTATTTGAACAATAATATTGTGGCTGGACAATAAGAGTTCGAATAACCCTATTTTTTAGGGCTACTCAAAAATATCATCCTAAAAAATAGGGTTATTCGAACAAATAGGTGGATTTGAGGAGGGATTTCAAATCCATGGTAGTAAATCCACTGGTAGTGTTTGGATGGATGTGGATTTGAAATCCATGGTTTTCATTTTGAGTTAATTTTCGAGTCATTTTGGTGGATTTCAAATCCACTCCAACTTGAGAGGATTTCAGTGAGAGGATTTGAAATCCATTCACTTCAAATTCAGGATTTCAAATCACTGTATCCAAACGGAGATGAGTATTGTTCGAATAACCCTATTTTTCAGGGTTACTCAAAAATTAGGGTTATTCAAAAATATATCATATAATTTTCAAATAACCCTAAAAAATAGGACTATTCGAACAATAATAGTCTCAATCATTGAACATTTGAATTGATCAAAATATGATATTTTGGTATATTAAATTATAGTACATGACATTTTTATATAATAAATTATAGTACATGATAGAATTTTCCTTCATTATAATAAGACTTTGCTAAAAAAAAGAAGAACGCGTAGGCGCAATCAGGTACAACAGCAGCACACAATAGTATTCAGTGACGTAGTCACGGGACAAGGAACCGTGTCCAATCAGCAACAAAACGTACAAAAATTGAGTACTCATTTATGACCTTGAGGTCCAACTCATTCCTAGTAATCTGCGGGAAGAACAGCCAGCCGCCGGTAACCGCCACAATCCCCAGCGTCAGCAGCCGCGAAGCCGCCGCGGGCAGCCCCCATCTGCCGCCGAGCGCCTTTTTCGCCGCCACCTCCGCCACCATGAGAACCCCATGTAAAACAAAGAACCAGGTCACCTCCCACGTAGGACTGGCACGTGTCATGTAGTAATAAAGCAACTCGTGCATCAGGCCAGACACCAAGAAAGTGGCGAGGGTTGACAGTGGCCGGGCCCACCTTCTCCCAAGAATACGCGTAGATACACTGCGTACAGGGTCGTATACGGAGGGGCGTAGAACACTGGTGACCATTAGATTCCATCGACGGCCCCAAAAGTCTTGAAGCGAGGTCGCCAAATACGGCTCGTTGAACTGCGGCTCCAGCTCCAAGCCGAGGACGGCTCGCACCGGCGCGGCAGTGATGGCCAGTATCAACTCCACGCCCAGGTACACGTGGCAGCAATAGAGGGCGAGGATGAGATAGGGGTGTATAAATTCCCTGTAATTGTAGAGATATATAACGAGTGCTAGAAGGGTAGATTTGAGCAGAAATTCAAAGGGTGTGTATGTTTTGTGATTGGAGGGCGGGGGTATTGAGAGGGGGTAGTGTTTGGTTTTGATGGGGAAGAGGGCGATGGAGAGGAAGTGGAGGAGGGGCAATGGCGGGGTGGTGGAGAGAGGGCCCTGGTTGAAGGCAAAGAGGAGGAGCTTGAAGTTGGCCAGCCAAACAAGGTAGAAGGTGGTGGGCCCCGCCAGATGAAAACAGCAGGCCGCGGAGAACAGCTGGAGGGGGAGGGTGGTGAAGAGGTAGATGATGGGGAGGAGTGAGAGGAGCCTTGCGCCGCCGCTGCTC
The DNA here is from genome assembly GCA_005771605.1 of Scutellaria baicalensis. Lineage (NCBI taxonomy): Eukaryota > Viridiplantae > Streptophyta > Magnoliopsida > Lamiales > Lamiaceae > Scutellaria > Scutellaria baicalensis. Next base: position 12,704,432 of record CM016724.1, on the reverse strand, counting down.
CCGATTCTGCCGCCTATTTGGTGGCTGAATATTAGAGACACGACGGCGATGACCCAGATCTTCACCAAGATCTGGATCTCCGACTCAATATTCAACATTGGATCCACCTCCTCTCCGCCTTCTTCAACGTTTAAAATATCTGTAACTCTTCATTTGCAAAATAATAATTATATATATATATATATTTAATAACATTGTTGATTTTTCTTCTTATAAATGATTATTAATTAATAAAGAGGTATCGGCCTGTTCTGTTCTGGGAAAGAATAGTCAAAATAGGTTCCAAGTTGTTAAAAGGGTTAAATGTTTGTGTTTATGAAATGTTACGTTGAATCTTCTTTGATAATGAATCTATATATATATAAAAGCAGAACATTCTGTTAAAAATAACTGCAATAAATGTCTCATTTATTAAATATTTCCATTTTAAGAAATCATTAATAACTTTCATTTTACATTTATTAATAAAAAAAATATTAATATTTAAGACATTTAATGTTATATTTATTGTATAGAAATTCAAAACAATAAATAAATAAATAAATAAACAAATCTTTCTATATATTTATATACTATAATAATAGAGGAAAAATTGGAGATATTTACAAAAATATCATTTTTTAAGAAAAAGTGTCACATCAATAATTTTTTTATTTTGTATTTTTATTATTTCATTCATCCAATTTATAATATAAATATTGTATCAGTTTATTCTTATTTTATTAATATTAATTAAATTAATTTTTATTGAATAATTCCTTATAATATCACCAATAGATTGTTCAAACAATAATTTCAATAATAAATATTAGGCAAAAATGTATATGAGTTTGACACACAAATCTAAATCCATACATCAGGGTTGATATGGTCAAAACGCAAAAAAAAAAAAAAACACTCTCACTCGCATTTCACGAGTCCGCACGCGCCTGATACTCGCGCTCAAACCCACTCAAACTCGCTCCAATAGACATACCTTTATGTATAGTTAGATGGGTTAAATTCAATTTTAATTCATTTAAAAAGTCAATGTCCAATTTTCGTCCACCATGAAAGCGATTTTCAATTTTAGTCAAATTAAGCCAAAAATCGTCACTATTTGGTCTATTTTTGTCACTATTTTGTCCACCATGGAAGCGGTTTTCAATTTTCGGTTTTCAATTTTAATCCAATTAAGCCAAAAATGGACGAAATAGTGACGATTTTTGGCTTAATTAGACTAAAATTGAAAACCGCTTTCATGGTGGACGAAAATTGGACATTGACTTTTTAAATGGACTAAAATTGAATTTTTCCCATAGTTAGATCTACCTTATGTAGGTAGATTTAACATAACACAAAGGTATGTCTAACCATACTTAAAGGTATGTCTAATACAACGTAATTGTACGTGTGTCAACCCTAAGGTTTTTTTTTTTTTTTTTAAGTTTAAGGTATGAAATTGGGCAGAATGGTAGGTTTAACAAAACGTAAAGATATGTCTAACATAACGTAGTGGTAAGTGCCAAAATTCAAAAACCAAGCGTAAAAAAGAAACTGTATGAAATATGAGCAGATATGTAGATTAACATAACGTAAAGATATGTCTCAGATAATGTAGATGTAGTTCTATTGGTAGGTGCAAAAATTAAAAAATTATATGGGAAAAAAAAGAGAGAGAAAGAGAAGCGGGTCCCTTGACACGAATCCATGCACCCGTTTCATAAGAGACTTACTCTAAATATTAATTTGTTTAGGAATAATTCGATATCATATGTAATATCAATATAATTAATAGATAAGTGTAACACTATTAAAGATGTGTGTATATACATATATGTATATGGATAATATGTATTTAGTGTAAAAATTATATGTCATCCTAAGTATTTTTTAAATTAATATTTGTAAGTATCCCGTCAAATTTTTTTTTTTCATTTTTTACTATTTAATCCTTTTGATTTAATAATATAAATGATGTATCGGTTTATTCTCATTTTACTGATCTTAATTAAATTAATTTTGAATAATTTTTTAAATAACAACAATTGATATCCAAACAATAATTTCAATAATAAATATTAATTTGCATAGGTATAATTTATATCATATTTAATCTATATATATATATATATATAAAAGCAGAACATTCTGCCAAAAATAACTGCAATAAATGTCTCATTTATTAAATATTTCCATTTTAAGAAATCATTAATAACTTTCATTTTACATTTATTAATAAAAAAAATATTAATATTTAAAACATTTAATGTTATATTTATTGTATAGAAATTCAAAACAATAAATAAATAAATAAATAAATAAACAAATCTTTCTATATATTTATATACTATAATAATAGAGGAAAAATTGGAGATATTTACAAAAATATCATTTTTTAAGAAAAAGTGTCACATCAATAATTTTTTTATTTTGTATTTTTATTATTTCATTCATCCAATTTATAATATAAATATTGTATCAGTTTATTCTTATTTTATTAATATTAATTAAATTAATTTTTATTGAATAATTCCTTATAATATCACCAATAGATTGTTCAAACAATAATTTCAATAATAAATATTAGGCAAAAATGTATATGAGTTTGACACACAAATCTAAATCCATACATCAGGGTTGATCTGGTCAAAACGCAAAAAAAAAAAAAAAACACTCTCACTCGCATTTCACGAGTCCGCACGCGCCTGATACTCGCGCTCAAACCCACTCAAACTCGCTCCAATAGACATACCTTTATGTATAGTTAGATGGGTTAAATTCAATTTTAATTCATTTAAAAAGTCAATGTCCAATTTTCGTCCACCATGAAAGCGATTTTCAATTTTAGTCAAATTAAGCCAAAAATCGTCACTATTTGGTCTATTTTTGTCACTATTTTGTCCACCATGGAAGCGGTTTTCAATTTTCGGTTTTCAATTTTAATCCAATTAAGCCAAAAATGGACGAAATAGTGACGATTTTTGGCTTAATTAGACTAAAATTGAAAACCGCTTTCATGGTGGACGAAAATTGGACATTGACTTTTTAAATGGACTAAAATTGAATTTTTCCCATAGTTAGATCTACCTTATGTAGGTAGATTTAACATAACACAAAGGTATGTCTAACCATACTTAAAGGTATGTCTAATACAACGTAATTGTACGTGTGTCAACCCTAAGGTTTTTTTTTTTTTTTAAGTTTAAGGTATGAAATTGGGCAGAATGGTAGGTTTAACAAAACGTAAAGATATGTCTAACATAACGTAGTGGTAAGTGCCAAAATTCAAAAACCAAGCGTAAAAAAGAAACTGTATGAAATATGAGCAGATATGTAGATTAACATAACGTAAAGATATGTCTCAGATAATGTAGATGTAGTTCTATTGGTAGGTGCAAAAATTAAAAAATTATATGGGAAAAAAAAGAGAGAGAAAGAGAAGCGGGTCCCTTGACACGAATCCATGCACCCGTTTCATAAGAGACTTACTCTAAATATTAATTTGTTTAGGAATAATTCGATATCATATGTAATATCAATATAATTAATAGATAAGTGTAACACTATTAAAGATGTGTGTATATACATATATGTATATGTATAATATGTATTTAGTGTAAAAATTATATGTCATCCTAAGTATTTTTTAAATTAATATTTGTAAGTATCCCGTCAAATTTTTTTTTTCATTTTTTACTATTTAATCCTTTTGATTTAATAATATAAATGATGTATCGGTTTATTCTCATTTTACTGATCTTAATTAAATTAATTTTGAATAATTTTTTAAATAACAACAATTGATATCCAAACAATAATTTCAATAATAAATATTAATTTGCATAGGTATAATTTATATCATATTTAATATAGATTAATAAATAAGTATAACATTATTTAAAATGTGTGTATATACACATATATGTATATAATATGTCTATAGTCTGAATTATATGACATCCTAAATATTTTTTTAAATTATAAATATCTCATAATAAAATTTTCATTTTTTATTTTACACTTAGAACTTCGTATATTTTTATATGAGTGTGCACGTTTTGAATTTAGATGGCTCAGCTGATTATTTAAATTATATGTTTAGTTTCTAATTATTTTATTGTCATCATCATGATCACTACTACTACATTTCGATTTTGTATTAAGCTTAAATTGTAATGATCAATGTCGTGTTATATCAATTTATTTATGTGATACTTACAACAAAATAAATATCTGTCATCTTCAATGTTAAGCGATATTACTTTTTTTCTAATTCAATTTATTTTAAAATAAAAGGTTGAAAATATATAATTGACAGTAATTGCATCAAGTTCCTAGGTAAATTTTTGTTTATGTATATACATATTCACAAACACACATAATTAATTTAAGTAATTGAATTTGATATCTAATTCATATTTTTTTAGTTTTTTTAGTATATTTAATTTAAGTGACTGACGAAATTTTTTTGTAGCACATATGATAAAAAAATGTTTCAACTAGAAATGTTGTGTATAAAGTTTTTTAAAAAACTTACAAACTTGCAAGTAAAATTTCCAATTTTGATTTGAAGATCATGATTGATATTTTTGTTTTTAATATTAGTCATAGATTAGTGAATTGGATGTGTATAATATCGATATATTGTTGTAAATTGAATTATTTTAAGCAAATTTAGATTCTATTAGTTATTAAATATTATAATGTCTTTTATGTACTAAATTTACTTATACTATATTATCAAATATTTAACAATATTATAATATCACATACCGCGCATAGCGCGGGTGCCAATACTAGTTTATATGGAAAACACGTTAAAGTTCATAAATTCAACGTGAAATATCCAAAATTGTTAGACTTCATGGGAGTGTATTACACGCGTCTGAAATACGAATTTTCTTGATTTATAACCATTATTTGATTGTGAAAAGACAGAGTTAACTCATTTTACATTATATATGTTTGTATATTTTGAATAATTATAATTACATCAAAACCCCATGAAATTTTAGTCATCCAAGTACAATTATTTATTTTAATTTTAATAATTGAGAAAAATGATAAAAATAAATTGTAATAATTTTAATAATTGAAAAAAACATTTAAAAAATTGTTATAATTTTAAGTGGAAATACCTCCGTTTACCCATTTTTATATGTTAAGAAACTTATTTACCCATTTTTTAAAAAATATACTTTTTTACACATTTTTTGGCCGAAATATCAATAATGCCCTCAATTTAAGTTTATACATAAAGTGGAAATACCTCTGATATCATATCAGCATATTGTGAACACGATTTCAGCATGTTAACATATCATAAACACGATATCAGCATATCGTGAACACAATATTATATTTCGTGTTCATGATATGTTGAACATTTCTGCGAACACGTGAACAGTTCTGCATATCGTGAACACAATATTATTTTCCGTGTTCACAATATGTTGAACATTTCTGCATATCGTGAACACGATATTATATTTCGTGTTCACAATATGTTCACAACATGTTATATTTCGTGTTCACAACATGTTCACCTTATCTGAAAGGTAGATGCGGGTAGAATTTTTGGATACGAGTAGAGTTTCCTGGACGCAGGTAGAGTTTTTGGACACGAGTAGATCGAGTCTCCTGGATTATTTCTTTATATAAATATAACGAAAATTAAGGATATTATGAAGATTTCACTTTAAAAATTGAATAAAAAAATTATTTAAAAAAATGAATAAATAAATTCCTTGACTTATAAAAATAGATATTCATTATTTTATGAAAATGAATATTTTAAAAATCCTCTCTAATTTTTTTAATAATAACATCATCTCCTTCATTAATTCTCTGTCACTCTCACTACCGGTGGCAGAATTCTCTGCCAATCTCACTACCATCGCTGCCACCGCACGTCGTCGTCGCTGTCGAGACACACAGCGCCCCTGAACTGCACGTCGGACATATGCCGAACAAACTCCAACCAACCAACAACACACCCACAAACAAAATGCAGCACACACATATACACACGGAGAGAAACCCACACACTGCGCCGCCGCGGGAAGCGGTGGCTAAAGCAGATACTGGCGGCGCGACCACCACACCGACCGGACCAAGAGAGAGACACTAGTTCTCCATGGCAGATCTATTTCCAGAAACAACAACAACAAACACAATTCCATGGGGGAAAACAGAGGATTCATGGTTCTTCTTCAAAATAGAGGATTCATCCGCCGCGCCGCCAAGCGCGGCGGTGTTTCAGGAGGGGTAATAGAAAACTGCCATGGAGGTGTTTCAGGAGGCCTAGGAAGCAGGCGGTGGAGAAGGAGGAAGACGAGTCCGAAGTCGGACCAGCGGGGCGGCGGCGACGGCGGCCCCTCTCCTCGTCGAAGCAGATCGAACCAGGGAAAGAAAAGAGAGGAAGAGAGGGGGGAGAGAGAAGAGAAAAGATGGGGAAGAGAGAAGAGGGCGGTGCGACGGAACGACATCGGCGGCGACGGCGGCGATGACTAGCGATTCCAACTTCATGTTCCCGAGTTGGCCAGCGACTCGATTTAGCCTCATAATGGCGCCGCTTGAGAGAACCATGTCGAAGGAACTCGACAAAATGACCCCGTAACTTCGGTGGTCAAATTGATGCGGTGGAGGCATGAGTGCAGTTGGACTTACTGGTACCCCTGTCACTCTTCTTTTGATGCTTCTACTTCCCTCCATCCGTTGAGAAAGAGAGGGGCCAAAGTTCATAGAAGAAACGAGTTTAACAAAAATTGGGGGTGAAGAAACGGGTTTGTAAGTGTGGGGTGAAGGTCTTGGGCTGAGAATTTGATATGGTTTAGTTCTATTATGCAAACTCCAAGTTTTTACAAAAATTAGGGTTTAACACCTGTTTTTCTGAAAATTATAAGTTGAACCACAAGGTTTATTGAAATTATGTTTTAGCCCAATGTATATCAGGGATATAATAGGAATTACGGTGTCAAAATATTTAACGGCGTTAACTTCCATTAAATTAAGTGGGACGTATGCCGAGTTTGTGAACTTTCACGTGTTCTCCATATAAGTTTCTTATCAAAGGGGGTCTGGTGCAACACTTCGTAAACACAAGAGGGTTTCGTGAATTTAACCCGTTGTTAAAACTTATTGCATGGCCCATTTTCTATTTTAGCCACTCATTATATTAAATTTTCCTTTTCCTATCATCTGAGTTAGTCCTTTCAATAATTGCACTTTTAGTGAATAAATTAATCACAAAAGTAAATATAAGTCTATATATTGCAAATTTGCAAATAAAGTAGACGCATTGTTCAGATCAAATAATAAAATTCCTTTGGTTAAGCGTTTTTTATTTTGGAAAATGAATTAAGCATATATAATACAATTAATGTGAGATGCACAATCCTGCAAAAAACAATTATAAATACCATTTCATGAATGCGATAAAAGTAAATTTCTTACAATAGTGTAGTAGTCTCGATACTTGAATAACTCAACAAAAATGATATATAAAGTCTCCTAGTCCATGCTTAAACAATCTCAATCTCCCTCCAACTCAATATCTAAATTTTCTCAAACTACAAAAATTCATCACATCACAAAAGCATGCATATACGAACTCCTTGCAACTGTCTGATGGCACGTATATGCAGATAACCAAGAACACACACTCGTAGCATGCATCGATGAATACTATAGCATAAAATAATCAAGAAATACTAACTATAGAAGACAGAAAAATTGGGTTGTAATGGTGTGAGCTTATTGAAGATCTGATAATGTTAGAAAAATTTCAGCCTAGCTTTTGGGCCAATCTTTCTGGATGTCAAACGAGTAGCTGATGTCCAAATAGCACTTGTTGTCATCATCAACGAACTGAGATCATAACGACATATATCAAAAGATGATGAGAAATAGAGACTAGTATGAGAAAAAAAACGAAGAGAAAACATCGATGATGTGGATAAGAAACCTTAGATTTGGCAGAGTAAGTTCCTCTGGCAAAAATGCCGGAAGGAGTAGTCTCTTGAGGCATTTCATGTGTGTAGGGCTCTGCCTGAGGACTAAAGGTTCCCAGCATTTCCTTGGAGCTGTCCACTGTTATAATATGCATATATCAAATATATTTTTCATTTTGAAATCGATATATCCAATTAATTTGGATAAATATAATTACCTTTGATTCCAGTCTTCCAAACAGTGTTAGTGTACCTGAGGCCACAAACAATGTCATTGCTGACCTTGATCGAAAATCTGAGACGATAACGGCTTCCTTCCTTTAGCGTAAACCACAATCCTTTCGGGTTTTCACCCACCGGGATTGGCAGCACTATGTCTGCCCTCCCGGGGGATATGATTGTCAAGCTTAATATTTTTACATCTGGCTCTTGATCCTCTGCAATTAATGCAATAAGATTGATTGATTATTCACACATTAATTAACCCATCCGATTTGTTAATGAGATCGATGATCAATGTAACATTTTACATACCTTGAACAACACTTGCATCCACACTTCCTAGAAGCTGTTCTTTCCACCTCCTCAAGCTCTCATCATCCTGAAACGGAGTCAGATCCATTATTACATGATCGTATGCATGCAAGAAAGATGCTATACACATATATATGTGTGTGTGTGTGTAACCTTGTCTTTCTCAAGATGTTCTTTGATGCTCATTTTGGGACCCAACTGAATGTTGAGCTCTTCTTCATCCTCTGTTGCGTAGCACGAAGCTTGACTTGCCTGTCTACTAACCTTCCCCTCTGAATCCGATGCTATATCAGGATCTCTAGTCGTCTCACTGTCCGAATTGTCTTCAGATCCCATTTTTTATTTGTTTTCCAATGAATCCAACCAAAAATAAGCTCAATATTCCCCAGAATCCAACATGCAAAAGCCACAGCCACCACCCTATATGTATACCATCTTCTGCTGCAAAATCATGATAAATTAAAGAGATAGGAAAAGGAAACGGGAAAAGGATGTTGAAGAAGCATAGTGATGAAGACACATACAAGATAAGCTGGGAAAATTGAGTTCTAAGGAATGTTAAGCATGGATGTGTTGGGTGAAAAGGAATGGAGGGCAAGAGAGAGAGAGAGAGAGAGAGAGAGAGAGAAATTTGTATAGGCGAAGAAAAAATGAGGGTTAAGGAGGAGGAATGGGTGTTGCATTTATGTGGTGATCCGATTTATGTTATGAGAAAAACAAAGAAGAATTTGTAGAGCGATATGATGGCCAATAAATGCGCCCTTTTACCCTTTCTTCAGATTTTTTTGTTTTGCCAATCATATATAATAATACACACACTCCTATTGTAACTACTAGTACTCACCACTGCATTAAACACATTGATTTAAGGTCATGTTTGGATTGACATCATAATATTTGAAATGTGGTGGGTGTCGAAACCAACAAATAATAATTCTTACTCTAATGATATAAAAATTGAGATAGCAGTGAGTAAGGTCGAATCCACAGAGATTGGTAAATAGGTTATTCTTTTGCAAACTTGTCGAAAATAAAAGATGGAGGGTTTTTTGAGATATTTTATCTAACGAAACTAAGGAACTAAAATTAAATAATAAGAACGCAATGGAATAAAATTCTCTAGCCAAGATCACAAATGCAAAAATTCTTTCTTTCCTCCTAAGTTAAATTGGTTATAGTCGTTGGTACCACCTAACGACCTAATCTTTCCTTAAGGTTTGATAATCAGGATACGATCTCTAATTACTATCCTAATCAGTAAACAATCCTAGATACCATTTTAGAATTTAACTTACCAATTGCATTAAGATTCAGAAAGACCCAATTCTAGCCAACAAACACACATGTAAGTTTATTTAGACTAGATCATATATCTTCAAAGCAGGGAATTGAAAATCTTTTTATAATCAACTATGCTTATTGCCACAAAAATCAGAACAATTAAATAATTACGGATTTAACGTTCCAATTGACGATATATTATCTTGGCAAATTGACAAAGAATCCTATTTGAACAATCAACCAAAATAATAATAAATAATTCACGCAGAAGATATACGAATAACAAAGAAGAAAGAATGATGAAACTAAATTAGATCTCACAACATAAAAAGAACCAAGTCTCGATTATCTCTTGGATAGAAGATGGAGTTTAGCCTTTCATGGAATTGAAATCTCCCCACTAAGAATTCTGGTTCTACGAGATAATACAGAAAGAGAAGTTAAATCCTAATATATATCTGTCTGATAACTACCCCTAATATAATATGTAGTGGATATTTGAAAAATAACTCCTGCAGATCTTATCCAAATCTTCTTCTTTTTGCAATTTCGGATGTGTTAAGCATGCCCACGCTTAAAGCTAAGACTTTCGCAGCAATTTGAAGTTAGTCTTTCAGAATCAGGCTTGAATGCTTAGGCGTGCCCACGCTTAAAGTTAAGACTTTCGCAGCAATTTGAAGTTAGTCTTTCAGAATCAGGCTTGAATGCTTAGGTGTGCCCACGCTTAAAGCTAAGACTTTCGCAGCAATTTGAAGTTAGTCTTTCAGAATCAGGCTTGAATGCTTAGACGTGCCCACGCTTAAAGCTAAGACCGTCGCAGCCATTGCAATCCTTGAGGTCTTCACCAAATTTCTTCTAAATATGTCCAAAATATCTACAACATCAACTAAATCATTATCTTGTCCTGCAAATCACAAATCTTTATCAAAATCAAGAATAAATGATTAATTGACATCTAAAATGAGGGGAAAACACAATGATCTATATGCATAAATTCAATACTATCAAAATGCAATCTTAAATCTACTTAAATAAAATGAACGATGAATTTCGAGTTATCAAATAACCATCAACAAATTCACAACTATGAATTTCAAGTATGTATAGCTAGGCCATGTAATTTTTTTTTTAAAGAATAAATATCTTTGGATAATTTTCTCACTTAGTCATCAGATGAAGGAAAGCGTTGTAAATTATAAAAGGTGGACATTTTCGATTATATACATATAAAGCATTGTAAATCAACGAATTAGAAAAATGTTCTTTACTTTCCTATATACATACACTACGAAAATGGTGGATCCCCCCCCCCCCCCCCCCCCAATTCTTTTAGTTAATTTCCCCACATTTACTTTCAACTTTATGTTGATCATATTGTAGGGTGAATTTGTGAGACTTGATACAAGAAATTAGAATAATATTTATAATAGTTTATAATTAATGTTGTTATGTTTATTCCCTTTGTCCTATTATTCTTTTAGAAATCTGGTATGATTGCATAGTATAAGTACTGGTATTAATATGGTATTTGAGAAGGTACAATATTCAATCCTCCGACAACGCAAGGTACACACTCGATAGATACGAGGATAGGAAGAAAACCTTTAAATACTATCAAAAGGATTAAAGAATAATTTTTTTAATATCCAATAATTTTCTTATATTTCTATCAAAAAATTATGAAGAAGACTTTTCTACCATAAAATGCCTGGATGATTATCTCTATTAATGTTTTAAATTTGAGGTTAGAGTTATCATTTGTGCTAGAAAAATATAGGACAAAACTTATATACCCCTGGGGCACATAGGTGCACAGATCTAGGTATTATACACATGCTATTTACGCGTTATATATATACTCTATAGGTGTTATGTTTCTTGGTGTTATACATATATTCTACAGGTATTATATGTATATAAGAGCAAACATATGATATCTAAAGAGTATACATATGATACTTGTAGAGTATATATATAACACCATATAATAGGTTAAGTTGGGGGCACTGTGCCCCGGGCACACAAGTGTCACTCAAAAATATATTATTCATCTTGTATACTAGAAAAGTAAACCATTTTATTAATTGTGGTAGAAAGGGTGGTATCCAAAAAATGGTGACAAGAATCAAGGATTTTGAATGAGGAAATATTCCTTTCACCTCGATTATATATATATATATATTTTTTTTTTTGATATTAAAGATTCATCACAAAAGTATGTTGTTTAAAAGGTTTATAGACAAATTAAGATAATTGATAAAAAGTATAATCTAGTCTTATTTAATTACAACTATTATAAGTTAATTAATCATTTTTATTTGATTTGAATGTAGTAAATGAAATAAATATCATTTGATTTTTTTTCACACGAATTAAGAAAATTGATAAAAAAAAAAAACCTAATCTATCTTATTTAATTACAGTATTTATAAGTTTATTATGAATAAATCTCTTTTATTTGATTTGAATTTCCTAGGGTGAAACAATATTCTATGGGATGGGTTGTTAACAAATGAAACTTGTGGTAAAAAAATACAAAAACTCAGGTGTAACCGTCCTCCATGAGACTGACATACTTTAGTAGAAAAAGAAATATTTATAATTATAAAAGACATATTTATAAAACTCATGTTTATACATGTAAAAACACATTTATAAAACACATAAACACATACTTGAATCTCATCGCATGTGAGACGGTCTCACAAGAGACCAACTAAAAAAAGGGGTAAAGGTCTAGCATTTTGTTGTCGAGGAGCAAATATACGATCGGTTTATTTTTTAGTGCCAATATACATTCAATGTTCGAATTTGAGAGCAAATTGATTATATTCTTCTTTTTATGGACATTTTAATCATATTCAAATTGATTATTCTCTTCTTTTTATGGACATTTTAGTCATATTCTTCTAGTGTACATGTATTATTATTATTTTTTGATAAATTTAAAAGATTACATATACCAAATTATGACGCTATGAAAACATACAGATTTTATTTTTTCCGAATATAAGAGACTCAATTTAAAATCAAATGAAAGGAAGCTTTAAGAAAAATAAAATACAAACCTATTTCTAGAAAAAAAAAATACAAATTATTGAGATAAAATACAACATAATAAGGTATGATTTTTTTCGCCTTCTCCGTCAATATGGTTTTGAAAGGAAATTAGTAAATCACCGTAAATAATCTAAAGACGTTCTAAATTGTCATTCGCTTCCAAGTTTCAACAGGTTTATGACCCGACCCGTTTGATTTGGACTATCTCGTCATTTGTCACGTTTATATTATCGAGACTCGAAAAAGAAATATCACTGCGTAGAGAGAAAGCCCCATAACTAAAAAAGAAAAAGCGTAGAGAGAGAGAGAGAGCGAGCGACAGGGAAAACGATCACGCAAGAGAGAGAGAGAGAGTGAGAGTGAGAAGAGAGTCGATTTCTGCTACCACAGTAGCAAACACCATTGGAGTGGAAAGAATATTTATGAGTGAAAGAGGGGTAGCAGCACCGCCGGTGGGAATGGTGGTGACGGAGCAACAGCTTGCGGAGGCACTGGAGTCTCTCCTCCGCGACAGGAACTCCCTCACCTCTCTCAACGGCGTTGTTCAGCAGCTCGAATCCAAACTTGGCGTCAATTTGGGCCACAAAATTGACTTTATTCGTGGCCAGATCCACCATTTCCTCATCCTCCAGTCTCAGCCCAAGAATTTCATGCCCCACCATCACCAGCTGAAGGACAATTTCACCATCCACCAAAACCCCAATTTCAGTCCCTCTCCTTCCGCGCATTCACCCCCGAATTTCGCCTCACACCATCCCGCAGAGGGTTACAATTTTCACCGGCCGCCTCCTCCTCCTCAGCCGCAGTCTTCGCAGCCTCAGCCACCTCCTCCGGCTGCGGTTATGAATACCCCTAGTACCACCACTGCTGGTGTCCCCGCCAAAGACAGGTCGGTTGGGTTTTCTTCTAATTTACGAATTCTAGTGTTTTGTTTTTGCTTTCTGAAGAGAGTTGTTTGGTTGGTTGGTGTGGAAAATTAGGGTGGATAGTATACTGCCTCTCCGAAATTCTCCTCTCATATTTCTCACCAGCCGTAGGGTTTCAACTCGTTTTCGCTTTTTTAGTTTTTTTTTTTCCAGAGCTCTCTATGTTTGTGGGTTCAGTTCTTTTTTCGTCTCAAGGCTATATCTTTAAGCAGAACATTTATATCTACATTCCTTTTAGAACATGGTTAGTTAATTCTACTGATGAAGTGGTAGTCCTTAGGCACATGAGATCAAGGTTATTTCATAGTTTTAATGTGAAAAGATAGGCTCTTCACCTTGTGACTGTAGACCGAGTAGAACTGAAGATGCCAATAACCACGTTCACTGAATAGAAACATTAAACTAAAAGCCCATTAAAAATGAGCACCTAGGAAAAAGAGGCCATAAGGGGCTGGAGTATTAATCTTTAAAGAAAAATAAAAATTCATATGCATTTATTTGTTTAGGCCCACAAATTTTTTTTCTTTTTTGTTGCAATTTGAAACACTGGAAAGATACTGTTAAAGTGTACCCTTAAGCATTGAAGATGAAGTTGTATTTGTAGGCTGCTTGTAACCATTAGCAAATGGGTCGTTAATTTCTTTTTGGACCATTCCAGATTCTTTTTAACCATCCATGCGAAAAAACTCTCAGTTGCAGTTGCAGCTGCAGCAGGAAATTAGATTCTCACAAGCCCTTTAATTCAAAACTCCTTTGATATTCTTTTATTCAATACTATAGCTATCTAGCTTGATACACTACATTTGAACCACTTTGTGGCAGTGGTCCAGCCGTGAAAAAAAGAAGAGGTGGCCCAGGGGGTCTAAACAAACTTTGTGGTGTTACTCCCGAGCTGCAAACTATTGTGGGCCAGCCAACATTGCCAAGGACTGAGGTGCAGCAACCTATTTTCTCTTTGCCTCCTTATATTTTTTCCAGATCCATGCCCCACCTAAATCAAGCGTTATTGCAGATTGTGAAACAGTTGTGGGCTTACATTAGGAAGAACAATCTTCAAGATCCAAACAATAAAAGGAAGATAATTTGCAATGATGAGCTCCGTTTGGTATTTGAGACTGACTGTACTGACATGTTCAAGATGAATAAATTGCTAGCTAAACATATAATTACCCTTGAGCCTACAAGTATGGATCCTGAGTGTCAATAGTTACTCTGTGTTGTGATTCTGGTAGCTCCCATTCCTGCTTTCGATTAATTTTTACAATTTACATGTACTCTTGCAGAACAGATAGCCCGGGACACTAAGAGACTGAAAGTTGATTTGGAATCCCAAAGTAAAAATGATGACCCTGTCCCAATTGTGGTAATATCTGAATCTCTTGCCGGTTTCTTTGGAACTGATGAGAGGGAGATGTCACAAGCAGAAGTGTTTAGGAAAATATGGGAGTATATAAAGGTTCACCACCTTGAGGTATGCCACCGATTATATGATTTTGTGCTCTCCTCTACTTTATCTTTGGATATTAAGATATTTTGCCTAGTTCTCAGTTCCAATTGCATTTTTGAAATGATGGTTAGATTCATATTAATGATGCAAAACTTTATTTTTGTATTCAAGTACATTATCTTGAAATTATTAGATGGTTTTTGGCTGAGCAGCATTATGATGCTTACTTGACGGCTTACAGTAAACAGTTGGTGGCATGTGCCGAGAAATCAATGGAATGCAAAAATGATAATGAAATTTGATATGTGGTTTGTTCTATATATGTTATAATCTGATGAATAGTGACAAGGTTATATTTTTGTGAAACAAATTCACTCTCCTTGCATATATATTCTTGTTTGAGTTTTTGAATGTGCTTTTACTGTCAAAAAATGTGCTTGCAACCATTGGGTTTGTTGTCTTTGCTTGCTTATTCTCTGGATGTCACACTTTCACTTGGTTTTTCTTGCCATGTTCTTTTAAATTATTTATCTAATTTTCACTTGGAAAAGTAATAATATTACTTCCACTGCATGCCAAAAGTAAAGAATAATACTAATATACTGTACTGCCGTTGCCCTGTTTGGATGTTACATCATTCAGCTTGAATGCACTTTAAAATGCGTGAGTCAATTTTTACAGATCTCAGTTTGTAACTTTTCATTTCCATTAACTGAGTTTGGATGATGACAGCTGGAACAATTTGAACTTATCTTCTGACACTGAGTTATGTAGTCTCTTCTTTCATTGTTTTCTTAGTCGACACATCCATCTTTTTTTGGCTTAAAATTATTTGTTCGAATCAGCTCTTTTTTGTCTCTCTTTTGGTGTTTCCTTCTGCCTGTATTTTCGCTCTTTCTTTCTGATGAGCACCTGCTTTCCTTTTTTCTTTATTCTGTAAGTTGTAGAGAAAGAAAGTAGTTTTCAGTTATGCTTCAATGTGTCTTCCTCTGTTCTACTGCTTTAGGATCCTTTAAACTCTACAGCCATCTTATGTGATGTGAAACTACAAGAGCTTCTCGGATGTGAAAGCATCTCAGCATTGGGGATACCTGAGATGTTGGGACGGCGCCATTTATTCAAGAAATCATGATGATACACTGACTGGTACATAAAAGGCATTATTTGCTTTTATCATGTGCGTTTTTTTTTTTTTTAAAGCAACACTTTTAGTTATTCCATAAACTAACAAACATTGTGACAATGGACGAATATATGCTTTGTTTCTGCTATTTACTTGAAAATTTCAATTTCTCTTTTCTTTTCTCTTCATTTCTCATTTTTCACAATTTTCTTCTCTTATCAGTTTCTCGTTTCCTTTTTTGCCCTTCTGTTAATTATCTTCTGAATTCATTTGTTCTCCACTTATTATTCTGCAGTTGGATTGTAATTACCACCTTTTGCTGATAATTTCTGCCTTTTCCAACCACTCCATCATGGCTCTATTCTGTGATCATGTCTTAAGTATTCATTTAGTGGTTCACATGTTTTTCGGTGGTTCGCAAGATAGATCGCTAGTCAACATTTAAAAAAAAAAAAAAAAGTTAATTTCAGACAATTCAGTTTATACTTTATCCTTATCTTGTTCAATATTCAGCTTGAGCTTGTTAGTTGTTCCTTTATTTATATATTTATTTGGGTGAAATCACCTATTTTGCTGCTTGTTCACGCTCATGCAGTGTTCCCATGGACATTTGTTGCATTGAAGGAGCAATGTCTTCGAACATGTTCTGGCCAATCCTTTAATAAGTATCTTGAAATGGACTTTCGTGAAACATTATCATGTTAAAAAGAACCAATCTAATCTTTAGGTGGAACATTCTTGAAAGAGACTTATCACTTAAATTTTGTAATTGGAATACATCCAAGGTTGAATTTCTGATTTTTTTTTTTTTTGCAGATACAATGTTAATGCTAACTTTGTGTATTCTGACACAGTCACAAATGCTTCCTGTAAAGAAGAAGGTTCAATTGGCTTATGCTTTAAACTTTTTAGGAGTATGATTGTGGTAGTAAGTTGTGTGGTTCGTAAATTATATATAGACTACTCTGTCGTCGTCTTTTGACCGTATGTAGTTCCTCAGTGTGAATTCCTGCCGTGTTGGAATGTTCATTTGTTTTGGACTTTCCAATACATTGTAATATGCTGACATTAGGTGAAGAGGTTTCAACGAAGATTTCAAAGCTACTATTTTGATTATGTAGAATGATATGATATCAATTTCATGATAATATAGCTGCAATTATAGCTTCTATATTTGCTGACTTCTTTCTTCATGGGCTCATGCTAACTTCTTTGGTTGTATGTTCAGGAATTTTGTATTGCTTATTGCAAACAGGTGAGTGCACCATTTTGCTTCTCATTTTTTCAAGAATGTTTTCTTCAATTAGGGATGGTGAAGAAAAAATTGCTATTAGGTTCTTTCGGCTATGGTTTTCATGTTCTATATTTTCTGTATTGATCCCTTTTTTTGATCACTGTTACGTTTTCTAAAGCACGTGTAACTAGACATTTTGTAGTGTTTTGGCAACATATGGAAAAAGGGGTGCACATGAAATTATTCTCACAACTTCACGGGCTTGAATAAGATTGTAATTTTACTATTGAAAAGGCTAAACTCTACCAACAAACTACATTTACTAGGGAACAAAAGTCCAACCTGCCCTCACATGATGTTACCATCTCAATGATTCAGATCAATCTGATAATTCCTTTATAAATAGCCACCAGCATTGCAACCAACTGAACCATCGATACAATGTTGAGAATGGCAAAGTTAGTTCTGCTAATGTGCACAGTGGCAGCTGTACTTGTGGTCGTGGCCAATGGTGATGCAGATGCAACGACCACCCCTTCCAAGATCTGCAATGTCAAAGTGTCGAAGCTGGCAGAGTGCCTCCCAGCAATAACCGGGAAGTCACCACCCGGACCCACCAAGAGCTGTTGCTCAGTTATGGAGAAGGCCAATTTGCGTTGCTTCTGCAACTACAAATCGGAGTTTGCCAAGTTCGGGGTCGATCCTGCTAATGCC
Source organism: Scutellaria baicalensis (assembly GCA_005771605.1). Classification (NCBI taxonomy): domain Eukaryota; kingdom Viridiplantae; phylum Streptophyta; class Magnoliopsida; order Lamiales; family Lamiaceae; genus Scutellaria; species Scutellaria baicalensis. Next base: position 12,686,179 of record CM016724.1, on the reverse strand, counting down.
ATGGCGCTGCCCAAAAAGTGTGGTCGGAAGCTCCCACGAGAATGTCAGAAGACGCCTTTGCATTGAGGGCTTCTACTTTTTACTAATGCATTTGGTCATTCACTCACAGAGACTTTCTGAGAGTGACTGCAAATTTCTGTGTGGAAAAGAACATTGAAAAGGGTATTTGGTTATTTATATCCAATAAAATGGTTATTGATGTTCTTAGGTATTGCTGTTGCATAAGTGGGTGGCCTGCGTGTGTGTAGGCGATCTTTTAGCCAAATTTTTATATTTCTTTTTATGACATTCTTATGTTTATTTATTTATTTTGGATTTAGATTCATAAGAACAATTATATATGTGCCAAAAAAAGTATCCAAGATAACTATATCATAAATAAATGTATATACCAACTAACTGCATCCTGTACATAATACCAAACCATAGCACTTGAAGTTTATGCAATTTTCATTTTGCAACTTCAGTATTGCTGCCTGGTCCGAATTCTCTAGTGTGTGTAATATAATCATGTAATAAAATGTAGTTTACTATAATATATTGGCCTGCCTTCAAATATGTAGTGTCAAAGAAATTGATGTAGAGGTACCAAAAAAGATTATTAAACAACAAACTGAACTAGTTATATATACTGCAAATGATTAATGATATTTCTTAGAAAATAGGGTCCTCTCCTCTCCTGCCCTGATGTTAAATAAATAGATTACTTCTACGTACCCCTTCAACCGCTACACTAACTTCACTGTTTTCTTCATCATTATTTCTACAACTCAAATTATATATTTCCACACTTTAAACTCTAGCTTTCGAAGCCGAGCCGCTCCAAACAGGACTACTTCTTCCCAAGTGAACTCCTCCCCTATTCCTATTCCTATTCGTCTTGGTTGAGCTGCTCCTTGAGCACGGCGCGCTACTCACTCCCCGACGTCCCGTTTCCGGCGGACCTACATATGTTGATGTTGAGCTCGGCGGAGCCGACGCCAACAACGCCGCCGTTGTTCTTCTCCCGCTTCTTGCCTCTTTAACGACACCAGCATCCTTCTCCTTGGTGCAACCATGGTCATGATCTGCAGAGGTGGTGGAGTCTGAGTTTTTCTTGAAAATATAGCTCCAGCTGATCTTGGGGGCCGGTATTGATGAAGGAGGAAGTGGGAGTTGAAGGTTGGCGGCGGATGAAGCCGTCGGAGAAGAGCTGGTCGGCGGAGGAGAGGAGATGAGGCTGAGGAAAAGAAGAGAATTCGAATTCATATAGAATATGATGATGAGGAAGAGGAGGAATATTATTTAGGGAGGTCTTTACTTGTTCCATTAATACTACGTTACTCTTCTTCAAATTTACATGAATAATATCTATCTCTTTTATCCTCCTACTTTCTAAGGTATGCCCTCCCCACATTTGGGATAGAAAATGGCCCTACATCAATCAAACCAACCATTCCCTATGTATCACCAATTTAACTGTATCACCAATTTAACTATATCACCAATTTTACTAAAGATATTCAACATTTTTTGATTGGGAAAAGATTAAAAAAAATAGATTGTAAGCTCTTAGTTGAGAGATATGTTCGAATAACGGACATTTGTGGGGAGAAATGACATGATTCAAGCCTCAAGACAATTAATTCTCAATAATGATTTAGTCTAAATATGTCCAATTGGACAAAACAATCCTTTGTTACTATTACACTTTCATCTTATATATTTGTTATGTACAATAATGTGTATGTGCAATGTGAATCATATACCAACCAATATTTTTTTAATGAACTTTGGGGATTGGGAGGGGAGGATAAAGTCTAGAAAATTTACATGATTCATGTTCAATCTTCAAACCCTAGTCGTCACATGATCCGTATCTTTTATTATACTGTAGTTCAACCTTTAAACTCAGGTCGTCATACTATCTGCGTCTTTTATAAATGTGAGATACCACTTGAGTGACTCGTAATATATCACAAACAATATGAATTGGATATAGTTGAAGTGACATGGCACCGAGTAATAAATGTAATGTTATGTCCTCCATTTACACATGGAAAGAAAACGGGGCGAGTAATGTTGAGAATGATATTTCCACCTCAAAAAAATGTTGAGAATGATATTTTGTTAAAAACGCGTTGACAAGTTAAAAGCATTGCAATTGCAATTGCGGCCTCGCCAACTGCCACGTGCCACATTGCTGAAGGAGATAGAGTAGTCACGTGACTTTTGCTTCTTTCATTCGACTTAATTTGCGTTAATGCCATCCTATGGGCTAAAATGCCATCCCCTGTATTCTAGGGGACTCAAAAGTTAATCCCGAAAAATTCGAGCACGAAATTGCAAAATAGGCTGTGGGGTCCAGGGAAATATTTGTCCATATTTTATGTGGCTCCAACGGAATTATAGTGTAGCAGTGAGATTGATTTGTGGAAGATTGGGACATGTGAAGAAAGGATCATATGAAGTTAATGGTGTTTTTCTCTTTATTATAAATTTCTCATTTCTCTTCCAAGGACTATTTCATCTCTTAAATATGCATTTTTAAAATATCCAATTATGATTGTTCTTTATTTTGACAAAATTATCCATGTTAATGTGGCTATATATGATTCTTTCACAATATCCAATTTCACATGTTCTATCTCACAAAATCATATCCCTCAAATAATTCATATGATTATTATGCAAAAGTCGAAGATAAGTATTATCATGCATCCTCCTGATCCGTGAAACTACAATCTTTATATCAGATTTTGTGATTGTCTAATAATAATAATAAATCATCGATTATTAGGTGTAGTATATATTCTACTTGAAGAAGCAATCATTTCAACCACGTGATCAACCTTGTCCTTAATTACTTGCTCACAACTTGCTGCTTTGAAATAATGCAATCATATGCTGAAAGAACCACTACTCACAATAAAAAGGTGCTCATAAATTATTCGATTTTCTTACCAATCCCGTTCTAATGAATTTTATTTATACTTTGCAATGATCAATTATTTTTTGTTACGATAAAAAAAATACTTACTTTTCTAATTCAGATCATTGACATTGTAGGAAAATTGTTAGATTATACTCCAAAATAAATGATAACTAATTTGCAACAAGACTTACCATCTAAAGCCACATTATAATTCCATGTGAATCAAAAGAAATTAACCACTATTTGGAATTAAGATTGAATTCACATATATATATGAGATTTATATCAAAAATGATTTGAGTATGTTGAGAACTTTATGTATCACAACTGGGTTCCTCCATCTTCTCTATCCTGTAAAGTTTAACAAAATCTTGAACCCTAGATTTTATCCACCTGTATCACTCACATTTTTGCTTTTCTTATACTACTTATTTATTCTCTTTAACTATCAAATCATCTGATTCACACCTTCATAATGCATCAGACAAGCATACTAACATATATACTTTTGTCCCCAGAGACCAGACCTACTTCTTTATTTTTATTTTTCTTAATTTTTACTTTCTTCTTCTATTCTTCTTCTTTTTAATTACATATTTGAGATTATATATAAGGAGATGAAATCAAGACACATATATATATACATGCACTTTATAATTTAGCAACAAATATTGTACTCATCATATGTTATAAGTTGAGTATCATATGTGTATATAAATATACACACCACATGTATATATGGATCGCAGGTGTGTATGATATCTATGTAACTATAGTATGCTGCTACTAAAGATTAAAAAAACACAATATTGTTTAGACACTATCAATCTATCATCATATGTTAGTTGAGGTAGAATGATTAAATTCCAGAACTAGTTAAAAAAAACCAATTGAAGCTTCAGTGGTTAAATAATTGTACTAATTAGATTAAAGTGTTTCTTTAAGAATACCACAGCATGTCCCTCACGCTTTTATTACTGCTCGCAAGCAATCATTTTGCACCTACCTAGATTGCTCCATCATATTAAAATCTAGCTTCAATATATACTTTTTTTCTTTGTTAAATAATTATTTAAGAATTTAATTAGGGGTCTCTGCACAATATTTATTTCTTTCATGTGAATATAAATGTGCTATGATTAAGTCAATAAAAATCAAGTACAAGCTTACCTCAGAAAAACAGTTAAGGACAAGTTCACCTACTTTAAAGAATAAAATGGTATGAAGTGATATTTAATAAGAAAAGAGGGGGTTGAAGGGGAATTTACCTAGGCGAAGGTTTCTAAAGTCAGATCTATGTAAAATTCAAGACCATCATTACCTTATTAAACAAACCAAATGTTCCCTCCCTACTAGTTCAAATCGTCCTAGCTAATCCAATATGTCCTTAAACTTTTCCACGCATTACACACTTTAATCTCATGACATAATCATGATTAACCCTGAGCCCACTGCCTAATTGCATAAATGACTTTTCTTTTGAGAGCTCACATTCCGGTTCAAATGTGCAAGAATGCAAAGCTCCTCCAAAGAAGTGATCAAGAAGCAGAAGAAGCTTCAAAGTAGAGGATGCAGAGCATTGTGCTGTAGTTGTAGGTTGAGTGTATCTTCATCCGAAGAGGCGGAGAGCTCGAATAGTTCTGATAGATTTCATGCAATTTCCACCATTGCACACGCCATGGTACAAGAAAGGCTAGAACAGATGATCAGAGAAAGAGGGGAAGCGATTAGGAATGAGGAGAGGATCAGACGATCAAGATCACGTGAAGATACTAAGTTCGTTGTCATGGTGGCTATGGAGAAGTCGTCTTATGATCCCCGAGAGGATTTTAGAACTTCCATGGAGCAAATGATCGTGGCTAACAGGATCCATGAGGCCAAGGATCTACGACGCCTATTGAATTACTATCTGACGATGAATTCGGAGGAGTTTGGAGGGATTATACTAGAGGTATTCCATGATGTTTGTACTGATTTGTTTCTATGTTCTAGACGAGGTTAATGTGGGATTTGATCGACATTTCATTCTGAGGTACATAAGTTCTTGCTACTATTGAATCTTGAAGAATCATATAGCAGCTATTTGTTAGTATGGTTTCCACAATAATAAGAAGTGGTGAACCAACAACATGGATTACTTATTCATTGGACAAAAAAAAAAAGAAGGGTCTAATTCATTTATCATCACAAATGAGTGCATTTTCATATATATATGATAACTCACTCTATACAGTAATACATATATAAGGAGATCTCTATCTTGGTTTCTAGTACGGTTTATTTCAATCACCCATAGTTATATACTTGTGCATTACATACAACTTTACAAGCAACACACAAACAGAAGCATGTCTATGGTGTGAGAAGGGGGCTGCCTTCCTTGATGAGCACAAATATACTGCCTCCATCTCCCCGTGAAATCCGCAGCTCATGGTCTAGGTATGTTGTGAGCAGCCATGACTGAGCATTTGTTCTGGAAATGGAAAACTTCAACGGTGGTTGATTGGAGATGGTCTTGGCAACAGACGAGGCTGTGTCCTGTACAGAGTTGAGCAAGCCTTTGAACGGGGAGAGATCGATCTTTTGTCCCAGAAATTCTACATTGTCTGGAAATTCGATGGAATCTGTCAACTGGGGTGTTCCAATGACACCTTCTTCAATCATTATCTGCAATTAAGAGAAATCAGAGTTCCACACTGTGTGATTAACAAAAGTAAGAAACACAATTAAAGTAGGCTTTTATCAGAGTCTTCATAAACCTGATGAAACAAGAATAAGTAACCTAAGCAATAAATGAAGTTTTCATCTGATGATTTGCCAATGAGAACAAAGGGATAATAGTGTAGCATAGGCAAAATAGAAAAACCTGGACACGCTTGGGGCTTCGAACTTCAAATTTAGCATTAGTCGTAATTTCAGTACTTGCAAGGGGTCCAGAAAACAGGACTGAATTCTGGACAGTGAAATTCACCGAGTCAATGGTCTGAGATATCTCTTCAAGTTTCACCAATGGCAGAGCTGCGCCCCTCGATAACAATGGAAACAAACCCGAAAAGGTTGTGTACCTGAGTTCCTCAATTTCAAAACGAATCCAAAATCAGTGAACGCAATCTTTAATCTTAGCAATCACGAATGAGCTTTTGAGTTTGTCATATCTGCATGGTTATGTCTCAGTTGTTGAAAAAGCTTTAATTATATTACAATGTTTTGAAGGGATCCCCAAAGTTTGAGGGACTAAGGTACCAAAATTAAATCTTTCATTCATCAAAGACAAGCATTAGAACGACTATAACACTACGGCATATAAGTTTAATTAGGAACCCTACCAAGCAAGCAAAACATGGAGAAAGGTTTTCTATATGAAATAATATCCCAAACCATCTACTATTAATTAGAAGGTTGCAATTAAGTAAAAAGATGTTAATTGGGGAACTTACGCGAGAATCCATTTTCCGTTGAGTAGGGTCAAAGCCTCAGTTGGAGCAGGGGTGGGGTTTTTGGCCTCGAGCTGTGTGATGAGCTCCACTACTTCCGCTCTGGTTTCGCTGGAGGCCCTCAGTCCACGGTTCGTTCCATAGAAAGAATCCACCAATTGCTTCTTCAATATATCCATCTCCGACGGTCTCTCCTCTACAACCGCCACACCTGGAGCGGCAGGCTCCTTGTCTGCGCCCCACTCATCGTCGCTCACCACCCGCACGATGAAATTCTGCTTCAGTTTTGTACTCTTCGTAATCGAAAGGGGCGACAAACTGGTCCGACTAACCGGAGAAACTGCCGTCCTCGGCGTTAATTTTGAGTTCTGAGATGAGTTGTGGAAGGATTTGCATGGAAATTGATTCACGAGAGCCATTGAAGCCATTCTTGTTGCGATTGAAGACACTCTGTTTAGGGTTTTGTAGGATCGGAGAATTCCGATTTCTGAAACCTGCGTTAGGCAAAACGGAGTATAGAGGTATTCGAAACCAATTAGCAGTTTATTTAACTAACTAGTAAAGTAGACGCGTTTGACGCAATTACCCTTGTACGTTTCCTTGGTTCTAGGTTCGTTGCAGGGTTATTCTAGACTTTTCGTTGGTTCTTGTTACTTGGTGCCTGCTGGGTTATTGTACACCTTTAAATACTCTTCCATAATATACATATTATACCATTAATAATGTGAGGTGAGGACTGAAGATTGGCCTTTTTATTTTCTTGAATTTCCCTTTTTCTGGTCATTATGAGTTCTAGAACATTCTTCATTCTTCTATTTTCCAATTTTAGAAAACTTGCTGGTGTATGTGTGTGGAGTGATCACACATACATACATGCGTTCATAATATTTGGTATTCCTTTTCCACGGAAATGTTGAGTTTCCAAACTATTTTCTCATTAAAATTTGGTAATTTCAAAAAATGTTGTAAAACATTTATTTAAGGAAAAGTAGAGTGTCATGTCCATTTCACGTGGGACTGTGACCATTTTTGCGTGCATAACGCAAATGTCTATACACTCCATCTTCATTTTTGGAAAAAATAAATCAAGAAAATAAAGAAAAACAGTGGTGAATAGACAAAAAAAGAGAGCAAAGTGAAGTGTGGGGTACATGATTCCATGAATCACATGCTCTGTGCCTTCTATTTTTCTAACCAACTTCCTTCCCACACAATACACATACACATATATAGTTGTGTGTATAATATATAATTGTTTTATTATTATTTACTTAATGAAGTGATAGAAAATTAAAGAAAGGTTCTGATTGAGAAGTGATACAAGTATCTCAAATGCATGACCACAATAAGTAAAACATTTGGATGAGCTTAATAAACTCCAAAAAATATCATATAAGTTGTCAGGAACTCATAACCTCCTCGAAAGTGTTTGATTAAATTGTTAAGAAATAAGATCTTATTTCATAAAAAAATAAGATGAAGGAGTTTATAAACTCTTTTTTTTTTTTTTAAATTAGGGAAATATTATTGAATAGCGTAGATATGCTGAAAATATAGAGAGAGAAAGTAGCTCTTATTCTTATTCAATCAACTCAAACAAGAAGATACAGAAAGGGGTATATACATGAGCTAGCACACTGTTTTCAGAACAACAAACTCTTAATCGTCTAGCTCACATATCACACGAGGAAGAAACATAAAGATGGAAAATGCGACTCTACAAGTGTATTACAACTTTTATGGAAAAGACATAAAAGCCCCTGAACTAATGAACCATCTTCTCCATCGAGCCAAGTGTGTAATTATTCCAACATCCCCCTCAAGTGGGAATGGGGTGAAAAACAACCATTCCCAACTTGAAAAGAAGGAAATTGAAGCGAGCAGGAGCAAGAAACTTAGTGAAGAAATCCGCGAGCTGGAGCTGAGAAGTAACATGAAGCAATGAAATGAAACCTTCCTTAAACTTGTTGTAGACAACATGATAATCAATATCCAAATGTTTAGTGCGCTCATGGAACACCGGATTGGCTGTAATATGTATCGCAGCCTGATTGTCACAATAAAAATAGACAAAGAGATAGGCAGCTGGAAATCACGAATAAGATAGCTAAACCACTCGAGTTCATTAACAGTGGCACTCAAGGCCCTGTACTCAGCCTCTGCAGTCGACTTAGATACCGTTGGTTATTTTTTGCTCTTCCAAGAAATGAGAGAATTCCCAAAAAAATACACAATACCCTGTAACAGACTTGCGAGTGTCCTTACACGGCCCAATCGGCATCACTAAATGCACAAATACTCCCGGGAGATGAAGAGGGATAGAACAAACCAAGCGTGGAAGTCCCCTTTAAGTATCTTATGCTGAGCAGCATGCCAATGGGAAAGATGTGGAACAATGACAAATTGACTTAACTGTTGGATAGAATAGGTGAGATCAGGTCTGGTGAGATTAAGATAAAGTAGCTTGCCAATTACCCTTCTATAAATTTCTGGATCAGCAAGATCATCCCCATCATCAGCTGTAAGATGAATGCCAGATGGTAATGGGGTTGAAACACTCTTGCAATTAGACATATTTGTTTCTTCTAACAAATCCATGATGTATTTTCTCTGACATAAATAGGTACCATTTGTACCTCTTACAATCTCAACTCCCAAAAAGTACTTAGCAGCACCCAAATCCTTGATTGTGAAAAGATCATCCAAGTACTGCTCAAGATCATTGATGGTATGAAGATCTGAACCTGTAATAAGGATGTCATCCACATAGACCAATAGAGCTAGGAATAAATCACCCTTGGTTAAAATGTAAAGACAATGATCATGGATGGATTGCTGAAAACCAAACTGTAATAGCTTGTGAGATAGTTTCTGATTCCACTCTCTAGATGCCTGCTTTAAACCATATAAACTCCTTTTGAGTTTACAAACTTGATTTGGCCCAGCTCCAGAATAACCTTGAGGTGGTTTCATGTATACTTCATCATGGAGATAACCATGCAAAAAGACATTGGTTATGTCCAACTGAAACAAAGGCTAAGATTTCTGATTAGCCAAAGCAATAAAAAATCTGACTGTGACCAACTTAACCACTGGTGAGAAGCTTTCTTTGTAATCCAAACCATACACTTGATTGAACCCCTTAGCTACAAGCCTTGTCTTGTATCTATCAATTGTACCATCAGGCTTAAGCTTGAGTTTGTAAACCCATTTACTACCAATAGCCTTTTTACCCTTAGGCAAATTAGTCAATTCCCAAGTATCATTTTTCTCCAAAGCAAGTAATTCAGCCTCCATTGCCTTAATCCATTCATCCTGTGAAGCAGCCTCAACAAAAGTAGATGGCTCCTTGATGCTAGACACATGATTTAAGTATTGCACATATGATGGATCAAAAACAATGGTGTTAGAAGAAACATGGTTAGGTACATAATCATGATGCCAAAGTGGCTGTTTTCTGATTCTCTATGGTTTGGTAGTGTGATGGTGAACATCAGGTGGAATAATGTCAGAGGATTGTTGTGTGAGAGTTTGATGATGTGAAAGGTTATCCATACTGGTGGAGTCCTCACTCAAAGGAATGACAGGATCAATTTCAGAATCTGGAGTAGGAATCTTATAATAGGGAAAATCTGAAGAGAAAAATTTGACATCTCTAGGCACATGAATATTTGCTTGATCAAGATCATAAAGAAGAAGCCCTTTCTTGTCTGAAACAAACCCCAAGAAGATATTCCTATTAGCTCTAGTAGTGAATTTAGATCTTGAAAGATATAAATTGGCTGAATAAGCAAGACAACCAAATGGATGAAGTGTGGTGTAATCTGGTAATGAACCATGAAGGATCTCAAAAGGGATTTTCCATTGAATAGTTGAACAAGGTAATCTGTTAAAAATGTGAGTGGAATATAAGATGGAGTATGGCAAAAAATGTATAGGAAGCTTGGAATGAAACTTAAGGGATCTAGCAATATCAAGAAGAACTTTGTGTTTCCTTTCTACTAGCCCATTTTGTTGTGGTGTGTATGAACATGTTGTTTGATGTAGAATACCTAGGGTGGCAAAGAACTCAGAACATTGTGTGTTTAGGAACTCAAGACCATTATCAGATCTTATAATCTTGATAGGCTTTTGGAACTAGTGTGTACCATAAGAATGAAATTTCTGAGAATATTTGGAACCTAACTTTTGGTTTTAAGAAGATATGTCCAGGTAGCTCTACTGTAATCATCAACTATAGTCAAGAAATATGAAGTATTAGTGATTGAATCTTCTTTACAAGGACCTCATACATCAATATGAACAAGATCAAAGATACCAGAACTAGAAACACCAGATTTGTTAAACTTGAATCTGTGAAATTGCCCTTTTGACAGGAGCAACATGATTTTATTTCAGCAATAGATTCAGGAGTACAAAAAGGTTTAATGAAGTCTAAGTGTTCCAACACACCTATATAAGCATGTCCTAATGAATTGTGCCATGAAACAAGAGTAAAAGCATTACAATGATCAAATGTAACAAGTGAAAAATGACAAGAATTTTGAGAACTTTCCAGTATGTATAACCTTCCTTTCAAGTGACCAACAACAAGAATTCCTCTAGTAAGGTCCTGTAAAACACATTTTTGTGGAGTAAATAAGCAAGAGATGTGAGTTAAGGTGGTTAACTGTGGTATGGATAAAAGATTATATTTGAAAGTTGGCACAAAAAGAACATCAGTTAGGGTAATGTTTGTGTTTATGGTAACAATTCCACTGTGAGTGACAAATATGGATGTGACATCTGGCAGATAAACATATAAAGGATGTGGTAAGGTATGGATTGAATGCATAAGAGTTTTGTCACTACACATGTGCCTACTTGCTCATGTGCCAAGGATCCAGGAACCATTACCAAAGCCTTCAACTACATTCAAAGCATAAAAGAAATTAAGATCAATACCTCTTGCATTGACAAAATGCACAAATCCATCTTCTGCATTATCTCCAGTATCTGCTGAGTGACCTTTAGCTCCACCAAAAAAATTCTTTAGCTCCTGTTGAATCATAATAGATATTTCATTAGAGGTTACTGATCTTTTGGTCACTTTCAGCTGTATTTTGAGAGCCTTCAACTTCAGTATTTGTATGATTAGCATAACCACTGCTCCTTTGCTCCTTGAATTTAGTACCACTCCGGATAGTCATGTAACTTGAAACAATCAGCCATCTCATGTCCAGGTCCTGAACAATGCTGACAAATAAGCTTTGATTTATCTTCCTTGGATAGTCTAGTAAATCATCTTCCTCTTCCACCTCTACCATTCAAATGTGAACCACCTCTACTTCCATTGAATTGTGAACTTCCTCTAATTCCATTTCCTCTGCCATTAAATCCTCTGTCATAACTTCCCTTTCCTACCATAGCTGCACTTCAATAACCTTTATGAAATATTAAATTTGTTGTCTTTTGCTGTTCAACTCTAAGTAATAGAGAGTATGTCTTATCCACATTAGACAGTGGCTCCACAAGCAATATTTGTGACTTGATCGACTCATAAGTCTCATGTAATCCCATCAGAAATTGAAGTAATTTAGTTTGCTTCTCAGACTCAACAACATTTCTTCCTAAAGGACAATCACAAATGATTGGAGATCTCAAATTATCAAGTTGATCCCAAAGTTTTTGAATTCGAGAGAAATAAACTATGATATTATCTGATCCTTGAGTGATGCTTGAAATCTCTCTCTGTAATTTGTAAAGCATTGGACCATTGGACTGTCCATATCTCTTAGCTATTTTATCCCAAAGTTCCTTAGCATTTTTGGAATAAACAAAACTTTCAATGATATCCTTAGACAAAGTGTTTAAGATCCATGAAACAACCATGTAATCATTCCTTTTCCAGCTATCATATGAATCATCATCTTCAGGTGGTTCAATTATTGATCCATTTACAAATCCTAGCTTAGATTTAGCACCAAGAGCTATTTTCATAGAAGTTTTCCATGACAGATAATTGCTACCATTAAGCGGATGTGATACAAGTATCATACCAGGATTATCAGTTGGAGCAAGGAAGAAAGCTTCATTATCACTATTCTGCCGTGAATTTCCAAATCCAGTTCCTCTTCCAACGGCGGCATTAAGTGTCGGTCAAGCAGTATTAAATGGGGTCTCCATTTACTGAAAACCCGCTCTGGATACCATGTTGAATAACGTAAATATGTTGAAAATATAGAGAGAGAAGGTAGCTCTTATTCTTATTCAATCAACTCAAACAAGAAGATACAGAAAGGGGTATATATATGAGCTAGCACACAGTTTTCAGAACAACAAACTCTTAACCATCTAGCTCACATATCACACGAGGAAGAAACGTAAAGATGGAAAATACGACTCTACAAGTGTATTACAACTTTTGTGGAAAAGACATAAAAGCCCCTGAACTAATGAACCATCTTCTCCTTCGAGCCAAGTGTGTAATTATTCAAACAAATATAATGTCAACTTATTTTTAAAATAAAGTCTTACTATTTGAAACACCTCTCAAATTTAATCTATGAATAAATATACACAAGTATAATTACTAAAATTTTATAAGTTCCACCGTCTTATTTATTCAAATATTTCAACAATTTATTGAAACTATTAAACATATAAACTCTAAAAACAATTATAAAATGTAAGAAATTATAAGCTCTAAAAATAAATTTAACAACATCCCTAAGACTCATATATTTATGTTGCAGGTGTAAATATTAGTCTTTCACCATCAAACCAACCTGGCTTAATTTTCAAAGCCCATGTTTGCAAATCTAAACATATATATATATAATATGTGTGTATATATTTCATGGAAAAAAATGATGCATGCATGCATCGAAGAAACATTTTTTAAATGTGAATTTCTCTTTGGAAATAAAGTGGAAGCAGTTGGACCAAAATGCAATCCATATGTAATTAATGAGATCAAAATGCAATTTCCTCCAAAATATTCTTGGGTAGGTTTCGATGGAAATTAAATCCTTCATTCAAAATGTTCTAACTAATTCCAAATACGAAAATTTATTAGTCAACGCATTTTTCTACACTGGAAGTATGATATTCAACAAAAAAATTAGTCAAGTGCAACTAATTCTCACTTGCCAAACTCATGGAAATTAGAAACCAGGTCAATTATAATAATTAAACTTGATTTCTTTCCAAATTATTTGAAAATGACAAAATATTTTGTGCAATTGGTCCATGCACCCGGGTCGACCCGCTCCACACGCATTTTCACTCACCCCAACGAGTTCCCACGTGTCTGGTGGGTGCGCTCAAACCACCGAGATTCGCTCCAGACAATAATACCTTTATGTTATGTTAGTGTTACCTTCATGTTATGTTAGTATTACCTTCATGAAGGTAATAAGGTAACACTAATATAACATGAAGGTCAGTCTAACATAACATGAATGCATGATTAACATTGTTTTTTACTTTCATGTTATATTAGTGTTACCTTCATGTTATGTTAGTGTTACCTTCATGTTATATTAGTGTTACCTTCGTGTTATTTTAGTTCAATAATTTTAAACTAAGGGTATGGAATTTGGAAATGAGGTCAAGCGTTTAACACGAAGGTAACACTAACATAACATGAAGATCATGACCAAAACACGGGAAATGTGAAGAGGCGTGGACTGGACTGGCCCGCGCCAGCCCGCATGCGGCCCAATTGTATGAATCTCAGATCCGTGCATCTGGTGTACAGGAGAGGTACTCTTTGAAAATTTGCTCCCTCACAAATTATTTGAAATTCCGACATACCCAAAAGCTAGTTAGAGCATCAATCCATGCATATATATATATATATATATATATATATATATATATAGGTAAAAATTTATATACATCAGGGGTACATAGAGGCAGGGATCTAGGTGTTATACACATGCTCTTTAGATATTATATATATATATATATATATATATATATACTCTACATGTGTTACATTTTTTTGGTGTTATACATATATTTTACAGGTATCACGTGTATATAAGAGTATACATATGATACCTAAAGAATATACACGTGATACCTGTAGAGTATATATGTGACACCATATGATGGTTAAGTTGGGGGCATCGTGCCCTTAGGGCACACAAGTGTCACTCATATATATATGAATTAACAACAACAATAATAATATTTTAAATTATATTTTATTCTTAATTACCAAACATTATAGAAGATCTGGAATGAACCCACTTGGCCACTTGAAAAAGAAAAATAAAATTAAACGTTATTTTACAAAAATAAAATCTTTTAAATATCATGAGTTTTGCCCCTTTTACAAAAAAACCAAATACAATCAAAGATACATTAATAATTCGCAGTTAAATCAAATTAATGTTGTTTGAAATTCACATAAAGTATTTGATTCATTGAAAAAGTCAAATATTACATTTCTGAGAGATTTTGGAGAATTATAATGTTGACAAAAATATAAACAAAATCTATGATAACAGATTTCTCTAGGGTACTAACCATAAGATTTTTTCTAATGCAAATAATTTTTGAATACTTTAATCAAATAGAGACGATATATATATAAAGCTGTAAAAAATATATGATTCAGCTATCCATACGTACTAGTGTGTTATGACATGTTCTAGAATTGTGTCACTTTATTTTATTGATCCGAATCCTTTATTACATTTTGTTACACATCTCATATTTGATCATAACATTTAATATGAATGTTATATGTATCATGTGTTAATTAATAATGTAATTTGATATACATAATATTTGATGATTATTTGAATATGAGACGTAAGCATCTTATAACACAGCTTGATTGAAGATTTCACATGATTCTCTCCATATAGGTAGGTAATTACAGCTTCATCACTCTAAGATAAAATTTATTATTATTGATATCTTCTACTAATAGCATGATTGGAAAAAAATTAATATAATAAATTAATTAGATATTATAATGAAATAATATTAGATGTAATATCAAATGTAATAGAAGATTTAATTTAAGTCGATAAAGTACTTTACTATAAACATGATAAAATAAAAACTATATAAATAAAATCTTGTCAAAGTTACACAAAAATATTATCATATATATATATAAATAAAAGCAGGATATTCTGCCAAAAATAACTGCAATAAATTATCTACCTATTAAATAATTACTATTTTAAGAAACCTATTAATTGCTTTCATATTGTATTTATTGTAAGAAATTCAATATAAATAAATATAAATAAATCTATTTATTGTATTTTAAGAAACTCAATACAAATAAAAATAAATAAACCTATTTATTGTATTTTAAGAAATTCAATTAATATTTAATTTAAAAAATCACTTATGATACTCAATTTAGTATTTATTGTATAGAAATTTCAAATAAAAAAATAAATAGATAAATAAGATGAAATAAGGGATTATATATTTATTATCTCTCATCTTATTTTTAAATACTTATTTAAAGGGTAAATTACAAAAACCACTCTACCTATCGATTTTTTCAAATTGCAACCTATTTTTTTTTCTCAGATTGCCACCCAGTCTTTCTGTGGTTCTGTCGAAATTGAGATTAATTTGTTCACTTTGCAACCTAAACTTTGTTTTTTTTTTTTTTATCTAATTGCAACCTGAACTTTGTGTTTTTATCAGATTGCAACCAAGAATGAAAATTTCGATTCCGGTGAAAATATAGGTAACTTAAATTCACGGAAATATCGTGAAAATATCGATATCGATGGAAATATGGGTACATATATTTATTGTTATTTTTCCTATATTTACCAATATATTCCAATATTTTCTCGATATTTATTAATATTCCAACGATTTTTTACCGATGTTACATATATTTCACCAATTTTGACCAATATTTCCTTGATATTTATTTTATGAATATCGATAACACTTATATAACATAAATGTCACACTCATATACATAACATAAAGGTGTAAAGCGAAAAAAAAATCATGATTTGCGATTGAACAAAAAATTAAAGTTTGGGTTGCAAAGTGAAAAAAATTAATTCATTTGCCGGAAAAATGATCGGAAATTTTGCAATCGGCAAAATCACAGAAAGACTGGGTGACAATCTTAAAAAAAAAAACAGATTAGGTTGTAATTTTAAAAAAGTCGATAGTTGGGGTTGTTTTTTTGTAATTTACCCTATTTTAAATCAATTTTAAATATATAATATATAAAATCAATTATTATTTAATTATCTTAAATTTAATATTCATATAAAATTTATCAAACTGAAATATGGAAATGTATGTGTGTGGACTTCAATGATTTTTCATTTTTAAACGTTTTTATGATATATAATATTAATTTATTGTAAATTGATATTAAAATGTAGAAATAAAAAAAGTATTATAGGTGTACTTAATAGATTACACATATAAAACATATCAAATAGAAAAAATTAGATTAAAATTATTATTGCAAGTTAACCAACTTATTCATTTGAAATATACAAATATTTTATTTTATCTTTCTTATTTTATATTTATTTGCTGTCAAATTTTATTTATATTTATATTCTGATTAATTGAGGTGGCATAAGGGATTGGAAAGAAGTAATTTTTCTGGTTTTTCACAAATTAAAATTTCATCATTCTTAGTCCCTGATATATTGACTTATCAATCTTATAATTATTATTCATAATTTTTTTATTAAAAATGTGTAGATTAAGTCCAATTTTGAATTATTTCATTTAAATAGATAGCAAGAGAGATTTTCATGTATTTGATAAGTTGATATAATTTTTTATTTGATTTAAAATAAATGAGTTATATGTGGCATTGAACCAAAAAAATTTATTAAAATACGTGTGTATTTATAGTTATAAATGCCAAAAATATAAATTTATTTATCTCAATACTGAAATCATACGTTTCTAATACATATAACTTATTTTTCGATATTAAATTTATTTTTTAAAATTTCACTACCCATGTAATGTTCTGACACAATTTTTTTTATTTGTTTGTTTTATCCATAGATTAATATATTACTTTATATATTTCAAATTTATAATATTTTCGAATATTATTATTTATAATGGCATAAATTTAAAATTAAAATACCTAACTTTATACTAATACAAATTAAAAAAGTATCAATATATTTTTGTTAACATAATAATCATTATATTTTATATGTTATTATACGCTGTGCAACGCACAGATACATTACTAGTATATATATATATATATATATATATATATAATGAATTGAAACTAGATAATTTTAAAAGAAAGAATGTGTGTGGGTATGTGTCTACGTAAACCCCAAAGGCCTCCAATTTATTTGTAGGAAATCAGCTTGTCACAACTAAAAATCAAAGATCAATTATACTATTTAGTGGGATGTTAAAAAGATAGAGAATATAAGTTGGTCAATTTGAAAATTTTAAATTACTTTTTATATACCATAGAGTACTTAGCTTAGCGGTAGATATATCTCACACCCTGAACAAAATTTCGGGTTTGAGTCCCCCACCTCAAATTGTAACTAAAAAACTTTGTTTTTATAATATATATATATATATATATATATAGTATTAATAGCAATCACAAATTTAGTCACTAACATATTCAACTGCAGAATCGAATTATAAAATTTGTGTAATGTTGACGAATAAGTGCAAATTCAATTCATAATTCCATGCAAATTTTCAAGGTTGGAAGAAGTGGATTGCTGACATTAACTTTATAAGCATTATGCTAATTATAAATTACTAGTAATTATTGTAGCTAACAAAGTATTAATCATATTCTGATTAAAATATAAGCACGTTGAAACATAAAATGAGTAAATCTTATATGAGACAATCTCACCTTAATTAGTCTTTATATAAAATGAAGTTCATATGGATAAATATAAAGAGATGTAACTGATTCAATATGTCAATATTAATGTTACATAACATTTTATAAAACTCAGTTTTACATGAGTTTTTGCAAATGAGATTATATGATGAGAAGAAAAGTTAGGAGGTAAATTGGGACGAAATTTCTAAGGTGTCAAAGCCAAACCTCCTTCTCCATCTACTTTTTTTAAGTGACTTGACTCGTACTCACAACTCACAAGTCATGTGTCAAATCTCTTCTGAATTTTCCTATTACTTATATAATATTGTGCCATATCATATCATTATATTTGGGCACTATATGTGTGTATACATATTATTTCTAATATTTTTAATATGGTTCTTTAAATATATGTTATTACGTTCACAACAGTAATTATTTTTTTAATATTTCCTGTCAATAATAGTATTCACATAAATACAAAACCTCACACCAAAGAGAGAGAGGGGGGGGCATAAATGTCATCTTCATGCGAAGATGACTAGTGTTAGCAGCCAAGGACTGATGAAGAAGGAAGCACTTCTTAGACCCCACCCACCTTTTGTAAAAATAAACGAAAAGGTAAATATATTTTTATTTTTCAGATTTGAAAAAAATATTATATTCCATTAAGTAATATGATAATTAGGTAAGAAAACATTTGGATAGGTGGATTTGAGGAGGGATTTGAAATCCATGATAGCAAATCCATCGGTAATGTTTGGATGGACGTGGATTTGAAATCCATGATTTTCATAATTTTGGAGTCATTTTGGTGGATTTCAAATCCACTCCAACTTGGGAGGATTTGAAATTCACTCATTTCAAATCTTGAATTTCAAATCACTCTATCCAAACGGAGTCTTATGGTCAAGAATATCTTTTACTGAATCAGATACCAGCATAATAATTCTATAAAATATTTATATAGCTATTCTTAAGACAATATGGTGTTATGATATGTAATAGTCGAACTACATGAAAGGTTCATTCCTTTGAAGCTAAAATGAACTCAAATTTAAAAAGTGTGATTCTTGTGAAATCCTTTCACTAATCTAATTCCATGAAATAAATCACTCATATCTCTTAATTAAAAATAAAAGAGAAATAAAAATAAAATAAAAGGGTTCTAAGATTAAGATCCTGGACTTACAGATAAATCTTAACATCATTTTTCTAGGAGAAGAATGAAATTATGATTATATTTTTCACCAATATAACTGAACGGTTCATTTACTCATAAAGGATAAGTATCTATTAATTCCGATATATTATTTTCAAAGGCTTATGTATTACTTGAGTTTTCAAAGGATAAGTGTCCTTGTACCAGTCATGGATAATTGAGAACTTATTATTATTATTATTATTATTATTATTATTATTATTATTATTATTATTATTATTATTATTACTATTTTTATTTGTTAATAATCAATAGAATTAAAATTAATAATCGATGGTCCAATCAGTGACTCAAATTATTTTCTGTATGTAGAGAAGCCCTGATCTATGATGAATTAGAAATGGGGGGACTAAATATATATAGTAACCAAATCCCCAACCACTGGGTCTGGACACTAATGAAAGTTAATTTAAATTATTACAAGGAGAGTGCTGGCTCATGAAGACAGAAAATTAGTATGAAACAGTAAGATATGTATTAAGACAGGGGCGATTTAGTCATTTCACATATGCATATTATAATGTGGTGTAATTTGACCATGACTTGGAAAATTCCAGTTACGATCAAAAGAAAAATCCAAATATTCTTTCTAAAGCATATCTTACTTCTTGTACTAACCTGCATGTAATTTTACCTTAGTAGGCGCCAAACCAGACCCTACCACTCTCTCTCTCTCTCTATAAATTATCCCTCCATGAACTTCAACTCTGCACTCACATTTAAAACAAACTAAGCTCTCTCTCTCTCTCTGAAAAATGACAACATTTCCGGTGATTGACTTGGAGAAGCTGAATGGAGAAGCAAGGGCAGCAACAATGGAGATGATAAACGATGCCTGTGAAAACTGGGGTTTCTTCGAGGTATTAACTACTAGATCTAATTTACTTAAGTTTTCCTAATTTATTTTAAAGGAAGGAATTAACATCACCCACCGAGTGATCATATATATTATTGTGATTGTTATGTTGTGAAGCTGGTGAAGCATGGGATTGGTCCAGAGTTATTGGACAGAGTGGAAGAGCTGACAAAAGAGCATTACAGAAAATGCATGGAAGAAAGATTCAAGGAAATGGTGGCAAACAAGGGGCTTGAAGCTGTTGAATCTGAAGTCCATGATTTGGACTGGGAAACCACCTTCTTCTTGCGCCATCTCCCTCTCTCCAACATCACTGAAATCCCAGATCTTGATCAACAATACAGGTCCATTTCTTCTATTAATTCCTTATCAATAATAATAATAATATTCCAGTCCTCCGCCGATCCTCACATCAATATATATATATATATATATATCTTGGCTGGCATGCATGGCAGAGAGGTGATGAAGGAATTTGCGGGTGAATTGGAGAAATTGGCAGAGCAGGTTCTAGAATTGCTATGTGAGAATCTAGGGCTTGAGAAAGGATACCTGAAGCAGGCATTCAATGGCCCCAGTTTTGGCACTAAGGTGAGCAACTATCCCCCATGCCCCAACCCCCACCTTATAAAGGGCCTGCGGGCCCACACCGATGCTGGAGGCATCATCCTTCTCTTCCAGGACCACAACGTCACCGGCCTCCAGCTCCTTAAACACGCTCAATGGATCGACGTTCCACCCATCCGCCACTCCATTGTCATCAACATTGGTGACCAACTCGAGGTATACATATGCCAACCTACCTAATTTCTTTCTTTCGGATCCTAGCTAACCTCTCAATCTATCTTCTTTCTCCATCAAGGTCATAACTAATGGAAGGTACAAGAGTGTGGTGCACAGAGTGATTGCACCAACTGATGGTACAAGAATGTCCATTGCATCCTTCTACAATCCAGCAAGTGATGCAGTGATCTATCCAGCTCCGGCTTTGGTTGACAAGGAAGACGACAAAAATCTGTACCCCAAGTTCGTGTTTGAGGACTACATGAAACTCTATGCCGGACTCAAGTTTCAGGCCAAGGAGCCAAGATTTGAAGCTTTCAAGAATTCGGGCCACATCTTAACTGCTTAATGTCGATTGCAAACCCAGAGGTTCATGTGAGTGCATGTAGTGCAATCTTAAAGATATTGCGAGCTGTTAAGAAAAGCATTCATGTTATTTTTTCTACACTATATTTGGATCAGTGATCAGTCCAGTCACACAAGAAATAAGATGGAGTTATTATATCACTGTTTTCAACTCCTTATCTTTTCTAACTGCATCTTTTTTTTTTTTTTGCAATCTTTATGATTCAATATATTTTATAATGAATGAATACTAATTTTCCTAGTGAAATTTCAACATAACTTTGAACCCAAAATGAAATCTATCAAAGTAAATGTGAATAATCTATCAAGGTGGAGGCCCACTTTTAAATTAACAAATGTAAAGAGGCAGATTGAGAAAATCCCAGAGTGGTATTATTCAAAAAAGTTAATGCTAAAGAGATATTGTCAACATAGAAAATCACACTGCATCAGCTTCGGTCAGTTTGGGATCTCAAATCAAAATAAAGAGGAAAGGTTGTTTAGGTTGGATTTTCAGGGTTGAAGATTATGAATCATATATAGAGATCACACAAGATCAAACATAATGACAGAAATGTAATATTTATAATCAACTAACTCTTCATAATAGAATAGAATAAAAGCTTTTGTAACATCCTTATCCAGAGGATACTATTGGACCACTCTTTGAACAATGAATGTATTGTTGGTATAGGTTTTTCTCTATCTCTGTCTCACCATACATCATAAAATCGGGGCCTAAGGACATTGGAGTTAATACATATCTCTTAATTCACAATAATGTAGGGGATAAAAATTGTACAAGATCCATTTTCAATCTGGATTCTACTTCTTAGGAGAAAAAGATTCATCATCATCCCACTCTTATCCCATAAATAAAATAATTGAAGAAAGTGTTAGGGTCCACTTTTACCTATTTTCAACCCACTTCCTCTTTTCCTCTTTATCTCCTTGAAATTTAACAAACAATGAAATGCATAATGAAATTTGAGAGGGAATAGCTCAAAGGTCATGAATAATGTGGGTGTTTGGTGTACTAAACAAATTGTAATATACATAGATTTATCCAAATTGGTTGTTTACCTTCATTCAAGTAGAGCATCTTTTCACATCAAGAATAAGATAATTAAAAATTATAACTTTCTATTGATAAAAATAACTGCATAATGTTAACATTGAACAAATGACAAACTAGTAAAAATTTGGATATTAACATTCTTTTGGTGTTTACTTGGACCAAAAGTTTATACCAAAGAAGTATCAAGTGCAAGATTCTGTGAAAGGATGATCAAGAAAATAAATTAGTGTCAATGGAATTGAGGGGTGATCATGTACAAACATCATATTGCAAAGCATGGTAACACCCAATAGAAACTAAGTTAGTTATTTAGGCACATAATTTGTCAAAAATCATTACTCACTCGGATCAAAATGTACCAAGATTTTCAGTTTCACATTAACTGATGATAAACATTATGAAGCCATAAAACTAACTCTCTTCAGAAATCGTTGCAAAAATCAGGTTAGCCTGGAAGTTCAGAAGCTGAGGAGAGGTCAGAAAACCTTCCAACTTTGAGACTCTAAAGCCCCGTGAGGGCACGTAGATCTCTCCCCCATGGAATGAAAATAAGATTAAATGTTCGTGACATCCATTTGGTGAAGCATTTACGCACCTATTTGACTCCAACCAAGAACCATGAACGAGTAAACCATCATGAAAGGCAACACCCTTCGGAACCTCACCAATCATGTATCCCCGATTTCTGGTTTTACTACATTTCGCTATTTCCTTCATTAACAGCATCAGTAATCACATCCTCAGCCTTTTTTTCATGCCCGTCGGAAGCTTCTTCATTAGAACAGTGATTTTTTAGAACGGTAGAAATGTCAGCTTCAGAAGCTCCAGCGAGTTTAAATCGCTCCACAGCATCATCGAGATTCTTCTTCCAACCAGGCAAGCCCAATTTACATTCAATCTGCGATCTTTCAAAAAGCATGTTGCCCCAAAATAGATGAATTTGAGATCTCATAACAGCAGCTTGTTCTGCTGCTTCCTCGGGTGTAATTTCCACTTGACTCCCTAAACCTGAATCACCTTGAGCACCACTACCCTGTTTCTTCTTTCTTTTCGATATTTCATCCTTATTTCTCGCACTAGGATCTTTCAAATCGTTAGCTCTCTGCTCCTCCACCTTCTCCCACATCGCAGTTGCTGCTTTCATTTTCTCTTCTGCACTGTCAAAAAGGGCGATTGTCTCGGTTGGATCCCATGTAGACAGATCTGCTTTCTTTGCTAACACAAATGACCAATGAAGTTTTGCCATCTCGAATTGTTGCTGCCCCAGTGCTAATAGTCCCTCATAAAAGTCGGGTTTGATCAGTAGAGCCTCATCATACTTCTCTCTAGCTAAGGTATACTTCTCTTTTACCCAATCATAAGCTTTTTGAAGCTGTGCATTCATCATTTCTTTACCAGCTGATTCATCTATAGGCATTCTTTTTCTTGCTGCACACATATGAACATTTCCCCAGTTGAAGAAAGCCAGAGCAGCCACCTCCTGAAACTTCACTGAAGCCTTGTCAAAGAGGCTTTGAGCCTCCTCACCCGTTACTGTTTCCTCGAGAGCTTCAGAACACAACTCCATCCCAAGCTCATGAAGATCAATATGAGCATCAGGGTCAATCCCAACATGGCTCCGGAACAGCTGTGCAAACTCAAATAGCCAATCATCCATCTCCACCTCCTTACATTCAGGGTCTTCTGGTCCTCCCATTTTCTCCTTCTGAGTAATTTTTTCAGTGCAGTCAATTTCAGAATCCACAGCTCCCAATGCAGAGTCAGCAACAGAAGAGTGTGACACATTCTCGTCTCCTTTAGCTGCCTCACTCTCAAGAGGCTTCTCTTCCTCCTTCTCTTCCTCCTCCTCTTCCAGTAGAGATGGCTCTTGCTCAGGACTCACTTCAACAATATGCAACCTCAACATACCAAAGGAGTCTTCTTTCTCAGTATCAGGGTCTTTTGGAGTAACTTTGTCGACCAAAGACTCTGCCAATCTAAGTTCAGCTGAACATGTCATAGTCACCAAGTCACCATCACTGTCCTTGTATTTAATCAGCACTGCTTTCGACATAGGAAAACGTTTACCAACCACATCTCTCAAAACTTTTAAACTGCATTTAACAGGCATCTGGGCGAGCCTTATGTCATGGTCATAAACAAGCTTCAATGGTCTGTACCGCACCACAGGCTGTGCAGATTGTACGTGAACTGATGACAAGACTGATCGAGAAGGCAGCTGTTCATTGTGGTTAATCTTGGTAGCATTTCCATTGGATCTTGAAGAGCCATTTGAAGGCTTCAAGACAACTTTTGGCAACTGGTTCTTGGTCTCAGCACCATTTTCAATGGGTGGAGGAACAGGATACAGCTTTTCTGACTTATTAGATGGTAGATTTGTTCCCACCACCAAAGATGCTGGTTTCTTAGGTACAGGCCGGGCTGGCAAACACGGTCCAAGCCCTGCAATTGGTGCCCCACGGATCGCAGATGCCCCAAGGGCCGCTGGTGATGGGCGGCTCTGGAGATCCTGTTGAGCCTCTTGACGAGGCCCAAGCTCCACCCTTAATCGTTCAGCAATAACCAATGCATCACTGTTATTAGGATCAGCAACCAACAACGATTGCACATCTTGCAAGGCCATATCATACTTCCCTATTGCTTCGAATGCACGAGCCCTCCTAAGAAGGGCACGGGGATAACTCGGCTGCACCTGAAGTGCCATAGTACACTCATATATCACAGCTTCGTAGTCAATAGGTTTCATTTGCATCAAACAAGCAGCTCTATTACTGTGAAAGACGGCTCGATCAGGATGCATTTTCGGTGTAAGCTTGAGAGCATTCTCGTATTGTTGAAGGGCACCTACATAATCATAGTCCTGGAACCTTTTGTTACCTTCTTCCTTGAGCTCATAGGCTCTTTTCAAGAAAACTGACGGGTCCAAATTCACACCACCATTGACAACAGGAGGAGAATGGACATCCCCATTGGTACCTTGATTTTGGCTCTGGTTTTGGCTAACCCCGCCCTTTTTTTTCCTTCCGCCAGATTTCCCCATATACTTGTAAACCCACACAAAATTCGAGCTTGTTCTAAAACGGGTTTTCAACAAAACCAAAGAACTCTATTATATGTTTTATCTATCGCAGATTGAGAATTTTCCTAAAAAGCAGGGAATTGCAGAAAAGAGAAAGATGAAAAATACAAATTAAGAAATAAATACTTACAAGGATTAGGCCCAGATTTTAATGAATAAACATAGAATCCTTAAGAACTTCGTCCCAAGGCAGCAGATGAATTGAAGGAGATGATAAAAGTAGTAGAGTTAGTGAAACTGTGAAAGATGGGGGGGTTTGGGAAAGTTGTTGTTTGGTGAGTAATATGAAACCCTAGACAAGATTAATTAATATTTTCCTTTTTTTTTGCACTTCGAGTATCCCTTGTGGGCCCACCTTTTCCTTTCCATGTCAACCGCACGATTAGTTTATGGCCTCCATTGCCGTTGCTTTCAACTTACATCATCAAATCACTGATATGGGCCATAGAAGTTTGGGCCGTGCTTTCAACTTACATCATCAAATCACTGATGGGCCATAAAAGTTTGGGCCGCCAACTATTTGGGCTACAACATGTCTGATGATGTATTGTAATGCCCGCTACCCGCCAAAAAAAAGAAGACTACAATTTACAATCACCCCTCTCCCGATCTCATTGAATACCAACACCGGAAATTTGTTGAAAAGACTAAAGATGAAAGATTATTTGGACAAGCAAGGAAAAAAGGAGAAAATCAAATGAAATGAGTAGTTCTTATCTGTTTCATAAATTTTATTATGTGAGATAAGTTAAAAGGTTAACACATAATTAACTAATCATTTTGAATTTATGAAAATAAATTCAATGCATAAATAACAATGATCTGTCTCGTTAGTACTTTTAAATTGAGTTGTCAAATCTTGATTGTTGCTACTATGGTGGCGGCAACTGGCAAGGGGTGGGAGGTCAACGAGATTTTAATCTTACACAAAGTTTATATTTAAATAGGGAAAAAAAAAATTTAATCCTCTATGTTTACATTAGATTTTTAATCCCCTAATTTTCAGTTTTTTATTTTTAGTCATCTATGTTTAGCCTTATTAGATTTTTAGTCTTCTATCTTTCAACTTTTAGTTTTTAGTCCTTTATATTTATTTCATTAGATTTTTAGTCCTCCAATTTTCAACTTTTCAATTTTAGTCCTCCATGTTTAAAAAATATCATTGCTATACAAAACTAGTAAAGTATGAATAATGTCATTTTTTTAGTTTTGTATTATCCATTTTCGACACAAAATGTATATAATTTATGTGAAATAAATTATTAGTTACTTAGTATCAATTTTATGCTAATTCTTTTTATTTCTCATATTCACAAAATTCTAAATCAATTGTATAAGATGAAAAATAGAATTATCAATTGATAATATATTATATAATTTACCCTTGTTAGATGAAGGAAAACTTTTGTTTTTTTGTGAGAAAAAATAAATTGTAACTAAATTAAAAAGTAAAATATGCTATTATAGGTAAAATGACTAAAAGAAAAGGATATATTTTTAGCTATTGAGGACTAAAATTCAAAAGTTGAAAAATAGAGGGCTAAAAGTCTAATGAGACAAACATAGAGGACTAAAAATTAGAAGTTGAAAGATAGAGGACTAAAACTCTAATAAGGGTAAACATAAAAGACTAAAATTCAAAAGTTGAAAGTTAGAGGACTAAAAATCTAATGAGGTAAACATAGAAGACTGAAAAGTTCTTTTTTCCTTATTTAAAAGGGAAAAAAAGTTTTTTAATTATTTATATTTACCTCATTAGTTTTTTAGTCTTCTAACTTTAAAATTTTGAATTTTAGTCCTCTATGCTTGCCATTATTAGTTTTTTAGTTTTCTATTCAACTTTTAATTTTTTAGTATTTTATGTTTATTTCATTAGATTTTTAGTCCTCTATTTTTTAGCGTTTGAATTTTAATCCTCCATATTTAAAAATTATCGTTGTTTCTAGTCCTTTTACCTGTAATAACATATTTTATTTTCTAATTTAGTTACAATTTAATTTTTCTCACAAAAAATAGAAGTTTTCTTCATCTACAAGTGTGAATTATTATTAATAATTGAAAATTCTATTTTTCATCTTGTCACAATTGATTTAGAGTTTTGTGAATATGAGTAAGAAAAACATTAGCATAAAAATGATACTAAGTAATTAACAATTTATTTCACATAAATTATATACATTTTGTGTCAAACATGGATAATACAAATCTAAATTCACATTAATCATATTTTACTAGATTTGAGATTTATACCAAATGATATTTATTAAACATGGTAAACTAAAATTCAAAAGTTGAAAAATGAAGAATTAATAATATAATAAAAGTCTAAAAATCTAGGAAGGGTAAATATAGATGACTAATAATTTAATAAAAGTAAATATAGAGGATTAAAAATCAAAAGCTAAAAGTTCGAGAATTAAATATCAAATGATGTGAACAGAACTAAAAAACTTTTTATTTTTAAATAATTTTTATACTTATTCTAATTCTTTTTGGGTGCATTGTCAATGGAACATTCTTTTGATTGTGTACAACACCAAATATAATTTTCCTGACTTTTGGAGATTGTAATAAACTAGCAGTATACCCGCGCGATGCGTGATTTATTATTTATTATGACAAATACGATTATTAATAATATAATAAATTTATGATATTAAAATATTACTCATGAGATCTTATTATTTTGAGATTTGTAAAAAATCCATATTTTTTTAATGATGATAATGATAATGATAATGATGACAATGACAACAACAACGACGATAATAACAAAAACAATAATAATAATAGTTTTGTGTTTTGTGTGCTTTAATTATAAATTATTAATTATATTTGTTAATTTATATGTTTTATTCATATTTTTGTTCCTTTATATCTTAGAATTATATTTAATAATTTGTAAATAATTTTCTACATTTTTTAATATGGATTTATTTTACAAACACTGTATTTATTCAAAAACTTAGTTTATATTTAAAAAAATTAGGTTTCAAATTCATTTTACAATTAAAACAATATTTTTTTTAGAATTTTGAAACCATTTTAAAATATTTTTTCTTATAGTTATATCTATATGTTTGAATTTATTTTTAAATGATATTTGTGAATTTTTTAAGATTAACCTCACAACATTATTAGATTATTATTAGTTTTACTTTCAAATTTAATTATTATTTTTAATAATTTTATAATAGTTTTTAAACTTTTAAACATTTTACAGCCCTTCGTAAAATGAAATTTAGCTTTTAAACCTATTTTTCACATTTATATATTAAAATTACAGAATTTTCAAATTTTTAAATTTTTGATAATGTTTAAGTTTCATTATTTTCAGATTTTTTAATTATATCATTAAGACATAATCATATAATAATATCATCCAAAATAATTTCCTCTATTTCATTTTACCCCTATATTAAATTAAAAGACTACTTATTATATTTAAAATATATATGAAGCTTGTTCTATAAGATTCTCAAAGTTTTTTAGTTTTTTTTTTCCACAATTTTTCTATTGGTCAATAGCAAATCGTTAATTATCTTCAATTTTGTAATTGAGTGGCAAATGTGTAAAATTTGCCAACTTCTTCCTTTTTATATATTGTATAGATATATAAAAACCAATAGAAATATAAGTAAGTCTCTTGCGCATCAGTGCATGGATGGGTTGGATCCGGGTTATCTGACCCCCTTTTTTTTTTTTTTTCGCGCTAACTTTTTTAAATTTTGGTCATGACTTTTACTTATGTTAAGGATACATTTATGTAATGTGTAAAAATACATTTAGGTTATGTTAAAAATACCTTTATGCCCAAATTTCATACGTTAAGTTAGACATACCTTTAGGTAATGTTTAAGGATACCTTTAGGTTATGTTAAAGATACATTTATGCCCAAATTTCATCCATTTACTTTACGTCAAACATACCTTTAAGTTATGTTAAGGATACATTTATGTTATGTTAGAGATACCTTATCCATAACATAGTTGTGTTACACATTTTGTACACAAAGATATCTCTAACATAACATAAAGATATCCTTAACATAACCTAAATGTATCTTTAATATAACATAAAAGTATGTGACCTGGAGCGCATTCTAAGGGTATCAAATCAGGATTTCAAAGGAACCTGGAATCACGATTTCAAATGTATCCTTAACATCATCTAAAAATATTCTTAATATAACCTAAATGTATGCTTAATATAACCAAAATGTATTCTTAACATAACTAAAGGTATTCTTAACATAACTTAAATGTATGTTTAACATAACTAAAAGATATTTTTAACATAACGTGGTATGTAACCTGAAATCAGGATTTCAAAGGTATCCTTAACATAACTAAAACGTACCTTTAACATAACTAAAATGTATCATTAACTAGCGCGTGGGAGCGCGTACACACGCGGGTAGGGTCAGGTGCATGTATCTAGAATCCAGGCACCTAATGCATAAAAGTTTTTGTGTAGAGATAGATACTAATTCAATCTCATTGTATCAAATCAAGAAATAAATATTACAACATCACACAACAAATAATTCACTGATTTTATATTAAATATCTCTTAAAGAAATAATAATCCCTATACATTATATTACAACGAAATATTACAATAATCTAACATTCTGCATACATATATGATCTGAGATCTTAATTTTTTTTTCTTTTTTAAAAGTGTCTGTAAAATAGACATTCAACACAGCACAACGCATTAAAAGGCAAGTTGAAACACTCATATCCAACAAATGGCCATTCCTAATCCACAAGAGGATTTCTAGGCAAGGAGAAGCCACTCATGTAAATATTTATAAGTCCTCATTTTAACTTTCGAATTCATTTGGGTTATCTTGTGTCAAGGAGCAAGTGCAAGGACCTTAATTGCCCCTCTACTGTTTGCGGTTACCATTGTTGGGCTATTACTTTTCCAACACACTGCACTGATGAAGTATGAGGCAGTGTCTTCCTCCGCCTCGTCAGTTTTGGAATTTGCAAATTTATTCCATGCTGCTGGTTTTGATATTGCCTGGAAAATAACACCGGACTCGTCACCATTAGCATTTCACAAAGAACTGGGGTTCGGATTATGATGTGCATGAAACACAGCAAAAAAATGTGAAGAACTATTTGGACTACCTTGTGATACACAAATACTTCATTTGTTTCACTACCACAGGCTAAGTATTTGTTATTCACCGTCAGGCCCACAAAATTCTTCTCATTTGTATGGCCCCTAAATATGCGTACCTGTAGGATACACAGGAAGAATGAAAATAAACCAGTTGTATGGCCCCTAAATATGTGTGGCTTGTAGGAAAAACAAGAAGAATGAAAACAAACCAGTATTCTAACATTCTTGAACTTTAATTGCATCATCATATTAATATCACATAGACCACAAAATGTTCAGTTGCATATTACATTTAAAACATGTACTCTTCTTTCTTGAAAGGAAAATTTATGCTACCCTTAGTATGAATAACACAAAAATGAATGCCTAAAAAGAACAATAACTTACCGGAACATTTTTCTTAACATCCCACAAGCGCAATGTACTGTCAGTAGATGCAGAAGCAAGCTCATAGTTGGACAAAAATTTCACATATGATACAGCCTTCTTATGCCCATTTAAAATATGTAATGGCTGACTGGTTTTTCTCAAATCATAGTAATGGATATGGTGATCTGCAGAACCAACCTGTAAGAAATATATAAAAGGATACAACCATAAATGTTTGATTCATCTAGATGAACATGGAGGAAGAAAAAAATCATGAATCCCCATGATAAAATAAGAAATGAGATTACCGCAACGTGGACACTAGATTCAGGGTTATATTTGACAGAACATATATTGGCTTTCATGTCAATGTTTAGAACGCTTGCCTCCTGTTTTGTACACCATACTTTGACCTGTCAAACATTTTTCTAAAATTGAATCTAAACATAGGAGTAACTTAGTATCCAACGGAAACTTCATTACTGAGAAATTAGATTTTAAGATGACAATATCTAGAGACTTACCGTTGGGTCTCTTCAACCTAGGACAAGCCGAAGTGCACTATGCCATAATGAAAAATGAACACTCCCCGACACTAGCTCAACTTATGGATACATCTTCCATAAATTACCAATAAGCATTTGTTTTCTTATCTAAATATATACCAAAAAATTTCATAACATCTTAAGAAAGCTAGAAGAATGGGTTCAATGTTCAGGACTCATCAGAAAGTCCACCAGCTTCCCATACTAGTGGCTATTCTCCAACTATTCAGACGCTTGTGTTACAGGTAAGGTTTCACTTCAACTGATGATCTTGGATTTCAAATAAGACAAGTGAAGGTAGAGCTTGAGAAACTATGTCCACGGTATCACTTCTAACAGAAGTAACAGGTGCAGAACAATTTTTCTCTGGGCTTTGTGGTAGTGGTGGGGTGGGGGTAGGACATATATTGTGTATTAGACAGTGAACTACACTCTCAATGAAGGATCCTTTACATTCTAATGCAATATTTATGACATCATTGCAGCTTTAGGCACAAGACCAATAAGGTTGCCTTTCGAATACCTTACAATCGTCACTCCCTGACACCAGCATTGAAGGTTCTGTTGGCGAAAAATCAACACTCCAGGCACGTTTTTCATGCTCCTCATATTCCATCACACTCTAGAGAGAATTCATTCAGAATAGTTTGGGAGTGAGTCTTAAAAGGAACTTGCAAGACTAAGATGGAGAAACAGATCAATTACATTGCATATACACTACCTGTCGAGTAGTCACATCCCAAACGGTTACTATGCCTTCATAGTCACTGCTGGCTATGAGATTTTTTGTGTACTTGTTCCAGCTTAAACAGCTGAGTTTGGAACGCGTGAACATTTCCACGACCGGACATTGGGCATCGTCTAGTTCATTAACTACCTGGAAATCAATTACACCAATTTGCGAACAGATATGTAATCACAGAAAGGCATTTGAAGATGGCAAATGCCAGTTGCAACAGCATCACTTAAGTATATCATATCCATAATACTTGGTCAGTAATAGTAATGTATATAAAACAACTTGAGATTTCAAATTGTGAATCTGGTAAAAACACAAACAGAATAATAAAATCCCAGAAGAGAATGCCAATTCCAAAAGCACCCAAATTTCAAAATTGTTTCAGCATGTGCAGAAAGACAAATTGGCATCCAGCAATACAAATTTTAATGAACTTTTTACATACCGATGAAAACTCATATATCTTGATACGTCGTGAAACTCCAGCAGTGGCAAACAATTCATCATCTCGGTCAAATTCTATACTGTAAGAAAGAAATGACTTCCTTAACATATATGGTAGCAGATAACCTGCACTCAAAGTTCTAAAAGTATGAAAAATAGAGGGATATTGCAAGCTCGGACTTCTATACTGGGTCTATGTTCAAACTTCAAACAATGGACTGAATGTAAGAACCTGCATCAAATGTCACTCATGAAACAGACTGAATACCATCAGTCACATACAAAGTGGTGCATCGATGTACTGTGTTTAATAAACTACTGTCTGGTTAACATTAGCATCAGTAACTTCAAACAATGGGTTTAACAAACACTACATGCAGAAAGAATCCCCAGATTTCCAGTTAATTTTCTAACACTTACTCTATGGAAGAATAATGTGACAGGAATAGAAAAAATACCAAGCCATGCATAGCAGACCCCAAAATGAAAAATAGATCTACATAGTTCATAGCAGAGACCACTGACCTGGATACAATATCTGAGTGAAACAAATCACCATGTCTAAGTTCAGCAGCAACCTGCAACCGACTAATTAAACGTCCAAACTCGATTAGTAAACAAATATGCATTTACGTAGAGAAATTAAAATATGGTAAAGTTATACCTATATCTCGTGAAAGATGACAGAACAGACTGAAATTCCTCAAGTTCTTCAGTGTAACCTTCTCTTGGTAATCCATGTAAATGCTGTCCTTGTGGTTCTGAAGATAGTCTCGCCCCATGTCGTCGTCTTTGCAAATAACAGTCTTGTAGATCATTGAACTGTTGCAGTAGAAATGAGTACCACTAGATGAGAAAAAAGAGAATATCACTTCAAACTGAAGCACAACAATCGCATTTCCTGATGGTTTTTAACCTAAGCACTGGGGAAACTCCTCGAACTGAGACCATCTTCAGGATTGTACAGGATGCAGCTTGCCAATGGCATATCTAGATAATTTAGAAAGACAAGGATGGCAAATGCCAACCAAAAATAGACCTAAATTTAGTGAAGGAAATTCAAATATATTTACAATTGCTTTTGATAGTCACCATCTTCAGGGTAATGAATTTCCTTGTAGAACTATTTTCCTCCAAAACATCCATAAGGTCCAATGCTTTCTTGCTAAATTAGGAACATCATAATCTCAATTACTAGTGAGTGGTAACTGACCTGAGCATGAATCTGTCTTTTCCTTGCCATTGCCAATCCAATTTGAGAAAGACTTTGGTCATCTAATTCACCAGAGGCATCCTTCCTTGGGATTAAAGGACTTGCAGAAGAATTTACATCAGCATCCCTGTTTTGAGGGTCACCAGAACTCAAGCAGCTTCGACCTGGTGGTATAGTATTCCTAGAGACAGTGGCACCACTTTGCTTATCCATCAATGACAGCCCTAATGATTTAGAAGTTGGATCATTAACAAGCATTCTCATTTTTGTTGAGTACTTATCTCTTCTTCGACACAACTGCATTCTACGTCTCTCCACAGCATGCATATCTTCTTTTATGTACTGGAGGTCAGATTGTATCTGCAAGACAAATGAAATATGATTTTCTTAGAAAAGAAATAAGAAAGAAAAAAAAGCACGTGCTCAATTTGAGTTTTTTTCGACCCCCCTCCCCACCTTAAATTCCATGTTGGGAATTGGGATATACACAAAATGAACTACATTCATGCCATTATTTCCAACATGATAGACAACTAAGCATTCTTCAATGAGTAGCTGATGAATTTGCCTAAAATCTAGGACACAACCTTCTCCTTTTCTGTTCACCTCACATGAATATTTGCGGGAATTACAATTATTATTTATTATTCCGAAAATCACATATATAAGACAAACTGAAAATGCTCTAAGGGAACAAAACTGGGTTACTAGCAGGCAAGGGTGTCCAAAGATTAACACACTTGAACTTGCTAGTTTAGTTAATACAAATAAGACAAAACAGAAAACAAAAGTTTTAAAGATCAAGCACCTCATTGAGCTCATCGAGTTTTTTCTTTTTCAGGAGATGCAGGAAATCAAGCAGAACCTGTAGATTTGTCTCAGCTTCTTCTAGCTCCATTTTTTTTTTCTTATCAGAAATAACATCCAAGAGGCTCTTCAGCTCTTTAACCGATCCCTCACATCCCTGTCCAAATATCATATTAGAGCCAGAGTCTTACAATAGTGTATATATGAGTTAACTAGACATGTAACCTGTTCTAGTGCCTGACGAAGTTGTTCCAGAGGAGTGGCAGTTTTAGCTATTTCTCGTGCAGAAGTTTTCATCAGTAACTACAACATTGAAGCATACCACACCATTAGTTCAACATAGGACATAATGCATCATAGGATTAACTGAAAGCACAAATAAACTCACCTAATATGTCCAAAGACAATAGGAAGTGCTATAAATTAATGCTTCCAGCATTTGAATAAAAAATAAATAGGCCACAGATAAACCTCATAATGTTGAGACAAAATTCCCACAATAAATGGTATGAGTAGAGCTCATAGTCTCCTAAAGATTCCACATCATTCATTGCTTCTTTTCTGATAAGTAGGTTTGGTACCACCACCTGCATGATGTCAATATATCGCCACTACTTTCTTACTCTGTTCTTCTTTTTTTGTATTAAGGCAAAGTCTAGTTCATTTGTTATATATCTAATAAGAAAGTACTAATTAGAATCTCGACTATAAACCAGTTTATGATACATTGTCAGAACAAGCATCTACTTCCATTTCCATCTTCTACTCCACCTCATCATTTCACTTTAATCAGAGGGCTCAAATCAAACTAGTAATTCCAACTTCATTTAGAAAGAATCTAAAATAAATACCCCAAAGACTCCGAGGTCGGGGCACAAAGACTTCTGAATTGCTGAGCTGTCAGTCCTTAGATTCTAACCAAATTGATATCATCTCACAACACACAAGCTTAGCTAATCCACAATTCAAACTCAATATATTAGACAATAATTCAAGAACTAAAGTTACATTAAAAATAAAATTTTAAAACTCGGATTTGAGTACTAGGAAAATCTCAATAAGAGAAATTTCAAGCCATAGGTTCATCAAATAAATTCATTCATCTAAATAATGCGTTTATTTTAAGAGGTCCAACCGAGGCAAATATCTCAAAGTACCAACAAAATATTATAAATAGGTCTACAAGTGATCCTTGCGTCACTCATTTTGCTTGCAAAAAGCTTTTCGAATTATATTCTCTATTTGTAAAACTTTTGGAGTCGAGGTTAACGGCCACATCATTACCTTTTTCACGTTAAGGGATACTTGGGTATATCATCACCAGAAAAGCATTGAGAAGATTACTAACACACATTGCTGGAACATTCAAAATTCCACAAAAACAGCTGCAATTTAGTAAAACACAAAATCACCAAATGCCGACTCATATGTGCGCCAGAAATTAGCACATATAGCAACTACACAGATAGATTATCATCATTTCAAAACAAAAAAAAAAAACTGCTTCAAAAGGATAAGCGAAAGAAAACCTTGTCGAGGAGGAAATTAGGGTAGATATGATGCGCGTCCAGAAAATGAGAGCAACAGGGGCAATCACTCTTGTGGCGAAGATGAGTGACAATACAGGTGTAGCAGAAGCTATGGCCACACGCCGTCAAAAAGGCATCCTTGATAATTTGCATGCATATCGGACACAAAATATCTTTATCGACGGCGTCAGGCGGCGGCTCCTCGGCGGGGTCGGAGTTCAGAGTAGGCACGAGAGCGCCAATCGGAATGGTGTCGCCGCCCATTTAGTGTGAATGAGAGAGGTGTGAATGAGAGAGGAGAGATGGGATTTAGTGGAAACAGAGATGCATGTATAGGGTTGAAGGCTGTGTAAAAGAGTGATGGTGTTTATTCCGTAGGAGTGAAGAAAGCCGAGGAGAGAAGAAGAGTGTTGAGGGAGAGGACACACAATTTGCCTGGGCACAAACTCACCACGTTCTCTTCTCTTCTCCTCTCCTCTCCTCTCCTCTTTTTTCTCATTCATTTACACTCTATTTAATATACTAAATTCCTACTCTCCATCTACTAATCCTTTTTTAACTTCTAGAAACTCTTATGTTAAAAGTGAATCTTTTTTCGTGGGACGGATCAATTTATAATTCACACTTACTAATTTATATAAAAGTTTATAGATATTTGTTCAATTCATGATTTGTGTAATTGTCTTACATGAGTTTTTATATTTAACTTCTACCTTCTTCCGGTCTTGCTTGCCTTTTTCTTTCTATAATTATTATCATCATAATTACCATAATCTTCTACACTTTTATTATTTAAGCAGGTTTATAAATGTTTCTTGATTTATTCTCAGCCTTATCCCTTTCTATAATTATCATAGTTACCATAATATTCTTTTCTTTCAATTATCATCATAGTTACCATAATATTCTACAGTTTTCATTAAATACTTGGAGATATTTTTTAATGCTTTATTAATTTATGAAAAGAATTAATACTTTATTATAACTAAAGAAGATGAGTATTTCACTATAAGAAATTTATAATGTGGTTAAATTTTAAGCGATAACGAATTTTGAGTGAACTTGTGGTGGCTATGACAAACTTCTATGGTGAGGTGGTGGTGATATGATATAAATCGAATTGTATAAAAATATTACTAGTATCTTGGGGATGAAAATCACTCAACTAATTATCAGAGACATGGTTTCATTATAATACTTTGTTTGTCCAATTATCACCAAAATCAGTAAAATTTGGTTTGGGGTTATGCTTTACACAAATACTCATATGCAACCGTCTCACATGCGACGGTACTCGTGCACAGTCGACCGTGTTCCAGGACACGACCGTGCGCGAGTGTAGTGTATAAGTATGTCTTTTTCAATAATAAGTATGTGATTTTTCACTATAAGTATGTGATTTTTTTTTCGCGCACACGACCGTGCCCTGGGACAGACCGTGCCTCGCATGAGCAATCTGTGGAGCACGGTCAGGTCTCAGGGCACGATCGAGATAAGTATGTGATTTTTGTCTATATAAGGATGTCTTTTAGTGCTATAAGTATGTGTTTCGACGCACGATCGACCGTGTCCCAGCACACGACCGTGCGCCAGTGCCGTCGCACATGAGACGGTCTCACGGGAGTCCAGCCCTATGCTTTAACTTGAGCATGTGAAATGTTTTGACATAAGAAACATATATTTGATCAAATGTTGGTGAAAACCTGCTATAATTAAACTCATCGGGAAAAATTCATTTTACGTCCACTTAAAACCCTACTGTCCGTTTTTGGTCCACCAATTTTTAGGGTTTCAAATTTAGTCCAATTAATTTTAAAATCGCTCAATTTGTGTCCTTTGGGGGCAATTGAGATTCAATCGCCCCCAATTTTGCTGGATTTGCTGATGTGGCTCGTCGGAGAAGATGATATGGCTTATTTTAGCTGATGTGGTTAACAATACAATAAAAAAAATGAAAAAAGAAAAAGAAAATACACTAATTGCAAAGAGGTCCCTGAATTAAATCAAATTTATTTACCCTACCCCAGCCCCGTCACCTCCTCCACCAACCACCACCACTGCCGGCGATGGGCCCGTCGCCGGTGAACACTATGCTTCGAGGCGGCGGCTGTGGTTGCGACACCACCCAGCCCCGTCACACACCTCCACCACCCACGTCGAGGCGGCAGCTGTGGATGCGACATGGAGAAGGCAGATCTAAAGGATGGGCACCATTCAACGTCGAGGCCGACGATCAGCTGGTCAAGAAGGCTGCTGTGGCTGGACTTGATGCCGGAGATCCACTGGGTGGCGATGGTTGCATCGCAGGTGAGAGTGGTGGCGCGAGCGGGCGGCGAGGGGAGCGAGAACAGATTTGCCGTCTCCATGTCTTGTCTTCTTCCATAGTCTTCGTCTCCATAGTCTTCCAGATCGGCCAACGAGAGCGATGGCAGCGGCCGACGGCGGGGGAAAAAGAAGCAGATTTTTCATTTTTTCATTTTTTAAATGTTTTTCCTTTATTAATTATTATTAGATCTATGTAGAAATAAAATGGTGTTGCCACATGTGATCCAAAATGACACATCAGCTGAACACAACCTGAAAAAAATTTTTGAGGGCGATTGAGATGCAATCGTCGGCAAACTAGCCGGAATAATGATTTTCGCCGCCTAAAGGACACAAATTGAGTGATTTTAAAATTAATTGGACTAAATTTGAAACCCTAAAAATTGGTGGACCAAAAACGGACAGTAGGGTTTTAAACTCATCATAACCACCATCATGTTCACAAAAAACTTGAACTCTTTCGAAATTACATTTTCTACACCAAAACACTCATATCATATTATCGTGCAACTTAACCAATTTACTGGATTCAGTTCGACTCAAATTATATTTCAAGAGCATTAAAAGAAAATTTCTAAAATCATTCTTTTAAAGAGACACATACATTGCACGTATATCTAACTAATTTGCATAAATTGGCTCAAATAAGGAGTTTTTTTTTAATCATAATTTAAAAGCTTAAAAAGTTAGTAACATTAAACAATGATTGACCAAAAACTTATTAGAGAAGTAGGTCTTGGGTGAGAACGTCTCACAAATCTTTTTTTTGTAAGATGGGTTAACCCATAATCCACACTCAACAATTCATATGAAAAATTGTATATATAGATTCAATTCATGAGTAATAAGAATCGTCTCATGAAAACTCTCCGTCAAACCATCTCACGTGATATTTTATGAACTTATTATTAATAATTTGCGATTTTTCTGTAAAAGGAAAAAGAAAAACATCTGAAGTAACAAAACACTAAAATTGAGTATCAAATTTTCTATTAGTGCAAAATTGACTATACGATCAAATGCTTGGGTTATCCTGGACGACTTCTTTTACATTTGGAGGTAAACGAGTCATTTTATTTCTATACCCACTTTTACACCAAATCAAGTTTCATTATCCTCAAACCAAGTATTTAAGATTACAAGGAGTGCGTAAAATACAGAAATAAAATAACTTCCTAGAATACGAAGATATCCAGAATATTTTCTAAATATTACAATCACTATTGTTAATACCCCGCAAGCAAAGGGTGGGATGTAAATCAACACGAAGCTTGGAACGAAACATCTCGAAAAGTGGTCGAGGTAAACTCTTGGTGAAGATATCTGCGAGTTGCAAGGAGGACGGAACGAAACAAGTTTGAAGACGTCCATTCTCCACAAGTTCACGAACGAAGTGGCAGTCGATGTCGATGTGTTTAGCTCGTTTGTGAGAGATGGGATTCTGAGCAAGGAAAAGAGCACTCCTGTTGTCACTAAGCAAAACTAGCGGTGAGGATGGAAGGGCGTGAAGCTCGCGAAGAAGATTACAAACCCTAACAAGTTCAGCAGCGGTGTTGGCCATGGCACAGTATTCTGATTCACAGCTGGAACGAGAAACTGTGGGTTGCTTCTTCGCACTCCAAGAGACCAGATTTGGACCAAGAAAGACGGAATAACCATAAGTGGAGCGACGGGTGTCAAGACAGCGAGCCCAATCCACATCAGAGTATCCTACAACCAAAGGCTAGTTGGGAAAAAAGGAAATACCGAACCCAAGTGTACCCTTCACATACCGAAGGATACGTTTAACGGCCTGGAAATGATCATCAGTAGACGATTGTTAAAACTGACTTACAGTATTGACAGAGTAGGCAATGTCGGGTCGCGTGATTGTCAAGTACTGTAGAGCACCAACCAAGGAACGATACAAGGTGGGATCGTGAAAAGGAAAGCCGGCAGCAGTGAATGAAGCACCTGGGACAAAGGGTGTGGAAACAGGCTTGGAGTCGAGTAAGTTAGCACGGAGCAAAATGTCACAAGCGTACTTGGATTGACTGAGGAAGAGACCTGAAGTTGGATAAGAGACCTCCAGTCCAAGGAAGTAGCCAAGACGCCTGAGATCCTTGATAGCAAATTCCTGGCGTATACGAGAGAGTAGGATGCGACTGGAAGCCGGGGCATTTTCAGTGACAATAATATCGTCAACATAGACCAACATATAAGTAAGAGTGGTACCACGAGCAAATATGAATAATGAAGTATCAGCAGTGCTACACGGAAAACCAAGATTTAGGAGAAAAGCATGGAAATGCTGATACCAAGCTAATGGAGCCTGACGAAGTCCATAAAGAGCCTTTTTGAGACGACAAACATGATGAGGTCGCAAAGGATCAATGTAGCCCGGGGGTTGATCCATATAGACTGGTTTTGATAGAAAACCATTTAAGAATGCATTTTTCACGTCCAGTTGATGCAATTGCCAAGAGTGCATGACGGGGAGAGACAAGATAATCCAGACAGTGGTGGCCTTGACCACAGGGCTGAAAGTATATATGAAATCAAAACCAGGAAGTTGGCTAAACCCTTGTGCAACAAGGTGAGCCTTGTGACGATCAACAGAACCATCTGTAAGAAATTTCGTACGATAAACCCATTTAGACCCAACGATGTTGACGTTCACTGGTCGTGGAACCAGTTCCCATGTTTCATTCGAACGAAGAGCCTCCATCTCTTCATTCATAGCCGAAACCCAATGCGGAGATTTGAGAGCTGACTTAATGTCTTTGGGCTCCGAAACGAAAAGTAAAGCATGGTACAGACGGTCAGACTGAGTTAAGGTGACATCGGTTGGATACTTGGGCTTAAAGATACCGGATTATGCACGAGTGTGCATTTTATGGACACGTAGTGGTGCAACCGGTGGAGAATGACTTATAGGTGGCTTCGGTGATACTGGTGAAGCAGGTCGTGGTGGAGCATGAGGGTCCAGAGGAGGTGAAGCAGGAGGATCACCCAATGGTTGAGGGTGATACAGCTGAGCATCTGATGGACAGAGTACACATGGCGAAGAAGTGGAGGAGGTGGATGTACCAGGCTGAATCACCGGAGAAGGTGATGTGTCAAGTGTTGCTGCCGAATAAACATCTTGAAAGATAGTGACATCAAGGGTGGAGAGAGGCTGAGCTGCAGATGACGAAACATAATGAAAATTTGTTTCATCGAAGACGGCATGCCGGCTGATATATATACGGGAAGAGGCTAAATCCATGCAAAAAAAAAAACCCCTTATGCTGAGTGTTGTAGCTAATGAATACACAATGAGTACTCCGAGGAAAGAATTTATGAGGATTATAATCACGAAGGCAAGGATATACACGACAGCCGAATACCCGAAATATGTCATAGGCCGGCGGACGGTGGTAGAGGAACTCAAATGATGATTTGTGATCAAGGACCAGAGTAGGCAGACAATTGATTATGTACACAGCAATGCTGAATGCTTCGACCCAGAAAGACAGAGGCGTGGATGAATGAAATAATAAAGACAAATATGTTTCCGTGATGTGCCTATGCTTGCGCTCAGCACGGCCATTTTGAGCCGGGGTATAAGGACACGACATGATGTGGTGTATGCCAGATATAGATAAATGAGTTCATAAACGAAAATTAGTAAACTCGGTACCACCATCAGATTGAAATTGTTTAATTTTCGGCTAAACTGATTCTCCACAAAAGATTGAAAACTAAGAAAAACATCATAGAATTGACTTCGCACACAATGGATAAAACCAGACAAAGCGAGAATAATCTGTTGGAAACATTTGAAGTATGTTTTGATGAGACAAAATCTTAAGTAACTCTAACAAGCATAACCAATCTTAGGATAGGTTACTGCAACAGAGTTACTGCAGAAGATTAAAATAATAGAGAAAGTGTCAAATGAATGATACTGAACAGAATGATGAAAAAGAATCGGGTGAACTAATAAGGATACTAATGACTATAAGAAGCTACTGGAAGAGACCTCACCGAAGCAGAATGCAGCAAGACAGAAAGCTACCTGAGAGATCATGCCGAAAGCATACTGCAAGGGCAACATGCTACAGAAGCCTCAAGCCACCTGAAGGAGCAAGCAAGAGAAGGAAGCTCCAGAGTGAAGCAAGAGGAGGAAGCTGCAAAGCAGGCATATGAAGAAAGTCAAAAGTTACCGGTAGACACAAGAAGTTACCGGTAGAGAGAAGAGAAGAGGAGCCAACCAGAAGAAGATACGTGGAAAACGAAAAACTGGAATGTGTCAGGAGTGCAGTGCATTTATAGATTAGAGAACCTATCTACCTTCAACGAACAGATTTCCTAATCTATAAATAAGAAGAAGACTGACGGAGAGGGCGTGCAAGAGAGAAGAGAACAAGCACAACAGAATATACAAGCTTGCAGAGAGAAGCGCAAAAAAAAAAGAGAAGAGTTCAACAGAGAGAAGACTCATAAAAAGAAAGCGCAGAAAGAGGGGGAAGATAAAATAGAAGAGAGTGTTCAGAAGAGCAAAAGAAAAGAAGAAAAATTCGAACACTCAACACCCCAAGAGACGCACGCTCAGTCAGTCAGTCCAGCAGCAAGCTTCAGCAGATCAACCTGCAAAAGAAGACCAAACTTGTTGCACCCAGTTGAAGAAGAAGAAGACAAACTCCTTCTAAAGGACTGTCTTGGAGTACTCAGTGCGAGGAATAGAGTCCTGCTGAGTTTTCCACTTTCTAGGAGAGAAAGTGAGGACCTTGGGTGGGTAGAATAGGATCCTGTGTGGGTCAGTGGGAAAGTAAACAAGCATTTGTGTGAAGGCTTGCTACTTAAGTGAGGGTTGTAATAAATAGGTCTATGTAAAGCAATTAGCTTAACAAAGGTTCCCTCTTGAGAAGAGACAGAGAGGATGTAGAAGGATTACTCCACCTTCGAACCTCTATATATCCTTGTGTCTATGTGTGCTCATCGCTTAACATGCATACTCTATAATAAAGCAGCACATCTTCTATATTTGGCTCTGCAATGAAAGAAAAGCTTCCGCCACCACTCTGATCAGTAACCTCCCAAAAGGTTACTGATCCTAGAATTGAGCCAAGAAGAAGAAAAGTTAGAAAATATAGTAGGCTTATTCACCCCCCTCTAAACCTACTACCACCATATTTGGGACCAACAAGTGGTATCAGAGCAGATGGATGAAACAAAAGAGCTAATCGATCTATCCAGATTCCATCTATGAAAAATCTCTCTCTAGAAAATCTATCTCTCTCTCCCTCACATCATAGATCAACTCACATCCTTTTGTTAAAATGGTACGATTGATGTGAAGACAACAAGCAGCTATGAAGGATATAGAAAATTAAGCTATGTTGTGAAGAAAAACTGTTCAGAAGAAGGAAGCTGGTGAACAGCAAGCTACTCGAAGAAAAGACGGCGAAGCAAGCAGCGGTGA
This sequence comes from Scutellaria baicalensis, assembly GCA_005771605.1. NCBI lineage: Eukaryota > Viridiplantae > Streptophyta > Magnoliopsida > Lamiales > Lamiaceae > Scutellaria > Scutellaria baicalensis. The sequence continues at coordinate 12,642,084 of CM016724.1, read as the reverse complement.
GGAAAGGAGAAAGTGTCTATCTATCACAAAGTAGACCAACACGGAGCGGGTCAACAAGAAAGGCTAGTTGCTGAGCATGAAGAAGAAGTTGATACAAAGTGAAACTGAGAAGTATGGATCATACTGAAGCTTCAAGTCTACAGCAACGGGCACACTACAAGAAATTAGAGGAATCATGACGACAAAATTCGTCATATAAATGCTAATTTTCGTCACTAAATTTTATTTATGACGAAATCTTAGCGTCACAATGATCGTCATCGTAGGTGCATCACAAAAGATAAATGTGACGATTTTAACAATTTGTCATTAAATATTGAAACTTTAATGACGCTAAAGCCATCATCACCATATTATATCCTTTATTGTGACAATAGACTCGTCACTTTTTTCTTGATAAATTTGTCACATATTATGATATTTCGTCATCTAAAGTGTTAAGTTTAAATGACGAATGTCTTGTTGTCATGAGAAGATTGGACTTTAGTGACGCAATCAAATATTTTGCCGAACTCATCGTCTTTTAGTGACAATTTTATTGGCATTAATATGTGTGAACTATTTCGTTATCTTTTACATAATTTGTCATGAAAGAGTTACTAGTTGGTGACAAAATAGTGTGCGTTATTTAATAAATATGTCAAGTACTTGTCACAATAACATAATATTTCATGACAAATTTTAATTGTTGTTAAAACAGATATATTATGACAACATATTATTTTTGTCACATTAATAATTTGTCATGAAAGAGTTACTAGATAATGACAAAATAGTGTGTGTCATCTAATAAATATGTCAAGCTGTCGTGATAACATACCATTTCATGACAAATTTTGAATGTTGTTAAAAACTGATATGTTATGACAACATATTATTTTCGTCAAACAGAACATGTAACGAATTTTTCTATCACAAGATATATAATTATGCTGACAAATACTTTTTAATTACAAATATTAAATATCACTAGATAAAAATTTGTCGTGACGATAAATTTAATTTACATCACCATAAAATTAATATATAGAGATCAATGGTTATATTAATGTCATCTTTTGTAGGCTATATTTCATTATTAGATTGTGACAAAATGTATATTTGTTACTAATTTACGTCAATAGTGGTCAATAATTCTAATTTATTATACAATAACAATTCAAACTATATAAAATTTGTTTTTCAGTATAAGATCCCAAATAAATTTCAAAATCAAATTGTGCACAATACCTATAAGAATATATATGTTTAAGTACTTCAATAACACAATATTTATAAATACTACAAAACAGTAGGAAATATCCAAAGTTGACATATGAAATTAACAACTACTTAGATAACATAAAAAAATGTAACATTGATGATTAACATTTAAAAGGGACCAAATTATCTAGATAAATATAAAAATTGTAGTCACAAGTCTTATTTTCTTACTGGCTACTGCTTTCTTTCAAAACTTCAAAGTGGCAAGAATGAGGAACTTCGTGTGAGTAGGTCCACAACCATCTGAATTTATTAACCTGTATATTCCAAATTAATATTATTAGTATATTAAAAGTGGATATACTTTGACAACATAGATGAAATTTTATATTCCTCAATGATACATAAAGGGGTAAAAAAAACACAATTACAAAAGCAAACTTTAAGAAAAACAAGTTAGGCAATGATAAATACGTAATTCGTTCAAAGTCATACACCTAAGGAACAACTAAATTAAATTAAGAAACACATTATAGGATAACAAATAATAATAAACCAAAAAACAACGCAAACTAACCTTGACAATATTCAAAGCTCAATTCCTTTAGCAGCAAGAAATTCCATAAATTTATTGATATTTGCACCTTGTTGAGATGGTTCTTTAAACCAGCCACTTCATTCTCAAATTCAACCACTTGTGTCTTCAATTTGTTCACTTGAGTTTCAGATTGTTGCAGTTGTTCTTGTGTCTCTTGAAGATTCTTTTGCAGTTGTTCGGTAGATGAATCATGTGAAGTGTTTCGTCTACTTGGAGGTTTTGGACCATACCCCAAGCCTTTTACTTAACCTGATCCATGTCCAAGGGCCTCAAGAACTATGTCATCAGAACTCTTGTCAATTCCTTCTTCTTTATATTGATCCACTAACTTTATCATCTCCTAGTTGAAAATAATAAGTGTAAGCAATTAATACAACATCATTACAAATAGTAGAATTGAAATTCTCATAAAGTAAATTTTTATGCAACTTACCCAATTATCTCTTGCCTGATCACTCGACCATCCATCTTTCTCAATATAATGAGTACGTTTATATAATATGATTCTATCACAAAGTTCTCCATTGAGCTCATTACCTTGAGTTGTATTAGAAATTCCCTCTTACTTTATGACTCTTTTACTTTAGAATGTAGGGTCACTTTTAGCACTATTTCAGGTAACTTTGATGTTTGCATGAGAAGGTGAAGCGTTCTAATATGGAAATAATCGTACAGGCTTCCTTCCTTATTTTCAAGTCAAGTGACAACAAGTTTTAAGCCTAATATCTTCACTCTCTGGAAGATTCTTTTCTTTGGCTTCTTTGATCGTTGGTATATAGTCACTTGAGTTCCTTAACAGGATGAACATGAGCAAGACCAATAAATAAAAGCGCAAATTAGAACGAGGTACCTGGTCATCACTTGCAAAAAAAAGTAGATCCTCTTTCATCTTTTTCCAGGTTAGTTTATATGAATAGACCTGTAACTGAACGTGTGCATTTTTTATTTCTTTTTAAATCATAATAACATAAATAACCCTCTTTGCACATAAAAACCATTTAGGATTATAACATGTTTCTTAGCGTATACTGATGTCATAACCACTTACCGATATATTTACATATTTAACAAACATTTAACAAAATCTTCTTTAAAGCAAAATAGGCTCGTAACATAGTATAGCCCAACAGGTCGTCATCCATGTACACCATCTCCGAACCCATAAGAACCCAACACAACATCAGTAAGTCCTTGAACTTACACATCATTAGATTCACCTACAATGCATGAAATATATGAGCTAAAGCTCAGTAAGTAGAAATTATGCATGTGCATATCATGAATGATATGAATGATGTCAATGATGCATGTTAATGAATCAAAACCTTTCTTTTAAAATCATTTTCTTTCATTGGGCCCTTGACCACCATCTACTAGGCACCGAATTGAGCTCAACATAATATCATTAATCATAGCCATATTGTCTCACATGCCACCGGCTGAACAAATCAAGTCATATACATGTCTCACATGCCACCGGCTAAGCATATATCATTAATAGCCATATCCATGTCTCATATGCCACAGGCGGAGTAAATCCAGCCTATCCATGTCTCACATGCCACCGGCTAAACATATAGTATTGGTAGCCATATTCATGTCTCACATAAGCAGTAGACAAGGCTATCCAAACGTCATGAGAGGTCTTGCAACCGACAACAATAGACATAGATTCATCGGTGAGAGTGGAGACGAGGAAAAGCTTAAGGAGTTGGTCTCAGGAGAACCACTGTGCATAAGCGGGATTCGGAACTGAACGATCGGTGGCGTTCGTGGTAGTTTCCGGGGGAGGAGAGGAAGATCCGTCGACTAAGGAAATGAATTGCTGACTTGTGAGGAGAGGGTGAATTACTTTAGCATGTCATAGCAAATAATTTGAAGACGTGAGTTTAATAGTAACCATATGGATCATGGTTGAAAGAGGAAGAGAGGGAGCGTCTGTGGCATTGGCCATGAGTGATAGACGGCGGCGACGAGTAAGATGATGGCAGAGGCTCGGGGATTAGAGTTTAGCCAAGGTAGGCTGATACCATGTGATAAGGAATTATTCCCCAAATCAAGTTTCATTATCCTCAAAACAAGTATTTAAGATTACAATAAGTGCATAAAATACAGAAATAAAATAACTTCCTAGAATACGAAGATATCCAGAATACTTTCTAAATATTACAATCACTACTGTTAATACTACAACTTATTTTTTAAGAAATTAAGGGTATGTTTACTTTATGGGTTTAGGCTGGTTTAGGATTAAAATCCAGCCTAAACCCATGTTTACTTTGATGGTCTGCGGCCCGGGTTTGTAAGTTATGCAATGGATTGGGCTGGATAAAACAATGGATTGAGCTCCCTTAATTAAACCCACCAAATTTAGTGGGTTTAACCCAAACCCAACAGTAGCTTATGTGAAATAACTAAAAAGCCCTTACTGTGCATAATATTACTATCGTTCTGCCCTTATATTTCATGGAAATAACAAGTTTGCCATTACATAAAACAATCCATTTCCACCCAAACCCTAACCCTCGAGCCACCATCGTCGATTGAGCAACAGTTCGAACCACGGCGTCCGGAGATTGAGTTGGCATCGGCGGCGGTCCGACGATTCTGATACGAGACGGCGGCGCCTCCGGGAGGAAACCCGTCTCCTCCCTCTATTGCAGGTAAGACGTGAGATTTCTCGAAAACGGTTTTGATGAACATGGAACTCCGATTAATGTCTTCTGGAGGCTCCATCTTCTTCGCATTTCTCTCTCTAATTCGATGTCCCATCGCGTACCCTGCCTCTCTCTTCTCCTCTCTCTCTCTCACTGCGATGAAGACTGCCTGCCGCTGGAGCCGTCGCCAGCGATGAGCCAACGCTAATGACTGAATAGATTCTACACAGGAAATAATGATTTTGTGATACATAATTACTTATTCATCAGATGACTCTTTAGAAAATTTTCCTTCTCCTGTAGTGTATGCCTCAAATAAATCTTTGATAAGCTTTGTCCACATTTCCTAGGACAAGGATAAGTTAATTGGCAACTTGAAAATAATCCAAGACTACCTATGTTCATTTAAGTCATAGGTATGACCATTTTTGAAATCTTGACATGAGGTATGACATGCCAAATAGGAATTTGAATTTGAATGAGTGCAAGTTCCAAGTAGATGGTGAATGCAAGTTCACAGGTTTTGCCGTTCTCGCATGGTTAATCTTTAGTTTTATGGACAAGAACTTCTGCTCCTGTACTATAAATTGCATGAACACAAAATGCATTTCTTTCTGTTTTCTTGTGTACCTTTGTGGGTGGGATGGGGCGGAGGAAGCTGGCATCAGATGTATTGCATATCTGATGCTTGTAGACTTTTTCATATTGAGCAGGGTTATTCGGTTGTCAACATATCAGCTATAGCTTTCCCTCAAACCTTGGATTGGCTGCATAGTGATCTTCTTCAGGTAATTGATCTTTTTCTGTAATTATGGAATCCTCACCTAGCTGCCTTTTCAGATCATTGTTACACTTTTACTGTGAGAGAAAATAATGTCTCTCTGTCTATGATCTGGTTGTAGATTCCTATGATGGGTTGGCTTATTTTCCTTCAAATTTCACAAGGGCTGCAAAGAGGGGTCTTGTGGTGTCATTGAGGCTCATGTGTGGCTGCTCAAGTGGACTGTGGAATTATCTGATGAGTTATGTGATGCATGATGGAGATAGTGTGGAGTCTTTAGCTAGCAGGTTTAGGGTTAGTATGGATAGTATTGAGACTGTGAATGGAATTTTTGATCCTGACAATGTTACCATTGGGGCTCTCTACTATATACCGTTGAGTTCGGGTATGGTTTCGAATTTTATTCTTCTTACTGTTTGGATTGAAGTGAATTTTGTGTGGTTGTATGTTGTAATGATCTTTTTGGTGATGATTTCAGTTTTAGTGGCACTTGGTGTGGTTGATCTTCTTTCTGAATTGTTCTCTGCAACTTGTTTCCTGATCTTCTTGAAGTTCATAAGATTAGAAAACAATGGAATGGCTTTATGAGGTTAATGTAGATATTGTGTTGTTTTGTTTATAGTTGGCTAGTTTCTGAGAATGTAGTGTTCAGAAGTTTACAACAAGATTGTAATAAGTTTGAATATTTGATTTCTACATATGGACTTGGTTATAGAAATGGTTTAACGAGCCATTATTTTTCTACAACCAGTGCATTATTTTCGATTCGAGTTCAGAGTAGGTATTGATACAAATTTGAAGCTTCGATTTTGGTCTCTACGAAATTGGTAAAAAAACAACATTTGAGAAGCATTCATGTCTTTTTGGTGTACTTGATTTCAAAATGTTAGAAATATTACCTGATGTGTGTCGATTTTAGGTAATGCCGGGATGAGGCTTCACTAGTTGGGTGGAAGAATGGCCATGAGAAACCCGTAAGCTCAGTTGAAGAAGAAGATGAATGCTTCATTGCAGTTTCATTCTCAAATTAGGGGTTGAAATTTTCATTTCAATTTTCTATTTAATTTAACAAACTCATATAATACATTTTCAATTTAATATAGAATGAGGGCAAAAAAGTATTTTGACACTTTTAATCCATTATAACCTATATACCAAACAACATTTTTTAAACAAACCAACTTTACCAAAACTACAAACATTCATACCAAACAAAAATTATTACTAAACTCACAACATAACCTGCATACCAAACACTCAAATTTACACTTTTTTATCCTAATTGAACAATGCAATCCCACATTTTTGAACAATCCAAACAAACCCGACCTTCAAAGTAAACGGACCCTAAAGGATTTGATAGATTAAAACAAATATTTGGGATACCATAACTTTTTTCCCTACATCTCTATAATTCATTTATCTCAAAATATAAATATCTCTTAATTAGTTTGAAAAGCATGAGTCATATTTATACGGATTGAATTATTAGTTATATTTGATGTTACATTTCAAATTTTATAACATTTAATACACATCACATATTAAATAAGGATGTCATAGAATACACATGATTTATTGTGATTATTTTAAAATAGAAGATATAACAAAAAATGTGATTTCGTATATTATTCATGCCCCGAAGAGCATTTCACTCCAACATTGTAGAACATCGTGATTCTATAACTATATAGGGTATCATTGCACATTCAACTTTTATATATTGAGTTATTATATAACTTTTATTTTTTAAAAGTTATTACATTACATTGAATTATGATGTGAAAGTCAACACATGATTTTCAGATGTTTGTGGAACCTCAGTGAGCCATCTGTATATAATCTTTTGTCTTCACAAATCATATGATAACATATATAACTATATATATCATATGATAACATATATAACTATATATATCATATTTATAATCGTATTCGCGTATATATATATATAGTCACGCAAGGACCACTCACTTTTCTGCCTTTCTTCAAAAAGACATATTTATTCGTGGGAACTGCAGAAAATCAAAACCCAGATCAATGGAGGCGGATTCTACTGAAATTTCATCATCCAAAAACCAAAGACTCAGTTTAGGGTTGAAGAATTACATTTGGCCATTAAAATGGGTGTTTCTTGATCACTCTAGTTTATGGCGAGCAGGGCTGTCTTGGTCAATCTTTTTTCTGCTAAATATCGGAGTTCCAATCGCATCACATTTCCTGTTTTCTTGCACAGATTGTGATCCCACTTATCAGAGACCTTATGATTCTATTGTTCAATTATTTCTCTCACTATCTGCTGCTCTTTCTTTCTTTAGTCTCTCTTCTTTTGCGCACAAATACGGTTTTCGAAGGTTTTTGTTTCTTGATAAATTGTCTGATGAAAGTGAGAAAGTTCGACAAGGATATGCTCATCAGTTTAAGGTAACTTTCTGATTTTCACCTTCTTTACTTTTAATCTCATGTTGGTGGTAATTTGATGAAAAACCTTGAAAGTGGTCCTTGTTTTTGTTTTTTTGCTTGATATTTCATTTACTTTTAGGACTGATTTTAATTAATATTTAGGGAAAATGTCTCATTAGTAAGTTTTTGTAAAAAAGGAAATCAGGACTTTGCACATGAAATTATCGAATTAGCAATCACCCTCTCTGTCTTATATAATAATTAAAAACCGGCCCAATTTTTCTAAACCAAATGTGTACTTGTATTATTAAATTAGTGTTTTGTCACATATTTCCCCTGTTTTGTATCTAACTTGCATCTTTATAAGTAATCACCATAATATAAAGCTGGTTTATGAGGAAAATAAGAAATATCCTCCACTTCTTTTTGTTCAAATAATTTTATTGGGTAGATTAGAAGTTTGATAGTGCAGTAAACCAAGAGGGGATAGGAGACTGATATAAAATAACCATTTTTGATGGAATGTTAGGAATTTTTTATAAATTTAACCACCATTTTATGCTCTTTTCTTGATCCTAAAGATCTTCCAATGTACTTTTGCAGAGATCAGTGAAGCTCCTATCAGCCATTGTTCTGCCATGTTTTCTTGCTGATAGCATTTACAAAGTGTGGTGGTTCACCTCAGTGGGATCTCAAATTCCATATCTGTACAACATACACTTGACCAAATTCGTGGCCTGCACACTGTTGATGTGCTCATGGTTATACCGAGCCTCAATCTATTTTCTCGTGTGTCTCCTCTTTTGCCTCACATGTTACCTGCAAATACTAAGATTGGAGGACTATGCCAAGGTGTTCGACCAAGATTCTGACGTTGCTTCTATCTTGATCCAGCATTTGAGAATCAGAAGACACCTTAGGATCATTAGCCACCGCTTCAGACTCTTCATTTTGTCGACTCTGATCCTTGTTACAGTGACCCAGTTCATATCCTTACTGGTTATAATGAAACCAAGCTCTAAAACCGACATTCCCACAGCTGGAGAACTCGCGGTAATTCTGCATTGCCATATCTTTATCTTGCAAAATTTATGAGTCTTGAGTAAATCTGAAAGCATCTTCTCGTGATCCAGTTATGCTCCATAACCCTGGTAACGGGGCTTTTCAACTGCTTACGAAGTGCTGCAAAAATAACACACAAAGCTCAGGCCATTGCAGCACTTGCTGCCAAGTGGCATGCCTGTTGCTCAATCAGTTCATCTGATGAGAATCCTACGGCTCAGATTGCTTCGTTCCAACCAGGGTATCCAGTCACTTGTGATTGGGATACAGACAACGAAGGAGATGGAGACGACGGACAGGATAATCCAAGTGTTAATTATGCAAGCACTATATCCTACCAGAAGAGGCAAGCACTAGGTGAGTTTTGTCAAATTACTATTTACTCCTTCAACATGCTTGTTGCCATAGCCGCGCTTTAATGAAGTGCTGTTTTTTTCTGCAGCGACATATTTTGAGCACAATAAAGCCGGAATTACAGTGTACGGGTTCATGCTGGATAGAACGCGACTGCGTGCAATCTTTGCAATTCATTTTTCTCTCACGCTTTGGATATTGAAGAAGACAATTAACATCTCATAACTAGTCAGGTGTTTGTTTGGGTTTAGTGTTCATTTTTATAGTTCTGTGAAATGTTAGTTTTAGGAGTTTTGGCTATATGCTTTTTCACGTAGACAGGATATAGTCTGAACTTCAGTGTACTTGGTCAGTGGTTGTATCATATATAATAGAGAAATGATTGGATGCATCTTGCAAATTCTTTTATTGTATTAACTGATTGAATTTATTGTATTTTTGGATAGTAGAAGTTTTTTTTTTAATGAATAGTATTTGAATTTGGGTTGGCCTTAGTAATTTCATTGAATTTTTGAAAGTTATGTGTAGAGTAACTTTCTAATTTTCGTAGAATAAATTTAAGAAGTTTAGTGTTAGGTAAGAAAACTTCACTTATATGTAGTTTACTTCTCAATTTTTCTATGGAAATTTGTACTTATTTGTATAAAAAAATTGTGAATAGTTGGCCTTTTGTTTTGATATTTATATTTTTTACTTCAGGTGTTTGAACGTTATCGAATGATGATTTGACATTAAATTAGTTTATTAAACAGTTTGAACACTATTTATAACATTTAAATGCAATGATGCTTAGATCATTACACATGTCCTAACAAGTGACAACTGACGACACAAAATTTAGATAGAAGTCGGTGTAATTGCACCTAACTTCATAAAATATGATAGAAGCTTGAAAATGGATGTAGTCCACTAATTTTTTATTGTTACTTGCTAGTAAATAATGTATGATTCTCGTTTGCGTGTCCATTGAATTATGACGTGAAACTGTGAAAGTCCATACATCGTTTTCTACTCTTCATGGAACATTAAGGACAACATATGACAACTTTATGTAATTTAGAGAGAGAGAGAGAGAGAGGAGAGAGAGGGGGGGGCCATAACCCCACAACTCACTAACTATTCCTGCATTTGTCTTCATTCTCAACTCAAGAAGTTGAAGAAAACCAGAAGCCAATATCAATGGAGGGAGATGCGAGTGAAACTTCATCATTTAGAAATAAATCAGTGAATTTAGGGTTGAAGAATTATATCTCACCATTAAAATGGGTGTTTCTTGATCATTCTAGTTTATGGAGAGCTGGGCTTTCTTGGTCAATCTTTTTTCTGCTAAATATCGGAGTTCCGATCACATCCCACTTTCTGTTTTCTTGCTCAAATTGTGATCCCACCCATCAAAGACCTTATGATGCAATCGTTCAATTCTCTCTCTCACTATTTGCAGCTCTTTCTTTCTTCAGTCTCTCTTCTTTTGGACACAAATACGGCTTTCGAAGGTTTCTGTTTCTTGACAAATTGTCCGATGAAAGTGAGCAAGTTCGACATGGATATGCTCATCAGCTTAACGTAAGTTTCTGATTCCTTGAATCGGTGAATTTATCAATCTTTGGGAACTTTGATGAATACTATAAAGTGTACTTTTTTCTTGTTTTTTGCCGTACAAAATTCTTGTATTTATAGCTTGGTGTCTGATTAACGTTTCTGAGAACAATCTGACTTGGATTTGTTGAGCAGTCAATGAAAGACAAGAGTCAAAGATGTTGACTGGAAATGTAATATGGTTTTACTATGTTGAATTTTTTACGACGAAGTGACCGAGTCCGATCAATCTAGTTCGTATCTGATTATGAATTTCTTCCAATTGTTATCTCCATTAAAAATTCAGAGTTTGGAGAAGTTTGATAATGTTGTAAAGCAAGATATCTAGAATCTTAATGATCTCCAAATGTACTTTTGCAGAGATCAGTGAAGCTGTTATCAGCCATTGTTCTCCCTTGTTTCCTTGCTGATGCCATTTACAAAGTATGGTGGTTCAGTTCAGTGGGATCTCAAATTCCCTACTTATATAACATAAAGGTGACCAAAGCTGTGGTATGCACACTGTTGTTGTGTTCATGGCTATACCGCACCTCAATCTGTTTTCTTGTGTGTCTCGTCTTCCGTCTCACGTGTTATTTACAAATACTAAGATTGGAGGACTATGCCAAGGTGTTCGAGCAAGAATCCGATGTTGCCTCTATCTTGGTCCAACATTTGAGAATCAGAAGAAACCTTCGGATCATAAGCCACCGCTTTAGACTCTTCATTTTCTCCACTCTCATCCTCGTTACAATGAGCCAGTTCATTTCCTTGCTGGTTACAACGAGGCCAAGCTCTAAAATCGACATTCCCACAGCTGGAGAACTGGCGGTAATTCTATATTACCAACTCATCTTTTTTGTTGCATCATTGACTACTTTGATTAAAATTCAGCTGATAGCATCTTCCTCGTGTTGCAGTTATGCTCCATCACCCTGGTGACGGGGCTTTCTATCTGCTTACGTAGTGCTGCAAAAATAACTCACAAAGCTCAGGCCGTTGCCTCACTAGCTGCAAAATGGCATGCTTGTGCTACTATCTCTTCATTTGATGAGATGAATGATGAAACACCAAGGGCTCAGATTTCTTCTGTCCGACCTGGGTTTCCAGTAACTTGTGACTGGGATACGGACAATGAAGGAGATGAAGATGATGAACTAGATAATGCAAGTGCTGTGCCGAATTATGAAATCACTATATCGTATCAGAAGAGGCAGGCACTTGGTGAGTTTTGCAAATTACTAGTTACACCCTTCCACTTGCTTGCTTTCATTGTCATTTTAATAAATAGTGATTTCTGTTTTTGATTGATAACCTGCTGCAGCAAAATATTTTGAGCACAATAAAGCTGGGATTACAGTCTATGGCTTCATGCTGGATAGAACGCGACTCCACACAATCTTCGCCATTCATCTTTCCCTGACACTCTGGATATTGAACAAGACCATCGGCATCTAAACGTCCTCATGGCACTTTAGGTACAGTTTGAACATATCTTGCATCAGTGAGTGTTAGTTTGAGGAATTTTCATAATCATTACTTTAATTTGTGTGAACTTTCTCAATGTGGTTTCATTAATCTTCTGTCTGTAATAAGCTGCATTAATTTCAACATCATATATGCAATTTTAAGATGTGATCAAACATAGTGAGATCAGTGGTGTATGATGGAGAAGTACATTGAAAGTGTCTTGCAAATATACATAAGACGTACTTTTTTGTAAAAGAAATCAAAATAACTATGATGGAAAACACATCAGAAAAAAGGATCTGTTAGAAACATAGTTTCATTAGCCATCATCTGACTTAGTTGCATTCAACATCAGGATCAAATCTAATGTTGTTTGATGCATGCATATCTTCAGGAGTTGCTTAGCTTTGATCAAGTTAATTGGGAAAGAACTGGCAACATCCTTAAAGCACTAGCATAACATCCTATGATGATGATTTTGCCGCATTGTCCACAGATTGTACAGCTCTGCAGCAGTCGCATTCGGGTTGGCCGTTTTATCCTTCAAAAAATCCCCACATGGGAGTAACGACATCGTTGCATATCACCTCCTCCATCACTCTCATCCAAGTAACCACCATTGCCAGAACCACCGCCGCCACTAGCCACCTGAAGCTCCACCACCTAGTCTTTTCTGCCATCTCTAACTTCTTCACGATCGTGATAAAGATACTGAAATTTGTGTGGAGAAAGAAGTTAGTCGACTCTATGTTTTATAGAATATAGATAATAGAGAGATATATTGAACTGATTTAACTAATACGAATTGCCTTTTTTTTTTCCTTCAATATATATGGCACATATATATAGCATGCCCAAAAAACTTAAACGAAACGTTATTTTATTTGCTTTTTTTTTTTTAAATAAAAAAAGGTAGACTATCTACATCCCATCATTTACTAAAGAGTAAGTCTCTTGTGCATCAGGTGCATGGATCTTAGATCCATGCACCCGGGTCGGATCCGGGTAATCCGACCCGCTTCTTTTTTTTTTTTTTTTCGCGCTTGTTTTTTTTTTCAATTTTAGTCATGACTTTTAGTTATGCGTAAGAATACCTTTATGTAATGCGTAAGAATACCTTTAGATTATCTTAATGATACCATTATGCCCAGATTTCATACATTTACGTTAAGTTAGACATACCTTTAGGTTATGTTAAGAATACCTTTAGGTAATGTATAGAGATACCTTTAGGTTATGTAAAGGATACCTTTGTGCCCAAATTTCATACATTTAATTTAGGTCAGACATACATTTATGTTATGTTAAGGATACTTTTATGTTATGTTAGAGATACCTTATCCATAAGGTAGTTGTGTTACACATTTTGTACACAAAGGTATCTCTAACATAACATAAAAGTATTCTTAACATAACCTAAAGGTATCCTTAATATACCTAAAAGTATGTTTAATATAATCAAAATGTATTCTTAAAATAATTAAAGGTATCCTTAACACAACCTAAAAGTATGCTTAACATAACTAAAAGGTATTCTTAACATAACATGGTATGTAACCTGGAATCACGATTTCAAAGGTATCCTTAACATCACTTAAAGGTATTCTTAACATAACCTAAAGGTATGCTTAATATAACCAAAAGGTATTCTTAACATAACTAAAGGTATCCTTAACATAACCTAAAGGTATGCTTAACATAACTAAAAAGTATTCTTAACATAACATGACATGTAACCTGGAATCAGGATTTCAAAGGTATTCTTAACATAACTGAAAGGTATCCTTACCATAACTTAAAGGTATCCTTAACATAACTGAAATGTATCCCTGAAAGGTATCCTTACCATAACTTAAAGGTATCCTTAACATAACTGAAAGGTATCCTTAACGTAACCTAAAGGTGCGCATCCGCCCAGGCGCGTGGGAGCGCGTGAGGGCGCGTCAGACGCGCGTGGCAGCGTGTACACGCGCGGGTCGGATCGGGTGCATGGATCTAGGATCCATGCACCTGATGCATAAAAGTTTTTGTGTTTACTAAATACACCCCAATTAAAGTAGATATAACTTCAAATTTTCCTAACCACACCCTAGTAAATTTCAATTTTACCCTTCAATTAAAAAAATCAGAAAAACAAAAAATATCTGAAACTAGATCTTCTCTCCCCCTCCCCCTCTCATGGATCGTCTCTCTCCCCCTCCCCTCTCACAGACTTCTCTCATTCGGCCTTCCCGCCTCTTCCCTAATTCCTCTCTTCCTTTCACTCCCTACTATCTTTCCTTGGAGTTCTTTCTCTTTCTTTTCTAATTTTTGAGAGAAAATATCATTTTTCGTCCTCTAAGTTTGGCGTTTTTCAATTTTGATCCACTAAGTTTCGAGAATTCAATTTCAATATTGTAACTTCATTTTTTTTCCGATTTGAGTCTGATTGCTGACGTGGCAGCCGAAAATTGCCTACGTGGCACCAAACCCTAAGCCCCAATTTTTTCCGGCAAAAAACGGAGCCACATCATTGGCTACATGCAAAAATAAAAATAGTAAAAATAAAAAAATTCTTCACCGGCGGCAGTGCCCTCTCTTTCTGTCCCTCTATATCTCGCTCTCTCTCTCTCTCTCAACCTATTCTCTTTCTCTCGCCGTCGTTCTTCTCGCTGTGGGGCAAGTTGAAAAAAAGTTCCAAACGCCGTCGCCGTGGGGTCACCGGCTACGAGCCCGTCGCCGGCAGGGTGGTGGAAGTCGAAGGGAGAGACGACAGGGTACAGGGGAGGTGTTGAACTTCCCGGCGGAGGTGGGCTATGGCCTACTGTGGAATGTCATTGCTCGCCAGTTTCCCTATTCACAGAAAATCGGCAACGGCTACGGCGGCATGACAGAAGGAGAGAGCGAGGGAGAGAGATGGAGTGGGAGAGAAAAAGGTTGGGAGTTGCAGGGGCCCGGCGAGGGCGCTAGGCAGGTGGAGAAGAAGACCTTTTTTTTTTTTGATTTTTTAATTAGTTATGATTTTTAATTTTATTTTATTAATGACGTGGCAGCCACGTGGCTCGTTCACGTCACTCCAAAAAATTGGGGATTAGGGTTCCGATCCACATCAGCACATTCCGGTGGCCACGTCAGCCTCCGATGAAAATTGGACTCAAATCGGAAAAAAAATGAAGTTACGGTACTGAAATTGGATTCTCGAAACTTGGTGGATCAAAATTGGAAAACGCCAAACTTAGAGCACGAAAAAATGATGTTTTCTCAATTTTTTGAGAAATAAGTGACAAGAAAAATAAAAGCACACAGGAGATTTGAAATGGAAAGTCTCAAAAGCCTCATTCGGCCAACCAGGGTTGAATCAAAAAATGTATGTTCGACCTATTCAGATCGAACACAGAAAAAACGTTCGACCTGTTCAGATTGAACAACCTGTGAAATGTTTGATTTGCATAAACCGAATCATATGTTATAGTGAAGATGAGAGGGAGAGGAAGAGAAAATCACTGAGTGATGAGTGAAAAAGGAGAAAGAATGAGAATGAGAGTGAAGAGAAAGTCATGTTTGCTGCTGTGTTTTTTAAGATTACGTTTCTAAAAAAAAAAAAATGAGAAGGAAGAAGGTGTGGAGAAGAAGGTGAAAGGGCATTATAGTATTTTTAAATATAATTATTTTTCATATAATTTATTTTTGGGTGTGTTTAGAAGGACACGGGGTGTGGATAGTCACATCGATAAAAAAAAAGGGTAAAAAACACTTAACCATCTGAACTATAGCCCGTTCTGCAGTTTCTTGTAAAAACTTTTTTTCGCTGCACCGTCCTCATTAAACTTTGCGAGATTTGCACATTCTAGTAAAATGCCACTTTTCGGCTATTTTCTCCGGCGTACACGAAACGACGTCGTTTTAATCAAGGGCAAAAATGACTTTTCAACTTAAGCCACAAACAACGTCGTCATTTCTGAATCAATTCCTTCTGCTTGATCTCCGCCAGGTGCCGCCGCTTCTCGTAGTACACGGCACAGCTGTACTAGCCTTCGATCAGGTAAAACGCGCTCTTCTTTTGGTAATCGCCTACCGCAGAACTCACGTGAGCCAAACACCTAGGGTTCAGAGGATTCACATTTTTCCACACCAGCAGCTGCGAATTCTCCACCGCCTCGCCGTCGAACACCATCCACATATCTCCCAAGCTTAATTTCTACACAAACACACACACAGAGATTTAGGGTTTGAAGCTAATAATCAAATCAATTCAATTCAATTCACACAAAACACACACATTGCGTCGGATTGTGAGGATGATATTGCCTTGGGCGTCCATGATGATAATCTAGCTTTTGTTGGAGGAGGTGTAGTTGTCGACGCGATAAAGGAGGTTTTCATGGGAATCGAAGACGGTGAATCCGACGCAGTTGAAGATGAGCGATTTCTTCCAGACAGTGAGCACCATGAAATCATCTGCGCAACCATCGGAATGAGAATCGAGGGCGGAGAGAAGAGAGGAGGAGGACGATAAAGCTGCGTTGGGATATACTTTGCGTCGTCATGGGCGTCGAAGAAGAGAGGTATGGGCGGAGATGGAATTTGGGCAGTAAGTTGAAAATCATTTTTACCCTTGATTAAAACGATATCGTTTGCTGTATGTCGGAGAAAATAGTCGGAAAGTGACATCTTACTAGAATGTGCAAATCTCGCAAAGTTTAATAAGAACAGTGGAACGAAAAAATTTTTTTACAAAAAATTACAAAACGGACTATAATTTGAATGGTTAAGTGCTTTTTACCGAAACTACTTAATCACAAATTGTATTCATCCTGAAAATAATAATTCAATTAAAAGTATAATTTAGAATTAAATTTTCGAAGACGTAAGATTGTCGGCGTTGATGTAAGGAAATGATCCTTATTATCCGAAAGGTAATATACTTTCATTGACAAACAAATTGTGGGTCCCACTAAAACACACAACACAACAGTACTCAAACTTCGTCGCTAATACCGAGGACAATTTGTCAGATATGGAAGTATCTTCTCTCACCTATTAGCCGTTTAAGCATCTTGCCACACTATAAATTTCAACAAGATTTCTTGTGCTGGGTTACGATATCTATATATAGAGTTTACAGAAAGAGGGGAAGAAATCGTAAGAATGGAGAAAATAGGGAAAAGATTTGAAGGGAAGGTTGCCATAGTAACGGCTTCAACTCAGGGCATCGGCTTCGCCATAGCTGAGCGCCTCGGCTTAGAAGGCGCCGCCGTAGTTATCTCCTCACGCAAACAAGTAACCCAACTCTTTTCATTGCTTTTCTTCATCAATTGAACTCCGATCAATTTCTTTTCTCTTGTTTTCGGGGTTTTCCCCAAATTGGATTTTCTAGATTACTAATTTTATGAGGGGGATTGCAGAAAAATGTCGATGAATCAGTGGAAAAGCTTAAAGGTAGAGGAATTGAAGCGCTGGGTTTAACATGCCATGTTGCAAATGCGCAGCAAAGGAAAGATCTGATAAAGAAAACTATTGAGGTAATTATATGATTTTTCCTATTATTGTACTTTGAAAGTGTAATGCAAATCACTATGTGATGTTTTCTGATTGTGATTTTTGATCACTTCTTATTTTCTTCTGAGGATTAATATTCTGTGCTTGTCAAATAAAAATCTTGTAAGATGAAATAGTGAGTGGGCACTTTGATAAAGTACACTGTTGAGGTAATTATCTGATTTATTCATATTACTTCGTGTTCTGCTCTATGGTTGCTATCAATTTTTATTCTCTTCTGAGTATCGATTTGTTACATTTTTCAAATGAAGATCTTTAAACTGAAATAGCAACCCCCTATGATTTTGGCATCAATGAGTCCTTTTATTAGCCGATAATTCCTTGGCTTGTTTAAGAATTAAGATGACACTTGACTTGCTGTGGTCGATCAATTGGTTGAAATGGTTAGGGTTTGTGTGTCAGTTTATCTATAGATTCCGCTAATTGGTCCTCCCTTGGTGCCTAATCTCAGACAATATTCTCTAGTTTCTTATGGTGCATGATTGTAGTTAGTTTGCCTGATGGCCACCTGATACTAAAAAAAAAAGGTGATCTTGATTGTTCTATGTTAGTATATGTCTCTTATTTGCTATCACAATCTAGATCGAAATGTGAAAATGGTGGAAAGTGTTTATGTTTTTAGATCTTGAATAGCACTCTAGAGAAAAAGAAGACTAATTTTCCCATGTTGGGTTTGTTGGATTTGCATTTATATCAGTGACCTTGTCAGTTATTTGGAGTTTGAAATCTTCTTCTTGACTTCCAGAAATATGGGAAAATCGATGTAATAGTATGCAATGCTGCTGCCAACCCTGCTGTTGATGGAATTCTGGAGACTAAAGAATCAGTCCTTGACAAACTGTGGGAGATCAATGTGAAGACCTCTATTCTTCTGCTACAAGTATGTCGATTTGATCAAATAACATTTTCCATTTAATTTTGTCTTTGTAGCTTTATCTTGTTGATCAAATGTACTTATATGTGACAGGAAGCAGCTCCTTACTTGCACAAAGGCTCGTCAATCGTTTTTGTCTCCTCTATAGCAGGGTACCAACCATCACAAGGCTTGGCTATGTATGGTGTGACAAAAACAGCTATTCTTGGCCTCACTAAGGTTCACTTTCCATTGTACTGATTTGTTCACTTGCCCTTGAGGTTTAGCCTGATTAAGAAAAACCCAACAAAGTCTGTTATCTCACAAATACCCCATTAGAGTATTACAATTTCCGAGGAAACAAATTCTCATGGGCTTCCTTGTAATTAGGCCAAACCTCAAAGGTAGTTTTTGTAATAATCTGTTATTCGTTATATAACTATTTATAAGTTGTTTGTTCTTAGGCACTCGCAGCTGAGCTGGCCCCGGATACTCGTGTTAACTGCGTTGCGCCCGGTTTCGTTCCAACACACTTTGCATCTTTTCTTACAGAAAATGAGAACATGGTAATCTTTCCACTAATCACCATATCCATCTTTATACAAACTGCTATCTTTCTCCATTTGTTATCTGCTTTAACTAGGCCTCAATGTAGAGAAGCTCAATTGTATTAGAATTTCATAGAATAACATATATAATGGTTATATTTGTAGAGAAAAAGCCTTGAGAGTAAGACGCTACTTAATAGACTCGGAACTACACAAGACATGGCTGCTGCTGCGGCATATTTGGCCTCGGATGATGCTTCTTATGTAACTGGTGAAGTTTTGATAGTTGCAGGAGGGATGCCTTCAAGGCTCTAATTTGTACTCTGCGTTTTGTCATGATTTGATCCATCTTCAGATGTTTTTCGAATTCATCTTATTTTAAGGTTCTTTGGAGCCAAAGGGACTTCATTAGTTGGAACGTGTCGGTTCATTAACGTGTCTTGATAGAGAAGCTATAGCATCGAAGTTTTTTAAACTGAATCCCTTGATACTCATTGATCAAGCAAACTATCAATATGGCTGTTTTATAAAGTACAGATTATCTATATTACTTCCGACACAATTTTATGAGATATAAACTATTTACAATATAAAATTGAAGAACTGTTTGGTACGAATTGACAAATGTTTTTCAACAGATTGTATTACAATAAGGTAGAATTTGTAGCTCTGTGGAAGTTATTTCTTCATAAAACAATCCTTAATGCCCACAAAATACCCACTAATAGCTCGGATGTTGCTAATTGAAAAACGATCATCATACGTATTCAGGGTCAATTTTGTGTGTCATTTAATCAAACAGTTAAAAGCGATGCCATTGGCCTAATAAACTTGGGTGTTTGGTGCCCAGGCAAAGTGGCTTGTTCTCAAATTTATTCGAATAATTGATAATTCATTGATTCTTGTGAGAAAGATAAATCTCATGCATGAGATAAAGTTTGTTGTGTTGTGTGCATGAAAGAGAAAATTGCAAGACACCCACAAATCTATTAAAGTCATAGCATAACTTTATTCGTGAAACCAACAAGCCACGTATGCTTCTTCCCATACAGAACACTTCGTATTCTGTAGAAGAATTCAACATTTAAAAAAAATAAATTAAATTAATGATTTAATTGCAGAATTGATCCCATAATTAGGATGTATTCCCAATTTAGTTTCTGCATGTATAATTGTCGTAAATCTAGCCACATGCATTAAAATTATCCGTCTTTGTTTCGTATATTTTATAAATTTAATATAGTGCCAAAATTGCAAAGTATTATATATGTAGGAGTAATATTGGGATTCCCTGCAATTCAGTGACCAATTTTACAAAATTCCAGTTCTGAATATGAAAAGAGTAGAACAATCTTTATACTGTTCTATTATTTGGTACAGTCACATATTAATTATAAATTAATTTGAAATATAAATAAAAGAGGTAGAAGAATAAAGGATGTGGTTTCAAAGTCCAAAGAGGATTAGAGCATAAAGTGGGAAACTTTAGTAGGGGAGTGGATACCATAATCAACTTAGCATTCAATGTTGCATAAGAAAACTGGAGAGGCGATTCCTTTGGAAACAAAAGTCCTCTCTCTCTCTCTCTCTCTCTCTCTCTCTCTCTACAATACTTTAAAAACAAGAAATCACGAGACATCCCTGAAATCTCTAATTGGAATTCATCATCTTCTGCCAAACAACCTACTTTAAGCCTTCACCTTATGATATGCCAAACCAACTCACAAATCTCTCTTCCTTTCTGCACTATTTCCATTTCCTATTCCGTTAATTTTTCTGAGTTAAATCCTAAGTAAGTTTCTCTTTCTGATCCAAGTTTGAGTAATATTTTAGTGTTTTTGAGGGAAGAATCAGAAGAAGTTATTGATAAATGAAACCCCATAATAGATTTCATATCTTATCCCCTGGAACTCATGTTTCTGAATCAGTTCATGCATTTCTTGAAATCAATGCACACCTTCAGAAGGAAAATAACTTGTGATAGTGTGTTTTGACAATCCACAAAGTAGCCCCAAAATAAAGAATAAGCATACATAGTTGTCTAAAAATGGCTGCTTCCTGTTTCAATCCATTTCGTCTGCGCAAAGCGAAGAGCAAATCGCTGTCAATTCCTTCCACGTCGAGAAGCCAGTTGAGAATCGAGTCGGATAACATGGAGAGAAAGAGATTCGACAGCTTGGAGTCATGGTCGATGATTCTGGAGTCGGAGAATGTGGAAACCTGGGAAGCATCGAACGAGGATCGAGAAGAATGGACGGCAGATCTTTCTCAGCTCTTCATCGGGAACAAGTTCGCCTCCGGTGCCCATAGTCGGATCTACAGAGGAATCTACAAGCAGAGAGCCGTTGCAGTGAAAATGGTGAGGATTCCTACTCATAAGGAGGAGACGAGAAGTGTTCTGGAACAACAATTCAAGAGCGAGGTTGCTTTGCTTTCCCGTTTGTACCATCCCAATATTGTGCAGGTTCGTTTCCATTTGTTAGTAATTAATTATAGTGAATTAGGCATAATGTGGCATGTAAAAGGTGTTTCCATGTTTCATTCAGTTCATTGCTGCGTGCAAGAAGCCTCCAGTGTACTGCATCATAACAGAGTACATGTCTCAGGGGACTCTAAGGATGTATCTGAACAAGAAAGAGCCCTACTCTCTTTCGGTTGAGACGATCCTTAGATTAGCCCTTGATATATCACGCGGAATGGAGTACCTTCATTCCCAAGGCGTCATACACAGAGACCTCAAATCCAACAACCTGCTTCTCAACGATGAGATGCGTGTTAAGGTTGCCGATTTTGGGACCTCCTGTTTGGAAACGCAGTGCAGAGAAACCAAAGGAAACATGGGGACGTATCGTTGGATGGCACCTGAGATGATAAAGGAGAAACCTTGCTCTCGCAAGGTTGATGTCTATAGCTTCGGAATAGTTCTATGGGAACTTAACACTGCTTTGCTTCCCTTTCAAGGAATGACTCCTGTTCAAGCTGCTTTTGCTGTCGCTGAAAAGGTAATTCCATTTCTATTTCTTCTTCTTCTTCTTCTTATATATCAAAGCATTCATTCATTGAAACTTCACAATAATTATAATTATAATTATATTGGGCAGAGATTGAACAAAAAGAATGCTGTTAATTTGTGTGTTTTGCAGAATGAGAGACCGCCATTGCCAGCAAGTTGCCAACCGGCAATAGCGCACCTGATAAAGAGGTGCTGGTCAGCGAACCCCTCAAAGCGGCCCGATTTTAGTGAAATAGTGTCTGCACTAGAAAAGTACGACGAGTGCGTCAAGGAAGGGCTGCCTCTCACTCTTCACTCGGGGCTGGTTACCAGAAACGCGATAATTGAACGCTTAAAAGGATGTGTATCCATACCTGTACATGCCTAGACACACATTCATATTGTTTCTATTCTGCTCTAATCTCTGCTTTCATATCTCACACATTTAAGTAATACTAGTAGTAGTATATATATACCACTTGCATCTATATTACTAATAACTAACAGTAACTCTCTTTATTCTCCTCTCTTCTTCATATATACCACATGCTCGCTCTTAATTTGTGTGTTGTAACATCACTAATTAACACCTCATTTCTATTAAATATCATGAATCACAACACAAACTCTAGTACAAGATTCCAATCCACACGGTATAATAATATATAAAAAATGTACCTTTTTTGTCACTTCTTCAGACCATGGATGAAAAAATCGCGAAATTTCGGCAATATATCGCCGAAATTTCACTCAAATTGTATGTTCGATATAAAAATAGGGTGTTTTTTTCCGTCAAAACGTCGCTGATATATCGGTCCGTTTCCGTTCGTGTTTCGGTGAGTTGTAGGCATAAAACGACGGTTTTCACCGAAATATCGCCGATATATCGGCGATATTTTGGTAAAATATCGTTTCAAAAATTGTGTCGGCAGAACATGTAAATGCAATTTTTTTTTCATCTATTGACACTACACACTTGTTTCTCTCTCTCACCTACTTTCTTTCTCCACTTCTATAAACACAGACAAGAGAGAAAGGGCAATGATGATGAAATGAAGTAGTAGTTCTAATTCTTCACCTACTGGTCAATTGTTTTCTTCTTCTTACCCTTCAATGGAGATCTGCAGTTTTTTATTTTGTGTGGATCTTTCATTTTCCAAGGTAAGCTCTTTCTTAGCTTATACCTTTTCATTTTGCGATCTTGTTTTTGAATAAGTTAAGAATTTGTGATGAATTTCTTTAGCTCTTTCCTTGTGAAATTTGCCTATTTTTGATGGATTTTTGATAATGAATGTCTTGTTCTGTTATGTGTGTGAATCTCAAGATTAATTCTCAGCATATCTTGTTTGCATAAGTTCCGTTTCACTTTCTTTACCTGTAAGAATATAGTGTTATGTAGGTTCCCCTTCACCTTTTGCTTACTTGCAAAACACATGTCCGTTTGCTTCCATATCTTCTGTGCAACTTGAACTCAAACTAGAAATACCAACTCAAACTATATATGCGTGCAATTTGATTGATCTTTTATGAAGTAATGACAAGTGAAAGTGGTGTTGGTGCTGGTAGAGACCCTGCATGAAAATATTGTACCAAAGTCCCTGATAATAAAACTGCCACCATTTGCAATTTTTGTAATCTTGCGATTATGAGTGGAGGTATTACAAGATTCAAATATCACTTGACCCACACAGACCCACAGAAAAATGCACGTCATGTACAAACGTACCCCAGAGGTTAAAAAAGAGATCCGTGATTATATAAGAGCGAAGGAGGTGGCGAAAGGGGAGAAAACTGCTAAGATGGATGAGATTCGAGCAGAATTACGAAGGGGATTATATGATGAGGATGAAGACGAGGAGGATGATGATAATGTATATCCTCCTGACCTTGGCCACAATGAACGAGAACAGTATCGTGCCGCTGTTACACAATCTAGTGCAAGTGAGTGGGAAAGAGAACAAATGCAGAACTTTGGACGTAACAAAAGAGGTCAAGCAAGTAGAGATGTTGATGCTCTGTCTTTGTTTCAGCGGACCAAAAGTAGTCGAGGTGTGGATTTTGATCATGCTCCAACACCGTCTTTATATAAGTCCCAAGATGCAAAGCAAAAAAAGATTAAGAATATGTTCTCGGGCGGCAACATTAGAGATAAAATGTCAAGAATGGTTAGCAAATTTTTCATCTATGATAATGTTGCACCCGCCAAGGCTGATTCACCTCACTTTAAGAATATGATCCAAAGTGCACAGGAATGTGGTACGGGGGTAAAACCACCAACTCCATATGAGATAAGTATTTGGAAATGGAGTACACTGAAATGAGGGTTCTAATACTTCACCATATTGGGTTAATGAGCATTATCCGATCGATGGACATGCGGTTGGAAGAGATAGAGGAACATATGAATGACATGTTTATGATTACACCCAAAATTGGTCTAATATGGTGAGTTGATATCAATATTGTTTAAATCAAGATGACATGTCATCTCATTCATTTGAACCTCATAGAAGTTCATGCTATTATTAGTTCATAAATAAACTTTGTACAAAATTTCTCATATTATCACTCTATATATTAGTTTATCTCTCATTTTGTTGTAATTATATTTTTTTATTTGAAATCTTAACTTCAATTTATATATGAATGTTAGTTATAACATTATGTAAATTACCAGATATATTTTCTAATTTTTTTACAATATTTCCATGATTTTTTAAAAAATTACCGATATTTCCACCGAAACCGATATATGCACCGATATTTTCGTCCTTGCTTCAGACCAACTCAGTTGCTTCTTAGTATTGTTCAAACGAGACACAAATGGATCAAATGGGAAAGATATAGATTTATATGATTGGATTTGTTCCCATATATAGAAGGTTTTTCTTTTCTTTTTCTGTTGTTCAAGACAAATAATAAAGGGTGACAAGCCCAAAATAGTCTATTTACTAAAATATGGAATAAAAAGAGCCCACATTAAGTTGAAATGTCATTTATAACCTAAAGACTATAACTAATGCACAAAATATTACTAAAATATGGAATAAAAAGAGCCCACATTAAGTTGAAATGTCATTTATAACCTAAAGACTATAACTAATGCACAAAATAGCCATGATATATATAAAGTAGCTTATTTCTGAATCCACAGTAAAATGGCAGAGAATCCACAGTAATAAATTGGCAGAAATGACAGAAATTGGAGAATCTTGCCAGAAAAATTGCAGCAATCTTTGACTAAAATGTAGGAAAAAATAGGAAGATTTTCGTGTCACTCTCATTTCCTCATTTCAAATACATGAGTGAAAAATCAATTTCGTCTCTCTTCCAAACGTCTCAAATTTGAAGCTTTCGAATTCAGGCTGCCATTTCTTCTCTGAAGATTGAATTCAAGCTTGTTCAACCCTAAAATTTTCGTGTAAGTAATTTTTTTTTTGGGAAGACTGAATTTTTTCGAATTTGAAGCCTCATTATTTTCGAATTTCAGCCGTCAAAAGCTTCGGATTTCAAGAGTCTTCATGGATATAGAGGTATTTTAGAAATTTTGCTAATGTTGGTTTGAATCTATAGATGAAAGTATGCTATTTGGTTTTAATCTGAAGCTCACATAGTTTGTTTGAATTTGTACATGTAAAGTATGTTATTGAATGTTATTTCATGGGCTAGGCGAAAACAAAAAATTAAGTGTTGAAATGAAAAAATAAATTTGACATAGGGTTACACGAAAATATGTTGAAGGACTACACGAAAATGTTGAAGGTTACACGAAAATATTGTATAGAGTTACACGAAAATCTTAAGTATTAGATTATGGATTTTGGGAAAAGACAAAAAATTATTGGTTAAATTTTACGTAAAAAAGTCAATGTAGGGTTACACGAAAATGCATATAAGGCTACACGAAAATGATATAGGGATACACGAAAATTTGCAAAATGACAAGAAAATAAAGTAAAAAGTAGGCGCAGCTTTTTTCTAGATCCCTAACCCACCCAGCCCATCCCACAATCCCACTATCCACCCCAGCCATCCCACAATCCCACTATCCACCCCAGCCATCCCACAATCCCACTAAATTAATAATAAAAAATTAGTATAATGTTAAGGAAATAATTTAGTTTAAATACTGTTGTAATTAAATTCTCTAATTATTTGGCTGCACATATTAATTTAGGGTTACACGGAAAAATGAAGTTTTAAATTATGAATTATATGAAAACATAAAAAGTTAAAAAATTAAACTTCAATTGTATGTAAAAATGTTGACCTAGGGTTACACGAAAATGCATTAAGGGCTACACGCAAATAAGTTGAGTTACACGAAATTTATTTACAGTGTTACACGAAAATATGAAAATAAGTCGAGATTAATATTTTAAATATGTTGCCAAACTTGAAAATAATATAAATTAATAATACTACAAATTGTAATTGTTATTTCCTATATTTTCATAATATACAGCGTGAGTGGGAGTGGGTTCGCATTGAGTGTCAGCGTCAGGAAGCGTATATTAATGGATATGCACGGCTTAGTGTACTGGGTGAGATCCATAGGGAGTTGAGTTTAGTGGATGTTGATTGTGTATCAGAGTTTTTCGATACTTTAATGAATAATAAGGAAATACAATCTTAAACTTAATAAATATTCAAAAAGGTACATCCTTACCGTTATGAAATTCATTTTGTTCCGGCTGCTGATTATATTGATCTTCAGAAATATAATCGATTGGAGACTTTTTTAAGTCAATGAAGTTAAATCCCAATTCTGATGTATGATCAACCCGATCACTTGATGATGATGGCCAGTATGCCAAATTCTCAGTCGGTATACCCCATTTGCCACAAAAATCTTAGTCCTTTTGTAGTCCAAGTGGAACAGAGGAAGAATCACCGGATGTCTCCTCAGTATACGAGGATGCAACATTAAATATTCCAAAACTTTGGGTATCATTCACGGCGCTGCTATTACCTCCCATCAACAAACCTTGATCTGATGCTCGAGCATTTATACTTTTAAGAGTAACAAATACAACGAGAACGTCATCTATCATAGACAATACGCTTCTCAAATCTAAATCATTCTTTATTTTCTTTCTTGTCACCCTACCATTAATCTCGACTAACGAGTGGATTGTATATCCCCACCAATCCTGAGCACGCATAACAAAATCAATTTTTTCAAACAGCTCCTGATAAGTAATTCTTTCAAGTTTAATCACTTATCTTGAACCACTCTTGTATTCTAACCCTTTCCAATATCCACCGAACCATACTACAACGGTCACAAGACTCATCTTTGCACTACAAAAAAAAGTATATATTACAAACATAATGATTTATTTTTTTTCTTCTCTTTTACTTCAAAAAAAAGATAAGGTGAAGAAATTAATTGTAATACTATATCCAGCCATCTATAAGACTATATATAGTTTGTGGGAAGGTAGTGGAAATAAAGCTTGCATTTTTCAGTAATTGATAATAAATATGTTGTTACTTACTTGCCTCAATTAATTGACACCATTTATAATTTTACACTTATTAAAAACTACACAT
Source organism: Scutellaria baicalensis (assembly GCA_005771605.1). Taxonomy (NCBI): domain Eukaryota; kingdom Viridiplantae; phylum Streptophyta; class Magnoliopsida; order Lamiales; family Lamiaceae; genus Scutellaria; species Scutellaria baicalensis. The sequence goes on along the minus strand of CM016724.1, from coordinate 12,614,494 downwards.
CATTTCTTATTGCAAAATCAAAATGATGTCCATTGACCGCAATATAAAGTAAATTCCCGATTTTGAAACTATTTCCTTAAATGAAGTTTACTATTTTTTTGAATATTATTTATAAGGTCATTGGAAGTAAATAAGCAAGGGCGACAAGCCCAAAATAGCAAATTAAAAGTATAATATTAAAACATGTTGACTTCACTTTTTCTCAATATTAATAATGGTCCTATTAAATAAACATAAATAATGTAAAGTTTGTCAGCTTTAATGTACAGCTTTAGGTCACAGCTTTGCAACCTTCACAAGCAACATCAAACATTTTCGTGTAACCCTAAAATTAGAGGTTACACGAAAATAACCTAGGGTTACACGAAAACATGAACTTTCAAATTATGGAATTTATGAAAACATAAAAATTAAGGGGCAACACGAAAAGCCACATCACACATTTTTGTGTAACCCCTATATTTATGGGTTACACGAAAATGACATAGTGTTACACGAAAATTCATCTAAGTTGTGGGGAATTTTATAGAATTTTCGTATTTTCATTATATAAATTCCATGCATTTTTCAGCATCTTCTAATATCGTAAAAATACGAATTTCATCAAGACTACCTTAATATATTTTCAATTTACATGTAACATATACTATAAAAAATAACAAACTATAACAAAGCTTGCACGAAAATTGAAATACGAAAACTAACCGTTAAGGTATTCAAAGAAAACAAAAGCTCGTGTAGATTTGTCTAGGATGTAAGGTGAGATTTAATAAGTTACATAAGCATTGCAAATGTAAGTTATGTTAACCACCTATTTATACAAAATTCGATCCTTCCTGTGCACATGTGATACTACTATATTTCACTTTAGTGCACTTTATATGCATTTGCATTGAGAACACTTTACATCACATCAAATAATGTTTGTCATTTATAAACTACATAAAAAATTAATATCAATTAATTTTTACACATTTTTGACAAGTGAAAATACATGCTATAAATTATGCCACAAAAAATAACCCAAAAAAGTAAGAAAAAAGTAAGTTGAATGTGGATTTTCATTACCCTTTTCATTATGTTTTTAAATGTCATGCTACACGATAATATCTCATTATTAGTCAAAAGTTAATAGTCAAAAGTTAACTTTTTAAAAAGAATCCTGCAATAGACAATAGCAACAGACAAGATTGACTAAAAATTTGGTCAACTGACTTTTATTTACTTTATGTCAAATCAATGACTATTTTGGGTAAATATTATAGTTATTTGATTATAACGTGAATATGAATTTAGTTGGAGCCATTTTTTACATAAATTATATTGAAGATGCTAAATTGAGGGATTTCCACAATAATAAATGAGAGAAAAAAGAGTTAAATCTTCCAAATTATCATTGTTTTATTAAAACTAGTATTTACCCCGTGCGATGCACGAATATAAATTTTAAAATGAAATATATTTATATAAATGCGATGTAAATAGATTTTTATATACAATAATATGTTAAAATATATATAAAGTATAGGAATTGAATGAAATAGAGTAATATTTCTTATTCAATATTAATATCGATATTGGTAATGTAATCTAATAACATCTAAAAACTTTTTTTTAGAATCGGTATTTAATAAATTTTGTTACATATTTTTTATTAGTTTTTATTGTTATAAAATGTTGAAAGTGATTGAAAATTTCTATATCAAACCTAATAATATAAATTTATAAGAAAAAAATAACTTAAATAAAAAGAAACTTACAAATTACAAATATGGAACCTTTTTTTTATTAACAATATTTATTGAGTTGGACTCCTGTGAAACCGTCTCATGTGCGACGGCACTCGCGCACGGTCGTGCGCTAGGACACGGTCGACCGTGCGCGGGAACACATACTTATAGCACAAAAAGATATACTTATAGACAAAAATCACATATTTATCTCGACCGTGTCCCAGGACACGACCGTGCGCCACAGATTGCTCTTAGTTTTCACGCGAGGCACGGTCTGTCCCAGGGCATGGTCTGGGCGAGAAAAAAAAATCACATGCTTATAGTGAAAAATCACATACTTATTATTGAAAAAGACATACTTATACACTGCAGTCGCGCACGGTCGTGTCCTGGGGCACGATTTACCGTGCGCGAGTGCCGTCGCATGTGAGACGGTTGCATATGAGTATTTGTGATATTTATTATGTTGTTCTTATCTCTCACAATATTTTGTATCCATCAAAATATTCAAACTAAAATGATTGATTATATTTTGAAACAAAAAGGGAAAAATTCAAATTTGGTACCCGAAAATAGGGTTTATTTTAGATCGAATACCCCAAAGTTCAACTTAATCAATTACGTCCCTTAAGTTTACAAATTTAATCGGAAATGGTCCCCGCCGTTAAAAATCCGTCCAATTGGACGGAAGTTAACTGTCTGAAATCGATTTAGAGCCAAAATTATTTTGTAGCCCTAATTTCTTCCCCAATTTCTTGCGTAGCCCTAATTCTTCCCCCAAACCCTTCCAATCTTCAAATCATCCTTAACCCCAGGCCACTTCGACAAGAATCGACCATCACTGGAAACTCACGACCCTCGCAATCCTCATTCCAGCTGTTAAAGACCAGAGCATTCCTCACAATGGCAAGAAGAAGCTCCAGTGGACTGAAAAACACACCACATTATGGTAAGTTTTTAGGGCTTTTTCGAAATTCCATTACTAAAATGTATGGGTTTGCTGCATTTCTGGTAATGATGTGTGTGTAGCTAAGATATAATGTGGATTGTTTGATGATTTTTCATAATGCGGCCAAAAACAGAGCTGAATTGTTGTGTTTTCTTCATTTTTCATATGGCTGTTATTATGCTTGCAATAGATGGCCTTTCATATCTTGTGGACATTTCTCTGCTTTTTCTGCTTTCAATGGGCCAGAATGCCTAAAATGCGCAATTATTTTGTTATATGCAGATGAATCTACTATGTTTACCATGAAAGTGCATCATGGTGGTAGAATGTGGTTAGATGAAACCAGTTATAGGTATTATGATGGGGGGGTTGTGGATTATTTTGATAATGTAGATGGTGAGAAGTTAGGATTAATTGAATTGAGTGAGTTTGCCACTGAATTAGGTTATGATCCTGATAAAATTAGCTGGTGGCATCAGGTTGGGGTTTGTATACAGGATAGTAGAAGACTGACTTGTGATGCAGCTGTGTATAGGACAATGGACTATATCCCTAGGAATAAGGAGGTTATTTTCTACATAGAACACTTAGCTGAATCTAATCCTGTAGCACTCTCAAATGATGAACCTAATCCTGTCAACTTAGATGAGGATATTGACATTTCTTTCTTGGATGAACTTATGGGTGAAGATGAAAGTAAAAATGAAACTGAATTGAGTGATGATGAGGACTTAGATGTGTTGTTAGATACTGATTATGAGATGGAAGAGGATGATAAGTTGTATGATGAAAATGTGGACAGGGATGTTGAGTTTGGGGGTGTTGAGGGTAGTGGTGGGAAAATGAAAAATGAGTTTGTGAGTGATGAGGTTAGGGCTATGATTGAGGGTGATGAGCAGGTTGTTGCCAATAGCAGTGATTCAGTAGATAGTGTTCAGGCTAGTGATGAGGATGCTATGCCCAAATTTACCAAGTTTAACCCTATGACTGAGGGTAGAAAACCAGAACTTAAGGTTGGTCTCATTTTTTCAAGCAAAAAAGAGGCTAAAGAGTGTGTTGAGACCTTTTGTTTTAAGAGGGGGATGTCTTTCATTATTGAGAAGAATGACAATAGGAGGTTGGCAGTGAAATGTAGGAAAGAGGGTTGTGATTGGTATGTTTATGTCTCACCCATGAGCAAAGACACCAACTCTTGGCAGATTAAGGTGTATAGACCAGAACATACCAAGTGTTCTTGGACCTACAAGAACCCCAGTCTGACCTCTTCATGGCTAGGGAAGTATTTTCTGGATAAGTTTAAGAAAAACCTTAAGTTAGGGACCAATGAGTTCAGGACTGAAGTGTGCTCTAAATTGAAGGTTGACATTTCAAAGCAACAAGCATATAGAACCTCAAAAAAGGCAAAGGAAATGTTAGAGGGTAGTATGAAAGAACAATTCAGTAGGCTTAGGGACTATTGTGATGAGCTACTTAGGTCCAATCCAGGGTCCACTGTGGTGTTGAAACTGTTAGAGGATGAAAGGGAAGGAACATTCCAATTCCACATATGTTTTGATGCATGTAAGAGAGGGTTTAGGACTTGTAGGAAGGTGATTGGGTTGGATGGGTGTTTCTTAAAGGGTCACCAGCAAGGTCAGCTTTTGACTGCTGTGGGTGTTGATCCAAACAACTGCATGTTTCCAATAGCATATGCAGTTGTTGAGAGTGAAACAAGAGACTCTTGGGTCTGGTTTCTAGAGCTCTTGGATGGGGATATTGGGTTTGATAATCAATATGCTTGGACTTTTATGAGTGATAAGCAGAAGGGCCTAATTCCAGCCTTTGAGGAGGTAGTGCCCAATGCAGAGAATAGATTCTGTGTCCAGCATTTGCATTCCAACATGAAAAAGGATGGCTTTCTGGGGGTGGCATTAAAGAGAGCACTTTGGGCAGCAGCAAGAGCAACAAGGGTGGAGGAGTTTGCTTCAAGGATGGAGGAGTTGAAGGCATTAGACAAGAGAGCATATGATTGGCTAGTTGCCAAGCCACCAAACCAGTGGAGTAGGTCCCATTTCAACTCAGTTCCAAGATGTGACATCCTAACTAACAACATGTGTGAGAGCTTCAACTCACTTATTCTGTCAGCAAGAGACAAGCCAATCCTCACAATGTTGGAAACAGTCAGAAACATTCTCATGACAAGGATGCAGGTCAATAGAGATGAGGCCAAAAAATGGGATGGTGAGGGCATCTGTCCAAGGATCAAGGCTTTTCTACAGAAGAACATGAAGAAGGCAGGTGAATGCATCCCAATGAAGTGTGATGACTGGCATTATCAAATCTTGGGGCCACATCACCAGCATGTTGTTGATCTGGCTCAAAGATGTTGTAGCTGCAAGAGATGGGACTTGACAGGAATACCATGCACACATGCCATTTCAGTTATATGGTGCAAGAATGAGGATCCAGAGAGTTATGTGCATGACTTCTACAAGATGGAGGCTTACAAGATGGCATATGAGCACCCCATCATTGGGATCTGTGGACCTGAGTTCTGGTCCAAAAGCAGCTTGCCTCCACCTTTACCACCTAAAATACAGTCCAAGGCAGGCAGACCAAAGAAGGTGAGGAGGAGAAATCCAAATGAGCCTCCAACATCTGATGCCAGTCAGACCAGGTTGAAGAGATTCCAAAAGACAACATCCTGTAGAATCTGTGGTGGTAAAGGCCACAACAAGAGGACTTGCAAGAGCAAACAAAGTGCTCCAGTGGAAGAGGTGTTGCAGCAGCCTGAGGAGGTGCCAATGACTTCATCCCAGCCATTTGATGCATCCAACACTCAAGGACTTAGCCAACCCACTGAAAGAGTTCCAAAATTAAGGGTAATACCACACACTGTAACATTTCCTGCAGTATTTTATAACATTTATGCTATTTTATAACATATTCTTTCATTCTTACTATGTTCACAGGTTAGAAGAACACCTGGAGAGGTGTCAGCAGGGCAGCCTGAGGAGGATATAAGCTTTTCAGTGCCACTGCAGAGGGAATCAACTGAACAGGGGCACAGTTCTATCCACCCTGCAAATGAAAAAACTTCTACTTACCCTGCACATGAAGAAACAGCCCCAACTATGGTAAAGGCAATTGTATGTGTTTAACAAGCATTGTATGTGTTTGGATCCATCTGTTTTTTCACTAATAATGTGGTTTATAGGCTGCCAACCAACAAGCAAAGAAGTCAAGAGCTAGAATGTCAACAAACATCCAAGGAACCCCAGGTGGAACTCAAAATGTGAATGTGAGTAAATTTTTCTCATTAAACCAATGTTTTACAGAAAATATAAGAGGATGAGTAATCTTATATATTGACTACAATGCTAGGTTATCCAATCAGTTGGCATGAGCAGTCCAGTGCTTGTGAAAGGAGGTGTAAACTACATCACACTCTCCAATTTGAATGAAAGGGCTCACAAGAGGAAGAGGGGAGAATCCTCAAAGAGTTCTGGAATTGGGAACAAAGGAGGTGGTGGAAGTGGTAGTGGGAAGAAATGAAAATCTGTTGTCATTGTATTATTGGAATTTTAACATATGTAATACTGAATTGCTTGGAACAGTTTCTGGTTTGCACTGAATTTCTGGTTTTTTTCTTTATTTGCTCATTTGATGTTGGTGTTTATGTATTTGAACAATGTACTATGTATTATTGGTATTAATATGAAATTGGTTTCTAGAGATGTTATGTGTACAAGCTGTATTATTTCCCTGCAATTCTTGCATCCTGTTTTTAATCTCAATGTCTCACATTTTTGCAAACACTTCGAATTCAAAACAATAATGTAAACCAAGAACACTTCAATTACTAACACCAATAACATTGTCCAAAAACAGGAATTACACATCCAACAAAATTCAAGATTACACATCCTACATATTATAAACCACAAACAAAACAAACATCAAAATTACAACACACTTCTTTGCAAATTTGTACTTTTTCATTTCTTTGTCTGCAGCCATTCTCTTCACTTCATTGATTTCTTCCTCCATCCTGTCACATTTTCTCAGCAATCCGGGAATGATGCTTTTGGACCGAACACAAATTTCATCATCAAGCCATTTGAACACTCCACAATACCCTACTTTCTGCATTGCCATATACACAAAACAACAAGCATCACAATCGACCAAACAAGAAAAAAAACCAGAAATTCAGTTCAAATACAGTGCAAATTCGAATTCAACAAAATGATAATAAATCTTACCCCATAATTTGGGCAACACCAATATCTCCTCCCTGGATTATCTTTCGACCAAGAGGTCTTCAAAGGCAACTCAAATCCACATTTACATTGCTGCTGTGTTTGAAGCCTCTTTGAAGAATTCCAGCTTGAATATGACGAAGAATCGCAGTTTTCAGACATTGCAAACAAAAGGTTGAGGATTCTTGAAGTCAGAATTGAGGAAATTTGTGTGGAATCGATCGATTGTGGTCGGGAATCGCAGAAATTGGGGAAGCGCAAGAAATTGGGGAAGAAATTAGGGCAACAAATTAATTTTGCCTCTAAATCGATTTCAGGCAGTTAACTTCCGTCCAATTGGACGGATTTTTAACGGCGGGGACCATTCCCGATTAATTTTGCAAACTTTAGGGACGTAATTGATTAAGTTGAACTTTGGGGTATCAGATCCAAAATAAGCCCTACTTTCGGGTATCAAATTTGAATTTAGTTGGAGCCATTTTTTACATAAATTATATTGAAGATGCTAAATTGAGGGATTTCCACAATAATAAATGAGAGAAAAAAGAGTTAAATCTTCCAAATTATCATTGTTTTATTAAAACTAGTATTTACCCCGTGCGATGCACGAATATAAATTTTAAAATGAAATATATTTATATAAATGCGATGTAAATAGATTTTTATATACAATAATATGTTAAAATATATATAAAGTATAGGAATTGAATGAAATAGAGTAATATTTCTTATTCAATATTAATATCGATATTGGTAATGTAATCTAATAACATCTAAAAACTTTTTTTTAGAATCGGTATTTAATAAATTTTGTTACATATTTTTTATTAGTTTTTATTGTTATAAAATGTTGAAAGTGATTGAAAATTTCTATATCAAACCTAATAATATAAATTTATAAGAAAAAAATAACTTAAATAAAAAGAAACTTACAAATTACAAATATGGAACCTTTTTTTTATTAACAATATTTATTGAGTTGGACTCCTGTGAAACCGTCTCATGTGCGACGGCACTCGCGCACGGTCGTGCGCTAGGACACGGTCGACCGTGCGCGGGAACACATACTTATAGCACAAAAAGATATACTTATAGACAAAAATCACATATTTATCTCGACCGTGTCCCAGGACACGACCGTGCGCCACAGATTGCTCTTAGTTTTCACGCGAGGCACGGTCTGTCCCAGGGCATGGTCTGGGCGAGAAAAAAAAATCACATGCTTATAGTGAAAAATCACATACTTATTATTGAAAAAGACATACTTATACACTGCAGTCGCGCACGGTCGTGTCCTGGGGCACGATTTACCGTGCGCGAGTGCCGTCGCATGTGAGACGGTTGCATATGAGTATTTGTGATATTTATTATGTTGTTCTTATCTCTCACAATATTTTGTATCCATCAAAATATTCAAACTAAAATGATTGATTATATTTTGAAACAAAAACATATAATTGACCACGACTAAAAATGTTCTACTTCAAGAAAAGTCCGACATGAGATTACATATTATAATATTTTAAAATTCATTTATCAAAATAATACATATTATATATATTATTTATTAAAAATGTGATCAAATTGAATTACATGAGTATAAATTGCTAATTTTCGAAATATATCATATGATATTTAAGTTTAATAGTTAACTTACGCAATATATTTTATCAACATGTGTAATATTACATTGAGGTAATATTTATGATTTATTAATATTTTTCCAAATATAACTTTACCAAATATAACTTGAGAAATCAACCTTACCTTATATATTTTAAAACAATACTCTATATATTTTAAGAAATAAATAAACTAAAAATCTCATACTACGTGCATATACCAATTATTATTTGTTCAACTTTTTTTATTAATATAAGTTAGATGAAAAAAGTGGATACTAATGAATTTGAGTTTTATTAATATTTAAATGCATCATTAATTATGTGATTAATAATATTGAATCTATCATTATTACATACATACAAATAATATTAACATGCATATATAAAAAAAAATGGTCAATGATGTCTATATTTCAAGAAAATTGAAAAGTATATGTATCAAATACCAATAATTTTTTTTAATTTTAGATTTGACAAAAGAATAATTGACAATTAATATTGTGAATTTACATATAATTCAAACATTATGTATAAAAAAACTCAAAAAACTAATACAACTCAAATTTCATCCATTATATTTATACATCAAAATAAATCACTATATATTTATTCTTAACACTATGAATGGTGCATCAGTTTGAGATAAATCCAAAATAAGAATTATTTTCCCTAACATATTATCTTTCAAGCTTTCACTATCTTGATTGCTAAGTCAAAATCAATTAATAGTTTTCAACAATTGGTGAATATGTACTCTAAAGTCGCAAGCCGAGATTTCTTCAGTTATTACCTGCATATAAGAAGTGATCAAAGATTTTTAAAAAAATTAAATTATATTGAAGTAAGAATAATCCATATATAATACAACCATGATAAAAAATATAAGTAAAATAAAAATCATATAAAAAAAATTGAAATAACACAAATCATTCAGATAACATATCATAGAATCTCATATCATTCAATAGTGAATTATTTTTATAATTCCATATAATAATAATAAACACTAAATAAAAACCAACAATAATTAAATTCATCAACATGATTCTCAAGTATAATTTTATAACAAAATAAACATTCAATTTATAATTTTTACCTCTAAGGATGTCTTACCCTTCCATGAATCGTTCAAAAGTGATAACATAAAGTAACAGAATGAAAGCGAGTGAATCAAACCAAGATAAATTTGTATTATTTATAATGTATGATTGTTGATTATATCAGGTAATTACCATAATTTAAGATAATCAATTTTAATGTTAATTTTAAATACCATATTTTGTGATATCTATATATGTTAGTTTAATTGGTAGAATCAATGACAAAATAATTCTATATCTCAAATAGTCAATTAAATAATCAATGTATGCTAATGATAGTATAGTTATATACCTCAAATAATTCTATAACTCATAATGGATAGAGTTGTGTGCCATTTACTTATGGAAATCTCAAATTAAAATGAATATTTTGATGAATAAATTAGTTACGACAATTACCACTATCATTTATAAATTAAATAGTCAATACCATAATTTATGAAATTAATCAATAATTTTATTCCATTTACCTCTTCACTTTTATTTCCTAATTTATATAAATAGATGATTTTTTTTTATCATATAGATTCATCATTTTATTTTTATTTATAATATCTAACTTTTGAATGGAAAATCATTGTCATACTGTTTTAGACAATATTTTGATTTTTATATAAATAAAGATAAAAAATTATCAAAATATAGTTCATCTTCACGTCAGATGTTTATATATATGCATAACAAATTATTTAAAATTTTAATACAAACATAAATCCCATAACAATTATGTTTCACAATAATGAATATATATGAATTTTATTAATATATACATATATATCCCATAAATCATGCAAATGTCATCTTACATTTCTATGTGATATAATTCTCATTAGATATTATTTATGAAAAAAATAATCAATATAAATCTTTCCATTTATAAATAAACAATTTTTAAGTCATAAATAATTAAGTAGACGTATGTAAAGTGAAGAAAAATGTGTCATCTTGAAACAAAATTCAATATATGTATTATATAATTTTATTGTGGAATGAATTATAATTCTATACATATATATATTATTCATTTGAATATTAAATCATATCTATATTTATATTATTGTATATAATCAATGTTTATATTATTGATGATATTACGTAAATAATATTTATATACATTATTTAAATCATATCATAAATATATCAACTGAAATTTAATAATCAAAGTTGACTAACCATATAGACAAATATGTGGAAAATTTTTTTGTCTTATTACTTCCATAGATTTATACAAATTAAAAATTGTAAGTCTTTATTTATAGAAGAATATTGATTTCCAAATTAAAAATTAAAATTTGATGAGACAAAATCATTAATAAATAATCCATTAGCACAATTTACGAAAATCAATCATAATATTCCATTTACATCCCCACTTTTAAAGGAAATGTTTGTTTTCCTAATTTATTACAATAGACGAATTTTCTTATCACATATTTAAAATCTTATCTTGTATTCATTATTTCTGAATTTCCATATTTAGGATGAGATCTTTAGATGATAAAAATATTTTTGGGAAAATTCTTAACTTATTATTTCTGAAAATATTCTCATATATATATATATATATAAAGATATGTATATATATGCATATGTCATACACCTATTTATATATTATATTATTTTGTAAAGGTAAAAAGTATATAATATATATATTTTTTGCATATATTTACATGCATATTAAGTCATATATAAGTATATATATATTATCAGTGAATGGAATAATTTTTTTATTATTTATATGATATATGATTATGATATTATATGATGTAAATCATACATATGTATCATATGTAGATACACATATTGTTTAAATGATATTATAAATATATGAATTGATATTAATAATTAAAATTTCCTTACCATATTGACAATTATGCTAAAAATGTTATTTTATTATATCACTTCCATAAATATACATATCATCAAACATAATTTATCATTTATCATTTATCATTTATTTTAATAAATAAAAATCATTTCCACATTTAGCAAGGTGTTTTAGGCGGGAAAATCTTGCTATTACTTTTTTTAGAAACCATTGTATTTTTATATATATAAAGATTGTGATGAGGAAGGAAAGAATTTTATACAGATGTGTAGTAGTACAACTATAAATGAAGAAGAGGGCCCACTTTGACATTTCTACCCCAAAATGTGAGAATAAAGGATACTCCATTAATTGATTAGGAGTAAAGCAGAGCAGGTGGTGTGAAGAGTGATTCAATGGCGACTTCGAAACTGCAAGCGCTATGGAATCATCCAGCTGGCCCTAAAACCAGTCTCTTTCTTTCTTTCTTTCTTTCTTTCTTTCCTTCATCATCTATCTATTTTCATCATCAATTCCATCATTCGCTCTCAGATTTCGTAATACTATTCAGTAGCTCTCATTTGAATCCATCTTTATGTTATTGACAAACAACAAATCTTTTGTCATTTACATCTATCCTTCATTCTTTTTCTTGTGTTAATATATTCGAATCACTCTTTGCTTACTGCTTTATTTTTGTTTTGTGTTTACATTTCAACTTTATGTTATTGGGTTTTGCTTGACATTTTTTGTTTCCCATTTCTTGGTATGATTGCTGGCACTGTTGTTATTGATGGAATTTGATTTTACGAACTTGATAATTGTGGTGAGCTTAGAGGAGTCCAAAGATTTTCATATTGTGAATTCAGTTGTTCAAAGAAGGGTCAACTGTTCAACTGGTTTACTCTATGAGGAAGTGTTTTGATTGTGCTTGTTATCTTGAAACAATTGTTTTGTGCTTTATGTATGACCCTATGAGGTTTATCTTTGCAATTATATGACCTGTGCTAGAACTAGCATCATTGAGCTTATCTTGGATCGATTGTTTTGTGCTTTATATGTAGTTCATTTCTGGGCACCAACCTTCAAATGGGGCATTAGTATTGCTAATATAGCTGATTCCACCAAACCCCCGGAGAAAGTTTCATATCCCCAACAAATAGGTGAGTGGAGCTGATTCATCTATAGGAAATTACAAGCCTCTTTTAGGCTTTCATGGAGCTGAATTTGTTTGTGTTGTGATCATTTTTTCAGCTGTTACAGCAACTGGAGTTGTTTGGTCTCGCTACAGCACTGTTATTACTCCCGTAAGTTCAGTTGTTTAAGTCATTTTCGTAGGATGACAGAGCTAGTTAGTACATGCCCTACTATTTTAGATGAAAACGGAGAAGATCATCAGACACATTATACATACGTCAATAGACAGGCATATAAACTAGGATCAACGAATTGATAAAGCAACCTGTAAGGATATGATGTCAAGCTTAGCATGAAATGTTCGTCATGCCAAGTCTGTTTACCAAATTAAACTGATAACTCCACTTTCCAGTTTCTCATTTATAAAATGCATATCCATTGCAAATGTTTGGTTCTACCATTTCAAGAGGAGATGAAGAGTGAGAAAGAGCAAGAGAACCTGAGTGCTTCAGCACCTGAGAGTGCAAAAACAATAACTACATTTTTCAACTTTTCTATGTGTCTTAGTCTATAGTATGTCCATGCAACTGTTTCAAGAAGAAAAAGGCATGATATTATAGATTCCCTCTATTCTTGGTATTTTGTTTGTTGTGCATAACATTCATGGGTTGAAGTGATCCTCTATGTCCACACTGCCCATTTATTTTCTTTCAGTAGCTTGTTAGTTTCATAAAGCTGAAGCACGACAAACCTCTTTGTGTATATGCAGAAGAACTGGAATCTCTTTAGTGTAAACGTTGTAATGGCCGGTACCGGCATTTACCAGCTTGCACGAAAAATTCGGTGAGTCATTACATCTCATTCTTGGGTTAGGATCCTCTGCACAACAACTGATGTTTTGTGTCTTTGGGCAACATTTAAAACGTCAATTTGTTAGGATCCTAATGCTTTGTCATCCTTTGTGTGTTTGCAGGCATGATTATATGAGCGAGGAGGAGGCTGTTGTGGCCAATGAATGATGACGAAAATTACCTTCACCTATTTCTACACTTCTCTTGCATTGCCTTATCTTTTGCTGTCTAGTTAACAATTACCAATACCAGTGACCAAGATAAACTAAACTGCCTTGTCCTGATCTATCATTGTATAACTAATAAGATGTGGAAACCCCCCCCCCCCCCCCCCCCCTTTTTTTTTTAATGAGGAATACTTACAAATGTTTCAATGGAGTGGTTCTCTCATCTTCTCAAGGTAACGAACTTTTGTGAGAAATTTTTCTTCGCAGTCGGACTGAAACAACAGACTAGTTATAAAATTCATTCTTCACACCCTTCAGAGTCATTTGCAATTTATCTACATTGCCAACAAAAGAAGGAAAAAAGAAACAGAAAACTCAAATTGGAAAAATAATTAATGAGAAAATAATAGGAAAACTTGTCTTGGTTCCAAATGTATCTGTAGTTGAAAAATATTGATTCATCTCCCAGGAGATTGAAGAATCACACGTATTGCAATCACTTCAACAGGGCAACAATGAAACCTTAAATTACAATCGAATATGCTTTTATCTTGAGCATAAGCAACACGATAGGCAATAGAGAAAACCATGTTCTTGATAAGGGCTGGAGCAGGTTCGTAATTATGGGCTTTTACTCTTTGCTCACATCAAGTAACCTATGTATCAATACTTAATTTGATCGGCTTTCGTTTCTGATTCATCTCACCATCATGAGCCTTCAGCCCTAAACTCAAATCCAAGGTTCTTTCATTAAGATCTTGTCGTTGTACACGAAAACTCTGAGCAGCCTAACAGGTTGTAATTGAAGAGTTTAGGCTCATATAATTGAATGAAACTCTAAGACAGAGAACAAGGGCACAGGGAAAGGGTTTCTATCTGTACAGTTAAACAACATTCAATCTCTCTCCCATACTCAGACTTCAAAATAATCTTCCAATCGAACATTAGATTATGGAATAATATAAAAACTCGTCTGTAAGGAAATTTGTTTTTGATAGGAAGTAGGAAGATCTATCAAGAACTGAAAACCGAAAACCCAATTTATAGATCACAAGATGAGAACATGCATAAGCTCACCTGGTTTTCATCGATGGGTACATCATTGATGTCAGGCTTCTCATGAGATTCATCACTCATGGAGGGTGCATCTACTGTGTTTATACTAGCTTCAATTGGCATCGTCGCATCATCATCTAGGGACTCATTCTTTTGTTCTTCGAGCACAACAATCTATCCAATCGTACGAAAAACAAAATGAAAACATAACTCAACCGATTGCATTAAGAAATAACACGAAATCAGCACAAGTTAGAGCTCGTGCAAAAAGATTGTCCAACATTTCTGGGCACTCCATAAACAACACCAACGAATATCAAAACTATGAGGGGTCGTCGAACGCACCGAGCATATCTGCTAAATAGATAATCTTTCTTTTTTTTTTACTTCCTAGTACTACTACAGAACATTAAACTAGAAAGTAAATACAATATTACATCCACTATCAATTGCAGCCCATTCAGATTGCTGAAAACAGAGAGATTATTGAATAAAGTGGTAACCTGAGATCTTAGTTCAACACATTGACAGATTTAACTACAGGTTTCATTTTCCCATACTAGGCCACAGAAATCAAAGCCATGGTGATGTATCCCCAAAGGTGCTTACTTTCTTAAACAATCACCGTCAACCTTTAATGGTGGTAAGTATGATTTCGACAACTTATAAAGTAAAGGACAGTTCTAATTACATGAATTCACAACCGAAACCCTAAACCACCATAAAATTGAAGAACCCTAAGCATCTACAGAAACTCTTGAAAAACACCCTGCAAAATTTAATTCTGCCACAAACTTAACCGCTCACAACAACAATCCACTCACACCAGAGCATTAACTATACGTAACTCAGATGAACTAAATTGGGATAAAGTCAAAAAAAATTACCGGAATATACTTGAATCTTTTCTTCAGAGGCTCTGCAATGATACCGTCATCTTTACTGGAGTTTCTGGAGTCAGCAATAGCATAATTAGTGGTGTCGTCATCATTGCGGTAAGTGCGCTTAGTTTGAGCGGGAGGGATGGGAGTCCACTTGTAGAGCGAGAGATGAGAGGAGCCGGTAGTGGTAGCACTAGGCGGCGCGTGATGGTGGTGATTGGAGATAGGCGGCGGCACGTGAACCCAATTCTTCTTCCACCTGCGAACAGGACCGGAGAAGACAACGGTGGAGCAGTAACGAGTCGAGGATCGCCCCAGCCTCGCCCCTACTCCCTCCATTATTCGGATAAACTGGCGGGGCCGTGATTATGTACACTTTTATCATGGTTTGAATTTTTTTACTATTAAAAAACAAAATTATCTTTATATATATAAAAAGTTTCTAAAAAAAGTGATCGCAAGATTTTCCCACCAAAATTAAATTGTCAAATCAGGAAATATTTTTTATTTTATTTAATAAATATAAATCATATTTAATATATTTATATATAAGGAAATTATATGTAGTAGTCAATTATAATTACATGATCTAATTACCTTTAAGTTTGTTTAATATTTCCATGTCTAGATCTCAATAATTATTATGTTATATAAATTCTATGTGATAAATTTATATCCGTACAATTAAAGTTTGCTAAAATATTATATACATAAGGTGAAATATATGCTAATTATACATATCATATAGAAAAAAAATTAAATGATTTCATTAGATTAGATAACTCATATGCAATTAATTAATTAAATACGGTTAATTGATTGGCTTACGCATGCTATACGGTTAATTGATTAGTAAATTGGTGTATCAATATATAAATTCCATTATGCTTACTAAATTCACTAAATAGTAATTACGTAATTATATAGTGTATGTTTAAATAAAACACTAATTCTATGGAGATAATTACCATATATAGATAAGGTCAACAATTCTATGTGATACAATTATCATTAGATATTATTTATGAAAAAAAAAATCAATATAAATCTTTTCATTTATTTTTATTGATTTCTATTATACATTCTCTACATACAATTAGATATTTATAAATATGAAAATTGAAATATATGGTAATTATACATATCATATATAATTATACATATCATATATGGTAATTACGTAATTATATATTATATGCTTAAATAAAACACTAATTCTGTGGAGATAATTACCATATATAGATAAGGTCAACAATTCTATGTGATACAATTATCATTAGATATTATTTATTAAAAAAGAATCAATATAAATCTTTTAATTTATATTTTTATCGATTTCTATTGTACATCTTTATCTTTATCTTTATATATATATATATATATAAACACAAACATTTCCTTAAATAGTAATGTTAAAATTTTCTCACCAAAAACACCCTACCAAAATTGGAAATGATTTTTTTATTAAAATAAATGTTAAATGATAAATAATAAATCATGATTGATGATATATATATATATTTAAGGAAGTGATATGATATAATAAAATTACCATTTTGTCAATATGGTAAGTCAACTTTAATTATCAATTTCTATTCATATATTTATGATATCATTTAGCAATGTACACACACACACACACACATATATATATATATCTATATGATTTACATCATATAATATCATAATCATAATATCATATAAATAATAAAACAATTATTCATTCGATGTTAATATATATTTATATATAATTTAATATGCATGTAAATATATACATAAAATATATTTATTATATAATTATTATCATTACAAAATAATAAAATATATAAAAAGATAACCAAAATATAGATACAATTTTATGTAATTTTGTTGACGTATAAAACATAATTGTTATATAAAGGAATAGATATATAAAAATTAATTCGCCACTTGATAACAAATAATCTAGATAAAACATAAAGTCAACAATTAAATAATTCTAAATATAAAAATTAAAATATATATTGTAATAATATATCATATAGAAAGAAATTAAACAACTCCACTTGATTTGATAATAAATCATATGTAATAATAAAATGAATATCATATTAATTAATTATTATATTAAAATTCTATAATGTGACATTATCTTTATATATATATATATATATATATATATATATATATATATATATGAAGAAGAACATTTCCTTAAACAATTTTTCCACCCAAAAGTTGTTTTGATATTTATGGAAAAGATAAAATGTTTATCCATTAAATAAAAAAAGTCAATTGCCTCATTAATCTTCTATATATAAGGATGAATATTATTACAAATTAGGGGAAAAAAAAAAAGAAATTATTGCCATTAGCTATCCTTCTTCTATTTAATAAGTTTCAATTTAATAAAAATGTTAATTTAATATGTTTCAATTTAAAAAAATGTTAAATTATTTTATAGATGCAAACTAAATGATTTTTTATCTAAGCATTCCATATGATTTTATATAAAAATTTCTTAATGACTTATACATCAAGTTATTTGACATCGATTACATAGAAATATTGGTTTGTTTTAAAATTAATATAATTTGAAATGTCATTTTAAAAGTATAATAGATGTTGATGCTATCATTTTCATCCATTAAATAAGATACAAATAAGTCCCTACTAAATTTCACTATTAAAATTGAATATACAATAATATGAGCAAACAAATAAGATTGTGATATTATCTTGAACTTGATTTTATATACTATATATATTGAACAGGATTTTCTATTTTGTAAATAATAAAATTCAATAAAATTAATATTTAATGTATAACATAATGTAATATAATAAAACTTTTTGATTTTATCAATAAACACATTAATTGTGAATGATGTGATTTGATTTCATGTATAGGAATTAAGTAGAAACTGAACATTTATTTGCAATCATTATAATTGGGAAAAAAATTTATAAATTAGGTAGCAGCTAAATTTATGACATACAAAATGCACTAATTCCATATCTAATGAACAAATTATGCACTATAAATATGAGAGAAAAAACTTAGAATTGACTCACACTTTCTCTTTAATTTCTCAAATTTTGCAATACAAATATTTTGCTTTCATGGTGCTCATGGGATTGTGTTCTTTTTTTCTTTTTTGGTTTTTATTTTATTTGGTTATGATTTTTATTTGATCTACATCATATAGTTTGGATGGACAATTAATAATTTTTTGACTTTATAAATCATTTCTTAACCATTAAAGTTCATATCGTTATTCATATTTGGAGATGAATGTTTTATTTATTGGTATTGCATATGGATTATTATTAATGTAATTTTGTTTTTTTTTTTTAACTTTATGCAGGAATTTCGTGAAGAAACCTGAATGAAAACTTACATGGAAAAGTGATAAAAAAGACTATAAATTTACATTACAAGGTAGATTGTTTTTTTTTTTCTTTTGGGTTAGAAATAATTGGAAATTAATCATATATTTTGTTTTTATATTTCTTTTATGTTTTTGAGATTTTTATTATAGAATTTATTTGTTTTAAAGATAACATGCTTAAAAGTAGTTAGTTGAATTATTCCTTCTATCTTATATAGAATATAGCTTTACTGTTGTGATTTGTTTGCGTAAACATTATTCCTTTATCTTGAATAGTGTACTTGAAATGTGATAATTTCTATAGAATTCATATCCATCTTATTAATATATAAACTAAGTTTAAAATTACAATATCTTATTTTATTACCGTACATAGAGATTATCTCCAACAATTAAATATTTAAAATATATAATATATAAATTACTTAATTTCATTATATTACATTTGTATATACATTGTTTTTTTCCAAATCTCAAATAAAAATATTATAATTATATTTTATAAAATTTTATCCCGTGCATCGCACGGGTACAAAACTAGTTTAGTTTAATAAAGAAAATGAAGTTTTTTTTCTCCCTTTTTTGGAATTAAAAAAAAAAACAGAAATCTGATTATAACTCATCACCCACCATTCACAATTCACATATAAATTTGTGAATATGAGTATGATTAATGGGTCATGAAAATCATCCATGAGACCGTCTCACACAAGTTTTTGTTTAGTTTTTATTATGTGTTCCGTATAAAAATAAAGATAGTTGGTTAAGTGGTTTATTTTAGAGCATTTCAATTTGAAGAAACCCATTAACTAGTTATATTTTGGGTGTAACTCCTCTATGAAACAGGTGCATGGATGTGGGTCAACACTGGTGTATGAATCTTTGATCCGTGTATGCTCATATAAGTTTTTGTCATATGTTGATGATATATTGGAAGACAAAGTTATTTTTTTCACACACATCTATAAATGGTTCGATTTTGAAACGTTGCCCTATATCTACATGTGGATAAATTGGAGATTTGGAAGGCAAAGTTTTTTTTTTTTTTTTGCCAAAATTACCTGTAAAGATTCAATTTATATGGAGGGAATTAAGGTTAAATGCATGAAGGTAGACACACCCATAAATTGAGAAGCCATTAAGCAGGTCCAATTCCATACACTAGTCCCTTTTCCTTTTTAGGTTCATTTTCAATAACATAATGTCATTATCCAGGCACTTAGTTTTAAGGCTGTGGAGTAAATGTTATCATGATTTCACCAATTATAATATTACTCCATCTTTCCCCATCCCCAACCCAATGCCTGTGATGTATCTATCCATATATTTATATTACTACCTCTGTCCCAAAATAATTGTCGTTTTCGTATTTCAAAGCATATTTATAATATACCAAATATGCCCTTATTTACTCGTCTCAAATTAAATGTGTTAAAGAGATAAAAGTTCTCCATTAATTAAACTTAAATAGGGGTAGATTGGACTTTTTATCACATTTCTTAATATATGTGCAAAAGATTAAAACGTCATTTATTTTGGGATGGAGGTAGTATTAATTAATAACCACAAGAAACAAAGAAAGTACTTCTTGTGTCTGAAATGGGATCAATTTTGATTACTCCTCCTTCAAAATTCAGGGGAGATTCGAAAGGGTAGAGGCGGCGTTGGTCGTGTGAGAGCGCCACCATTCCATAGATTTGTCCGATCTCGTGAACTCGAGAGAAATTCCAGATGAAAACTTGTTCGATGATGATGAATAAGTAGAGGATCAGGTGGTGCAAAGCCATGAGAAGGTGGATGTCGGCATCCATGTGCCGCCGCCTTGAGTACTTCCATTCCAACTGGTTGGTTCACTTCAGACCCCAAAGGATGGGAATATTGGAGGGGGAAACAAACTGGTTCCATTGCAGACAGGATTTTTCAAATTTCAGCCAAACGAGCTCTATACTATACATCACCATGTACATTGATTGATACACAATTTAATTATCTTTATAAATTTGTCAACGTTGCAAATGATTATCAAATCATAACTAACCAGACGAATTTAGACGAATTGCCCAAAAGTCATGTATTTTTTGAAGTGTGGATATATGTATTAGATGAAAGATAATGATAAATGGAGATCATTGCCTCTCTTCTCAAGGAATCCATTATGAAAACGATCATCACAAATCGTATTCTAATTAAGGCACCATTAATCATATAGATCATACATTCCACGATCCATGAATTAATAAAAGAAACCATATCATGATCAGAAGAAACCTTGGTACATACTAGAAAAACAAGACAATTTGTGAGATCTAGCATATATTTATCTAAATAAAACAACTAGACAGGTATGGATAGTGGGGCCTAGCCTAGAGATCTAAGATGTAGCCAAACAAGCACATTTGCAGTGGGACAAGCATTTCTTGCAATCAGCTAGCCTGGGATATTCACCTTTGCAATCACATTTCTTGATACAAACAGGACGCGATTTGCCGGCCCAGAGACAGCGCGCCATGCACTGCATGATCGGACCGCATCCGGGGCAACCCCTTTTCATCCGGGCCACTATGCACTTCCCACATCCGCTCCCATCCGACGGGCAGCTAAGACACGGCTGACCCATTTCACATAAGATGATCACAACGACGACAATGAGCACACCCACATTCCTCATTCTACTTGATATCTGCAACAATTATTCTCTTTCTTCTTAATTCTAAACTGGATTCCTTATACATGCAGGAGTTGGTGATATATAGAGTTGTGATCAAATTCTGCTTTGATTTATTGTCTTGGCTTGTTGAGATGAAATTTAATGAGTGTAGTAGTTGTGGAAGTACTGGAGTCTTTCTTGAATTGCTCAATATTTATGTCTCCTCGATCTTGCTCATCAATAATATATCCTTCTTTTTTGGCCCAATTTATGACCCTACCTGAATCCTTTGTTGTTATCGGAAATGGAAGATTACCTAAGTTAATAATATGTCTTTCGTGTTTATCTTCCACAAAATACTCTGGCCATTCAAAATTTTTTTTTTTTTTATGAATTAATTGATTCTTAGTGCCTCAATCACAAATTAAATGTTTGTTTTAAAATTTTGTTAACAATTTAAGAATTAAATTTGATAAAAAGACTGATTTATCATTATTTAATGATTTCAATTACTGCTACTATTATCATTTGTATTTGTGGCTAAAACAAAATTTATTTTGGAATAGATCGATATAAATTAAGATAACATTTAATAGATATAATATAATTTTGTGTAAAATGACAATAATACCCTTTTTCTTATTTTAAAGATAATGTTTCCAAAATCACAATGAATTTAATGCAAACAGTTTTAGATTTTTAAACTAATTTTAAGAGTTTTGAAAATGAATTATTTAAATAATAGATCAAATAAAAACAAAAGTAATTAATAAATTGAAGTGCAGGGATAGAACCATGAGGCAGTGTGCTCGGCAAGGCGGCTGACTAGGCGAGTACATATCTTAGCTCATGGTTCACAAATTGAAGGAAAGAAAAGCGAAGACAGGGTATTCACCGATAATAATAATAATAATAATAATAATAATAATAATAATAATAATAATAATAATAATAATAATAATAATAATTGATGTGGTCGAACTGACCACATTCAAACTACCTCGAAAACCCGATCCGGAGTTGAAGGACGATCGACGCGAACAAATTAGGAAATAATGAGTTCGTTCAAAGCGAACAAATATATCTGGCATGTCAATCGAACTGATCCAGCTCGTAACCCGTAATGTCGAACTGAGATGTGGGACGCCGAGCTGATATGAGCGAACTAATTCAAATTTGAGATAACTCCCACGATTGCGAGAATCTCGCCACTTCCCAGGTTTTTAGGAGAAAATCTCAACTGCCACATCCCACTCCTAGGAAATCACGTTTCTCTCAGGGAGTATATATATATCTTTTGTTTTTCTAATTGGCACACACAATCACAATCCTAATTTTTACACTAAGCATTCAAAATCGAGAGCAACACTTTTGTGAGATTACTGACTTGAGTGTCGGAGTCCCTTCACCGGGAAAATCCCCCGGTGTTCTTTGTTTTGCAGGTTTTCTTAATCGGAGAATTCCAATCATCGTCGGAGAATTCCAGTTTGGCGTCGGAGAATTTCGAACGGCATCGGAAAAGTGAAGGATCGGAGTCGAGACAAATTAATTGGCGCCGTCTGTGGGAAAGATTTTTTGAACTTTGAGCATTTAAGACGTAGAAGATTATAAAAATGGTGAATACCAGAGGATCAAGAAGAAGGTTGGATGAAGGAGCACCGTCCGTGCAACAAAACGAGGATCGGAATTTCGCGCCGGTAAATCCTCCCGGCACTGTCACATTGACGCCGGAGGAACTCTCGGCTTTAATAGAGACTGCTGTTCAAAAAGCCTTGGGCAAGCAGAAGGTGGATTCACAACAGGATAACACTGACATACCTGTTGGAAGGGAACAAGAGGGCGACAGATCTCGGATGGATGAACAGGAAAGCCAATCTGGTCACCCTCGTGGCCAAAAAAGAGGACATGACGAACTATCCGAGAGAGTAGATGGTTTACGAAAGGAGCTACGGGAAGTTCAGCGAACTGTTCGACGTATTCCTCGGAGTTCCAGAGGTAACCCTTTCTCTGAGGAGGTGATGGAAGACGAGTTGCCTGCCTCTTTTCGACCGGTGAATTTCGAATATGATGGCGCTACGGACCCATGGGATCATCTATGTCGATTCGATAATACTGCTCTACTGCATCGGTACTCAGATGGTATTAAGTGTAGGGTGTTCGCCACTACCCTTACCAAGGCTGCTCAGACATGGTTCAGTCAGCTGAATGATGGGACGATTCATAATTTCGAACAACTATCAGAGTTGTTTTTACATCAGTTCGCCAGTTCTAGAAAGCAGAGACGATCTACCCAGACGTTGTTCGGTGTGAGGCAGAAAGCGGATGAAACCCTACGGAACTATGTTAAAAGGTTTACTGCTGCTACTTTAGAAGCTCCTGAGGCTTCAGACGATTTAGTTGTAAGTGCTTTCATCCAAGGGTTGAAAGAGGGGGATCTCCATACTTCACTGGTTAAGAAGACCCCCAACAATTTTGACGAACAGTTACAAAGGTCTACCAAGTACATCAACTTGGAGGAGGCAGTTCGAATGAAGAAAGGAGAAACTTCAAGTCGTCTGAGCCGAACGCAACATGATAATGAAACAGCCAGGAGGAAAGATGGGGGCGAGCAACGAGCAAGATTTGCTCCACCCCCTTTAAGGGAAAATAAGACAGGGCGGAGGTACGAACAGTATACGCCCATGACTATGCCCCCTGGACAGGTATTGATGGAGATATGGAACTTGCCCCAGTTGAAGTGGCCGTCGACCTGGAGTCCTAATCCGAAGAAACCAGCCACCTTCGGCAACGGTAAATTGTGTCGATTTCATAATGAATATGGGCATGGAACTGATGAATGTTTATATTTGCGAGATGAACTGGAAAGGCTAATCAGGGAGAACAAGTTAGCCCGTTTTGTTCGCCAGAACCGATCAAACCGCGAGCATCGGAATGATCGAAGAGAGCCCAGACAAGATAGAAGGCAGGAACAACAGGAATTACCTCCACCACCACCACCCCCGGCGCGAGCTAGACCCGAACAAGAAGAAAGGCCTACTATTCACATGATCATGGGTGGGCCGACAGATGGAGATTCTAATAGAGCTCGTAAGGCGAGACTCAACTCTGTTAAGCGCGAACAGAATACAGTTCATTCTATTTTCGAAGAGGTTGCAATTGAGTTCGGAGTTCGCGATCGAGTTGCTATTCAGAGCCCTCAGTTCGATGCTATGGTGATCGTTGCGGAGATAGGGGGTTTTAACGTTGAACGGGTGTTTGTGGATACTGGCAGTTCGGTGGACATCATGTTCATGGACTGTTTCAGAAAGATGAGATCTACGGTAGAGGTAAAACCTGTAGAAACTTCACTTTATGGTTTTGCAGGGGAATCTGTAACGGTGTATGGCAAAATTCAATTGCCTATGGTCCTAGGAGACGAAGAGTGGAGGCAGAACAAAACGACGACCTTCCTTATAGTGGATGCGCCTTCTCAATATAACGTGATTTTGGGTCGACCTTCCTTGAGTTCATATGCTGCCGTTATCTCACCTGCCCATTTGATGATGAAGTTTCCAGTTGAGAATGAGGAAGGGAGAATAGTTGGAGTTGGAGTTGTTCATGGCGATCAACAAACTGCTCGGCGTTGTTATGTCGCTGCAGTTCGACAATCTGAATCTCGCAAGCGCCATAGCGAACAGAGAGATGATAGCGATCGCGGAAGGGATAAAAGTCTGAAAAAAGATGGTAATACAAGCACAGTAGAGTTCGCAGAAGGTGAACTAATGAGTGTGGAGTTAATCCCGGAGCTACCTGGACATTCAGTTCGTCTTGGAAGTCAATTGTCAGAACGAACCAAAGGGGAAATTGTGGCTGCTCTTAAAGACAATGTGGATTTGTTCGCCTGGAAACCGGAAGATTTGAAGGGTATAAACCCGGAAGTAGTTATTCATAAGCTGAATATCAAGCCTGATGTTCGACCAGTTAAGCAGAAGCTAAGGCATTTCGGGGAACAACAGAATAAAATCATCAAGGAAGAGATTGAGAAGTTGCTCGAAATCGGACACATTGAGGAGATCCAGTATCCTCGATGGTTGGCAAACGTTGTGTTAGTCCCGAAGCCAGGAAATAAGTGGCGGATGTGTATCGACTTCCGAGATTTGAATAAAGCATGCCCCAAAGACCATTATCCTCTTCCGCGGATCGACAAACTGGTGGATTCTACTGCCGGATGCGAACTATTGAGCATGATGGATGCAGCCCAAGGATACCATCAAATCATGTTACACCCAGAGGATAAACCCAATGTGGCCTTTATCACATCATCAGGTACATATTGCTATACTGTTATGCCATTCGGACTGAAAAATGCAGGAGCTACCTACCAACGAATGGTGAACGAAGTGTTTAAACACCAACTGGGCCGCAATATGGAAGCATATGTTGATGATATGCTAGTAAAGAGCATACAGGCGAACACCCATGCAGATGACTTGAGGGAAACGATGGCCACAATCCGAAAACATGGGTGCGATCATACCAGCACTAATGCACCAGCAGGGAAATTTTTGGGGTATATGGTGACGAACAGAGGGATCGAGGTAAACCCTAGCAAAGTTCGAGCTATACAAGAAATGACGCCTCCTCGAACCATTAAAGAAGTGCAGACACTAACAGGCCGCATTGTTGCCTTAAGTAGGTTTATATCCAGGTTGGCGGACAGGGGTTTGCCTTTTTTCAAAATTCTAAGGAAGAGTGGTCGGTTTAGTTGGGATGACGAATGCCAGAAAGCGTTCGAAGAATTGAAGGCATTTCTCCTCATACTCCCTTTATTAAAACAGCCTGTGAAGGGAAGTATGATGGTTGTTTACTTGGCAGTTGGAGAAGAATCAGTCAGTTCGGTTCTTGTTCGAGAGGAAAGAAGGGATCAATTCCCCGTGTACTTTGTTAGTAAAGTTCTGCATGGGGCAGAAGTTCGCTATACTGAAGTAGAAAAGGTTGCTTATGCCTTAGTCACCACGGCCAGGAGATTGAGGCCATATTTTTTGGGTTATGAGATCACGGTGCGAACGAACCATCCGCTGAGTATAGTGTTGGGCAAACCGGATGCATCCGGGAGATTAGTCAAGTGGGCGATCGAGCTGGGACAGTTCGATTTGAAGTATGAACCACGAACTGCTATAAAAGGTCAAGCCTTGGCTGATTTCATTCAGGAAACAACCAGGCTACAGGATAAGAAAGAATGGGAAGTTTTTGTCGATGGGTCCTCGTCCCGCCAGGGCGCAGGAGTAGGGATATTGCTGATTAGCCCCGAGAAAGATGAGTTAGAGTTCGCCATAAAATTTCAATTTAAGGCATCTAACAATGAAGCAGAATATGAAGCTTTTTTGCAGGGTTTGAAAATAGCCGAGCAGGCTGGAGCTCGCGATCTGATAGTTAAGTCGGATTCACAATTGGTTACACAACAACTCAAAAACCAATGTGAAATTAAAGAAGATCGTATGATTTCTTATGTACAACAAATACGAGAAATAGAGAAACGATTTGAAAAACTACAGATCGAGCAAATACCTCAGAGTGAAAATCAGAGGGCAGATTATCTTGCTAAAATAGGGAGTTCGCTGCAGGACTGTTCGAAGAGAAGTATTACAGTCATGGGGGTAGGAAAGGAAAATGAAGTGCTGAATATTGACTTGGCCGAACAAGACTGGAGAACTCCTTTCTTGAAATTTCTAGGAGGAATCAGAGATGGATTAGCAAAAGATCTCGAGAAATTGGAAAAACAAGCTCGGTTCTACTACATGTTAGATGGGGCGTTGTATCGAAAAACTTTCCTACCAACAGATGCTAGATGTTTATCCAAAGAGGAAGGGCTTAAGGTTTTAAAGGAAGCGCACGAAGGAGGATGTGCCGAACATGCGGGGGCTCGAGCATTGGCTCGCAAGGTCGCACGAGCTGGTTTCTACTGGCCAACGATGAAGGATGACGCCGAAGAACTAGTTCGGAAATGCAATGCCTGTCAGAAACATGGTTGGCGAATTCGCACGCCAGCAACAGATATGCTTACGGTATGTTCGCCTTGCCCTTTTGCCAGATGGGGAATTGATATAGTTGGTCCACTTGTTAAGACCAGAGGAAATAAGCAATTCTTGGTAGTAGCTGTGGATTACTTCACTAAGTGGGTTGAAGCCGAACCTTTGGTTAAGATCGCCGAACCAGATATGATCCACTTTATATGGAAGAGTATTTGTTGCAGATTCGGCTTACCCAGAATTTTAGTGTCAGATAACGGAGCCCAATTCAGAGGCAAAAAGATTACGGGATGGTGTAAAGAGATGAAAATTTTACAAGTGTTTACCCCAGTAGCTCATCCTCAAGCAAATGGACAAGTCGAAGTGGTTAATCGAATAATTCTAGATGGAATCAAAAACCGACTGGAATTTGAGAAGTCGAACTGGGTGGACGAACTGCCATCCGTTTTATGGGCATATCGAACTTCACCTAGATCGACTACGGGAGAAACTCCTTTCAGTTTGGCATTTGGCATGGAAGCTGTAGTCCCAGCTGAAATTCAGGGAGAAGCTCTACGAATCACTAATTTTGATCCACAGCAGAATGAAGAATTAATTCGAACAGATTTGTTATTTCTGGAGGAAATTCGAGATGAAGCCAGAGTTCGCTATGAATTATACAAGAGGCGTATTCAAGCAGCTTTCAACAGAAAAGTTCGAAAAAGAGAGTTTCAAGTAGGGGATTTGGTTCTAAGGCAATCGGATGCCTTGTTGGAGATCGGAAAGCTTGATGCCATTTGGGAAGGACCATACACTGTTACAAAAGTCTTACCAGGTGGATCATACGAGCTCGCCGATGAACATGGAAAGGAACTGCCAAGACCTTGGCACATCAACCACTTGAAGAAATTTTACACTTGAAATCTCAAACCCCAGTATGTTGCTTTTTATTTTTTCAAGTTGTTGCTTTTATGAATAATAGATATTTTTCTGCTCCGTGGACGTAGGTCGATTTGACCGAACCACGTTACATCTTCGAGTCTTTTTATGTTGATTTTGCTTAACTCTTACAAAAACACAATCATATTGTGGAACGAACTCACAGTTCCCTCGGAACTCAACGATTACGAACTCACAGTTCCCTCGGAACTCAACGATTATGAACTTACAGTTCCCTCGGAACTCAACGATTACGAACTTACAGTTCCCTCGGAACTCAACGATTAAGCACGAAGTAGTTCCCTCGGAACTCAACGATTAAGCACGAAGCAGTTCCATCGGAACTCAACGATCAAGAACGAAGCAGTTCCCTCGGAACTCAACGATGAAACGCGAAGTAGTTCCCTCGGAACTCCATGATTAAGTACGAGAAGTTCCTTCGGAACTTAATGATTAAGCATGTTAAAGTTCCCTCGGAACTCGTGAATCGAGCATACTGAAGAAGTTCCCTCGGAACTTACTGATTAAGCGAACTCAATGTTTGTCGCAAATGGAAGAAGTTCCATTGAACTTGATGACTAGACAAAGTAAAGCGAGGAAGTTCTACCGAACTCAATGATTAACGCAAATTAAAGAGTTCTATCGAACTTAAGGATTGAGCGACGTAAAGGGAACTCTTTCACGATTCACTAAGTAAGTATTTGATTAAGTATTTGATTCATTACTTAGTAGATATTCATTCGAATGTTAGTAATTGCATAAACTAAGAAAACGTGAAGATAGGCGAACTATATTCGATAAAAAAAAAAGTTGATTCATTACAAAACGATTACAAAGTTTTTTAAAAGCAAAAAGTACAAGTATGGAAAAATCTATGTACGATCGGGAGAAGGAGTAAGTTGGGCATCGACTGGCTCGAGGGTTTCGAACATGTCTTCGGGAAGAGGAGGAGTTGGACTTCGAGGAGTTGCGGCTGGAGCAGGAAGTGACGAACTTGGACCAGGAAGATCGAGCTGGTCGTCCGGAAGGACTTCCTTTATAGCCTCTTCTAAGCAGCCCGACCACCACTTAGCATCGACATCGTCTTCCGGGTTTCCCCGCCATCCAGGCGGAATGGAGTGAGTCTGCATCACCTGCTGCGCTAGTTCGTTCACGTTGAACTGAACCGCCTCTCCAACCCGCTCCTGGCACAGCCGAACTCCTTCTTTGAAGTAAGTTATTGCCATAGGAGCCGCCTTGGACAAAAAGAGGACAGAGTCCCAAAGACGAGCTACGAGCCTCTCTCGGAAGGACTCCGATATCAGCTCCATCTCAGGGCTGTGAGCGAACTGGTAAAAGCCATTTCGATACATGACTTCACCGAATTCAGCTCGAGAGCTCTCTGCCTCTTTGAGTTTCTCTTGCAAACTTCGAATCTCAGCTCGCGCATCCGAAAGCGCAGTTTGTTGCTCCACGGCGAACTGCTCCTTAGCCAATAACAGTTCTTCCTTTTTGGCCACTTCGGAGCGAGCAACCGCTAACTCCACTTCCCTCTCTTCCAACTGAGCAGACAGATTTTCGGCTTTGCCGGCATGTTCACTCAAATCACTCTCCAAGGTCTGCTTTTCCTGGAGAGTGTTCCTCAACCTATCTCGGCGGCGGAAGGCCTTTACGCCCATGGCCTCGAAGTACTTGACCGCGCTCGACATCTTAGAGATGTTCGCCTTGAACTCCTTTAGTTCGTGGTCTTCCTCCTTTGTTGCAGCCCCCTTGCTTGGAACTATTGCCCCCGCTTGTTCGGGCACGGCCTCAGCTCGCCGAACCTCGGATGAGGTGCCTTCCTCCGTTCGTTGTTTCTTGGAGGGTGCCTTTTTCTGCGAGCTGGAGCTGGAGGGTGCCTTTTTCTTTCGCCGAAGAGGAATCTCTTCGGTCGTTTGAGCACGAACTGCTGGTGGCGAACTGGAGGGGCGAATACAGGCATCCTCGGCCACGTCCAGATTGACCTGCGGCACCAGCTCGCTCAAGCGTTTTTCTTCCTTCTCCCGGAAGGCCGCCGCCTGCCGGCTGTTCACCGCATCATCCGCCGCCGAAAAAGTAGGCTTCTGGGGCTGAGGAACAGCCGAGTCTACGATGAAGAATTTGTTCATCTCTTTATCTGTAACAGCAAAACAGTCAGTTAACATTCGCAGTTCGATACATTTGGAAAAAGACAACAGGATATGAAAGAAAGATTAAGCAACCTAAGTTGAATTTATGAGGAACTGGTGTGTTCGGGTAAAATCCCCAGAACGCCAACAATTGTTCGCATGAACTCATGCGAACTATGTCGAACATCCCCTCCCGAAATAGCCTTGCTAAGGCCCCAAGTTCGAAGTCCCTCGGAGGAGCAGACTCATTTCGGTTCGAACTCTTAACCCAGGGGAGAGATCTAAAGGTTCTATTATTTGGAGCACGGACGAAAAAATAATATTTTTCCCAGGAGCTGATTTTTTCATCTCCTGGGGACAAAAATTGGGCACGCTTTTGTCCGCTTCGGGGGCTTAAATAGAAGCGGAATGGATTGGTGTGCTTGAGTACGAAGCAAGAACGAAATTGTTCGGAGGTCGGTTCAACCCCCATCCATTTGCACACCATATAAAATGCTACGATGTAGCTTATGGAGTTCGGGTGCAACTGGTTAGGGCATACCCCGAAGGCCGAACCAACCTCCAGGAGAAAAGGATGGATGGGAGGAATTAAACCTACGCTCACGTGTCGCAAAAACCACGTGTAGCACCCGGGGGAGCCCGATGTGGTCGATCATCGGGGCCGGGAATTACTATAGAATAGCCCGCCGCTGTAATAAGCGAGCTAAGGAGTATGGTGTGTGTAGGAGTGGCTTTTGTGGCAGAGAAAACATCTTGAACAGATTTTTTGCGAGATCGCTTAGGAGGGGAAGAGGAGGAAAGGATTTGACGACCAGAACAGGAAGCCGTCGGGACTGGCGAATCTGAGGCAGTTCGCAAGGGAAATCCCTCAAAACCTTCCTCAGATTCACTCTCATCCCTCAAATGGATCAAGAAAGGGGAAGACATTTTGAAGAGGAATATGAAATGAGAAAGAAGGAAGAGTACCTGGGTTTTTTGTGTTTGAAACTTGGGAAATCTCAAAGAGGAGTATTCTTGCTTAAGGAAAGAGAAGTGAGTTTTTGCAGAAGAGGTTTTGCGAAAATGAGAAAGGGGTATATATAGGCGAGAATCCTTGATTTTGGGGGGAAAACTGAAAAGTCACAAGATCTCAGCCGTCTGGAGCAGTTCGATCCAACGGTGAAGGCGAAACGTCGCATATCCGACCGTTGGATACAGTTCGATCCAACGGTGGATACGAAAAGACGCGTTTAAAAGGACGGAGATAATCTCGTCCGTTGGATGCAGTTTGATCCAACGGAGATAACAGCTTTGATCTTATCCGTAGGATTCAGTTCGATCTGACGGTGAAAATCAATCGGCGCCTAGGGATTAACGTACTGACAAATGCGATCTTAGCCGTCAGATATAGTTCGATCGAACGGCAACGATGAAAGGGCGCCTCGGGATGGAGGAAACGTCGCAGACGAATGATGGATGGGACGTGATGCTTCTTGAAGAAGCTTCATAGATTGACAACAGTTCGAACTGTGCGATTACAGTTCGCACTCTGAAAGGGGGGAGTACTGATGTGGTCGAACTGACCACATTCAAACTACCTCGAAAACCCGACCCGGAGTTGAAGGACGATCGACGCGAACAAATTAGGAAATAATGAGTTCGTTCAAAGCGAACAAATATATCTGGCATGTCAATCGAACTGATCCAGCTCGTAACCCGTAATGTCGAACTGAGATGTGGGACGCCGAGCTGATATGAGCGAACTAATTCAAATTTGAGATAACTCCCACGATTGCGAGAATCTCGCCACTTCCCAGGTTTTTAGGAGAAAATCTCAACTGCCACATCCCACTCCTAGGAAATCACGTTTCTCTCAGGGAGTATATATATATCTTTTGTTTTTCTAATTGGCACACACAATCACAATCCTAATTTTTACACTAAGCATTCAAAATCGAGAGCAACACTTTTGTGAGATTACTGACTTGAGCGTCGGAGTCCCTTCACCGGGAAAATCCCCCGGTGTTCTTTGTTTTGCAGGTTTTCTTAATCGGAGAATTCCAATCATCGTCGGAGAATTCCAGTTTGGCGTCGGAGAATTTCGAACGGCATCGGAAAAGTGAAGGATCGGAGTCGAGACAAATCAATAATAATAATAAAAGTTGATTAGGGGTTTATACAACCAAAAAATTTGGAAATTTAGGGGAGGTAGAATTTTTTCACAACTAAGAAGCATACACTAGTAATTTATGAAGTGATTGTACTAGTTAGTGGTACATGGATATTACATCTATTATTTTTGAGTTCATTATTTATTATGGAGTGTATTTGTGAGTTCAATAATTGTTATGGAATGAATGAACTTTTGAGTTGAATGATTATTTGTGGGTTGAACCTGCGAATTCACTAATATGTGAATCTTGAAAAATATTATGTGTTGCATTGCATCGAGCATGCCATGCATTAATATAAATAATAATTTTAAGTGATGTGATTTGGGCACAGAGGGGATGGAGCTTTCTTTATATTAAAATTTTAAGAGATTTGATTTGGGCACAAAGGGGATGGAGCTTTCTAGTTCACATTTATGTTGACCATGTGATGGTTTGTGTACGGAGCTCATATTCAGTGAATTTGCTGGCCCAACAAATGTTTTAGAAATAAATTGGGTAGTGAGTTAAAATGAAATAGACAGCGTTTTATTGTTTAGAAATGAACTAGGTGAACCATTATAAATGAACTAGGCTAATATTTGAATATTTAGAAATAAATTAGGTGAGTGTTTATATATAAAGTAAATGATTGTTTGAGTAAATGTAAATGAATTTGGTGAGTGATGATAAATCTAATGATTTTGAAAAAGGAAAAGAACACATGTAAATGATTTTTTTAAAGAACTATATTATTATGCATAATCTGCTTACTGCGATTTATTTCATTTAATATTAACTTTTTGATATTGTGTAATGGTGTGGTCGTGCAGTACGAGTTGTGGAGTTCCAGCATTTATGTGTATAGATGACGATCTTTTAGGTAGGATTATGACTTAATTTGTTTTTTTGTATAAGGTGTCTCGTTTCAATATATATATATACACACGCACTGAATATATAATCCATTGTGTGGGTTACATAAAACTTGTGTGTTGTCTGCTAGTTTGTTGAAACTTATGTTGTTATATTAATGTGAGTTAGGTATTATTGTATATGAGATGATGTTATGTTTTTTAAAAGGAAAAAAAAAAACACTAAATTTATAGGTTATGATATATAGAAAACTAGTATAAGGCTCGTGTAATACACGGGTTCAAATAATTTAATTTAATAAATGAAGTGAAAAAAATTATATAGAAAAAATTTATGATTTTGTATCCATCTAAGTTAATATGAAATATAATGTAATTTTAATTAATATATTATTTAATTGTTGAAATAAATATTTCATAATGTGTGTAGATAAATTATTGTATACATATTAAAAATATTAAATAATTTTTAAATATATTATTTCACAATTACATATTTCTAGTGAAGAAAGAATCTTACATGTATAAAAGGATAGATTGTCACATTTAAAAAAAAAAGTTCATTATTACATAAGTTATATATATATATAGTTTGTATTGAAAAAATTATCAATAAGTTTATTCAATATTTTAAATTTTTTAATTATATATATATTAATATTTATATATATTTAAAAAAATATCTATATTTATAAGATAATTTATTTATATAGAAAAAAAATAAGTTCATGTGAGAAATAATTGTTCGAGCTTCGTATTAGTGTCATGTGACACTTTGGTCCTTCTTTTATATATAGATGTGTGTGAATAACATATTCAAATTATTAAATAATTTTTAAATGTATGATTTCAATATTATATATTTCTAATGAAGAAAACATAGTACATGTATACTTTGATAGATTGTCACATTTGAAAAAATTGATTCATTATAGCATAAGTTTTATTTAGTTTGTATTGAAAAAATTATCAATAATCTTTTTCGATATTTTAATTTTTTTAATTATATATATAAATATATACATATATATTAATCTTTATATATATTTAAAAGATATCTATATTTATAAGATACTTTATTTAAATAGAAAAAAATATTTAATGTGAGAATTAATTGTTCGAGCTTTGTATGAGTATCGTGTGGCATTTTTTTGTCCTTCTTATATATATATAGATGTGTGTAAATAAATTATATATATTATATTGTCTACATATTAACAATATTAAATAATACTTAAATATTACTTTTTTCTAGTGAAGAAAAAAATCTTATATGTATAAAATGATAGATTGTCGCATTTGAAATTTTTGGTTAATTTATTATAGCAAAAAAAAATTTATAGGAATTTTTTTTTTATAGTTTGTACTGAAAAAATTATCAATAATCCAATATTTTAAATTTTTAATTATATATATATATATATTAATCTTTATATAAATCCAAAAGATATCTACATTTATAAAATAATTTTGTTTAAATAGGAAAAAAAACATTTGATGTGAGAATTAATTGTCCAAGCTTTGTATGAGTGTCATGTGGCACTTTTGGTCCTTTTTTTATATATATAATATATGCAATATAATGTAGTTTTAGTTAATATATTATTTACTATTTAAATATTATGTAGTTTTATGTATAAAGATTTTATATATAATGTAGTTTTAAAATTACTCTTGGTTTAGGTAGTTTTATATATAAAGATTTTATACATATATAAAATGATAAATTGTCACATTTAGAACATTGGTTAATTTATTATATTATGAATTATTTTTTATAGTTTGAGAAAATTATCAATAACCTTTTTTGGTATTTTAATTTTTTACTTATATATGTAGTAATTATATGTTAATATATATGTAAAAGACAATTATATTTATAAGACAATTTATTTAAATACAAAAAGGAAAAATAAACATTTAATGTTAGAATTAATTGTCAAGCTCTATAAGAGTGACATGTGGCACTTGTGGTTATTGTTTTATATATATAAAGATTGGTTTTTATGTGTTTTTATGTTTGATTGAATAAATAGGATCATGTCATGAAAGGTGCATTTAGGGACAAATTTGATATTTGCAATTAATGGTAGCAAGGTAGGTTGGATATGATTATATTATCAGGTCATCCAATTGATGATAAAGTTATGGAGCAATTACATGAGATATATAGGAAACATTAGATTAAGAGTGATAAACAAGTGATGGATTGTAGCAATGCAAGAGAGACAATATGCATTCTTACATTTTGAGAAATGAAAACACAGCTGTCCAAAAATCAATCCGTAAAATAAGCGTCAAGACTGGAATCATAAACCCATCTTGAAATTAAGCCATCCTATATATCACCACCGCTAATCCTACGTGTAAACCAATTTGCCAATCCCGAGCCACCGACTTTCCACGTGGCACTCACCTATTGGCTGTGCAGTAACGCAAGGAGACACCTGTGGGTCCCGAGTGTGGCCCCCATCCCACCGCCCTAGCATTCAATCACAGGCCTTTTCACTTTCGACGAGATAACCGATTTACTGGAAATTTCATGTTATCCTTGATATTAATATGTAAAATATATGTTATTTTTTAATGATTTTTGTTTTGTTTGACACATATCATTAATCCAATAATATTATTAATACATATAATTAAGAAAAGTAACCTGTAATAACTCGTGGTTAAATTGCATATGCTATTGCCACACTTGGCCAAAAACTCCAAATTTAATTTTTTAATTGTCTTAATTGTTTTTGATTGTTTTTCCTTAGCAAATCTGTAATATATGTTATTTATTTTAATACAATCTTAATTAATGTTCTTTGAAATTAATTAAATAAATATGTCTAAATTAACCACTTATTTGTATCATTTTTCAATTAATAATGTTATTTGAGAGCATGATTACAATTGTAAAGTACATTACATCCACTACTTTAATCTAATTTTTTTTATGTAATTCAGTTAAAGTCTAATTTATTTCTCTAAAAATATGTATTTATATATTCAAGGAAAATAGTATTAGTAATTAATGATTATGAAATAAAGCATATATACTTGATATGTTGAAAGTTAAAGGACAGATTCACATACGAAGCGACATTAAATTGCATTTATAGTATGGTTGAAAAGTGACTATCAAAGTTGACACAATAGGATATAAATTTTGATAAATGCGATTGCTTCTGAAAACAATGTAATTTATACCCCTTAAACAATACTAGTAGTAGTATTTCAAACAAAAAATGTGGATTTATAATCTTGTTTAAATAAATTCATTATAGATAGATTATGATTGATCATTTTTATATCATATAATTTTAGAATAATAAAATGTGAGAATTATGATAAGAATATGAGCAAATATTTCTTGAAATTTTACAATGCTACTTGGGAATATCTAATAAAAAATTATCAAAATATTCAAAACCTCCAGAAAAAGGCATAAAATAAAATTAAAAATTGAAGATGCAAAAACTATAGCAGTCTTGAGATTGGTGTGGTGATGACAGTGATCCAGCGTGGCGACATCTGACAGCAAGCATGTGTAGGACCCATGTCACGAGTGTAGGACTCTGATTAAAGCATCTATATATGGGTCCCACCCTCTCCTGTTTTCCCTCAAAAGCCACCTCATTTTAATCCTAACTCGCATCACATCGTATCACCCCGAAATTTATAGGTAAATGATATTTCATCTTTATTAAAGATCGTTTATGTGATTGTCGGAGTTGAATTATAATCAGGATTCGAATGCTTTGTTACATAAATTTTTTATAATATTTATTCACTCCCTACAATTCCTAGTTTAATGGAAACGAGAAAAAAAAAAAAAAACCATCTCACATACCTCGTTCACCAACCCTTTTTAAATGGGTAAAATAGTAATACTCAACTGATCTCATAAATGACATATTTTGGGCCTACCCTAGTTAATATATTCAATTATTATATTATTGTCTTGTATAGTCATGTTTATTTTGAGTTAAAGATCAAATATTAACAATCTATAAAAATGAATCTTGAATTCTATGTTATCATAATTATCTCACAAAATCATATCTTTAACATGGATTATCTAAGTTTTTATGAAACAATTATAGTTGTGGTATAGTCGTTCCAAAATTAAGGTCCCTTATTGGTTGTGTTTTTAGTCAATAAGAGCCTCAAGTGCTTAAATATTTCAAGATTGTAGAACATTCTTTTTTTCTTTTTTTGACTTCAAAGTTGTATAGGATGCACAGTAATTAATTACCATTTTCCTTTTATTTTTTCTTCTCTTTCCCCTAATATATTCTTCATCATTTAAAAACTTCAGAATTCAATAACCTTGTTTATTTCTAATTAATTCATCAAAAAAAATATTTTTTATATGGAAAATTTTATAAATTTGACTCATTTTTAATTAAAAAAAGAGCATGCGAACTCATTTTTAATTGAATTTGCAATTTATTGATAATTCTACCTAAAACGAAATACAAAAATAGTATTCGAACAATATAAACTAGGAATAAAGATCCACCTATACTTTACCATGAGTAAATTCTTACATGTCACGCGAATCCCTATTTCTCGTACTGCTCATCAGATTCTGATAGATTAATTTATGCACAGTTCACAAACATTCAAGTAAAAGAAATAAAAAAAAGTAAATGGCACGATAAATAATGGCCTAAGCAGAGAATTAGCACGTGGCTTTTCACATTGGGATTAAACTGTAATGATTTATGTAGGCCAATTTGAAGACCCTTTTCAATTACCAAAAACACCCATCACAATCGTAATCTCTACGGCTCATCCTTATCATGAGATTTAATCTTAAAATTGCTTTGAGTAGTACGTAGAGTATAGAATTCATTACTCGTTTTGTAATTTGTACAAGTAAAAAAAAAAAAAAGTTGGTCGTAAATGAAGCGACACAGTTGTAATATTTCAGACAATGATTTATCGATCACTTCATTCTATGCTACACTTGCTAGCACTATCAGAATAAAGCCCATGTGTGATCCAAGTTCCATAAAAGATATATATATATATATGCTACACAATAGTTAATTTGTAACTTGATGAACATTAATGTTTGTTTATGTATGTATTTTTGTGTCTGTTTTGAGTCATAAAATGGAGTGAAGATGAATGTACAAGTGAAGTGATTGAATTGAAAAGGAGCACAAATTACAACATACATACATACATACATACATACATACATACACACATATTGGAGCTAGCTAGTAGAAAATGACATAATAAATATATACAAATCAAATATATAGCTCTATATATCTTGTAAGAATTAATTAATCTTATGGGATATTTATCACATAAATATGTGCATTTGAATATGTACGTACGAATTGTAAATGTCCATGTTAACTAACTGAAAACTGAACAAGGAGAAAATATTATAATAAAAATTATGAATTCAATTCAGAGAAAAAGGAAAAAAGATGAAATCATGTATTGAAGGTGATAGTCAGCTACACGAACTAGTACACAAAATAGAGAAGAAGCCATTGTAGAAAAAGATGAGATCCAAATGGCCTCCACCATGTGCCTATGCCAATTCAAAAGCTCATAAAAATTGTATTAATAATAGAAAAGGAAAGTGTGATCAACTATTTCTTTCCCCATTTCGTTAAAAGTATATATAAACATTTACAACTATATACCTATCTCATCTCAATTTGCTTTAGAGCCCTTTTTTTCCCATTATTTTAATTTTCCAAACCTCTTATAAATACCACTCCTCACTCATCATTTTCCACCATCATCACTTTATTATATTTACCCTTCTCTTTCATAACTCTATTTTCACCTATCACTTCCCGTTTTTCCTCTTCTTCCTACTTTCTTTAAAACAGAATGGCCTCAGCTCAGGTACTTGGATCTTTTTCTTTAATTTATAAGGTTCTTTGTATTATAATTTAAAAACATATATATTTGTTGTTGATCTGATACCTACGTATCTTATAAAATGCATGTTTAATGACTTTTAAATTTGATCCTTCTTCATAATTATATATGTCTAAATAACATAAGATGGTTGTAAGAAAAAGTAAGGTGGTATAGTAGAACTTTGAGTAAAAGAAAGAACTTTACATTGCATGATCAGATCAAGTACTATTTATTGGTGATTAAGTAAATTAAAGAAACTATTGGTGGTTGTTTTAAGGTTGAATCAGTTCCTACACCGGTGCCAGAGAGTCTTCCGACAAAGGAAGTGGTCCCGGCCACTCCAGCGAAAGAGACACCGGAGGAGGTTTCTGAAGCCCCCGCCGCAGTCGAGGAAGAAGCTGCAGCACCACAGGAAGTGACTGAAGAAGCGGAGCCAGAAGCCGAGGCAGAGAAAGCTGTGAGTGAGGATCCAGCTGGTGCAGAAGAGGCTCCAGCTGAAGAGCCGGTGGCTGAAAAAACTGAAGAAGAGAAGAAGGTGGAAGAGCCGGCTGCTGTTCAGGAGACTAAAGAAGAAGAAGCCGCCGAGAAGCCAGCTGCTGAGCCGGAGACTGAAGCTCCTGCTGAAGAAGCCGTCGTGGCAGAAGAGGGTGGCTCAGCTGAAGAAGTCGCAGCTGAGAAAACTAATGAGGAGTGAGAGAAGCTTATGTATGAGTGGAAGTGAAGTTGGTTAAGTTAATTAACTTCTCTTTTTCTCGTTTTCATTTATGATATTGGGGTTTTTAATTAAATTAAAAAAAAAAAAAAGGGTAGCAGAATGAATATATAATGTGTGTAGCAGAGGCCCCCTTTTTCTGTAGCATGGTTTATTGGCCCCTCAGGGTTAAAGTTGTCTGCTGCCATGGTATGTTGTACTTCCATCCATTTATAATAAATAGTTTATATTGGTAATAACTTCTATGTTTTATGTTCCTCATATACTTATAGCACATGCTCCTTAATTTCATACATCAAATATATAAGCTTAGTTTGAATCTAAAAGTGGTATAACAATTACTTTGTTAGTAGTGAAGTGAGAATGTGGTTGCATGGGAACAAGAAAAGTGGAAAGGGAACTCATATATAAGAAAGGATGTTTTCAAGTATATATATATATATACA
This sequence comes from Scutellaria baicalensis, assembly GCA_005771605.1. NCBI lineage: Eukaryota > Viridiplantae > Streptophyta > Magnoliopsida > Lamiales > Lamiaceae > Scutellaria > Scutellaria baicalensis. The sequence goes on along the minus strand of CM016724.1, from coordinate 12,573,823 downwards.
CGAACATGAGTGGAGGAAAGGAATAGTCTCAAACAAGAATGACTTACTTGAAGGATCATACTGCATTCATAGGTTGTAGAGAATATGAGAAGTACTCATGTGACTTAGTCTAGTGGCAGATACATCTCTCGTTTTGAGCAAGGTTCAAACTCGAATCCCCCACTCCCCAATGATTATGCTCCAATTTATAATTTTTTATTTTAAAAAAAATACATATGAAGAAATTGCAGGCTAATGTGATGGTTAAAATCATTCAAAACCAGCTTAAATGAACTTAAATGAGCATGCTGCAATTGTGATCAGCGAGAGATTAATTATTAATGATGAAATTATCTTACGTTTTGTTTTATAAATCTTTTAAAGTTCATTCTTTAAGACTACTCATTTTTTAAATTCTAAATAAGTTCTCCAAAAAAAAGCATTTTTATCAAAATTTTAATGGCACACAATGAGTTGATTAAATGACAAAAATAAAATAAAGTAGAGTCAGCAAGATATCAGTTATATACATCAAATTACTGTATATTAATTAAGATCCACTTAAAGATAGTAAATGAAAGTTAGAGATAAAGATAAATGAAAAGTAAATCAGATTTGGTAATTCATAGTGGAGCCCATAAAAAGTGAGATTTATAATTGTGGAGCCAGGACAATTCACTAATAAACCCACTTTTTGGTTGAGCCCAGTACAAACTCTCCAAAATCCATTTTTAGTATAACAATTGTGTTGTGTTGAAATCAGATTAGAGTTGGTTGTTTAATCAGAAAAGGAAGTTAATATTCAGACATAATTCAAAGATGTAGATGATTGATTCATACTTGCCATGGCTGCTACATCTTCAGACAGAAAGACAAAGCAGGTCTTATTTTATCATCGTCTGTCTCACTGGTACAGGGTAAAAAACAAGCATAAGCACAACACGGCTTGCAAACATCACAATTGACCCTCAAGGGTCAAGTCTCACAGAGAAATGTATTGAACTTTGCAGTTGATGTAAGTTAGCCTAGTATGAACAACGTATAACTCCGTTAATCTATGCAACCATCCATCCATAGCTCATGTTAACAGCTTTTCTCCGAAGCACAGACCTCTGTTCCGACACTTAGCTTCCAGAGCAACGCCATGGATCTATTCTGTGTCCTCTACTTCCACAAACATTAATAATACAAGGACGATTACTATATAAACACCACTAAGTGACATTTCCATGAAAAAAACGAGCCTTCAGTGTCTCTTAACATACGAGTCCCTTTTTTTGGCACACATAAAAAACACTCCCAAGCCTCTTCTCTTCACTTTTATGCCACACATAAGCACATTTTATTCAAAGACAACAACATTTGGACCAACAAGAAGCATGTATATCAGATATCAGTTCGCCATTCAGTACTCTTCATCAGAAAAGTAGACGTTGCCCTTGTTTCTCCCCAACAATAGGAGCACTGACTCACAAAAGGAACCATATTATTCAAATAAGAGAGTCCAGAAACGAATAATTTCTGCAACGGTTGTACTGAAGGAGACTACCATAGGTACGATCCCACACCCCAATGAAGAGGGACTCTGTGTCAGGACTAAAAGAGACTCCAGATATCTCACCAAAAAAGTCAATCTCTTGCTCCTTGTCAAATCCATTCTTCACGTCATACACGTGAACAAAGTCAGCTGGTTCAGCCGTCGCCATAAACTGCCCATCTGCTGTGAACCGGATAGATCGAATGGCACCCAGATTTCCCTTCAGTACAGCAATAGACTTTGACAGGTTCCGAGCATCCCATACCCGACAAGTTTTGTCCTGATTCCCAGTAGCAAACGTGTGGCCATCTGGATGCCATGCAGAAGCAAACGAGAAATCGAAATGTCCACATAGATGTGAAATTGTCTACAAACAAAAAGGAGTCATTATAGGGAATAGAAGGACCAATCGAGTGAGCAAATCTTTACCCAACATCAGTTTTCTATGGTACCTTGCCAGTCTGAGAATCCACCAGCATCCCATCAGGATTGTCCCCAACAATAGCAATGATTTTGCCATCAGGACTCAGGGACGTATGCTGTAAGCAAAGCAAGAATGCAATTTATAATATATTTTTTGAGAGATAATAGAAACCCAAGAATACTAGCAACTAACTATTTCAGAGCCCTCTCAACAAACCATTTGTGTGCATTACTGATAATTAATATACTACGACCATCTGGATAATATAAATTATAAACCAGAAAGAAATCGGTCATAATTACTTATAACTCCATGTGTGCAGCTTCGTAAGTTAGTCACCCGCATTTACATAGCAACACCAAAAACTAATACTCAATCAGAGTATATAGTATCACATATGCTCACTGGCAAGTCAAAGGACTTCATGCAGCTATAGTCCCATATAAGAGATATTAGCAATATCTTGTGTAAGCGATTTGCTCAACTAGATTACTCTGAAGTCCCAAGCTGCTAAACTTTACAGGTTCCTTCCAACATAATAGCACCTCAAAAGCCACACCGACCCCTTATAGGACACTGTCATGTAAACATTAAACAGACACACATATTCCTGATGTTTGCTTGCTCATCATTTTCCACAAGGAGGCCACTATCAGTGACCTTTTTGGTAACATTTCTGATACCATTAACATTTCTGTAACATGTAAAAAACAGGTTAAGAAACAGAACTTACATTTACAGGCCATGGGTAAGAGAAATGTCTGACAAGCTGAAATTTCTCCAAGTCAAAATCCCGCACTCCACAATCATTATTTGATGCTGTGAAATGAATAGAACCACTAAAGTGGTTCAAAACTAATTAGTCTCACAATGGATAGCCTAATTACAACCAATAATTTTGCATTGATGTGCGCGTTTGTACTTCTATGAAGATATAAATCTAAATATTTGCACTGAGTTAAAAAAATCTAAATATTTGCTATTCATTGTACAAAGAAAATTTCATAAAAGTTTAACACTGAGATGTTGCAAATGAAACTAGCATGAGCCTAGAACAATGGGAGAAGTACGAGTACATGTGATAAAAAAGATGAGAGAATTCAAGGCTAAGAAGCCAAAACCACCTAACAGATGTTATAATTCAATTGTTGACAGCAACAGACCAAAGACACCAATTAACCTCATTTACGGGCGAATAGACAGTGATGAATAAAAAAATTCAAAAATTATGCCTCACTATACAAGTACACAAATAAAGAAGTAGATTAAATGGTTAGATAAAAGAAAGAGAGAAAACATAGCAAGGATGTAGAAACACAAATGAGATGTTTAGTAATAAAACTGATTTGTGATTAGAACAATGGGAAAAGTAAAAGAACGTGCGAGAAGACACGTGCGAGATATTTGAGGCCTAGAAGCCAAAACCACCTAATAGATGTTGTAATTCAATTGGTTGAAAGTGAAAAACTAAGGACACAATCAAGCCTCAAATAATTATGAGCGAACAGATACTGGCCAAAGGTTGAGCTACCAGGTAGGCTGTAGTTGGATTATACAAGCTCACAATTCAGTATTTCAATTTATGACATCATTACATGCGTATCTAACAAATCATAATTCAGAAATAGATAAGGGAAAGAGAGGAGATGAATTGGTGCTAAAATACAGAATTAGGTTCACCTTGGAGCATCATAGATCTCAATTGCATTTGTGATAGCATTATCATCATAAGTTGTCCGCGTACAATAGCTAACACCAGGTCGATCTAGATCCTGCATCACATGGACAATGCTTCATCCAGCTATAGGGGAAGGAAAGTTCTAAATGCTAAAATGAGCTGCAATAATAGCTCATTAATCAAGTTTAAACGACTCCATGTTAGCATAATTCTGAGTTCATAAGTTCCTCATTTCCTTCCATACAACCAGAGAAAATCCAAGTAAAGGAATAGTGTAGCTGTAAACATCAAGTTCTGTTATGTAATGTCTTAATCATGACATCAGTAATCATGATTAAGCTTATGTGAGAGACCAAAGATTAAAATATAATCATGGTGGATATTATTGGCAGAGATGCACCATATATGAGTGGCAGAACATCTACATAGCAACAATGCTTTCATCAATCAGAAAATTACCTTGCAAATAAGCTCTCCCTGGAATCCCCCAGCAATTAACAAATTATCACGAACTGCCAGGGTACTTACTTGGGTCTGAGTAAAACCTTCCAGTAAGTTTCCTGGGTGTTTCTATAGAAGGATATGAATCAGAAGAATTACCATGATACCAAAAGGAACATGAAAATGTACCAATAAATGTCTCGAACAAATGTGCTTTGAAAGACAAACCTCACAGGGAGCCACATGACCTGAAACATTGAGAACTTCACTCTTTTTGGAACTCAAGGAAGACCAATGAATGATTGAATAATGAGACATGAGGTAAACATCATGCTTTGACGTCGACCATACCAGATTTCTCAACTGTGATTCACAGCCATACATTTAAATAAGAGTCACAATGCATATAATATAATAATCCATAAACATGCCCTTCAAGCATGTAACAATATACAGCATGTGAACTATAATGATAAATTATTTAACAGAATCTCATCAAAAAATCAAAATTCAAAACTGAAGATGAATTTATGATGGATCATTGAATAATAACTAAAAATAAAGGTTGTGGAATCCAAAAGTCCAAGCATGATTGGCATTTATACCCAACTTTATATATCTAGCTCTCAACTTTCTGACAGTGTTGTGACAAGGTAACTATATATCACAATGAAATTGTCTTCAACATCAAGGAAAGCGGTGTTGTGTAATGGAACTTGATCACATGGCAGCTACGCAATGAAAATGAGATCCAATTTTGAAAAGAATTAAAAACAAAGGCTAAAATCATAATAAACTTGATAAATTGTGGAAAGATTGAAAAATTAAAAGGAATTTCCAGACCAGAAAGGAAGGAAAAAAACAAAAAAAAACACAATGGATTGGATCTTTCTGCTGACAGAGTAAGTTTCTCATTCTTGTAATGTGGTGTATCATAGAGCACCTCTACTCAAACAGAAAGAGCAAAAAACAATGCGTAGCATCAGGTTCACTAGTCTTAAACAGCTAGCAGCTAGGGCAAAAAATGAAAGATGACCAAAAATCCAAGAAAAGCACATGAAATAAAATTATATTCCCCTCACCCCAGTTTTCCAATATTATCTGCATAAAGAATGGCCCATTCACCTAAATAACTAATAGCTTAAAATCAGAATCCAGCACATCCTTCTAGAGAATTAGAAGAGAATTGATTTTTCTTAAATCTTATTTGAAGACTTACAAGCTTCACAAATCAAGTTAATAAATAGTTTTTTATTTGCCTCATCCTGCAGTACGCAAAGTCCAGTTCATCTTTTCAGCTAAACAAAACTATTTTACTTAAAAATTAGAAATGAATGTCTTTCCGGTAAAAGCTAAAATTACACAAGCAGATCAATTGAAAACAACTCCTGAACAAAAAAATCAATTTAGAGCCACAGAAGTAAACTGAAAATATCATACAGAGCATATCATTACCTGAAAATGAAGAATGGTTGATTTCACAGACCTGGTGTTCTGCCAGAATTCATAAAACACACCACCTTTCCTCGTTATCTTGCACTCCTAACACACCCAAAGAAAACCCAGCTTACTTGGTATATCAATTAGATATCAGAAAATATAACCAACTTTGCCATTACCAGTTGAAATTGAGATTGGTGGACTATACCTTTTCCGATGCCTCTCCAGATTGAGGTATATTCTCATAATTCTTATACTGTTCTAATCTAGTCTGTCTATACTTTTCCCGGGATATGCTTAACCTCTCCCATGGGATTCCTTGGATATCCTTCCCTTTCCGCGCGGCCGCAGCATGAGTATCTGTAATCTTATTGTCCTAATCCCAGATTTCAATTAATAACAATGAAAATAATAATTAAAAAAAAAAAGTACAGAAAACAACACATAAAAAATGTAATCAACTTGATGTGTTAATTACTACTAATGAGTAAGTATGGTAAGTGCAGATAGAACTGACCGAATGATCATATTCATCTTCATCCTCCTCTGATTCCGAGTCTCCCATTATTCTACCAGCATAGTACATATCGTCATCAACTTCACCCATTTCATAATCACCAGCGGAATAATCTGCAACTTCCTCTTGATAGGACATTTCTTGATATTCAATTTCTCACCTGTCACTGCATAAAAAGCAGTATCTAACAATTCAACCAATATTCAATCATTAATGAACAGGGAGAGAACCCCAAAAATGTAAATGCAAATTGAATATGGTGACCAAACGAGTATCCATTAGCCAGTAATCACACATAAACTAACAAATTGAACCAATTATGCATCATAAACTTTAACCCGCTTTTAGCCCCCATTCAAAGACTCAAACTTGAAAATATCCCCACAATTAAAAGGCAAGACACTGGTCAATTCAGAAAGAAAACCCTCGTCAAGAAAACAAAAAGATTCAATCAATCATTAAAGAAAAGATATGCACCAGAAAAATTGAAGCCTAGAGCGAGAACGAAATAAAAGCTGCACTAAAAAAAGAAAACAACAATTATAACTTCAATTCAAACCTGCAATCCTTACAATTTGATATTTTCTCGAACGAGAAAATGACTATCGAGAAAGATAATAACCAGAGTGTGGCGACACCGATCAAGAGGAATGCGGCGGAGATCTCCGTGCCGCGGATCAAATTCAGCAGTAGAGATCTACCTATATCTAAATCAGGAAAACCCTTAATTTATCTTGTAAAAACTCCGAGCCCGAGGCGGTTATTCTTGACTCGCATTATTAATTTGATTGTGTTAAAACCGATATTTTCATGTATTGTGTAAGAAATCAAATTTACCCTTTTTCTGCACAAATTTTAGCCGACAAGATAAAACTAACATTGGGGTTTATATACAATACAAAACTAGGTTTTAAACGGGTGTACTATTTTAATTTCGCATATGCATTTTAGTTTAGTGTATTTATATTTTGATTTGACATTCTATGTTTTTACATTAATTAATATATGAAAAATAAAAGAGTTTTTTCTTCAAAGATTAAAAAAAAAGTCTTTATTTCTTTACACATTTTTATAATGCATGTATGATTACTGTAATAATGTTTAAAAATAGGGGTATTATTTTGCATTATATAAGTAAAATTGGATGTTAAGCAAATCAAGTTTTTTACTTTTGAGAAATCGATTTGTCATAATAAGAAAATAATAAGTATCACAAATTTCTTAAGAACTATTAATAATGACTAATGATCTCCTCTACGTATTCTCCAATTCTATAAATAAATAAATATACATTTTTATATTACAATCTATATAATGTATGGACTATTACTAGTATATTTTAAAACACGTAGTTAATAATCAGTTAATACTATATCTTAAAATTTATGTATGATAATATAAACCCACATTTAGAGAAAATTCAATTAATCAACCACAAGAAAAAAAAAAGCAATAATTATCCTTGAAGATATTTAAAACTTGACACCAAACATAAAAAATAGTCTTTTGTCTATGATTATTTTCTGATATTAGAAGACATCAAATTGGATCTCCACCATTCAAACAAACTCATATTTATAATGAATATGTGTTGTTTTATTTAATTTTTTGAGATATTATTCAACAATTAGAATACCTTAAGGCGTTTGTATAATAAAAACGCCTTTAAAAATCGCTGCTCGAAAATTCCGGACGAAGCAAAGCAAAACAGAGTGCGAAAAATTGGCGAACACTTGAAAAGAGATTTCTCGTTTTCGGCAAAATTTCGCGAATTTAACGGCCATGAGCGCCGCCGTGCTTCCACTCACTAACATCACCGGGCCACAATTCCCCTTCTTCCCCAAAACTCGAACAAGAAAAAAACCCTCTGTTTCTCTCCGTAATTCACTGGTAATCGATTCGGCGGAGGACCAAACCTCACCGGAGATTCCGCCGGTGGCCGTCTCCCGCCGCCTCATACTGCTTCGTCACGCCCAGAGCTCCTGGGAAAACCCTTCTCTCAGAGGTACTCGTTTTTGGTCGTGTTAAATACTGGGAAATTGGACCAGTTTATGTTTGATGGTTATGTTGTTTGTAGACAATGGTGTATATACGTTTATCTTTATCCAAATGCTCAAACACTCGCGTACATTTCTTTTAAGTGGAGTTTCACTATCCAAAAAATGCACAAACACCAGTTTATATTTCACCTAGTGCGATTTCACTATCCAGAAAATGCACAATCACACACTTGCTCCCGTGATTATGACGATGGATACTGGATACTGCACTTCCTTGTGTATTTTACCAGCTTTAGCAATATCTTTTATAGTCATTTATTCACCAATGTTGTGAGGATTTAATTCATGATGTATTTTAAAGAGTCTAGTCCTGAGCTTAATAGTTTCCCTATTTTTTGGCTTTAATTGAAGTAAGTAGCATTTTTGTTCAGCATAAGTTAATAGAATTCAGTTTATGTTGTTTAAAAGATCATGATCGGCCTTTGAGTGAATCCGGAAGAGCTGATGCTGTCAAACTGTCGCAGAAACTCGTGCAGTTGGGGTGGATTCCTCAACTGATACTTTCCAGGTCGGGATACCCCTTAATTTGAGTTTAATTGGAAATTGAACTGGATCTATGATTTCTGTTCATATTTAGTAATATGCATTTCTGTAGTGATGCGCAGAGAACACGGGAAACATTGAAAATTATGCAGGAGAAAGTGCGTGCTTTCTTGGAAGCTGAGGTGCATTTTATTTCAAGCTTTTACTCTGTGGCAGCCATGGATGGGCAAACAGCAGACCACCTTCAACGAGCTATCTGTAAATATTCAAAAGATGAGATCCTTACAATAATGTGAGTTCTGGGGTTGTTGAAACTCTATGATGTTTCCAAAACATAATAACTTTTGAAATCATTATGCAATAATAAAACTATATTCCCGTGTTACCTAGTGAGCAATATTTTCCTGTAGGATCTGCTTAAGGTCAATCTTTGTAGCTTAGGTTTTTCATTCCTATGGACTCTCGCCATATGAAGGGAATGGATAAAGAAATGAATTAGTAAAGTAAAACAAAAAAACGTATATGTCTGTTTTGCTTTGAGCAACAGGATCTGATGAATCTTAATTGGTTTGGATTTTCATTAGCCCTCCTTAAAGATTTTCTCTTGTGTCTCGGTCTTTATGTTCTTTTACGAGAATGACATCATATTGCAATCTTATTTATGTGTTTGATCTTCGAATGATTATGCAGGTGTATGGGGCATAACAGGGGATGGGAGGAGGCAGCCTCTATGTTCTCTGGTTTCTCCATAGAACTGAAGACTTGCAATGCTGCTTTGCTGGAAGCTACTGGGAAATCATGGGAAGAGGTCCTGCATACTGTTTCTGTGCTGCTTTGTATTTTTACATATTAAATACCATAACATGTGCAATTGCTGCTATACTAATTTATTCTAAATTGCATGGATAATAATTAAAAAAAGAAAATAGTACTTTTGTGGAAGAAGAAAGACTGACGTCCATTTTATTGTTAAAAGGGAAACAACAATGATTGTGTTTTCAATGTCGTTGTAGATGAAGATCTGCCATTTCAAATTCCAGCATCTCATAGTTACCTAAATTGCATTTGCAATACTCTGTATTATGGAGACGTTTTTGGTTTTAAAACGTGTAGCTGTCATGCCTCTTTATTTATATTCCAAAAGGAGTTAATCTAGAATATGCTATAACAGACATTTGTATTTAGAGCACGAAGCTGTCTTTCTTCCAGTTTCTCTACCTTAGCAGCAGGCCCATGCATTGAAAGCAAGGGACCAAATGAAACAACAGGCACTGAGACGTATCTTTTCTGGACATTCTGAAAGCCCTCGGTATCTTTTAATCGTGGCCTTCTGCTGTTGGTCTTTTATTCTTACTGCGTATGAGGAATACTTGACTTTCTTTCTCAATTTACATGTATAATATAAGATTTTATTTTATTTGGGTGCATTTTGTGAATAAAATGAGTAGCTTAATCTTTCTCTCTTGTATTCCCATCTAACATCATTTTGTTTCAACTCCAGGCATTTTCCCTGGCTGGATTTGGTGGTTGGAAGCTGCATGGCGTTATTAAGCCTGATTCTGCTCTTACTGGCTAGCTCTCTCTCTCTCTCTCTCTCTCTCTCTCTCTCTCTCTCTCTCTTTTCTGTAATTGCAACTTGCAAAGAGAGAATACAGACTGATGTGAGTGTTGGAAGTGCCTTGGTCCATTCACCCTACAGAAGATGGTATTTTGTATTAGAATTGAAGCAGCATCATGAGGAAGGAAAGGCATCTTCTCCCATCAATAGGTGTTCATAATGTAAACTTTCTTTAGTTTAGGAGCATTAGATGTTGCTGCTATATTCCTCGGCATCATGTGTGTTCTAACTTCCTCGTACATATGTTGTTTTAAAGACTTTTACCAGCCCATTTTTCTCCTTTGTTAAAATGCAAAAAATATTGTACTATCTCTTATTATGAAAGGGAGAAAAAAAAAAGTCTGATTTGCTTTGTGAGTTTGAAATGAATTTAGAAGAAGTATGGGATTTTAACTAGTGCATCTATGTCTGGCTGACAGATGCTGTCACTCATCTAATACCAGCAGTATACTTGCATTCAGACAAGTCCACCCCATTGAATCGAGATCACCATAATAAAAACAGAAACTGCTCATAAGTGTAAACAGCTTATAGGATAGAGCAGACAAGGATTTGAGCATCCAGGTGATGGAGCTGCTGCACTAATATTAAAGCTTTATAAAATTACTCAACAAAAGCATCTAAGCCTATCAAATACTCGATCTAACCATCTCACGTGGACTGGTATGAATCATGTGTTGCTATTCGATACCCTCTCCAACTCATTTTCAGATAGCCCGGATGAGTGATCAAAATGCTCTCTTGGCATGAAAATTGAATGTGGCTGCTGGTAAGGAGGACTCAAGCTCGATTCCAGGATAGTGTGGGTCAGAACTGTTTCCGACTCAGTGTTGACACGCTGCTTCTTTTCTGGTCTCTCATTCAGGCTAACATGGCAATCAGAATCTGGAGTTTGTGGGCCGTGATGTGATGACAAAGATTCATCGGTAGCATGTTCTTTGGCAGGCTTGTCTAGAAAAGGTGGCTCCGATGTTGCAGCAGGGGTTGCTGGGTCGGTTTTATTATCAGAATCGAAGCAGGTGTCCTCTGTTCGAGCCCCTGAGCAAGGGGCTTCTGAAAGTACTCCACTTAGGCGTTGTTGCTCGTCGATAATCTTTTTTAAATACTTCCTTGAGCTTCTATACGCAACTGCAGCTGTCTTTGAACCTGAAAGATTTTTTCAGTCTTATAAAATGACACTCAGACAACAGAAGAGATGAGCATCTTCACCGCCACTTAATTAGTAAAATAAGAATATCATGCATCTTAAGTTCATTAGGGAAGGAGAATCTGGTCCCCTGCGTTTCTTGATCTCTTTAAATTGGAAAACCCACAGTTCACAGCAGTCATGCAATTACACAATTAATCAGAGCTATCCCGTTGATACAGTTCATGGGGAGCATCTTAGAACGTTAGAAATATAAACCCGGGAAAAGACTCACAAAACAGTTCCACATAATCATATACCATTTACAGCATTAACAGGGCAGCAGAGAATTGAGATAGAATAAATTATACCTCCAATTGCTCATGCAATCGTTTTGAACCTCCATCTGCAGCTTTAGTGCTTCAGTTAATTGCATTCCACTGTAATAGACGAAGTAATTTTGTACATGAAATGTCATGGTTAATGCAGTATGCAATGGTAACATTATGGCATAAGTCTTACATGAAATGTTGTGTTAATGCAGTATGCAATGGTAACATTATGGCATAAGGACAGTGGATTAATAACGACAAAGACTATAATAGGCAACAGTTTATATGCATATGAAGAGATCACAAATGTGAGTTAGGAGACTCCACAACCTATAATGCATGGCATTAGTGCACACGGAAGATAGATATCAACAGAGACTACAATAGGGAATATATTATGAAAAAATGAAAAGATAAGGAATGTGAGTTAGGAGACTGCACTTACGATGAACCATCCAAACTGGAAAGCATGTCTCCAGACTCCTTTTCAGCTTTTCTCCCTTTGAATTAAATCAATACAAAAATGTAAATAAATGAATGGGAAGGAAAAAGTTGCTCCTAAAGATATTTATAATGACAATCATCTACACCATCTATTAATTACATATAATAAGATAATTTACCCTCAGAAGAAGAATCAGGAAGATACTTCGCGAGCCGATATTTCTGTTGGTGAAGATAAAATTAGTACAAGACACAGAGCTGACAGACCAACTTATGCAGGTAGGAGGTCAAAAGGGATTCTATGGCTTACATACCTGTAGGTGGCTTTTACATGGTATATTGTTAGCCCTTGAACTCCCATAACTCTCAGAACACCTTTAGGAGTAGCCCCTGTATAGTATAACAAAATATCAGAAAAGTTCCCAGGTGAATGACGCAACGAATGAGACAACTGGAATCTCGTCTGATACTTTCTACATTAAAATCTTATTTCTTCAAAAAATAATTGCAGAAAGTGTTCAACAATTGTCATTTTCTCAACATTGAAAGCAAATGCTCCCTCCTCCCCAGTCCTCTGAAAACAAATTATGTTTTGAAAGTCAAAGTTATTTTGCTTTCTTCTCTTTGCTCTTATAATGTCAAGAAACTGGTCAAATGTGATTGAATAAGTTAAACATTGAGGGACGTAAGTGAGAAATGATGGTTTATATAATGTTATACCAATTAAAATGTTGTACATTAAAGTAAACAACACTCTTTAACAGAGGGAGTGATATGTTTTCCATCTTTCCAAACACCGAATGGGGACAACCAAGCAATAGGCACATACCAAGCATGATGTCCAAAATGAGAGAAAACACAGTATTTCCAACTTGTCGTCTTAGTACTCACACAATTAATGCAATATTAGTGGCCCTTACCATGCATCATGTATCTAAGTAGATTTTTCTATTTTTCTCTTGTCCCACAACTCACCAAAAAGGACTTTATTTATTACAAGCTGAACAAGATTTCATCGGAACAGAACAAAAAACAAAGCTCTTCATTCATTCCTAACTTTTTTTATTATTTATTTCAGATTAATTAGTACTTGTTCCTTCCAAATTGACTCAATTTGGCGGGGATCGAACTTCTGTTCTGTAATTAAAAGAGGAAAGAACCTCACTATCTGGCCCACCAAGTTGTGCTACGGCATCAACAAATCGCTCATGAAGTTCATGTGTCCAGCGAAGACGCTGTTTAGAGGCCAAATTGGCATTGTTATTGACATTGCTATCTCCACTTAGGGAATCCATTGTGTTGGTACTGCAATCCAACGGTTGACTATGAACTATTGAATCACTGAGAATTAAACTTGGGTGAGGAACGGCTTCATATCAATACGTACTTCATTAACCTGTAGCAGCAACAGAAAACATTAAAATCGAGACTCCAGTACCACAACAACAACAACAACTAAAAATTAACTAACCTTAAGTACACCATGTTGGGTCAATTATATGATAATCATATCTCACCATCTGCTTGGTGGACTAGCACAGACACATGTTCTTAATAATTTTAAACAAAATATATATTTTTTATATAGTTTCTTGAAATGTTTTAGGTCTTCCTCTTCCCCTTCTAATCTGACTTGATGAATTGCTACTTACTATAAGGCATACTAGGCATCAACAGGCCTTCCATCTACATGTTCAAACCATCTTGAGCGTGTTTCTCAGATTTTCAGGTTTGTTAGGGTTATTCCTACTTTAATCCTGAAGACATAAAAACATGATGAGGAATAGTGAAGGAAGAAGGACCTATATCAATAGCTCAAAGCATAGTGATAAAAAATTTACTCGTTTCTTCTTCCACAAGTTATAGTATATGATTGAGGAGGGTGACACACACGGAAAACATACAATCAAAATTACAAAAGCGAAGACATAAACTGAAAATTAATTTTTGCATCTCATCTCCAGGATAAAAACTAGAATTTAGCATTTGCGAATCAGGTATAATTCTGAAGAAAACAAAAAAAGAATGGACCAAAAACTCTGGATCAAAGGCTGAAATTGCGAGAGACTAGGTAGAGAAAGAAGACGAAGTTCCTTACACAGATCTGTGAGGTTCCGAAGTGCGATCGTTGAAGAACACAGATTCGAGTGGC